>OX637891.1:4850000-7275000 GCA_951802675.2 Boloria euphrosyne
TTATATCACAGATATGGGTTTGCTATTCTTAGTTAGCAAAACTTTTACGTATTAATCTTTTGTCATTGTTTTAATTTCTAGGTCGTGTCATAACTAAAATGGAATTTTTGGTTAAAAATAACTTATTAGTTGATAATAAAAATTAATTTATACGACATACATACAGGCCTAACTAGCATTAATTAAGAATCATTTTTTATGACAGCTTCATTAAAATGTCAAGTGTGAGTTGGCTTAGCATTTCCAGGGTTTTGTATAAGCAATATATTTGTTACCGACCAATCTCCTTCGTGTCTTCTCCATTCTACGTGACACTGGCGAAGTAATCTGTGCTCAACTGGCACGCTTGAAGCCATGAATAAGAGAATTGAATTGAATTGAAGCAATATATTTTTATTATAGATCTTTGAGATCTCGTTGAGTACTAAATTTAGAAAAAATCTATATTTTAAGTTATTTTGTTTCATAATTCACTGTTTTTTTTATTAATCACACTCTAACTCTACGAGTAAGTAGCTTGTACTAATACCTCATTATGGAAGTAACATCTATCTAAGGTGGCTTTCATACAACTTACGTTTGGAACATTAAACGTGTTATGCATATTTGTAAGACATTCAAATCATTATACTTATAATTAGACTTCACGCTGAGCTTTTGATTGAAAAATCTGTTAGACATTTAGAACGAGCCTTAAAATATGGTTTGTTTATTTGAAAAAATCTCCTAATATTGTTCCACTTGCATTGAGTAATGGATATTATTAATTTTAGATTCTTAATTTGAATGTTAATTAGTTTATAGGGAACAAGTAATGTTTATTCTATCATAATACGTTGTTATGATATGATTGTGATATCAAGTGTTCTATTATTTATGTATGTATGTATGTATGTATGTATGTATGTATGCATGATGTAATTGTAAATGAATTAAAATTTATAACTCGCGATTTGCTCTTGCTTCGCTTTAGTGTGTCTTGGTCATGTTATAACTTTTTCTGAGTAGAACCCTAATTATTTTTAAAATTAAAGCTATTCCTTTAAAGCATGAGCTATCTGCCTGTCAAAATCTCATCAATATCCATCAATAACAACGGTTTCGCAGATTAGCGGGAACAAACAGACATACTAACAGATAGACAAAAATTACTTAAATTGTGCTTTACGTTAAAGTACCATAAATAAATTCATAATATGCATTTATGAGTAAATATAATAATATGTCCACGCAATAGCAGTGAAATGCACCGATTTGCATGGGTTGAAAAGAATGTGTTTATTGATCTATTGTTCTAACATGAATATTTTTCAAGTTTTGGATTTTTTTGAAGAAATTTACCAAACCATATTATAATAGAATAGATAAGAAATAATTAATACATCCATAATCATAACAAATTTTTTTTTCTGTAAATAATAAGTAGAATATTATTGACCGTTACTGATGAGTTTAAAAGGGGTACACCATTTGGATTTAGAAAAAGTTGGCAGGTACAGGATGGATACGAACCGTCCAGGATCGGGAGGATTTTTTTCTATGAGAGATACTTTCGTCCAGTATTGGACAGTGAAAGGCAAAAAATCTTTTTATATTCGAAGCCCTACTCTACAAAGCTTTAACGCCAATTAAAGTTACTGTGAACGAGCTTTCTAATGTTTTTCCGTGTATATGCAATATTTTCTAGATAAAATTAAAGCTTATGTTACGTTCCAGTACTATTATATTCTACCAAGTTACAAACACACAAACTTTTACATTCATAAATTAATATCTAAAGTATCTAAATTGGCCTTTAATAATATACATTTTGCGTATCAACTATGCGAATGAATAACTTCATTGACTTTGACTAGGCAATATCTGATACAATATTTAGTTCTAAGTTCTATGAGAGAATTTCCACATCACAAGTAAACAGCAAATGATTACAATAAAACAATGCAATCAAGCACACACTAAACAAAACCTGCCTGAATAAATGAATGTATGAAGCAGTGACCGGCAGGTGGACTCACAGATTCCTCGCAGATAATTTGCCTAACTGGTTCTCTCTGACAATATTACTCTACCAAGGAACTCTACATAAACTACGTTTCCCTTAAATTCAGTATACATTGCTTGTTTAGATTCAAAGCTTAAAATTTCATAAAGTTGCGGCTTGAAATGTAAAGCGATGCGATTATAAGATGGTGTAAACTATAGTTTTTTATTAAATGACATGCTGTGGTCAGTAGCCTCATCCATACGTCCGGCTGATAAGGCTCCTTATTGCGACACTTAATTATCATGATTATGGTTCAAAGAATATGGTCAGGTTCTCAGTTAGGCCTTTGTTCATTACAGGTTTATTGTTGTTGTAGCTTTCAGCAAGTATTGTGAGATCAATAAAGAAGATATGCTTGTAATTAACTTGTTACTTAAGTTGGGAGTGTAAATGGCTTTGTGGTAATGTCAAAGCTGTAAAAAGTTAGCTAGCTATTTTATTATGGTACCAGTGTTGTCACTCGTACTAATTTATTGTAATCTATAAATATAAATTAAATTGCAATGTCTGTTTGTTATCAAAATAACAGCTGTTTACTGAATGCATATGGAATTATGTAAAATTATATAACATACCTATAAAAACACTTGTAGCTCATTTCTAAAACGGCTACACAAATTTTGACTGGCACATTGTAGGTGCTGGCACTTTTATCTTAAAAAAAGAAGTAGGGTTCCTTAAAAACAATTACTAAATTCAGAGCGAAGCCAGTGTAAGTCACTGTTATATATTAATTTCAGACAATAGTAGCCTAGTAGCAGCGTGCTTGATAGATAAACCAAATGAAGCGAGTCTATACCTACTTGTCATACAACTGTTGCAACATTTTCACTTCTGACATACAACAGTGAGAAAACTTCGTGGTGGAGTCAATCTAAGAGAACAGAAAGTGATCCTTCTTCTTCTTCAATTTAAGAGGAACCCAGCAGTTAGAGGTTAAAACTACCTGAAGGAGATTTATTAATAAAATAATAATATAAACAATACTATCATCTCTTTATAACTAACTAGTATATAAACCGTATGAGACGTCAAATACCTAAGTCTCTCCCGTGACCATGATTGCTGTAAAGCATTCGAAACGTCGGGAACTAAAAATTAAAATAAATCCGCGACAAAATCCGAAAAGGTAGTTTCATTTATAATGTCGAATATTCGCGTAAGCCTAAGAAAGTATTATGAAAATTTTAGTTTTGAGAATTTTTGGATGCCAAATCATGAAAAAGTTAAAAATAAAAATTTGGTCCAAAAATAAAGAAATAAAATATATGAAGAGGGCCATCCTTATCACCTAGGGGAATAAAAAATAGCCTACAACCTATTCTCATACCTACCAAATATACACAAAAAAATTCATAAAACTCGGTCAAGCCGTTTCGGAGGAGTTCGATAATTTTTATATATTAGATATTAGTCATTTTACTAATTAATTTACAAAAAAAAGTTAAAATAACAAAAAAGGCTTGATGGAAATAGATTAATAACCGAAATATGCCATTTTAATAACATTAAAACTATTTCAGACAAATAATAATATAATTGAAATATAATTTCTAAGAACTTAAGAAAGGCAATAAAATTAGTTTTACAGGAATGTAACTTAATAGTTTCCGTTATTAGATAGGCTATAACTATAAATTAACAAGTAAATTAAAACATTGCTTGAAAGTATAGGACAAAGCCGTAAGCGCGGGTCATCGAGGGCCAATAGTCGGACAATAGCCAATTAACGCTACCTACAATTAAATCAGGTTCTATATAATAGAGGAGAATCGTAATAAATCTGAGAGAAACAAGGCACGTGGAGTAGAAGGAAAGTTAGTAATGAGGTTTTCTTTCATCAATACATTTATGTATCAAATGAAAATTGTTTTAATATTATCTTACAAAATATATAACAATTAGCTTTTACCCGCGGCTTCACACGCATTGAAGCCATTAAAGTAGTATCAGAGATTATTACAATAGAAATGAATCAATATGATTACTATTTTTTATTGCTTGTCTGGGATTATCAATTTTTAAATTACTACATACTATAAAGTTCCAAAAACTTTATTATTGGAATGCTAGATGGCGTTGAAGTATCTAGATTTTAAGATTTTTTTACAAACTTTTTTATGTTTCGTAAAATATATTATGTATATAAAAGTATCTTATGTTACTTCTAATACCATCAAGAATATGTGTACAAAGTTACATGATGATCGGTTCAGTAGTTTTGGCGTGAAAGCGTAACAAACAAACTTACATTCACATTTATATTAGTAGGAATATCTAATAACCATTAAGTGAAAATTTTAATAATAAGATATTGTTAATGGATACAAATTACAATACATTAATTTTGCTTTAACTTAGGGATTTTTATTGCAAAATTTCTTGTACTCCGAAAATACTTTTTACCAAGTCATCGTAAACAAATTAAGGTAAAAATGATGAATCAGTCAAGGTTGCCAGTGTATGAGAATGTTAATTACTGGAGTTGAGTGAAGTTTTGAATAAATTAACACAACATAGCCTATATAGTGTTAATCTGTTTAAATTATAATACTATTATATATTATACAAGCAATTCTCGCGGCTTCGCCCGCGTTGGTAGAAGGAGCAAAAAAATAGGTTATAAGTACTTTGGATACCAAATTAAAATAAAAAAAATAATTAAAATGTTGTCAAAACATAAAAGAAATAAAAATCTGGAGGAGGAGAGGAGGAAGTAGGCCCCCCTACTTATCACCTTGAGGAAAAAAATAGCCTACGACTTATTCTCAGACCTACCGAATGTACCCAAAATAAATAATAAAAATTGGTCCAGCCGTTTTTATATATTAGACAAGCAATTTAGCCTCATTTTAGTCCTTACTATGGCAACATTTATAAGGTATTTTTATATTTCTATATTACATTATATATTTATATAAACTACTTTATTTTTAAAATATTTATTTATTATCGTGGCCTTGGTCGCTTTCTTCAAACAACTTCTGCTGTTGTACTTTAAGGTGGCTCTTTTTATCTCTTTGACAAGCGCTTAAAAATTATTTTTAACAAAAAAACAAAAACCGACTTCCAAACTTAATAAATCTAAACTAAAAAGTAGAAAATAATACTTTTAAGGACTTTGTTAATTTTGGAGTCGGTGCCAGGTATTTTGATTATGTTTACAAATTGATAGATTAATTGAATATGTATCTATTTAGGGTAATTTTGCTTTTGCTGGCACCGACTTCAAAATTAACAAAGTCCTTAAAAGTATTATTTTCTACTTTTTAGTTTAGATTTATTAAGTTTGGGAGTCGGTTTTTGTTTTTTTGTTAAAAATAATTTATTTTTAATTTTTTAGCGGGAAGTAGATACGTATTGTGTTAATGACTATAAAAGTTTACCTTCTATTATGAGGTAAACCTAATAGCCTGAAAGTATACAACTATCGGTCCATAATTGCAAACTATATTGAAAGAATTTTCTTTAAACTGCTAACCGTTGAGGTGTTGTACCTTCCATCATCAGTTACGATACGTGAGTCAAATATCCATATAGCCTATAAAAGATTCGGCCGAGCATCGTTAATTTGCTCCTAAGAATTGAAGAGTTCCGATGCTTTGTCATGGATCCCATCATCAGAACCTTACCAAACTCTCATCAAACTACCCTTGAAGTATATCCTTTCCATAAAAAAAAGAATCATCGAAATCGGTTGGCGTGATATTGAGTTATTCGTCCATTTGTCGCGCAAATACTTAATGCAAATATTAGACTTTTATGGTTTTCTCATGGATTCCATTGTCAGAACTGGAAAATATTAAAATGGGACCACATGGGAAGCACTACCTTTCGAATAACAAAAGAATCATCAAAATCGGTTCACCCAGTTCAAAGTTATCAGCTAACAAACATAAAAAAAAATACAGACGAATTGATAACCTCCTCCTTTTGGAAGTCGGTTAAAAAAAGCTTAATAAGCTTTATTCCTAATGCTTATAATATGTACCTATATACTTTTTTTTCGCCTTTTCTATAGTAAACAATGTAATTTAATATCTAATAATTGTTGTTTGGACAACTACACGACTGTATGCAGTTGTTCACATTACTATGTAGTTCTATACGATCTGGATATGGAAAGATCAAAAACACCTCATCTTCGCCCGCCTATTTTTAATAATTTTGGTTAAAATTCTTAATTAATAACAATATCTTATAAGGCAACTAACTTAATCTTTACAGTTAGTATTATAAAGCGAAAATTAATCAGTAAATTAAAACATTGGCTTGCAAGTAAATTATAGAACAATGGAGTAAGAGCAGGGCAGCGAGGGCATATGCTGTCTGACAATAGCCAATTAACTCTACCCACAATTAAATAAGACCTGTATATAAGACAATACTGGATATGGTTACTGATATAAAGAGTTAATATGGCGAAGTTCAAATAAAATTAACTGCAATTAAGAAATTAGTATTCACCAAAAAAGTGCTAATAATAGATTATTTAACTTTGTTTGTTTCCAAAAGTCATTAATCACAGATTTTAAAAATTGACGTAAAAGCCGTTCTTTATTTGTAGTTTTTGAAATGTTGATCTTTTATTTGAATATTTTCGCGTTTTACTTCTTTTTCAATAATTTCTAAAAGAAATGTAAGTAGCTACTTATAATTAATATTTACCTTAATTAAAAATATTTTTTTAGTTTAAAGACGTAAGTTACAGGTTTTAAATGCTTAGAAAAATACATATTATCTTAATAAAAAGTCTAAATTTTCCTGAATTTCAAGATTTACTGTTATTTTAAGTACAAAATCCTGTATATTTTTTAATCAAGGATTAACAACCCTATGGATATATTCTTCATCAATAGGCTGATGCTATCCGGCGCCCACTCTCTCACAACCCATTGTTTCGTTTAATTCAACCGAGTTATTATTGTAGATAATGCCTTATTTATAAGTAGGTAGTTATTGTTAGCGGCTCTAATAAAAATTCTCTGGCTACTTTGATTTCATAAATATATTAGAGTTTCTTAGAAGTTTAGTTTATCTACTACTAGTAGAACAAGTTAATGCTCATTGCTCGCGAATTTGTTTATGTCAAAAACTGTTAATATGGTACACATTTTGCATAAGAAGGAGTAGGCTCTTCTTAGCAAAACTGCATTTCGATCGAAAGCACTTTCAATACAAATATATAATAATGTATCTAGTTATTGTCAATTGATATGAGATTGAATATTTAGTTAAATAACCAAAAAAGAACGATAAATACTTTAAAACAATCTGAATATTGATTAAATTTAAGATGATATAGACTATAGAGCATTTAAAACGAAATTAATGCAAATTAGTGAGCTTACCGAGAAAAGCTTTAAAAAGGAGATATTGAATCAAGAAAATTGTTACAATATAATATTATTCGTATTCTATATTACGTCTAAGTAAAGCAGCTTTACTTTATAGTAACTATTCCAATCAACTCCGATGATACTCGTAGGTTAATTAAAAATGTAAACTTAATTACTTGCCATGAAAATTCATAGATCCATAATTGTCAAATTCATTTATCTTAACTCTTTTAACAAAATGACATAATAAAGGTAATTAACTACATAACATTGCGTGCTTAGAATGTATCTGAGATAATATGAGGCGGTTGCTACAAGTTAATGCGGAAAGCTAACCTGCTTGGGTTTCGCGCAATCCTTTCATATAAAAAACTAGGTATTGCCTACGACTGCGTTTTAAGCTTATTGTTGCCTTATAAAGCTTAATGTAAGCTTTAATTAATTGAATGTAAATGGGAAATTTTAATGAGTTATTGTAATTAATGCTGTGGTACAGTACTGTGAATGATTTTTTTTTGATTTGAATTGTCTATAACTGGTAGGTTTTAATGTCTGTTACGATATATCATAATGTCTCCTGTCTTATATGAAGCAGTTGTAGCAGGCTAAGTCATTTATGGCAATATATTCATTTTTTTATTATTTAATTTACTTCTTAGTTACACCATTTTGTAAATTTTAAATTATTTGTTAACAAAAAATTACGTTTTTCGTTACGTTTTCTCACTGCAGTGAAAACAAGGACAACAAATCAACTCATTTATTTACGAGTATATAATAGTTTCCATAATAGTGTCCAAAATGTGTAGTGTATATATTATATAATAGTGTCCAAAATTATATTAAAAGTTATTTAACAATTACTTTGAATCACTTTCAAAATCACTTAAAATTATATGCCTTACTCTTGGGGAGTTTTTTTAAAAAACATTTGGTATAACATTATTTAACAGGCTTCTCCTGGGCAAACTCGGTACATCGCAGACCTTATCTATGCCTTCGAGCTAAGTTAGAGGTCAAGAGTAAGCCCATCTGTAATAAAAAAACAACACTATTCCTTAAAAAATATTTTAATAATAGAAAGTCACATTACATACCCGCAAAAATAATTTTTACTAATACTACACAGTATACTTTTACATATAATTATTAATTATAATAAGTACAGTACGCCATTGTTTTCCCATAAGACGACATAAGCTAATTAATAAGCAATACATTGTAATGTCATAGGCAAATACCGTTAATTTAAACAATAACATCGCATACACGTACTTCCTGCGAGATAAAGTTTAATTGGCGTGAAAACTCAATAATTTGAGATAAAAATCAGCGGGTGGAACCAATTACAGCGGTGGTGTGGCACTACGCATCCGACCACTCGATGGACCCGCGTCCGGTGAATGTAGTGATGTCAAGATGATTTATCGATATTGCATATGTTAGAATATTATAATTAAATTATAAATCATGATTGGATTGCTATTATCTATGCGAAAGTTTGTATGTATGTATATTAGTTACTCCTTTACATTAAAGTAGATGATTTGAATAAAATTTTGTATACAGATATACTAAGGTTTACATGGATTTATATCATAAAAAATTTTGGGCATAGAAGCAATCGACTGAAACGAGGCTGAGTCTTCTGTAGTAGGTATATAAGGTTTTAGATAGAGATATTCATTATTACTTATACATATATTTATACATTTGTAGCTCTTTAGAGAATACCTGTGTAGTAAGTAAAGCTTAAGAGATAGATCATCCCAGACGGAATTCACTTAGATTACCGAATTGTGTCTCTAAGTTTTGTGTTTTAACACCGCATTAATATTACTGCGGCTTACTTAAACGATTATTACTTTTTTAAATAAATGTTTTGCATAAATGCATATAAATTAAAAGATAAAAAAGGGTAATAACGATTTTTTTAATGAAACATAAATTTGTGCAATAACACAAAACATATAACGGTAAATAAATTAAAAATCGATTTGACCAGAAAAACAGCAGCCGTAGCATATTGCACGATAAAAACAACAATTTAGTACCAAATCGAAATTTATAGTGTCACATCACTACAATTCGTATGTTCATCGTACACGGTGCGAGTCTACAACTCATTAGCCGCGATCCACCTTTATTTACATACAGGGTTAATTGTTTTAATATGACCTCATCCCTCTTGAAAGTTTGTGGGCTTCGCTATTTATGTAAAGAATGCACGTAGATTGTATTCAATCCTTTGTATAGTATGGAAGAGAATAGGGCTAAATGCAAGCTTTATAAAAAGCTCTATGGTAATAATGAAAAGGTTATTTGACTGTGTAAGTGCTTGACGTACTTGTATGAAACTTATGAGTTTTAGAGCTTATCTTTGATTATACTAGATGTATTGAATAATAAATCTGTAGAAGGGTCAATTCTGTACATTGAAAATATTGAAAAAATAAATAGCAGGGGGTGTTACTGGATCGATACCAAACCCAAATATGCGATAAAAAATTTTTTTGTCTGTCTGTCTGTCTGTATGTTCAGGCATCACGTGAAAACTAACGGTTCGATTTCGATGAAACTTGGTATAATTATACCTTATTATCCTGGGCATAAAATGGGATACTTTTTATCCTGGAAAAATACGTAGAAAAAATAAATCTTAATTTTTCAGTTTTTTAACGGAAATCTCACTCCCATATAGCTAATGTTATACGGAGTAACTCAGGCTATTTTTATCATAGTTTGATTTTATCCTGTAGTCCACGCGATCGAAGTCGCGGGCACAGCTAGTTTAATTAATACATTTGATTTTTGTGTATTAGGTATTATGTTTATACATATATGTTTTGATGACACGTTTGACTCAGTTGGTAGTGACCCTACTTTCTGCGTCAGCGGTCGCGGGTTCGAGTCCCGCTGGGGGCATTCATTTGTTGAGCACGGATGTTTGTACTCCAGTCATGGGTGTAAATATTTATAATATGTATGTATTTAAAATTAAATATGTAGTATATCAACTATCTGGTATCCGTAACACAAGCACGTGACGTAGCTTACCACGGAACTAGATGGCGCTGTTGTAATAATGTCCCAACATATTTATTATTTATTTATTTATTTATATGTATCAGTATTATATTGTATTAACGTCCTACGACTGCGCCTTCCTGATAATGATGATATGAGGGGGATCCGGCCACAGTCCACCACGCTGGTCAACTGCGGGTTGGGGGCTTCAGATGTTTTTCAAAAACTTGCTAGGTTCTCTCAGACTTGCAAGTTTCCTCTCGATGCTTTCCTTCACAATAAGATAAGTGGTACCTTATCATGTCATGATATGATGAGTCTATATCATGATAAGAAATGAGCACATTAAAATATCAGAGGTGCGAGATCGAGAACCCACCTCGATCGAACCCACTACGAATTACATATTAGGTACACAAATTACTTTTTAGCATAAATTTATAGTAAATACATCAAAATAAATAATACATGATATTAAATAAGTACAAAAAAGGTTTAAAGTTTTATCTTCAACAAAAGCCAAACCACCCAATTAAAGAAACATTACAACAATGTTACGATGCAAGCGCGAAATCGGCATTTTATCGGTTGGTCGGCAGCGGAACGATGACGCTCATTCAATATACAAAATATTCCGTCGTGTGTCGATATGATCGCGTGAATGCAGAGTATCGGACTCATATCTGTGAGTTTACTTCTACTATTTGTTTACCGACTTCAAAGGAAACTAAATTTTGGTATATAAGTGGTCTTTTTTGAACCAATTTCAACATTTTTCTTAATAATTAGGAAAGTATATTGGAAGTCATCATCATCATCAGCCCTTTTTAACGTCCCACTGCTGGGCACGGGCCTCCCTCAGTACGAGGGGGATCAGGCCATAGTCCACCGCGCTGGCCTAGTGCGTGTTGGCGGACTTCACATGTCTTTCGAAAACTTGCTAGGTTTTCTCAGACATGCAGGTTTCCTCACGATGTTTTCCTTCACCGTCAGACAAGTGGTAATCATGATAGAAATGATTCGCACATGAAAATATCAGAGGTGCAAGACCCGGATTTGAACCCGCATCACTCGGTTATATAAGCGACGCGTTACCGCTGGGCTACCACTGCCACTATTGGAAGTATCTATATTAAAAATATCATCACAATAATTTTATACTATCGACTCACCCTCGCATTGCATGGGTAAGTTCCTAGGTACAGTATTTTTTTAAATAGGATTAGCTTGCTACGGTGTAAGTGCTGTCAAGAGATTAGCGGGAACAAACAGTCTGACAAAAATGTTAAAAATTGTCTATTTCCTATCAATATCATATACAATTAAATAATATTTAATTTACTAATAAGCTTTTATGTTGTAAAACAAACAGATAGTTATACATATTAATGCGTCATTTAAATTGTTGGATATGTTAAGATATTTTTACAACAGCACCATCTAGTTCCGTGGTAAGCTACGAAGCTTGTGATACGGATACCAGATACTTGATATACTACATATAAATATTTTCAATACATACATATTATAAATATAAGCACCCACGACTGGAGTACAATCATTCGTGCTCAACAAATGAATGCCCCCAGCGGGACTCGAACCCGTGACCGCTGGCGCAAAAAGCAGGGTCACTACCAACTGAGCCAAGCGTGCATGAAGGTATATACAAATGAATAGAGAGAAATATTAGAGCAAAATAACAGTACATATTACCAGGTGTACAAATACAAATTTAATTCCATCAACTCCACTTCTTTCCATAGTCTTTTTCAAACGTCTGCTAATATCCGAAGCTCGCGTGAACGATGCGATCGTCGGTTCCCCAAATCGAATATATTATCTGGAAAGTATTCGTGGTCACATAATTTGTATTCAACGAGCGATATAGAACGCGGCCATTTGGATCGAACAAAGCGGAATAACCTCTTTGAAAGATCTAATAAGATAGGTGAATAGAAAATTTGACATGGTTTTTTCTTAATTAATTATCAGAAGCCTAATCAAAATTTGCTTATCTCTCTTTATAACCTTAAAGCTATTAACATTTATATAGTCTTTTAAACATATAATAAATTGCAATTATAAAAGGTCTATAAAGCACATTAATCTTATATACCTACAATACAATGTAATAAAATTCTAATTTAGTTGAATCTGTACATCGAAGAATTTTTGGATGATCTTATTGAAATATAAAACTAATATAGTTTGTAGAATTTTTGTCTGTCTTTTGCTCTAGGAACTTATTATGAGAAATTATTGGACTAATTTCAATGAAATTCAGACACAGGATACTTTACTGCGGGAAATATCTCGACTCTGAGACTTCTGGGACGTACTCAGGGATGATCCCGACCGGAGCGAGGGTGAGTCGCTAGTATGTATGTATAGTAAAAAAATGTGAAAGCTTATAAGTTAACGTGTTCAGCACTTTATCATGCTGTAACAAGTAATAGATTTGTGTTCTTTTTATCAAAGAGCAAACTAAGCGAGCGGAACCGCAGGAAAAAACCTGCTTTATTATAAATACTCCAACAAATGGTTACTTTACTTTCATAGCATAGGGAAATACTGTATGTAAGACTTTTCAAACTAAATATACATATATTTTACTAGGTGTTCTCTACTGAATATATAGTTTGTAGCACAAAAAATGAAAGACTTTCATACAAACTTATGAGAGCCATTGGACCTCCTTAATCCGGCCCTGCCCTGCAAAATCCTTTCTTAGTGGACGTCTACTAACTACTCGTACTTCGAGTGAGTGACTAACCTTCGCTTTTATATATTTAGATTTATTTCCTACTAGAAAAAATACCTTAAGATGAAAATTATAATATTACTTACACTAAGGTTACAATGTATGGCGTAATATATGAAAACCTCACCACCTGTTCCTGTCAACGCATATTAATATTAGATTACTTATCAGGATATTGTTGAAAGGTTTAACTGCAAAGTACTTGTTGCGTGTAGTTAAATTAAGATGTTAATTAAAATAGCTTTTCTAGTTTATTTTATTTGTGTATTGGTTTAAAATATTGTGTTGTTTTATAATCACCGTGTAAGGCAAGATATATAATAATAATTTTGGAAATAAATCACATATGAAAATACCGAGGTGTGATCTACTATTTGAATCCGCTTCACTTGTTTCTTAAGTAAGCGGGTTATCACGCGTAGCATTTGGTGGCAAAGCAATAAATAGGTTACAAAAAGCTCTAAAATCGCAAGTAAGAAAAAAACAGTCTGAATTACGATGCTTTGCGATAATATAGGCATCCCTATCGCACCTAAAGGTTAATAATTACATTTTCTAGTAACGTTTATAGTCCATTAAAACTAGTTATACCGTAATCGATATTCTCCATTATCAATACATATTACAATCGATTCCGCGTATTAGTCGATTCAACTTTACGAGTATGCACCAACATTCAATCAAAATCGGGACAAAGGTGGAGCTACCGTGCTTTATCCTACCTTCTATTTACACACTCGAAAAATTTACGATAAAGTAACGTATTCAATTGTAATACGGTTTAAATTTGTATATATTTTGTTTTATGCCAAATAAGTAAAAACTTTTATTGCGCCGTTCCCATAGATGTGTCAAAGGAATTTGACGATTAGGTAATAATCGGAATACTTTTGAATTGGTATCGATATTGTATGAAAAGATTGCGTTTGAGAGTTATTGTTGGGAAAATAGTGTCGTTAAATATGGTTATTATTAACGTTATGTTATTTTTTATTCATGGATTACTTGATAGCTGGACAGTGCCTCTACCTTATATAGGTTTAAACTTAAGTAACTTAAAGAGCTTTGAGCAAAAGCTTTTTAAGTTATGTTCTAATTCTATAATGCTAAAAACTTAAATGGCAATTAGGATTCCACCAACTTTCTTCGTTCATCTTTGTCGGTTTGTTCTACGGATCAATTTTAATAAACCTCAGTAATAGTTTAATATTTTAACTATTAGGCAGCCCAACTTTGATCAAACTTATTTTCTTGCATTAATATAAGTAGTTTTTGGTTCTAATTTCGCTACCTTCAAGGCTTCTATCAAATATAAATGCAAGACATAGTTAATGTTTAATGTATAACCTCTAAGGACACCTAACAAGTATTTTAAATCCATAAAAAGCATTTCTCACGGTTCCAGGTGTACATTAGATATGCGTAACACCTAATCTTTTCATTCCTCCATAGGGTAGGCTTTACGATTAACTCGAATATAACATACGATAAATGAACCGTAGTTATCGCATCAAATAAATTTAACACTTTAAAGTAGGCAAACGCCGTTTAAAAAGACGTTAATTTTTTTATTAAATTACAACAATTTGAATAAATTTGAACCAAAGCAAGTTATTTTCACCTCAGGTCGGTCTCCCGCTAATGTTAATATAGAAATTATGTATATTTCTCAATTATAATGCTAAACATTGTAATAATTAAATTAAAAATATAATATACGAATAATATGAATTTAAAGGGCCGTTTACGTTTTTATTAGTAGTAAATTGATTTGATTTGTTACTGTTTTGAAACTGTACTTCTTGATTGAGTTTAGCTTTGCTACAATCGATATTTCAATATCGATATAGTAACTGTGATAATTAATGGTCGCAGTGATACTATAGCAGTTAATAGGGAAAAAAACTGTGATAATTCCAAAATATTTCAGATTCTTAAGTTTCTATTATAATCTGATGGGTAATCTAATGGGTCTTAGAGCTTAATAACTGATTAATAAACTCTGGTTTAAAACTTAACTTATCCTTTTCTTTCTTATGCAATGTTGTATCGTAGAGGTTGTAAATTATAAGATTTAATGTAAAGAATAAACATTAAAGGTAATTAAAATCCTCGCTAGCACCAGACGTATTATTATATTTTCTTCTATGTACAAAAATAACATCAAACAATATCGGTTACAAAAATGTATGAAACTTATACCCAATATCTTAAAAATTATAATATAATACATATAACAATATAATAATAATACCTAAAGTATATAACAGATAACAGAAATATGTGTTTAACAAACAAATACCAAGTCTTGTTGATAGTGACGACAATATATCGTACGACTAATTGCGTTCTCACACTCGTTGAAATCTAATCTGATCAACAAAAATCGTGAGATTTCAATCGGATTTCAAAAGGATCGAATAAAAATCGTTAAGAAAGTAATCGAGATTATTAACTTTCGATTTATTGTATGAAAGTATCGATTGAACATAGTCTTTAAAATGTAAATATTTATAAAATGACAATAATACTATAGTACAGGATACTCGTTCTTAAGTTAAAATACTACACTAAAATTAATTTTATTGGATTTCACGCAACGGCAAGACACAATATACTTAGTTCCTTTGAACACGTTTTACCAATGTTATAACAATTAAAAAAAACTAATTAGTAAAAGTAATAATACTTTCTTAGATTTACGCGAATATTCGACATTATAAATGAAACTACCTTTTCGGATTTTGTCGCGGATTTATTTTGATTTTTAGTTCCCGACGTTTCGAATGCTTTACAGCAATCATGGTCACGGGAGAGACTGCAGTCTAGACTAGTCGAAAACGTAGTTTCATTTATAATAGTAAAAGTAATATTAAAATAAATGAGTACATATTGGTATAAAATATCAAATATTACTCGTAATTCAGCCCTTTAAAGCTCCAGCTGTAAAGTACAGACTCTATATACTTAATAGGGACCACATTACTGCGCTTGCCCATTTTTACTGACTGTTTAGAAATATAGTTAATTTCACGATTTAGGGAATTCATCATAAGCTATAAATTTATTATTTTTCTTCATCGTTCTTCAAATGATTGAACCATTGGTACATAATATCAATAATTTGTTATAATACTATATTCACAATTGGACATTTAATATTGGCAAAATATTTTAATAACCAACATTGCTGCTGAGTCACTGATTAGAATGAAATTAGTTAAATTTACCATTCACGAGGCGGTTTTTCTTTTACTTATACTATTAATGTGAACAAAAAAAGTTGAAAATCTCGTAAACATAAGTATCGTAAAATATTTATAATTCATTCTATTTATATAAATTGTTTAATAATGACAGACTAATTAATGATAATTAAACAAGTACCCATAAATTGCTTTTCTCAATCGAACGATCGATTAAATAAAATCTTAATTAAACAAAATCATATAGTATCGTTGAAGCATCCACTTTATAATTAGTAATCAAAGTATGCGTCCTAGATAAGCTTAAGTGTCCACCTGCACTTTCTTTCACAAGACCATTTTAACTTAATTATCATTTTCATAATGCAACACGTGGGAACATTTCCCATACACGAACCATGGCATTGAATTACCATACATTAAATAAACGCCGTGCCGTCAAGAGATAATTTTTGTTTAACTGTTATTCGTTTCTTAGCTGGAAATGGGTTTTATCGAAGTATTTTTTATTGTTTCCTATAATATATACGGAGTTCAAATGGTATAGCAATTTAAACACATTCTACTAATGTATGTATATACATATATATACATATATATATATATATATATATATATATATATATATATATATATATATATATATATATATACATACATAATCTGAATCCCGGAAACGGCTCCAACGATTTTCATAAAATTTAGTATACAGGGGGGGGGACGTTATTTTATCAATTATTTTTAGGCAATGAAAAAAAAGCTACAATACTATTAGAATACGAAGGTAAATTTCGCTGTCATCCACAAGATTACAATAGCTCAGATTGATTGACAGCGGAAGCCGGGCGGTCTCTAACCAGAAGTCCTCGGTTCGAATCCAGGTGTTTCCAGTCCGATTATTATTTTTTTCTTTTTTTAATTTTTCCAAAAAAAACCGTGCGAAGCTCGGTCGCCTGATATTATATATTTACTGTACACGGTACACCGTCAATAAAGAAATATTTGTTTGGTTCTTTGAATTGTATACTTTTTGCGTTGTACCATATAAATGATGTATGAATTAAAAAAAATAGATTTTAATGATTTAACGTGTGACAGGTACCATACCTACCTGCCACGCGAACTGAGTTGTAGGCATAAATTAGCATTTGTATCTACATAATTATATTTTTTTCCAGTATTAAAAATAATAGATAATAATATAAAATATTCTGTATTTAGGTAGTAAGTGATGTATGCACTCTCAACCCCCGTATTAATTACGTTCAACGAAACTTTTAGCGCATTTTAAAGTACTTAAACAAAAGATTTTTACAGAATAGTGATAGATTTTGTTATATAATGAAATCAGAATTAATACGAGGGTTGGTCTTACTTAGAGAACCTATAAATAATAAAGACGGACAATATTTATTAGTGCCCATATACATCTAGGTATATAAGTAAAATTGAAGTGTTAGTTTGTATTTCCGAAATAACAGCTTTTCCCAAAATGCATGTGAAAGTATATTATGTACTATTACTGTATACGGTACTAACATAAAAATAATCATTTTTTAAAATTTTTCTCCGTATATTTGTTCCGACTAATCTTTGAAACAGCTGGACCAATTTTGACGGAACTTTCATTCGCAGCTAGCTAATGTTATAAGGAGTAACTTAGGCTACTTTTATTTTAGATTTTTTTTTATATTTTAAGTACGAGACGGACTTTTTGTTACAATCTTTAAATAGGCATAAGCACTTAGGGACGAACACGAGCAAACGAGGGTAAGTCACTAGTTCTACGAGTATATGTAATTGCTAAAGCCACTATTCAAACGCTTAACAGCAAAGGAAATAAAAAACACCCTTAAATAGAAAGTAATAACGATGTAACATCTTAAATAGAATATTCCAGTAGCTTCCTCCGTGTTCAATCACCAGTGATTGATGACCAAAGCTCGGAATGACCGAATAGGATCGATTTAGAGAGCATTGGCAGGCATTTGCATGTCTATACCTTTTATAGTTAGGGCGATTATTTGATATTAGAAGGCCTTTGAAAAAGATTTTGAAATCTGAAACCCATCGTTTTATTTAGATTACTTACTTGAATATTTTATTCATGATATTTCTGAGGTAGCGATCTAGCGATAGAACAATAATTATTATCTTTTAAAGGTAATTTAGTTTACCTTAATTTATATTTGTTCATTGATTGTTTTGCGACAACTCAAAATTACTTACATTAGTAGGTATACCTACATTCGTTTAAGAACTTAGTTATTAAGGTTTAATGAAAAAGGTTTATTATTTTTCATTTTCAGTTTTTTCGGTATGATTTTTTTGTCAAAACTGTTTTTTCACGAGTTTTTACTATTATAATTTATAATTTTAATATTATGTTCAGAGATTTACACTCATTAAGATGTTCCATAGTACGAGCCTTTATGAATTTCAGATTGTCGGTAAAATAGACATATTATATAACTTTAAATATTTATGCTTATCAAACAAATCAACCAATATCCCAGCAGGAATAGAACCCGCGACCGCTGGCACAGCAAGTAGGGCCACTAAATATTAACAAGAATATCTACTAGAGTAAAAATAACACACAATAACACCATACAATTTCCCTTAGTGATAATTATTTATTTTTTTATATATCAAAGTAACCTACTTAAGTAGTTTTTGCTAGAAGTATTTACTCGCTTATACTTGTCATAACAAGTGCGCCGCACATTCCTTACTTTTTCTATGAAATATATGAAATGTGTATTATCAATTAATATGTATAAATGTATAAAATGTTGATAATTGTCGTTTCTGTGATAGTTGTTAGCACTAGTTTTGTTTTTTTTTACCCTTTTCCAATGAATAATGTGTTTGATTAATAAATTAAACTAACTTTTGTTTGTAGTTCTGCACGTGATTTATTATTTCTAAATTCCAAGTTATTTTTTGTTTTAAACATTACGAAGTAAACATGGTTGTGAGAAAACTAAGAATTTATATAACAAAAATCAAAAGTAAATAAATAGTTGTTGGAGACGGTATCTTCTACAATATTATCCGAAATCATATTTAATTTAAAACGTGAAATTTTCAATTATATATACATATTGTACTACGTACGAGTATTATATTCAAAGCTTGCTTGTATCTCTTTTAAGTTTATACATATATGTCTTATGTACATGATACTTATATAATTTCAATGTATATAATAAATAATTTTTTGTACACCTATTATGTTACGAAATGGATCTATTTCGATCAAGTTTTGTATTAAGATTTTGCTTTTGAAGTTTACCTATCTATATATCGCTTTCTCGTAAATTTTTGTGGTAGGTACTTGCCATTGGATTTTTACACAAGAAAAGGCACGAAGAAAATTAGAATATTGACATATACAAAAAGACATTAGTACATGCATTATTGGTGAATCAATAATAATTCACCTTTGATTTTACCATAGGTAAAAATAAACAGAAATCGTTATTATAGAGTTATCCAATCGACATAAATTATATACAAATGATAGTAATGCGGGTGAAATTGAATGATTTGTTGATCAAACGGTCAATTTTAGAGCTAACATCGGGAGCCGGCTTCATAACCGATCATTATGTTGACGTTGGTCTTAGGGAAGATATGTTTTTTAGTTTTACTAGTGGAGTTAAAGAATAATAGCTATAGATGAGAGACTCCATAACAAATTTTGCTAATTAATATTGAATTGTACATTATTTTATTCGGACGAAATAAATATTTAAAAATTATAGTAAAAAAACCTCGTATGAGCATCAAACCCTATGCTCTGGGGTCGTCCACGTTGTTAAACATTAAATATGTTGGGATATTAACACCATCTAGTTCCATGGGAAGTGCTGACAATTTAACGATTCTTTCTGAAACGTGAAGATAGATAGGAAATTATAGAAAAAAAAATAACTATTGGACTAAGGTAAACTATTAATTTAAAAAATGATTTCAAAGCGTATCTTTTTGCCAAAAATTATGATAGCAGCTAGTATCTAAGTGTGGTTCAATAATTTAAAGGAAAGTCCACGCAAATCTTTCGTCGATCGATCGAACTGCGTAATTCAGTCGCGTACCCGCTATAATATAAACATGCAATTTCACAATGCATATATACTCATACAAAACAATAGTATATCGTCACGTCCGGCAATCATCCCGAACATTACAAAGATTGCCCGATGCCACGCTGTGTGGCCTCTATTTACATTACATTAAAAAACTAAATAAATTTCGTTTTAAGAGAACACGTAATGAGAAAATCGATGAATAAACATTGAAATTCAATAAATAACAGCGTTTTGAAATGAGTTAGAGTTTATTAATAATTTATTTTGGTAATTTATGTATTGTATATGTTTATTATAGTAATAGTAAATATCTTCAAGAATATTATAGGAAGTATTTAAAAGTTATATAAATTTATTAAATACTATTTATAATTTTATTTTGATACTAGAGAATTATCACCATAGCTCATAATTTGTTCAGTGATTTTCTCGTGATGACAATCAGACAACCAGACAGACAAAATAAAACTTAAGATTTTCTCTATATAGATAATAATGACGGTTTCAATAGAAAATATTCAGATTCGATTAAGTTAGAATTATATTATGTAGGTATAGATGAGTTATTACATAGTTAGTAGGTCTCCTCATTTTCTTATTATTTTACACTCTAACCGCAGCACTCAGAGTTACTTAATGAACCATTAAGTCGAGAATCTCCATACTAAAGAACGACATAATGGTTCATTAAGTGACTCAGAGTGCGGCGGTGAGATATTACATTGGATAGCTAAAATCAATATCGTATTTAATCTATCATACTAACTCGATATTACAGATTTCTTTTGTAAATATATATTCTGTTGAAATGCATACATATATAATATGTGTAATATGTGAAATCGAAAGGTTGAAGTAATATTTGAAATAAGAAAGGTTTTAGTTGTTTATAAATCCTCTTATGCAATTTTAATTAAATCAAATTTAAATTAGTTAATTTACCTTAACTAATTCAGATAAAGTCAAAAATAAAGCTTATTAATTTCAATATATATTATATAGCAATCATAAATATTTATTATTAAAATAATACAACAACAACAACTTAACGTATTTAAAAAAAATTAAAAAAATCTTTTAAAAATCGCAAAGTAAATCTGAATAGAAAACATAGTATGTAAAAATCTATTTATATAGGAATTAGTATGAGTACGTTGCCCCGTGGATTAGAAAACTAGCCAATAATTATCGTGTACAGTCGCGGTAGCGTTATAACCATTGCGGAACGGGTCCTGCGACACTTGTCCATTGACGGTCTAATTGCAATCTGTTATATTATCTGAGCTGATGAAACATATATATAATATATTTTTTTATATATTTAAATAAATTTTATATTATAAAAAATATTTTATATATTTCCTAAAATATATTAATATATAGTGCTATTTTAGGGCTTTTAGGTTTGTATATAGTTTAGTTTTGAAATATTAATAGCTGAATTCAAATATTATATAAAAAATGCTTTCATTAACCGGTTACAAGTTTTTTAACAATATTAAAGTTTTTCTTGTCCCGTTCATTTTTTCCATACAGGTATGTCAGATTTTTGATAAAAATTTAGATGTTTCAAATTTAAGTTACAATAATTCTAAGATAATACTCAATATTAGAAGTAGATTTTGAAGTTTTATACTTATAATGAAAATATAATAAAAAATGTTTGTTCTATAAAAAGATTTATATTTATGACTTTATATTCCAACATTATTTATGTAAATTGCTTAACAAAATAAGAGCTTGTTTTAACAAAACTTTCCCCAAAAATATACAAATAATCTGTAGGTAAAATAAATATTATAATTAAATTGGTATTAATTACTCCATGAGATACTCTAGCGGTAAGAAATGCAAGTAGCGGTTATTGTGCGGCCAACAACTGACAAATAAACACAACCTGTTGTTACATCATTCACTTGCCATAGCAGTTTGCACCCTAAGTCTAGGCGTCGCCTTCACATGGGCTCTGTCACTTTTCGCGCGTATATAATAATAAATTTTGTATGTAAGTATAGCACTTTCAATTCATGTGTTTTATACTGTATATATTTAATCAAAGTTTAGAGTAAAATCTTTTTAATAGGAAAAGTTTTTAAAAACGTTTTGAGGACCTTATATGATATAAAAATGTCGATCATTAGTAATTTTACTAAACTATACTATAATTTGTAAGCTGTATGTCCTTCTGACCCATTAAAATTTAATTTAATGTTGGACTAGTGAGTGATATAGGCGATATATAGCCATATATTATGATAGCCATATAAATGACGACACGTTTTGCTCAGTTGGTAGTGACCCTACTTTCTACGCCAATGGTCGCGGGTTCGAATCCCGTTAGGGGCATACATTTGTTGAGCACGAATGTTTGTACTCCAGTCATAGTAGGGGAGCCCACGATGCTAAATGGGGATTTACTCGAGCGTCGTAGAGACCTATTGGGATGCAAAGCTTAGATGATAAGAAGAAAAAAATGTTATATGATATATACCTTTACATCGGTGGGGGAAGCGGCTATAGATTTTTAAATATGTAAAAAAAAACTGTTGCATGGACATCCTCGAGCGCGTCAGATATTGATAGTATCAATGCCCTACGTATTTTTAATAATGTACGTATGTTAATCTGATCGTTTGCATGATGCGGATGGCTGTATTTAAGGGTTGAAAATGAAAAAAAAAATTTTTTTATCGAGCGCGTCAGGTTTTCTAAGGGAGTGTTAAGTGCACCAAAAAAAAGCTCTCATTCACTAATCTGACGATTTCGATGGGACGCAAACTCGCGGCCATTTTCATAATGTGCAAAAAAAATCGCCATTTTGAAATACTCAAGCGCGTCAGATTAAGATATATATGGTTCATCTTTATGTTCTAAACGTACTGTCTCATAATCTGACGATTATCTAGAGGGATTCGCCTAATCTGACAAATAAAAATAGAAAAACGGTTCACCTTAAAGGCCATCCCTGCAACTTTCCACTAATTCCATTCCTGGGCGCTTAAAATTGCACTTCATAAGTATTTTGAGCTCAAAATATAATTTTGTGATATTTTGAGCTCGCTGAGTTCAAAGAAATAATATTTCTATGCATTTGAGCTCTCCCAGCTCGAAAGTCTGATAGAAGTTTCATAGAACACTATTTTTGGAATTTTCAAACCGCAATTACTTTTGAATGGATCAAGAAATTTTCACGCGGTTGGCGGCATTCGACGCAGTTTAATCATCCTCATAAGTAATTTTGCAATTTTAATTGATCGAACCACAAATTTCGGAGTAATCCCGAAAAAACACTTTTTCGGGTTTCTTTCGTTCACGATATCTCTCGAACGAATCGACTGATTTTGACCAGCTTGGTGGCGATCGACGAGGTTTTTCAAGCTCAAAGGCGGATTAGTTTTTGAATTTAATCGATAAGGCCGGTTAAAAGTTATTCCAAAAAAACCACTTTAAAAAAAATTCTTATTTATTTTGAGATTTTTCAAAATTTCTCAAAATCTATCGGTCCGAATCGGTTCGAATTCATAGGATTGTCATGTTCCACTACACTTTGATCTTGTAAATACTGAAAGTCTCGCGGTATTTTAATTGCAGTAAATAATTTATAGCACTATGCGTGATATAAATCATTTAAATATGATGATTCCATCGACAATTCGAGGTTATCATATTATGTTCCTTGAGACTTTCGGATAACCGGCTTGCTCCGACGATATTCCAAAATATTTACACATTTTTTTAATGTTTCTACCGTAAATTTAATTGTTTTTTGTAAGGTACTTTCACCACAAAATACACATTTCAAATTAATATCACTCATATTAAATATTTATAAACTCTAATTCACACAAATAATATTAAAATAGCAAAAAAAAATTATTATATAATATAATAACGAAATATTATTATATAATATTAAAATAGCAAAAAAAAAATTTCGGCTTGCGGAAATCGTCAGATTATATATTTTTCATTATTCTTGAATTATTTCCTTCAAAATAAAAAAAAATTTAGCTACGCTCGAGAATGTCGAGGAGACGTTTTTTTTTTACAACTTTGTTGCCCTCCCCTTTTTTTTCGTCACTCTCAAATTGTCAGATTAGTGTAATATACACTTTTTAGGATGTAATTAACTCACCCTACCTTAATCTGACGCGCTCGAGAATTTCTGATGGTCAATTTTTTTTTACTAATCTGATCCTGTATCCTTCACGGGCGGCCTTATATATGGGCCTCATGTTTTGTGGAGGTACTTAACCGGGTACAAGGTATCTCCCTGTATATTAATCTGCCGCGCTTTAGTAAATCCCGAAATCCCCGCTTGGGCTCCCCTACCATCATGGGTGTTTATATTTATAATATATATTGATTTAAAATTTATATGTGTAGTATATACTATAACTATCTGGTAACCGTAATACAAGCTTCGTAGCTTACCACGGAACTTAATGGCGCTATTGTAATAACGTCCCAACATATCTCTAGATATATCTAGCTATATCTCTAGCATACATATAAATAATGTTCATTATCTAACTCGCTAACTACATCAGACAGGTAGATAGACATGTGCTCTAAATGAAAATATTAATTTCAAAGCGTAGGAAGTTCTATAAAGCCCAGTCAATGCGAGTACAAGTCTCTATTAACAGCTTTATTATCACGATGGGTGTAATAGGAAGTCGTAGAAAAATGATGGAGTCTTGTATCGATTTATGGTATTCATTCTCGGTATAATGGCTATTGTATGAAAATATCTCTTGAAAGTGGTATCGATTATATTAAACTTATGAATAATCGATTTGTATTCATCCCTTTTTAACGTCCCACTGCTGGGCACGGGCCTCTATTCAATACAAGGGATAGCCCACCATGCTCGTCAGGTGCAGGTTGGCGGACGTAACATGTTTTTCGAAAACATGCTAGGTTCTCTCAGCCATGCAGATTTCCCGACCTTGTTTTCCTTCACTTTCCTTATCGACAAATGAAAATCTTATTAAAAACGATTCGCATATGATCAGAGGTGTAAGATTGGGATTATTTTCCCATGCCAGCGCGTTACCACTGGGTTACCACTGCCTTCGATCGATTGATGGAAAATAATATACGTTTTTAAATAATACATTATTTATTGATAAGTATCACAATATCTTTTTAAACTATATTTTTGATATCACAGCTAACTATAAACTTTGCTTACAATTTGTCTAATAAACTTGTATGTAAATACTTCTTATAACTAACTAAAAGCTTTATTAATACATTCCTTAAAGAGCTAACATAATAAGAATTTCAAAAAGGCTTAGCTATTTTAATATAATTACAATAAGTTTGAGCACTTTTATCAATTCCCACGTAATGTAAACATTATTCGCAAACAGCTCCATACATTCTAAGTTCTAATGTAAGAAATCCTGCGACTCGTCTTAGCCGGTTCAAACAGTAGCCGTTGTTAATACACGCAGTTATACGGGTGCGTTGACTTCTTCTAATAGTATATTACGTACGAGATGCATTATAGATGGGTTTACATGGATCTTGTGAGCTTAAACCAAGTTTATAGATAGATAGAAAAAAAAATAAAAGCTCGTTTATATTGTATTAAAAAGTTTTGTTTATTTTTTTTATTTTGGGTCCAGATTGAATTTGTAAGATGTGATGATCTTTTTAGACACCAAAATTAAAAGCTTCGACACGAGTGCTTCGGTATGGAGATCCTTATAGCTGTTATTTTTTAAGTTAAGAATTCAATTACTGAATATTTAAGTAAACAAGGAAGTGTTTAAAAATTGTTTAAATGTAGGTAGGTCGTAAAAGCTAATACTCTTCTTATGTATTTTTTAAAGGAATGAAGAATTTATTCCTTAATAATCGCTTTACAACAGTAAAATAGCCTATGTACCTACCTATTACTCCTTTCCATAGTCTGTCTGTGTTTCAACGTATACAAGTAGGTAACATAAATGGAAACTTTTGCATTTGTGATTTATGATAAGTATATAATACATTTGACGACTCGTTTGGCTCAGTTGGTAGTGACCCTAATTTCTGCGCCAGCGGTCGCGGGTTCGAGTCCCGCTGGGGGCATTCATTTTCTAATCACGAATGTTTGTACTCCAGTCATGGGTGTTGATATTTATATTATGTACGTATTTAAAAATTATATGTGTAGTATATGAACTATCTGGTATCCGCAACACAAGCACGTTACGTAGCTTACTGCGGAACTAGATGGCGCTGTTGTAATAATGTCCCAACATATTATTATTTAATGTTCCAACATATTTACATATAATAATAATATTAATTTGAATACGAAATTGCTAAATAGTATTTACTTTCTCCCAAATCTCCCTATATAAAGACCAAGCGTTATGTAATCAAGGCCTAAGTACTTAGTCTAATAAGATAGCTCCATCTAATCCTAACTTAAAGAAGCCAAAGATTGGCACATCCCAGCTACCGTTGCCGTTGGCAATGGTTAGATCATGCTCATTATGTTGGTACACCTTACGACAGGAAAATACCATTTTGTTAACATCCTATTTGTGTTCGTTGATCTGAGCTTTAATACGTATGAAGTTAAGTGAACTATATTATTAAAGGTAAAAGGTGAAATAAAATTTTATAATTTTATTTTTTATTGCAAAATGTCTCAAAAGAATAATAATTTATGCTCAGGCTGTATAAACGAACTTAATAAAGAAGAATCTTTACGATGCACACGTTGTTTCAAACAATTTCATTTCGCATGCGTAAATATATCTTCAGATAGCTTTGGCCGTATTTCCGATACTTCTAAAAATAAATGGATCTGCCCTTCTTGCCGCTGTAATGAGCGTAAGTACGACAATACTAATACACAAGTCCGCCATAGCCCACCGGCATTTGATAGTGGAGATGAAAATGTAACACTACGTCATAAACAGAGACCGTCCACAAAATGTTTTTGTATTAATGCCGATGAAATCCGCAAGATAATACGCGAAGAAATTAGTTCTGCATTGGATTACCAGTTGCAAGAAATAAAAAATAAAATCAGTGACTTCGACCAATCTTTAAATTTTTTAAGTCAAGAATATGATAATATAAAGAAAGAATTGGAAACACAAAAAAATAGTGTCATCTTCCTACAAAAAGAAAATGAGTTACTACGAACTAATACACGCGAAATTGCTCAGCGTCTAAGACACATTGATCAACAATCCCGCGCTTGTAACATTGAAATAAATTGTGTACCTGAGCATCGCAATGAAAATCTTACTACTTTAGTTCTACAATTGAGTAAAGTAATTAATTGTCCATTAAAAGATAATGATATATTCTACTGTTCACGAACTGCGAAAATGAATAGCACCACTAATCGTCCACGTTCTATATTAGTTCGTTTTAGTGGCCCGCGGTTACGTGACACATTTTTAGCTGCCTCAATTGAATATAATAAGAAAAACGCAAAGGATAAACTAAACACCAGCCATCTTGGAATTGCTGGAGATAAAAAGTCACCTGTCTTTGTAGTTGAGAATCTCTCACCCGAAAATAAAGCACTTCATGCGGCTTCGAGAATGAAGGCTAAAGAACTTTCATACAAATACGTGTGGGTGCGTAATGGTAGAATCTATTTAAGAAAAGATGATTACAGTAAATTTATTCTTATTCAGGATTCCTGTTCCTTGGCAAACCTATCCTAAGTTAGATAATAAGTTATTTTATAGCTTTTTGTTCTTTTTATGAGAATGTATAATTACTTTAACAAATTTTAAAATTCGATAACTTAAGAATATATTATCAAAATGTTAGAGGTTTAAAAACCAAAACAGAAGATTTCTTTGGTAACCTTATTTGTAATGATTTTGATATTATCATTATTACCGAAACATGGTTAAACAGCAGTATCTATGACTCTGAATTGTTTGACCACCGTTACAATGTTTATAGAAGAGATCGTGAAACTTCCGGTTTTCATCCCAATAAAAATGGCGGTGGTGTACTTATTGCTGTTTCTATTAATTTCTGCTCTAAAAGACTTGCCTGGTGTGAGTCTAGGTGCGAAGATATGGGTATCTATAGATGTGAGATGTGTTGATGGTTCTTTTGAAACTTTAACTATTTGCGCCGTTTATCTCCCTCCTCCCATACAAAAGCATATCCTTGAAGAATTCATAGATAACTCTAATCGTGTATTTGATACTTCCCTTTTCGGCAAGATTCTTATATCTGGAGACTTTAATTTGGGAAATGTGTCTTGGTTTAACTCAGGTCTTACACCCAATAATATATGTGCTAATAGCTTATTTGATAAAATGTTACTAGACTTCGTCGCATTAAACTCACTCACTCAGTACAACAATATTCGTAATATAAACAATAAATATTTAGACCTTATTTTATGCAATGATACTATCAATGAACTTAGCTTGAACAATGACCCTCTTTCTATTGTAGATCCTCACCACCCGCCACTTCAAATGAGTTTACCTTTTAAAAATATAAATGGTCTTCCTTATTCTTGTTCTTCGCGACTTTGTTTTTACAAAGCTGATTATCAAAACATAAGAAATGAACTGAATGCAGTTCACTGGGATACTGTTCTGGGTGTATATAATTCAGTCGATGACATGCTTAGTAAATTTTACGACATTTTACGTAACATAATTTCAAAATCAGTCCCTAAATACAAGCCAAATAACAGTCACTACCAAGTTTGGTTTACTTACGAATTGAAAAATCTGCTGAAAGAAAAACTTAAATTTCGATTTAAATTACTAAAATTTAACAAGAATCCAATGGATCAGATATCATTTAATTTATTGCGAAAACGCTGCCATGTAATACAATCAACGTGCTACCTTGATTATAAATATTACTTAGAATCAATTCTTCGATCTAATCCAAAGTTCTTTTGGTCCTTTTACAAACAAAAAAGACGTAACAAAAGTTCATACCCAGTCGAAATGACCTTAAATAATAAAACTGCTTCTAAAGGTGTCGACATATGTAACTTATTTGTTGAACAATTTTCGTCTGTTTACAGTTTGGGTACTTCATCAAATAATATTTTTAATAATTATACAGCAATAGAAAAAAATAACAGCATTTGCAATGTACATATAACTCTTGTAGAAATTTTGAATGTTATAAAAAGAATGGACCCTAATAAAGGTGCAGGAGTGGATGGACTACCGTCCTACTTCATTGTAAAATGTGGCTCTGCAATAGCGTATCCTCTATTTTTAATATTCAATAAATCGTTAGTAACAGGTATTTTCCCATCACTTTGGAAACAATCCCTAATCGTTCCTATATTGAAATATGGTAATGCTGTACTGATATGTAACTATAGACCAATTTCTATACTTCCTACATTCGCAAAAATGTTCGAAAAACTTTTATGTCCTGTAATTAATTGGCATTTTAAACAAATTATTTCACCACATCAACACGGCTTCTAACTTAGTTTTATTCGTGGAAGCGGTTTCTCGTGCAATAGATTCTCGGCAGTCTATTGATGTAATATACACGGATTTCAGTAAGGCTTTCGATAAAGTACTTCACAGTGTTTTGATCAAAAAACTTTCTGATTGTGGTATCACGGGCGGGCTGTTGAATTGGTTTAAGTCTTACCTTACCAACAGGGAATCAGTAGTAGTGGTTAACGGATTTAAATCTCACCCCTTTAAGGTTCTGTCGGGGGTCCCACAAGGGTCCCATTTGGGACCGATTTTATTCAATGTCTTTATTAATGATATAGGCGATTGCTTCCATCATTCTGAATACTACTTATACGCAGATGATCTTAAATTTTCCCGAACTATTACCTCTCAAAAAGATGTAGATTTGCTTCAAGCTGACTTAGATAGACTAATTACTTGGTGCAATAACAATGCGATGAACTTAAATATAAAAAAGTGTCATGTAGTAAGTTTCAATAGACTAAAAAGAAAATTCTGCAGTAGTTATAAAATATGTAATATTTCACTAGAGTTTATCGACGTAGTCCGTGACCTCGGTGTTTTCCTTGATACAAAATTACGCTTTCATATTCATATCGATGAAATCTGCCGAAAGGCTTTTAAGAACTTGGGCTTCATTTTGAGATACTGCAATGACTTTCGAAATCCACAAACCTTAATATGCTTATATAATGCTCTTGTGCGCAGTGTTCTAGAGTATTGCAGTGTAGTGTGGAACCCTTACTACGATGTTTACATAAAGAGATTGGAAAGCGTTCAAAAACGTTTCTTGTGGCACCTATCATTCAAATTTGGCCAAGTAAAAAAATTACCACATTATGAAGACCGTTTATCACATTTCGGAATGACCACGTTGACTAATCGGAGACGTATGCTCGACACTCTGTTCTTACACAAATTAGTTAACGGTAATCTTGACTGCCCACAACTACTTGCCCAAGTTCCAATATCAGCGCCTTCTAAGAGTTTACGCTTAGATAAACGAGCTTTCTTCATAACCAATGCTGCTAACTCTAATTTAGGCTATATGTCCCCTCTTAATAGAATTATTAAAACATACAATTTAATTAACAAGAATAAGGACATACTTGTAGATATATTTCATGATAAACTTTTTAATTTTAAAAAAAAGATCAGTACCTCTATAGCTAAAATATAATTGTAAACACCTATACAGATACAGCATTTATTTTTTCTTTTATTTCTCGTAAAATGTTATTATTATTTAAGTTTTTTTATTTTTAAAAGTGAAGTTAAAATTTTGTTTTACCTACTATGTGTAATGTCGTTATCACCTATAATTAAGGTACTACTCTTCATATTTTCTTTTCGATGTACAATTTTATTTTTCTTGTGTTTAGTAAGTACTTTGTTGGTGGTCTAATAAAATAAATAAATAAATAAATTAATAAATAAAAAAATGTTGAAACATTATTACAACAGCGCCATCTAGTTCCGTGGTAAGCTACTAAATTTGTGTTACGGATACCAGATAATTGATACACTACACATATATAATTTAAATATATACATATTATAAATATAAAAACCCAATACTGGAGTACGAACATCGTACTCATGACACAAATGATGCCCCCAGCGGGACTCGAACCCACGATCGCTGGCGTAGAAATAAGGGCCATAAAAACTGAGCCAAAAGTGTCGTCAAAGATTATTTTTCAATATATGTATATTATTAAGTGGTGATTTATGTCCCTTTGCTTGAATGCGACTCTAGATCCATTTTGTACTCTGAAGTACCAATGCGATCAGGCTTCGCTTCTCGTTTTTCAAAATAGATATTAAAATTATGTTTATTAAAAGAAAAAACCTTATACACAGAATTTGAACCGAAATATTTGAGCATATTCAGAGATACTCGAAATCAATTCATGTATACATATATATAGGTAAAGGAATTACTTACTTTATATAATAAGACTTTTTTTTACTGCCTCGTTGGTGTAGTGGCTAGCATGTACGGTCGCACACCGGGAGGTCCTGGGTTCGAGTCCCAGGTCGGGCCAAGTTTGGTTATTGAGTCTTTCTGTTTCGTAAGCCTCAGTAACAGCCCGGAGTTGGGAAGTTGGCGGTGGTTCACCCCCGTGCCTCGGAGAGCACGTAAAGCCGTCGGTCCTGCGCCTTAACTCTCACTGGTCGTGTCGAGCATTCGTCCCACCGGAATATGAGAGTGATAAGGAACAGAGAGTGCACTTGTGTTTGCGCGTACATTCGTGCACTATAATATGTCCCGCGCCGTTGGCTGGTCTCAATGAGATTGGCCGCCGTGGCCGTAATCGGCCGGGAGGACATTATAATAAGACTTACATAATATATTATAAATGCAGGTCACCCTATATTACAGCAAATTTTATTACTTTAGTTTGAAAATTTTATTATTAGATATAGCGTATGTGCTACTCTAAGGCATAGTCTACCGGTGTTCTAAATTTTGCCCAAACACTTATAAAAACTTGCATACTCACCTTGAAGAAAAAGATTTTAAACACCAAAAAATAGTAATGCAGTATAAGAATTCGATCAAGCAAGAGTAAAAGCCTTAATAATTTCAATATAGAATTGCAAATTGCTGCTATACAATACAATGTGGCCGATTTTATACCAATCTTACAGTTAACATAATCTCGAGTTACACGTTAGAATATAATCACCCACCGACTCTATCTGCCTACTTGTTTTTGGATATATTTATTCAGCCCTTTTTTAACGTTTCACTTTTGGGAGCAGCTTTTATCCGACATTTGTTCAAAGTGTGGGTTGGCAGATTATACGGCTTTTGAAAAGTTGCAAGGTTCTTAAGAAATATAGAGTTTCGATGTTTTCTTTCACTGTAAGAAGTAATCACGTTTGAATTTAAAAAAAAAAATCTTAATATTAGTTTGACCACTTCAAGATAGACAAGAATATAATATAGATAAAAAGTCAATTACAAAATATGCAATTATTATTTTTTGTAATATAATGTTAATAGACGGTTTTCCTATACCTTTAGTATGTACGAAGCCTTATTTATCATAATAACGCGTTGCGTGTCCACTGCGTTCAAAACACAGCAATTTCTCTGTTATTTCTTTAATCGATACTTTATAGAATCGATTTTTATAAATGCTACTTACTTTTGTATTTGCATTATTTTCGCAATAAACCAAAGTATGGTAGATAGATAATAATGCTTCGTTAGATACTTCTGTTTTATATCATCTTTAGCCCTTATAACGTCCCACTGCTCGGCACGGGCCTCCCTCAGTACGAGGGGGATCAGGCCATAGCCCACCGCGCTGGCCTAGTGCGTGTTGGCGGACTTCACATGTCTTTCGAAAGCTAGGTTCTTCCAGACATGCAGGTTTCCTCACGATGTTTTCCTTCACCGTAAGACAAGTGGTAATCATGATAGAAAATGATTCGCACATGAAAATATCAGAGGTGCGAGACCTGGATTTGAACCCGCATCACTCGATTATCCACGCGAGCGTGTTACCGCTGGGTTATTACTGCCTATAACTATTTTATATAAAAAAAAATATTTTTCTTTTGTAATTTAATGTGTTTAAACTAAAAACTAAAAAGTATAGTACATACCATTAACCCTTGCTCTGCTCGGGTTCATTCCTTCAGTAGAAGAAGTTAGAGATTTCTCAGAAATGTGATGTTTTCATGCAGTAAAAAGTATCCTATTTGTTGAATTAGAAAACCAGCTATCAAACATAATCAAATTCATCAAAATCTGTTCAGTGATTTTCTCGTGATGCGGTTATAGACAGACAAACAAAAACTCTAAAACTATAGATTAGACTTCTGTATAGTAGCTGTTATAAACCATTTCAATAAGATTTGCCAAAAAGTATGCAACGTACAGATTCAACTTATATCTAATACCTATAATAATAAATTTCATATCATATTATATATTAAGAAAAAAGTAGTTTACTTATTGAACAATTTAAGTTTTTAATATATTATATTACTTAAATTTTTAACATATTTAACAAATAATTAGGCTGTATAATAACGAAATAGCGGTTTTATATTGGTTTAAAACAAGTAACATAACAAACAAAGTGATGTTTAATAAAATTTTTCATAATGAGTTGTTATTCTGAACATTTGTGCAATAAATAATGAATAATGAACGTTCAGCATAATCAAACAGGCTTGTAATAGGGTGGTAATGTATTAAAATATTAATATCGCTCAGTAGTCGGTAGCCTTATAATAAATTATTTTAATCATATATCTATTTGCAAACTGGCTCAAATTGTATTCAAATAGTATTTTTATATGAATCTATTAATGGAAGGCGTTTTGTTTTATAAATGGCGCTTTTTGTCATGTTGCGTATATAAGAGTCATTTAAAACATTTTATTTTTAACTATTCCCTGAATACAATATCATTACATCGAGCCTAACATTCTGAATACCATCAAAATCTGTCCAAGGGCTTTTCTCATCGGTTACAGACTGAAAGGCAGACAAGTATACAATAATTCTATTAACTATGGATTTATTGTATCGATTATAATTAATATATCAATAAAAATGTTCATAACAAAAATATTTACAGATTCTACTCAGTAAGATTTTTTTATATTTTGTCAAAGAAACAAGCCAAAATTTTAATCGATTACGTTAATTTCAAACAATAATTGTGAAAATTTAGTTTTTAATACAGTATACAATATAATATGTACCTATATTAGCTAATATATCGAAAAGTGTCTCATTAAAAAAGAATTATAATAACTACATTAAAAAATCCCGACCGAAACGAAGGATTAGTAATATTATAATGTAAAATTCTATTTATAGCCTATACCTTTATGTAAGGCACATTATAAGGCTCAGGCGTTAATTGATTACTTATTTATTAAACCACTTCCTATCTACGAGCTCGACCAATCATATAATCTTATAAGAATGATTAATATTCATGTGAATGTGTTAGCGACACGCCAACAATAATGCTGTAACTTTTGAATTTTAATAGTTATATGTAATTACTATATAAATATTAATGGAGTGGTAGCCCAGTAGTAGCACGTTCACTTGAGAAGTGAACAGAGTGAAGCGGGTTCAGATTTAAATTGCACTTCTGATCTTTTATAAGCGAATCATTTTTAACATGACTAGGTACTTTATATTATTATTAAGGATAGTTATAGTAAACGAAAATATTGTGAGGGAATTGGCATGCCTGAAAGAACTCCAGGTACTTCTCTGATAGAAGATTGGACTATGAAGCAACTCCATGGTTGTGGTATCGTCTTGTCGTCGGCTACGTAAGCGATTCTGCGACCCCCCATTTTAATGGGGTGTTTCTTTGGGTTTTACTGCGTAGTGCCAGCTTTACAGGTGAATCCCACTTACCTACCTGTATGTATGCAGATGGTGTGCCAAATTAAAAAAAACGATTAACGATTTTTTAAAAGACCGACCAAAGAGAGAAGATGATGTGATCCGGGCTATTTCAAGCCTATAGAAATATTGTTAATATTAATTTAATTTGTAAAAACATAAAAAATAAATAAATTAAGACTAAAAATAATATTCGTCCCGCTGAGTTTCTTTCACTAGTTCTTCTCAGGTCAGAGGCTTCTTCTTTCCAAAAAGGTCGTAGACTCATGATGTTCAGTTCAATTGTAATAATTTTATGTTTAATAAAATATTTTGAATTGGAATGCCTAAATGCATTTCCTAACGTTAGAAAAAGTCGCGTAGGGACCTAGTAGGTATATTATAGAAATATACCAAAATAAATCTTAATAATACGTTTAAATAATACCTGTTACCGTAAAATTACAGTTATAAAAATGACTCAAACAATAATTATGTATCTGGCCTGTCATAATTTATTGTGTTGGCCACAATAGCCGCGGAGCATTTTCGCAATTTCCTCCATCAGCTTGCTACACGATTATTACACTATACTATTTTACATTCATTTTACTAATATTCAATTAGTTTTATCAGAAACGTTCATTTACATCAACTTTTAGAGTTTCGTTCCTCTGTATTTTAGTTGCTCATATAAATGTCTAGACGGCTTCCTCCAGAGAGTAAATATAATTAATATTTACATAGTAAAATATTAATGATGTATTAATGAATATTAATTTATAGTAACAGTAATATTTTTTAAAGTAAAAGCCAAGTTATAAACATGAATCTAGAAAAATAATTTTAATTAAAAATACTTTTTCGGATTTATCCCCGTAACAACGATATGATTTTTGAGACATCTTAAACCTTAGTCTCTCCCGTGACCAAGATTGCTGTAAGGTATTTGAAACGTGCGAACCAAATGAATTGAATCTGCCCAAAATCTAATAAGTTTTCATTAAATTATCAAATAACTATGCACATCTAAGAATAAGTACCTACATTCTTACATATTTATAAGGTCCTTTCCCAAAAAATACTACATTAAAGGCTATATAAAAAATATTTTTATAAAGTAATAAAACTCTTTACTTTCTCATTTAATAATTAATAATATCTCTCTAGAATGCTGAAATAAAATCGAAAAACGTTTTACTATGCAAATCAAGCATTACATAAAGTTACGACTTTGTCACTTGTCATAATACAGGAAATGCCAGGATTAGCGTGGGATACTGCTCCATAAATCTACTATGCATTTTAAGATATGTTTCAATCATATTTAGATAAGAATTTATTATGTAAAGTCATTTCAGTTGTTAAACAAATGCTGCAAAAACAACCATTTTTTTCTTAATGTAATAACCGATATATTACATTTTTATTAATTATACGAAACTTAAAGAAGGCAATGGTAGCAGAGTGAAACGTGTTCGAATCTCGGGTTTCGCTTCTATGATATTTTTAAATGCGAATCATTTACTACATGATTATCGATTACCAAGTGGTCATATACGGTGAAAAAAATCTTCGTGAAAAAGCCTGGATGTCTGCGAGAATCTAGTATGTTCTCGAAAGCATTTGTAACGCTAACACGCACTTGGCCAGCGCATTATGTCCTGACCTGAACCCTCGTATTGAAGTGTTGGGTCTCACTTGTAATGGGCCCAGCAGTGGGACGTTAAAAAAAGCTGAATATATATACTCTTCTCTCTCTCATGGAATATTTCAATAAATCATTTCTAAATATATGTACAGTGTACACATTATGGATCGTATGATGACGTTAGCATTTTAATTTTTCAACATACCATTTTAATTTTTCATATTTTAATAAGCCCTTCTTATAAGTCTATAAGGATCTTAATATGTTAATAACACATTCTTAAACATTTTTATTCAATTTCATTAAGAGTATTTCAGATTGTAATAATTACTAAATGCAAATCCTTATCATAAGATCGCGAGTGTATCATGTTTTTAAAAACCCAATATCGATTAAGACGATAAGATGCTTTCGCTCCCTTGCGATTCCGCGTTATAATTACGAATGCTCGTAAACAAACGTGTGCACAAATCAAATGGAAAAGTTCAGAAGCTTTAAAGCAAAAAGATTGTAAGATAGTGAATGTCATTTTAACTGTATTTATATGAAAATTTTGTAACAATTGGTTGTTAGGACTGATCATTGTCATTGAATAGGATAAAAAGGGTTAAATACATCATGTTTTTTAAAACTGTAAATATTAGTTATACTTTAATATATATTCTATATCTAATATGTAGTTTTCTGCCTACGTATAAGTAAGATATAGCTGAACTTTAATTTTTGTACGCGTTCTCTCTAAGCATTGGTTAGGTTCTTCTTTGCAGCTAACACGTACCTACATATTATTTATTAATAGGATATCTATCATAAACTCTGACCCTTAGAAACGTGTACCCAATAAAATATGACGCGAGTGGAGCCGCAGGCAAAATAGTACATGATAATATTTACGACTATATGTACATAGGATCTTTTTAACACGCCTTATTAGCTTCACTCGTAATTAATAATTTAATTAATACTTAAAAGTTAATTTTAACCTATTTCTAGCTGTTGAAATTAACTGACCTATTGTATTTTATGTAGTTCGAATGACAATACTATAATTTGATATTTTTGAACTGATTTTAATGATGGAGCGTTTAGATGGATAGTGGAAATCTGAAGTTACCTTTTTTTTTTTTGTTTTTTTAGCTTACCTGTTTACTTTAATTACTATTGATAAAATTATTATAACTAAGTATATATTCTCATTACAAATTTTTATATATTAAATAAACTTTAGTGTGTTTTAAAAATATTCGTGAATAATATTTGTTCTAGTTTTGTAATGTTGACAAAAGTATGCATTATATTGACTGATTGGACAGTACTGCGAATACGATAAAATAAATGGATAATTTTATCTTGCAACCTGTCTTTTATGTACGCAATTTCTAAGCTACCAACTTATAAGTAAAGCTCCAGGCTATACGTTATGCAGGCCTTTCTTATTGCGAATAAATTCTCGACTAACATTGGTTCAGTAGCTAAATAGAGTGGTTTATATTTTTTATGATATATCAGATAATTATAAAAATTTACTTTAGGAGGTAGTTTCCAACCGACTTCCAAAAAGGTGGAGGTGCTCAATTCGTCTGTTTTTTTTTAATTTAATGTTTGGGAATGTATTTACGAATTCAGTCTATAGGTAACAGGTGGTTATGTGGAGCTCACCTGCTAGAAAAGCCAGTACTATCCACTGTCCCGACGGCAGGTCTGCCGAAGCAGACCACACAGAAAAGGGCTTCCACCGTCCACTCTACAATCACAGGAGTACCAGGAGCAATCCTCATGGAACACCGCCCAAAGCAAATGGAAAGTAACTCAATATTTATCTGGTTTAAAATAAAAAAGTCGATCAAAGCTGGGACTAATTATATATTCCTTAATTGTACAATTACATGCTCAATACATACGTTGTTCTTTTTAAATAATTACAAAGTAAAATTCTTAATAATTTATATTATTATATTGAATCTTGTTATTTTGCTTCAAATTTGGTAAAATTGGTACTATAATTATACATTTAATATTGATCTTATTATTCTTATGCATGAACTTGTTCATTAAGCATTTATTTTTTGTATAATACAGGTTTCAAGAGCACGCTCCGGGTGGTAGCAAAATACAATAATTTTGCAAATTTATTCTTTCCATGGCCCTTTTGTTCACCAATTAGCAATTACTGGTAAATATCGATGGCTTTTAAATATAATACTTTCCGATGGTTTCTCCTGTGAGTGTTTTAAAGTTTCATGTCTTTTAAAAATAATACTGTGAGTATATTCTATGAATTCAAGGGCATAAAATATGAATAAACATATTTAATATTCGAGTTCATCTAAACAACAGTCCTATTTACTTTAATAAACTTTGAATTTTAACGTTAAATAATTGGGACAGCATCAGTTATTGTTAATTTAAGTTAGAAGTGTACTCAATACTGATTTAGAATATTTATATCCTTTACTGGTACTAAAAATATTAAAGTATGAATATAAATAAACATATTATTGATAAGAGTGTTGTATTAGACAAAGTCCTGTTAAAGTAGAAACAGTAGGCATTATCAATACATTTCTATATTTTTAATTTAAGCACAGCAGATAAAAAATATTTACTTATAATTACAATAATTTGCAGGTATTGTGTAATGAAATGCGAAATGTTGGCTGGCATGTGCTTTTGGTAAAAGCTGCGATCACACTATTGAAAATATTTGTCTTTATATGACTTTAAAAAGTTTTTTTTAACATTTTTTGCAAACTAATAACAAAAAATAATTAAATTATTATATATGTAGATGATGTTATTTAAAATTTAAAATGACATCTAATATCGTCACTTTTTATAATAATTTCTAGCTTTGTATTTTTTATGGGTGCTTATGTGCATTAATTAAATGAAATAATTAAAAAAATATTCTTCATTAAAACGTAAAAGGCCAGAAAAATTCAATAATGTGAATTCTGTGGTCTAGTTTATGATCTTTCGACCAATGGATGAACACCAGTAACAGGAAAATGTTTTTACCAGTTTAAACAGACCTTAAACACCACTGTATAGTGTATTGTGAAGTCAATCCAATTTTCTCACGTTGCCTGGAGAATGGATGTGTCCGACATACTTATAAGCTGTCATTAATCAATGTATATATTAAAAATTAAAGTATGTTCGAAAATTTGCCTTTCACTTGCCACCACAGCGTAAATACACTCAGATTGTTTCCAGTTCTAGCAATTTATTTGTAATTTTTAAGTATGAATTCATTATTTTATAGCGCACTGTCCTACAAAGGACACTTGACAACTAACAATATATTGCACTACTTAGCTGTGATTGATGCCTGAATAATTATAAATAAAATTAATGATTTAAATTAAAAAAAATATATAATTTTCAAATATTATTAACTTATATAATGAAATCAAAGAAAGAAGGGTCGAGTCATAGTTCATGAAACTGGTCAAGTTGTAGAGGACTTCACAGGTAATTAAAAAAACTACTCGTAGTTAGGTTCTCTTAAATTTGATCTCCTCACGAAATTTAACTTCACTATACTGGCGATGATGTTGAAAATGATTTGCACATGAAAATACCTACCACTATACCTACGGCGTTAGTTCAAAGTTGTTAACGCTTTAAACCACACTACACTATAATGTAATTTCATTTCTAAAATAATTATTACTTGTTAATTATATGACTAGTACCTTGGCAATAGAGCTCCGCTGTGTTTTTTTTTTCTGAAAAAGTACAAAATGTTGTACTCACATAGGTACCTACATAATCTATACGTATGTATAACAAAATCCTAATATAGTGAAATCTGTGCATTAAATACTAGAGGACACTAACCGCTGAAATCTAAGTAAGAACGAACCCGAGCAGAGTGAGGGCGAGACACTAGTATATGTTTATACACTTTAAAAGCAGAAACTCATATAAATAGATCTAAATCGTTAAACGTTCTCGAGATACACGTAATTAATTTCAAAAAGTATTGTTTATTTAATATTACAACATTTATATTTTGAAACAAAAATACATTCATTAATAAATAAATAAATATGTTGGGACATTATTACAACAGCGCCATCTAGTTCTGTGCTAAGCCACTAGGCTTGTGTTACGGATAACAGATAGTTGATATACTTACTACACATATTATATAAATTTTAAATGCGTACATATTATAAATATTAACACTGGAGTACAAACATTCGTGCTCAACAAATGATTGCCCCCAGCGGGACTCGAACCCGCGACCGCTGGCGCAGAAAGTAGGGTCACTACCAACTGAGCCAAACGTGTCGTTAATGTATACACAATAAAAACTACGGGACCATCATTAATTCTCTGTCATTGAACTTATTATTTTAAAGCTTAATGGATTAGAACTAGCTCTAATTTAATACTATAAATTTCAAAGTTTCTTAATAACGTATTAAATTGTTAAAACATGTTATCTCCTTTATAGCTACCAAATTATATAATAAAAAGTAATATTATGTAGCTACAAAAAGTTAACTTGTCATTAAAATGTATCTTAAATAACAATGGAAATGATAAAGTTAGGTGCGGTAAAGTTATGCTACCTCTACACGTGAAACTTGTATTGGTTAGTTTATTAAAAAAAATAGTGATACCTACATAACATCTATTAATAGATATTTGATTTATATTAAATGTTATAATCGTATATTATTTTTGAGAAGAATACCTTTGTACATATAATACCTATAACTATTTGATAGTTTTTTTTAATTCTTAGAGTGGTAGCACAGCGGTAACGCGCTCGCTTGTATAACCGAGTGATGCGGGTTCAAATCCGGGTCTCGCACCTCTCATATTTTCATGTGCGAATCATTTTTATCCTGATTACCACTTGTCTTACGGTAAAGGAAAACATCGTGACGAAACCTGCATGTCTGAGAAAAGCAAGTTTTCGTAAGACACGTCAAGTCCGCCAACACGCACTAGGCCAGCGCGGTGGACTATGGTCTTATCCCCCTCGTACTGAGGGAGGCCCGTGCCCAGCAGTGGGACGTAAAAAAGGGCTGATGACAATAATTCTACCTATAATTAAGAAAATTAACTTAAAATATTAACTTTAAAATGACTTTGTTAAACCTGTAATAATTAATCTACTTATAAAATACCTATCCTCCATACAAAATACTACCAACGCACCCTTGCTTCGCTTAGATTCGTCAATCCCCGTTTTTATTCTGCGGTATTATTTTGCGGTATAAAAACCAAACTTTATCTAAATCGTTTGAGTAAATTACAAATTAACATATTAAAATATATTTTCTCTCCCTTTAAATAGCAAAGTATAGACCAGGAAAAAATATAAGTATCAGAAAAAAAAGTCTCGATCCACAGTCTACAGTGTAGAACCAGCATAACACGTGTTACATAAATCGCAATTACGTAACAATATCATAAACAGTAAATTCTGATAATAGCCGCCGAGTTAATAGTCGGATTCACATAATAAAACCTTGTTATTATCACCAAATATCATGGAGCGCTTACCATATTTAAAATGTCATGGGTAACTTAGAAAAGTAAGAGTTGCGTAGGGAATTATTGTCGAAATTCTTGTTGTCTTTGTTCCTTTTTAGAGCATTTTTGTTCTTGGGTCACCTTATTTTTGAAATTTTAATTGTACCTGTAATATGGTAACAGTATTAAAAATAGCTGTTTATTTTATTTTAAAACAATCTTACTTAACTTATAACGTTGTCACATACAAGAACGTCTTCATAGAAAATAATACAATGTTTTTCAAAAATAAATAAATGACATCAATGTACCCTACAATATTTGATAATTAATCTTAATTTTAATCAATTTTTATAATATCAAAGAAAGTATGAGAAAAATAATATTTTAAATGCTACGTAGTCTTTTATTAGCGTTCCTCCTATAGACTATATAATATAGATTCAAATCCTATTTTTTGGTATTTAATTAGAAATATTAAATGATAGATGTTGAAAAATATTATATTTTCATAACATGTCATTTTTGATGAGATGATCTATTGTTTTCAATACTTGTAATGTTTTGCTTCATTTTAAATGCAACTAGTAAGTTTCTACCAGCTTTATTCATATTTACGCAATAAATTATTAATTAAAAGCTCTTTTGTTTTGCAATGAACTATGGTTATTCCCTATTATTACTAAAATACCGGTGATCGAGCATTACCGCTGACATTACACCTCACACGAACAAAATTAAGTAATTGTTGAAGAATATTGCCTATCTACGTTACATGTAGCCTGGAGCGAAATCAGCCCGGTCAGACTTCGTACGCAGAATACAAATGTTTATTATGGAAGGAAAAAGTAGCGCGCTTTGTGGTCGCCTCGGGCGTCTCCTCTGAAGAAGTCGTGCCCGTGAAATGATTTGGGAAAGCTTTAGAAAGAAGTTCGAACTTGTTTTGTTTTGGTTATATTTTTTTTTGGTAAACTAACAAGTTGTAAATTTTTTAAATAGACCAAACAAATTTTGTGTTTTGTTTAGTCTTATTATTAATGTTAACACATTTTAAAATATGATAGGAAGTATTAATTATGCATTTCACTTTTATAATGCTTATTTGGACTTCTAATTAACAAATATTTTGACCCACTTCACTTCCGTAATACACGTTATAGTCGATATTATTGTAATATAACGATACAAACAGAAAATATTTTAAAAATTATAAAAAAATCATACTACCAATAAATAGCTAAAAGACGATAAAATATTCAATGTTAAATAGAAAATAATGCAGAACTTTAAATAAAACTTTTTCCTTTCCAAGCAAACAGAGTCGCGTGCACAGTTAGTATTTATAAAACTAAACGCAATAACAATTTTCGGCGTCTCCATAGTTTTCCCAGTGCATCTGTCATCTTACGCTTTGGGCTGGCATTGTCTGCGCACAAATATGATCAAATTATACAGAGAGGAGCCCGCGGCGTCGCTCCCGACGTCAAGTGAGAACAATCGCAATCCGAGGGACGTGTATTATAAACCTATTATTATCCACGTCTTATCGACTTGCCGAGGTAATTTCGTTCCGATGGAATGCGCGAAATGTTTTATACATACTTTTTTGTCGATATCAATTACGTGTGGTCAATGTCTTTTTCTTATATTTTGTTTTGATTATAAGTGGTTATTGAAATTTTATTGAATTATAGTTATTTTTCTGTATCTGCAGATTTTTCTTAAGGGATTCAATTAATTTGAACTAGCACCTGTTATGTGTTTCAGTTTACTTTAAATAAAATATTTTTCGAAGTGTTATTTAAGCTTTTAGTTTTGACATTTTGAATGATATCCTTAATAATGATATACTTTATCTTGAATATGTGAAAAAATGAGGCATTAGGCTCCAAATAGTTATTACAGTAGTTATAGTCTCTCTCCTGTGATCATAATTGCTGTAAATCATTCTAAACTTCGCAAATCAAATATCTAATATTTATTATATCAAATATTCATCTAAGTCCATCAGAAGTATTATCTATTAGGTAATTAAGTGCAATATAATGCTCACTTTGTTCATAATAATATAATGTTTCTACAAGGATGATATGCAACACCTTACGAATAGCTTCAAATTCATTAATTGATTAATTTCATTCGCTAATCTGAGTTTAAGTGCTTTCTGTGGTTTCCTAAATAACCGGCAAGGGTCAGATGACAATCACTTGTAGTAACTACATGTAACCAATTAGTTACGACTAGATAAATTGCTTCAATTGTTGAGAACATAATTTCAGTCATTTTAAAACGTTACCTATTATTATTTGCCAGTTCAAATATTGTGTATAATTTATGTAATGTTCTCGTACTTCTGCCTTTTTAGGACTAATTTTTATAAATTTATGATTATATTACTTATGTAGGGTTGGCTATTAATGCTTTATTCAGTTATTTTCAAGTAAAGAGTCACTTGAAATTATTCTTTATTTTTATATATTATATAAATACAATGATATTTTAACTAAAACTTAATTTTAACTAAAATATCATTGTATAAATACAATTATAGATACATATTATGACAGTAACTGTGAAAAGTATATTATGTTGTCACCATTTTCACATTTCTCTGTCAACATTACCTAGCAATTGATTAAGGTTGACAGTCATGTTGACAAGTGTCAAGAGAAAAATAGCATATCAAACTTAATTAAAATTACATTAAACTCTGTTATTATTATTTTTTATAGTTTTTTTATATATTGTGTTGTCTGTTGTAGGTTATGATTTAAGAACGAATTGCTCCGTCTCTAAATTCACCGATCAGTTTATATATAACGTGTATTTCGTTATTTTTATACTATATATATTTATACGTTATTCTACGCGTCAACTGTGCCAAACCAGCACTTCTGGAAGCTATTAAAAGCAGTCAAAAAATATATAAAAATATTTCGAAATAACATAAACAACAAGCACTTCATATTGTATTAAAAGATTAAACAATGTTATTTTGTATATAAAACTCATAAACATATTATATTAGTTACCTACTGTATAAAATTAATATTACAGTATTAATTTTTAAATCTCGAAGCCTTCTTTACGCTAGGATATTTTATTTTTATTTTATTTTATTTATTAGGAAGCCTACGTTATATACTAAGAGTACATTTCTTAAAATATTGATGTATATAAAAAAAAGTATCACAAAGTATATCACAATTATAGGCTAACTCAGCATGCATTGAAAGAAACTTGAGCCAAAAAAGTAGGGTTGTTGCTCACTTAATATGTATTATAATAACAGTGAAAAAAAAAAGATTTAAAGCTACCATGCAAATAAACAAAAAAGAGATATGTATTTTTTTGTGTAAAAAAACCTTAAACATTTCCAAACCACAAAACAACAGTATTACTTCTATTATATTACAACTATGTACATATTATTATCAACAAACAAGAATAAAAAAAATACCTACATTGTTTTCTTTAGCTTTGGGACACAATTTAAACCAGGATAAAACATTCGATTCAATTCAATGCAATGCAATGCAATTCAATTCAATTCAATTCAATTCAATTCAATTCAATTCAATTCAATTCAATTCAATTCAATTCAATTCAATTCAATTCAATTCAATTCAATTCAATTCAATTCAATTCAATTCAATTCAATTCAATTCAATTCAATTCAATTCAATTCAATTCAATTCAATTCAATTCAATTCAATTCAATTCAATTCAATTCAATTCAATTCAATTCAATTCAATTCAATTCAATTCAATTCAATTCAATTCAATTCAATTCAATTCAATTCAATTCAATTCAATTCAATTCAATTCAATTCAATTCAATTCAATTCAATTCAATTCAATTCAATTCAATTCAATTCAATTCAATTCAATTCAATTCAATTCAATTCAATTCAATTCAATTCAATTCAATTCAATTCAATTCAATTCAATTCAATTCAATTCAATTCAATTCAATTCAATTCAATTCAATTCAATTCAATTCAATTCAATTCAATTCAATTCAATTCAATTCAATTCAATTCAATTCAATTCAATTCAATTCAATTCAATTCAATTCAATTCAATTCCATTCAATTCAACTCAACTCAACTCAATTCAATTCAATTCACAAACCACAAAACAACAGGTATTACTACACTTTATATTATACTTCATTATATTACAACTATGTACATATTATTATCAACAAAACAACAAAAATATAAAATGATTCAATTATTAGAGGTATTAGGGGGATTTTTCCCGTAAGAGTCCATAAAGTTGGTTTTTAATTTAGACTTATAGCAGTTTAACGTAGGATATGTTCCTAGGTGCCTTTTATTATAGGTAATAATAGTATCTACATACTAAGTATATGTTAGCAAATATAATTTGACACACACACACACACACACACACATACGCACGCACGCACACAGATACGCACGCATATACACGCACGCACGCACACGCACACATACGCATACACGCAAGTATAGAGCGTTTTCACTCATGATAAAGATAACTGAAATCAATACAGTACTTGTACGACTTAAACAAGGCTATCACAGTTCAAAGTTCACAATTACTATTAAAGGAATATCAATAGAACTAAGGGGCTTTTGACCTTTTCCTTAAACATTTATCAATTACTCTATAGAAGGTAGCATTTTCCCATACTACGATACTAATAAAGATTATTTCTAATAATGAGCTATGAGAATTTATGGTACGATTCATCTATCTAGCTAGGAGCTATCCATCTTATTTTAAGTTTATGGCTGTGATATATTAAATTTTTATCTAGTTTTCGATATGCTATCACTTAACACCAGCTTGTTAGAGTAATAAAATATATTATAATAATGTTCTCGGACCGATTCCGGCCATGGCGGCCAATCTCGTTAAGATTGGCAGACTGCGTAGGAGATATTATAGTGCAGCGCGTGTACGCGCACACACAATTGCACTCTCTATTCCTATCACTCTCACACTCTGGTAGGACGACTACTCGACACCATCAGTGAGAACTAATGCGCAGAAGCGACAGCTTTACGTGCCCTCCAAGGCACGAGGGTGATACACTGCCAACTTCCCAACTCCAGCCTGTCACTGAGGCTCACTAAACAGAGAGACTCAATAACTAAACTTGGCCTGACCCGGGACTCGAACCCAGGACCTCTCGATGTATGACCGTACATGCTAGCCACTACACCACCGAGGCAGTAAAAAATATTATATAATATGTGCTTAAGGGAAACCTTAATTATTGAAGGACTAACTATATACAGCATATACAGCAAATAGCGCAGATTACTGGGTAGAGCTTTTTTGAAAACAAATGAAAGTTCTTTGGATCTCTGAAATTTTGAAACGGAGATGAAAAGGGTATTCGTCCATTTAATTGTAATAAATAGAAAAAACTAAAAATATTTCACATTTTATCGCTTAAAATAATAAAATTCGTAAGAATATGTTCGTAAATAGTTGTATATAATACTGTAAGATAAAATAGGTATATTAATATATCTAAATTACTTAATTAGAACAATTTTAGAAGAAGAAAAGTACAAACTAATGGCCATTTAAAAAACTAAATTAGGTACGTATGTTTTGATTTCAAGGAACAACATTGTAACTTAGTATTGCAGTGATTTTGAACATTGACTTCAAATATATTGTGAGACGTTTATTACTATTTTTAAATTACCTGTATAATGTATACTGAGTTACAAAGTTATTCTTTGCAGGAGCAGATATCTTTATAAGACATCTTTTATCTAGGTATTTCAATAATAATTTTCTGTGCAGAATTAAATATTAGGCTTTAATGAAAAAAATACGATATGTATAACGTGCTTTGAAACTAAATAAATCAACTCGAACTAAAAATATATAATTTTCTAGCTTATATATTATCGACTCACTCTCGTTTATCTCGAGTTTATACCTAGGTAAACAAACATTTGGTGCAGATTTCCTAGAAATTAGATAAACACACACACACGTTTGCCCACACTTGAAAAAGTTAAAAAGTACCAACAAGAAACTAAGAAAAATAATATTAAATAAGAACGTAGAGCATTAAAGATATTCTAAAGAAAATTCAATAAAAATACCACTACCTATATATTGTACTATAAATAACACAACTATTACTGCTATGTGAAATTAATCACGTACTACGTATGTATATGACGTTTTAAAGAATCTTTGGAATCGACTGCTTTAGAGCTTTTATAGTCAATTTGTTCAATACTTATTGAATAATTTTCCAAATGTTACATAAATAGTATGAATTAATACATATGATGGTTTATCGGACAGTTTGGAGAGAGGTCATGAGCTAAGCGTTTCGTTTACGTATTACGTCTCAATGTGGGAACTAGACGATTAGGCGGCTGTAATAGAAAAATTGTTAGCAATTGTTAACACTTTTGTGTTATCCGTTTTCATATTTTCTGTAGTTGCAGATTTTATAATTTATGTCAAAAAGAATTCAACATGATGCTTTAGAAATAATTATTAAAATATAATTTCATGTGTAATATGTAACAAATATTTAAGCTATATGTAAAGTGAAAGTTTCGAAGATCAGTTAGTTTTGCAACTATAAATTTAATTCTAAAATATGTTTTTACTAATGATTTACTCTGTTATCCAATTTAATTTAATCAAAAATTTGAAATTGTTATTCCTTTCACTTGCTTGGTTACTGAAGAAAAAATAATTGTAATCGAGAATAAAAAAAAATGCCTACATTTGGGGACACAATTTAAACCAGGATAAAACATTCAATTCAATTCAGTACAATACAATTCAATTAGATTCAATTCAATTCAATTCCATTCCATTCCATTCCATTCAATTCAATTAAATTCAATTCAATTCAATTCAATTCAATTCAATTCAATTCAATTCAATTCAATTCAATTCAATTCAATTCAATTCAATTCAATTCAATTCAATTCAATTCAATTCAATTCAATTCAATTCAATTCAATTCAATTCAATTCAATTCAATTCAATTCAATTCAATTCAATTCAATTCAATTCAATTCAATTCAATTCAATTCAATTCAATTCAATTCAATTCATTTCAATTCAATTCAATTCAATTCAATTCAATTCAATTCAATTCAATTCAATTCAATTCAATTCAATTCAATTCAATTCAATTCAATTCAATTCAATTCAATTCAATTCAATTCAATTCAATTCAATTCAATTCAATTCAATTCAATTCAATTCAATTCAATTCAATTCAATTCAATTCAATTCAATCCAACCCATTCCAATTCAATTTAATTCAGTTCAATTCAATGCAATTCAGTTCAGTTCAGTTCAATTCAATTCAATTTTCTTGATAATGGCTTCAAGCGTGCCAGTTGAGCATAGAAGTACAAGTAAGAACAAGTGTCACGTAGAATGGAGAATACACGAAGGAGAGGTCGTATAAAAAAATTCAAGGAAGGATAAATCACATGTCAAAATCAGACAATGGTCTCAGACCAACATCGTGACACAAGTTTTTATATATACTATAAACTCTAGAGTACTCTCTCTACTATAGACTACTCTACTATAGACTATGTAATTACATTTAAAATTCAATTCAATTCAATTCAATTCAGTTCAGTTCAGTTCAGTTCAATTCAGTTCAGTTCAGTTCAGTTCAGTTCAGTTCAATTCAATTCAATTCAATTCAATTCAATTCAATTCAATTCAATTCAATTCAATTCAATTCAATTCAATTCAATTCAATTCAATTCAATTCAATTCAATTCAATTCAATTCAATTCAATTCAATTCAATTCAATTCAATTCAATTCAATTCAATTCAATTCAGTTCAGTTCAGTTCAATTCAATTCAATTCAATTCAATTCAGTTCAGTTCAATTCAATGCAATTCAGTTCAATTCAATGCAATTCAGTTCAGTTCTGTTCAATTCAATTCAATTCGATAAAATTCAATTTAATTCAATATAATTCAATTCAATTTTCTTGATAATGGCTTCAAGCGTGCCAACTGGTACTATGCTCAACTGAGCATAGAAGTACAAGTAAGAACAAGTGTCACGTAGAATGGAGAATACACGAAGGAGAGGTCGTATAAAAAAATTCAAGGAAGGATAAATCACATGTCAAAATCAGACAATGGTCTCAGACCAACATCGTGACACAAGTTTTTATATTATATACTATAAACTCTAGAGTACTCTCTCTACTATAGACTACTCTACTATAGACTATGTAATTACATTTAAAATTCAATTCAATTCAATTCAATTTAATTCAGTTCAGTTCAATTCAATTCAATTCAATTCAATTCGATTCGATTCGATTCGATTCAATTCAATTCAATTCAATTCAATTCAATTCAATTCAATTCAATTCAAATCAATTCAGTTCAATTCAATTTCATTCAATTCAGTTCAGTTCAATTCAATGCAATTCAGTTCCATTCAATTCAATTCAATTCAATTCAGTTCAGTTCAATTCAATGCAATTCAGTTCAATTCAATGCAATTCAGTTCAGTTCTGTTCAATTCAATTCAATTCGATAAAATTCAATTTAATTCAATATAATTCAATTCAATTTTCTTGATAATGGCTTCAAGCGTGCCAACTGGCACTATGCTCAACTGAGCATAGAAGTACAAGTAAGAACAAGTGTCACGTAGAATGGAGAATACACGAAGGAGAGGTCGTATAAAAAAATTCAAGGAAGGATAAATCACATGTCAAAATCAGACAATGGTCTCAGACCAACATCGTGACACAAGTTTTTATATATAAGACTATGTAATTACATTTAAAATGTTAATTACATTTTGCTTTAAATTTTATATAATCTAATTAACTCCATTATACTTCGATGTCTACCAAATCTTATATCCGAGTGACATGTGACAAGTGACAGCGCGGCCTACATCTGATCAATTATGTTATTTTTTACAAACCATGAGTAAAATAAAGTCGTGACTTACAGTTATTTACAACTTTTAAAACAACTTCGCTGAAATTAAGTGCGGTATGTTAGTTAAACAGTAAAAGGAAAATATGATGTAACGGTACAAAATAACCTTTATAAGAGAAAGTCATATTAGTGTCCGTTTCGCTTTATGTGGAACCGGCTCAGTCTGCTTGACAATGATGTATTGTGGCTGCAAGTCAAAGGTACGATTCTATTAACATTTTATAATTTGTTTGAGTTGCTATTGGCCGAATATATGGCGATGGACCTCATTTGAATATATTGCTTCAATGATACTGAAGTTTTCTGAAAGAGAGCGTTAGTTAGTAACAAACATCTGGGAAGAAGAGTTTCTAACATTCAAATCTTGTTGTTTTAAAGAATAGTAGCCTAACCGCCGCACTTATAGTCACTTAATGAACCTTTAAGACGCGAGTCTCCATAATAAAGAACGATTCAATGATCCATTAAGTGATTATAAGTGCGGGCGTAAGTGTTACTTCAAATAAATGTTTATGTGAAATGAAGTTCATCTAAATCTGTCGAGCATTTGTAGCGTAACAAAATTGTAAGTAAATAGTTAATAGTCCAATAGAACTCTTGATACAGTCTCGTTTGATATAAATACAACAACTAAAGTCAAATAATTAGATAAATACAATAAATTTTATAATATTTAATTATTTGATTTCAGTTGAACTGCTATTATTATTTATATAGAACTAAGCTATTATTATTTAATTAATAATAGCAAAACAAATTTGATTTACATACACACAAAATATTGGTACAACGTTGGTCCAAACATTGGCCCCAAGTGACCCGAGCACCACGGAACAATCAATTTGTCAAGAAGTCAGTACATGACTATTTGTTTTATTCTAATAGCTAAACGTGCACGTTTTGACACGACCTGAATTGTACCACATCAGCGAGCATACATTTGTAATTGATTACTGTAACATCTTCTTTTGTGAAAGAAAAAGGTCGTATTGAGTGGAAAATTACGCGTGAGTAATATTTATAGATAGATATTATTTGTCTCATCCGGGAATCGAATTGAATAGCTTAAGAAACGTAGAATATCAAAACGTTCAATTACCAAAGTAAATAATACTTATATTCCATACTCGTTATTTTTTTGCAACAAATTATGTATCAGACTATAAAGCCATTGGAACTAATGAAGTACCGGATAAAAAATCTACTTGACTTTCCCACTTATAAGCTATCAATACCATATAATACTTTCTTAAATTCTTCTCAGAGACGTCTCCCGTGACAAGAGAAACGTCGGGAACCATTAAAAAATCAAAATAAATCCGCCACAAAAACCGAAGTTTCATTTATAATATCTAGCTTAAATAATAATTATTAATAAGATATATAGAAGGAAAAGCAAGCATACAAAACCATATCCGATATATAATATTCTTTAAATTTAAATCGTCTGTAAAAGACGTACAGGCCTATTAATTAGGAAAGAATTATGTGTTTCGTTGACTGAAGAGTCGCTGATAGGATTCAGTAGGATTTACTTTTGGATAGGACTGTTAAGCTGTAATCTGTTTATTTTAAATATTAGAATGTTTCACAAAACTTGAAATAAAACTTTTTTTTAAAACAAAAACCTTTCAAGAAGAGAGCGTATTCTTTCCTGAAAGGCCGGCAGCGCATTTGCAAGCCCTGCGTTGTTGCAGATGTCCATGGGTGGCGGTGATCACTTTCCATAAGGTGAGGCTTTGTCCCATAAAAAAAACTATTCGTCTGAGAAGATTTAAAGGATAAATTAAGAAAAAGATCTCCCCTTTCATATTACCTGTTTATCGATAAGAAATAAATGATCTTATTATTTTATATTTATCTTACATCGTTGCTATTCTTTCTTTTAATTAAGAAATAAATAAAACAAACATTGAAAAGGACTAAAAGTAATCGTTAGAAAATCGATACAGGATTGAAAAGATAATCGATTTGCAAAACAATTTAATCTACTCGCATGTTATATGCAGATGAATTTCACACTCTGCGTTACATACGCAAGGTTCTAAAAGGATACATTTTATAATTATACGAAAGATTAGAATTTCAATGTGAACTATCTGAATTATGAAGGAAAAATATAAAGTTTATTCAATTACATATGAAATTCTTTATTTCTTATTATATATATTTCTTTATTTTTTTAAAAAAAACTATGGATGCGATTAGATTGAGATACAGTAATAGCTGTGTGAACCTTTTTTACGCCGTGTTATTTTAAATCGTAATTTATAAATTTATTATTTTTTATTATTATTATATAATTTTACTACATTTTTTTAACGGAACCTTAATTAAACCAAAATAAAAGTAACCTAATTCAGCCCTTATACGAGTAACATCATCTGAAATATATTTAGTCGTTTCAAAACGAAATAATTAGAACGCATTTATTAAAAAGTTATGTCGTAAGACAAACAGATACCTACTTCAATTTTATTTTATCTGTATAGATTATTAAACATACAACTATAAACACTTCAACATTAAGGTAATTTTTGCCAAATATTTTTAGGCAATTAGAAATAAAACGTTTCAAGAACTTAGGACATGAGTTATTGGACAAATCGATTCTTTTATTGATTTATCGCTCAATTTCACATTTAAGCGAGCCGCCAATTAACGATGTATAAATTATGACTTTTAGGAATAAAAGATGAAGAAATATCTCTTGGAGATATCGGTAATTAAAAAATGACAACATGTAATACGTACTTACTGCCTCGGTGATGTAGCGGCTAGTATGTAATGCACATCTGAAAGTTCTGGGTTCGAGTCTCGGGTCGGGTCATGTTTTGTTATTGAGTCTTTCTGAGTAAGCCTTAGTCCGGCCCGAAGTTCAAGTTAAGACCGGTTATTTGATATAAAATAACAATTTGGAAGTCCAACGAAAATCACAACAGAATTAGTCAGAATTTCTCTTATCAGCGTACAATTTAAGTTGAAACGTTGAATGTAATGGAATAGATTAGAATAAATTGCTTGACCTCCTGTCCTTTACGATCCCATACTACTTGCTATTCAAACATAAGCAGGCGAAGTCACAAACAGTAGCTATATTAAATATCTAGTACGTACATGTCATAACGCAGTTGTAACGTTTAATTGGTTCCGAATATTTATTGTTCAGATGAACATATCACGAGAATGCGACCGGGACATAAGTCAGCTTCTGTGTATCGTGATATTCCATTTTGTATCAGGGTTTGCGATAAGTGGAACACAAGTTGCATGGAGTGGAACCGATGTAAGTATTTTAAAGCTTATGTGAATTCAGGTATTTACAATCATGCATAAGTTTTTAAGTAAAAAAATATTTTATTATAACCAGTCAGTCAGTCAGATATTGTTGTTTTAGTGGTGTAAGCTTAGTGTAATAAAAAAATATACTATATAAGTATTAAATACTCCGATTCTTCAAGCTAAAGTACGGACTTAGACATATATTTTCATAAGTAACAATGGACAGTGATTATTTATTTTGTTATGAATCGATCATTCTTCTCATGGTTTTTAGTTTTTACCCATAAATTATTGAATCATTACATCCTAGTAAAAAAAAAAATTAACACTTTGCAGGGGACATATTCAACCTTATTATTTTAAAGTTGGTTAAAATTAAACACCGAAAATCAAACTTGCTACCCCGGAGCAGAAACGGTAATATGTTATGCAAAACAGTACTCAAGTTTACAATATTGATGAATATAGCAAATTCCAAGGTCCCATTTGTGAGCTTAATTGGCTTCCAATATTTATTGTCGGAATGAACATATCACAAGGACCGAGACAGTCAGCTTGTATGATGAGTGATCGTCTTCATTTTTTTTATTTTTTATCTATTAATCAATAAGAGGAACATAGAGTGGGGTAGAGAAGACGTTATAATTTTAAATATTAATAAATATAATTACTTATTAGTGGTATATTATGGTTTTTTTATTTTTTTAATTAAAATTAATGACTTAACCTCGTTATTTTTTTAATGACTGAGATTTAGTAACTTTAATCAAAAAGTTACTAATTTAGGCGAAATGTGTGTCTTAACTATCATTTTAGCACTCATACTTATACTGTAGACAAAAATATTAATAGTTGTGTTTCATATAACTTGTACTGAATATAAAATACAAAATAGAAAGTTATTATGTCCATGTTACAAACAGACACTTCAATTTTATTTATCTGTATAAATGTATAGACATAAGTTTAAAACACGGTGAAATAGCTGACAGTATTAGAAGAAATTAAATAATATATCACAAACACTACTTCACAGTTTTTTTAACAAAGGGAAATAGCAATTTAACGAAGCCACATCAGAACGTCTTCATTTATTTGACAAGAACAAGAATAAAAGGAGATTAGATATCAATATTCAATGTAAGTGAACTGAGTGACTTATTTAGCGTATCAGTTAAGCGACGGCCTATTAAAGCTCTTCAAAAAAAATGACATTAAGTAAAGATTAAGATTTTATTTTTATTTTACATGACTGTTACATACATATAATGTCATTTATTATTTATTAATAATTATAAATGAATTTATTATTAAGTAATAAATATTTTACTTAATTATTTATGCCACATTTTAAATCAATTTTGAATAAACATTTTAACCACTACAAAACAAATATTCTTTAATAATTGTAACTCAATAAAAACAAAGCTACTCCATTCCTTCGAAACAAAAGCAGATAGCAATTTAACGAAGCTGCATCACAACGTCTTCATTTATTCGAGAAGCAACAAGAACTAAACGTGAGATTACAATATCAATTTAGGAAAGTGAATCGAGTGATTTATTATAATGTAATATTTGCTCCCGGTCGGAGGCTGCTTCTGTCTGCTAACTACTTTGACTTTAATGAAAATTTAAAAGAGATCGTGTAATATACGTAGTGTTATCTGTGGAGATAACTAAGGTTGGTCAGTGCGATTGTTTTGTTTAATTAAAAATTATAAATTTTTAAGTAAGCAAAAGCTTAAAATGTATTATGTGGTAAAGAAAATAAATTCCTTGCTATACTTACTTACTATTATTACTCGTAGAATAAAAAATCTAATGTCTATATAAAATAATAAATCGTTAAATTAAATACAGTATTTTTTTAGTAATAGTTTTAAATATTTTTTGTTACGAAGTGTCTAGTCGTCCGCTAATCGGATGAATAAAAAAATTTTATTCTTCAAACAGCCGACTGTTGGTGTTTGATTTTTTGCGACTGAGACTTTTGTTGTTTCTTATATTTTGGTTATATATAGTTTAATTAACGTGTGATAAAGGATAAAAATAATTTTGAGGGTGTTATGTTATGTTAAAAGTCGGTGGAATTTAAATGATAAATTTTCAGCTCGGTAGGTTAAGGTTATTTTTTTTTTTATATTTTGCATATATCCTACACCTAAAACTCACTTATTTTTTATTGGAAAGCAAAAAAGTAATAGTTATGCGTATAAACCGACAATTGTCGGACGAATAATATTTTCTTTATTCATCCGATTAGCGGACGACTAGCAACAGCCTTTTTGTTATTACTATTCTATAAGAATCTGACTCACACTTGACAACGTTCGATATATTAAATCGCTATGTTATAAACATGCATACATTTACACTATACTTGGTTTAAAAGCTCCTAAAATCCCATAGAATTTTAAAAGTAAAGTAGTTTTCAAAACTTTACGCCTTGGGTTTTCATATACTGTATGTCTGTGTATCTTCTTAATAAATAAAGATTAATGTTGATAAGAGCATAACTCAAGAATGGCTGGACCAATTTGTATGTACCTGAAGGTCCACGGAAGGTTTTCATACAAAAAAAAACTTTGTAAAAAATATACTAAAGGGGGTAGGTACCTAGGGACGAACCCGAGCGAAGCGAGGGTTAGTCGCTAGTTATAATATAATATTATGTATGTAGCTCGTCCTTGTTTATTTCTACTTGAATAATATTATATAAACATGTTTATTTATAGTTTTCTTTTATAACAGTATAATTTTATTGATCGACATCAGAAACAGACTGGTTTTGAAATAAAATTAATTTATAAATATAAATAAACAGTAATTATACAACGTAAGAAATATTTTTTATACTTTTGAAATGACTAATACTACGGGTTTGCAAATGAAGCGAAAAATAAGCTTGAGCCTTTTTATTCTATCTTGAAAATGAATGGACCATGGCAGTTACATAATTTGTGGTTCAAAATGTAAGCGGATTGTAATTAATAAAAAAAAACATTAGTGAAAAATAGTTATAAAATAGTTAATCTAAGTTTGCTATGTAAGTATTTAATAAAATAGACTTTTTAATTACAGTATTTTTTATGTTTTTATTAAATTTAAAGTATTTTTTTTTCTTGGGTTTCTTTTTTAACGTTTCTTAAACTCTATATAATGGACGAAAATAAATAATATGTAAACTAATTAATCTCAATTGCACCTATTTAATTAAATACATTTAAACATACATCATTTAGTTTTTTCTAGACTATTTATGGTACATATTTATGGTGCATTGTTTTGACATGTCCAGTCGCAAAATCTACGACTGAATCATAATCATGATGATGACTGAAACATAATCCTGAATAAATCATAAATTCAAAAAACAAAATTACTAAGTAGTATTACAAAGATGGTTATTAAGTTATAGAATTTTATTGCAAATAATAATTATAAATATTTTCACTAGCTATATTATATAGCTGTATTATAGAGTTAATATATACCAAAGATTTCCATCCATACTCGTTACTCGAACGAAGTATGACACTTTTTCTCAGGAACGCGTAGGGATGTCATTTTAAAATTAATATCAAATACTTAAGTCTATAAATGCTTGGAACTTTGAAAAAACCAAACTTCTAAATCAAAGCAATCAAGAAACGCTTCTGACTTGGACCACACGCAAACCAGCTAACAACTACTCTGTCATCACATAGATCAGGTTGTCGGTATGCAGGTCGTTGCACTGTCGCGTTTGGCAATACGCCACATTTTACTTTAACGGTAGGTTGGACTTACGCATTAATTGGGGAAGACCTAGAATCTAAGTGTGTATTACAAAACCTAACATTATGTATTCCAGTTATAATTTGTTAGGCGGTGAGTGGTTATGCTTATAGCAAGGACAGAATAGCTTTGATGTTACAAAATGTTACGTAAATGGGAAGTCTTAGGAATTCGAATAATAGCGTTATAGTGAATATAACGCTATTAACTAGCGGTTTGTCCAGACTTAGCGTAGGTATAAACAAAGATATGTACCTAAATCAAACAACTAAAGTTTTATACATATTTGTAGATGGATATAACTGTCAAGGACGTGGATTTAATTTGCAGAAATTCCCAAAGTGTCAGGATATATTTTGTCTAAAACAAAGCAGACACTGTAACATCACCAGTAATGTATTTATAACAGCAGAAGTTAGACGGAAAAACAAAAAACTAAAAATCATATACGAATATTAATATTAAAAAGTATTTAAAATATTGTACTGTCTGTAAATAACCCCCAAAAATATAATAATCGGACATAATCCAGAGCAATGTGTCTATAACTTCAATTAGTGGTACATGCTGGATTTACGCAACTCATTCATTTTATCCGACTTATAAGACATATATTATTACTTAGTGTCCTATAAGTTGTAAGTAACTATATCGATCGTGGCACAAGAATTTAAAGGCATGTCGTAATATCTTAACATTATTATTTTTTAATGATTATATTATATATAAAAAAATTCTAATGAATTGATAAGTATACTAATACCTGCTAATTCTAAGACTACTAAGATCACATTTCTGTGACTGACTCTGAATATCTGTGAATGACTCAAAACCATTTTACGGTTCGACATTTATAATTAATTGGCTAAAAGACAAGTTTTTGCGTTGTCCTAGAATTTGCTAGGTTTTTCCTTTGTACGAGGAAACAAAGAACAAGCGTTATAGGTAAAATATTTATATTGTGATTCATAAGAAAATATTTTTAAACTAATAGAACTTAATGATTGATGATAATTTCTTATAGATTTAATATTCTCGATTTTTTACAACACAACCGCCTGCAACCATAATTAGGTCTTTTTTTAAGTTGGGAATAATGCATTGACGCATACCACCTGCGCAAATAGGTGGTTATGTGGGACTCACTGGCCTAAAGCCAGTACTACCCACTAAGACCCAACTGACGACCCGGCAGGTCTGCCGAAGCAGACCACACAGCCATGAGGGTTTCTCCACAGTCCACTCTGCTATCCAGAGAAGTATCAGGAGCAACCCGCCTGACGCACCGCCGAAGTGGGCCCTCCCTGCGCATTTCTTGGCTTCGCGCCGGGTCGGATTGCCGGACGGAAGGTGAATGCACGTTGGGGGGATAATTAATCACCTCAAATCAAAACGACGAATTCAAACGCATCTCTACCAAAACCTATAAAATCCGTCAAAACACTTTTAATTAACCATTTTAATTACATTCTTTTATCCTTGTTTCGCCCACCTTCCAAATAAAATAAAAATTTCCCATCGCCTGTCTTAAGACAATGCTGTACGCTTTTAAGGCTTTCAATCAGCGGTGTGCTTAAAAGAACAATATCTCGGCTACTCACGAACCCAATCGAAGCACGACACCAACCGGTAAATAAAATATGCATAATGTAATAAATTAAAGGATGTGATAGTGTTATAAACTTTTAGAAGTTCTTTTGCGGGTTGATTTCGTAAATGTTACAAATTTTTACTGAGGAAGGTAATAATGGCTTTTGTTATTTATGTAATATTGTATGCCTAATAGTAGCCTATATGTAACTAAATTTCATTTAAATCCGTCCAGCCTTTTTAGAACTAACGAGTAACAATCATACATATATACAAATACAGTTTTGTATTTATAAAATTAGAGTAAACCTAAAACTAGTTAACTTGTTGTTCTGATTGCATGGTGGTTAGTCAGAAAAGTACGGTGAATTATTGAAATTGTTTGAGTTACTTTTGAGATATCACGGTAATATGTATATACATACAAATACAAAGCTAAAAAGAAGTATTTTACTACTTGCTAACAGATTTCTCGAGAACAGCAAGACGAATTGCAATGAACCTTTTTTACTTAGTTTGAATTATTAAATTTAAGTAACATCTCGTAGTACTTTTATTTCCATTATTGGTTTTACAGTATGTCTCTAGATACATATGCTTGAGGTCACCATACTTTAAAATTTCTCATAAATGAAGGATACTTCTTTTAAAGCAAATAGTTCTAGCAAAACCCAACAAACAAAATATTTTAATGAACATTTACACAATTTGAAGCTTTATTATTTTCAAAGCTCTCAATCGAGAGTGAAGAAATTTACGAATAATAAAAGAATGATAAAATTGCATAAGAGCTTCCATCGTATTTGCATTTCGGCTACCGCTTCAAAGGTCGCACGCACGCGGTCGGAGTTTGATAATGACTCACAAAATAACTTTAGGATATAAGACCAGCACACATTAGTGGTTCTTCGAAATAATCTAATATGTATATTGTATTTATTTATTGTTGAAAAGAATTTGGTACTAACGTTTTGTAAGTTTTATGGGTAATTTTATAGATATGGAAAGGATTTAATAGAAGCATAATAATTTGTTACACTAATTTCTACCTGCACCTCGCTCGCTCGCACGCTCGTTTTGAATATATTTTACAGAACTAAGAACTATTGTGTGTGAATGTAAAAGGCTTGAACGATTCTAAATGAATCGTCAAGTTAGTCAAGTATTTTTCTACGAAGTTCGGTAGCGATTAGAAGTTTGAATATGGACAAAGTCGCAGGTATTGCTAGTAGATTCGATCTGGTAGTGCTGGGGTATATCAGGCTGGTTCTTCAAGTTTAAATATTATTTTTACGAGATCAAAATTTTACCCTTCTATAAACAATCTATGTTTGCAAATATAAAAATCATACTAGATTTTGCATATTATATTAAAATTCGACTCTACATGTAACTTATGAGTTTGAACAATAGTTCAGATTCAGATTAATACAAAATTTAAAGCATGGTTTAAAATCGTCCAAGATTTACAATATTAGAAACATGTGAAAAACGTAATTAAGATTCTAAACTGCCAAGATGCATAGACATATTCTAAATATTATTTCTATACGTTGTTTTCTCACATAAAAGTGGACTTCGCAGGGTACTCGCTGGCAAAGACTAAGGCAGTGGTAAGGTAATAATAAAGTAAGCTTCACACTCGTTACAGCTCAACTAAAATAGGTAGAAATTACATACCTTTGGCAACAATGACCATAATTATTTTTAATATCTGCACAAGCCTTTACCGCTTTTATCATGTATCTTCAGGTAGGAAAGTGTTAAATCGAGGCGATTATTTTGATTGCCTCCGGTGGCCGGTGGAATGTAAAGTTTAATTGCAAGGAGATCTGTCCCCGCGATCGCTGGCTACTCCATTAGTAACTGACTTATTCGTTGAAAACCACTTTTGTCTTTCAATGTGTAGCAACTTTTTTGTCTCCGCTAAAAGGCGACGCGTGTAGAGTTTTGTCATTGTCAGATTGTTTATAGTTGCCTCAATTCAAGATAGTTAAAGATAATTTGTTTTGTGGTTCTGCGAATCTAAATGATGTTATTAGTAAATAATTTAATTGCCGTTATAATCTTAAGTAAATGTATAATAAAAACATTATTTTCAATCAACTATTATAATTTAAATGTTTCTAAATAGTCATTAAATTAATCAAAACTTGTTTACATAAGCATTAATGTTTAATTACCTTCAATTATAATACTTTGTAGGACTTAAAGTAGTATAAACCCTTGCAACTATTAAGGAATGTGATCTTTGGAATGGTACTTTCTAAACTATATAGGTGGTACTTGTTACGTTATTCTAGTAATATTAGTGTTTTTAGGTCTATATAGAAAATTGATCAAAAATTAGAACACAAGTGATTCATTATAAACGATACTTATAAAGGATCAGAGGAACTGGGGTTCGAAGGGGACATAGACAATGGGAGCAAATTACCGGCCAATTGAGCCCCCATTGTTTCCGCACTCGTTCCTATCGCGATGCGCTAATTTGATACTTGATTCTTTTTGTTTTATATATTTTATATGACGTAGTGTTTAAGTGGTATAATATACTCTACTGGTGTCATAGATTCAACTTTCGTAGGAATCAAATGTTTTAATAATAATGTACTAAAAGTATTTTCCTTTGATTTCCTCTTGTGATATTTCGATATAAATGAAATACATATTCTGGTATTGTAACTATAAGTGAAATAATTTTTAAGAAGAACAAAGAAGATACCATTTAAAATTTATTTGAATAGAGTAATTGAATAAATATTTTATTTTATTTTATATATAAATGCACTGTGTAACGGATATGGATTGGATACCTTATTAAAAAAAGAAAATTCAGTGATACAAAAACAAATACATATGAAGCGAACCTATTACAAACAAATTACCACACGACTATTCCGCTATTCGGCTAATATCAATAAACACGACAAATAGACAATAAAACATGACTTTCTATATAGAAATTAATTTTACCTTATTGAAAATACCCGGCCAGTCCATCCATCAAAGTGACGCGTCTCTGACTTTTGCAAGGATATTGGCCCGCTCTCCCCGGAACGTTTAGATATAAATCATGTCGGAATATCTCGAAGCAAATTGTGGAGCAAAATGCAACGATGCATTTTGTGAAGATGGACGTTGATTAGTTAATTTTCCTTTAAATATTGAAAGTTATTGGTTTTTCTTAGTACGAAACGAAATATTATTCAGTTGTTTAACAAAGTATTTCATCGTATCTTGGGAGACATTTATTAAGATTATAAAACAGTTATGATCAGTTTTTGGACTTCAATTCATACTTCTACTTAAGTATATGCCTACGGAATAGTGAAATAATGATTTTATGAAGAAATCTGTCCTTTGATTAAAATTTGTCTACCGCTTATACTATGTATGCATAATGCACATATAGGTTTGTCATTAGGTATTTCGCTGCCAGTTTTGTGAATTCAATTCAATTCTTTTATTAATGGCTTCATAGGTTTCAGTTAAGCGCAGTTTACTTATTAATGGGCCATAATATATATTTCCATGTCGCTTTTGGATTTAATCTATAATTTATAATTTTTTAAGAAGAAAAAATTTAAATACTTTGTTATAATTATATAAGTATCAAGACTATCGCTACCCAGTAAGCAGTAGGTGTGATACTTCTCGCCAATTCGTTCGCATCAACGCTCATCTATTTAGAACTGTGATTGTTCTATTAGATAGGAGATTAGTGCGGATATTAGACGGAAATGTTATTATACGGGAGCATGGATTAGTAGTATCCATATAATATTTATACTCAAGACTATAAAACTAAAGAGTTTGTTTATTCGTTTGTTTGCTACTTTGTATATTGGCTGATGTTCGTAAACTGAAGTTTTTAAGTCAGTAAGTTTTGAGTAATGGCATCCACTCTCGCATGAAGACGGCTATAGAATTGGAGGTTCTGGGATTTATTCCCAGGCCAAGTACACCTAAGTGCTTCAGAAACATGTAGAACTAATAGTTCTGCGTCTAATCTCATTCTTCATGTCATATTATCATCCCACAAGAGTTTGACATTAAAACGTACAAAAGTGCAATTTTGTTTGTGTTTTTTAACTATATTATGCCTGGTACAGTTAACTAGTATTATTTAGATAAGCCGTTGTCGCTTTGGTAATTAGTCCATTTCTACATCCTTTATTTTCGATAGTATAATAGTCAATATTTTGCTTTAAGTCGTTTTTTCCAATTAAAATAAGCAGTATGATAAAAGATATGTCAGTATTTATCTTTGAGACTAATGCAAAATAAATTATAATAGGTTTGTACGTATATGGTTAATATCTTTTAGTCCTTACTGAGCTAAGTACATCAATTAAAGCACAGGATATTGAGCGGTTATCTCCCGTCATTATAATCCAGGATCACGGCTGTCTAGATCCAGTTTTGTTTCAAGATACTTTCATACTTCTTTGTAATAATGGTATTCTATTTATATTTAATATGTTTTTAAGATTTTATAATTTTGTTATTAGGAATTATATTGTTAGTTTTTGTAATAATTTAAAAATAATTTAAAAACCATCTTTAAAGTATTACAGATTGCTTACTGGAGTAATTTTAAATTTATTTGTAAACATTATTTAAGTACTTTATGTAATTTTAATTTATTCTTTATTATATAATTACATAGTATACGTACTAGTAACTCGCCTTTCCTCCACTTGTGTTTTTCCCTCTCGTTCCATATGTATGTTTAACGGTAACTCAGAGATATCTAAAAAAGAAAAAAAAGAAAAAAAAAGATAATATGATACTTTTTCGCAATAATAAATATATTATGTTGATAAGCAGTAGGTATCATTTCTATCATTTTACCAAATTCTTCATAATCTATGATTTACTCGTGATGTGGTTATAAACAGACATAGAACTATGTGTGATTAATGCAAGTCACTTATCTGGTGCAGCTCGTTGGTCTTTTTGGTGGCCACCTTGACAGCTTACTAGCACCTCACTTTCGTTACGTTAACGTAGGGAAATCAAAAGAGTATACGGCCCTGTATAGTGAACACCCAACAAACTTTGTCCAAATGTGTGTGGAAATAAAACAGAAAAATCTCTACTGTACTACAATTAATATCGGTTTTTCGAAGATTATATTATGACAACGAATATTAATATTATGACGACTCGTTTGGCTCAGTTGGTAGTGACCCTACTTTCTGCGCCAGCGGTCGCGGGTTCGAGTCCCGCTGGGGGCATTCGTTTGCTAATCACGAAAGTTTGTACTCCAGTCATGGGTGTTTATATTTATAATATGTATGTATTTAAAATCTATATATGTAGTATATCAACTATCTGGTATCCGTAACACAAGCACGTAACGTAGCTTACTGCGGAACTAGATGGCGCTGTTGTAATAATGTCCCAACATATTTATTTATTTATATTTATTTATTATTTGTGCGCTGAGGTAAAGAAGTGTAAAAACTCAAATAAATACTGTCCAAAAGTAATAATCTAATACATTATAAAACAATAAAATTCTTACTGAGTCGAATCTGTACAATGAAAATTTTTTGGAAAATCTAATTGAAATAGACATTATTTTCGATATAGAGACCAAATCTATTATTTTTAGAATTTTTATCTGTCTGTTTGTATGTCTGTCTGTAACCGCATCACGAGGAAACCACTGGACGGATTTGGATGAAATTTTGTACGATGATAGCTGGTTACCCGGGTCAATATATAGGATACTTTTTATATTGGGAAAATAACTTATCTCTGAGAAAAAATACAAAACGAAGGTAAGAAATAAAACCACGCTTGCATTTACGTCTTTAGAACGCGGGCGAAGCCGCGGATATTGCTAGTATTTAATAAAATATAGAAATAATCATATCTTGCCTATAGGTTTGTTCCTAATAAGTAACTTGTGTATATATAAATATTCGATTGAATACTCAATGTGATATCTAACATGCTTTTGAAAACAAATCTTTCATGTATCCGATCTCTAACAAACAATGAATCGTTAATTTAACACCTGTAACAAATAAACAAAGTTCCCAATCAGTGCCACGCATGTTAAAAGAAATGTCGCGTCTACAAATCAGTGACAGCCCTGTGAGTAAACACACGGTATCCAAGTTTGTATAACTGAAAATGTCCTTATTAATATGAAAGTAGCTTAAATTGTTAAACCGATTTTGATGAAATTTGATAAGAACGTAAATTACATCATGTATTACAATATATGCTGCATCTACGAACAAAAATTAATACCTAGTTAATATCTTCGGTGAGAAGAGATTTGTGTCCTGACATTGAAACATCAAGAGGGTATTATTATAATATTTTTTAATATTAACTATAGTAATTCTCTTGCATTCAGCCCTTTGTAACATCCCACACGGACGCGGGCCTTCCATCAATACGAGCGAGTTTAGGCCATGGTGGCACATGACGTCTTTCGAAAACTGCTTCACTACATAGTATAAAACAAAGTTGCTTTCTCTGTCCCTATCATTGATATACTAGGAAAAAAGGTGTAGATAAGTCATACGCGCTCAAAAAGCGGCACACCAAAACTAGGCTAATTGGCCCACCTGAACATAGTCACGCGTTGACGACGCACTGTCGCGAATTATATTTGTCTCTTTTTCACTGGCGATACTTGAATCATGCCATCCTATTTTGACAACTAATCGTGATGTAGTGTGTTCAATGATATTGCAATATTTTTAGTTATTCATGTGTGCGTTAGTGTGCCGTTTTTGAAGGTAGAATTTCGTTTAGGTAACGTATCTACACCTTTTTACTTATAATATCATTGGTCCCTATGTATGCTTAAATCTTTAAAACTACGCAACGGATTTTGATGCGGTTTTTTTAATAGATAGAGTGATTCAAGAGGAAGGTTTATAAATAAGTTAGAGGCTTTAAGCATTTCATATACATTATATTATTCTTTCACATCAAGTAATTTAAACGAATATCTTAAGAGGAATCGTAAAAAAATTACGGACGCGACCGTCGACTTACGAATCGCCTACCGCACCGCCTAGGGATGAGTCGCTAGTAGTTAATAATTCTATACATTACATCTTAAATACAATCTGATCCTAAGTTTTAATTGCATTAAAAAACTGAACCGTGTGTAACATGTAAAACAGAGGGACACCCAATTAAGAGGGATGAAGCGCAAATTTTTCAGCGCGCTGCCAACCCTATTTGGTTAACGCGTTCGTCAAAGATACTCTTAAGTCGCACTCATACAAACGCCGATCAAGTGCGGATTCTTAACACTCCTCTCTTTATAAGGTACCGACTTAAATTAGTGTTTGCAATTGTGCCATACAACTTTACGTCGTTAAGCCTTGTTCCCTACGGATTGTCAATCGTATGGATTTATCAGGTTGTTATTTGAATGTTATTTTAACATTTAGCTTAACTATATTTCGTGGTTAGCCATTGACCATTGTAATACGTAATAGGGCTGTGTTTCGTTGAATTATGATTTCTGCATTCATGTATTGGTTTTTTTTTCGATTTGATATAGATACATAAGAAAATGTACGGTTCCCATAGTATAGATTGGAATAGATTTATTTTTGCTTCGTTAATGAGACGAAGAGGGTAAATCACTAGTAAAAGGCAAAAATGATTTTAAATCAGGCAGTTAGTTCTGTAGGTTAGTGTGGTCAAGCAAACCTTAAACCAGTGCAATTTACTTTGCAGGTATTAATAATAATCCAAAGACAAATGTAGCGAACATTTGTAAGTATTAATTGTTATTTCATGCAAACTCTGCCTTCAAACTGCACTTACTTAGTTGCATGTACTAACTCGATAGTGCAGTACATTTCAATATCTATTAAATTAACCCTTCCTGAACAATTACAGAAACTCGTTTCATATTTATGATTCTATCACTTGTTCCACATGTGAAATTCTATTTACGGTACATAACCTTTATAACTTAAGGCATACGATTTAAAATGCTATAAGCAAATTTTGATCATATGTAATGTACAGTTTGCCATATGATTATATGATAGTTCTTATTTTGTTCTGCAAAAGGTATATAATTAGAAAGCTATGTGGTATACTGTACAGGAAAGCTTGTCAACGTGAATGATAGTGTGATAGCAAGACAGATAACATTTCCTTTAGAAATAAGGGCTTATGTAAAATGTGCCTTAAATCTCAGTTTAATTATAATAATGGCCGTATGAGAATGTTACGTACAATTTCCTACTTGCGACGCGTTTATAATAATTTTATAGGAACGTTGCATGAAATGGAATTGATTTACTTTATTTATGTGGATATAATGAATAAATGAAGTAAATGTCGAAGTAAGAACTTTATTCGACAGTCCTATCAGTCGCTTAGGCTTTTAACTTGTGTAAAAGAAAAGTTTGATTTTAGCTCTAGATAGTTAAGAACTTAATACCTACGTATAATGTAACTTAACAAGTATAAAAAACAATGCACATTAATTTATTTTTTATTATCATGGAAAATAAAATTTGATATTATATTGAAAATTTGATTTTATATGGAAAATGCGATTTGAACTTTAAATTTCAGAGAGATTGAGTTTTAAACCTGGTTTACTTTATTTTCAAACCAAGCATGTTTCCAATTCCAATACGCAGTAAAATCAAATACGGTATTTTACGTTTACTACTAACAGTATGCATGACTTTAACAATACAGCATAGTCTTCAATATTTAAATCGAGTATGTCTTAATTAAGCCGCATACCAAAGCATGGTCGTTCACTAAATTCGCGAAATAATAGTCGTGGCGTATGTAAATAGCGAGATCTACATACATCGATCGATCTTACGATGTCCGATACGGCAGAGGGGACACGATCCTGTGTTTGTCCACTGCTGTCGACACAGTCTATACTACTTTTATATTTTATATTCAAGTTTCTATTGACAACACCAAACGTTAAAAATATTATGCATTTTTAATGTTTTAGACAGTGCTAACTGTTGTGAAAATGATATACACTTAAGCCATTATCCTAACGAAATTCTCGAGTACATATTTCGCATATTTTTATTTTTTGTATCTCGGAAGCTGTTGAGAAATGTTCTTCGTCTAATATACTAGAAAGTAGAAACTTACAAAAATTGTTTTTTTTTCTTGTCTAGAAAAAAAACAATTTTTGTAATTTTTCAAAAAGGAATATTTTTTATATCACAATCACACACACAATCTTTCGACAAATTGGTTGTCTGAATAAATAAGCGCAGAAACGACGAATTATTTTTCATTATATTTTCTCAATTTTTCAAATTTGGATACTATATAATATTTGCAGTATTGTGTCGATGTAAATGGAACAGAACCTTTAAAGTTGGCCGTATGTGGGAATGTCTTGGGCTAGCTCTTCTCAACTTGTTTAGCCGCTGGTGGCCGGCAGTTTTTGCGGTCAGGCCAATTCGAGATACGCTTTTGTTATCTTCTTCCTAGTTAGTGCTTCGTTATACTCCTGCGCATGTTAATGGCAAATCAATGTAGATTCGTCTTACAGAAGGAAACCATCCATTCACTATACTTTAAACTGAATTATAATAAAATCTAAGTTATATTTTGTTTTACTTTTGAATCTGGAAGTCTCAAATTTGCTTTATAATAATCGTTTTTATATATATTTAAAATAATTTATAATCCAATACCACTAAACTATTCAATTTTAGGTTTAGGTTTAGGCAGTGGTAGCCCAGCGGTAACGCGTTGCTTGTATAACCGAGTGATGTGGGTTCAAATCCGGGTCTCGCACCTCTGATACTTTCATGTGCGAATCATTTATATCATGATTACCACTTGTCGTACGGTGAAGGAAAACATCGTGAGGAAACCTGCATGTCTGAGAAAACCTAGCAAGTTTTCGTACGACGTGTGAAGTCCGCCAACACGCAGTAGGCCAGCGCGGTGGACTATGGCCTGATTTCCCTCGTACTGAGGGAGGCCCGTGCCCAGCAGTGGGACGCTAAAAAGGGCTGATGATGATGATGATTCAATTTTTATCTTCATGTTTTTAAAACTCCATAAATGCACGTCTTCCTAACATAGTGGTCAAGGTGTTCAAGAACAAAATGAAATTGGAAATTTTAAAATGCCATAGTCGAAATTGATGACATTTAAATATTAATGTCTTGAGCATCTGCCTTCCGATGCTGTACGATAAGCGTTGAAAAATTATTCCATTAATAAATGACGTCTTTAATAAGGTTTATTCCTTTTGTTCTGATGTTAACGTGAAGTGAAAATATCCGATGGAATCTTTGTTAAACTTACATTTTAAAGACGAAAGAAATGATTCGGCTTTTTGTAACTGATCTGTGGATTGTATAGAGATGTTACAACTGTTTCATTATTCAACTAAAATTATTTCATTATAAAAAAACTTCTGTCCACCTATCCTATAGTATATCCTACGGTCCTTACGGAGGTAACTCTATCTTCATACCAAATTCCATCTAAATCGGTTCAGCGGTTTTTGAGTTAGTCCAGTTCAAACACACATACAAATATACACACTCATTTTTTCTCTTTAATCTTAATTTCAATAAATTTCTTTTCTACAAAAAAAACTGCGTATTAACAGCTTGAAATATATCTTTAAAGTTTTTAAGAACAGGAACTCGCGAATGCCATGCATTTCTACGAAGATTTTTCAACAAAATTAATTACCGTTCTTAACACAAGCCGTAGATACCTCGACGTCTAATGTACGCTATAAAGTACAAAGCCGACGAAATATTTACAAACAGACACCTTAACTCTAAAATAACACAATTAAGTATAAGAATCATAATCAGTTAGATCTTTGTTTGAAATAATAGTCGTGACGTTCATTTTCCACTGATTGCCTTTTTTATAGTTATGTAGTTTTAAAATACGAGCTTTAGTAGCTTTAGAATTTTAAACATTCTTTTTGTGTTTAAATAGATATGTATAGTATGTACCGTAAAATATTAGAAAAATGTAGTTTTATTCTTCTTGTATATAAAAATCTCGTCACAGTCTTTGTTATCGTACTACTCCGAGACGGCTTGACCGATTTTATGAATTTTTTTGTGTATATATGGTAGGTCTAATAATAGGTCGCAGACTATTTTTTATTCCCCTAGGTGATTTTTTATTTTGAGACTAAATTTTTATTTTTCACTTTCTTTATAATAAAAAACACTTATAACCCTAAATATTCATCACTCGGACGCGGGCGGAGCCGCGAGAATTGCTTGTAATATTAAATTATTGTTTTTGTTTGCATGTTTAAATGTAGAGTAAGACAAGACTACAAGACTACTACGGTAATGTTAGAAACCGTCTTATACCTACTTATGTTGCTCATTTGCATCTCGGCTGTAACGATTTGGACTAAATTTTGTATGGACGATAGTTAATTTCTATATACTCGAAGATTTCTATATACTCGTAGGTGTTTTTTCTAAAAAAACGCAATTTTTATAGCGTACCGCTTAGCGAAGCTCACTCGTTTAGTTACATTGATAAAATTTGTAATATTGGTGAAATTTCATTCTTAAAAATAATAATCAAACCTACTGGTAAGTCATAAAATAATTAGAGGAGACATTTTAGTCTAAATAGGTATTCCTATGTAGGAAGGTTTTAGTTTTATGCGTAATGCTGGTTAAAATGTGGTTAAAACAATATGATATTACGATAAAAAGTTAACAAAATTAGTTTATTCTTAAGGATATTAAAAAAAATATCAACGTAGGCCTTCCTTTAGTGGTTTTTATTCAATTAGAATTATTAATCCTTATAAATATATAAGTAAGAAAAAACTTAGGTTTCTCATGAATTTTCCAGCGAAAAAGGACATTCATGTGTGATATTTTAATGTTATTAGTATTCGTGGTTCAAGAATGCGTCTTGATATCCTATTGCTGGTTTTTCTCATATCATACCTATATTGTAACTAGAGATATACGCTTTAACAATTTGTATAGATTATTCCGAAATTAGATATTTACCTGCAGTATCCTCCTATGATATAATGTTGATCTAGATAACCAGCTATTATCATACGAAATTTCATCAAAACGGTCCTGTGGTTATCTCATAATACGGTTACAGATAGACAGACAAACATTCCAAAAGCAAATCCGGCCTCCTTCGTAACGATAGTAATAATAAATAATAATAATAAATAAATTTTACTATATGTATAGATATAAACACCATGTAAGTATTTACTTAAAAGAATATTTGTTCAAACAGTTACTTATTTAAAATATCCTTACTTACAAAATCACAGCATCGTTACAACTCTTATTATTAAACATAGAGTGTCGTGATAGCAATACAAAGTTAATTATTATCTAATACAGTAGCTGGCAATTTCCAATAGCTCGTTGGTATGAAATAATAAATAATTCCGGTTACATAACAGGTTTCATTAAGACAGCAGTAAATCAGGCTAGCTGAGAGGCGCCCGAGCCTTCTTGGATTGCAATTTACCGACAGCAAACAAAATTGCAATATTTTACAATTACTTGCCAAAGAAAGGATATCGATTTCTAGATTTTCTAGAATAGAATACATAAGTTCTATAAAACAAGATGTATGTATTTGTTTTATCCCTTTTAACGTATCACTGCTGGGCAAAGATCTCCTGCACTACGAGAGGAATCAGGACACAGTCTACCATGTTAGACAAGTGCGCGTTGGCAGACTCTACTATTCACACAATTAGTTAGATTTTCAGACATGCAGGTTTCTTCACTATTTTCACTCACCGTAACGTAAGTAAGATAAGTGGTAATCATGTAGGAAATGGTTAGTACACGAAATATTCATAGATTCAAACCCGTGTCACTCAATTTCTCATTCACCGATGACTTTTCAATGATTAATAATATTATATATAATTATAATATGATTATTATTTATAACAAAGTTACATTGTGATACTCGTCAGCAAAATAAACTTCTTAGTGAATAGCTAAACAGTTAACTAATTGTTTTGCCTCCATCTCACAACTAACTTCCTTTATTGGTAATTACTCAGCGTAAAATATTCCCTGTGTGAAATGGCGACTAAGTGAGGGGAAATTTATTATTCTAACTGTATTAAAACCTTTCAAAAGTATCTTTAGCTTTTAGATAAAAGTTAAGTTTCTATAAGTTACTTATTGTTGGTAATATTTTAATGAAAAGTATCAAGTCGTCATTATGTATACCTATAAGGATTACAAGTGGTCGAAATAGCTCAAAATCATTGTAGATTTTTTATTAATATCATTTTAGCTCGTCAACAGCTACTAATAAAAAATAAAGAAAATTGGATGAAAAAAAGAGGAGAAAAGGTACTGCACTGTTTTAGATTTACACATATACGAGTAGGTACATTCTTCTAATCTAGTCTTATTTTTTTAATATATAAAAGTCTCGTGTCACAGTGTTTGTTATCGAACTTCTCCGAAACGGCTTGACCGATTTTTATGATTCTTTTTGTGTATATTTGGTAGGTTTGAGGATAGGTCGTAGGCTATTTTTTAATCCCCTAGGTGATGAGTGTAGCACTCTCCAGATTTTTTTATTTTTTTATGATTTGGCATCAAAAATACTTATAACTCTAAATCTTCATCCTTCTACCACCAATCTCTATTTTTTAATAATGGTTAGAATGCTATTTTCGTGAAGTAAAAAGTATACCATAATATATTGACTAGGACATCCAGTTATCATCATATCAAATTTCATCAAAATCGGTCTTGTGGTTTCTCGCGATGCGGTTTCCGAGTTCAGACAGACAGAACGAATGAAATGAAATTATTAAACTTGAATTCAAATGTGAATGAGTGATATGCATAATTTGCAAAAAAAAAACTTGTACATCTCATGCTGTTGACTGTACTAGACCTATAATCTTTTCAGCTATTTGTGTAGTCAGTAGAAATAGTTATTAAAAGAAAGCCTTCTGATCCCATAAAGTATATGGTAAGTAGATGGATATTGAACTTATTAGTTTTAATATTGATAACTATGTTGTTATATATGTAAACAGACAGTGTTCTTAGACGTTCTATATATATTTCTAACAGCTTATATAAAATAGATGAAGCTTTATTGTTTCTTCTACAAAAGCTTCTTCAAGCTTATTATCTATATAGAAATAAGCAAAGATTTAACATGTCGGTAACTTTTTCTATAATGTTTGTCAGCCGATCTTTTTCTTTAACTTTTAATGAGATATAGTATTATCTAAAATATATATAATAATGAGAACAGTTCGTTTTTTTATATAAATATAGCAAATTTTATTTATTTGACATTTGGAACTAAACGAACTGTACATTGTTTAAATATCATATAACTTAACTTGAAAAGCCACTGATACAACAGTTACTAAACATAAATTAAATTTTCTAAACAAATTTATGGTCATCCAATAAATAGATATAGTAAAAGCGTAACGAAAAACAATAAATTACGCCGCAGAACAAGTGTTCTGTGTGACCCTTCATGTGACCCGAGATAAAGGGTTAATCTTACGAGGGTTGCCATATAAATCATGTCAATTTCAATGTAAGTAGGGTTGTCAATCGGTTTTGAGTTTGTGATATTGTTTGAAATTGCAATAGTAAAATACGGTAAATGCAAGAAAATACTTTCTTGAATCTAAGCGAATTTTTTACATTTTAAATAAAACATCATCGGTTTTTGGGATTTTGTTGCGGATTTATTTTGATTTTTGGTTCCCGACTTTTCAAATGCTTGACAACAATCACAGTCCCAGAGGGGCTAAAATTTTAAATCACTCAAAGTTTATATTATAACTATTATGAATTTAGGTATAAATAAACAAAAATAACACCAAAGTACCTAACAATAATATTAATTCTTAACATTTTTTGAAATTAACCTAACCTTACTTAATATTTAGATGGGTGTTATTTTCATTCTGACGAGAATAACAAAAGAAAAATGTAATTAGTTTATCATAATAAACTTATTATAAAGTCTATAATAATTCAAAAATTATTTGTAATTAAAAATACTTAGTTCTTACTTCAAAATCTTTTCAAGTTAAAAATATTCAAAGAAATTACTTGTAACAACCCTATAAGTAAACACAGGGATAATAACTCATTCAGTTGACACAGATGGCGCTGTTATACATCAAAATGGCCGCGGATTACTGTCCTACATGATTTATTCGCATCAACTAATATATGCAAATTATATTTAGCTACCACATACTATATTTACTTTTGGGAAATTTTGTACAAAGCTTATTTATTTTTTCACTCACTTTAAACCAATGAACCCGGATATTGTAGGAAAAAATAATTTATTGGATATAATATTTACATTACAATGATCTAATATAGTTAGATAAATTGATGTTTTTGATAATTTAAATTAAAGATATATGTATTCCTTCTGTTCTCTAAACACAACATTAATTACATAGCAAAAAGTATTATTTTTTAAATGAGTGTACAATATTATGAATAATTGTACAAAAATTGCAAAATCTTAATTTACTAATGGTGTAAATTAAGATTTTTACTTAGGAAATTTAAGTAATTTACCAAAGCGGTGTTTATAATTTAAAAAGCCTGTAAGTCTATAGGTACTTTACATAAACCGTTAAAAATCTATCAGAAGGGCTCGATGAGAAAAATCATATAAAAAAACGTAAAAAGATTTAAGTGCTATCAACAAACACTAACATGACGATTTCTACAATACCCCTCGTGTCGGCGCGTTTGTCACAACAGGGGTGCTCAACCCTTCTGATATCAATTAATCGGCTCAATTTATGAGTTATTGCATAACGACCCTGTATTACACGGAATATAAAATGAGATGTGCGCAAATCGTATGGTGGAATTTTTAAAAATAATTGTAGGAAATCATATGTTATGGTATTTTTTACCTTTTTAATTATGTTATTTTCTTCAAACGCCCATCAGTTTTTTCCTTTTAGGAAAAAAAATAATTTTAATAACTAAGTATTATTTCTATCATTATAAAATGAAATGCCTGTAACATCAGGCTAACTTTGATTAGTCCAAGTTTCAACAGTTTCTGTACAGCCCTTGACCTTGAGTTTATTTTATTCCAATATTTTGCCGATTTCTCTGCACAAAATAGCTTCATATAATTATAATAATTAAAAAAAAAACAACGTAATTTAAAAAAACGCAAAAGTTTAAGATGATTACTATCTTATGCATGCTACATTTGTAGATACTTTACAGAGGCAAGATGTAGAAATAATATTCGAAATGAAACCAAAAAGATCAATACTTTATTGAATGAACGATAAAAAAGGGTATAAATTAAGTTAACGTTAATCAAAGAAAATGAAAGTAGGTACTAAAACTTTAAAAGTAGAACTATGTATATTATCGCATAATTATATAATATACAAAGTTTAAATGTAGAAGTACATACTAACGGTTAACAACAGAATTTATATTTAACCAAACGTGTAAATTGTGATACTAATCAAAAAACAGTCAATTGGTAAATTGAATGAGCTTATGTCAGGAACTAGTAATAATTCTTGTTACATTAGGCATCGCGTTTATTGAGGAACGCTTTAGCTTACATAATATCATAATAATGATAATGTTCTCCGACCAATTCCGACCATGGCGGCCAATCTCATTGAGACTAGCCAATTGCGCAGGAGATATTATAGTGCACAAGAGTAAGCGCGGAAGCCAACAGCGCAAGAGATATTATAGTGCACAAGTGTACGCGCAGACACAAGTGCACTCTCTGTTCCTATCACTCTCACACTCCGGTGAGACGACGAAGGCGCAGGACCGACGGATTTACGTGCTCTCCGAAGTACGGGCGTGTAACTCCGCCAACTTCCCAACTCTGGGCTCTTACTGAGTCTTACTAAACATAAAAATTCAATTACTAAATTTAGTTCGAGTCCCGGACCTAGGACCTCTCGATGTGTGGCCGAACATGCTAGCCACTACACCACCGAGGAAGTTATATTATCATAACTATGTATATATAGGTACCTAGTCTACTAAGCGTTAAAATATACCTAAGATCAAATATAAGCGAAGCAGGGGCCGTTCACTAGTAATTTATAATAGTCCCCGACATTCCAAGGCGCCATATTGTGACAAACGTCCCAGGGGTGAGAGCTTTATAGAATAATTAAGTAGGCAACTTTATTAAAATCAAACCGAATTAAAACAAGCAAATTAGACATAATGCTTGCTAATGCGTTTCGAATGGGGTCATAGAATCGCTATTTAATAATGTATTTTATTATAGGGTGGATATCGCTATCACAAATTTAAACTCTAATCTAGGTGTTTAAAGTGTATTTTAATTTGAATAGAGGTAGAAATATATACAATGATAGATGACTCGTCTTTTGACATGTGCTTTCATTGTAGATTACAATCTACAGCTGATTTGTATCTTAGAATTTGTCAGTACATCTGTGAGGTACTTAAGTTGTTTATTATATGTTTTTTTTAATAAGGCAATGTAAAGAGTTAAATTAAATGTTAACTAGAGGTACTAATGATAGTGAAACAGAAGTAATATTAATAACCAAATGCTCTATAGATACTGGTAAAAAAATTAAAGTGGCTGTTAGTACATGTCAAAACAAGAGCTTTTTACTATGTACATAATATCATAAAATTATATATATTACATAATATAAGATTTATAAACATTTTTGGCTGTCTGTATATCTATTCGTTTAGGCTAATCTCCAAAACGGCTAGAAAGATTTTTACGGAATTATCACTAGATGGTTGGCTTTATAAGGAATAGCCGTGGCTACTTTTATTTAAGAAAAGAAAATTAGGGTTCCTTTCAATAAAATTATAACGTTCACTTGTATAAACTTAAATACGAATGTCTCTATGTTTGTAACATATTTCATTCATTTCGTATTCTGTTTTGTTATATCATTTAATTATACAAGTAAATATAGTGTCGCGTAATCGAGTGTGAACTCGTCACAATAGCACGTTTGTACTATGCTTTAGAACGGCGAATGTCAAATTTAAACTTATGTCAATTAGATGACAGGAGCGGTCTATTACAAATTCTAATGTTCCGTACCATGAATTTCGCTTTCCAGAACACAAAAACACAAGGCTGAAGCAGTTTTTTCTTACCGAATCGGTAGCACATATTTCAATTTATTTTTCCTAATAAGTAAAAAAATCACAAATGTCTTTTATTCCTGTAAAGAACAATGACCGATTTAGAATGTAAAAAGCTTATCTGTATAAGCTTTTAAAAAAGTAACAATATTTCAAACCCGATTTGAAATTCAGTAGAACGATTGGCTAGCGTCAACGCGAACAAAACGTGATGTAATTGGTGATTGACATGTGAAAGCTTCCTGATTGGCGAGCTATGTGCCATAGAACTTAAAAAGTAATAGAAGTGATGCAATTAAATTATATTTAAAATAAACACTTAATTACCTGCTAATGGCCTAAGTAAAAAAATATATTTATTTTTTAATTTAATCCTTACTTCAACTAAGTTCAACTTAATAGGCTCATTACTTCAACTTAATTTTGGTTTTGCCAACTTGTAAACTATAAAAACTGTACAATAGAACCTAAAGTATGTGAATAAGATTAGTCTAAGTGAAATTGTCGAAGTAAAATGTGCAAAATTAAAACACGCTTAAAACTTATTAGCGAGAAAATCTTAAATAAATTATGCTGGTACAATTTTTTTACAAAAGTATAATGGGGGTCGACTATTGAAGTAAAAGTGTACTAATAATATAAAGCCTACATCTATAGCTAGTTTACAAGATAAATTCAAGTATGTATTCATATATAGTAGGTAAATGGAGTTCTATTAATACAATATACCAAAAAGAACTAAAAATCTGCGAAAATGTTTGGAAAATGTTTTATTAAAAATTGTCAAATATTCGCGTAAGTCTAAGATAGTATTATGTTGTACCAAATACAACTGTGAAAACTGCTTAACCTTATGTACCAAATGAATGAAGTGAGGCATTTTTGGCACATAAAAAATATTATTATGAAGAGTTTGATTCTACAATTTTTCAGTCTACAATAACACTACTGATATGGTCTGTCCTTATATTCAGTGTCCGTTTTTCTATGTTGAATACTAGAATACTATTTCTAGATATTCTAGGATATACAAGGCTTCACCAGACGCGACGGCGACTGTACGTGATGAATGTCTTATTTTCTTTGAGAAAAACGTTTATTGAACTCTTTTGTGGAATATAACGGAGGTAATTTATATTTGTGGAAATATTCATAATGATATTTATAAATAACTAGCGGACCCGACAGACGTTGTTCTGTCCACATATAATTTTTTATAAACTTTTCCTCCCTTTCCCTCCCTTCGTGAAATGTTTTATTACGCATTCGCAAAACAACATTTACTTCGCACCTCCCAGTATGTATTCGCTGATTTAATTACCATTGTACGTCAAACGCCATTAATGTTATAAAGATTTATTTTAAATATTTTTTTTTATTTCTTTTTTTTCCGCACAACTTTCATATTTATTCACCTTCAAAACCATCCCTGGACTTCCACAAATAATTCAAGACCAAAATTAGCCAAATCGGTCAAGCCGTTTTCATGCTATGTCGTGACAACGGAAAACGGGTTTCATTTTTATATATATAGATGATCATTGAATACTTGCTTTTTTGGTGATTTGAAAGAAACTTACGGTGTGTAGGTAAAATTTGCTGTTGATTTATTATGACGTATGTGCAAACTTGTGAGCATGTGATACGTCCAAAAAATGGCATTTTACTACAGAATAATCAATCTGTTTTCAAGTAAAGAATGTTTTAAATCATTCGCAGTCAAATCTGTACATAAGATAAATTATTATAAAATAGTTAATAATTTTCGCGCAATACATATAAATATACTTAAAAATGTATTTTTTTTTTTCGTGAAAAAACCGTCTCACTCGTATCTAGTAAAATCAACGTGCAACGAAATCGCGTAGCTCCTTATTTAAAAGTCGTTCAAAGATACTAACAAGTATATTAATCAAATTCATTCATATTACATACATTTTATACATTAAAGTTGCATACTAATATAATTACATGAAACTGCTAAGTTAGAACCAGTCTATATTAACGCTACAGTTTTCCAAGTCATCTAAAGCACCGAGCCGCTTTGCGCAACACTCTTGTCCGTCGAAGAGACAGTGACTAATTAATTACCTGCGGATTTTAAGAAAGTGAAAACCGCTTTAGCCACGCCCCGGGTCTGTTTCCATTGTTAAAAGACGTCAATGTTGCAAATCTGTGCCGTGTATCGTTGCAGAAAATTGTTTTGCTTCTATTTTTTACCTTCTCCAAGGAAGGGTTATTTTTAAAACATAATAAATTTTATTGACTAAATTATTACTTTTTATTTAGCTTAAATATTATCATTGTTTTCCTAATGGAATACTATTTTATGAAACTTAATATTATTTTTTCCTTTTTTGCAAACTTTGAAAGCATGGACTAGAATTTTGTTAGTGACAGAGAATTTGTTCTTAATGATAGATTACTGAGGAACATATTTTGCACTGAATTATAATAGTATAGTGCTTGCATCTCTTGCTCTACCCGCACTTGGCCAGCTTGGTTAACTATTGCCTGATCTCCCTTATATTGAAGGGAGGGAGTGCCAAGAAGTGGAACGGAAAAAATGAGTTTTATCTTCTAGAGGCGTTTGATTTTCACAAACTATATAGTGTAAATTAATTTAAATTTTATGCTAAACATGTGCTATGGAAACAGTGACTCACATGTGTAGAACTACTTAATAGTCTCTGTATCGCCTACTTTGGATGCTAATTACGTATAACTAGGCTGTTTCCTACGATCGGTCCTATTTCAACTGAATTACCAAACAAAATAACTATGCCTTAAGTGTCGATGATTCTATTATAGAAAGTTTTTATTATCCGACCGGTTGGTCCGCTCGTATCGACAGCTGTTACAAATCATTATCTTTTCTTATAAAGATCTTATGTAATCTCAATCGATATATTATGTATATGTATCTAATTATTTTATCAATTCCTCTGCCTGTTATTTTTTTGACTTAAATGATGATAAGTAAAGGTATGATACGGTTCATTACTTAAAATTGAATATATATATTTAGAGGGCAATATCTATTGACAGTGTTATCTAAATATATAATAGAATTTTGACTCAATCGAATGTGTGTTGAATGTTATTGATATGATCATTATTATCAATTTCTATATATTTAGATTTATTGTCGGTATGTCTGTTTGTGACCATTACGAGAAAATCTCGAGACAAATTTTCATGTAATTTGGTATGATTAAAGCTGGTTATCCGAGTTAAAATTTAGGATACTTTTTACTATGGAAAAATATTTAATTTCTAAAAAATCTAAATAAAAATGGCATATTAAGTTTCCTTAAGTTTTATGTAATGATTGATTTTTTTGATTGATGTTCGATTTTTTATTACTGGGTTACTATAAATTCATGTATCTAAATTCTTAGTTACAGTACTCGTAGGTACGTATTACCATTTCAAACAGTGCAACACTGCTAATAAACGTACGTAAATGTATTTCAACACCAAGTTGTCTCGCTTTATTCAGGTGAATACCTTATATAAAAATTGAATAAGTATATGGAGCTAGAAGTGTTAAGCATTTAGGTACCATTAAAATATTGCAAATGTTTTGTGGACTAGCGACTTTCCCAGACTGTGCTCGGTTGCATCTCAACGAGCATTTTGTTCATACAATATTATATACAGTCAAAGTGGTATTTAGGCTATTATTAAGTACTAACCAGTAACAACAGCCTTTAATGTCTATCTGTAAACTACATTTAAACCAAATCCTTTTAATAGTTTCAGCGTGAAGAAATAAAATGTATAAGAGATAGCTTATAATATATACATATAACACAATTTTTAAATTCATAATACTAAAGGTTCTGAAATGTTTACATTTTCATTAAAAATTATGATGAATGTTTATTGCCAAAAATTTACTGTTAAAGGCATTTCTCACCTAGGGACGTACCTGAGCAAAGCGAGGATTTGTGTTAAGTTAAATTTATAAAAAAACTAGGGGCTCACCCTCGCTTTGCTCGGGTTCGTCCCTAGGCACGTATCGTATATATTTACTTCGCACCACCCGGTATATATTTGCTGATATAATTACCATTGCACGCACCATGGCAACGGTTATAACTGATACGTCAAATCAAGCTTCTAGCTTTAAAAATGACGTAATTTCCATACAAACTTTCATCCCCTATTTCAGCCCTTCACAGCCCTTTTTCGTCTTAAAAAGTAGCCTATGTCCGTCTCCTGGCTCTAAGCTTTCTCCCCACCAATTTTCAGCCAAATCAGTATAGCCGTTGTTGAGTTATAAATAGTGTAACTAACACGACTTTCTTTTATATATATAAAGATGTATGAAGATGTAGAGGTCAGATAATTTGGAATTGAAGAATTAATTCGATTTCGCTACAAAAAGAATCAAATGATCCCTTTATTTATTTCCTACTTTAAGAACAAGAAATTGCAAATACATATTGAAGGTATTATTAACAATAATATTAGGTTATTATTAGGTATTCCTTATTTTTCTTTCAAAAAATATTTAGTAATGCCTAAAATCTCTTAACCGTACCTTACTCTATCTGAATACAAAAAATAAATTTTATTAGAGTCAATTAATTTTGGCTCATATAATAAAGACGTTAAGGTTGAACGCTTTCGCAAATTTTAAAATTATATAATAATTACGAAACTGCTTACAGGTTTTTACAAATTTATACTACTACTTGCTATTGTATTTTTGACTGTATTAGTAAAGATATAAAGGTGATAGTTTACGCAAAGCTGTTGGTATGGACCGGTCAGCCTCATCCATCAGTCGGTGCCAATTACTGGAGATCACGCGTTTGTCCATACATTGGCAAGTCTTTGGCAAAATTATTTCCGTTTTTTCGAAGTGAAACTAGTTTCAAGCGCTCGAGAAATATATACATTATTTAGTTAATAATTTTCCAACAAAAACTAAAACACAAGCTTTCCAACTAAACACTTTTAAGTTTTTATATATTTTCTGTAGTAATTTAAAAAGTATGATGAACAGTTAAATAAAATATATAAAAAAATTAAAAAATAATAACATATAACTTTAAAACATATACCATTATTATACGTGCTACAAATTTATGATTTATATTATACATAGGTAATTTACATTATATATATGTAACTTGTAAGTAGTACTTTGGAAACGTGCCACAGTTCATTTTTTTTCAAGTGGTAGTGCCATGCTTGTTACCTTCGGGTAGTAGCCGAATGGGCCGGCACGCCCCGTATAGTACCACTCTCTCACAGGAGACCGGCGTGAAGTGGCAGCTATGCTGTCGCGTTTCGTCCGGTGAGTGAGAGTCCGGGAGGCCCACTCCCCATTCCTCTTCCCGTCCGTCTCCCTCCTCCCTCCCTCCCTTTCCTAAAAGGCCGGCAACGCATCTGCAAGCCCTGTGGTGTTGCAGATGTCCATGGGGCGGAGGTGATCACTTACCATCAGGTGAGCCTCCTGCCCGTTTGCCCCCTTTGTCCCATAAAAAAATATATTAGTTTTACCTATTAAATGACTGTACCATTCAATATATTTTAAAAATTAAAACCAATTATTAATGTTTAAAACTACATGGATTTTATAGATTTTTGCAATATTTATGCAAGAACTAGTGAAATAATATTAATGTTATTTCTTAAGTAATGCCTTTCTCGGTCTGGATAAGAAAAATAATTGAATGCGTATAAACGTGACTACAAAGTTGATGTTCAGAAGTTGCCTTCCCTGGAGCCAATAGTAGGTCATAATTATCATAAAAAATCATTGTCATTGAAAATTCACCAAAACCGTGTAAAAACTTATAAGAGGAAATGTTTATAATTTAGTTTGCACGATTTGATCCAAACAAACACACCTACTAACGAGCAAGTGTAATAAAAGCTTGTAAGTATGATTTTCAAACATCAATTTATTATATTCTTTATTGCACTTTGAAAATATATTCAGTGATGCAGATAGAAATATAGTTTGCAACGGTGGACTTATCTCTATAAGAGATTTCTTCCAGCCAACCTGTGATAGTGAGAGATAGTGCTGTAAAGCAAGCTAAAATAGTGCAGTTTCAGTAAAACGATGCATAATAATAACTATAATACACATACAATTTACAGTAAATAAAGAAAATATTCGCTGAGACTATTTCATATTATATAATATATGTACATACTCTCCGTCATCTGTAGATCATACGTTTTACCGATTTATATTATAGATTTATGAGAAATGAGATATTTACTAAGCTTTTTTCTAAAAAATTGTATTTAACATATACCTAAACCTTTTTCTTGAATCAGTCTGTTTATTCATGAAAACCGCATTAAAATTCGTTGCGTACTTTAAAAGATCTAAGCGTCAAGACGGCGGGAAGCGACTTTACTATGTAAAGATATAAATACTTTGAAAACAAGCCATACTTAATTTATAACACTAAGCTATCATTAAACTTGCATCACAAATAACCATATGTTTATAAAATCATGAATATATATGACATCTACTTTAGAAACATCAAACCTATAAACTTTAGACACCTTCAAGAATTATACAATTGTGAATAACACTTAGCAACTTAATTTAATATTTATGAAAATATAATACGGTCCATTCTACAATGACCCAATACATTGACCTCTGATTGTTATCAGTTTCTAACATTTACGCACTCAACAGCTTGGACTAAGAACAGAAATAGTCGTAGAAATGCCATTAACTATATTTTCTTTAATGTATTTTGAAAATTATTTTTCAATAAAAATATTCCCAGTGGTAGCCCAGCGGTAACACGTCGCTTGTATAACCGAGTGATGCGGGTTCAAATCCAGGTCTCGCACCTCTGATATTTTCATGTGCGAATCATTTCTATCCCTATAACCACGGTGAAGGAAAACATCGTGAGGAAACCTGCATGTCTGAGAAAACCTAGCAAGTTTTCGTAAGACAAGTGAAGTCCGCCAACACGCACTATGACTATGGCCTGATCCCCCTCGTACTGAGGGAGGCCAGTGCACAACAGTGGGACGTTAAAAAGGGCTGATGATGATTCCTACATACCTTAAACAATAGTATGTACATATAATTCAATTGTAGTGTAATTAAATTCACTAGATTATAAACGATGATCAAAGCCTAATATGAAAATTTACTTCAAACGAGCATCGAATCCACATCTCCTATAAAATAAATATTATCTATTCATACTTAATACCTAAAACAAAGACAGTTCGTTTCAATTACTAAAACAATAATTTGTTATTCAAAGTAAACACCATGACCTGTAGATTTATAATTTATGAAAGCGTTTTCGTATTAAATATCTATATATTACCCTCATGGCAGTTGTACTTTTAGAACACAAGTTCCCATGGTTAAGATATCGTCATAGTGTCAATTACACCATAGTTCTTGTTCTAAGACTGAATACTTAATCACGTAGACATTAGAATTGATATCAATAGCGCAGTATATCTTGTAGGCTTTAAAGTAGTCACTGTACAAGATTACAATTCAGATAAAATTTGGTACAGGCAGTGACTTTTAACCTTATGCCTGCGGTTATGTTCATGGGAAGAAGATAGGTGTAGGGAAGTTTAAAGTAAGAGGTTTGGCTTGAACAAATTTTTTTCCTTATTGTGTAGGAAACGGCAAGAAGATTTTTTTTAAATATCTGCTTATTTCTTAGGAAAATGGCGAAAATATTTGTGTTTTCTAACTTTGTTACAGTACTTACAATGCCATAAATAGAACATGTAATTGAAAAGATGGTGTACTAGGCAGTGGTAAGTGTTGGCTCAGTGGTAAAGTGTTCATTTGAGGAATCGAGTTAGGCAGGTTCTATTTTCATGTATTTATGATGTACAATATGGAATTAGTAATAATTAATTTATGTAAAAATTAAAGAAAAAATCAAAATAACTAAATTAAAAATCCAATATTTCCCGTTTAAATAGAAACTGAATGTAATAGTTTTCAAAAAAGACATGGTGAAAGAAAACAAAAAGCAAACAAAACATTAAGCCTGTACCAGATAAGTATCTATTATCATATGGCATTATAATGAAAAACATACATTTATACAATACATCAACCCCTCAACGACTATATGTCAACGAAACAAATCTACAATTCATAACATATTCAAGGCGTAAAAATCGTGTAAAACATAAGTTAAGAGTTATAGCAGGATCGGGGTCGACATTTTTTGACGTCGACATTGATTCTAGTATTATAGTACATGAGTTTATTTCATTCATTTATTAAATTAATCTTTAAATTTTCTACACTTTATAAGAATAACACGGCAATAAAACTATGCGATTGAATTTTGTTTAATTGATCTCAATTTTATAATAAATTATGTGTTTTTGTTTCAGCTTGGAGAGTTTCCAAGTGCGAGAGGATTTTAAGAATTAAATTAAATTAATTATAACACTTATTATAACACTTATATATAATTAAAAAAAAAAATTTAAATTTAAAAAATATTGTAACCAACTTTGATGCCATTTTTTATTTTTTTTATTTTAGTAGTTAATAGTACTGTAATAACTATATAGTTCCTTTGAGACTTCTACAACCTTAGTCTCTCCTTTAGCCACCATTGCTGTAAAGCATTCGAAACGTCATAAACCAAAAATCTAAATAAATCCGCAAAAAAATGTATTTAAAATATCTTGACTTAGAATATTTAGAATAAATTATAAGTCATGAGAAAAACAATTGTTTTTTAAATGCCATAAGGAGTTGCTGTCGCTTACACCACTTTATTTATACCTTGAACCTTTAATGAATCGAGAATATTCTATAGATTGATTGATTTATTCAAGAAGACATTATTCGTAGGGGTCATCAATTTTATTATTGTAACTAAGCATCGATGTACCGCCGTATATAAATAAATGTAATTGATTATAAATCTGTACTCTCACGCCAGGTTTTTATAAACTCATAAATAATTAATGACTACGCACACCTGCTACGTTTTAATTCGAACTTTTGTGTTAAACCAAGATTTATTTTCTAAATTATCAGTTAAACTTAAAGTACTAATGAGGAAATCGCTTTGAGAGAGTATTTTTACTCACATTACTTTTTTCTTTTTGGTGACAAAAATACTAGCACAAGTTTTTTTTTTAAATTTATTTAATTTAGATTTATGAATTTAACAATGAAATACAAGTACATATTATTAATAATAAATAATAATATATTATAAAAATTGACTCCATCAAAAGAAAAATTACTTTAGTTACTATAATGTATATACTTAAAACCTGTTAGTATTCATTAATTTTCATACGTTTAAACATATATTCTGCGACACAATATACTCATCTTTAAAAGATATCAAAAACTAAATAAAAATGTCCCAATGTGACAAAGCGTTAATCGTTTTCTAAATTCGCCTACTCAAGCATCGACCCACAATGAATTCACCCTCCATTTCAAACAATCGAAGGCATTACTCAAAGAAGGTGATCTGTCAACGGCTTAATGGCACCGAAACAATTTCTGAACAAATAAAGCAGGAAACACACGTCCATACATGCTCCTAGCTTCCGCGCGTAACAAAAAAAGTAACGCAGTTGTCAGAAGAAAAATCTTGGTACAACATAGAATTATTTCCCATCAAATCGACGGAATCGAAATTAAACTCTATTTCTTTACAATAAGATAAGATATCTTACGCAATAGTTCTGGTTCTTATGCGAAGAACGTGTAGTACCATAACGGAAACCATTATTTTCGAGGGGTTATACTTGAGGCATTTGTATCGCGTATTTGAAGAAGTTCGACAGTTTGTTTGCGAGTGCATTTTGTCATTAATCAATGTTTTGTTCGTTTCGTAACAGTTTTATATTTTGTTTTACCTGTTTTCCCCGGAGTTTTCACTTCGACAGTTCTAGCGTAATTGATTGTTTCTGGGAAATATTTCTCATTCCTCCACGTTGCTTTAGAATTTAGATGATTTTTTAAGTGCTTACTAATCGTTACGTGTATTAATTAATACTTTTGTATAGCATTCAGTTGCTTAATCATGTACCATTCTTATTAATTACTTTCACTCGCACTAGCTTTGTTGAGATGAACTGTTCGTGCTACCTGTTCTTTGATGAAACTCTTTTAGATACTCTCGTAAATATACACAATAATAATTGTCCAAATTTTTAGGCAATGACTGACTAATTTATACGCCATCATAACGTTATTTTTCATATTATAATATGTTGGTATAATAATTAATCTATGGTTTTATCATTGGAAATTCACATGCATAGGTATATAATATAAAATAGGATCAAAGCAAACTTCATTACCCATTTTCCCATTTTATTAATTTCTTAGTTATAAGCAAAACTTGTAGAAATATGTTAATAATATGAATAGGTACCATAATTGAAGGGTATAGGAGCAAAACAAGGAATGCCACAAAATCATTTTTTTTAAATAACATTGCATTCTATAATAGGCTTAATCTTAATGTTCCCATACTTTTCAACTTTTTGATTTTACACTACAATTATTAGCTTTATATTCGCCTTTATTACTATTATAGATAATATATAAATAACTATGATGTACCACCTAGGATTTAATTCAGAAATGCGTTTCCAAAATCAAAGTTTTCAAACAAAAATCGTTCACAATTTCTTAAGATCTCCAATAATGAATAAGACATGAAAACATCCCGGTTATTACAACACGGACACGCTTTGAGCTGAAAGCCTGGTATTGAGTTCTATATCCGCCGCTTTCCTTTACGCTACGTGCAATTTTATCCACATTGCCGTTATGAAATCTATATTCGACTTAAGGTGGACATGGTGTTAAACTTTTAAGTCATACTAATAATCGTTTTTATTACGATCTCTTATATAAATATTTTTTATATTACCTTTGTATAGAGAAATATACATAGATCTAATATTTTATTGATTTATCAGTCAATAATATTTTATAAATGTTGTAATTATATGTGGTAAATATAAGTTACTTAAACAGGATTTGAAAATACATTCTATTTCCTCAATAAATTTAATAGACTTATGAAAAATATTTGGAAAAACCTACAGGTTTTAATTTTTTTATATAGCTATCATTTTTTAATAACTTGTAACTTAGCCACTTATCTACTTGTAAGTTATAACTCGTGTTTTTAGGCACCTTAGATAGATTCCAGGTAATAAACTTTCTATGTAACGAACCTCGAAGAATGCACATCTGTAATTTTACGGATTTTTGTGTAAAAGTTTAATGAGACTTTTTAGCTGAAAATTTTTTTTTATCCAAAAACGCATATCCATACAATCCAAACATCTGATCGGACATCATTTTCTTGGTGCTTTAAGAAAATGCAGCTGACTGGGAGTCCTGTGTAACTTCATCTATTAATATCTTATTTTTATTAATATCAGGAGATAGCCCGTTTTGGATGCTTGGTTCTTTGATACCGAGGCAGCCAATTACTGCGACGATCTTAGAGAAGCATAAAGTTAATCAATATAGTGTTGATAGAGTATAAGCTAAGGTAAATTGATTATGTATGAAAATAGTATCAATTTCCTGTGTAGCTTATAATTTGCTTTGTGAGATTTAATATAAGTTTGTCTATTACCGTCTTATGCATCAAGCTATTTTTTATTTTATTGCAGATATAAATAAATATATTCACTAAATGACTGAATATTACGAAATATTTTACTCTACTTTAGACGGCACTTATAAGATAGGTATTTAATGTATGTAGGTAACAGTTATTGCATATAATCATCAGTTCAAAGTTAACTGAGAATTGAACCAACGTAATATATAGTTTTACTATATCTTAAACAAAATATCACAAAACATTAATAACATATAGGCACGTTACGAATCAAATCGACATTTTTATTTTGAAAATCGTATATATTATTCATAAGTTACGAAAAAAGAATCTAATTATTTTTATTGCTAGAAAAAGCTTATAAACCCTTATTAGCAGTGCATCTCGGTTTCCCGATCGCGTTGACTATCCAGAGGGCAATAAATTGGTAGAATTGGCCCCTCATGTATACGAATGTGATACTGTAACGCTAATTTGATGTTATTTTAAATGAAAAATGTGTAAGAGTATTATTATCATATTTTTAACATTTTTGTGCTTGAAATTGCTGCTAGTACTCACATTAACGTTTTTTTCTCTATTTGTTATTTAATCTCTTGTCATTTAAAGTTATTGTATTTTAAGTTCTTACTACATTTTACGTAATGATCTTGAAGTAAATTTACACTTTTCATTTAGATCAACCCTATAAATTCATTATAAATATTTCAAAACCACTATTACACCCAAAACTCATTTTATATTATATTCATGCACATATAATTTGTAGTAACGAGACGACCTGGACCTGGACCTAGGCAAGAAATACATTTTTTTTTCCGCAAAGACACCTGTTTATCTGTGTGTATATACAAAAATTGTTAAGATACTCGTACTTTATATCTACGTACCTATTTGTACTTGGAAACAAAACTTATCGAGAAGAAATGGCTTACACGCAAAGATAACTTGAATGAAACAACTATTGCATTTTTCATATATACATTTTATGTTCTCAATGAACAATAAATCTAGTATCGCGTACAGTAGCGTTGCGCTCACGCAAGCTAATTAATATGGAGCTCGAACCGATTTATTGGCGATTGATTTTACTTTGTGATGATAAGGATTTAAATTCGCACAAAGCATTGTTTTATCGAATTTATTTGTAAAAAAAAGACCATAGTCCACCGCGCTGGCCTAGTGCGAGTTAGCGTACTTTACATGTCTTTCGAAAACTTGCTAGGTTGTATCAGATACGCAGGTTTCCTCAAGATGTTTTCCTTCACCGTAAGACAAGTGGTAATCTAACTTTAACTAGTGTAAAAATATCAATAACGTAATTATTTTCTTAAAGGTGCGCGTAGTTTTTCCACCCTTAATGATCTTTTTCTTAATATTTATAGACATAGGTGGATAAGTACATTAAAAATATTGAAATCATTCCTTAATCCTTATTTTACTCTGATTGGTCATACGCCGATAACTTTTCTTTATTACTAGAATTATATGATTAAATGAATTTATGCTTTTATCTTGAAAAATGATTTGATTCCAATACAGACTCTTAACCACCTTTATTTGCGACAAAACTATCTTATGCCCTTCTCCAAGTTCATATACTTACCTACATCAAACTTCATTAAAATTGGCTTAACGGTTGAGCGATAATATTAGGGATTATTTCATATTTTTTTCATTTTACATAAGAAAAATAAAGTACAGTAAGTAAGTTTTAGTTGCTGTTTTCAATTAAAAACTTAACCACATACCTACATGTATTTTAATCACAGCTATATAATTGTAATAATAAAAGTATAATATATTTTGCACTCCTATAAAATAGATTTATGAGTAAAAATAGGTTTTCATTGGGGAAAGATGATTACGAACATAGCTAGCGGTATTATTTATTCGCGCAAGACTTAGCTTAAAACTAATATATTAAGAAGGCTGTATTGATGTTTTGACAAGCTGATGAGAAACTATGCACAGAAAAGTAAACAGACATCTTCTAAGTTCTAGGCATCCGTGTCTCACCTTAGACCGCATAAAAGATAAGTTTTTATATAGTACATACAATGATCACTTGACAGATTTAAACCACAGTGGAAAATACTATTAATAGCCATGTGTAAAGTAGATAAAATAGTTCACAAATATCCACCCAAACACTAACTGTTCTTAAAATTTTATATGACCTGTAAGAAATTAGGCACACTATGATGGCTTTACGTGCTGCTTAAACTTCACAAGAGTGAAACAACGTCAACTTTTTAACTCTAGTAAGTCTGGTGCTGTAAATTACTCGATAGAAAACTCAGCGACTATACTTGACTCGGGATTCGAGATCGAGGTCCTCCAGATCTGCAACCTGCAAGCTAAACCATCGAGGTAATATGTTCTCTGTAAAGTGGTAGTGCTATGAAGTGGCAGCTATGCTGTCGCGTTTCATCCCGTTAGTGAGAGTCCGGGAGGCCCACTTCCCATCCCTCCTCCCATCCTTCTCCCTCCTCCCTCCCCTCTCCCTCCCTTTCCTAAAGGGCCGGCAACGCATCTGCAAAACTGCAAGACCTGCAGTCTTGCAGATGTCCATGGGCGGAGGTAATCACTTCCCATCAGGTGAGCCTCCTGCCCGTTTGCCCCCTTTGTCACATAAAAAAAAATAAAAGCAATAAAAAAAAATGTTCAATTCAATTCTCTTGTTTAATGGTTTCAAAGCGTGCCAGTTGAGCACAGATTACTTCGCCAATGCTAAAGAAAATGACGAAGTTCGACGTTTTAATTACTCGTATGTATACATTATGAAGCATAAACAGTCTCGTATTACAACGCTTGTCTACATGCGGATACTTACAAGGGATTAGCAGTAGACCTAGTAACTGAAATTTATATTCGTCGAAGGATCAATGTTTAACTGTCTGTTATTTTTTTTTAACTATAACATAATTAGTTAAGGGTAAGGTAATACAATACACCAATACAAATTTCTATAAATTAATTTTTCTTAAGTTAGCTTTATTAAAACTTTATGTCAAGTACGGTCTACTTTTTCACGCAGAAAAGAAATCGAATCAAACAGAATATTAAAATTAACGTGTCTGTGGACTGATTTTTACGTAAATTAACTGATATTTAAGGATTAACTTAGACAAATTTTACCTTAAAAAAATTAGGAACCCTTTCAAATTAATGTAATATGTAGGTACCTAATGTTATTGTATAATATACAAAAAACACTGAAATTTCCAAGATAGAGGCCAATTATTATAATAATCCAATAACAAGTCTGCATTATGAAAGTATAAAATATATAAGTTTCATTCAATTCAAATTTTGAACTTAGTAATTCATGAAATATTTATAAATTAAATTATATATCTACACTATATTGCTAGGTCAACAATTTAAAAGTAGGCCCCCAAAAATTTAAAAGTAGGTCTTATTGAAAATCTGAGAATAAATATGTTGGGACGTTATTACAACAGCGCCATCTAGTTCCGTGCTAAGCTACGAAGCTTGTGTTACGGATACCAGATAGTTGATATACTACACAAATAATTTTTAAATACATACATATTATAAATAAATATAAACACCCATGGCTGGAGTACAAACATTCGTGCGCAATAAATGAATGCCCCCAGCGAGACTCGAACCCCACGTGGATCACTACCAACTGAGCCAAACGTGTCGTCAAAGAAAGAATAAATATAATATGTAAAAGAATTTATATGTAGGTTTATTTTTAATTAAAATTTAGTAACAATATAAGTTAACGAGGCAGTGAGTTAACAGACAATTTTGAAATTTTTGTAAATTATGGGTAGGCACTGTCTGTAACAAGTATAAAAACCTCTGAGACGTCAAATACCTTAGTCTCTCGTGACCACGATTGCTGTTAAGCATTTGAAACGCCGAGAACCAAAATCAAAATAAATCCGCGACAAAATGCAAAAAGATAGTTTCATTTATACTTTTATATTCTAAGAACGCATAAAACCTAAACACTTTAATGCATTTTCTAAGATTAATTATAGCTTTATTATTTTTTTCAGTAAACCGGTTACTATCATAACTCAACTTTCTACTATAGCGAAATGTTGACAAGTATCGCGTGAGTCCAAACAGCCCCACAGTCATGTAAATTATCACTTGTACAATTGTCGTTTCAAAGATTAATGTGAACAAAAATGTAATATTTCATCGGCACAAATCTAGCGGTTATAAAATATAATGTTATTCTTGTAACTATAAAATATACCTTTATTACCTACTGGATATCGATAGTCGATAAAATTATTCGACGTTCTTTTGTGAGTTTGTATTTTTCACTATAACTAATAACCTTCGCCAATTTTAGGGTTCTATACCTAGAAAGAAAAACATAAGAACCCTTAGGTCTCGTTTTATAATATCTCTTAATTTGAGAGGTTTCTTACATTTTTTATGGGAATTATTAAATACATATTTATCACTTTATAGTATTAATCACTTTTTTAAAGAATATTATTATGTGTTTATCAATTGAAGGAAGTATAAGAGTCACAGTTATGATTTGGCTTACAGTCTGCACTATTCATCGGTAACTATTTTAAAAACATTAATTTAATATGCCTTACAGAAAGCGATATATTATTTTTGCTTTACTAACCGACCTTACTTGCACATAAAATTTAGGAAAATTAAGTTTATAAAGAAACTAAAATCAGTTATTAACAAAAGTGAAAATATAATATAAAACAGTGTATTTTTTAAGTCGTTACAAGATATCCTGTCGTGAAACATAAGTTCCATCTAACAACTACAAGTTGAAAGTTAAAATAAAAGACTACAAAAACCGAGCTATTCTCTACAATCTCTCAGTTAAATTATATCTCCAATAGAACAACCGTACAATAAAACAAAGCTTCCAGACTTAGATAAGATCTAGATCTTTGCGGCAATTTTCTCCGTGAATAATTACTTCGCACACTGTTGTTTGCGTACGACTATAGATATAAATACAGTTGGTGTTTATGTTAATTGGAGTGGACCATGCCACTGTGGAGATGGTTCAGTGAAAACGAGATTTTAAACGAGGTTTAATTTGCTGTTTCGGCGGACTTTTTGCCAATTCCGATCTGAAAAGCTTAAAATATACATTCTTGCTTGATACGATTGATTATTTAATTCTTTGATCGGAATAAAGTTTTTTTCTGCTATGAACTAGCGAGGAAATTTGGTAGAAATATAAAATAAAACATCTTATAATTGTCGACTAATTTGGTTTGTGTTTTCGTCCATAAACCTTACAATGTTAACAAATCACCTAGCGAAAATTAAGGTTATTCTATAAATGCTTACTGTTAATCATTCGAAACGTGTAGAATTTATTTAAAATTGTAACATTCATAAAGAATCCTCTAGAAACTGATAGAGCGAGTAATATAACCTAATGTGCCATTTTGTCTCCTACTAACCGTCTCTCTTAAAGATACATGAAAGATTTATTAATATTAAATAGTATATATTAAACAGTGTTATTCAGCCCTTTAAAACGTCCCGCTACTAGGCACGGAAGGCTCTCCCTTCATGACGAGAGCGATCAGGCCAACGTCCACCAAACAGGTCAAATGCGGGTTGGCGGACTGCACATATCTCTCAATAACATGTTAGTTTCTCTCAGGCACGCAGATTTTCTTTAACCGACAAGTGACAAGAGAAGTGGTAATCATGTTAGAAAAGATTCGCACATTAAAATATCAGATTTGCAAGACCCGGGATTTGAACCCGTTTCACTCAGTTTTCCTCGCGCGCGCTTACTGCTGGGCTTCCACTGCCTTTTAGTATTTCACTGTACTTACAATATATTTCCCATATAAAGTTATAAGTTAAAGATAACTTAATAAATCTAGCGTATTGTGAAAAACATGTAGCTTCGGGAGCATGGACATAAATTTATTTATATTAATGACGCATACATACAAAAATTATTGCCATCTTTTGTATAAATTATAAACTTATTTTGCACATTCAATATCTGTTACCTACGGATTAAAAAAAATCTAGTATATGGAATTTTAATGGAAATGGAATTCCTTAAAGGATATACTATTTGTTTAGAGATAATTTAAATGTGAATTACGAGTAATCGTTGAAAAAAAAAACTTCACTTGTCTTTCGAAAACTTGCTAGGTTCTCTCAGACATGCTCCTCACCTGTTTTCCTTCACCGAAAAGAAATTATTAGCTCTTGAAAATATCAGTGATGTCCCGGGACTTGAACCCGCTTCACTCGGTTTCCCAAGCGAGTGTGTTACCAGTGGGCTACCATGGGCCTAAGACTACAGTTAAAGTAAATAATTAAATACGAACTAACAGTTAATTTATACTAAGGTAAAAATAGTGTCAATGGACACCGCTTCCCGGACATATCTTCGACCTCCCGAGACTAATGTTCGCTCCGGGACCCACTCGCATTGTGCTTTATTTGTATTCGCTAATGTATACAATCTCTAATTACACGCAACGCCTTACGTTGGACAGGGCTGTCAGCTGTCACTTTATATCAATGCGAATTCTATGCCTAGTTTTAGTTTTTAGTCTTAAACCAGTCACATAACATTGGTTCGTACTAGGTGCCATTAATATTAAGTATAGATAATACTTTAATATTATAAAGAGGAAAGACTTGTATTTTTGTATGTAACGAATAAACTCAAAAACTACTAGACCAATTTTAATGAAATTTGGTACACATGTAGTCTAGAGCCTGAGAAAGGATATAGGCTTTTTAAGGCAAAAAAAGGGCTGTAAAGGGTTGAAATAGAGGATGAAGGTTTGTATGGAAATTACGTCATTTTTAAGGCTTAAAGCTATAAACTTATTTTTTTAGGCTTTTGATTAGATATAAATAAAAAATTCAAAGCTTGTAAAAAATTTATTCTAAAGGGGGTAACTAGGGACGAACCCGAGCGAAGCGAGGGTGAATCGCTAGTAATAATATTATACAAAGGTATACAAGTACATTTACATTGTTCTTTAGAAAATTTGATTATATTAACAGTAGTTTATATATTTCTTCAGTGTAGTCTATATACATAAACCAAGTGCTATAGTTTATTAATATTCTAATAAAATTACAATTTTAATGTTCAGAAAAAAATATTTGTGTTTCTTTTAATTAAATTAGCGATTTTACATAGGAAATTACGTAGATGAGATTTAAAGATTTCTTGCGGCAAGTATAAAGAACGAAATGGTTAACATAAAAATGTTTCTCACGAACGATCATCAAACTCCAGTTTTTGATTAAGATAAAGACAAAATCACTCGGTATACCTTGTACTGTAGATTGAATTACCGAATAGTTTACACGCTTTCATTTATTACATCCCTGTTATATTGAATAAAAGTCCGCAGTTAAAAATTTTAACTGTATAGTACATAAAATAACATAAATATACATAAATTCCCAACGGCTAAAACATATTTTGACGACACATTTTGGCTTAGTTTGTACTGACCTTACTTTCTGCGTCAGTGGTTGCGGGTTCGAGTAATGCTGGGGGCATTTATTTGTTGAGCACGAATGTTTGTACTCCACTCTCATGGCTGTTAATATTTATAATATGTATGTATTTAAGCATGTGTAGTATATCAACTATCTGGTATCCGTAACACAAGCATGTAACGTAGCTTACCACGGAACTAGATGGTGCTGTTGTAATAATGTCCCAACATAATATATTTCGTTTTACCATGTACAAATATTAAATTAAAGTTGTCCCTCATAAAGCTTGTAGCATTAACGAAAAGTATCTATAATTCATAGTGATACATTTTCCACTAACAGGATTTTTAGCATTACATAATCAAGATTATATAATTTAAAGGTTGGCATCCCTGAACAATTGCTAGGTATCGTTTATATTGCAGGTGTTGTTCAATGCCTAATTAGGACTACTGAGGTGTTGGTATGCCTGTTCCTATACCGTGGCTGTACAGTTCACCTTGCAGGCCTTTGTCTCACGGGAAATAACAAAACACTTTCATCGCAGGTCCCTAATGAGTATTTATATATTAGCTTTTAAACCCAGCTTTGCTTACTTTAGGACAGAATATCTTAAGTCCAAATACCAAAGGATAATTCTAGTATAATTAAGCGTCGATTACCTATAAATTCGTATTAAAAAGTTATTTCTAGTGTAATACTTTTTTAGCTTATGTATACTTTGTTTTGAAAGTACCTACTGAAATATTTTTTCGCTATATTTTCATAGATTTACACAATTGATGTGTATTTGTTTCATTCATACTAATATTATAAATATAGATATCTCTTTACGCTTATATATTAGTCTGCTGAGCAGATTTCGATAAAGTTTAGAGGAGATATAATTTACACCCAAGCTTAGGGTTCTTTCCAAGTAGTGCGTAATTGATATGACGTTTAAGTAATCTCTCCACTTATAATGTTTACTGTAAAGCATTTGAAACATCGTAAAAAAAATTAAACCACAAAAAATACACATATATTTTTCTTTTAAAATGGTCACCATTTTCTTACTGACCTTTTTTCTCGTATAATGATTACTGTTTTTAATCAATATAATATAATAAAAAAAGAATATAATAAAAAAGGAAAAATTATAAAGCAAAATAAAATATTCTACACTTTAATTAAACATTACCTTTATCTAATTATAAAAAGTAAGTGCACATAGAAGATATACAGTAATGTCATAAAAAGTGACTACATACTTCGACGACGAATTAGGCAGTCGACTCGTGCGCCGTGACGAATTTTTTACGTTCTATTGTTTTTCAAATGGCGTCTTACCATTGGTTGAAATACGCTGGAGGCACCATCTGCTTCGCTATTGGCCGACGTTAAATGAATGCGAAATGGCGATGGCTGCTTAGATTGGTATGACAAGACGTATTGTTGCATAAATTACCTCTAATACACCGAAGACGTTTTATTATACCTGTTATTAATTAATGTTTGTAAAGTTAGTATTATTTTATGAGAAGTACCTAAATATTGTTTTGTGTTTGAAATTAAAAACAAATTTAAGTTATAAATTAATATTTTAAAATTCTTTTTTATTTATGTTAAATATTTATTTAAAATTTATTAATACGTATTATCTTAATAAATATTTCCTGTACAGTAAAAGCAAAATGTAGTGACTCTACAATTGACTTGATCGAAACATTGCATTTCAAAAAGTTTACTTTAAAAGTTCAAATGTGAATTATCTTATGTATTCATTTAATTAACCGTTTTTTAAATATCCAGACTAAAACGTCAACTATTACAAGTTAATATTACATATTAATGTCATACAAATAATAAACATGTAGTAGGTATTGCCATATCTCAAATATATTCCGTTACGTGGTACATTAAAAAGAACTTTAAATTATTTATGATAGCAAAACTTCAAGCTACCATCACAAATTACTAAATAATAACACCAGTTAGTATAGTAACTCAACGCACACGCGTGTGTAGTTGCGTATGACCATCTTTTATTTTACGTGGGAAAGTATCAAATTCTTTTTATAAAGGTATTATAATGTTTTACTGTAAATTAATACTTTTTCCCCCATAATTGTTAACTTTGGTAACGTAGGTACTTAGTGGATAATATATTTTATATTTTTTATGATATACTTATATTAATAATGCTTAAAGTGCTAAAAAAAATAAAAATAAGTTGATAAAAAGTCCTGACTGTCAACGTACTAAACCTTTTTGGTTTTTCTTATTAATATATTAAGACATTGTTATTTTTTTATAGATAACATTTCAGCTGGACAATAGCTGAAAAAATAAAAAATTAATAAAAATCCCTTGAAAAACAAAAGAGAACAAGTTACTGATATATTCCGTGTTTTTATATTTAACCCTTAACCGGAATCGCTAAATTGTTCCACATTATGGGAATCGTGGGTCCAAATGGACCCTTTATTTAAAATCCAATTATCTTCTAATATAGATAAACTTATTACTTAAATGGATTATAAGTATATTAAAACAAGTTTTATGTAACATATAAATCAACTTTTATTCATTTACATCTTGAAATTATACATTTTTTTTTACTCCAGATGTTAGGTTCTACATTCGGTATCTTTTTTTGATCTTCTTCTTTGACCATATCAAACAATAAGAAAAACGAAAAAACTTGAAAATATGACAATAGTGCAGGGTTCTTTATATCCTCCCGTTACCAAAAAAATAAATTCTTTGTGAGATCTAATGAAAATAAAAAAAATGACAACCTATTCTGAAAGCGTAAAATCGTTATCAGTCTTTATACTATTCTATGTAAAGCACTTACTACACAAAATTTTTTTTGGACATGAAGCTTATATATAAATTTGCAGCATTTAACACACTTTTGTGACTGTTTCTTGTCATTATTAGGATCACATAAATAGCACCTTCCTTTTTTTCGTGACCCATTTCCTGCATAGATAATTTAGTTTTATTTTTCTAATTATTCTGTAATTATTTGGTTTGTGTAAGTGCATATAGTCAGAATGATTTCGTCTGGAACCGGCAACTACCATAATTTGATTGGTGACATGTGTTGTTCATCACGAGCTGGACCTATGAGGCCAAGTAGGTGAGTGATAATGTTGTGACTTCTGATTCTAGAGCTGCTACGTGGTGTCTTAGACCACGAAAACCTATTTGTGCCTCTGTTATTACAAAGTGCTATATGACAGTGTAATGAAATACCTTCTTCTTCACTTGCTTCTACGACATTATGGTCAGATGGAGAGTAACTTGTTTGAGCAGTGGCTTCATGTTCCGGATTTTCAGTGTCATTTATGTTTTCCTCAACACAAGGTTCGAAATCACTCAAAGGTTCTGGTTATAAATCATTTTCATCTAATTATAGTTCCCGTATATCGTTTTCCGTAAGATTATGCGCTATTATTCCAATAAAATAAATAAAAACAAAATATATTCTAATTGAAAAACAAAAACGTATCTGGAATCGTGGGTCCAATTGGACCCAACGATGGCTTATACTTACACTTCCAGTAAATTCAAAGCGCCACGACTCCGGCATTCACTGCACCTTGCTACGTTATGACATTACATGGGCGCGCAAGAGTGTTGATGCGCGCGTTTCGAAATTAAACAGTTTTTTTGTCGTTGTTGGGTCAAAATGGACCCACGATTCCGGTTAAGGGTTAAATCAGTACCTACTTAATTAAATGTTTGTTCCGGCTAATCTCTGAAACGTCTGAACCGATTTTGACGAGATTTTCACTCGCAGATAGTTAATGTTATAACGAGTAACAGGCTACTTTTATTTTATTAGAAAATCATAAAAAACCGTTAAATTTATTTTAACTTACGCCCAGCAAATCGGGCCGGGTTTGCTCGTATAAAATATTATGACAGACGTATCTTGTTGTTACATACGTTGATAAATACTTGAATTAAATTAAAAGTTAAAAATTTCGTTATAAAGCTATAACGTATAGCTTAGAATCTTATTTGTTTAGCATAATTTTATGCGCATGAGATAACCGTACCCGCGACGCACCTGGCGTTCGTTTATGCTATCTAAAGCAGAGGTCACATGCGTTAGTTTCATATGAAAATATATCTCAGTATCGATTGAGTTATAATACTCATGCAGTGAATTATATTAAGGTCTTATATAGTCTAATTAATTGTTTGTTTAAATTATATTAAAGATCGTCTAATATCTAGTAATGTAAATTTTACTTCTATTTTCCTTACTTGTGACTTATCCTCGTTTTGGTCATTGTATCTCAAGTGCCTTATATTTCTAATGAAATATTTTACACAGTTACAGCCCGATTTTGGAATTTTTATAAGTTATAGTATTACTTTCATTATTTTTATCAGTAATAGAATGTATTATTGCAGATAAGATTGTACTCGAAATTTCATTCAAAACGGTTCAGCTCTGTCAGTAAGACAAGCACGCACGCACAGACATACAGAAATAGAAGTATTATAGGCATATGTACTATAAATAGAGTTTGTTTTCAGGATCAATTTATTAGTTATTATTCAAAATATATATCTTTTTGGTTAATTATAATGAAATCTTCAATTTCATGACATGAAAAATCATAAGAATCGGCTTTAAAATTTCGAAGGTACCTATTACGTAACACTTACAAAAAAAACATACTTACAACTAAATGAAGTAGGTAGGTACCTCTTTTAGATATCGTTGATCAATTAGGGTTTATTGCATTTAAATATTTATACTTAGATGATATTAGAGATTTGGTCATTTTTTAAAATCCCATTTAAACAAGTTATCTTACATTGGCATCTTTTGTTTTACGCATTTTTAGTTAAAAATATTTAACTAGATATTGTTATCTGTATATAACGTAAACGTCTATATTCATATATTCACTATTAGGCCATCTTAGTTCAATGACCGTTAACTATAATAAATTATTTATATTGCGTGTCTGTCCGATTCAATACTTAGCACGGCCGATTCCAAACAAGTTTGCGTATATGGAGTTTATACAAAACAACAATAAAATTGATCCTGCACATATATTTAAAAATGTCAATTAATAAATGATGTCAGGTATTAACGATATGGAAACATGACATTTGTTTATTTATTTGGACTATAATATATTGAATATTAGTCTCGCTGAGTTTCTTTCGCCAGTTCTTCTTAGGTCAGCGGCTTCTTCTTTCCGAACTGGTGGTACACTCGTGACGTTCAGTAAAAAATTGTAATAATTTCATGCTGAATAAAATATTTTGAATTTGATTTGAATATAACCGTTTCTCAATGAAAATGTAGAGTCTACCATCTAAGGTGGTGGGATCAATCATAAGTAGTAAATCGTACTTAAGACGTGTAAGCATTGGTTTGCAAAGTACTGATTTATTTTATGTATGCATAGCGGTAGCTCAGTAAAGCACTTTCTTACAACGAATCGAATAAAGCCATAATTATTAAATTGTATATAGGTATCATCTGCATATTTGGGAGAGAACTTAACTAGTTTTTTAATACATTGGCAGTGCATACTTGTCCATCGTAGTCTGTAGCATCCTTTTGAATTTGAGAAAGGCCCAGCAGTGGGATACTACAAAAGACTATGTATGGATATTTCTAGCGCCATATCAGTAACTTTAAGCTAGCACCTAGGACCTTGTTTTACTTTCCTGTCTACCATATGTTTTAAAGATTTCAACGTTTTTGTGTGAAAGGCAAACAAATATATAATCATACGCTTTATAAAACGAGTGTATATAATACTAGCAAAGCCTATGAAACATATAGTCGGCCAACTGACGTGACAGCCCAAGCTGCCATACACTAATGTCCCCAGCGAGTGTATGGCAGCTTGGGCTGGCTGTCACGTCCGTTAGCCGACTATATGTTTCATAGGCTTTGATACTAGTATCTATAAGGTAAAGTAATTTGAAAATAAAGAAATTAAAAATTCTAATCGAAACGTTTAAGCGACGATATAAACCTATTTGATACATAAATACATAAAACGTGCTAGCTCAAAGCGAACATCCAAACATACGAACAAGCCAACATACGAAAATCTTAGTAAATGGTCTTCAAAATATTTTATTTTAATAATTATAATTAAAACTCAATAACTCTGCTAATAATAGAAGAGCTGCAAACATAAAATCAATTTATAAAGGAAATACATTACAACCATCTCAAATTACCCATTAAATGGACGTAGCATAAATCACATTGCAGGTTTAGTTTATCTACCTAGGAAACACTTAGGGTCAAGCTTTAAGACCTAGGTACCTGACGCCTATAATTATTGACAATTCAATTTTCTACTTTATCAGATCGAACCAACAAGAGGTCAAACATTGGTTTCAACGCGGTCTATTTGTCCGATTAGAATGTAGAAACAAATTTATCCAGGTAGTTATAATTTCTAAGCACATTTTCGTTATGTGAATGTAATTACTACATTTAAAACTACTTTGCCAAATTTATTTACTATTTGTATGCTTGCTTATTTATATAAACATTTTTTTGTTATTCTTAAAGTTTTTGGTTACCTTTGTTTCAATATAAATAGACTGTATATATACATTGATATAGAAAAGTAGGTAAGTATATTAAAAAACCTCTAAAGAATCTAATTCTAACTAAAATTTTAGACAATAATGATTTTTTTGTTCGTGAGAAATGATTTGTTACCAAAACAAAATTTTGATCCTTATTTCACGATTTGCAAATTTAATGTTTGAGACTAACAGTATCCAAGGACCTTCTCCTAGGCCTCATTTTTCCCTATACCAAGTGTTATTAAAATTAGCTACACTTATTAGTTTAGGCAACGCCTATGAAACTTATAGTCGGCCAACGGACGTGACAGCTAGCCCAAGTTGCCATACACTCGCTTGGGAATGTATGTGCTTATAGTGTATGGTAGTCCGTTATGTCATGCATAGGCTTTAGTTTTGGAGTGAAAATGTAGGAGACAGGCAGAGTTTTATAGACTAAAAAGGCGAAGCGTAAAAGAATCTTAGATTTATACGAATATTCATATGCTCTTTTTGTGGATTTTTATTCAATGCATTAAACTTTGAATCCTTAATAAATACAATTCAGAATAACATAACTTTAAAAACAACTTGCTATATTGATTATAGCATAAAATCAAATCGATTCCAATAAAGCAATAACAATGTTTTATCGATTAGATACTAAATTCAATTATAAACATGCTTTTACTCATAATAAAATAAAGTAGGTTCGACACAAATATATATTTATATTTAAAGTACCCATTAAGAACTAAGATACGCAGTCAGGCAATCTAGACTTAATCCAGTTGTTCTAGTTTAGCATTAAGGCAGACTTAGGTCGTATTAAAGATAGAAAATGTGCGAACGACACAAAAATAAGAAATAAAAGGTGTCACACTTATTTACTGTGATACGACTATTTTAAAAAATATTTCGTGTGTAAACTATAGCCATTGTTACTAGCTACAGAGCCTTTGCAACAAAGGTAGTGAAGTTGCTGAAGCATTACATGGTACATTTTTTTTCTACGACATCGATTGCATGGTAATAGAATTAAATCAAAAGTAGTTCATCCCCAGGTTGAAATCTACATCCTTGCCAAATGTAATCGAAGAAATCGAAAATATCGATTTTTAGTTTCGTGAAAAAGTAAATTTGAATTTTCCTATGATTACGTTTTTTTGAATAAATATAGATATAAATTTAAGGTTAAACAGTAGTAGTAGAAGTAGTGTTAAGAAGGAATTCATCTCTAGTGATTTTTAAGATTAATTTCAATTTCGCATACGGACAGATCCTTCTCTACAAAATTAAGCAATTATGTATTTGTAATTAAAGTTATCTTTATAAAAGAAGGAAAACAAAACTTAATTTTTTAAAACAAGAACTTCTTATACAGCGATTTTATACTTTTACCTTTAGGAGCAAAATAAAACAGTAATTTTAGTATATATTATGTAAATTATAGAACTATGGATTAAATAGCTTTATTAGTCGCATGTCTACACTCACCTTTAATCGTTCCACCTCTCAGCATGAGTGATCGGTACATTTCACAGCATCCCGTACGACGGCCGGACGGTGTAATTATTTTATTTATATTATAAATAGTTTCCTTTAGCGTAACTTTATAAAAACGATGCCTCGTTACAAATTTATAGCATCTACGCCAATTACACGTTATGTAAATAGAAATCAATTAAGTAAAAACAAAAATAATCTCAATCCTTGAATAATGGCTATATTTATATATTTTAGATTGTTAAAATTACTCAAATATAATTGAATAATACAAGAGAGTCATCCATGCATATCTCGGATGCGATCCTCGTGCCTTTTGTAGTTAGAATTTTGTACACAGTATATGTAATTTCATAGCACATTTTATTATTATAGACAAGAATGATCTATGTTTAAATATAAGTAACTCGTACCTATTTATAAATAAAATATCACTCAAAATTTCTCCAGCTATATCATCGTATATCCGTAAAAACACACGTACGCTTATATTTACATAATACGAGTATTATGCACATTATATCTGCAAATCCTATTACTAACTGCCATTGTAGTCCGATATTAGTTATATTCCAATAAAATTGGCAATTATCTTATAATTATAACAATAATAAAGCTTAGTTTTAAGCTCTACCAAGTCGAAAAAATGTGTTCTACGAAAGATCCACGATAATTCCTATATACATAAATGAAATTTATCATCGTGTGACACAATTTTGTATAGTTTTTAGTTATTTAGTTTTACTTATAGAAAGCAAAATATAACATGCCTATAAAATGTGTTATATACATTTATATACAAAACATCTTTTTTTTTGTTTTTGGTGTTTGGTTATCTCAAAAATTAATTATGGCTGATATTATATTTAATGGCTGATAAATATTCTTGTTAACAGCTGAAAAATAATTATTATCATCTCAGTTTTTGTCATTATTATAAACAATACAGAAGATACCCCTATAATTTTTAAAATTTTTGTCCGTCTATTGGTTTCTCAGTTTGGGGACTCATCACTAAGAAACCAATGAATACATTTTGATGAAAATTATGATGATAGCTGGCTCTCCGTGTCGATGATAAAATTTTTGAAGGGTACCTATATCCAGTAGTGGATGTCTTACGGTGGATATGATTATATTATAATCATATCCGCATATCCGTATATATATACTATTAATTGCATTCGTATAATAGCCTATAAAGTACGTATAAGCTGAAGAAAAATCTGTCTACAATATATTCATATATTGAATTAGAATATGTTATTGAATGTCAAATGTATAAAATTTCGCTTAAATTTTGATCACCAAAATGCGCAGTATGGTAATGAAAGCGATTGCAAATGCAACAATGAATGAAGCGCGGGCGTCGCTCCGGGCTGCGTGCGCACCTGTATCTGAGTGCACGCGATCTAAGCCCGAGTTTATGTTGGTTGCTAAACCAAGCAATACTTTAATAATTTAGCTTTGAAAGTTTTGATTTTGTGAAAAAATTGTTTTTTTTTACTCATCGGCGTTAGTGTTAAGCAATTTTCTTCAAAAGACTTATCAGACACTGGTTATTTACAAGTCTAAGTACTATTTGGTTATCGGTTATAAAGTACCTATAATACAGTGTAGAATGATTATAATGATGGATATATAATGATTGAGTAACGGTTAAATTTGTTTACAATTTATAATTTTTATATTACGTAGGTACATATACCAAGCAGAAAAAAATACATAATTAAATATTTATTATGAGTTACAAGTTAAAATAAAAATAACTCTCATTTTCCATAATAATAAAGTAATCGATAGTGGAAAGATCATTATCAAAACTTGTACTTTCGTTTCCTCTTGTGACTCGTCACCTATCTATAATTTACCTAATCCTATAATCACCTTTATCTTCCACGTCCAACCTTTTCTTAGGTCTTCCTCTCGATTCTACAAGTGGTAATCAGGATAGAAATGATTCGCGTATGAAAATATCAGAGGTGTGAGACCCGGACTTGAACCCGCATCACTCGGTTATACAGGCGAGTACGTGACCGCTGGGTTACTACTGCCTTAATATACTTATTTCTTATTTTATTCATTTCTTAGTTACGTCAAAAGTGAGAATCTTGATTTTTTCGTATATGAAGTCGTTTATCGTGTACAACTCACCTAATGCCAGTGCACGTCTCCCGTGATTACCTGCAAACGGCCTCCGTTTAACTGATTTCTTTTTTAAACTCGACGTTCCTGTTTCAAAAACTTGCACCATTTACTTCTGCGTCTTCCTCATTTTGAATTTGAGACGGACAATGGCGATTATTCTCAGTACTTTAACGAACTTTTGTAACTTTTTTCACCCACCCAAATTAAGCCCGTTAATTCATGCGAGCGGTGTGTCACTGAACACCAGTAGTCGGGTTAAGTCAAAAGTGTCTGTATTTAAAGCTTCCAACAATTAAGTGGAAAAATATATTTAACTTCAATTCATATTCATTAAATATATTTTCTTGGTGACAAATTGACGTAATTACTGTTAAATAACTGTACGCGTAAAAAAAAAGTTGCCTTGTTATGATACTTTCAAGTTTTTGCCTTTTGCAAGAAAAAAATAATAATACGTCAAAAGTATTTCGCAACGCAAGACAACAGAAGCCGCCGATTTTATTTTTATTTTACACCGAGTGAAACCCGTCCATCCGAGATAAGAATCTCCACCGCAAATTTTATAAACAATATCCATTTTAATATCGAAATAAGTAAAAGACTATAGGCTATTGATAATACAAAAAATGCAATAATAAATTACCAGGCGGGTAATAAACCGCGATATGCTCGAGGCGACTCAGAGGGCTACCAGTGCCGAAGAATTAAAAAGATTTAAAAAAAACCTTAATATCTAAGGAGCTGCACTTCGTTAATGCATTTGCCTTAAGGCATGAAGTCAGAGCGGACATTGTTTTTAGAACGTAACTAAGCAGGTTTGCTTAGATTTAGCTACATGATTGTTACCATTATTTGTCTTTCTAGTGCCACCGGGTTTCGCAAAGCTTGCGTCCATTTAGTCCCATTGTATTCATTGGAATATACGTTGCAACATAAATTCGTTGTTAATACAGCTTTTATTGAATTTTGTGTACCAGTAATGATACAAGTGCTAATAAAATTAATGGCTTTACGAATAATTCAGACGGATATATATTGATGTTGATAATAATTTATACGAATAGAGCAAGTGTTTTGGCTCGATTTTATCATTTCTTATATGATTGATTGTAGCGATTTCTTGTTTAGTCGTGAAATAGATAGTTTTCGTAATATATTACAAAGTAAACAAGTCAATTAATTGCAATTAGAAAAGCTGGTGTATTTGCTACTGGCTACATTGTCAAAATCGGTCAAGTGCGAGTCTGGGTCTAGTTCTTAACTTTTTGTTTTATTTGTTGTAATTAAAGTAAAACACACATTGTGAATGTTTTAGAATGAGATTATAATTGGGCAACTATTCTTTATAATCAAGAAGTCGTCAAAGTCATCAATATTTTTAAGTTTACTTTTGACCTTTCGCTTAAAAGAACCCTAAACTTGTAATTTAATGTACCTTAGTTGATTATATGTTAATTTATAATGTTCTCCGACCGATTCCGGCCATGGCGGCCAATCTCTTTGAGATTGGCCAACTACGCAGGAGATATAATGCACAAGTGTACGCGCAGACACAAGTGCACTCTCTATTCCTATCACTCCCATACTCTGGATGGACGACTGTTCAGCACGACCAGTTCACTCAATAACTAAACTTGGCCCGACCCGGGACTCGAACCCAGGACGACCACTACACCACCAAGACAATAAAATTATAAAATAGCAATGAATGTGATTATGTAACCAATCTCCTTCAACTCTACGTAACATTGGCACAGATAACTTTGCACACTTTGAAACCACAATGTACTTAAATCATATAATTGAAGAACAGTTCCCTATAAAAGAAAAAATCCCTAAGGAAGGCTTCAATAAAAATCACATTTAGTGTAGTTTTGAAATCGTTATACTTTTTATATAACACAAACAACAAAATTCAATTAAAATAATTTATGTGATACTAACAAACTCGGCCCGCTTCACTGGGTGTAGGTAAGTTAAAATAAATGTAACAATTTTTTTAATTTGTCAATAAAATAAAAGAATCCATGTTACTCCTCATAACGAAAGTCCCTCAAAATCGATCCAGCCGTTTCAGAGATTAGACGGAACAAACAGACAGACAGACAAAAAATATAAATTGATTTTTTATGTAGATAGGTACCGTAAATACTTTCATATGCATTTACTGAAAACCGTTAATTTGTAATCTAAATATATAAATTTTATATATTTAGATTGAAGGTTCCATACAATAATTATGTCTAATAAAAGTGCACCTATCAACATCTATACGACATACGAGATAGCTCAATGCAATCTACGAGATTTGAATAGTAAGATTCCCACAGTTAAAGTAATTAACGGTTGCGAGTCGATTTGTCGAGAGTAACGAGTACAATGCGCGTTTCGGTCGCGAGCCCCCCGCTGCACGCATTTGTATATCGCAGACACTGTGCTTATAGCTTTGGTACACCGAGCTTTTTATTATATTCTTTTAAAGCTCTACCTGTAATTATCGATTACTATCGTAAATATTAAAGTTTTTGTGAATGGTATGTTTGTTACTCCTGCGTCAGAAACGGCTGGAAGGATTTTGATGATATATTGTAGTAGATACACTACTTAGGTACCTAGGGACACACTCAAGCAAAGAAAGGGTAAATTTCTAGTACCTTATTAAATGCGGTAAGTTATATTTTAACTTCTACTTTTTATCAACGTAGGTACAAATAAAATAAGTCCCACAACTCCTAAATCGGACTAATATAATAATAATATGTAAAGGACTAAGTGATGCACACTGGTTTGTATTACGAGTCAATTATTAATAGACTTCACTAACTTGCATTATTACTAGTTTTTACTGGTAATTATATTATATTTAATAAATTAATCTATTTCTTTCAATTTTCAATGCATCCATAATTGCCAACGTCCTTTTTAACGAAACCTATAAAATATTTGTATACATGTATTGTTGTAATACAAAAAAATATTTCACAAAACCTTAATTCAATTAATAGCTTAAGAAGTACAAAAAAAAGCTTATTATATCATATTATAAAAAGATGGCTATTGATTGTTATAAGTACATGTTCAGTGCTCATTAGCATCACAGAAGCTTTCCTTGTATCAATTTAAAGCAGTTGGTGACAAATATTGATCTGAAGAAGTTTCAACCTGATATGGTTATAATTAGCGACGGTAGACCCTCACAACGTAATAATAAATAACAATGCGTGTCTCAGACGGACCCCCCGCTAGGGCGCATTCTTCCGCGCCTTGCCTGGAAATATATTTGAGATTCAAAACCAGTTGAAATAAAAGGAAGGGACAATTAAAATACTTACTAATTTGCTGGACGATTGTGCAAATTGGCAATTTAGGCTCTCATTTTAGGAACAGAAATCGTAAGTTCGATTTCCGCATAGGGATGTTATCTGTCATAAATAGTAAGGCTACTTCCTTTTGTCTATCGCTGATTTAAAGTGGCTTAAGGTTTCAAATAATATTAAATAACAAAAGTATTAGAAATCATTTTTTTTAATGTATGTTGTGAAATGGTAACTAGGCCGTATGTATTTTATTCAAGTTTTATAGTTAAGTTTAATTTATACTGTTTTCTCTTAATCAAATTCAATATTCTCAAAACTGTAGATAAACTTCTTAATTTTATCTCTCAATTAGCATCTCATCAATAGATCATAATTTTATGTAAATTATTAACAATTAAAATATAGATTTTATAAAATTTCTAAGTAAAAACATATTATAATTACATACGCATGAGAACAAGAAGTTAGACAAGTTATATGAAAAAACTATAGTACAGTTTAGAAATTAGAAATTATAACAGAAAGTTTTCCAGTTTCATAATCTGATTGTGAATGTTAAAATCCAAATTGAAAAAGAAAAGATTTAAAGTTATAGTGCTTTAAGCCGTATAAAATACAGGCAGTCCAGTTAAAATTCAAACAAAAAATTATCTCCAGAGAAATACTTACGTCTAGATTAATTTTAAAAATGAACTTTATTTTAATAATTTTATATCTAATGCAGTAGAACCCTTGACCAATAGAATACAACACTTTTAGATAAAAGACAACACTTCGACTTATCGCGGTTAATGGTGACAAGAAAGCTGGCTCTGGCTATTGCTCAAAGTAACGATTATGACATTCAGTAGGGGAAAGCAACTTTTTTGTCACAGTTTCACTCGGACATGTACACTATAATTAATTATTTTTGCAATATCAATAATAATATCTATTTCGTTTTCCTAATATTATTGATATTATTAAGATATGAAACTATTATCTAACTCAGTGTACACCCAGCCTTAGAAGGCCATGTTCAAACGATCGCACTAACTAAGCAACAGACTATCGGTTATCCATAACACTTATTGTGTATTCTTTTGACAAATGCGCGCGCGCATCCCTCGTTAATACTTGCGGGTCCGATAATTTCTCTTTGTTTTATATCGTTTTGTTTGAACCGGTTATACCTTTTTATGGAGATCTTAGATATAGGTAAATTGATACTCGGTTTAAGCTCTACGACAGGCCATTGTTTGCGTTATTGAATGACGTTGTATACGACCTGAAGAAAATAGGTTTTGAGTAAGAAATAGGTAAGTTTTCGTTCGCAATACTACTACTACAACTACATATCTAGAGGTCCTAGGTTCGAGTCCCGCGTTGGGATAAGTTTAGTTAGTCTAGCGATTTAATAAGGTTAAACCTCCGTGGCCGGTAAACATTATTATTACAAATTTACTTAAGCTCATGAACATTTGTAAATACACGAGATATATTCGGCATTGAGAAAATTAACTGTTTTTAGCACATTTTGTTATATTTGCGGGTTTAAATATAAGTAACATTACATTTAAATTATATCATAAAGTACTTCAAATACATGCACATAGCTGACCCTTTAGGTAAAATGTAAATAATACCACAAATTAAAGTTATTGCATCGTCGCTAGGTTGCACTTATATTGCCAATAAACTAGTCGTAGCCAATCATGTTGGAGTATTTTATGAACGTATGTAATTTTACTACATATTTCTGGCCATTTAAGGAAATGTTAACAAATTTATTTAAAATTTAATATGGAAAATGACATATTAAATATAACTAACAGTGTTATCTTTAAGCAATCTGATTTAGAAAGGTATTAGTTCGTATATGTTGAATAGATATTACGTGGAATACTCTGCCTACAATTTTCCTTCGTCAGTTTGTTACAATTTTTAAGTTAGCTTTTTACAAAGTTCTCTGTTTTATTTATAAATTAAATATTCTATACATAAAAACATTGTGTAAATATTTTGATTGATTCCAAGTAAAAAATAAATCGTAAATTTGTTCTTAATAACTTTGCTTTGAAAATATCAGAGAACCGAATTTGAATCCGCTACACTCAGTTACCTTAGCGAGCGAGTGACCACCAGCTACCACTGACTCAATAGTCAATATTATTAGCAAAGCCTGTGAAACATATAGTCGGCCAACGGACATGAAAGCCCAAGCTGTCATACACTAAAAAAACAAACATTCCCAAGCGAATGTGTCATGTGTGGCAGTTTGGGCTGTCCTATCATGTCCGTTGGCCGACTATATATTTTTGGTAATAGTCTATAGTCTTTGGTAAGTATAAAGTATTTACAGTCACGAGATAAAAGTAATACTAATAACTAATAAGTATGTAAAGTAAATTAAAAACATTTATAAGTAAAAAATTACAAACGATATAACCACGTTAAATGAACTACATACATAAATGTGTTGAATATTTGAAGTACCGTATGAATGACCTAATTGGCAGGTCACCTTCAGCACGATTCCAAGATGCCGATTTAAGCCCCGCTGAGTGAGGAATTTTTATATAAAATTTACAATGCTACAGCCTTTTGTTCCCCACAAATTATTGCCATACAAAAAATACAATGCATTCAAATCGTACATTGGAAGAAATCTTTTATTATTATAGTTTTTTAAAGTTTAATGAGTTAACACTATAGTTGACTCACAGTATTATATAAAGAGATACGTTTTGATTACTGGCAGTACATTGTAGGTTCCATGTTTGGAAATATTTACTTTGAACTATCTATAAATTATTATTATACATGATTTATTGTATGAATAGATATAAAACAAATATAAGTTTTGAAAGTGACGCGGACTAAGGTGGACGTATCTCTATAAGAGATATATTCCAGTAAACCCATCCAATTTGAAATAGAGTTAAACAGTAAAACAGAAGGCAAAAAGACAATACGACAGGTATATACGTATAAATGAATAAATAAATACAATTATAAATATTAAACATTTACAGTACATATATGTACATTCCGTAATTACATACACAATATATAAGTTTTATATATATAATAAATACATAAATACAAGTATACATATATTGATTTTAAAAATATGTACATAAGCAAAGTTACACCAATCCCTAAGTAACGTAAGCAAAACTACTATGTATAATTAATAATACTGTAGTTTGAAGCCATCGGGAGCGTCTGTAGGCGCCTAATAGTAGCATATAATATGTTGCTCTAAAGTCTAAATTATAATCTTTTTATGAGTCTACTTAATTTCATTAAAATCAAACAAGTAATTTCAAATTTAGTAATTACAAAAGTAGTGTTTAAATCACACACAATCCTATAACAAAAATAAAATTTATAACCACCATTCATTTATCTTAATTCCTAACATAAGATTTAAAAAGTTACAGGAACAATAAAAACTGTAAAGGATTGTATGAGCTATTACCATGTGGTTCGCATTTACGTCACGTGCAATCGACAGCAGATCGGCGATCGAGTTGCATTGTGCCGATGAATAGAACGTCCACCTCTATTGTAAGTAAATGTTGGGCCACTAGAGGAAAACACTGCCTGGTAGTTTGATCAGCAAAAAATAATAAATATTTTCAAATATAGTATATTTCAGAGAGAACAAGCAATTTTCTAAAGATTAATAATATTATGTTGGAACATTATTACAACAGCACCATCTACTTCCGTGGTAAGCTATGAGGCTTGTGTTACGGATACCAGATAGTTGATATACTACATATATAAATTTTAAATACATACATATTATAAATATAAACACCCATGACTGGAGTACAAACATTTATGCTCCACAAATAAATGCCCCCAGCGGTACTCGAACCCGCGACCGCTGGCGCAGAAAGTAGGGTCACTACCAACTGAGCCAAACGTGTCGTGGATTAAATTCCTTCAAACCGCACTTGGCATGTGTGGTGGCCTATGGCCTTCGTATTAAGGGTAGGCCTGAATACAATACAATGTTCTAGTGAATTACTCTCATTTTGCTTGTGTTTTCTTAGTTTAGAATCGTTTTCATCCTTAAAGACATTTTAACGTGAAGGCGTAACAAATAAGCACACAAACAAATATTTCGTATCCTTTGAAATCATAGCCCAAAATAAATAAAATATATTATACTTAATCATATTTTATTACTTGTTTACAAATCATATCGATTTTGCAACAATCGATTCAAATCATATACTACGTAATTGAATTTTTTCTAATTACGTTATTAACTTTTAAAATGTTCTTATAAAAATTAATAAAGTTTTAGCGATAAATTTGCTCCTTAACCTTAAATGTAACTACTCAATTACGTTTTTTACAAGTAGAATTAATTATAATATGTCATAAACATTGCCTTCATTAATAGAAAGTCAGTACTCTGTTTCTCTATTTAATTACGAGTACACTTGTATGTTTTGGTAATAAATCGAACATTGACATTACACGTATATTAAAAAAAAAAAATTGTAGTCGACGTTCATAAAATCTGGAACTTATTTTAATATATAATTCAATTAAGCTTTAAGTTATTCAGCACAGCTTTTTTGTTATTTCCAATTTCAATGCTCATATTATATTAAAAACAAAATTATTTAAAAATGGTTTAGTTACCTGAATTGCTAAACGTGTTTTAAATGTTTTTGATTTCTATTCAATATATTTAATTAAATATAAACATTTTTAATGTCCATATCGAAATAATCAATTACATAAACCATGTTAAAAATTCAAAGGGAACCGTGTTTAAACGTGCAAAACTGAAATAAAAATGATATTTGTGTAGTTTTACACAAACAAACAAATTAATTGTCATTTTCAAACATTATGGAAAGCTTCAGAGAGGTGTTTAACGATGCTTATTCGCAAGAGCTGTGTGTCCAAGTCACTTCGCGAGAATGGTGATGCAGCTTCAACAGGAAGCCTTCAGCTTTTGTTCTCCACTCGAAATGATAAAAACGTCAAGAATCCCGCCGCAACTATTGTTTTGCAACCAGTTTTTATCTTATTTTATCGTTTGTTTATTGTTCAAGCCAGTACTCAGTATAGAGCTATAATTCGAACAATGTAAGTCTTCGAACTTCAACGAAGATTCCAACGAGATTAGTTCTGTTTTATTAATTAATACACAAATATTTCGTTAATTAAAACATAAGTATATGTAAATATGTAAGAATTTCTTATCATTGACTTACATGAATATTTGCATTTTGCAAAGCGTAACGGATATTTTTGTAACAAGTGTTTAACATATCGTTGAATGGATTGTTGGTAATTAATTTGAAGGAAACGGTAAAATACTCGTAATTTTACATTCACATTTCATATCTAAATTCTCTTTACTATTGATTATTTAGGAATTTTGTATGTTTACTTTCTTGATTTCTCATTAATTAATTAAAATTCGTGTTATAATTATATAATATATTATTATATATAGTAAATACATATTGCGGAAAGAGTTTTAATAACAAATGAGTAATATTAGAAGGTTTGAAATATTTTTATATAGGTACTTCAGATACTTCATGCATAAACACTTTACTAAATTATTAGGAAAAGCGTTTGAAGTTAAGTTTTCATAGGGGATTATTATTATTATTGTGTTTGTTGGGTGTGGTGCCGAGGACGTCCCTAGCTAAGTCAACCAGTTCTGATCCATTGTAGCTCCCTTCATAAAGTATATTTAGAGTTCTCCGCTTAGTCCTGTTGACTCCAGGAACTTCCGGATTTTCTGAGCGGAGAGCTTCTGTATCTCCTCAGGTTGCATGATATGCTGCCCTAGATAGATACTTCTGCGGTGCATGAGTGGTCCGCACGAGCAGAGGATGTGCATAGCAGATTCCTCTGACTCATGGCACAGTTTGCACATTGCGGACTGACTTAGGCCAAAGGTTAACATATGTTTATTGAGTTTGCAGTGACCGGTTAGTATTCTGGTTACTGCACTGGGTTTTATACTTGTTGAGTTGAAGCAACTTTTTGTAAAGATTTTGTTTTTATAAAAGATTACTTTTACACTTTATTTATACGAGTATATTACACTATAGCTGTTACCAAAATCAATTGAAAGAACCCTTAAGATACGTCAACATAAAGAAATTAAGATATTCCATATAGTAGTCAGCCTAATTTAATAAGTTTTTCCACTGCATTATGGTCTTTCTTCCTTTTAAACGAAGGGGATTAGTCCATAGTCCATGCTGCCAAGTGCGAGCTGGCTGATTTCACATAGATTTCGAAAACTTGCAACGTTTTCTCATTGTCATTAAGATTTTTCAAACAAGCACTTTTAAATTAAAATGAGTACCAACATTTTAACCTTAAAGGCAACCCTTAACATAATTTTGCATTGGAATTTATAAGTTGGTACACCTCATTCACTACATAAATGAATATGGAAATCAAGTCGTAAATGGCGACTGTATGGTGTAAGCCAATAAAAATATAAAAACACATACCTATACCTAAGCGACATAAATTTAACTCCTCCTTTATAGCTATTAATTAATATAGAAAATGCCATATATAAAATACCTAATATTTTTTCTTATCGTACATTTTAAAGAAGGTATTTAAGTTGATACGGTAGGTATATTATATATGTATAATTATTAAATTAACATAATTCATTGAATCATTAATTGGCTTACTTTGATAAGAAAATCAATAAAATCCTTATTAGAGACGTATTATTTAATTTATTAATAGACTCAATGCTCAAATTAAAGCAGTCTTTACACTTTTATTACAATAATAAAACAGAAACGGATGTTCAATAAAATGTTATCAATAAAGACTTCAAGAAAATCATCTACTATTATTATAAATAATATGTATTTTTGAATGTTTGCTTATAAACTAGAAATCTAATGAACAAATTAAGATAAAATTTGGTATAAAGATAGTTTGAGGCTGGTAAGGATATATCACAGTTTTCACACGGAAAACATCACTTAAAGTGGATTGAAAGGGGGATGACATTTTGTATGGGGAATCAAATAGGATAACTTAGTTACACGTCGCTCGCTAGTCTTATATCTATCTCATGTCACAGTGTTTGTTATCGAATCCCTCCGAAAGGGCTTCACCGATTGTTATGATTGTTTTTGTGTATATTTGGTAGGTCTGAGAATAGATCGTAGGCTATTTTTATTCCCCTAGGTGACAAGGGTGGCTCCTCTCCAGATTTTTGTTTTTTATTATTAGACCAAATTTTTATTTTTTTATGGTTTTGGCATCAAAAATACTTATAACCCTAAACTTTCATCCTTCTACCAACGCGGGCGAAGGAATTGCTAGTAATTATATAAAACAGATTTTTTTTACTTTTTATACTCTACTTAAAGTTCTTGATAGAAAGAACTATTAAGAGTTTATAAATACTTCAATTTTATTTACTTCAAAACGGTAAATAAGCTTATTATTCAAAATTTACAATACGTTTATCTTTAAAGTTATATTTGTAATGACCTAATTTTTTGAATAACAAAATTCACGGGTGGTCATAATACGGATATTCAAACGGAGAATTCTCTTTTGCTGATAGCAAATATGAAAGAATAGGTAATTATGATATATCTATGATAAAGTTCATATGTTAATTATTTCATCAAGATATTCTAATTAGAAAAAAATGATTCAAGTACATACAAAACGCTACCGAAACAAAATTATTCAATAAGAACGTACTGTTATAACGCTAACATAATGCTTGAGTAATCTTTTTTAATAAATAACAAATTGCTTAACTATTTCGTAATACATTATGTTCTGTCAAGTCAGCCATTGCAACATGTTTAAAAGTGTAGATTTTTCTCTAATAAATCAGTCTCGGAATCACATAAAGGAACATCAACACAGGAATTCATAACACTCCAAATAATTATTGAGGGTTGAATTTCCTTGAATATCAATTTGAAGGAAATTAAAGTGTAGGGAAAAGTCCTTGGCTTATCTTTAAAAACCCCGATCCCAAGAGTTGGCGAAACAGTATCTATAACTTTAACCTCTTACAATTTCAGCATGTAATGCAAAAAGCTCTTTTTAATTTTGATCAGTTAGTAGTTATGACCGACAAGACGAACCAAATTCGCGGGGGGTCTGATATAGTCGTATACGTAAATGGCGAAAGGGAAATCGATAGCAAGTGTCCAGTTCACGGGGGTAATTGTGATATGGGCCGTGAGAATATTCAATTACCAACTAAACTTAATTGCAACTTGATAAAGTTAGACTAAGTGAACTATCTTCCGAACTCAGTTAACAGACCATTATCTTTGCCTTTGTGCCGTGGCTGCTCAGTGCTTGCCTAATTGGGGGGTTGTGTAGTGGGGAATAGTGTGGACATTGCCAGTCTACCTTTTTTGTAACGTATTCTTAATTTACCAGGATCCTAACTGTAGCTTATGAGTACCTCAATGTGTATATGTGTACCTAGTTAATATTATATAAAACAATTTGGCTTTTTTATCTGAAAGATTCACTTACTTCGACACGCGTACAATTTTTAAAATATATATGTATTTATAATATAAATAGTAGTCCAAAATATTCGAAATTCATATATTGAAATGTAGCCACTGTAATAAGGTCATAACCAGTACATAATTAGGCTATACATGAATTTCTTAACAGGTAACTCAGTTACTTTAATGATCCGATCCGAGACTTGAATCAATTACTTGTTTAAATGTTAAATCCAAAGTATAGTTTAATTTCAAAAGTGCAAAAAATATTGAGGACTTTATCTGAAGTAATTGAATAAATAAAAAAACTGTTCAGAATATACAAAATAATAATTTAAAAGTAGTGTCCATATTAGTATATCGCCTATGTCCGGTCACAGTGGCCGCACTAATCGAGTTATTGTGAGGCACAATGCTGCAATCAGCGGTCGTACTTCACAGGTGCCGTACTAGCCATTGTTACGCGCACCCGGGCTTTGTTGACCACGGCGATGTTAAAGATTCATTTCTTAATATCCATATATTTTCTTACTAACATAATAATATTATAAAAAGGAAAGGTTCGTATTTTTGTATGTAACGAATAAACTCAAAAACTACTGGACGGATTTTAATGAAATTTGGCACACATGTAGTCTAGAGTCCAAAAAGGGCTGTAAGTGTTGAAATAGGGATGAAAGTTTGTATGGAAATTACGTCATTTTTAAAGCTAGACCCTTGAAACTTATTTTTTAGGCTTTTGATTATATATATTTTTAAAATCCATTCTTTTTAGTAAGACATTCAAAGTTTGTAAAAATTTAATGCTAAAGGGCTAACACCTAGAGACGAACCTGTACGAATCAAGGGTGAGTCGCTACTTTTCTTATAAATATAAAACGTCATTACAATTTATGAATTCCAAACAAATAGTGTAACGTATTACCAGAGGACTCCCATCTTAAAATATTAATTGAACCGTTCTTGTATAGGTATAGTACATATTACGTATGAACGTATTTAAGTTTTTTTCTATGACTCTAACAATTAGGATGCGGTTTAGGTCAAGGTTTTGCTTTTACTAGTTTATTTTTATAGTTCGTCTTATCTGAAAAATCCATTCTTTTTAAATCTATTCCCAAAAACGCTAAGTAAAGTTTTATCTTACAGGCATTACATTATGATAAAATGTAGAGCGATTTGGCGGTGTTTTTAGTATATTATAAAGTAAAAATAGATTAATAAATAGAGGTTTTGTCTGCAACTCTGACCGCGTATGCTTGCGCTTGCAAGTGAGGGCGTTATCGAGCATTCGATACTAACTGAACTACCACAGTTTTCATATATTACAACTATTCGGGTTATGCTAAAAAAATTATGTATGTACATTGTACTTGCTGGAAAATATAAAATGATCACATGGGTATTATAAACGAAAATTAAGGTAATAAGTAATTTTTTGTGTGATTCTACTCTTAATGAAAATTTCTCTTAGCTCGGATTCGAGAGGCTGGTAATTTTGGTCCATGTCAAATTTAAAGTTTGGAACACAAAAAATGAAGGACTTTCATGCAAACTTGTGACAGCCTTAAGTTAAGTCTTAGTGGAAGTCTACTAAACTGTAAATTACCTCCCTGCCAAACATTAACACCTATGCTTCAAGCGGTTTTTGATAATACGTGATAAGTAAGTGAGTGAGTGAAGTTTCGGTTTTATATGTATAGATTTAAAAAAATATGTTCCTTTATTACTTCTTGATTTTAGATAAAAGTAAACTACTTTTTAAATGTAAACAACCGAACTATCTAAAAAATCAATCGCAAAATATATACTTTATACTACTTTACTGCTTCAGATTTCGATCGTAGGGTTTGGAAATCGTCGTCTAGCATTTTATAGTGGCTATTAAATAGTTTTACTATGGAAATGAATAAAGGTAATCGTGATTAAGAATTGAGTTAACATAGATATTTCTTAATTTTTCATGTACCTATTATATTTTTTCGTAATAAGTAACGAAGTCAAAAATGCTGTTTTTATTTTTAACAGATATCGTACTAATAAAATACAGTGGAATGTCAAACTTTGTATGACGTAATAACGAATTCACGCTTAAACGTTTTCGGATTTTGATAACATTTAATTTGTAATGAGTATCTGAAACCTTACCCCGATTTAAGGAAGCAAATATTAGTCACTAATATAAGCAAAATATTTAAAAAATATTAGTAGTACCATACAAAATTCTCTTAAATTACATATAGGTATAGTAAATAAGTCATTTTCTACATTTACGTTTATATTATTTGATTTTAAAAGGCTTTATTTAAATTTAATTAGGCAAAATACTTGAAATACGTTACAGTTAAAAGTACTACACTATAATTTAAAGTTTAAAGCACTAAATGACTAAAATATAATTGTACAGAACTAACTTCAATAGCTAGAGGACCCCTAGCTATTTCAAGATTCATTCGAAATATCCACTGTTGAGATAATAAGGTCTTTACTTGACGTTATCTTTTATCATTGAGCGTGCATTAATTTTATTACAAAGTACGAAGAATATTAAGTTCTTAATTAAGAAATTTACTAATTTTAGCAACATCGAACTGGTCGATTCGCCTTTCATTCTTTATTTTAATAAAATTATTTGATTATTTTTAGTTTATTAAGATAACGAATGATAAAGCTTATCAATATATCTCTTTTTGTAACTGTTTGTAATATTTAAGTGCAATCATAAAAGGTTTAAAAACGGAAAATTGATAATTTACATTATGCATTCTTAAAACGGTCTCGCAGTGATAAGAGAATATAAGCGGAACGACTATAGATAGCAACATCGAATTGGAAAATATGTTACTAAATAATTACTTTTTAACTAAATAAGGTATATTGACTTCAAAAACACTTTAAAAGTAATTATTTCAATTTTAGCAATGGACATTTTCTTGAAATTCATATGGGACCACCTTTGAGATACATTGTAATGAATTATACAATCAATTATCATATAATTCTCTTGTTATTGGCTTCAAGCGTGCCAGTTAAACACAGATTACTTCGCCAATGTCACGTAGAATGGAGAAGGCACGATGAAGATTGATCGGTAACATAGAGTCAATAAGTAACATTATAATGAAAATCGTCAAACAATAATTTAATTTCTTAAGCACCTTCTGCTAACATACGATTACGGATTTAGAAAGGAAAAGTGTTTAAGTAATAATATTTTTTATTAATGTTGTAATAGTAATGCAATAACTTATAATTAATAAAATAATATTTAAAATCCCTCCGTAAAAAGTCAGGATAATCTCAAAAAGACATAGAATATGTACATGTAGATTTTAATACAAATTCGATATATTGGTAATCTATACTATTATAAATGTGAATGTAAGTTTGTTTGTTTGTTACGCTTTCACGCGAAAACTACTTAACCGATCATCGTGAAACTTTGTATACATATTCTTGGAGGTATTAGAAGTAACATAGGATACTTTATTTCCTTCTTTTTTTTCTAGCGGCTTTTTTTTCTTATTTAATAAAAACTTGACTAAAAGAAGCTACCGGTATTGTGAGGTTTTATTTTAACAATTTTAATGTGTTTGAGATTTCAAAATCAAAGCAAAGTAGAATTAAAAAACACACTGTTATAATATACATCAAAACACATAATATGTAACATTAATTGCACTAACAACTATTCAAAACAAGAGGCCTTGTATTACAATTTCAAAAGGAAAGCGCATTATAACGCTCAGAAGCTTCGACGGCAGAAAGGACGCGCGATATCACCTGTAATTCGCCTTTACGCGTACCGCGGACATTGTCAATCTTAAACCAGCCTAGCGAAGGTGTTGAGTCGAAATTATACTACAAATATTTTTCTATAAACGAAATTGCAATAAAATTTATAAGCTTATACTAGAAACTTAGATTTGTAGAATTATTTTGAACCAATGTGATTTGCAGAAAGAAGTTGAGGTTATTTTTAAGTATTAAATGAACGTTTACGTAAACTACTCTCTTTTCTCGTTCAACTACCAATCTTTTATTATTTAATTATTAACGTATTTTTATTGAGATATTTTTAAAATTAACGTTACCTATTATAAATGAAACTACCTTTTCGACTAGTCTAGACTGCAGTCTCTCCCGTGACCATGATTGCTGTAAAGCATTCGAAACGTCGGGAACTAAAAATCAAAATAAATCCGCGACAAAATCCGAAAAGGTAGTTTCATTTATAATGTCGAATATTCGCGTAAATCTAAGAAAGTATTATAACGTTACCTACGTTGAAGTATGACATGTAAAATATATTTTAAAAATAAAAACATTCGTTTAAAGTATTTGTATCTACAGATTTATTTAAAGAGTTCAAAAAATCGATATAATAAATTATAGAGATTGCAAAAATATTTAAATAAGTACAGATAAGATTGGCGATAAAATGATTACAGAATTCTGCAAAAAAAAAAAAGTGTTATTTATCAAGTCAGAACAGAAAAAGGTGTAGAATAGGGCTATTAAAATAGTAGCCCTAGTATAGTATTTTTTCTCCACAGAAGTATAGGTACTATTAAAATATTCATAGTATTTAATTACAAGAAATATCGTTCCCATAATCCCATAATTATACATGTAAATTTTAATGCCATTAAATTGGTTTATCAATTTTTTGATAATAAGGTAATTGCTTATATTATTATGTAAATATCAATACTTTCCATTTAAATGTAGGTATTCAATTAAATTAATAAAAATATAAAGTTATTAGCCTTTTTAATTGAACAGCAAGTATTTAAATATCTGTTATGGCCTGCGTGGTCAATGAGTGGTTGACACTGTGTGAAAGGTAGGGGGTTCGATTCTCATGTACTAAATTACGTTTCGTTGCGTTGTTACGTATGTGTAAAGAAATGCTTCTTACTTTTAGCCGTTTAATATAGTTTTTGCTTATTTATAAATTATTATTATTTATAAATTATCTGCATTGGTAACCATTTTTATGGTATAAGCATATACAATAATATAGCTGACCTGGCCAGTAGTGGTTATGGCATTTTTTTTTGATATCGCTGGAGGAAACTCATAATGAGGTTCCACCGGTCCGTCAACCGATGGGGACTGTGAGGCTCCTACTCACTAAAACCTCCAGCGGAACACGTCGCCGCAGTGCAATGGGACGTTACGGGATCGCTTTAGCACTCGACCGTAACGTCCCTGCGGACGGCCGGAACCACGCGGGCCACGTCGCCTAAATCAGGATGCCCTCTGTTCACAGGGCATCCCGACCGTCCCGATGACGTGCAGGGGGGTCAGGTGAGTGACCCCCCCGCCGTAGCTCCTCTAGGGTGGTGGGATAAGGTGCGCATAGCGGGGCTCCCTCTCCCCTAGCCGACCGCGACGAAGAGGGTGCAAAGCGTTAGTCTCGCGTTCCCTCTCCGCCGCAGTCTCCTTCAGTGAAATGACGGTCTCACTGAAGGAGACCATCGCCGACCAGGACCTCTCGTCACGCTGCATGGACTATGGCATTACTATATGTATTCTTTTTTTTATTTTGGGAGTAGGTATAATTCGTAACTTTTTCCAAGTTTTTCTGTTATATCGGTAATCCCGTTTCGGATAAAAAAACATTTTGCACAATTTTGCGATAAAAAAGATAAAGATGTTCCAAATCACATATTTAAGAAAAAGATTAATTAATTTTATATATTAAATTATACGAACATTAAATGCTCTTTTTGACTTAATTTTCTTGGACTTTCATTTATGCTTGTTGGGTGGCAAACTTGATTACATTTAGTATATTCCCGCGGCATCACCCGCGTTTTAACTACTATTAAAATAGGCATTGGTGGTAGAAGGATGAAAATTTAGGGTTAAAATAATTTTTTTAATTCCAAATTATAAAAAAATTAAAAAAAATAATTTCGTCCAAAAATTAAAAATAATAAATCTGTAGAGAGCCATTCTTATCACAAAGGGGAATAAAAACGGAGTTCGATAACAAACACTGTGACAAGAGATTTTTATATATTAAATAAGATTCAAGTAATTGTTGTAGAAAATTGATATAGGTACATCATTAGTGTGCTAGTTATTTCTAGTATAAAGTTAAAAAAGCAGAAACTATATGCATAAAACAGAGAGAGCCTCATTGTGCGATTTAGTCCAATCAAAGCATGGAGAAAAAGTTTTGTTCTGTTCTTATATTACACTATTACTCTTATTAAATCCAAAAGGTCCAAATGTACTCTAGATCTACCAGTTAGTACCAGATTGTCTATATTCACGTTCTACTATTATCAGTAATTATTAATTACTAAATGCAAATTTTAATCTTAACCAGAAATCAAAATCATGTAACCTCTACCACAAATCAATCAGCCATAAAATCTTCTGTACCACAACGACCAAAAACAAAGAATCCAAACGACAAAAAAATCGCATAAAACCAAAACACTGCCGCTATAGAAAATAACTAAAACAACCAGTTATTCCATCGAAACCCTATCCAAAATTACGAACGTTAAAAGTGAATCTAATCTAAGCTGTCATCGGTAACGAAAAATAACGTAATATGAAGTTGGGTTAATGAGACAAAAGGGTTAATGAGGATAACAATGGACGAGCAGTAAAATATTCGATTTATTTACGCGGGACAGGTTTAGATGTCCCGATAACCGAGATGTTAAGGTCAAGACCGATTTATAATTATAATTAATATAAATAAAATTAATCTACGTAAAAACATTACTAATATTAATTAACATGAACACAGATTACGTTATGTTCGATTATTTTTGATTGTGGGAAACGGCAATTGTTTTTTTTATTAGTTAAATTTAAGTGACAAACTAAAACTAAATTCAACTATGTATTTAAAATTTACATTAACAAAAGTTAGTAATGTATAAATTCGTTTAAGTAAATTGTGTATTTGAGTCAAAAGTTGCTTTTTTATGGAATAACCAATGGTTTAAATTAAATATTTAAATCTGTAATATTCTTACAAAGTGATATTCAAAGTGTTATATGTATATTACTATCTCACATTTTTGTTCAAAAATATTATTATTCCGATCATTATTAGTTGTCATCAGCCCTTTTAACGTCCCACTGCTGGGCACGGGCCTCCCTCAGTACGAGGGGGATCAGGCCATAGTCCACCGCGCTGGCCTAGTGCGTGTTGGCAGACTTCACATGTCTTTCGAAAACTTGCTAGGTTTTCTCAGACATGCAGGTTTCATCGTGATGTTTTCCTTCGCCGTAAGACAAGTGGTAATCAGGATAGAAATAATTCGCACTTGAAAATATCAGAGGCGCGAGACCCGGATTTGAACCCGCATTATTAGTTAATTACTTATTTTTTCGAATCTAGGTCTAAAAAAGCATTAAAATGTTATATGTTTAAATATAGAGCAAATTTTTTTTTTATAATTAAAGCATATATAAAAACGTATGTATTAATTATTTAATTTATTTCAAAATGTATAGTAGCTATGCCTAAATAATATATTTAAAGTTCTAGCTTCTCCTTAATGTAATAACCGCTCGTCCACAATGATCAAATTTCGTTTTTATTGTTAATCCGGTCTAAATGAGTATACCCGGACCCACTATACAACTGACCAACAAAAAAACATTCCATCGTCCAAGCATTCTCCCTAAAATGTACTAAAATACTTTGCTTTATTAAAATTGCGCCTTTATCTCCTATATCTGGATATTAAGAGGTAAAATTAATCTATATTTTATGATATACTATATGACTTACTTATTAAATTAAAGGTCTTATTAACCCTTTTTTTAATGATTCACATATTATTTTATAATTTAAGTACTAGTAGTACCCGCGGCTTCGCCCGCGTTCATGGTTTCAAGCCCGCTAGATACAACATTCTAATATCCCCAAGAATATGTGTACAAAGTTTCACGATAATCGGTTAAGTAGTTTTCGCGTGAAAGCGTAACAAACAAACTTACATTCACATTTATAATATTAGTATGTATGTATGTATGCATTTGTTGTGAATCCATGCATGCATTGTTTTTAAAAATAATAACAGCCAAAGTACTTATATTTCTTAAGAACACTAATACACTTAACACGTTATCGCTAACGAATATTAGAAAATTTGTGAAAAGAACTAAAAAATAGCTACTGTAATGTATATTTTGGTTACTGTTTTTTGGATGACAGCATCCATTTTTAAGTCGATTATACCGTGAAGATGTAACAAACACTTATAATCATATATGATGTTATAAATTAGAATTATTTGATATTACTTTCGTATTACTTTCATCCAGCAAAAATATTTTAGGATTATTAATAATTATGAACTGCCTCTAAATATATTAAATATTAAAAAAATACCAACTTCTCTCGAATACTTTACAGTAGCCTATGTATTACTTGAGCGGTTTATTTATGTAAACTAAATAAATATAATCATAATCTGTCCAGTCGTTTTGGTGTGTAAGAGATGGAGGCAAATAAACATACACGCAAACTTTTGAATTAATTATAGTATTAATCTAATTTATTATTAAACTAACAAATCCGGCCCGCTTCGCTGGGCGTAAGCCTAAAAAAAACGGTTTCTATAATTTTCTAATAAAATAAAAGTAGTTTTAGTTACTCCTTATAACATTAGCTATCTGCGAGTGAAAGTCCCTTCAAAATTGGCCCAGCCGATTAGCCGGAACATACAGATAGCCATACAAAATAAAAAAAAAATTTATACTCATTGAGTGAAAAGCTGTTAATTTGAAATTATAAACAGACACTTCATTTTTTTTCTATGTATGTACTGATTAAGAAAACTCAGTAAAATATTTAAGAGCTAGCCTAAATTATCAATCATGTCACCATAATGAAAACAGCGATGGTGTACTGTGGCTGTGACGGAACAATGTGATGTAGTATTTCACATTAACATTATGTTCACAAGCTGAGCGTTGTCCGCTATTGTCCACTTATGCTCGAGATCACTTTGTGCTTAGGTTACATGCTACTAAAAACGTAATAAGTAGCTTTTCTATAAATTAAGATAATAAAATTCAAACTGAGTGGTTTTTTTGTGTTTGTCGGTCTGTCTGTTCTACACGACAAAAATACTAGATATATTTTAATGAAATTAAGTATGATCATAACTGATTATCCGGATCAATCTATAAGATAGTTTTTGGTGCAGATAGATATTTCTTTTCTGGGAAATGTATAGATACTAACTGTTTAAATATACAAAGTGATATTAAAGTATTCGTGATGAAAAGAAGTACGCCGCTTTTTTAAGATTAAATTCAATTTGAATCTTTTCTATAAAATATATCCTCTTGGCCAAATTTTATTTATTACACCTATTTTCAAGTGAAAGAGACTATATTTTTTTTTAGATCTTGTGCGCAAGCGAAAAAATAAAATATTATTTTTTACTAAGTAGTCTATGATATTAATAATATGTATGTTTTTTATAAGTTGAAATTAAGCCTTCTATTACAAGTTAAAGATAAAAATGTACTAGTAAATGCTTTTAATACTTACAGTTTCTAGATACACAAAACTACAATGTTTTTCAGGATCGGGTTCGATTCCTTGTTCAATATATTCGAGCAGTTCTTCAGAAGCGAGGTAGAAATGTGTGATTTTGAAGTTTAAAACACCCATCAAGAGACAACTGTCGTGGATACCGCTCCAGTTCCAGCAATAATAATATTTTGGCTTTACAAATGAAACTTCCTACCTCTCCCGTCGGGACCTAACTTTAAACTACCTAAGATAACGTAACTGACAGCTATTGGCAAATTATTTTGATACAAAAACCGAATAACTTTCTCCCTAACGTGGTCATCGAACCCGTTATCGTTTTACTGTTAAAGGTAGACTAGACCAATGCTAATCACTTAGCTTAAACACCATCCCCATATAAACCGCACCTTACAACTCTCTTTGTGGCGGCACCATCCATTGAAAGGGCTACCTATTGTTATTTCACTTTAATATAAAACAATACGCAAAGGTCTTCACATTGGTAATCTTTTATTTGTTCGCCTTTGTGCTTGCCGCGGCGGCGTTTTATCTTCACGCAACTCATTAATGGTTTTTTGTGTTGTCAATGTTCATTGAGAAGGCTATACGTAGTATATATTTGCTTATAATATAGTTCGTCTTCAAGTTATAAGGTATTGAATGTTTTTAATGACTGGTGTTTGATTTATGGTCAAAATTTGGCCATAATCATTATGGAAAACTTATGGGGAACACAGATATCCATAGAAAAATTACTCTGTTTCTATGTACATTGTACATATATGAAAAAACTGTTATTTAGATAATTCATAGTAAAGTTTATCAATTACTATTATTAATAAAAAAAAATCGATTGACAAATCCTGAAGAAAAAGATGCTATATTTTTTCATATAAAAAGATTTGCTTATTTATGTATAGCATTTCCCGCGGCTCCGCTCGCGTTTTAAAGATTAGATCCCTAAATTCTCAGATTTCTCATACCTTGTGATGTTTTACAGTCGGTTTTTAACGGCTACGTGAGATTTCTCAGAAATGATATATATTCCAGCAGTAAAAAGTATCCTATATCTTGACCTTGATAACCAGCTATCATCATACAAAATTTCATCAAAATCTGTACAGTGGTTTTCGTGATGTGGTCAAGACAGACCAAAATTCTAAAAACTATAGATTCGGCCTCTATATCGATAATAATGACTATTTCAATAAGAATTTTCAAAAAATATTCAATGTACAGATTCAACTAAGTTGGAATTTTATTACTATATGTTTAGATTATACGAAATAGGAATCGTAGCTTAAGTGCGTCGGCGATCATGCGACGGGGTAGTACCGCTTGGTGGGAAGTACTGGCCTATTTCGTTATTGAGTCCTTTACCACCTGTATGTATGCAGGTGGTATGCAAAAATACATTTCCCAATATCTAAAAAGAACTAATTTGGTTATATATTTATCCATTCTTTTCTTGTTTTCATTATACTTATCGTATGGAAACTTGCATGTCTGAGAAAACCTAGCAAGTTTTTGAGAAGAGTGAAGTCTGAAGTGTACTTGGCCAACGTTGGGCCCATCATATTGAAGGGAGGCCCGTGTCCAGCCAGAAAAAAAGGGTTGAAGATAATCTTCAGTTATAAAACTAAGTCGCTGTTATTAACGCCTATCTCTCAGGCTACAATTGTATATGCTAAAGTTATTTAATAACAAGTGTAAAAAGTGAAGTATAGGATAGATAATTACGTAGACTCCTTCATAGTATGTATAGTGGAAGTAAAAAACTTGATACTTATTTACTCGGCGTCTTAAGGATTATAAAAGCTAATACAAAACTTATCGCTAACAAACGTCGCTCAATAAAAGGTGCGATGAACCTCGACGGTAGTAACCCTTATGAGAAATGTTGATGTTTTACGCGTATTACCTGAGAGCTGATACAACATTAACGTTTTTCATCAAAATTTTATATAGAGACCAAATAAATATTTATAATAAAATGCTTTTTTATGCTTCATTTAAATCAAATATTCATACCTTAGATAAGAAAAAAAGTTATTATATTTGGCGAAATTGGTTAAATTGTTGTCCATTTTAAAATAAAATTATTGTTTATTTTAATAATATATACAATTATTATTCAATCTCAAAATTTAGATAAAGTTTAATATCGTAATCGTTTCACAAATGTATTAATTTAATTTATAGATACATAATATAATAATTACTTCAATTTGACAAATTAACAGCTCCATATAGATCTGCTCGTGATCTTCTGAAGTACGCCGACCGGTGTGTAGCCGATAATATGGAGACAAATACAAATTGATAAACAAAAAGACATACATTTAATGTTCGTACTTCTTTAGTGAAAAGAAACTTTATAGAACATAAGTATATTATACGGATCGAATTTAAAAGCATTGATACGATAGTATTCTTGGAGATATTTTTATTGTTTAAGGCGTTTATTTGTGTGATATAAACTCGTTTATAGAAAACACTTGTTGGGGACTTTATAATAATAATTTATTTAAATCTAATCTATACTAGGTATATTTAAAACAAAGTCGCGTTAGTTAAACCACTTATAAGTTGAAAGGACTGGACGGATTTTTGTAATTTTTAATCTGTGAGATTTGTCTACGCCAGGATTAACGTGCTAACTATCAAAATATTAAGAAAAAAAAAAGATTACACAAATTTTCGATTTTTGATGTATTATTAGTGTTGCCATGATGTCGCAAATAGTGTATCAACTATTTCTCACCTAACAGTGGAAACATATCACATTTTTAAAAAATCTAGAAAATTTTAATCTATTTGTAAGAAAACGTTAAGATAATTTTATTTTATGGTGTAGTTACCAAGAAATTTTATTGTATGAATTAGCATAGTGTTCTTCTCATACGACTTGTTTAATAAATACTTAGATTTTTATTATGCAATGCATTTAGACTAAACCGTTTTTAATGAAATCCAAAGTAGACATAGGCGTATTTAAAAACGCTGAGTTTGATGCGAAGAAACGATGGTATAAATATGGGATTACTTGTATATAAGGAATTTTAAATTTTAGATTTTTGATGCAACTGCACTACGCCTAGCTTTTAAATACAGTTGAAGTACGTAAGTATTTAAAAATATAAACACTAAAAACGATAATTCAACCCTTACATTTCCAGTAATTCCTTTCAATTTACCAATACATTAGTAAATAATTAAGAAGTGCCTAAATGACATGACAAGTTTACATCGGTTTCCCAATTATTTCGCACAATCACCGCTTCCAAGGCATCAAGGAGGCAGGCAGGCTACATTGTCGGCTGAATAGACAGACGGATCAATGGACCCGGCTAACTACGAGCTGTGAACTATACAAATGGTGCCCTGACATGGGAATATAAGGGTTTGTAAGGTCGCTAATTTCGCTACTTCTTTGATCATTTTGACTTGCTACTTGATAGGTTATTTGTATTGTCAATATGTCGCACAACCTTTACTACTCATGTACAGTGTAGTGTATTTTCTTTTGCATATAATGGTAGATGCATCTGTTTTTAGTTACCTATTATTGTTTATCTGATAGTGATGGAACTTTACTAGATTATATAGCGAAATCCACTGAAGAGCTAATGTGAGTCGTATTAACTGGAATATTACACTAGCTTGACCTACTACTCTTACTTTACTTTCCTTTCGAGTAAATAAAATCTAAGCTTAATTATGGTGCTGCACCACCGTCCCTCAGAGAAGATGAAAATCCATTCGTCTTGCGAGTACTTATTTCCGTAAAATCGACCGTCTTGGTGAAAATTCACATTATATTATATATTAGTACAATAATATATATTTATATTTCTTGATTGTTAGATAGCGAAGATATATCTGAAAAGCCCAATTTTCTTTAATTTTTAAATAAATCTTTATAAATCCATTAATTATAAGGTTTGGTCTATCACAAATATAATAACATTTTTTATTAATTTCAGATTTTTTACATCAACCGAAGAAGTTAATCAAAATACAAGAAAAAACTTTCAAGAGTAGCTAAGGAGCAATTAGTTCATAATTTTTCTAACAAAACAAGTATTGGAGAAGAAAACTGTCCCCAAATAGCAAGCCTATAAATCACGAAAAAAAATATTGTTTATAATTCTAATAAACAATTATCTATTTGGGTACTCTATAAAGTAATATATAAGATAATAATTTTTTAAATACATTTAACGCTATAAAACCATAAAAATAAACACATTAAATAACCAAATAAATATATCAACTTATCAATGAGTTCAAATGAATTATTTATTATTATTCGATAGAGGATTCAAATTAAAGTGCTTGGAAACAATTACACGCAATATATTGGCCTAAAAATACTTCTACGTAAATTCCGTAATAGGCAACAAAGCGCCATAAATAGTTCAGATACTGACACGTGCCTACAATTATTTTTATATCTAGTAATCATACGCTATTACGCACCCGACAGCGGACAAATTGGTACAAATGTACATTTGAAATCGTTATATATATAATTATTTTTTTGTTTGGTTCTATTGTTGTTTTATTGAAGCTTATTACGTATTTTAAATAAATTAAGCTGTTTTTCTTACTTGTTTGTCTTTAGAATTTTCGTTGTAGGTATACTAGCGACTCTTCTTAGCTTTGCTTGGATTTATTCCTTACATAGTTTTTCGCTTTCTTGACCGGAACCCTGATTACTATCTGCCAGTTAGAGTCCTGTCAAAATCGGTCCATTTGCTTTGGATATTAACCAGACCAAAAGGAAATACTACCACAGATACGGATATACAGACCGACAAAAAAATAAAAAAAAGTTCTTAGAGGTACCATGTAATTAGAACTTGATATGCATTGAGTAAAAAGCTTAAGTCTGACATTACGAACAGACACTTCATCTTATTTATTTGTATGGATTTATATTGCTGTAGTCGAATTATTTTCGTAATGTCAAGCTTTTCGCTTTTATTTTCGCTTCGCTTAGGGCATTCCTATAATATAATATTATGTACATATAATATACAGGTAAGGTCATTTCATTAAATCTTACGTAACTTTCATTTGCTTACCTAATAAGTATATAAAAATCTCGTGTCACAGTGTTTGTGATCGAACTCTTCCGAAACGGCTTGATCGGTTTTTATGAAACTTTTTGTGTATATTTGGTAGGTATGAGAATAGTCTATTTTTTATTCCCCTAGGTGATAAGGGTGGCCCTCTCCCGATTTTTTTTTGAAACCAAATTTTATTTTTTTACTGTCTTATGATTTGGAATCAAAAAAATACTTATGACCGTAAATTATCCTTCTATCAATGCGGGTGGAGCCGCAGATTGCTAGTATACTATAAGATTATCTATTATAGCGTTAGTTTAGATACAATTAACCTATAGGTCTTAGTGTATTTACTTAAAAAAGAAGTATTAAAATTCACCCAGTGCTTTTTAAGCAATAACCTACTTACGGATAGTTATAATGTACATGCCTTGCATGTATAAAATTCTATTATAAACCCTTTGTAAAGCTCTATAAATAAATAAATAGGAAACAAAAAAATACTTTTGTATACAATCTTTATCAAATATTAATTAAATTTAATATAATATAAGCTATGATTCGTAGTAATTATAAATTTATAAACCTAGGCTCTATGAGTAATAATAATGTATAAAAGGTATCTGCGCTAGTATTAGACATCTGGTCTAAATATATTGTAATCTGACGTAAAGTACCTGTTTAATAACTACCTAATCACGTTATCGAGCACTTAAAGGCTTAGCCCTATATTTGCAGTATTAACAATGTAATGAATTGTCAACGTAGTTAACGTCTTGCAAATGTTCTCTGGGTCGAGGGTTCTATTCTCGAACAGAAACATTTTTAAAAAACCCTCTGTAATACATACTTAATATATTATATACACTTTATTATAATTGGAATTAAACGTTATCTTATATTAATGATACGATAAAACACCAAATATCTAAGAATAATAAGATATAAGTATTATTAATAGATAGAATAATTTAGTCTAACGGTTTGCAGGAGGCCTTTAACTTGCTATTCAATACTTTCACAACATGTAAAATTTTATTTAAACATCAATTTCCTTAATGAAGACGAAGTAAAATGCTGTAGTTCTTAGCAATACTCGTTATTATCTGACGTTACCAATACCTTGTTATTTTAAATCATTAGTGATCTGAACTATGCTTTAACGATAACAGTATTACATGATGTACTGTCTAGAATAAATACACTGTACTGGATGTAGTATTTATTTTGTTAGTTCATTTACAAAAATATTACGTGCTTAATATCTATTATTAATATTAATTGCCTTTGCAGTAAAAAAATAATAATTTTAATGGTTTTTTAATGGGTAAATTAGAAGCAAAAAAATTAAGCAAGTAGCCTGTACTAAATAAATTCAAAGAGCAGGCTTACTAATACTGTAGTAATGAAATGTTGATGTTATTTTTTTATTTTTAATATAGGTAATTGTGCTCAAATCTCTGTATACTTTAAGCAACTCTATTTGGTCAGAGTCATAGCTAAAGAAATCGATTAAATGCAATATGTCGGATTACATAAAAAGTGGTAATTCGCATTTAAAAACACAAAATAAAATACTTGAATATCTAAATATACTTTAGTTGTAATCTACAAAATTGTGATTCAATCTGTTTATATTTTCTACCTGTCGTTGCTTTAAATAGACCTAGGTATTTTCATTATTAATACAAAGTTTATCAAGATTCGTATCTAAACGGTGAACGATAGCAAAAACAACTGACCGGTTTGCCAGTGAGAGTTAATGTACAGTTACTGATGAGTTTTGATCTGATAGACCCATCCGGCTGATAGTATCAAGAATATCATGTAGTTAAAGATTATGTAAATACATTTGTATCAAGTTAAACACACCATAAAGGCAATATTAATTTTTTAATTATAATCAAATTTCATTTATTTGGATGTCATTGGTTTTAATATGTAGATTAAACGACAAAAAAATTACTTTCTACTAAGTACACAATATATATGTGGTAGTATTACCATGACTACCTCGGTGGCAAAGTGGCTAGCTGCAAATCACGAGGTCCTGGGTTCGATTCCCGGGTCCAGCCAGTTTTGGGTATAGTTATTGAGTCTTTCTGTTTTGTAAGTCTCAGTAACAGCCCGGAGTTGGGAAGTTGCCTTGAAATGCACTTAAAGCTGTTGGTCTTGCGTCTCAGCTCTCTAGTCGTGTCGAGTATTCGTCCCACCGGAGTATGAGAGCGACAGGATCAGAGAATGCCAAAATATCTCTTGCGCTGTTGGATAGTCCCAATAAGATTGGTCGCCATGGTCAGTTTCTGCCAGAGAGCATTTTAATACATAATATGTACAATGAACATATAATATAACATGTAGTTTATATGTAAGTATTATATACCATTACATTATAAAACATATTCAATAATAATTATTATTGTTTTTCTGTATTTTGGAATTGTCTTCTATTTTATTAATAGTAGGTACTTGATATAAACATAACCTAATACTTATTGACAAAACAAACCTACTAAAGTTCCAATTATCAATGTTTTTACCTATAATTTGCTAGTATCCCACAAAGTTTCGTAATGGACTATGGAGGACATCGAAGTTATTTATTATTTTAAGTATAGTGCGAAATCTTTTGACTCTTGGTTTGTGACATATCCGAGTATCGTAATTGGATTGCAAAATATAGGCTCGTTGTTAAAATTCCACTTGCTTAATCCAATGTTTGTTGAATCTTATCAGATTAAGAAAATTAATTTTAAACCAGTAGTAAATGTTCGGAGATATACAAATCAATTTTAGCATTAGCAGTACGATGTTATCTCACAATTAGTTATAATACGATCTATTCATAATAGTAGTTGTTGATAAGTATCTTTCAATATTTTGTTTAACCGCTGGTATTTTGCTTATGCTAATGCACTAATATTTTTCGGAATAATAATTAGTCTATCTCACTATCAAAATAGAAACTAAGTGTGGACAAAGCATATTCTTTACTGCGTTTTTTAAATAATTAAGAATTAATTATAAATTTTGCTTAATATTTGTAAAATTTTCATATATTTACAGTTATTTGGCTTTATTCACATAGTCCTCAATTAAGTGTAATATATAGGCTACTGTTAGGAAGTAGTACTAAAATATAAGACGCCTAGAGACCCAAATGAAGCGAGGGTAAGTTGATATCATACATTATGATTTATGAATGAAATAAATATAATAAATACATGTTAACTATATTAAATTATGATAATTAATACATATAATGCTAATAATAATAATTAATCAGACTATTTAACACTAAATGGTCTGAAGGGGCGTCACACTCGGCCAACCTTCCGTGACTAAGTAAACATAAAAATTAGGTTAGAATTGTATCACATTTTCCGGTCAATTAACCGTGGCGCGTTCCATACTAAAATTACTCAGTTTTTACACTTTAACTCGCATGAAGAACATTTGTCTAAAAAGCTTTATTTACAAAGAAATAGAGTTGAAAATGTAATTTTTAATATAAGTTATAGTCGCTCGTACCTATATTTTTTATAGTCAGAGGTAACAGACCATGTAATAGTAATGTTTCATTGGATTCAGCCACGGTATGTACTTTACATAAATTTGTATTATTATATACTGCTTATATAATAATTATAACTATATTAGGTACTAAAACGATATTTATAAATATTGTTATTGATAAGTTGATAACTCTTAGAATTGATTAAATACTTCGAAATTATGTAGAGGACATACATCCAAAACGGTTTTATTTTTTATTTGCCATTACTATAGTAATAATATTAACTAAACATAAGATAAACAAACTGATCATAATTACTCCATCCGTTTCCTTGTTTTTATGTTACTTGCCACTTCGTATATTGTATATTCTATTTTCTTAATAAAATTCTTAGTATCGATTCTACTCATAACTTTATGGGTCTTATGGGAAGTGAAAGCCAATTTCAAAGCGACGTTATATTTACACGTGTTGAGTAAAAAAAATAACTACATATAATAGATTATAATAAGTCCGCTAGTAAAGCGGACCCGACAGTACGCATGCGCAAAATAACGTTGCCTAGCAACGACTTATTTATAATTGAACGTGTCATTTGTTGTCTAAATGTATAAATAACTAATTCAAAAACTAAATTTTGTAGTGGACCGAATTGTGAATCTAAACCATTCGCGAATCAACTCGATCACATACAAAATATTTCATCAAAATCGGTCCAGCCGTTTAGGAGGACTTCCATTACATACACACGCACAGAAGATTTTTATATATATAAATATTACGGCAATCGCTTATTAATTAATTTATGTTTTGCAGTACTTCAACGCTCATGGTAACATGCTTGTAATTATGACAATTTCATTAATTATATTAAAACAAAAATACCAAAATAACTGAGTTTCAACATATTTCGTGATATTCAATGATCTCTTACTGATACTATTTAATCGACAATAATATGCCAAATATGTATCTTGTCGTACAAATAACTGCTTGATAAAGTAAGTGGAAATGACCACTAACAATTATATTAAACCGTAATTTACAGATACTGTGCTGATTTTTTTAAATATATACATTATTAGTACTAATAAACAAAAATAGCAGATTTTTTAAGTGGTAAACAAGTAACAGACAAACAAACAGAGTTAATCTTTTAGTTAATAATTAATTAATTAATTTAGGCAACGCATTTGCAAGCACTGCGGTGTAGCAGATATCCATAGGCGGCGGTGATCACTTTCCATCAGGTGATCCTCCTTCCCTTTTGCCCCCTTTACCCCATAAAAAAATTATTGTGTTTTCGGATTCGTTTCATCCGGGTATAGTGTATCTTGTGTTCGAAAATATCGAATAGCTGGAGGCATCGATACAATAAGATTCTGATTAAGTCGAATCAGTACGTTAATTTTTGGAAAATCTTAACGAAATACTTATTATTATCGATACAGAAATCAAAATCGATAGTTTTTAGAATTTTTGTCAGTCTGCCTGTGATTTTTATAAAATGTGGTATAGTTCAACATAAATAATATTTTTACTGCGGAAAAAGATATAATGTATACTGACCGTTAAAAAATACATAGAATCAAACCCGAAAGGAGTGAGGGTAAGTAAAATATACTTATCCTCACTATTTATCTATTAAATATCAACTTTAACTCTTTCAAAAACATTTCGTTAATAATTAACCACTATTTTTACAAAATGAACATCAATAACGATTAAAAAGAACGGTACAAAATCATCGAATACTACCCGTATAGATAATCTTATCAGTGAATTTTGATATGTTCAGATTTATACGAAACGCCGCTCACCGCTTTTGATGTATATAATTACAATTATAATTTAATAACCTTTAATTAAAATTTTTAACGGCTAATTAATTTTTCACGTCTAATTAATTTGTGTATAAATCGATTTAGGGAATTTTGAAAAGTTCAAGCTTTTCTCTGTCAAAGTACATTAATACGTGGGAGTGTACATTGATTACTAAGTAGCAACCAAATAATTGAATTTATTTTAGACTAGCAACTGACTGAAATGTTCTGTTTTAAAACAGTCTAGAAATATTGCATACTTGGCCATATAGGACAAAAATTCAGACGCAAGCCAAACCTACCAGTAAAGTACTTTTGCCCTATAATGCAAATCTTAAACCAATAAAAATAACTAAACATATTGCTTTAAAAGCTATTACTTGTTTTGTAATTTAAATTTAGAGCCCAGATGATGCTATAAAACCGCCAACTTTTGAGTTTCACCATCACTCGCCTGTCGTCTTCCCACGATGCAACACGTCTAGTAGGCAACAATAAAACAATTGTCGGTCATTTTAACGATCACCCATAAAATCGGGATTGATCCTCTCATTAACCGCATTCTTCTGATACTTCCGCTTTTATAGTTTTACTAATCAACGTTGAGATTAATATGGTCTCGTACGTAATGGCGGTGTTAGATTAACTTTATAGTTTCCATCGGACAATTGGTCGAGATAATTGAGTCGGCCCGATCGGCGTTTTTTCTTAAAACTTTTCCCGTGTTTACTGTTAAACCACTTATATTTCGGTATTTATCTGACTTATAACGTCTAATTTAGATTAATTAAATGGAAATTTCGTTGAATTGTGAAAAATTGTAGTATATTTTATAAATGGCTTCCAATCTTGACAGATAAGGGAATTAGGCTGTTATCAAAACAAATCATTTTGATACGTACATGTTAGGAGGTGAACAAAAATTTGTTTTAATTTATCGTTATCTCTCGTTGTCTAACGTGAAGTATTAGATGCTATTATATAAATGGACATTTTAAAAGCAACTGTTACGTTTTTGAAGCTGGTAGATATTAAGATGTTATTTTAGTTTTTATGTAGGTAACTGAGATTATTTTTGTATAATTTTTAAACTATTCACATGAAATAGGCGGAAACTAATTTAAGAAAACATCGTGGATATGTCATTAATAGATGTACGTATCTCGAAAGCTAGGAACATAAAAGTTGATAACTAGTGAGTTGCCCTGACTTCACCTTAATCACCTAATGGTTATAACTGTCGTGTTCAAACTAATAAATCTCAAATTATCGGGTGCAACTAGCGCGTCTATCGTACGTTAATAGTATGCGAGTTTCTAGAGGTTATCGTATAACCACTAAACTTTCATTGTAATCGTTCAGTAAAGGAACGAATACGTTATAAATAGAAAATTATTTTTGTTTAATATATAATATACATTGATAAGGTAGTATTAGCCCAGTGGTGACGTGCTTGCTCGATTAACCGAGTGAAGCGGGTTAAAATCCGTGTCGCGCATCTCTGATATTTTCATGTGCGAATCATTTCTAACACGATTGAACGTTAAAGATCTGAAAACAAACCTTTTATTAACATTGACGACACGTTTGGCTCAGTTGGTAGTGACTCTAACCCTACTTTCTGCATCAGTGGTCGCGGGTTCGAGTCCCGCTGGGGGCATTCATTTGTTGAGCTTGAATTTTTGTACTTCAGTCATGGGTGTTAATATTTATTTATAATATGTATGTATTTAAAAATTATATGTGTAGTATATCAACTATCTGGTATCCGTAACACAAGCACGTAATGTAGCTTACCACGGAACTAGATGGCGCTGTTGTAATAATGTCCCAACATATTTATTATACTTACTTATACTCGATGCTTTCCTTGCGTATTATTTATAACGCCGCTCCTAAGGGGATATAAGGCACCTTATAATTGACAATCCTTACAATTCAATTTCAATTACTAAGTGCAAAAACAGTGTTCCTTAAAAGCTTATATAATGAAACTTAAGTTTATAATTATCATAATATACATATGTATATTTCGTATATAATATGTATTCTTGTGAATTTAGACCAGAAGTGAGCTTTCTTTTAAAAACACAAGCATACTAAATCGACCTCAATTTATTGTAAGTATCTGAAAACGCTAAAACACAATTAAACTAACCAAAAAGACCACTAAGCTACCAACAATGATATTTTAAAGAAATAAACCAACAGAGTAACGACCTAACAATGCTACCACGACAAGCGTCAAGATACAACTACCCCCCGATGCCGGTTATACATCGACTTTTATAGATTTCTCCACTCCAACATCCTCTTTTCTGTTCATATTTTCTGTTCCACACGGCCTTTCCTGACAGGAGACCGTCCTCGGGCTCCTTCATCTTCTAACCTTGGGGTTCAGAACCTCGACATCGAAAGCCTCAGTGACGCCAAGAGTTATAGATATCACACTCATCATCTGCTGCCAATAAACAATAAAATTACCAGACAAAAAAAAAATACACAAAGTGAATTTCCAAAACTTGCGTGTCTATATAAAGTTTCAATTTGATTCATTCGTGGGCTAAGCTTACCTAGCATAACCTAAGCACAATGGATATGAAACAAACAGATATCTGTACCAATTACCCGGGGCAGGACCCGTCGGGGGAGTGCGCCCTCACGACTCGCCAGAGAACCATGTCATAGCTTTGCGTGTGTAAATCAGTACCTATAAAAGCATGTTTCAACCCAACCTAACCACAAATATACGTTACCTAGCATAACCTAAGCACAGTGGATGTAAAACAAACAGATATCCGTACCAATTACCCGGGGCAGGACCCGTCGGGGGAGTGCACCCTCACGACTCGCCAGAGAACCATGTCATAGCTTTGCGTGTGTAAATCAGTACCTATAAAAGCATGTTTCAATCCAACCTACCCCCAAATATACGTTTAATGTTTACTACACAAACATATGCAACGGTCAACTCATAGTATGATCACTGCTCCAGGACGACATGTCTGAGTAACCTCCAAGACACTGTCCGAGCTCACACACATTAATCTTAAGCTACACAAGGTATGTTCCATATACTAGGATCGCATGTCCGAGCGCACTCCAAGACAGCATCCAATAATATGGAACCGTACCCCACTTGAAGTGCATCTGTCGGCCAGAACAGCATATCCGAGTACAAAGACCTGCGAGACATGCTATCCCCAACCGCAAGATACATCTTCCCTTGAATGTATCAACCCCAATGCGAAAACACAAAATAAGCATCTTCTACGTACACAGTAAAAAATAAAATAAAATTTTTACAGTTAACATTTCTACAAAGGCCTGGCATAAAGCACAGCACCTACTATAACACAGATCACGACTACCGCCACGCTCATGACGAGGACTATAACTACATCGGCGATTTTCACTACGATCTCGCTGGTTGTCTGACATAACAACTAAATTTTCTAATTTAAGCCTGACAAGCAAAACAAAACTAAACTAAACACAGCGACCAACAAAAAATACGAATCACCAAAATCAATGAAAATACACCAAAATCACGATACCCTCCGATCAAAACTTCTAAACAAAAACGAACAACAAATTCACACGCTAAAAAAAGTAGTGGGCGAAACAGGGCCTATCCCACTTCTGATCTTGTGAATTTAGACCAGAAGTGAGCTTTCTTTTAAAAACACAAGCATACTAAATCGACCTCAATTTATTGTAAGTATCTGAAAACGCTAAAACACAATTAAACTAACCAAAAAGACCACTAAGCTACCAACAATGATATTTTAAAGAAATAAACCAACAGAGTAACGACCTAACAATGCTACCACGACAAGCGTCAAGATACAACTACCCCCCGATGCCGGTTATACATCGACTTTTATAGATTTCTCCACTCCAACATCCTCTTTTCTGTTCATATTTTCTGTTCCACAGTATATTTAATTATATATTTAGTAAAGTTAACTTAGCTTTAACAATAACTGATGATAAGGTATGTAAATGAATCCGGTTATCATATCTTAAAAGTCCTTATACTTAACACATTTATTTATGTGAGTAGGTACTTATTAAAGAATTTCCAACGTGTCCGGTCACACATTTTGTCGGTTAAAATCTTTTCGTTATATGTTCAAATTAATATTTATCTCGTTATTAATAGGCAAATGTAAATTTAGTTTGAAATGTTTTTTTTTATTTTAAATTAGGTACTCCTTTTAGCATAAAATTTTTACAATCTTTGAATGTTTTACTAACTCATATATACTCAAAAGTCAACAAACTTTCATCCCCTATTTCAACCCTTTACAGCTCTTTTTTCGCCTTAAAAAGTATTCATGTCCTTTCTCAGGCTCTAGACAAAATGTGTACCAAATTTTATTAAAATCGATGTAGTAGTTTTTGAGTTTATTCGTTACATATAAAAATATTTATTCTGTAGAAGTCCTGAGCTCGAAAAGCTGAGTCGGGTCAAGTTTAATTATTGAATTCCAGGTAAAGCAAAATCAGATACTAAAAAACATAAAAATATATTATGTATGGATGTAATTAAATAAAACTAGTACCTATTACTAATAAAACAGACTTTTACTTTTGCAATGCAAAATATAATGTAATATTAAGAAATTGTAACTTTTTCCTTGTCTCACGTTACTCAACGATTGATATTTTTATACTCAGATTTTACCTGAACAAGTAAGTAAATTATGTAAGTTTGCTTAATACTGTTTATGAATTAACATGTAAAAATATTTTATGCTAAGCTATATTAAAATCATACATCATGTATGATAAACGTATTGTCGTTTATACTCAGTTTGTAGTACTTCCGATGCTTGCAGTCGCGGGTTCGAGTCCCACTGAGGGCGTTTATTTGTTAAGCACGAATGTTTGTACTCCGTTTGTCATAGATGTTTATATTCATATAACGTATATATTTAAAAGTTATATATGTGTAAAATCAAATCAAATATTCTTTATTGCACACCATTATGTAACATTACATAGTAGAAACATAGAGAAATAGTACAATAGGCGGGCCTATCGCTAAAGAGCGATCTATTCTAGGCAAACTTTGGGTAGAGAAGGAGGGGTGCAAACAAACTTAAGAATAGTATGTAAACTATCTGGTAATAACCCGATATATTTATATATTTATTTAATTTATCCGTGTATCAAATAAGTGATGAGAAATCAAAGCTTTTGTATCTGGAAAAATTATCTCATTTCTTATATAATCTTAGAATGATCCGTTCGTAACAGAACTTGTGGCGCACTGTTTGGGCACGACTAGTTTTTGCACGCACATACGTGCGCCGGAGTATAGTACCTACTACAAATTATATTCTGCTTTGGAACTTCGATAATTGGGTGCTAGACATAATATATTAAAACATAGATAGATATTTCCTAAAAATAATAAAATGCATAAATTATTATCATTGTTTTAAAAAAACATAAAAGAAAGTAGAAAACTAAAAAGTTATGATCTCGAATCGCTAAAAGTAACGATTTTAATAAGATTTTCAAAAAAAAAATAATAATAATAGAGATACAATCCAGATTTTTATGATATACTAGCGGACCCGACAGACGTTGTCCTGTCCGCATGCGCAAAACAACGTTGCCTAGCAACGACTTGTTTATAATTGGATATTTCATTTATTGTGTAAATGTATAAATAGCTAATTAATTCAAAAAATACATGTTGTAGTGGACCGAATTGTGAATCTAAACCATTCTCGAATGCACTCGAACACGCACAAAACATTTCATCAAAATCGGTCCAGTCGTTTAGGAGGAGTTCAGTCACATACACACGCACACAAGAAATATATATATTAAGATAATTAATTCAAAAAATACATGTTGTAGTGGACCGAATTGTGAATCTAAACCATTCTCGAATGCATTCGAACACGCACAAAACATTTCATCAAAATCGGTCCAGTCGTTTAGGAGGAGTTCAGTCACATACACACGCACACAAGAAATATATATATTAAGATAAATAACTCTAACATTGATCTAATGGTTGTTACGTTACTTCGCATATTTTATATAAATTAATAGTTCTTCACTGTAGTTAAACTTCAACACGGAGGAAAGCTAATTTATTTAGAAAGTTTGAAATGAAACTATCATTCCTGTTTTTTAGGAAAAGTGATTGTCTTTTAATATTGCGATACGCAAAAAAATTTCAATTAAAAATTAAAAATTTCAAAGAATAGCTTAAAAAATATATAAAAGTACTACTACTAATATTAAAAAGTGTTTCTTCCCGTCTTTTATTCGCACAACAATGTATCACCGGTAATTACGAGATATGTATCATAGAGTTTATGGCCTACCTTTCATGAGCTAACTACTGAGCTTTCATTCAGCGGAAGTTTCAAGAGAGACGATCGAAGCGATGGTGGCTTATTCTTCTAAGATTTAGTATTTTACATTACAAATATATAAGTATTTTAAATAATAAAGTGGCTTCAAACTAAAAAGGCGTGAAACTTAGAGCTAGAGCTAGAGATTTACTTGATTATAAATAAGGATACAAAAAGTAATTTTAACATTTACACGGTATAATAGCAAACCTCTATAAACATTAAGTCAAAGTAAAACTTGTGCAATCCCATTGCGAGTTGCGTTGAGAAAATACGTTTAGAATACGTAATGAGAGAAAACATAGCTCGTTGTAAAGTCGTTGCTCACCCAACTCGGGAATCGAAGCCGTTCTTTACGGCGTCTTCACGACGTGTTTGCATATATACGACTAGAAAGTCTTAAGACAGTCTATTACGACTGATTAAGTACAGTATCTTAGATAAGCTTTATTTAAAAGGCTTGAAAGGTTTTTCAAATATTTTTTTGACTTTAAATTGTATTTGTGAAACACTTTACGTTATTTCGTTATCACTAATATGAATATGTTTTTTATTTATTCCAAATTTCAATTATATATAATTTTTTTATTACCTAGTAATTAATAACACCAAAAATGCTTTCAAGTTATAAATTATTTCTACTAAAAGTACTTATAATATATTTTAATTATTTACGTACTTGATTTTAAATAAACCATAGAGTCTAATACATTTTTAAATTACGTGTGCACTGTCTAAGATGGGATCTGTACCCACTTAAGGTTATATAATAAGTCTAGTCCTGTGTTGCCTTATACTAACATAGCTGTCTCTGAAGTTTTTACATAGTTAGTTTTAATGCGAGTTGTTTTATTCTTTAGTTTTACCTTCATTTAGCAAAAAATGCCTGTGACGGATCCTTGTTTACGCTTTGTATTGCAAAATTGTGGATACATTTACCTATTAACTAGTCTCTACAAAATGTTAAGAAATAAACGGACAAACAATTTGTTTACATTTTACCATACATAAATTAATCTTTTACCACAAATTCATATTTTTTCTAATATAAATATTTGATAATAAATTTATATTACAAAGCGTTAAATTAAATAATTATACATGTACACTTAATTCTACCCTACAATTTTTTTGGCAAACAAAACGGTGGTCCCTGGCATAGTTCGAATGTTGAGATACAACTCATACTTTATATTATTCAGCCTATTTTTTTAAAATATACCGTTGATTATTATTGATGGTAATTTTTATTATAGCCTTTTTAAAAAGTTGATAAAATATATGTTATTTATAATGACGTCCATACTTAAAGGTTAATGAATTTTGATATTACAAACGAAAATTATTCCTAACAATGTATTCGACACCACCATTTACTTATACTATATGCAAGTGTTTAAATCGTTCCTAGAATATGACGACCCTCGACCTCTAACGCTCATAGATACGACTTCAACAGCGGAGTTTACTTGAGAATTATTGTGGGATATGTTGATTTGTAAAGGCTAATTTCTATTAAATTTTACATTATTCTATGCAAAATACAAGTTATTATACGACTATGTGTTTACATTTGCTTTTATTTATGTTTCCTGCTATAAAAGAAAAATTAAATGCGTAAATTTATATTTATAAGGAAAATTAATATTCTTATTGTCTATGTTAAAAGGAAAGCGGTTTTAAAAGTCTTGGATAATTTGTGCGGAAATGTTAGTAATAAGCCAAAACTTAGATTGTGTCGTACTTACTAGTAAGTAAAGTGCGAAAAACTGTAAGCTTTTCATGAGCCTTTGTTTTACATTGTACCTTAAGCATTATTATTTTAAAATTTTATTAAAGATCGTAGATTAAACTAAATACTCATATGATAAATATAAGTATCACTCATAGAAAAAAGACAATATTTCAAAAATTATGTGATAATTAAATATAATATCATCACTGTTCTTTACATTAGATATTTGCTTAGAAGAAATAGTAGTAGTAACCTGAATCGAAGCTTATCTTTTCATTAAACAGTAATTTAAGATATATAAAAATAAAAGATGCTTGACTTAAAACTTAAGTATACTTATATGTTATACCTAAAAACTTGGGTTTGCAACGAAATAAACACTTTTTTTGAATGATATACAAGATTCGACGTACTATTATTTAAAGTAAGTACTACCTCTAAAAGCAGGCAGATTTAAAAACAAATCACATGTCTATTAAACTGATTAGATTTCTATATGTAATTTATTGTCAAGCCAGTTGGAAGCACAATGCCCGCTAGAATGAGACGCCACAAAACGAGTGAAATAGATAGAGTGGGCCTTGCAAGGTGATTTCAGTTGCGTCTACGCAATCCAATGGTCAGGTTGTTACGTACTTCCCCTTTTTATTAAGCGATATCGGATTTACGAACTTACTGAAAATATGACTATGATTTTTAGTGTTCTTCTAAGATTTTTGTGTACAGTGACCTGTGGACTGTGACACAGTTGTGTGTGTGTGACGTACCTTGTTTTTGTTAGTGTTAAGGTGCTTTCGCTTATCTCTGAGGTATGTTTTTGTGTATATCTTGGAACATTTACATATAATAAATTGTAGTTAAACTTATATAAGTTTATATAACTTGATAGTGGTATAGTGTATAAATTATTTACTATACGCTATATCTATAATTAGAAAGTTTATCTCATCGCATGTGTACGATAGTCTTACAAACACAATCAATACAAATTTAATAATGCATTGGATAGTTTCATTTCTCAATATGCTATTAAATACAATAGTTAAAGGGGGAAAATAAAGACTTTTAAGTTAAATAACTAAAAAGCCACTTTAAATGACGTATGGGAAAATTTCTAAGAATACCTAGCGAAACGAAAGACAACACGATGACTAATAAAATTAAGGATAACATTAGTATGCTAAATTGCAACAATGCCTATCGTTATATATTTTTATATCACTATATGAGTATGATATGAGTAAAAATAACAAACACAAATTGTTATCATTGTTTTAAAGAAGAACTAAGACTTAAAAAGAACTGCCATGTTCTTTACCTTTATTTGAAGTCGGTAAAAAACAATGTTTTACTAAGTATTCCGACTTTACTTGGATAACAATACATATATTTTAATATAAGATATTGTAATTTTTCTAGACTTTGTCATGTCACAAATTATACTGCGTTGACTATAAATATTTATATGGTAGATGTAGAGCTTAAAAAATAATGTCATTTCAAAACAAATATAAAATTCTATTCAAAACAAATTTCTTGATGTTGCTATGTTGTTTTTTATAAACAACAATCACCTTATTAGTAAAAACATTTCGATTTCATATTATAAAAAAGGAGTGGTATTATTTTAGTTGATTTAATTTAATCAAAGCGATAATGATCTTAAAAGCCCCGCACCTATTAAATAAATATAAGCTTTTGTTGATTTATTAGAAACCTTATGCATCATATTTACGTTGTGCTCTATATACATTTCATAGACTTTCTCTGACAATAGTTTCGACGAAACAATATTTCTAAATGAATTCACTCAAATATCTAAAAAATATTCTATTGTATATGAAGGGGATAATCTCTTATCCTTCTTCAATCATTCCAGAGGGGTAGAGCCACGGCGCTGGCCAAGTGCAGATTTGCGAATTTCACACGTCTATCAAAAACTTGCTAGATTTTTTTAGACATACAGGTTTTCTCACGATTTGTTCCTTCACTGTACGACAAGTAGTAATCATCATGTTGGAAATTATTCGTAGTTGAAAACATCAAAGGTGCGATGAAATATTAAATAAAGCTTATTACTTAAAATTCGCCCCGCACGGGTGCGTGCTTATGTTCCTCAAGTAATAGTAAATAGCCTACTCTAGATCAAAACCTATCTATGTAGTAAGCTTTATCGAAATCAGTCTAGCTATTTTAGAGTAAACGAGTAACAAACATACACACGCGTAGTCCAATATACATTTTCCTTTCAAATATTGCTAATCATCTAAAATCTAAGTAACACGAGCCTCTTTCCGTCTAACTCTACATAGAGTCTCAAAACCAGTCACGGTTAGCTAAATTACAAAGTTTTACCTATCATGTTATTTCGATTTTGAAACCCAACACTTGAATGACTTCTGCAATCAATTAATGTAATACAAAGGCTTTTGTTACAACCTGTCGCTGCGCATGCGGCGGATCGGTATGCGTAACCATGGCAACGGTCGCAGAATATCAGGTGATAGCTGTCTTTTACATTACATGAGAACGATACGATTTGGTATATTAAATAACAAGTTAAGTATTAATCTTTAAAAGTCAATTATCTTTAGTAAATAAATATTTATTAGCGCTCTTGCTATATCAGTGTAGTTGTAGATATTAAAAGTATTTTATTAATAAATCATTAAAAATAAAAAGCTCTATTCAATATTTTTGTTTCTATTATATCTTTAACATTATTTATTCGGAAGATTCCATTGTATTTTAAAGATGTTCGTTATACAAAATCATAGAAGTACATACAATTTATTTTAAGGAAGCGAACTTGAGGAAGTTACACACGCAGTTATTATTTTAGTAATTTGCAGTAAAGCCTCTTATTAAGTATCTAATTATTCTCAATTTATCTTTTTTGGTAATATCATATGATAATATAGCATGAAGTCGGTTAAAAATATGTAATTAAATGTATGTTTGTACTTTGCATCAATTATATTCTACAAAGTGTCTTTTGAGTCCTTAAAAATGATTTTTTTAATTTTATATCCACCAATATCGTTGAAATAAAATTTTCAATTCTCGATTGAATAATTTTTAAAAAAATTGAAATAAGCTTGTCATGCGTTGATGTCTTTTCTACCGCGCGTTGCGACTCTAATACATGACGAATGTTATAAGTTATATTTGAAATATTTCAAAAAATTATAATAAAGTAATTTATACACTTAATATAATATTGATAATATTATTAATAATTATATAAAATTATAAAATATATAATGTTATAATCGTTAGGTACTATAAGAAAAAGATCTCTATCTCTGATCGGCATGTGAAAATTAATCATTTTTTTCTAAGGATTTATATTATATATTACAGAGGCTTACTTAAAATAAACACAATTTTGACGTGTTTTTGCCAACAGTATTGAGCTGTAAAAGTTCTATTTACATGATTTTTCAAATATAGCTTTTGCATATGGTTCTTTCGTTTCGTCCTGCTCGATTAAGTAAAATTAATTTCTGATAAGCTCATTCGTTGGTTTCATTCGTTGCTACCAAAAAGCTTACACTCGTGATAAAGTTATAAAATATAATATTAGCTTAATAATCTTTAAAAAACTTATAAAATGTAGATGAAGAAAATCTAAGTCTTTCAAATTTTTCTTTAACATTTAATAACTAGGTATTGAAATTTAAGTATTCTTAGTTCAATTGGCCTTTATATGTCTATCCATATTAATTGTGACCACGTATAGAAATACTTGAACAGTCAAAGACTATAGTAACATATTTCATAACACATTATATATTATAATTGTTTGGTTTAAACATTATATGATTTATTAGATATAATACAGAACATTTTATTAAAAAAAATGTATTACAAATTTTATTAAATAATCCGAAGAATTAACAATTTTGAACGATATTATGTACAGTAAGTCCGTTAAATTAAGTTAAATTTATATTTTGATTTTATACAAAACAGCGTAATAAGATTTTTGTAATAATTATTCAATTCAAGAATTTTTTGAATATTTAAGCGTTTCACATATGAAATATATAATTTTTTGAAAGTAAATAATAGCCTGTAATTATTTAACCGCAGTAGTAAACGCAGGAATAAACGTAATTGTTTAAAACAATACACCTCGTGCATGCAAGTTTGAATGTCACTTAAAAAGAAAAAGTATTTCAAAAAGTTTCCAGTTATCTTAATGGTCAATGTTCCTACAAAATTGCACATTTAAGGAAAATTACCGAAGTAATCATATTTTTGGTAATACCTACGAGTAGGTGGTAACGAGTACGATTCTTACATTCGCTTAACTTGGGCTTATATAATTTTAATTTGATGATAATGGAATACAAGAGAATAGCTAAAAAATCATATAATAGGTATAATAAAAAATTACCAATAAAGAGATAAATTTAGTATTGGTAAAGATTTTTTATAAATACTTAAAGTTGATCTGCAATTAAGACTATGGTATGCTGTTTAGGATTTACACATCAAATTAATTGATAATAAAATGTTTTAATAGATTCAACCATTTTTTTTAGTTTATTTATAACTGGTATTGTTAAAATTACCTTAAAAACTTATTTCCAAAAATTTAGTCTTCTTAACAAGTAGCTTTTAAAAAATAAAAAATAAAAATGTTCATTATTTTTAATTTCAAAACTAATATTTGTCATTGAAATAAACTGATAAAATTTCACTATAGTAAATCAGTTAAACAAAGTGCCTGTTACAACCGAGTGCTATTTTCTCTACAACTTGATATCTAACAAAAAGAGAATCAACAGAAGGCGGGGGTGGCACGCGATCCTTCTAATTTATATACTTTCATTAACTAAACCCCGTTTATGTAAATACGAGTGCTATTGAGATTATTCTGTCGTACGTTAAAAGGATTTTAAATTATAAGTACTTTGGTTTTTAAATCCTTCTTTAATACTAGTTTTCGCCCACGACGTTCCTCGTATTGTACATTCATAAAATATTATCTGCTAATCTCGGGTGTATATTATTCAATTTAGATTTTTTTTTTCACTCGTTGAGACGTTGACGTATAACAAACTAGCAAACATATGTATTTATTTAAAAATATTTTATTCTAAAGAATTGTGAAACGTATTATTAATTAATACATTTATAATGATGTTTAAAAATGTGTTGCTATGAAATAGTACAATAATTTAAGGTCGCAAATTAGTATGTTATAATAAAAGCCTTTTTATAAGTTTCAAACGCGGAAAGATTTGCAAAAGTTAAGTAGGTACTCTAATATTATGTAAATTAGGATGTAACGATTATTTTATTTTAATATATTTTTCTTAAAATATAGCAACATTCGTATTAAAAATACCTATATAAATAGTATTATAATTGTTAAAGAGGTACTAATGAGGGTATTTTTAAAATTATACATTCTTATTATTAATATTACACATATATTCAATTATAGGCACATAACATAAAGATATTTAAGCAGAAGCTCAAGGTAGTAACAGTAAAAAGTCGTATGAAATGCGATACAATATATAATAAAATAATTGATGAGTAGTTTTTGTGTGAACTCTATACTCTATACGCGTTTGATGTAGAGCTTACAATTCTTACGTTAACTAATTTACTTAATAATATATTGTATTGAACATAGTGTAATATTTTAATATTTGTTCCTCTGATATTTTCATATGCGAATCATTTCTATCATGATTACCACTTGTATTACCGTGAAGGAAAACATCATGAGGAAACCTGCACGTCTGAGAAAACCTAGTAAGTTTTGGATAGACATGTGAAGTCCGCAAACACGCACTAGGCCAGCGCGATGGACTATGGCCTGATCCTTCTCGTACTGAAAGAGGTCCGTGCCCAGCAGTGGCACTTCAAAAAGGACTGAAGACAAATACCTCAATATGCATATTTTATTTTAATAACCATGATATTTGAGACGTTAAAAACTAGTATTTTACATGTTTGTTGTAATAAACAAAAAATGTCAGGCCCAGGGAAAATCCGAAAACACTATTTTTAGTTTTATCAAGTCTAAATGTGTGAAATACATTCCGAGGCTTCTGTGAATAATGTTTCCATTATTTTAAGCACCACTACATCTAATATAATATAAGGCTTTATATTCTGTTTCAAATATAGTATGCTATAAGAAAAATAGTTAGCACACAAGGTGTAGTTAAAGCTTGAACATAGTGGGTTATAGAACTTTTAAATTAATACTATTTATATTGATTATAGACATGTTTGTCTATTTGTCCCTTTTATGTAATGAAGTAACTGTCAAGTACCAATCAACTTTTTTTATGCATAGATGTAGTTTATGGACGGGAAAGTGCAATAAGCTTTTAACTCGTGTTTTAAGCTTATCCTGGTGGATCAAGTCATTTCCAAGGCATTATTATATTCTAAGCAATCATACTAATAGGTATTATAAAGTTATAGTTGGAGGATGTGTTTCATTATTATATCTTCTGTAACAGCAGGATTGCTATGCCCAGGAAATTTAGTTATAATCAAATGAAGTTAGATATTGAATTAAACACAGGCTGCGTTTTGTCGATTTAACTTATACGTAAGTAAAGATTACTATATATAGGACACCTTGTTATGTTTATGCAAATATATAATGTTTTTACATTTAATATTATATATAGTTGATATACTACACATATAAATTTAAATACATACATATTATAAATATAAGCTTCCATGACTGGAGTACAAACATTCATGCTCAACAAATGAATGCCCAGCGGGACTCGAACCCGCGACCGCTGTCGCAGAAAGTAGGATCACTACCAAGAGCCAAACGTGTGGTCAATATTCAATTTATCAGTAAAAACTAAAATAAATCTTATATTCTAAATTATTGTTAGAACAAAGACATACTTTGCTCACCATTTGATTAGTGTTTGCTAACTTACATTGTAATACCATATTTTATGTTTACATAAAAATTCAAGTGTCAATAGTATAGGAGTTATAATAGTTTTGACACATGTATGAGAAATAGTTGATATACATACCTATAGATAGTTTAAAGGAGACTCTACACTACAATGTCTAATAAGATTTTTCGTATAAAAGACAAAATAAAACCCTACTGTCGGCGCGAGTGGTCGCGGGTTCGAGTCCCGCTGGCATTCATTTATTGAGCACGAATATTTGTACGCCAGTCATCGGTGTTTATATTTATAATAGTATGTATGTCTTTACAGTTATAAATGTGTAGTATTATCAACTATCTGGTATCCGTAACACAAGCCTCATAGCTTACCATGGAGCTAAATGGTGCTGTGTGTGTGTAATAATATCCTAACATATTTATTTATTTATACTTCCTCTTGTTATTACCAGCAGTTTCGTTCAAGTAATAAGTGAATCGGAAATCAATGGTAACCAATGTTCGTTCAATTGTTCGAATTAAAAGTATAAAGCTTCTTATACGCTTGTCGTTATTTGCAAGAATGTTATTTACATGAAATAAGAGCTTAATTTTCATCATGTACCTATTTATTGTACGTTGATTATTTTTATTACTGATTATAAAATATAATCCCCATTTTGTATTTTTACGATTAATTACCGTCTTAAGGTCTCTTGAACTCTGATTTTTTATTATAGTATTTAAATAGTTACATCACTTACCTATATTTATAATGGTAATAATATGTACATTCAATATTGTAATACGGTCTCACTATATAAAAATACGATACTTCAACTCTCATCTTTAACACTAAAAATCGTTCATTATTTTAAAGTATTTCAAATAGGAACTGATTTATTCGTTTATTTTACCAATTTCGAAAAGAGAAGCTTTTTAAATCGGTAAAAAAGTTATTGAGCTTTCGATTCTTGATTCTAAGAATAAGTTACACCTTAAAGACTATCCGTTCCTTAGAAAGGATATTATTGTTTTCTATTTATAGTGATTTTTATAATAGAGGTAACTAGATAAAAAAATATTTTTACAACAATAATAATACAATATTATAACTATTATAGCGAGTCCAGTGTCATATTGTTCTTGAAACAAAGTGCAAAAAAAAGTAAACAAAGCTATAAAATAAAAATGATATCTATACCAACTATACGGTGTATTACGAGCTTACGTAGGATGCATTTTATGATGCATTGTAGCACTAAAATGTGTTAAGTTAGCCGGAAAACAATAACATTTCGATTGATTTATTTTGGCGAATATAAGGGACTGTGGAATAAAATTAATTTTGCACTAGCGACTTACTGTTGCTTTACTCGGGTAAGTTTTAGGTGCATAGAGCTTATACGCTAATCAAGTCTATTACGGCGTACTTTTCATCAATTTCCGTCCATCCGTTTTAAGGCAAAGGAGTAACAAACAAAATTTATGTACGAGTATGTACCTTTAATATCTTTCGCATAATAGTAATCCGATAATTATCTTGATTGTGTAGTGGCTAGAATGTTCGGTTGCACATCTGAAGATCCTGGGTTCGAGTCACGAGTGTAGGAAGTTAGCAGTGTGCCAACCCCAACCAAATGAGAGCATGTACAGCCGTTGGTCCTACGTCTTACCAGAGTATGAGAGTGACAGGAACAGTACACTTGTACACTATAATATTTCCTGCGAAATTGTAAACGCCTTCCACAAATACATAAATCTAACAAAAGGCACGGGCGCTTAACGCCTGTGGATGAGCTAAAAAAATATATCATTCTCAATATGTCATATCTCATTGAGATTACTCAATGCGATATGCCACTGTAGCCGGAATCGGTCGGCAATCCGATAATAGTACACTTTTTCTATGTATGTATATAAGCTGCTACTAGTAATAAAATTTACCAAAAGATGGCACTGCTATATACGCTTATACAACAGGATCCCAGAAAACGTTCAAAAAGCTCCTATTGCCAAATTTAAAAAAATTGTGAAAGAACGTTTGTGTAGTAAAGGATATTATTCGATTGACGATTTTTTAGAAGACAGTACGCCTTGGGAATTATGTGATCGCCTCCAAGCTATTTCAACCCATAGAATTATTGTTCATTTCAATATTAATAATAAAAAATTAAAACAGACAAAAAAAAAATTTGCCCCGCTGTGTTTCTTTCGCCAGTTCTTCTCAGGTCAGTGGCTTCTTCTTTTCGAACTGGTAGTAGACTCATGACGTTCAGTAAAAAATTGTAATAATTTTATGCTGAATAAAATATTTTGAATTTGAATATACCTCTGTTGCTTGTATTAAACAAACCAAGGTATTAAACCAAGCGAAGATGCGTAAAATTGCTAGTTAAAATACAAACATCAGTAATAGATCCTAGATTTTATAGATATAGTTTGTGAAATCAACTAAAGCTTTACAGCCTTAATATCTGTTTAGATTTACAATCCGCCATTAAGGTTACAATATCGAAAGTTACTTTAATTACGAGACGCATCGTATCTCACAATATTGCTTTATTGTGCATCGTGTAATATAATGGCAGTTACAACACGTCAGGGCATCGATTGTATAAACGCAATTCTAAATTACGATTTACATGAAAATAGATCCTATTATATACATACTTTATTCTATTAACTGAAAATATTAATAAAAATATGTTTTATAACTAAATTATTCCCTTTTTAACAGCTCTACCGTTTTTTAAGGCTTACTCTAACCGGCATGCCCAATTATAAGTTATTTTTATTATATTTGTCAAAGCCTTATTTTACAAATCTATCAAATATTGACATTTATAATTATAACTATTCATAACAAAATACATGTATTTCTATAAATTAACATAGAATTAACGCAAAAATCATTTGTCTATCGTAATTATTCTAAATATTCTGTATCTCAATTATACATTCTATGATCATTTTTAATGATATAATGAAAGCTCATCAATTGTAGTAGCTTTTAGTACTAAAATTGAGTCTAACTCTATACAGGCTATTTTCTAACAACTTTATGTATAACCAAACACAGAAATCAAACCTGCTACCTGAACCGTAAAATTACAAGACATTCTAATGCAACTAATCTAGACCTATACGTTTCTTTACGAGAATTGATAAAGGAATTAATTATTCAATGTTTTTATTGCGGCACTCTCAGCTCCTTTCGCTGCATATTTAGTTACACGGTTGTTTCGATCGGAAACATGACTTCAATCTCATATATTCTATACTTTATATTCTTACTTTGCAATGTATGACGTAACTAAAGATACTAACAACAAATGCTAAAGGGAATAACTTAGAACCAAATGAACTTACTTTATCGTTCCCAACTTAAATTACTTGTACAGTAAATTGTGACGTATATAAGTCAACTTAAAACGTTAGTGATGTATTTACGACAGGTTTTCGCGTAATTGAAAGGGAAATAAAGCCTAAATTGTCTTTTGTGAACATTATATGCTTAGAATTTATGTTATAGCGAGTAGAGAAGCTGGATAATGAACATGTGGTTTTAACTTATTATGTACAAGATATCTACTAATAACTTAGAATTATTTGCTTGTTTGTTTAATGTTAATTTGAATTTCTTATAACTAAAATGTACCTTAAATTCGCTTCAAAATAAACACAAAAACAGCTCAATTTTTCCCTTTAAGGCAATCCTAAATAATAAATAAAAATTATTAAAACTGTTTAGATTTAAAAAAAATATCTAAATATTCAAGTATTAAAAAATGCATATAATACAACTAACTAGTAAGTTAACTAACTTAAGATATAGGTACAATAAAAATATACTCGTAATATAAATACTTTATCTGCAACTAAAAACTTAACAGAATGGCCTTACGCTAAACGTCTTGTGTGAGAACAACGCTATAAAATGGTATACTTAAATCTCGCTATGATAAACAAACAGGTATTTTCGATTAACCATATCTATAGTTATAAAATATTCTAGATACAGTAGAATAGAAAGCTGATAGTGAATTTGATTAAGACATAAATAAGACCTTATATGGAATAAAAAATGGCGTAATAATGTGTATCAAAGTTATTTATAGAACCGAACCTTACTTGATTTTCATTTAAATATAAATATGTATAGACGTTATTACAACAGCGCCATCTAGTTCCGTGGTAAGCTAGGAAGCTTGTATTACGGATACCAGATAGTAGATATAATACACATATAAATTTTAAATACCCACATATTATAAATATAAACACCCATGTGTGACACGACCAGTGATAGCTAAGGCGCAGGACCGACGGCTTTACGTGCTCTCCGAGACACGTGAGTCTTACTAAGTAGCAAAACTCAATAACTAAACTTGGCCCGACCCGGGACTCGAACCCAGAACCTCTCGATGAGTGGCCGTACTTGCTAGCCACTACAACAACAAGGTACTTATAGTTATAGAAATGTATAATGACCTTTAAAATGTAGGTACCCAAAACTGAGTGGGGCGAAGGTAAGAGCGAAATAAATATACCTATAACAATTTATAACAGTTTTCCTTCAATACAGACATCGATAATCTTCACAGCTCCTTGACATTCTAAATACCTAATATGGCTATAAATAAGTAAGCTCCTAAGAATAACATCGCTGACCTTAAAATAACAATGCGAATTGAACATATATTATTTTGTAATTGGTTCTAATTGGCAACAGTTAAACATCGATGTAGGTTGTAAAATCGATTTTTATATATGCCTAATGTTTGTTCTCTTCTTTCTGACATCTTCATTCAGACATTCAAGCAGAAGAATTAGCAAAATATTTTAAAAGAATCAAAAACCCAACAGCAAAAAGGCAATTTAAAGTATGTATTAATTATCATTTCCTTTATATTTTTTTTACTTATACCTACCTTACTTTTTTATTTATACCTCACTCGATAAGTTAAAAAAAATAAGACCCGATAAGTTAAAAAAAAAGAATCACCCATTTTAATTTTTATGATTTCGATGTCAAAGTCACTCTCATAATTAAGACGAATCTCAAGCTGTCCAGCCGTTTTTGCTACAGAGCGTGTCTAAGAAACAGGCAGCCTATACATACAGACATACATCCAACATACAATATAGGAGAGTATTCCCATAGATTATGTTTTATTGAAAAAAAATTCGATTTTCATATCCCAATAAGACTGAGACCTGAGAAACTCCTACCCTTATTTACAAATTCTACCCCCAAGCTATTAAAAAAAGATATAAGTGTGCCACAGCAACACGTGGCTGTGCTTTCTAGTACCTACGTATACATTTTAAAAAAAAAACTTTTTTTTAATATAATTGAGTAATATATCAATAGAGTTGATATATTACTCAATTATATTAAAAAAAAGATTTTTTACACAAAAAAACAATTTTTAATTTAAAAATTCTATACATTGGTATTGAAAGTATGTCTTTTCACTATAACAAAAATACTTAGCGATGAAAGCATAGTATTAAATAAAGGTTTCTTAAGCTACGTAACTACTATAGTATAAGCTGTAGAAGTAACCGTTGTTAACAGTACGCACAAACGGTCGAAGTACGTTCCACTTTTTAGATGCGTCCGACCCTATAAGGTAAGTCAAGTGTCGTGCAAAACCTAGCCCGATTGTCCGCTGTGGATGTGATGGCTTACAACTAGACTTCTAACGTTATATCTATTCTATAGTTGTAAGAATTTCTATAGATATCTTCACAGAAACATGCAGTTCCTAACATAGTATAGAAATAATTTATTTATTACTTTTATTTAGGTTTACACGAATATTCGACATTATAAATGAAACGATCTTTTCAAAATAAAAGTAAGTTTAATTTTGTAAATTGTGGGTACTATCTCATATCTGTAACAAATATATAAACCTCTGAGACGTCAAATACCTTAGTCTCTCCCGTGACCATGATTGCTGTAAAGCATTCGAAACGTTGGGAACTGAAAATCAAAATAAATCCGCGACGAAATCAGAAAAGATAGTTTCATTTATAAAGTAAAGTTAATCATATGTGTCAAAACATTGTCGCGATAAGATTATTTAAATTTATATACGTGTACGACTAATATGTGACTATACGTGTCTAAGTAACAGATGGATATTTTAATTTCATCTACATAATATACAAATATACAATATACTGGTGCATCACCTTGGCTTCACTCGTGTGCTCTCCTAGATACGCTTTAACGTTAAATATAGTATATACTATACACATTATGTATATGTATATATAGGTATAGAAAAGTAGGTAAATACTTAAAAAAACTTGAAAACACCTACTTTACCATGATTCGTTAAAAACGCCCAAATATTCGTTATTTATCGTACCAAATTATAAGAAAAAAATAATGATGTCCCTAATTTAAGCCCTCTATTACTCATTTAAGTTTTATCAAAATAAGTTCAGCGTTTAGACGTGAAAAAAGAACAGATAGACATTTTCACAATTACTATCGCATTTATAATATTAGTATGGATAATATAAGTATAAAGTAACGGGAAGAACAACTAACCCACTAAGGCTACAGTGTCTTATACAAAACATTCTATTTCATAATTCTATTGTATTCACACAGTAACAGTACCCTTCCTGACTATATTTCATTACGAAGCCAAGACAGGTGCGTTCAGATAACATAAATTTGATATTAGATATTGCTAAGATATTATTGTGATTTAGAACTAATTACCCGCGATTTATGGTTAATTGATATAGGTAATCGAATAATATCGGTTATCAAAAAGGTTAAGTTTCCTTCCCATACTACTGCTTGAAAGATTAAATATGGCATGATTAATTAAAATCTTAGATTACTCGGAAAACTAAGTGAAGCTCCAACCCGGAGATCGTATTCCTAATATTTTTGTCAATTACTTTCAACATGATTACTACTGGCCTCACGGTGAAGACAAATATCGGTGGATTTCTTAACGGAAACTTAAGAGAATCGCGCTACCTACCTATGTCGGTCAATAATAAATAACGTTGCACGACTATTATATAATGAGTACTAAGAGCAACCAAATTTGTTTTAAAACAAAAGTCCTACTATAGATAAGAATCTTTTACTTGTAGCTTTCCCATACGTAATATTTTCATTTTTTTCAATGTTTTAAAATATTTTAAAATATCCAATTTTATGATTAAAACTAATATTAAACTTTAAATCTTAAAAGACGCGATTAGGAAAAAGTATCTTACTGCCGTCTACTAGTGACACTGAGTTCGAGTTCCGCGACGAGTGAGGTAACTTATAGAGAATTTCTGTAAAAAATTTCTCAGTCAAATAAAATTATTGACATATAGTCCCTTCGGACTTTAAGAGTAAAAGGAATAGAGACAGAGCCATGAGTGCTCTACAATATCTCCTGCACATTTGGCTAGTCTCATAGAAATCTGCCGCCGTGGCCGAAATCGGTACGGAGGACGTCATAAAAGTATATTATGCACCTATGAATACCAAATATACGAACTTGTCAAATAATATATTATACTAGCAATTCTCGCGGCTCCACCCGCGTTCTTATTACTATTAAGAATAGGGATTGGTAGTAGAAATAATAAAAAAATAATATCTTAGTCAAAAAATAAAAATCTGAAGAGGGCCACCCTTATCACCTAGGGAAATAAAAAAATAGCCTATGACCTATTGTCAGACCTACCCAATATAAACAAAAGAATTATATAGAGTTCTATAACAAACACCGTGACAAGAGATTTTTATATATTAAATTAATAGAATATTACTCTTTGTCTCGTCTAACGGTTAAGTGTGCGGAAAGTGAAATTCGCAGTGATAAATTAGAGTTTCTACGGACCTACATAAATCTAGCTAATAATAACGTTTCTTATATATTTCTATATAATAAGTAAAAGTTCAACGGTTGTCCCACGTTCGAACCCTGCTGAGGTCATAAACATTAGTTTACATACTACCAAAACGGTAGAGAATAAAGTTGAATGTATCAAAGAAGCCACAACAAAATCGTTATCATTTTTATCAGTTTAGTTAAATTTAGTAGGTGTTTTAACAAATAGTTTGTACTTACCTCTAATTAAAATTTTATAGCTCTTAGAATATAATATAATCGTGACTACATAAATACAGGTTATGTAATTCTTTATTAATAATTGTGAACATATCGGAAATAATACCTTATAATGGTCTATTGTGTTATTGCAGAGAGGAAAATATTGAATGAACTAGGGTCATGGCTCAGGGTTTTCCTTTGGATGTATGTACATAATTTATTATTAAATATTTTAATTAATAATTTTGATTGATATATTTGTTTGTCTGTTCTTTCCTGTAGTTTAATAAGCATATTTTGTCAATTTGTTAAAAAAGTATTTTTTTATTGTGAAATTGTTTAAATAAAAATATTTTTTATTCTTATTTTTGGGGTAGTACTTTTAACTTAATTTTACGTACTTGATACACTCAAAGTGTAAGATTTTGTAATAAATGTTTTCAAAAATGCTTTTTAAAATCTCTTGCCACAGTGTTTGTTATCGAACTCCTCCGAAACGGCTTTACCGTTTTATGTATATATATATATATTTGGTAAGTCTGAGAATAGGTCGTAGTCTATGTGATAAGGGTGGCCCTTTCCAGACATTCTTTTTTCCACTTTTTCATGATTTGATATCAAAAAATTCTTATAATCCTAAATTTTCACCCTTCGGGCGCGGGAGGAGAATTGCGTGTAATTAAATAAATTTCCATATGTATAAAAAAAATAAAAGTAAGCAGGCCCTACTTTTATAACCATGTATTTTTATCTATAATATTATATTGTAAGGGATAGTACAACAACTAAGAAAGATATTTTTTTTTTATTGTCTGGCAACCCTAAACATGTATAATATAATATTAATATTAATATTGTTATTTTTGCGCAATACTTTACTAGCTTTAGAAATCATCGTTTGAAGCGTATAATAAATTAATGAGGTAAGTTAGATTATTAATGTTTATTTATAAAATGTATATGTTTAATTTCGATATAAATCTTTTATTTTTTAATAAATTATCATAAAAATAAAAAATAAAATTCTGTTTCTTTGTAAAATAGTTAAACCAATTTCACTATTTTTTTAAAATTTGCATAGAAATGGAGTTTTCTATGGGAGAAAGACAATTTAAATTATTTCTCTATAGGATAAAGTGGCAGTGTAGTAACGTTGTTGTTATTTTTTAACGACACAAAAAGTTTTTGACTCTTTTTCAGCGTAAATGGAAATTTAGTCTGATAGTAGTCTAAAACTACTACTATTTATATATTTTTATTATTCAACTATCATTTTAGCTAAAACTATCTACAACGTTTTATAGAAAGGACCAAGACAAGTGCACCAGAAAAATGATAATATTTTTCGAATCTAATAAAATCAAATATAACGAAGAAAATTAAAAAAATATACAGTTATTATAAAAATAGATATATGAATAAAATCAACCTATAATCCTTTAAGTTGATATTAAGTTTTTTAGGCGATAATTTATATCCGATCGTTTTTTCTTCAGTAATCTTGAACTTTTTTAAATTAGTATACGCAAAAATCTAATCAGGCAATTCACTAATTATTAGCCATGCCAATATATTCTACACTAATAATATTTAACACATCTACCCATATAGCAAACATATTACAGTGTTCTCGTATGTCCGTCCATCACTGCCTACGTTGAGTGACGGTATATTTACACGCAGTAGGGCGCCTTAACAATTAATATTACAATAGTGTAATGGATGAGATCCTTATTTCTGTATAATTTAGTTCGAGAAATAGCCGTGAAATATTGCCTTCAAACAAATGACTTACTATCATCTTGTTGTTATTTAGAAATAGGATACTTAGAGTAAGTAGACTTTCGAAGAACTTAGAGCTTGCAGAGCTTTCCTACACTATAAAAAGACTCAATTTTTTTAATATTTTGTTAAAAACTACAAAAATATAGCTGATTTGTAATATTAATAATAATAATTTTAGTTTTAGCGGAAAGTGGTGGAAATTCTACCGTATTTAATAATGTCACATAATCATGATGTTTCTGAACGGTTCGACTTGAAACACAAAAAAAAGCAAAATTCATATATAAATATATTAAATGCTACAGACCCTTAATTGATAATTAATTAACAATATTAATTATAATTCAATGTACCACGGTTTTTGCATTCACAGCCAGGTTCTGTGAAATATGCTATTGAATTAAGGCATCATGCCTAATTTGGGACAACAGATGTAAGAAGCTAAACGGTAACTGGTTCGGTTATCGTGAGAACAATGGCTTTATTAACATAATTTAACACATCTGCCTAAGTCAAGGTCGATAGGTGGAACAGAAAGTTGTAAATTAGTGGTAAAAATGTCAATATCTGGAAGTCTGATGAGAAGTCTGTTGGTTTAACATTTTAAATCAATAATATAAGTGCTTATATATAATGTATACATAGACAAACCATTAAAAATATTTTTTGTTTTTCAAATGATTTTCTTATGTTATTTCACAATGTTGATGAATTCAATTTAATTAGGTTCATGGTTGAATTTCGACTACTAGGTGAATACTAGTTGTTAGAATTGGCTAAGTTCTATTTCTTTTAAGTAATCTAATTTTAACGTTATTTTTTAAATGAGAAAATAGTTTAGAAAATATATTATGCTTGTAAGCAAAAATACGAACGCTTATACAGCTTTTTTCGATGAGTATTTAGTAGTTACGATATTCGTTTCGTCGTATTTTAAGATCTTTTTAATTGTTAAGTTTTATTTGTAGAATTAAAGTAATTAGGCGGGATTTAATACAGTAATTTTGTCTTTCATAACTGGGAATCAAACTGATTACCATCGTTCTTATATAATAGGCTTTGTAATATTTATTATGTGCCCTTTCTTGTTTGATACTACAAAATAATAACTATACATTTTTACAGTTTCTTATACACATGAGTAAAGTAAATCTATTTCCTTAATCCATTTCAGTGCAGTATCACAAGTACGAGTAGGATCGTGGGAACAATACTTCAATCATAATGCGCGCACCTGTCGACTCATCTCATGTCTAAAAGATGAACGACCCTACCACGGGTTTCATTATTTCTAGACATTCGATCTCAACTTTACAGATTATTATAGCATAATTTGTTATCGATTTCTGAGCAAACTCTAGACAATTTATTTTTAACAATCGGTGCCGATAAATATACAGTTGTACGTGTATTGGTATTTGGTAAATTTAACTTAAAACTAGTCCAAGCTCGCCGTAAGATGAAATAAATTCAACGATTATTAAGTAATTTAAAAGTTACAGTAAGAAACAAAACATACTAAGTTTTCTGAATTTCCATTCCATTTCCCATAGGCTATTTCTAACCATAAGACTAATAGTCTATGGAAAAAATAAGATGTACTGCGCCATAAAAATACTTTTGGTAGGTACCATAATTAAAAAAAATAAAAAAGATGTGATATGAGTCAAAGGTAAAGTAACATGTTTATTAATTTATTACATTAAACAAGTACGTATTAAGCTTCGTATGTTTAAAACTTAAAAGGAGAATTAAAATTGATTAATTTTGCTTCGAGTTCCACTAGTACGAGACGGATGCGTCTATCACGATATAGGAATTACTTAGTGATAAAAACAATAGTCATCACTTAAAGTGATGAACAATTTAATGCTATCGAGATAGGTCACGTCTCATACATTGTTTGAAGTATCAAGATTTATGTTTGAACTGTCGATGTTTTTTTTTTATTTAAAAATAATAAAAGCTCATGTTACATACTTAATATGTAGTAAAATTAAACAGTTAAGATATTGCTTTACTAAAAGTTAAAGTTAGTTAGTTAGTTTTTCGTTGATAATGTTTGTTAAATTATTTTGACAACACGTTTGGCTCAGTTTGTACTGACCCTTCTTACTGCGCCAGCGCCCGCGGGTTCGAGTCCCGCTGGGGGCATTCATTTGTTAAGCACGAATATTTATACTTCAGTCATGGGTGCTTATATTCATAATATGTATGTATTTAAATTTATATATGTATATCAGCTATCTGGTATCCGTAGCACAAGCCTCGCTTACCACGGAACTAGATGGCACTGTTGTAATACAATCCCTGCATATTTATTTATTTATGTTTACTTTGAATGAAATTTAGTACATATGACATAGCCTTCTTTTTCAATGAAACAAAGCTTTTATCCGTCGATCAAAAGTGACAATGAAGTACTATTTAGTATCAAAAAAGTGTTTTTTTTATTATTATCATATTTATTATTTAGCATAAGATTATAGAAATAATAACTTTGACTTACATAAAGGTTTATAAGCTTTTAAATGCACCCACGATAACCTGCTTTAAATCGATAAGTTGCAACCGATTTGACGTGTAGGTGGACCGTTGTATAGAATTTGTCACTACATAAATATCAATTGAGATACAATAAAAATACACTCTACCATAAATGGTGAAATCTTGTTCTTGTTTTAAGTATACTACTTGTGCTTTATCAAGTGCTTTTATTGATAATAAAAATAATATATTTTTTTCTAAAAGCTTAAAATTTCAAGGGATTATTTAGTCTGTTAGTGCGGTGGTTTCTTTTCATTGGTACTGCTTTCTTCTTCAGATATAGTAGGTTCATTTATGATGAAATTTAGTGACATTAATAATTATGATTAATATAAATGTTTAAGTTATTTAAAATATTTTTTTCTTTTTAGATTCCTATTGCCTATCTTTATACTCATTCTATTATATTAAATTAAAAAAAATATCTTAAAAAATTACAAAAACCATATGAATTATTTATATTACAGTACATACAGATTTTTCCAAACAAAAGAGCACTTTTCATTCTTTTCACTACCAAACTCTCCTAGGAAGATAATCCTATCACGGTTGGTCAATGATCAGATAAAGCCGACGGCTTACCGAGAACTTCGAGAACATAGAGCTTTTTGACTGAAAAATCTAAATCTACACTTAATCTGATCAGGGAATCGAACCCGGAACCTCCACATCAGTATTTATACTTGTCATTCGATTGAGGCAATAAATAAACCTATTAATACAGACTGTTTAAAAACTAATAATATAATTTAACTCAAAGTGATTAAAATGCGCAAAATGTAATACAAACTAGCAAAAGAACAAAAGATTGTCAATCGAAAACTCAATCTACAAACTGAACATTCAACTAACACCAATAAATAGCGAGTCAACACCGTTCTAAGACCCAAAACATCGAAGACTAAGAAACCCTTTCAAAGTGTTCTCACGGCTACGACAAAAAGGAGATTGTTTAAGCGAGAAGTATTAGGCTTTCTCCATGTCGTTACACCTTTGAGGAAACTTCAAGATGTTCTAAGAGCCTGTACATACTGTGATTGAGTTCTAGTTAAAATTAACATTTAGGTTTGAAATAGTTTTAAACATAAATATTATTTACTAAGACCGTGATAGCGCAGTGATAGCGCGCTTGCTTGGGAAACTGAATTATGTGGGTTCAAATCCATGATAATAATTTTAATTTTAAGTATATACAAATCATTTCTAACATGATTGTCATTTGCCTTGCGGTGAAGGAAAATTTTGTGAGGAAGCCTGCATGTCTGAGATAACCTAGTAAGTTTACGACTACCAGTCTCAGTACTCTTTCACTAGTTTCCATAACACAAACCTCGTAGCTTACTAGGGAAATAGATATTGTTCTTGTTCCAACATAATTAATATTAATGTATATTTTTTAAATAAATTACGTAAATCGGTGATGGCTTTAATATACTAACAATAAGTAATATTATATTATAGTAAAAATATTTTGCACAGCAATATATAAAAAGACTTTCACTCTAAATGAAATATCGATCATATCATAACTAATCATACTTCAAATAAATAAAATGATAAGTTTGTAAAAAAAATAATAATTTATATCATTTTTAACCGTATCGTAAAAACTTTAAAAGTTAATCTCAAAACTTATAAAATTAATTCTAATTACGAGTATAATAAAAGCTTCTAAGTCTCCATAATATTTAAATTAAATAGAAATCTAAGTCAGTATTCTAATATATAACTTAGCTATGTTACACGTACTTGTCAGATCAAAAATTAACCACCTTAGTCCATGCCATAAAAAACAAAACAAGTTTGAAAGTCTTTAACAAACGACAAATGTCAGATAGATGCGTAGGCGCTCATAGAATGCCGCTCTTTATCTATCATCTGAAGCGTAAACTAACCAATCTATATGTGTATGATAGTAAAAGCTAAATTTTTACTGCACTTGATATAGTTACAATTTGTTGTTTTATTTCTATAGCTAAATATTTTTGATAACTAGTTTTTGCCCGCGGATTCGCTCGCATCATGGCTAATGGAGCATGGAAAAGATTAACTTATGCCCGTCCCCAGGGTGCAATTAATGACTTTGCAAGATTTTACCGAATTCACCAGCTTAATCGGTTTAAATAAAACGTAAAAAAATGCGCTCACATTATTATTATCTAGCAATTCCCGCGGCTCTTTTATGCGCTGTATTTTTTAATGCCAAATCATAAAAAATGAAAAATAATTTTTTTTTCTAAAGATAAACACTATCTTCTAGAGGAATATAAAATAGCCTACAACCTATTATCAGACCTACCAAATATACACAAAAAATTCATAAAAATCGGTCAAGCCGTTTCGGAGGAGTATAAGAAACACTGGTACACGAGATTTTTATATATTAGATTTGTTTGTCCTTTATTGTTATAATTTGTTATTTATTCTAATAAACTCTAAGATATTTACTTATTGTTTAAACGTATGTAGGGGCGAATCCGAGAAAACAAGGATGACTCTAGAATTGTAATAATGATAATCACTTACAAATTCGTTGTTTACAAAACTTTTAAAAATAAATTCTATCATTTCTATAACTAAAAACTAACCTTAAATCTTACATAGTTATTTATTACATTTAACGTCCAAGACAGTAACTACACGAGAGCTACATTTTTAACTTAAAACAAAAACCCTGCTGCAACTTTCAATAACGTGACTCAAATAGATAAACATTGTCAATACAAACTATTAGAAAATGTTTCTTTACCGGTCATTATAAAACCATTCATGTAATCAGTTATTACATATATCCGTGCCTTGAGTCGGCTTTCCATTTGCTAGGCTGTGACTTTCTGGAAGAAATACTTTGTATCTTACAAACTATCAAATGCATATTAGGTAGATAAATACAAGGTAATTAATAGGAAAGATATTCCATATCTAATGCAGCATATCCATAATATTAATATAATAATATCTTATTTGAATTAGATGTATTAGTTTGTTAAGCAAAAGTTTAAAATGTTAGCGAAAACATTGCTATCACCAATCATAGATTTTCATAGAGGTCTCTACTGAAACCATAATTGCTGTATAAAATTCATACGTCGGAAACCTAAAATTGAAATAAATCTGAGAAAGAAAAATTTATTTAAAACGTTGAATGAAATAAAATCAATTCACAACCATTCTTCTTTTAAACAGCTACCAAAGTAATTTTCTCAGTCCTGATGATAACCAATCATATTTTTTCATAATACTACCACATAACAAGATATAGCAATTAACTCTAATAACCAAATTAGCTACCAATCGCAACTTATTCAATTATAAATGCAGAGAAATATAAAATAAAAAATAAGTCATTAACCACTAATTACATTCAAAATTCATACATAATTTAAATCTTCATTTTCACATAATCAAAATAACGGGAGTGTCTTAACCGCATTCAATCACCGAAAACCGTTCGCAAAATTATAAGTAACCTCAGAAATGAAGTGGAATGGTAATACGAGTAACAAGGAAGAGCTGTGTTTAAATTGAGACCATTTACTATAATAATGGCCCCGGTAGCCATCTGCTTGTAAACTAGGCAATTCTGAACTTGCATGCGAACAAATTGTTTCTACTTAGTGCTACCGAATAACAGTATGCTAGTTTTGTTCACAATAATTGAATACTGACGATATTCCTAGTGTTTTAAGTCTAGGGGTCCAACACAGGAGGTCTTGGGTTCGAGTCCTGGGTCGGGTCAAGTTTAGTTAGTGAGTTTTTCTATAAAAATTAAGAAAATAACAGCCTGGACTTGGGAAGTTCGAAACGTTTCTTTCACCCCCGTACCTGAGAGAGTACGTGAAGCTGTTGTTTCTGTGTCTGATCTATCCGCCGAATTGAAGATGGAGAGTAATAAAGTAGAGAGTGCATTTGTGCACCATAATATCTCCTGTAGTTGGCTATCGCAATAATATCAGCCGTAGCCGATAGTGACTTTTAATATTACTTACAATTCCATCTATGGTACTTACATTTTACATAAAAAGACTCCCATAAGGGTACTCAAAACATAACATTAATAATATTTAATGGCGGGCTAAATAGCTTGTTTCACAAATATTGGACAGTATGTAACATAAATACTGTAATACGTATCTACATGAATATGTATAAATTAGTAACATTGCATTATAAAATATAAATGTAATAAAAAGGGGTTGTAGCATTAATTATAATAACCATGAAGACAGTAACGATAAGCCAATTTGCGATATTATAACTACAAAAATTAAGATCCAAGCAAAACCGGGGTTTTTAAACTACATATTCGAATGAATTCTAACGAATGCTGAAAATTAAATTTATTCAAGTAGGTACATAACTTTATTACATCGGCATTTATATTAGATTTCAAACGTTTGCAGGAAATGAATCAAGAGTTAGTACCGCATCCCGTTGTTTCTTTAATAACTTAGGGTCAGTATGGTTCTTGTTGTATCATTATTTATAGTATTGCAGAAATATTTTATAATATTACTAGGTAATGCCGCTGACTTCACTCGTATTTCAGTATAGATATATAAAAAAATCATCCATCTCCATTCAATGTTTATGATTCTGTAGAAAATTCTAAACAAAAGCAGTACTTACTTACTCACTAACGAACTAAAGTTACAATTTATAACCTCACTAAGTATTAACAATGTGACGTTAAAACATTTTAGTTTTACATAATAATGTATTATTTATTTTATTACTAGATATTTAAAAACACCTTGCAATTAAGTAATTATCTGTAAGAATCGATTTGCACTCGTACTTAACAACTATATCGTAAGTAACTTAATGTTATACAAAAGTATACAGGCTTCTGTCTGTCAAGATACAGAAGTAACATGTGAGTTTTGTGAGACTTTAATTATTCTAATACAACATAAAAATAAATATAGTTCATATTTGCTAGAGATGTACTGTGTTTCAATTATTCTAATCTACAATCATAACGAAGTAAATATCTTTATCACTAGTGATGCACCACTATCCATTCCAATTTTACATCTAATATCTTTTTAAACCATGGCGGGAAGCCATAAACTACGATTTGCCTTAATAGTCTAGCATTAATAACGGATAACACCACTATAACATGAGCCGTAATAAACCTAACTGTGTACCGGCAAAGAGTTATCTTATCTCGGTGACCTAAGATTAACAGGGATTGGTTCAGGCTTTAAAAAGGTCTGCAAATCTTTCATGCTTAATCAAGATTTTAATATACAAAATATTGGGAAACGCACGGAATAATTATAAATTATAGGCGCTTTTTAATTATATTTTTTTATATTTTTTGTCTAGTGGCTATCATACAACCTAAGAACTATCTTAGGTTCTATTTTCAACGGACCAAGTATTAGGTTATTCCGTAATACGTTCTATTTTCAATGGTCCAAGTATTAGGTTATTCAGTCAATAATTCTTAGAAAAAGTTCAGAAGTTCGTAGTAAGGTATTCCTTATGACTGGAAGACTACATAAAGCTGCAACGTCCTACGCCTGATTTCTCACTGAGAGAATGACAGGAAAGAAATTGCTTTGGTGGCTACAGGCATACTTGTATACTTTAATATCTTCTGCACAATTGGTTAGACACAGTGAGTACCGATCGGTCAGTAGAAGAGAAGAATTCTGTAGTAAAGCGATACTGAAAAGAATACAGAAGGAAAAAAATATAATCAATTCATGAGTTAATTTTATTTTTTATGAATTTCACTGACTTTTATAAACTTTTTTATAATATTATTTAATAAAATTTAGAGATAAATTAAAAAAGTATTACTAAGAGCAGAAACTTACTCTTAATGTGATTTCAATAACATTTTAATTAAAAGTATAAATAATTAATATTTATTTAAATTATCTATTTTCGTTTTATTGCTAGTTATAAAGATTTTATAAATTATTACTATCTTTAGATGTTCTTGAATAATATATGCAAGTTCGAACAGACCTAGTTGTACTGGCAATTTGAGTAATAGACTCTATATAAAGTAACTGTACTCTTGGCTTATGAGTTAGTTAAGTTTCAACAAAGTTACTTTGTACTAATGATCACTTAATCTATAATCTTAAAGTGCTGTCCATATTACTTTGACAATTTTTATCGTTTTAACACTGCGTATATCACGAATTACGTCTAGGTAAAGTCGTAAAATCACAATTTTTCAGCTTACAAAGCCAAATATGTGTAGATGAAACAAAATTTAAATTTTATCCACATTATTATAAACTACCCATCAATATCCATGGGAAAATTACAGTATACATGCTTAAAATTCAACATTTACTATACAGAATCGACGACAAAACGTCTTCATCTAACGTACCATGGTGATAGCCATGCTTTCCAGAAATCCCCTATAACTCAAGCGTAGATACTCGTTCTCTCGCTTTAAATTGAATAGAATTAACATAAAGTACAGTATCGGTGGACTATCTAGCTTTTTCGATTGAAAAAAGTCAGTATTGATAATTCAATGTGTTACGTATGATCGTCATAATTTTCATTTTATATTAAACTTGATCACTGAAGTTAAAAGTTATTTTACTGTGGGACTACAAAATGTCTTACAGAACTCTTTAAGGTAGACTATTGTAATTTTAGAAACCATCCTATAGTATTAGAGTAAGAAATATTAGCTACATACACAAATAACCTTCTTCTAAATTATCGACGTTGAAAAGTATGAAAAATATATTATAAGCGATACGTTCTTCATTTTAAAGCTAACCAATCGATAATTTCGTGAGAATTAACCGAAGGTTTTTGATTTGATTGAGTAATCGTTAAATATGTACAAATAAATCTAATTATCGAGTCAAAGTGAGGCCATACAATACTTTAATAGCAGGTATATCTTGACATTATCTCTGCTGAATGTCATAAAATTAAATAATTCATTCATTTCCTTTATGGGTTTTCGATATATTTGTAAACACATTACTCTTTAAAAATAGCCGTAAAATGTCTTCTACCCAATATGGACCATAATTAATTTTGTTGCATTACATGTTATTTTTATGGCAATATTTTACTGAACATGCGCATTTACTTGTCACAATTGGGCAAGATAAAGGTAAATAAATAATCTCATCACACATACTTTTAAAAACTGGACATACGAAAGGGACCAGGCCATAGCCCCCACGTGAATCAATTGCGGGTTGGCGGAATTCACATCGAAAGCTCTTCTTCTTCGTATTTCGAAAGCTTGCAAGGTTCTCTCAGACATGCAGGTTTCCTCACGATGTTTTCCTTCACCGTAAGACAAGTGATAATCATGTTAGATGATTCGCACATGAAAATATCAGAGGTACGAGACCTAAACTTGAACCCGCATCACTCAGTTATCCAAGCGCGTAATCACCTTTGTACTGTCAAGGATTTGTAACATTAATAATTTTCTAAATAAAATACAAAACGACAGTGAAACGGTAACAAAAGGGTTATTCATGCCCTTTTAGTCATGGAATCCAAAAAAAATGTCATCATGTCCAATGAATCAATTTACTTTTTATGATAAAGGATCGATAGATAATAATCTAGTGATAAATAAAAGAGTGAAGTGATTTCTTACAGGGTTCAAAAATGAAATAAGAGTAGACTGTTTATTATATAAGAATAAAACACAGAAACTTACTTATTTATAAAGAAAAGGAAGAAAAGAAGATATGTATGAAATTTGTGACTTTGTTCCCTAGGTACGTTTTACGGGTAGCATCGATTTTTCATATATTATGTGATATTTTCCCGCAGTAAAAATTAGTCTATAAGTTAACCCGGAAAATGAGCTATCATCATACCGAATTCTATCAAAATCTGTCCATTGGTTTTCTCATGATGCGGGCACATACAGACAGAAAAACCTAAAATTTAAAAAACCATAGATTTTGCCTTTGTATCGATAGTAATGTCTAAATGGTATACAAATTCAACGCAGTTACGCTTTTATTATATGTATAGATTTACCAATATTTATATAAAAACACCTGTTTTGAATTTACTAATAATACTAAAGGTCTTCAATACTAAGTAAAAAAATAAATTAAAAAATAACGTTTGACAAACACAAGAAAAGGTACTAAACAGCTTCGTTTTTGGCTTTTTACATATGGACTTATTTTTTTTTTATTGTTAGTTGGGTCCTTCCTTTCCATGAGTTACGCGTGTCACTAATCCGGCTCAGTGTTATGTAAGACAAAAACCTCATACGATTTAACCTCCACTTAATGAACATAAGTTATTTTTATAGCATCTTATAAACTCGTATATTCCCAACCACATATCATCTATGAGATTTATAAATTGGATACAACTAAGTGAAAGTTAAGTTGTAGGACAAATTTTATTAAAATTTTTAATTATAGATTACAGTATGTAGGTAAAGTATTATATTGTTTGTATTTGATTCGCTTATTGGGACTTATGCTTAGTTTATTTAATAGGTTATTCAAAATGTTAGTAGATATATATTCTAAACTAGGGGCTCACCCTCGCTTCGCTCGGGTTCGTCCCTAGGTACGTATTATATATATTTTTTACTTCGCACCGCCCGCTATATATTTGTCTTGATTATAATATGAATTACCATTACACGCACCAAGGCAACGGTCATATCTGATACGTCAAACGCCGTTAATTTTTTATTTTTTTTTTAAATTTTCTAATCTTCCGCACAACTTTCTTATTTTTTTTTTTCATAAGAACCTTCTCCTAACAATAACAAACATAACAAAAAAATAATTGGCCAAATTGGTCCAGGCGTTGTTGAGTTATGCGCTTACCAACACATTTTGCGATTCATTTTTATATTATAAAGAATTCTAAATTAAACGATCTTTTCGTATTTTTCGCGAATATATTTTGATGTTTGGTTCCCAATATTTCAAATGCTTTATAGCAATCATAAAAAGTATAAACCGAATCTGAAATTGTTGTAATCAATGGTACAGTGGTAAAATTGGCGCAAACACTAAATAAACTCATTTTTTTAAACATCATCATCAGTATGATGTTATGAATTTCATCAAAGTTTGCTCTAGAAATTAGTTTTGTTTCGTGGTCGATTGTCAAAATGAAGGCCTTACAATTTTAATGCGTATGAAATGTAACTAACTGTAAATGAATTGAGTTTTAATGATAACTCACTTTCTTAAAACATTTTTTATTAATTAGCCTTTCTATATTGTCGAATCGACAAACAAAATGTCAGACAGTAACTCGGATTAGTGGGATTTACATCAATCAAGCTACTTGCGTCAGCTACTAACGCTTTGTATCGTATTGTCAGGTTGAGGTATTGGGTAATTAGGACAGTAACAGCTTCTAAATGACGTTTTAAAATTGAATTTATTACATGAGATATAGTAAATTATTTATTTTTTTGGTCACTTACTTTGATTGAGAAAACCAAAATGACAATTTATTTTACTTGTGAGAGAGCAGGCGCAGGGTCGACGGCTATATCGACGCGATCGTATGTAACATCGTCAATATTTTAACTCAGTTACAAAAGATTTCTTAAAATTCAGGTCCGACCTGGCACTCGAATCCAAGACCTCTAAACCAGCACATTCTAATTAATTAGAAAATCTTATAAATAGTAGATATGTAATATCTTACATTTTAAATATCACTACGATTGAGTAAGCAAGTATTTATAAGTTATAATGCGAAATAATTCATCAAGACATTATAAGTCGACTAGTTTTGTCGCGGCTTTGCTCGTATAAAACCTTAATATTACCTATCCTTCTAGGTGAAAGTAATATGTAGGTAAAATTTTGCAAGGATACACTGTATCCTGGGACCAGATATAAGCTATCCTTAAACGCTACCACACATATCATACACGCAAGCGAAACAACAGCCAAAAAATAATGAATGTTTGAAAGTCGGTCAAAATGTATGGATAAACGAATAGTAAACCAGCGCTATAAACAAAACATATCATAAACGGTATAAGCAGATGTTACACCCCACTTTACATCTTGTAACTTCTTGAGCACGAAACAAAAATTATTACTTAAATTCAATCGAAACGGTATATTCTAATACCACCAACAGAATATCTCAGGCCGATTATAAGCTTGGACAGTTGTAAAATTTATGAGGCTTTCTATTGTTTCAATTATAAAATACGAATTAAATGTATTCTAGCGACGCCCCAAATTGCCATATCCGATATTGGTATATCGTTCGTTACTTATTTGGACATTAATGATAACTCCCTAAAGCAAGAACGTTATAGCATCTATGACACGCCTATACTGTGTTTCGTTCAACGTTATTTTTGTTTAAGATTCAGTTTAGATGAATATGATAGATTAGAAAGCAATTTTTCTTTTTAGATATATTAGTGGATTTGGTATGATGTAAATTTGATATGAAAAGCTCTGTGAAAGGAATGTTTTAAAATAATGCACCTAACTGTCGTTAATACTATTACAACTACATAAATATGGAAGTAACTCTAACCGCCGCACTCAGAGTCACTTAAAGAACCCTTAAGACGTTCTTTAGTATGGATATTCGTGACTTAAAGGTTCATTAAGTAACTCTGAGTCTAACATAAATTTTTCACAAGTAAGCTAAACAGATTTCGAAGGAAGTTTGTTTATACGGTATTACATAATATTATTATTTTTTTGAAGTTATCCTAATAGGTGTTAGGTTTAATTTTTTTTATAAAATAAAACATTAACTTAACTTGACCCTGCATCAGAACAGTTTTAGTAGTCTCTTACATTGATTATGTACAAGACCTAAACGATAAAAACAATATTAATGTCTTATTGAACATATTATATACATATTTATTAATCACATATTTTACAAAAGCCGTCTTGATTCAACGTCAAATATAATTGTTATAAAAGGAAAATTACTTGTTTTACAAGTATATACATAATATTATGTGAAGTACATACACGTCATACTCGTAATAAAGATATGCGTCGTATTATAAATGCCAACATTGTTATGTTAGCGCCATTCAATATGAAAATAACTTAAATATTTTTCATTCTTATAAAATGTTTGTATTATAAATATTATATTATTTCAATTAAAGACACACCTTTAAAATGACAGTGAAAGTAATTATTTATACCTTAAAAGATGAATTACTTTAAATTCACATAAAGTACTTCCAAAAAAAACATAATTGGTTTGAATTAACGACATTTTCTATGGAAACCCAGTGGTAATGCATTTGCTTGGTAAACCAAATAGACCAGGTTCAATTTCTGAGTCGTAACTCGCAACTCTGCATTTTCTATGTTCGAATCATTTCTAACGAGATAAGTAGGTACTTGTCCTACGATGAAGGTCATAAGCAGATTCAAGTTGCACATCTGAGAGAATTTAGCAAGTCCAATCACATGAAAAGTTAGTTAAGCCGCACCAAGATCATGGTGGGCTATGCTCTCGCCGTATTGGGAGTTAGGACGTCTGTGCCCAGCTATGGGACGTTAAAAAGGGCTAAAAATATGACCCTTGAGATTTGCACTTAAAGATATTATAACTAAAAACACGTTGATCAGTGTATAAACTAAACTCCACCTGTAAAAACCTCTAGGCGAAATTTCGTTATCGTAAACAGTAGCTTAATTATCTATTAATATTAAAGAAAGTATTTAAAATGTTTAAAAGCGTTAAATCGTTATTAGCTTACGCAACGTACAAACCAGTTAAAACACCTGTTAGCGAGTGTAGCTTTATATGGAGGGTACCACATAAAATATGCTCTCGTTTACCTTTTTAAAGAGATTGTGAGAATCTTAAGACATTTGCTTATCTAATAGAAATAATATATTGTCTCTCTGCCTTTTCATAGAATTGCCTTCGATATGTGTCATTAGGAGGTAAAATTCCCAATACTTATTTTTACTGGACGACTAACTATACTGTTATGTTTTTACTCGCATTCATAATAGAACTTTCAAGATATGTTTGTTGCATTTTCTATCAATTATAATATACTAAGCTATTTTTAAAAATGTTGGTTTTAAACAGACAGACAGACAGACAGACAGACAGACAGACAGACAGACAGACAGACAGACAGACAGACAGACAGACAGACAGACAGACAGACAGACAGACAGACAGACAGACAGACAGACAGACAGACAGACAGACAGACAGACAGACAGACAGACAGACAGACAGACAGACAGACAGACAGACAGACAGACAGACAGACAGACAGACAGACAGACAGACAGACAGACAGACAGACAGACAGACAGACAGACAGACAGACAGACAGACAGACAGACAGACAGACAGACAGACAGACAGACAGACAGACAGACAGACAGACAGACAGACAGACAGACAGACAGACAGACAGACAGACAGACAGACAGACAGACAGACAGACAGACAGACAGACAGACAGACAGACAGACAGACAGACAGACAGACAGACAGACAGACAGACAGACAGACAGACAGACAGACAGACAGACAGACAGACAGACAGACAGACAGACAGACAGACAGACAGACAGACAGACAGACAGACAGACAGACAGACAGACAGACAGACAGACAGACAGACAGACAGACAGACAGACAGACAGACAGACAGACAGACAGACAGACAGACAGACAGACAGACAGACAGACAGACAGACAGACAGACAGACAGACAGACAGACAGACAGACAGACAGACAGACAGACAGACAGACAGACAGACAGACAGACAGACAGACAGACAGACAGACAGACAGACAGACAGACAGACAGACAGACAGACAGACAGACAGACAGACAGACAGACAGACAGACAGACAGACAGACAGACAGACAGACAGACAGACAGACAGACAGACAGACAGACAGACAGACAGACAGACAGACAGACAGACAGACAGACAGACACACAGACACACAGACAGACAGACAGACAGACAGACAGACAGACAGACAGACAGACAGACAGACAGACAGACAGACAGACAGACAGACAGACAGACAGACAGACAGACAGACAGACAGACAGACAGACAGACAGACAGACAGACAGACAGACAGACAGACAGACAGACAGACAGACAGACAGACAGACAGACAGACAGACAGACAGACAGACAGACAGACAGACAGACAGACAGACAGACAGACAGACAGACAGACAGACAGACAGACAGACAGACAGACAGACAGACAGACAGACAGACAGACAGACAGACAGACAGACAGACAGACAGACAGACAGACAGACAGACAGACAGACAGACAGACAGACAGACAGACAGACAAATCTAATCTATTTCAATAAGAATTTCCAAATAATACTAAAATAGAATTTTAGTATATGTATAGATACATGATACATATTATAGTAGAGAAAAGCCGAGAAAATATTTAATTTCTGAAAAATCTATACAAATTTAAAAAAGTATCTAGGAATGAACCCGAGCGAACAAGGGTGAGACGCTAGTCGTATTATTAATGCAATAGTAACTCTGTCAGTGTCATATGTATTTATATATACACCTATACATGCTTTTGTTACGTTCTATATACTAGTACATGCTGTAGGGCGTGTGTAGTCATTATTTCTATTGTAAACTTTCACTTCATTTAGAAATCTGAACCTAGGCGATACGAGTAATTATTTTCCTCAACATATGAAGTTATCGTATGATAGCTATTTGCAAAATTATACCTTTTACGCGTCAGTTATTAATAACGGTTTTGATACATTAGACGCCCATGGGAACAATTTTATCGAAAGTATATAAACATCTAAGATTATACGTTAGTAAAATTTACTTTAATAATGGTTATGATTGACAGAACTCGTATCCCAAAGCAATAAAGTTACTAAAAATTTACAATTTAATAGTATTTAAGTAATAAAGTCATAGAAACCCGTTCGCGCTAATTAGTTTGCGGTCGTTTATTAGAACTTTCTTTTTCAACAGGTACATTGGAGTAATTTCCTTTATTAGTCTTTTGTACTTAATATAATATGAACTTAAAAGCTCATTGATTAAATTGGACGTATGACTGTTTGATTGTTGAGTACAAAATGTAAATGTAGCTGTAGACTTTAATTTAAAAAAATACCAACTCAAGATTCAAATTTAATCGGATCTGAAAATTGAATATTTTTTGGAGAATCTTATTGATCATTACAATTGTCACGGAGGCTAAACCATTAGTTTTTACAGTATTTTTCTGTTTGTCCGTGTCTTCATTACGAGAAAACTACTGGACAGACTTTAATAAAATTTGGTATAACGATAGCAGGTTTAATTTCTATCTAATAAATAAAATCTCATCTCTTAAAAATAATATTCTAATACTAACTGTTAAAACTGACAAACCCGGGCGGAGCGGGAGAGAGGTGCTAGTGCATATCAAAAAACTAGCGAATTACCACAGTGTAAAGAATAGAATATGCTTTATTGACTTTGGAATTACTCTTAATTTTTTAGACATCAATTCAATTCAATTTTTCCTTTAATGGCTTCCAGGAGTTTTTAGACATCTTTCGCATTTTGTTCCTACAGGTACCTTCTAAATGTCATTCAATCAAATTCAGCCGTTTTACCTTACAAGAAGTGTGTCACACACAATAGTAGTCCAATTCCTAATTCCTTATAATAGTTAGTGCTATAAAATGCTATATAATACTTAGTGGTAGAAAGTAAATTTAAAATGTATTATTGTCAAGCGAATACGAATTATTATCTTAATATAATGCAATATAATACATATTTATGAAATAAAAGAAAAAAGTGCATAGGTTATGTGTATTTTCAAAACGCTTTCTATAAAATGTCTAAGCTACTTTCTCTACATCAAAACCAAAAGATAATTTTTTTTTATCAAAAATTCAAATTATTTTGTACCACATTTCACGGTAAAGTTACGATATTTCAAATAGCGTTATAAATTTTTAAGTACGAATAAAACATGGATAAATGTCAAATATCATAATATACAATCTAAATTTGCAAACTTGTATAACCCAGTTACGTTTGCAAGGAATCATTTTAGAACTAATTTTTTCCTCCGATTGTTTCTAAAAGTTATTGATATAAATATCATGAAACACATATGTTGGATATATTATAGGTACCTTCTCATTTCATTATTTTCTTCCGCTTAAAATCCTTAACTTTAGCAGAAAAGGCTATTAGGCATAGCATAGGAATTAGGGTAATACTCGTAGATGTAAGTGAATATCATAATTGCTTAAGAGTTACTCAATTCTATGTGTACAAAATTGTATTTACTTAAAATATTACTGCTAATTAGTGAATTTTAAAGCAAATTTGCTCATTTTTTAATATAGGTAATGAGCTGTACCATTAAAAATACTATGATTTGTAAACGTATAGCGAAACATCTGAGATAACCAAATGTAACAGGTCTCCTTCTATTTCATCAAAAACATCGTCCTAATTAAAAAAAAACGAAAAAACATTCAATGAACAAACTCAACTCGTTACTATTTTATTATTATATGTCTAGATAACTCGACTCACACTTTCACAGTAACGTTTACTCGACAGAAAGTAACAATGTTCTTATATTCTAAGTCAAACCGGTTGTTTTCGTTTAACAATTGGTTTCTCCGCTGTATATTTACTTTTGTCAATTACGTCGTCACTTGATGATAGACACGTTGGGCAATGTGACACCTTGTGTAAGTATACAGAGTGCTCTAAAAATTGAATTTATTTTAGCTTAATTGATATAATAAATATATATCTAGAGGTGATAAAATTAAATGTGATGTGGTAACAGTGTGCTATGTATGTAATAAATTCGTATGACCTGTTTCTATAAGTGTCAGTGGCTTAAATGAAGGCTTTTGGTTGTTTTTTTCAAAGCTTAATACTGTATCAAATCGGTAGCTTCATTTTTTTATCTTAGGTATTACGTTATGTAAACATAGGAATGTAGTTATAATAACTAAATTTCTGAATTTAATTATATTAGGTACTGATAAGTCTAAATTATTAATTAATGGTATACGCGGATTATCCCCTCTATAAAGAAAATAGTATATGTAGGCAGATAATAGAAAGTAGTCAACTGCGGTCCACAATGAGTAAACCAACACATGCCGCGGATTCAATTGAATCATTCCACCTTACACTTAAGTAGCATTAGCAAAAAAACAATATAAATAAAAAACAATATATAAAATGTTTTCAATATAACGTCACTTATAAAATAAAAAAGCGAAGTTATAAATGAATCTACCATTTCGGATTTTGTCGCGGATTTATTTAGATTTATAGTTCCCGACGTTTTGAAATGAAAATTTTTTAAAATGGCAGCAAATTTTTGTAAATTGTGGGTAGGTGTCAAATACCTTAGTCTCTCTCATGACTATGATTGCTGTAAAGCATTCGAAACATCGGGAACTAAAAACCAAAATAAGTCCGCGACAAAATCCGAAAAGATAGTTTCATTTATAATGTCGAATATTAACGTAAACCTAAGAAAGTACTATGTGAAAATAGCGAAGATAGATGCATGTTATAAAATTCTAATGTTATGTATGCTAATCCAGGTACCATTTTAAATTTCATTCAAATCCTTTGTACATGAGGCAGAAATAACTAAGAATTTTCAATTTAATATATTAACTAGCCAATTACTACTACTACTACTACATAGGTAGTTATTACGAGTGTACATTAGGAGATCGACAGGTGCTATCGTAGACTATGACGTACTATGTAGGAATTTGTATGACCTAGTATTTTTTAGTACTTTATTTTGATATACCTCTTTAAGCTTACGGTTAGTCAACTAAATATCTAAGAACTTCTCGATAGAACCAGTTATAAAGTTTTTTTTTCTATAGTAAAAGGTATTCCTTAAGGTTATCACTACACAAAACTTGGGTAAAATCAGTTAAATGTTTTTGCGTGGAATGTACATTAACGATTTCGCTAACTTACTATCTTATTACATATGCTCATATTACATATAGATGTGTTGTAGTCCGTATCGTTAATATTATTAAATGATATTAAAAAAAATTTTAAACGAATCAAATTTTTTTGCCATCAGTACATATATTGTAACAAATTACTCTACGTGAGTGATTTTTAATTTAATTGTGATACCTGATTTTGTCCAACCGACCGTGGAAGCCACATCGGACAGATGTCAATTCGGACAGGTTTTTATTTGTTTCATTTTTTACTTGAACTATTTCTAGGCCGAGTCTTTATATAGGAAAATTCTGAAGTGGATTGTTTTGATTTAGCTTAATAGTTTCGATCATTTATTTTTGTTAATATTTTTGCTTATTTTAAAGTGGCCATAGTACTTTAAATATTTTTATTATATCTAAGATAAGCATCAGAAGATTAGGCTAAGCAAACAGACAGACAGTCTAACAGAAAAAAATTTAAAAAATGTGGTGTGTTGTATTTTCTTATACGTACCGTATACAGAAGTGGTTGTCAAGTGGTAACGCGCTCGCTTGGATAACCTAGTGATGCGGGTTCGAATCCGGGTCTCCAGATATTTTCTATCTAACATTAACTTATATATTTCTAACATGATTATCACTTGTCTTACGGTGAAAAAAAACATCGTGAGGAACCTGCATTTTTGAGAGAACCTAGCAAGATTTCGAAAGGTCCGAAATCTCAATCAGTCTGCCCACACTCAGCCAGCGTGGTGGACTATGGCCTGGTCCCCCTCATGTAGAAGGTAGGCCCGTACTCAGCACGTGCCTCCCTTACAAGCTAAGTTAAAAAGGTAAAAATACGTTATAAAGGGCTGAATACACTCCATGTATACAGATTACAGACTTATATATGCATTGTAGTAAAAAAATGTTATTTTGACATTATAAACAGACACTTCACTTTTATTTATTTTTATAGATAATATTTGTGTAGTCAGTAGTTGTTTTGAAAATTAAAGTTCATTTGTAATTTAGATATTTTATTCATAGGCGTAAACATTGCTGTTCATACAATACGCATGTCATTACATAACGTATGCAATTGAAAAAATGCTTCTAATAAGAACTTTTACTAAAGATTCTAAGCCATCAATGGAAAGTAAAAAAAAATATATTTATTCACTTATACACTATATACACTTGTTCTATTTCAATACCGTTACATTTCCAAGATCAAAGATGACAGAAGCTTTGTTAAATAAACACATAAATTTGATATATGCATCGATTAAAATAAAAAGCGTGTATATCTTTTACGGTCGATATGTCTGTATCGAAACCCGATAGAGGCTTTATCGTATAAATAAAAAATAGACTACAAGCGACAATACCTATTGATTATTGATAGTTGATATCCATAGTTGATTATTTACTGCTATCATTTAGATAGGTACGTATTTTTCTGGCACTTTATTGTGACTATATTTGGAATATATTGATTTTAAACTAATAAATTTAATAAAGACATCTACGATCTAATAACAATATCAATTTATTATATTAAAACGTGAAGCAAAAAGTTTGTTCTCTATTTTACGAAAAACGGATGGAGAAGTATGATATTTCGGACACTTATAGTTTATATAGAGAAGGAGTGCAGAATGTTAATCTTTTTTAAAATTATGTATAAAAATACATTGAATCAATTAAAAACCATTATAAAATTCATTTATTACAATATTTACTATATTAGTTATTAATAATTGTGGTTAAATTTCGATCACAAGACGACCACTAGTTAATATAAAAAAATACTGTTTGAATCAACATAATAATATAATAATGTTCTCCGACCGATTCCGGCCATGGCGGCCAAACTCATTGAGACTGGCCAAGTACGCAGGAGATATTATAGTGCACAAGTGTACGCGCAGACACAAGTGCACTCTTTATTCCTATCACTCTCAATCAACATAACAACAAGTTAAAATATTCTTGATTGAGATAACTATGTATTAGTATTGAAGATATTTTGACTTAATCACTATTTTTATAAGTATCAAAATGCCAAAAAAATATTATTCATACCCTAGGCTATTATAATATTTTCTAAGCTCTAGGCTCTACTGTCCTAGACGTTAACGAAATAACATACCTATGTGCTAATCCAGGTCACACAGTTCGGACATTATTATTATTACAAACAGCACTATATTGTTCCGTAGTAAGCTACGAGGCTTGTGTTACGGATACTAGATATTGGTATACCTACTACATATTATATAATTTTAAAAACATATATATTATAATTATAAACACCCATGACTGAAGTACAAACATTCGTGCTCAACAAATGAATGCCTCCAGCGGTACTCGAACCCGCGACCGCTGGCGCTGCAAGTAGGGTCACTACAAACGAGTCGTTAGTATATTTAAATCAATGTTCTAAATTCTAAAATAAGGAGAAGAGACCAAAAAGTACTCACACACGCGTAAATACAAACTTTCGCATTAATTAATATTCCAAGAAATTCAACAGGTATAAAATTAATTCACTATCACTTTGTTTTTTCTTAATTCTACTCATTAATATGATTTAAAATATGAAAAATGTCCAACTAATCGTAGAAACAAAGCAAAAAGCAGTGAAACAGGTCGGTCAAGTTTATGTAAGTAAAATCCCAATAGATTGTACCACTCGAGTACCACTTTCGCGTTGTAATAGGCGACATCCGAGATATGTTTGCGTAAAATGCAGTTTCCCGCACTTACGAAACGCTGGACAAGATTTTTCTTAATCCACATTCTAAGTAATCACTGACTCATAATCGCAAATTTTCTTACGGAATACTTGATAATTGTGAGCAATGTAACATATTTTACTGTTGCTTTTTGCTATTTTTAAGCCAAATCTGTAAATATACTGTCATTTTACTACTTTACCACTTATTTCTTCAGTGACCTCATGTGATTAGTGTATAATAATTTTCTTTTTTCATATTATGTTATTATTCTTGTACATTTTTAAAAGCGAAATACCACTCAATGACAAATTTCGAAATCTCGCAAACTATAGATGCTACTAGATCGCTAGAAAAGTAGTTTTTTGATATTCAATATCTAAAAGAACAAGTCGATGACTAAGACGATGTCGAGTCGACAGTGTTATTTATTGTATACACGTTTCATTATTTTGCTTAGATATCCATGAATTTCATTACAAAATAAACATATTTTATTTGAATGTAATAAAAAATACAAAAAATAATTATAAGTCAAACTCGATACAATTACAGCCTAAGGGCACAAGGTCGAGAGCAAACTATCGACCTTCACCGACTCAGCTTTTGCGAATACTTCTATTACTCTAATGAACACCATTTGTAACAATCTATAAATATTTACAATACAAAGAAGGTCGTAAGTTCAATTTCTTTTAGTACATTTTATGTAAAATAGTTGTAGTATGCAAATTCAAGAAGTTCTGAAGTTGTTTAAACATTCTGTTTAAACAGCTCCCTGTTAACATTGTTAGGTGGCCTATGCTATTTGTTGAAATTAAATAAATATTAATAATTATAAGTACCTAATTAATTAAAGTATCATAGAATATAATATTATTAATTTATAATAAAATCAATATATTTGTCTACGTAAAAATGTAACAAGCGTTAGATTATAATTTAGCAGCTTACAATATTGCGTGATAGATATCACGGTTATATACAATTTTTCGGTGACATATTCACGTCATCATTCACTGATGTTTATGATGACGTGATAGCGAGTCATTAGACTTTCATTCAAAACAATTTATTTATGCTATCATATGTTTTTATTCATAAAAATATTAATTTGTGTAATAATATTCACACATAGCGTATGTACATGACTCTAATTAACAGCTAATTATGCGATAATTTATTGTGGCGATGTGGTTTTGAGTAGCAATGTTGACCAATACATGTATCGTACGCATATTGTAATGTATTTGCATAACTAATTATTACTATGTGTATAATTTATTTTGAAATAATAAATATCAGTTATAATATATTATATTATATTTTGTCGTTTACAGTTTAGTTTTATTAATATTGCGTGCAAATCTGCTTGTCTATCAATTTTCATCTTTTTAACAGATTGATTTTAAAATTGTAGAGAATTTATATATTTTTTCCCGCAGTAATGTTCTCCAACCTATTCCGCCCATGGTGGCCATTCTCGTTGAGACTAGCCAACTGCGTAGAAGATATAATAGTGCACAAGTCTACGCGCAGACACAAGTGCATTCTCTACTCCTATCACTCTAATGTTCCGGTAAGACGACTGCTCGACACGACCAGTGAGAGCTAAGGTGCAGGACCGACAGCTTTACTTGCTCTCCGAGGCTGCGCTCCGGGCTGTTACTGAGATTTACTAAATAGAAAGACTCAAAAACATTTGGCCTGACCCAGGACTCGAATCCAGGACCTCTCGATGTGTGGCCGTACATGCGAGCCACTATACAACCGAGGCAGATCGATAATAATAACTATGTCAATAAAATAAAAAAAATGTATCGATATATATAATGATCGTTCAACTATACTAATATGTAGAGATTAAGACGCACTATCAGTGATCGTATCTAAGTAAAAAGACACACAATAATCGGCATGTCATCACCGTGACATCGCTTCGTCACGTACATTACATGTCCATATCATTTGTCGTACCGGTAACTAGAAGTTGGTTTAAAGCTTTTTTTCATTCTCATTACTTATACATGGTGTCCGTTATTCTATGGCACTGATTTGTTAGTAGCAGGGTGCAGGTTCAGTTTTTTTAAGTAGTAATCACTTAATTAAATTTTAAAATAAATATTTATTACTAGCTTCACTTGTAGCTAGATTTTTTTAGCCAACCCATTATGTTTATTCAAATTTTAGAAGTTGATTTTAACCTTAAAAATTCAATAATCATGTCATACTTTCAAGCTGACATGATGACGGAGCCAGTGAAGTAAATCGTTCGAGATTGGGTACATTTGATTTGTTTTAAGGAGCTTAAGCTAAATAAGCTGAGAAATTATATATTTTTAATTATAAAATACCTTATAAATTTGATGTAAAGAATAAAGTTTTTAGTGACGGATTCATTCGACGGAGTATCGTATTTCTACATTTTATTTCTTATGAAGTAGCTCTTACTTTTCATAATAAGCCCATAAATTATGAACAAATATTTTATTAAAGAAAACTATTTCTTTACTCTATTCTAGACTAGCGTCTAGACTTTAATATATTAGTAAGTATACTTAATATGGTTTCGTTATCGTTTAAATCATTTTAAACGATAACGAAACCATATTAAGTATACCTATTATAGTACAGTATTTTATCCAAAATATTTCAAATTTACGTCGATGTTGTCATCACTTACTCACAGATGTTTCTCAGAAAGCATTAAAATGTTTTCCTCTTCACACGGCACAGTTACCAGTTACCTTAAAATGAATCTATTGTTAAAGATATGCGAGATTTAAAGCATTCTAACCACTATCTAGAAGCTAATATATACGAGTATAAATATTATGTTTTAAATGTAATGTAGATTTGTACCATGACGTATATACATAGGTATAATAAAATTCTATCATATTCGAATCTGTACATTGAATATTTTTTGCAAATTCTTATTGAAATAGTCATTATTATCGATACAGAGGCCGAATCTATTGTTTTTAGAATTTTTGTCTGTCTGTCTGTCTGTGACCGCATCACGAGAAAACCACTGGACAGATTTTGATGAAATTTGCACGATGATAGCTGTCTGGGTCAGGATATAGGATGTTTATTACTACTGGAAAATATCTAATTTCTGAGAAATCTCAAATAATCGTTAAAAACTGTAAAACATCACACGGAATATGAAATCTAATAATTTGGTTTCCGGCCTTTAAAACGCGGGCGGAGCCGCGGGATATAGTATGTTGGGACAAGAATATCATGGTACATACAGCCAGTTATTTGTTCTTAGAATATAAAAAATAATCAAATGTTTTTACAATTTAGTGGAATGTAATCTTTAAAATTGTTAACCCCGAAATCAACAGTAACCAATACGAATCGATTAAAACACAATTTTGCTAACTACGTTTAGTCACACGATCTGATAATAAATAGCGTAGAATAAAATATCTTACTTTGATTGAAACGTTGTTCAAATGATAACTAAACTTTACTAGCGACTCACCCTTTCTTCGCTCGGGTTCATCCCTAATTCCCTAGGTACTTCCTGTCAAATTTAAGTCTGTAGCACAATAAATGAAGGACTTTCATACAAACTTACGAGTGCTCTTAGTCCTCCTTAATCCTGCCCTGTCATAAAACAGTTCTTGTGGACGTCTACTAACCTTAAACTACCTCCCTGCCAAACACCTTTATACGTCAAGCGGTTTTCAATATTACGTGATAAGTGAATGACCTTTCGCTTTTATATATTTTTATTAATTTGAATTTGCTTATAACTAAGCCTACATTACAAAATAAGTGACATAAAAGTACGTAGCTGATATTAGAATAACAAGTATACTAATATAGTAGTGCAAGGTCTGATTAAGTAACGCAAGTATTAAATTAACGAAATTAAATAGTATATCATAGTTTTGTATACTACACAAATTTCGGATAATATATTGTCGTGACAAAGCTCCGAAGGTCATTGTAACGTGATTTTCTGTTTGTTTACAAAAGCTTATTAAAGCTCTTATGTCTCGTAAGACTTTTAAAAATATTTAATACTTAAAACAAGCTTCCCAACGAATTTCGTTGCTAACACGAGTATCTATTGTTTTGTTAAATTAATTTGACGACACGTTTGGCTCAATTTGTAGGTACTTTCTGCGCCAGCGGTTGCGGGTTCGAGTCCCGCTGAGGGCATTCATTTGTTAATTACGAATGTTTGTACTCCAGTCATGGGTGTTTATATTTATAATATGTAAATATGTATGTATTTAAAAATTATATGTGTATTATATCAACTTTTTGGTATCCGTAACACAAGCACGTAACGTAGCTTACCACGGAACTAGATGGCACTGTTGTAATAATGTCCCAACATATTTGTTATTAACATTTAATCTCGCATAAAATGTAGTGTTAAGCTTATATCTTGTCTAGTACAACATATATAATAAATATTAATTTAAGCTTCAGAATATAAAGTAGTGAAAGCTAACTTGGTTAAAATTAAATAATATAAAACCTATAAATTTTAGTACAGTATGGAGTTTTACTTATTCAGACTATTATAAAATTTCCCATGAAAGTGCTCAGCTCATTACGATTGTCAAATTAACAATGTATAATCATAGTTGACTTATAAATATGATCCTTTATGGGTTTTCTCACACCGCTTTAATTTACTATGCTATTTTCGACCTTATTTTGTAAACATAAAGTAGAAATTTGATTTCTTATAAGATTACGGTGTATTCGTAAGCGGTAGGCTTTAACGGATAGTACGTTAAGTATAGGCTGTAACAAATTTAATATTAATAATATTCCTATACAACGAGTTATAGTGATTGGGTACAGGGTGATCGTGAATGTATGTAATTGTTAAGATAATTTATGATTATATTATAGAAGCAAAAATATCTTTAAACATAATTTTATTAGGTAGTTTTACTGTTACTATTATAATAAAATTATGATTAATAAATATTTTTATATAAAACGATAATTAATTATTAGAGTTTTGCACTTAAATAAAATGAATTAAAATAATTAGTTTTTTTTTTCATTCGAAGTCATTTCGAAGTTATTGGGAGTTAGTTTGATAATATTCATAGAAATTGTTTATGTTAGCGTATACAGAAAAAAAAATATCATTTCAATTTAAATTCAACAATATACTTCAAAATTTCACTAAAACAACAACCTGTATAGTGTAAAAGAACACCTGCTACGGCCGAAATAAATAACGCAATAGCAGTGAAATTCATTCTGTCCCAAATAGAAAGCATTGTGGTATCGAGTGATTAATCGATAACGCATTTTGGTAGCTAATCTCAATCGATTTACGATAGGCATCTATTCGATACCGATAAAACGATTCTGTTGAAATATTTCCGTAATGATCGCTTTTCTATAGCTATATATGGAAGATATAAAATATGGAATGGTAAAATAATGTGGGAAATAGTATTAATTTTGTTTATATTCTTTTGAGGTGTCTTTTGATAAATTATATTTCTGAGCGTTCTAATTCTTCTTTAGTTGTTGTAAATTATACCTATATCTAGATTTTAAAAATATATAATACTAACAGACTTGTAGATTAATAATTATACATGGTGTATTTTTTCAATTAATTATATTTGCAATACTATACGCTTCTAAAGAGGATTCCTAAGCTTCTATTATAATTTTATAATCGAAAGCATTTTGGGCGTGTCAAAACGGCATCCACTCGGCCATATTTATGAAGGCCGTTGGAAATCACTTGCTATGCTGTTTTTTAATGAGCATTTAATAAACCGTTAACTGGTGACCGTGTTGCGGTTAAATAAATATTTTTTCTCTAATCTTATACTAAAAAGTAGTCTATCAGCGTGTGTTGAGTGAAAATGGAGAGAAAATGTTTTTAGATATAGGTTATATTCAAAACTAAATAATTTATATGCAATTAAAATTATAATTAGCTAATAATTTTATTTTCATTGATTTAATTAAAATCAATGTTGCTTGTTCATAATTCTCTCATAATCTCGATGCAGCCCATTTAAGTTACGCATCCTATTATTTCAGAGCCTATGAATCAGTGAACCCCTGTACTATGTACTGTGTACGTCCATCCATCCATATACGCAACCATGTTAGAAGCAAATGATTTAAGTTTTTTTTGTGTGATGAATGATTTAACTGTTTCTCGTATTTAGTTATCGCATGTTTCATCACTATTTACTGTTAACTACTGAACCCTGTAGATGAGATCTTTGCGCAATATATTATGGGTATATCTTAGATCCGATAACTTAATTTTAATACACTATTTGTAGTACAATATTTTTCTATTAAGTAAAAAGAAACTCAAATTTTCTTAGTAGACAGACCACCACGGAATCGAGTATTACGAAAAGACTGAAATAAATCATTCATTTCCCGGACTACCATATCTTAGGATCTAACTTTGTAATAAATATACAACGCTTAACTCCATTGTTAGAGGACGAGATAAATCTTCGAACAGGAGGTTAGACAAGCCAACAAACGTCACCGATTGTCATCGTATCACAGTATTTAATCTAGAACAATGAGAACACCTGTTTTGTAAGCTCATTTACTTTAAGATTATAACAATAATTTTAACCCGTAATGATTAAAAAAATAATATTTGCAATAGATTTTGTGAATAATGTAAAAATTTGCCTATCGGTGAACTAAGTTTTATCTAAATCCGATCATCCGCTGATGGGTAAAAAAGTTATAAGCTACACATATGTACATACTTTCGTAATTATAAAAGAAGTCCGATAATATTTTTCTATTGGACTTTCTTTCTAATTTTTCTTTAACTTATTTGACGACACGTTTGGCTCAGTTTGTAGTTTGCTGCGCCTGCGGTTGCGGGTTCAAGTCCCGCTGGGGGCATTCATTTGTAGAGCACAAATTTTTGTACTCAAGTCTGGGTGTTTGTATTTAAAATATGTATGTATTTAAAGTTATATAATATGTATAGTGTATCAACTATCTGGTATCCGTAACACAAGCCTCGAAGCTTACCACGGAACTAAATGGCGCTGTGTAATAATGTCCCAGCATATTTATTAATTTTATTTATTTGTGATCCTAATTTCAATTGAATCTATTGAGTCAATACAAGGTTACATAAAGCTGTTCAGAAATAAATACCATAATCACATAATTTCGCAGTGTGAGTGATAAGCGGATTCAAATACAAGGTCCTCCACATCTACTATTTTCGTGTGTGCTATCAAATATGCGCGTAAAATTAAGAAAGTATATAGTTGTTAATGTTGGTCCTTAACTAACTCTATTTTTCCGATTTAAAACAGATTGGGACTAATATCTTTACCCATCGACGACACGTTTGGCTCAGTTGGTAGTGACCGGTCGCGGTCGCGGTTCTAGTCCCGCTGGGGGCACTAATTCGTTGAGCACGGATGCTTGTACTCTAGTCATGGGTTTTTATATTTATAATATGTAAGTATTCAAAATTTATATGTGTAGTATATCAACTATCTGGTAACCGTAGTACAAGCTTCGTAGCTTACCACGGAACTAGATGCCGCTATTGTAATAACGTCCCAACATATCCCAACATAATATCTAATATAAGCATCGTGTTTCAAAATATACATAACGATCGGGTCAAATATAGAAACATAAATAAAGAAAATAATAAAATATACATTAAAAAAACTATAAACACACTAAAGAAATAACTACTTTTAGTACCATATTTCCATAACAAATGAAAACGTCCGAAAATCACCGCTGACAATCTCGTAACAGTTGCAACTCAATCCTCAGACCACCTATCATAAATCTCAATCAGATAACCGACATTGGGAGTCTAATGGGCCTTCGACTTATTAATGCTCTGTCTAAAGCACAGAAGATTAAATTGGAATGTTTTTGTTATCTTTACTTCTTGATGTTAATAGGGCATCAGTTACCTCGTTGCATATTAAATGGTCGACGTTTCATAATTAATTGAATTGTCTTCACTGGGACTGTTCGGAGAAATCCGTGAGAAAAGCGTGGGTATAATGAAAAGCTGAATTGATATCTGGCAACGATTTCATTAAATTTTTAAAAGATATGTTCTTGGTTTTATGTTGAAAAATAGTAATTTAATTACGAAATTCTTATTATTACTATATAATGTCTAAGACAAAAGCTTGTTTGTTTGTTTTAAATGAATTGTAGTATGGAATAATAAATTGATGAAATTTATATTATATATTGTAGTTTATGGTGTTTAAAGAAATAAGCTACTTTTTATGCTACGTCATAGAATTGTTCTATAAAGATTTCATGTCATAGGCATAATTTAATAAAACAGAAGCTCTGAAAAAGTTAAATATTTAAAATTTAAATATAGTATAAATTTTTAAAGGACTGAAATGAAAGTATTTTCAATGATATGAAAATACAATATTAAAAAAAATCAATACTAAATTATAAAAATCTGTAACAAGTAGGTACATAAACCTCTGAGACATCAAATACCTTAGTCTCTCCCGTGACCATGATTGCTGTAAAGCATTCGAAACGTCGGGAACCAAAAATCAAAATAAATCCGCGACAAAATCCGAAAAGGTAGTTTCATTTATAATTTCGAATATTCGCGTAAATCTAAGAAAGTATTATGTAAACGATGACTCTCTTTAAGCTATTATTTTTGTATTTCTTAATATTAAGTAAAAAAGTTATAAGTAATAACGAAATAAAGTGGCTAAATTTAAATTTTTAACACAAAATGTACAGTTTTAAATCCGTCACGAAACTTTAGTGCTTTGACACCATCTGCACGATCTTAATGAGCATAACTCAGCATCTCGTAAACATAACGTGAGGCGAGTGGAACTTTGGTCAGAGCAAACACACTGTGCAAGCACTTCGAACTGTCAGCTTCTATTGTATTTGTGGTCGAAGATGCTCTTTACAATTGGACGAGGCAAACCTTTGTTAATAGTTTTTTGTAATAACATGATGTCATTCCTCTACAAATTGGTGTCATATTTTAATATGATTATTTGCTTAACTAAATTTTGACATTGATTGGTCTAGCATAAGGTTTTGCACAAGATCACTTTTACCAAAAGAAATATTTCTTGAAAATGGCATAAATTACATTTATATTCTTATAAATTTGTATAAATTTTAAATCAGTAAGATAATGCCTTAGCTGTAGTCTATGCATTATCTCAAAGTGTAACTGAATAGTAGGTTTACTATATTAAAAAAAATACGAAAGCTTAGTGAATCTTTTGTTTACTATAACATAACATAAAGGCGAAAAGAAAGTCAAAATAATATAATATATTTTGTATTTATGTAATACATAATATTTAGGTTTACAAAAAATAGCTGCACGAAAAACTTATTCTTTCATTATTACATACAATCCACCTGTACCGGAAGTACCTATAATATGTTGAGATATATTAAACTATTATTTCAATAATTCTAGCTTTTAATGAGTCTTCTACCTAAAACATACCGTAAACATGACGCAAATAGACCTTTTGTTGGCGGAACAAACACGCTATGTACACATTTCGAATTGTCAGCTCCTATTTATGCTTACATGAACCAGCACTATTATTGAAATGGATTGGGCATTTATTTTATATTAATTACTAAGTGAATCATGACAACTCTATACGAATCTGTATAATAAATATTTTTTGGAATATTATCTTGCAATAGTCAATTTAATTATACCGTACCGTAATATATTATATATAATCTATATATATAAAAGAAAGTCGTGTTAGTTACACTATTTATAACTCAGCAACGGCTGTACCGATTTTGCTGAAAATTGGTGGGGAGGTACCTTAGAGACAGGAGAGTGACATAGGCTATACTTTTAAAGGCGAAAAAAGGCTGTAAGAGGTTGAAATAGGGGATGACAGTTTGTATGGACATTACGTCATTTTTAAAGCTAGAAGCTTAAAACTTATTATTTTTGGCCTTTTGATTAGATATAAATAAGTAAGACATTTAAAGTTTGTGAAAATTGTACGCTAAAAGGGGGTACGAGCTAGGGACGAACCCGAGCGAAGCGAGGGTGAGTCGCTAGTTATCGATATAGAGGCCAAATCTATGGTGTTTAGATTTAGTATATGTATTTTAGTTTGTCTGTCTGTGTTATAGATTTAGATCAAATTATGTATTATGATAGCTCGTTATCCGGGACATTTTATATAATAGGTACTTTTTGTGCAGAAAATATCTCATTTGAAGGATACAGGAGCAAAAGAAGGATTGTCACAAAATATTTTTTTAATTAGCATTGCAATCTATAATACATGGCAAAATCTTAACGTTCCCATACTTTTCAACTTTTTTAATTTTATATGACATTCCTTGTTTTGCCCCTATACCCTTCATTTGTGAGCATTCTATAGTAACAATTAATATGCATTAAGATTACATATTTTAAATGCATTTTACGTCAATCATAAGAACATACTAAAGTAAATGTTCTATAAATTATCTGTATACGTTTTGCCACTAAATTCACAATAATAACTTAGAAATATTATTTTAGGACTAGCCGTCTTCCCTATAACTTGATTCTTGAAAATTTTAATCCAAAATTTTTGCTTCTATGCTATCTCATCCATATTGTTTCGTACATCGACAATGGTCAATATGTTCTCGCAGACGCTTTTGTCTGCCCACTCCGCACAAAGGCGTGATGTCATAGAAGCACCGCGTACAAGTACATGTAAGTAAATTTTGGATATACAGCCACTAGATGATGCAATGATATTAAAAATTTTGTAAGTAAAAGAGTATTTGGCATGGCAATATCTATTAGATTGATGGCTGTTCGATTCTCAGTTAACGCAAATTTTACTTGTAGTCGTACTTTATACCAACTGTAAATATCAAAGGCTTTTTAATAGTCAATATTAATATAATAATTATTATTATGTTTGACTTATACGTTACAACAAACCCATCCTCAGAACGAGGGGGGTCAGACCAGCCCACCGCGCTGGCCTGCGTGTTGGCGGACTTCACATGACTTACGATAACTAGCTAAATTTTCTCAGACATGCAGGTTTCCTCGCGATGTTTTCCTTCACCGTAAGACAAGTGGTAAACATGATAGAAATGATTCGCACATGAAAATATGAGAGGTGTGGTATCCGGATTTGAACCCGCATCCGTGGGCTGCCACTGCCATAGATACTATTAATACGGTCTATTTTCAGTCAAAAAGTCGATAAAAAGTTCTTTCCCATATAAAATTAGTTTATTATTTACTTCTAGTGCCGAATCGATGCTAACAAATCATAATAATGGTACATTTATATCAAATCAATTTAAATGTAAGTTTACAATTAAGCAACACCTATCGCCTACGCATTAATAAATAGATTTTAAGATTACGCCTCGGGGCATTCGATTTAATCTGTTACCACCATATTGTATGTGTTACGCAAAGTAGAAGAATTTCTCTGTGCAAGAGAACTTTATTGAAAGGAAGCAAAATCAATTATTAAAATACTATTATGTGCTATATGTATTTTGTTTGTATGTATGTTTCTTATTCCTTTGTAACTACTGGAAAAAATTGAATGATATTTTATATATTATGCAGATAGATTAAAAATAATAATAGATATAAACTGAAGAATAAATTCAATTATATATAGATGTAATACGATTAATATACGTATTTATTTTTTCTTTTTTCAGGTACCTATAAAACTAGTTTGAAGCTTGCAAGGGTAATTTTGTTTCTTATGTCATAAAAGTCGCAATATTTAAACTTTAAGCTCCTCTAGTAGAGCAACATCTTTGATACCACACAAGAGCTAAGTGCAATTGTGTCGTAAAATCAATGTTTAGCGCGAAGCTGGTTATTTCGACCCAACACAATGTGACTCCAACTTTATGCCTATGTCTGGTGGACAAAAGTGAAATATTTCACAATAAACTAACTATAAAATCGCTAAATTGTAAGAAATTTCTATTATTTGATACCAAATCATGTAGCATAATAAAAGATGTAATATTTTACATTCATAATAAGCTTTAAAAGTTTCTGATTAAGCTTTGAAGATAATTACCTATATTATAATATTAAAAATCTAACGTTAATCTATTGTTAAAATAACGTATAAGTGACTTAACTTAGAACAGAACACTGAAATATAATATACATAAGTTTACAATACAGATACCTACTCGTAGGGAAAAAATACCTTCATCTCTACATATAATAAAATTCAAACTGAGTCAAGGCATCTGTCTGTGACCACATTACGAAAAAACCAGTGGACAGATTTTGATAAAATTCGGTATTATGATATCTAGTTAACCGAGTCAAGATAATATAGAATACTTTTTACTACGGAAAATAATAAAAAAAAATTAAACTTTCCCTTACAACGTATATAGGGACAATACCGAGCGGAGCGATGGTCAGTCGCTAGTATTTTAATAAGAAACGATAATATACTACAGTAAAATAATGATTAAATCATTGGTAAATTACTCTGTTAGTTTTTTACGACTTTCTATAAACTGTTTGATGTTCACATTTAGACAATTATTGTTTCTATCACAATTCGTTATATTTATTTATCTAAGTTCTCATTTTTATGACTCAATAAAAATATTTGAAATACAATCTAATTGCAACCAAACAAATATAGCTTTTTAACAATTAAAACACGACTTTTGAAAGAAATTTACGCTCTCTACGCCAATCCGCTTAATTGATCATCAAGCAATCACCATACAACAATCATGGGTTCTAAAAATATGGCCCGAAATTGTATTTTTTTACATCAATATAAGAGTAACGCATGTCTACTGTACACCAAAAACCATGTACTAAAGCGATTCTTGAGACAAATATTACTTTTGTAGGTCATGTAACGTAAGAGTTATATGTCATAATAACCACTCAATCTCTGCTCAAGCTCTTCTCTAGTTCACGTTATTATATATTTCGAGATATATGAGATACTTTATCGCAGTAAAAGTATCCTATATGTGTAGTTGATTTCTCGTGATATGGTCACAGACAGACAAATAGAAACACAATAACATTTACTACTTCAATAAGTCTTTTCAAACGATATTTTATATAGATACAGATTTAATTGTAAGATATTTATTGAGAGTAATAAATATTAAACATCATAAATTAATGAAGATATCAAAATAAATCAAGTTTGAGGCACTCTGTCAAAAGTTTTAGCAATAAGACCCATGAATAATTAAAAAGTACGCCAATAAAGTTACGAATTCATCCAGATAGTCAAATAATCGTGACCAATTTTAACCTAAAAACCGAAAGATGGTGAATACCGATAGATTAATAGGCGAAGCAATTATAGGATATCTAAATTGAAGTATAAACAATTGTAAGGAAATTTATAAAGCTACTAGCTTATACCGCGGCTCTGTTTGCTCTATAACTGTCTCCATCCTAAAATTTAGATAGCTTTAATCTTCCACAAGAATTGGATTTTCGACTTTAGTAATAAGGCTACAAATAACAAAACAAACACTTCATTTTCACTATCTTAATATATATAGAACATCTGTGCGTGTGTATGTAATTGAACTCCTCCTAAACGGTTGGACCGATTTTGACGGAATGTTTTGAATGTATTCGAGTGGATTCGAGAATGGTTTAGATTCACAATTAGGTCCAATATAAAATGTATTTTTTGAATTAATTAGTTATTTATACATTTAAATAAATAAATGACATACTCATATTGTCAGGTCTACTAGTATTACCACAGCGTAAAAAAAGAAAGTTTCATTGACTTTGGTATTACTCGTAGTATAAGTAAGCTCACCATCTTACTAATCTTATAAATGTGAAAGCATAATATGAGAATGCATGAATGGATGTTTATTGCTCAATTACGCCACAACGGCTAAACGAATCTGGATGATATTTGGTGTAGAGATAGATTATAGTCTGGAAGAGCACATAGTATGGTTCCCGTGGCATTAATTTTTTTTTATTTCACTAGACATGGACTCAAACGAAGCATGGGTGAACTGCTAGTCTATACTAATATTATAAAGGAAAGATTTGTATTTTTGTATGTAACGAATAAACTCAAAAACGACTGGACCGATTTAAATGAAATTTGGTATACAGATAGTCTGGAGCCTGAGAAAGCTACTTTTAAAGGCGAAAAAATGATAAGGAGTTGAAATAAGGGATGAAACTTTGTATGGAAATTACGTCATTTTTAAAGCTAGAAGCTTGAAACATATTATTTAGCCTTTTGATTAGATATAAATAAGTAAGACATTCAAAGTCTGTAAAAAAATGTATGCTAAAGGGGGTACCTAAGGACGAACCCGAGCGAAGCGAGGGTGAGTCGGCAGTAAGTTATATAACGAAATAATCATATTAATTGTTCCATGACATATCGTTTACAATATGTAGCAATCAAAACATAAAATTTCTAGAAAATTAACCACCAAACTATGAGCAACAACAGGTTTTAAATTGACATTAATAAATAATGTATTAAGTTGACGCTAGTTATGAAGGTAGCTTAACCACAAAACATTACGTTCTGGTTTTTTATAGTAGATTTATTATGAAATTGTATATGATTTACTTCACCCTCAACTTTTATTGGACACGCTATTTGACAAATATTTAATTATAATAAATTTTATTAATTAAATTTGACTACTATGTAATGTGATAGATCCGCTTTTATAATAGTGAGAGTTTGTACGAGTGTATGTTTTTGGAGTAAAAACGCTCAGGCTGGAGCTACCTAGATAGTTTTGGATTAAATTGGTACATAATATAAAGACCTAGGAGTAACATATAGGCAACTGTTAGGTTCCAAAAGAGAGGATAACAGTAGAATTGTAATTTTAAGGAAAATACGTAGATATAAGCAGAAGCTATAAAGAAGCTGTTGCTATTAATAAAATTTGCATGCAGTGTAATAGTCATTATTGACGAAACAGACTGAGTTTGTAATTTTTAGATTTTTATCTGTTGTCTGTGAAAAAACCACTGGACAGATTTTGATGTAATTTTGGTATGATAGACGGTTATCCGATTCAACAAATATGAATATTTTACTAAAATACCCCATCTCTGAGTTTATAACTACCGTTAAAACCTATCAAGGGATGATCTCCAGCGGAACAAGGATACGTTACTAGTTAATATATAAGGCTAGTAATTATAGGCATTAGACAAAATAATTATATTCAAATGAGATGCCATATACATATTTAAGTGGTAGTGCCATGTTTGTTAGCTTCGGGTGGCAGCCGAATTGGCCGGCACGCCCCGTATAGTACACTCTCTCACAGAAGACCGGCGTGAAGTGGCAGCTATGCTGTCGCGTTTCGTCCGGTGAGTGAGATTCCGGGAGGCCCACCCCCCATCCCTCCTCAAGTCCTTCTCCCTCTTCAAGTCCTTCTCCCTCCTCCCTCCCTCCCTTTCCTGAAAGGCGGGCAACGCATCTACAAGCCCTGTGGTGTTGCAGATGTCCATGGGCGTCGGTGATCAAAAATTGACCATACACATATTTTACAACCTTTTTCATGACATTTCAATCAACATAAATAATACTTTCTTAGATTTTCGCGAATATTCGACATTATAAATGAAACTACCTTTTCGGATTTTGTCGCGGATTTATTTTGATTTTTAGTTCCCGACGTTTCGAATGCTTTACAGCAATCATGGTCACGGGAGAGACCTCCCGTATAAATCCGCGACAAAATCCGAAAAGGTAGTTTCATTTATAATGTCAACATAAATACTTACTATACATTTAGATATGACTATGGCTATGACTATTTTACACATTTTTCTCTCCATAATATGTGCACATAACCTAATATACGTGTATCGTATGCCACATCTGCGTCGAACAAAATACCTGAGCACTATCAATTATTAAACCGTATAATTACAAAGCTCACAAAGTTAGCTTTCCGTTAAATGAATCCATTTTTTACCGCTTGTACGAGTAATAAATAAGTCGTAATTATCTGCTTCTGTCATTTTTGCTGCATTTTTTAAGCTTTTTAAGAGTTTAAGTAAACTATTAAGGAATTGTAATAAAGAAGAAGATTATGAGTAATTATTATATTTTTTTGTACCTATAAGTAAGATAAATAAAACTTTTGATAAAAATTGAGGTTAATTGTTCTATTGTATTTTGTCTTAACTTTAACTTTTACTGTGCCAGCGGTCGGGGTTCGAGCCCCACTGAAGGCATTCTTTGTGTTGTGTTGTGTGATGAGTACGAATGATTGTAAACTAGTAATATATATATATATATATATATATATATATATATATATATATATATATATATATATATATATATATATATATATATATATATATATATATATATATATATATATATACTTACTTACTTACTTAAAAGTTAAATATGTAGTGTCTTAACTATGTGTTTTTTTGTATCCATAACTCAAGGCTGGCATCAAACCTTGGAACTAGTTGGTGCTGTATGTTCATGACCCAAAATAACTATTATAATATTCGATAGATAAATGGTACACAATACCGACACGAAGTCATGAAATAACTTTAACTTAATATTTCATAAACAACAAACTCTTTCATTTCGTGAAAAAAAATAACCAATAATTAAAAAAATAATAATTGCAGATAAAAATTCTGAATAGATACGGTGAAAACCTATAAGAATGTTTATGTCTGGAAAATTTTAATAAACTTTGCTTAGACCTTCCATAAAAGGCAGTAGAATGCGAGAGAAACCTTATGTTCTAACTAGTTTACAATGAAAAGGAAACTTCTACTTTCATGAATAACAAGTTGGGCTTTCGCGTGAATGGATGAATATTGAATGTTTTAAAGGAAATAAAGCATAAATACATATGAATTATATTTTTGTTACATTACTACTACTTTGGCATATTATTAATTTAAAAGTGTAATCTCAGTATACAATAAATTGACAGTGGTAGCCCAGTGGTAACGCGCTCGCTTGTATAACCGAGTGATGCGGGTTCAAATCCGGGTCGCACCTCTGATATTTTCATGTGCGAATCTTTTCTATCATGATTACCTCTTGTCTTACGGTGAAGGAAAACATCGTAAGGAAAATTGCATGTCCGAGAAAACCTAGCAAGTTTTCGTAAGACATGTAAAGTCCGTCAACCTGCACTTGTTCTGCGCGGTGGACAATGGCCTGATCCTCCTTGTATTGAAGGGAGGCTTGTGCCCAGCTGTGGGACGAAAAAAAGGGCTGAATTATAATATATTTAATTTTCTATCAAAAAAACATTCCTACAGACATACAATATGTTTAAATATTTTAGAATATGTATAAAAAATACTCAAAGAAAGAGAAAACTTATATCAACATAACTTATAAACAACAGCAAGCGATAAAACTTAAAAAGACATTTATATAAATCAACTAATCTATTTACATAAAAAGTCGTACAGGAAATTGTATTATATAATAAAGTTAAACCGTGGGAGAAGAAATGGTTGCTATATATTGCGACGGAAGCACTTTTCATTATACTTTACAAACGGACCGGTTGCGCGACAAACCTTTATCTCGCTTGTTTTAGATAGCTTATTAACTTAGACTATTATATTTCTTAATTTATGGAAGCAAATATTAATAATTTATTAATTTAATTGTTTAATTATAGTCATTGGAATAGTAACATGGTCTATTTTTACTTACGAGTAGTACGTACTTATATAAATCTACTACACTGTGGCAGAGCGGTGGTAGAAACTTGCTTTGGAAACCAAGTGAAGTACGTTCAAGTCATTTTTTAAGTATGTGATATCATCATATTATGCGAATGATTTCTAACTTGTTTAACAGTGAAGGAAACCTACAATGTACATTGGAGCATATGTGAAAGACGCTAACTTAAGTGACTATGAACTAGAAACATTCGTGCTATCACAAAAATAAGTGCCATCAGAGGGACTCGAACCCACAACCGCTCGCAAATCAAGTAGTATCACTACAAACTGATTCAAACAAGTCGTCAAAAGTTAAAAATAAATAGAAAAATCAACGTATATAGATAAAGTTAACATTGTATGTAATGGTTTAAACACAAAAAACACAAACACGTGTAATATAAGCAATATAACTACAATAATCCTAGGAACATTACAATCTGCATATTATGACGTTATAATATTCAATATTTATTACACACATACAAGCACAGTATTGCACATAAAAGTTCTATCAGAAAACGCATACCCATAACACACGTACTAAGATCAACGACCTTTAGCATTCAAACAATAATGGATTCTAGTCATTTCCATATTTATGAAAAGTATAAAATGGGATGTTACATAGTTAACAAAGCCTATGAATAAATATTATATTAGCATTGCACAATTATCATACCATCATGCTGTTTCTTTTTGTATGTAAATAGCATTAAGAGTTTTGTTTTCGATTACATTATACATAAAAAAGTAATAAATTGTTTAAAGTATTATAGAATTCATCCAGAGATCCACCTGGTGATACGAATTAACACCCTCTTAAGAGATATATATGAAATGTCTTAGAAAAATGTAGACGTATTGTTAAAAAAATATATAATTCTTAATATTGTCTATTGGACAAACATTGGCGATTTTTAGACCCAAGTTTCAAGATCAATTTCGTTGAAACAAGCCATTTGCGTAAGAAAATATTATATTGCATAAGTATGTGCACAAACACAAGTGCACTCTCAAATCCTTTCACTTTGTGCAAAATGTGCAGCTACCGATGCAACAAAAGACACAGAAGCGACGGCTTTACGTGCTTACCGAGGCTTGTGCGTGACATGCCGAACTTTTTAGTAGGAGGTATTGAAGAAAGCAGCTATAAAATATGCTACACAAACAGCCTGAAGTCAAGTACCATATATTTAAATCAATAGAGCTTTCTAGAATTTACGAAATTCTAGAAACTAGAAATCTATCATTTCTCAATTTGTATTATATCTCTATAATAATATCATGAATATTGCATTCAGTATGACGACCAAATTAATCAAAAAAAAGTGTAACAGAGGACATTTTAATGGTTTCTAAATGATAATTAATAGATATTGATTAAAATGTGTCTTTAGAAAAATGCAAAATATGACGGATCTGAATATTCATGTTAACAACTCGGCTAACAATTTATTAACTGGACACCTCATTCCTATGAAAAGCTGTATAAGTACTATAAAGCATTTATGAAAATTTTAAAATTTACATACGTATAGGTAATTAATAATGATCGATTCTTCAATTCCGTTTAACTTTTGAATTTTGTTAACTTAACAAGACATTATGTATAAGCTCGCTTACAAGTCAGTTTAAAGAAGAACAATTTGAACAAGCTAAGATAGGCAAATTAAATCCAAATCTCGCACTTCTAAGAATATTTTTGACGCCGTGTTTAAACGGTGAAGGGAAACATTGAATCTGATTGATTTTTCGAAGACTTCTGCATTCCGCCAAACGAAATGCCCTAAAATCTCAAGATAATTAGTTCGGCTCTCTAAAACTCGAAATGAAAAGCTTAGGATTTCTCTTGATAGCTTCCATAAATTTTTTTAATAGCGAATTACCATCGTATTGCCTGTATCCAATGGCTCTTTGTGGCAAAATTTATTACTAACACGCGCTACTATGTACCTACTACACTAAATACCTATACCACAGGCCAAACATATATATTTTCTTAATTTCACATCCAACAAAGAAACACAGTAACAAATAATGATTTTCGTAGTAGTAACTTAAAAATCATATGATAATGTGTCATATGAATCATACATAAACTTTATTTTCTCCACGCAGCTTGGTCATTTAAGATTATTATCAGCTGAGTTATTTAATGCGGAAACGCATTTAACATTCTTGTCATTCCTATGGGATATTTTTGTATTCACTTAGCATAGGAAAATCACTATTATATTTTTAATCATAAAAGTTATGATACCAGATAACTAAATTAAATCTAAGAAACACGCTAAAATTTATATTGTATTATGGTACTATTTTATATTTCATTTCATTCATTAAATAGCTCATAATGAGATCGATTTAATCTGTTAAAATTGTACGCTCAACCGATTCAGCCACGATGCCCAATCTCACTAACACAAGGAGTATTAACGCAAGGAGTATTGTATTGCACAAGTGTTCGCTCAGACACAAGTGCACTCTCTATTTCTTTTCCCCTCAAAATCCGATAGGACGATACGTATTCGTATTTCGACATAATATTCGAATCTGTTGGTGTTTTAAGCTTACAAGTAATTACAATATTTCAAGGTATAAATAAGTAAATCATAATATATTGTGTAAAATTTTTGACATTTCATTGCTTACATATGTCTTTTATATAAAAACCAAATTATAATTACGAGCATACTACTAAAGATAGTAAAGATTACTTCAATTACCATAAAAAGTTCTCGAACTTAAAATTTTTTCATACCTCATACTCAGCTTGTATTAGCGAATGAGTTTAACCGCTATTAGCACATGATTTACGACGTGAACTACGATCGAGTCGTATGCGCAGCGTGTGGCTAACGGGACGACTCTGATAGGTATCGATAGTCCAATAACAACAAATAATATGTCATTTAGTATGTTTTATTCACTGATTTTACTATAGCGTTTGAAATATAGTATGTCGATATACTTTTATTTAACTTATTTTTATGTATGTTCTTTAAGAAACGTAAATTAATTCTTCTATTTTAATGTTTTCTTCCATAATAATAAATAAATGTATTTAAATGCGTTAAAAACCTGTACATACATACATGTTCATTTGCTATTTATTTACGAATAGAATTTATCAAAACATAAAAAAACTCAATTTACAGTAGTGCAAGAAGCGCTTAATCTTTTTATCATTTTTTATATTAACCGATGAGAATAAGGCTACATTTTTTGTTTAGACTCTATTACCTTACGACTGAAAAATTAACTGTGATCCTCGGGTGGTTTTATAGACTTTTGTAAATCTAGAAGAGTTACAAATTTTCAATTCGTAGATATGAAATATAACATTATATAAAACAAAAATATTCGAAAAATCTAATAATTAAATTTTAAAATATTTTCTATATTAAAAATATCGATCGACGTTACATCACTACAACGCAACGGACCGGTACAGGTGTGCCTGATTCTCACCGCACCGCACTACACATAAGGCCATTTGTCCATAGATTAACATTTCGAGATCGCTACTTACTAGCCATTCTGTCGTATCTTGGTACCGTCAGCTTTGATAATCCATAATTATACGTCTTGTATAACACACCCATAAAATAATTTCAAGAATTAACTACTTATCTAACGTGACTTCTCCTGTTGTAATTGAATCATCAATACATGATGTATAGAATTCCTTTTACTTGTTCATTCTAAAGGGTTATTTAATATTGTGGTATATAAATTAATAACCCTTTGTTAGTTCATCTTGATATGTGTAGGGCTTACTAGATTTTTTTCGATTTTCTTCAGGTCTTTGGTCTTACGTTTATCTATACACCTATACATATTACATACTACATACTACATAAATACGTATACATACATATAAATAAAATTGAAGTGTCTGTATTTAATTTCAAGTTAACAGCTTTTCACTAAATGCATATGAAAGTATATACGATTCTAAAAACAAAAAACCAAATTTTTAAAATTTTTGTCTGTCTGTCTGTCTGTTTGTTCCGGGTAATCTCTGAAACGGCTGGATCGATTTTGACGGGACTTTCACTGGCAGATAGCTAATGATGTAAGGAGTAACTTAAGCTACTTTTTAACCGACTTCAAAAACGGAGAAGATTACATTTTAGAAAATTTATTTAGTTTAACTAGCGGAACCCGTGGCCTCGCTGACGTTAAACCTAGTCGCTAGTATAAAATAAAATCAGTTTAATAAACCTCCTATTGTAATAGTGGTACTTCATCTGTACTTTATTTTATAAACGTGAAAGTGTGTTTCATTAAATATGTATTTAGTTTTTACATAGAGATACTATCGTTACCCTCGAGTGCAACCCTAAGTAACCTTTGTATTTACAATAGAAGTTGCTGGCACGTCCACCTTTTGGCAAAATTAATGCCAACAGTAGTAGGTATTATATGTTACACCAGACTATGAATCTATATCTGTACTGAATATTATCGAAATTTATCCAGCCTTACAGCTTGAAGGATTGATAAAAGTATACAAAACATATATAATATTATCACATTTATACTAACAAGACACAGTTCACTATGCTTCGCTCGGGTCCGTTTATAAGTACAATCAATCAAAATAATATACTTTATTCAAATATACTTTTACAAGCACTTTTGAATCGTCACTTTTACATTATTATATAGAATTTAAGTAAAATGTCAGTCTGTAAGTCTGGGAGTAAGCTACCATCGAATGCTGTTCTGCTGAGAAGAGTCGGCGAGAAACTCAACAGTTACTCTTTTCAAAAAATATTTGATTACAATATTTATTGCATTACAATATTTATCTATATATCCTAATGATTTTTTTAACGGAGTCCTAATAAATAAACTCAATAATAAAAAAAACTAAGCTACTCCTTATATTATAATCTACTATCTACCAGTAAAAGTCCCGTTAAAATCAATCCATTTCGGAGATAAGAATAGATAGACAAAAATACCAAAAAATGTGTTGTTTGTAAATACCGTACACATACATATTCATTAAGAAAAAAACCTATTATTTAAATGTTACAAAGATACACATCAATTTTATTTATCTTTATAGATAAAAGTGTGAATTGTGTAATATTTTAAATTATTTTGGTACTTAAATATTTGGATCACTGAAAGGCGCCGACTAACAAGGCTCTATTATCGAAGACAGTGTTTGTAACATAATTACCGAACGCCGATACATTATTCGAGCATCTAGGCCATCGATTTTTATTTTTAGTGATGTAATTAAGATTTATAGCAGATAATTGCATAAGAGATGAGTGTATAAAGACTATTGTTATCTTAACTAGTAAACGCGAAAGTGGGTCTATGTATCAATAATTGTTCGATGCCTTTTTGGAATTATTGCTATTATTATTCGAATAGAAGATAGCGTTGAAAATAGAAATGGTTTTTTAACAAGAAAAAAAAATATATACCATAGATTAGATATAATATCAATTTTGACACCAAATTGGTCACTTTAAAGCAATTTTTTTTTTAGTTGTACTACTTTTTTGACAATATTATGTTCATGGATATTATGTATGCAAATATTAAAGTATCAAGAAAATTGAGTTGAATTGATTTTTTTATGATATAAAGTATGGATATTTACTATAAATAAAGTAAAATAACAATTTACGAAAATTTATTTTTATATTTTTAGGTCCATATTTTTCCAATGAATTAATTAATGGTTTACAGCAATCATGGTCACAAGAGATTTGGTTTGGGAATTAAAAAACGAAATAAATCGGCGTTTTATTTGTAATATCCAATATTCCTGAGAATCTATAAAAAATATTATCTATAATCAAATTTTTAAAAGATTTTTTGAATGTTTTTACGATCACAATATGATTAATATTATTTTTATGATAAACAATAGCTACAATAAATTAATTATAAGTACAAAAATCCTTACTAAATAATAATACCATTGCTATTGATGTAAATAAATTGTAGTATCTATAGCATCATCTGATATCAATCAATAAACCACTGGGTTTTCAATAAAAAGCTCGAATGACTGTTAATCGATATCGAATGTATATGATATACATCACTAACGACTAAGCTGTCAAATGTCTGGAAAGTGCACACTGAATGATTTAATTAAAATGACTTATTGACTAATGATACGCCTCTACTAGTTTTGAATTGATCGGTGAAGACGTTGTTATCTGTTAACATGGTATTTGTGTAGATTTCAATTAATGGATAATAAATATTGTCTGTTATTTATGTTATGACAAAATATTCTTGTAGCATAAAAAACGAATTATTTCATACAAATTTGCGGGAGTCCTTGGACCTCTTTAATTTGGCCCTCTCGCAAAATCCATTCTTAATGGACGTCTAATAATTATAAATTACCCCCCTGCCAAATTTCATCTTCATACGTCCAGCGGTTTTGATATTTCGTGATGAACGAGTGAGTGACTTTTTGCATTTATATATTAAGATAGATGTTTAGAACAATATCAGCCTCTTAAAGAGGTTTTCCTTCTAAATTCTCTTCTCTTCTCCTAAATGGAAATATAGAAAAATATTTAACAAAATGAAATAAATAAGTTACATTTAAGAATTTATTTACAGCATTATAAGACATATTATTTAAAAATAAATCATCATAGAAACCAAATTGATATATTAGATTAATCATATTTCATTAGGCAACTAGTTTTATTTGGCGAACAGTTTGGTGTAAGATGACCTGACTTTGGATCTTAAACTACTAGTGAAATCTATTACATACTGTGTATATATACGTATATAAGTACGTCGGTATGAAATAAAGAAATTAATTTATTAATAACACGCATAATATCTATAATTAAGGTTCATCAAAGCAATGCCTTTCACTAATAGGTTATTCGCATTCTTAAATATAAATATAAATTATAATCGATTAGTTTCCGATGTGTTCATGAATAATATATTATGTGAACAACATCCAAAGATACATTTCAACGTTTGTGTTAATGTAATGGGAACGGAAGCCTATAACTGCTTGATCTTAAGATCTATTGGGAGATGCTATCTCGCGCGATGCCGGCGTAACAAAGCAAATAGATAACCAGTCTTGCATGATGTATTTATAGTCGAGACTTAACTTTGATAGCTTGTTTTAAATGCAAGCCTACTTAGTGTGTATGAAGAAATGTTTTAAAGTTATTTGTGCTAGTTAACTGCTCTAGCTTCATGATATGCAAATGTTGAAATCATGAACATGATATATGACAACTAAGCATGTGATTCAGAATCGTCTTCTTCTTCTTCAACTTCTTTTTTGATATATAAAGTATATACAGGATAATTACACGGGATATTTCAATCCCAATGTACGAAGAAGTTAACTCTCACATTACCAGACTCTTGTAAGAGCTTTCATTTTTATTGTTTCCTAAACTTACCACACTAACCTTTTCTAATAAGAATAATATAAATTAATATTAATATATTCATCCTACAAATTATAATGAACACCCCTTAAAAATTAATAATAATAAAGTTTGAATGTAATTTAATACTCTGAACTAAGTGAGTATACTATAAATATTTTTATTACGTATGATGTAAAAATAACGCATTTAGTTTAATTAAAAAGTTAAGGAAATAAATTTACCTAAAGCTTAAGTAGCACTAGTTTGAGTGTTTAGGATATTAAAATAAAGTTATTTGCCACGACAATATTATGTAACATTAGTACCAAAACTCAACATCAAAAAGAAATATTTCTATTTAAAACAAAAGTATAATTTATTGCGTCAATTTTAATTGTTAATTTTCTTCAATAAATCAATGAATTTTTACAAAGCTGACTATGAATAAGGTATAGTAAATAATTATGTAGAAAGTAGTAAGACAACGTAGAACCAACTAATACTAATCAAACTATGACATACTGATTGATTTCTGTTATAATCTGAAGTAAATTTTTTAATCTTGTATTAATGTGGCAATATTAGTATCCCTTTTTATTTTATATAACAGCAATGTTTGACTTGGCTTCACTTCTCTCTCTAGTCTCTACTACACTAATTGAAAATACTTTAATAACTTCTGGCTTAATTATTTACCTCCCAACATCTAAATGAGGACAATATATACATGTGCATATACATATATATTGTATGGAAATTAACTATTATGTATAATATATATCTATTCCAAATTATAGCTATTATAGTACTAAGAGGCTTTTAGTTATATGCTGCGAACAAACGGACGGATGGATATGGCGTATTTACTGTTGAAGTACGGAACCCAAAATAACTGTTTTTAAATACCGAAGCTTATTAATTAACACTATAAAAATCCTATTTTGTCGTCCATACATAAATAAGCAAAGACAATACAGTTCAACATTTCAGTACCTTTTTTTCTTTGAAAATAACTAATAAGTATCTACAACCAATAAGTTAAATTCTAGTTAAAGTAGTATGTCTTCAGCCCTTTTAACGTCCCACTGATGGGCATGGGCCTCCCTCAGTACGAGGGGGATCAGGCCGTAGTCCGCCGCTAGGTTACTTGCTAGGTTCTCTCAGACATGCAGGTTTCCTCACGATGTTTTCCTTCACCGTAAGACAAGTGGTAACCATGATAGAAAATGATTCGCACATTAAAATATCAGAGGTGCGAGACCCGGATTTGAACCCGCATCACTCGGTTATCCAAGCGAGCGCGTTACCGCTGGGCTACCACTGCCTTAGTAAAGTAGTATCGTATTCTATAATAATTTTAGTATCATATTTAGTACATTTCTTACAAATTAGTACTTAAAGTTACTAAAATAATTTATTTTACGAGACCCACAAGTTACTTCACTACTACACTACGGTTCCTCTACTGCGTTAATGCCCATTTAATTTGCTATTAAAACAACCATAAATGTAATCATGTCGCGGATCATTTTAGAGCTTCCTTCATTACTTTAGTTATTATCGACATAACTATGATGCGTATCTTTACGTCTAACATAACGATAGCTTAGTTATTTACGTTCGCGGGTCACGTAATATCACCACAGGATAAATTATCATAAATTATCGTAGCGGATAATTTAATGCTTTCAATATATTTAGCTACTTTTTATAAGAAAGTAATTATATGGGTGGTTAGTTTTAATACACATAATGATAAGATATTTTTCACATATAAAACTACTTTACTACTAATAAATATCAAGACACTTCTGTCTATGGCACTCTTTATGTAGAGGCTCGACGGTATTTCATATCCTATTAAATTTTCTAGCATATGCTTTAATGATCGGTATCAGGTTCAGACCTAAAAGTTTAGTCCAGATAGAATTCTACAATATAATCTATAGTCTATACTATAAATACTATTTGTTTATTAAAAAGACTAAAATACGTAAAAATGTGAAATATAATGTGATACGTGGCGCGTATTACTGACATGAAAATAAAAAAAAATCACCCTATCTACAGCTATCGATATTAATACTAAAACAGCTCGTAAATTAGAATTTTAATTATTAAACTACACACTACACACAATAACGTATTTTACTCGTATTACATAATAATATGCTTTACGTGTCTCCTTATAATCAAAAACGAATTAACAATATTAGCTTGGTCAAGTAAATAGTAGTTCTGTACGCTAAAATATGTTAAGCTGTCGCTGACGGTTACTCAAGATAATGACAACACATTTGGCTCAGTTGGTAGTGACCCTACTTTCTGCGCAAGCGGTCGCGGGTTCGAGTCCTGCTGGGGGTTTCATTTGTTGAGCTCTAATGTTTGTACTTCAATCATGGGTGTTTATATTTATAATATGTATGTATTTAAAAATATGTGTGTAGTATATCAACTATCTGGTATCCGTAACTCAAGCCTTGTAGCTTACCACTGAACTAGATAGCGCTGTTGTAATATTGTCCCAACATGTTTTTTTTATTTATTTATTATAAGAGATGGGCAGGCGTTCTGACAAACGCGGGTCAACTCAATGATAGATCGTTAGGTTGTATAGAGTGTTTATGTGTGGGTTTACTTGTCATATTAAATTCATATTTTCAATTGATATATTATTTCATTGCCTTCTTCTAATAATTGTAGCTTTTTGTTAACAAAATTTATTTTTAGTTTTGACTTACTACTAGTTACGAATAAAATTTACGGTTATATATAAAAACGCATATATATTATGATCATTAAATAATGCTAATGAATATAATTATTTAATAAAAGTTAAAGTTAACGGTGAGTTAGATTTAACCGAGAACCGACTAAATAAATTAAAATGCGCATAATTTGAGAACGGCTTGACCGATTTCGATTTAGTTTGTCAATAGATTTGCTTTTTTATTTCGTAGCTACTGAAGAGCTATACTTTAACTTTCTATATAGGAAGATTCTATATATAGTTTTCCTCAAAATTTCAATAATGATATGGTTCATTTTCGATAACAAGTATATCTGAAAACTATCATTTCGGAATTTTTAGCAGATTTATGTCAAATACTAGCGACTTAAAACTTTGAACGTCTTACATATCTATATCTAATCAAAAGCCTAAAAAATAAGCTTCTAGATTTAAAAATGACGTAATTTCCATACAAATTTTCATCCCCTATTTACATCCTTTACAGCCTTTTTTTCGTCTTGAAAAGTATGTCTATGCTTATGTCCTTTCTCAGGTTCTAGACTACCTGTGTACCAAATTTCATTTAAATCGGTTCAGTAGCTTTGGCATGCGCAACAGACATACAGAGTTACTTTCGCAATTATAATATTAGTAAGGAAGTTTAAATAAATTACTAAGATATTATTATAAAGAAATAGTATATCTATATAATGAGTAGATATTAACAGCTAACGTAATTTTAAGTATAAATTTACAGCGGCACTTCCAGTTTATTTTTATCTGCAACTATAAATCAATCAAACACTTAATGACATTTGTTATTGTGGAACATCCATCTATTATTTAAATTTATTGAATTAAACATTTAGGGCGTGTCGAACGTAAATAATGTTGTGGCAGTAGTAGCCCAGTGGTTAGTAGCGTGCTTTCTTGAGCAAGTGAAGCGGGTTCGGGTCTCGAGTGACGAACTTTGTCATTCTCACGTGTAAATCATTTTTAATATGGTTATTCTGACTATAAAGGGAACATCGTGTTAAAATTTGCATGGAAAAATGAATAGGAAAAAGGATAGGAAATTTTTAACAGTGACAATTTTTAAAAGTTAAATAGATAGAGTTCTTATTTATTTCAAATAATAATTATGATTTGCGTGGACACTAAATATGCTTATTTCGTATCGGCAACTCCATACAACCCGAAAATTTTAATTTTAGTAATTAAAATTTTAATTTTTAAGCTTGTATACATATAAGAGCCTTGTATACATATTATCTCTACATATAAGAGCCAAATCTGCAACTTCTCCTACAAATAGAAAATAGAAAGTGCCTAAAAAAATCATGCCACTGCGTCAACTTATAACAATAAATATTCAATGTGGTTCATCAAATTAAATACACAAAAAAGTTACCGCCAATCAATTATTATAATAAAGACCTAGAAAAAATATACTTCCACTTGTAAAGTGGAATTTGTTGAATGAATCATCATTATTAAGATCAAGTGATATTGTCGATCAGTTTTTAGTTTTTGCACTTTTTAAAATTATCTAAAACTAGTGCCTTGCCCAATCTTTACTCATCTTAACTTTATCTTTTTTTAAACTTTATTAGATGTACGTAAATATTTTACAATTTAAGATAAGTGCATACGTACCTTTTCGTTTTTTGACGACACGTTTGGCTCAGTTGGTAGTGACCCTACTTTCTGCGCCAACGGTCGCGGGTTCGAGTCCCGCTGGGGGTATTCATTTGTTGGGCACGAATGTTTGTACTCCAGTCATGGATGTTTATATTTATAATATGTATGTATTTAAAAATTTTATGTGTAGTATATCAACTATCTGGTATCCGTAACACAAGCACGTAACGTAGCTTACCACGGAACTAGATGGCGCTATTGTAATAATGTCCCAACATATTTATTTATTTATTTTACGCGTATGATTTTTGGTGCCTAACGATTTGAAATCTCTACAGCAATTATAGTTACGCAGAGATGGCGTGATTTTATTGATCCCCTCTAATGAATTAAATAAATAATTATAATATATAAGAAAAATATTTACATGATGAAAACTTTATAACCCTTATAATATATAATAATATATAATAATATAGATCCTATTATTTACATTGTATTCCGTTAAGACTTTATTTCTTCCGGTAAATAGTTCCAACGCTCACGATAGCGAGTATCGAATATGATTTCTATGGTAGAGGTCATTAATTCAAAGTACTGACAATTAGAGAGAATACAAAAATGCTTCGTCATTCACATGCTGTATACACAACGGTAGCTGTTTTATTGAATTCACTGTACTGATTGACGTGAAAAGTAATTACTAATTACGATATATTCATTATACAAGTGTTAGAGAAAACAGTTCTTAATTATGACGTAAATATTTTGTTTAATTTCAAACTGCATCCTGTAATTAGACGGTGATTAATTTTGTTACTTTCGCTTGGTAACGAGTAACGCGGGTTCGAAACCGGGTCCTGCACCTCTAATATTTTCAAGTGCGAACCATTTCTTTCATTACCACTTGTCTAACGGTGAAGGAAAAAATCTAAAAACCTAGCAAGTTTTCTAAAGACATGTGAAGTTCACTAACCAAATGTGAAAGGTGGACTACGGCCTGAATCCCTCGTATTGAAAGGAGGCCCGTGCCCAGCAGTGGGACCTTAAAAAGGCCTGAATATAATAATACTTACTGTTTATTTAACACTACCAACTTACTTTAGTTTCGTGTAGCTCTTATTCATAACCTATCTGTGAACTAAATTTCAACAAAATCTGTCTAGTCATTGATGTAAAATAATGATGAACATTTACAACTTACGAACAAACATACAACACATACAAATGCACTTTCATATTATTGTAATCTCATTATTTTCATATAACTTTGGAGTATAAAACAGAAGTTATAAAGTACAGTGTATATGTAGATCTATTTTATACATATACTAGCAGTACCCGCGGCTTCGCCCGCGTTCATTGTTTCAAGCCCGCTAGAAAACCAAAAAGTATCCTATGTTACTTCTTATACCTCCAAGAATATGTGTACAAAGTTTCATGATGATCCGTTAATTAGTTTTCGCGGGAAAGCGTAACAAACAAGCATACATTCACATTTATAATAGTAATAAAAATAAACTTATTTAAGCAAACTCACGATACATGCTTGTTGCGAATAACATCCTTATTAAATTCTAAGTTCATTTTCAATACATACACAATAAGTTAACTTTCTAACACTCTAGGAAATAGCCAACCCACATATTAAAACCTGTCTCGAACAATAATTTCACATTGCATAACACAAAAGCACGGGAACCGACCTCTGTAGGTCACTATTATAATTGATTAAGGCCGCATCAAACGCATTAACGTAAGATAATGTTTGACCTCTGACTCTACTTTTAAGTTTTCGCCTCACCACTATGTCTAGACACGTAATAGAGGATCTAAAGTTGATAGTGCATGCCATTTTTAATTTTTTTAAACATATTATGTATAATTTAATATAGAAACTTTATATAGGCTGTTAGCCAATTTTCTTCAGATGGCGGTATCTATGAATATAGAACGGTGTCAAAGCGTAATAATTCATAGTAGGTTCATATTTTTTAGTTGTGATATTTAGCAATTACCTTTTTATATGAATAAATTTCAATAAACTTAACACGTTTCAAATTAATAATATGTACCTATATATGATTTATATATGTATAAATAGTTTAATTTATTTCTGACACACATACATACATTGCGTACGATTGTTATTACTGTTCAAAAATGAACGAAGTGTCATGTTAAAGTGGTCATCTTTTGGACAATAGTTTTTGACCTCCGCCTTAGAAAGGAAAGTCAGTTTTACATTCTTGTTTATTTTTGTATTCTTTAACGGATACCGATGCCTATGAAGTTAGTGTATAAATTATGTTTTTAGGTAAATGGAATCTTCTAGAATCTAGATCATTAACTGATATTCTATTTTTACCGATATATTCATATATGCAGGCATATTTTAACTGCCTCGGTGGTGTAGTGGCTAGCATGTACGGCCACACACCGAGAGGTCCTGGGTTCGAGTCCCGGGTCGGGCCAAGTTTAGTTATTGAATCTTTCGGTTTCGTTAGCCTCAGTAACAGCCCGGAGTTGGGAAGTTGGTGGTGGTTCATCCCCGTGCCTCGGAGAGCACGTAAAGCCGTCGGTCCTGCGCCTTAGCTCTTACTGGTCGTGTCGAGTAGTCGTCCCACCGGAGTATGAGAGTGATAGGAATAGAGAGTGCACTTGTGTCTGCGCGTACACTTGTGCACTATAATATCTCCTGCGTACTTGGCCAGTCTCAATGAGATTGGCCGCCATGGCCGGAATCGGTCGGAGAACATTATTATTATTATTATATGCAGGCCTTTTTTGTCACTTCTTCTTTGGAGGCTTGCAAAATATTTTTCTAATAAAGTAAATTATTTTTTCAAATTCATTTAATTTTTCAGTCTTATAGCAATTTTTTGGGATTGTAGATATTCCCTCAAAAAAAATCCCCTGTATATATGTATTAATGAACCATTTCCATACAACCTTTTTATATCCAAAACTGAAAAGAAATAGCATTAGCATTAACGTAGCATAAAAGCCGGGTCTACTAGATACATGGTATTGGCTGGCTTGTTATAAGCGAACAGAATATTACATTTAAAAGATAATTTAAAACCAAATCGAAGCTGAAATTATCATAATATTAAACATGCCAACCTTAAGTAGCACTGTGCAACAATAGACATTTAGTCAACAGGTAATACATCTCATAAATATTACTTTTATCTCTAACGACGCATGATTAATCAAATAATTGCTTTAACTAAGGACCCCCCGGAGGTGACCCTAACAATTTGACCCACGCCACCGCCATTTCTTGTCGACTAAGTGTCTGCATATCAAAATACATCCTACATTGTACCGACGTGGTCAGATAATCGTGTAAAGAACTTAATATAATATATAAAATGGCATGACTGTCTTTATGTTACTAAAATATTCTCTTCCTAATTTTGATTATATAAAATATAAATAAATAAATATCTTGGGTCATTATTATAACAGCGCCATCTAGTACCGTGGTAAGCTATGTTACGAGCTTGTGTTACGGATACCAGATAGTTGATATACTATACATATACATTTTAAATACATACATATTATAAATGTTAACATCCATGACTGGAGTACAAACATTCGGGCTCAACAAATGAATGCCCCCAGCGGGACTCGAACCCGCGACAGCTGGCGCAGAAAGTAGGGTCACTACCAGCTGAGTCAAACGTGTCGTCATTCACGTCATATTAATAGCAAAATGAAATATTTTATATAAAAAAGGCTTATCTATACATATCATAAGATCTATAATTTGTCTTTAATCTGTACATTAAATATTTTTTTGAAAATCTTATTGAAATAGTAATTTTTAGTTAAACGGAGGCTGGATCTACAACTTTTAGAATTTTTGTCTATCTATCACCGCATCATGTGATTACGACTGGACAGATTTTGACGAAATTTGGTATGATGATAGCTTTATAAATGATAAATATAAGTTAATAATATTGCCATAATTATAAATTATTTTTAATTTATTTAAATTTAAATATAAATGTTTAGAATTAAAATTTTATAAGGTACTCTGATGCCATTTTCAAAATTTTTGTAAATTGTGGGTGTGGCACTGTCTGTAACAAGTATATAAACCTATGAGATGTCAAATACCTTAGTCTCTCCCGTGACCATGATTGCTGTAAAGCATTCGAAACGTCGGGAACTAAATGTCAAAATAAATCCGCGACAAAATCCGAAAAGGTAGTTTCATTTATAATGTTGAATATTCGCGTAAATCTAAGAAAGTATTATGATGATAGCTGGTTAACCTGTTCAACATATTAAATGCTTGTTTTTTCGGAAAAATCCAAATACCTAATAACGAACTCTACTCAACTAGGGAAAGATAATATTTATACCAAATGAGAATCAATGAGTAATTATGCATCTATAATCTATAATATAAATAAATATAAATATGACATCATTACACATAGCACCATCTAGTTCCGTGGTAAGCTACGAGGCTTGTGTTACGGATACCAGATAGTTGATACACTACACATATTATATAACTTTAAATAACAAACATTTGAGCTCAACAAATGAGGGGCACGAATTAAGGTTTTTCGTTTAATATTTTAATTATACAAGAAATCAGATATAGTAAAAAAGCCTTGCTTATTAATAAAATAAATAAACTCTAGTCAGGCTAAAGACAGCATAGCTAATCCTTCGCTGTATGCTACTGACATTTGCACGTCCGCTAAATGTCTAACATAAATTACATTGTATTTACATTTTCGTATACGTATATTCAAAGCACTATTGTGGAAAAGAGTATTAGAAAAATCTTTATCAATTCTAAATGATTTATTTAAATATTTCGAATAATCTTATAATATAAAAATGAATCGCAAAATGTGTTGGTAAGCGCATAACTCAACAACGCCTGGACCAATTTGGCCAATTCTTTTTTTGTTATGTTTGTTATTGTTAGGAGAAGGTTCTTATGAAAGAAAAAAATAAGAAAGTTGTGCGGAAGATTAGAAAATTAAAAAAAAACTTTATAAAATTAACGGCGTTTGACGTATCAGTTATGACCGTTGCCATGGTGCGTGTAATGGTAATTCATATTATAATCAAGTCAAATATATACCGGGCGGTGCGAAATAAATATATACAACACGTACTTAAGGACGAACCCGAGCGAAGCGAGGGTGAGTCGCTAGTTCAATATAATTATTACACAATATATGTTCGATATTTTCACCATCTAAATATGTACGTCAAAATTTACATATTATGTTTGAAATTATAAAATGCATTAATATTATTATGAAAGTATTATCATACTCGCACTATATACAACTAATGTAATGCGGAATAGTACACCTGTTTGATACATGTCTATTAAATAGAGAACGACTGTAAAGAAAAACATTACAAAATAATTAAATCACTTAGTAATTAAAAGTATTACACGTTTTTTAAACGGACTTTTATTTTACAATAGAATTCTCCGCGACTCAGTCCGTTTTCTAAAGGCAGTAAGCCAAATTCAAAAAATATATATATATATATATATATATATATATATATATACATGTGATGTTATATAGCCTATAACTTTCCTCGATAAAAGGACTATTCGACACTAAAATATTTTTTCATTCGAATCATTACTTCCTGAGATTAGCGAGTAACCAAACCAACCAAAGGAGCAAACTCACTGCATTTTCATATTATTATAGATTGTCTTAGTTTTCACATAATATATGAGTACATAAATATCTTATACGAAAATAAAGCTCTTGGTTCTGAACATTTCACCGTAATAATATTTAAGCAATGCCTACATTTAGATCGAAAAAGCGAACAAAGTAGCAAGCAATAGTTAGCTTACATTATTACTGTATACTTTGCGTAAGAACCCCCGCCGATAGTGACCTTCGCCACTGCCATTTCTACGTCTAAGTGTCTTCATATCACTATTAAGGTTACATTGTACTGACATGATTGTTGTGTTCCGTTAAGCTTTAACGGTGTTAAACGATTTGTCGGTCAGTAATATTTAGATTGCGTCGTATTTGTCTTAAATTTATTGTAATCCACTCAAGAGGTCATGATTTTGTTTAATAATATATGAATGTAATACCTATTATTATTATTATTGGGTTTTAGCCGACTTTTAAAAAGACGTTCTATGTTTTGTATGTTTAATCACTGATTTCTCGCAAAGGAAAAATAATTTTCGATAGCTTAAATACTACTCTAATAAGATGAATAGGTTTCAGATTATTTACTTTAGCTTACTACTTGAAGTTTCCAAAATAATCATTGGAATAATATTTATCATTGGGATACTATTCATCATGACCGTGTCTCACAACCGATTAAGACAAGCGAATTTTTCTTAGCTTAAACAAAAGATTAATTATATACGATAGGTTTTAATAGCCTTTTTTTCCAATTAACAGCATTTAGCCTTTTCAAACCTGTTCGATAAACAATGACCATAAGTAATACGTGGGTACGTCGACATTTTCGTCTAACATATGTGAACGTCCTAATTGTGAAAGTGGCAAACAAAAGCCGATGGACAATGGCCCACCATGATGGATATTTGCTTAGATGTTTGTCTTGCTCATGCATATTCATAGAACCTGGTTATGTGATAGATTAGACGTGGGTGTGGATTGGCCTTTTTGGTGAAATATATGTGTTTAAACATCTCTCATATATACTTAGTTTGTCAACTGAAAAATAACAATTAGTCTTTAATAATAATTGATTTTATAGCAAATAATATATTTCATTGAAATTTTACAACATAGTATAACAAGACTTTATTTTAGTAAAGTTTTTGTTCACTGGATTTCTCGTGATGCGGTAACTGACAGACAGCCAGATAGACAAAAATCTAAAAACTATGCATTTCTTGGCAGGTCCCCGTATCGATAATAATGAATATTGCAATAAGATTTTCCAAAAAAAAATTTAATGTAATAAATATGCTGTTTTTTTATTTCAGGTAGAATGTCCATCGCAGTTATGAACTTTTTCGATACTGTTAATACCAAGCTATTGACATGATATGACGGATAGTGTACTTATTCAGGTATGTAACATTTAATTAAACATATTCATATTTAATTTTTTTTATAAACTTTGCAAGAGCTTTACAGCAATCATGGTTACGAGAGAGACAAATTCCAAGACTAGTAAGAAAATTTAACAGCTTTTAAATAACGTCAATCATATATGAGTAGAATTTACCTATATATTTAAAAAAGGCAAAAATAATGTTCGTCAAATAAAAAAAATGTAAAAAAAAATAGGAGAAAAATGACCTGAAGTTTTGTCTATGTCTATTTATCTTCACTCTCATTCTAGCTTTACTCAGATTAGATTTCTAAGTATGATTTAACGCTTAGTATTTTCAGAGAAGGCAGTGGTAGTGGTCAGCCCAGCGGTAACGCGCTCGCTTGTTTGACCGAGTGGTCCGGGTCTCGCACCTGTGATATTTTCATGAGCGTCTGAGAAAAGCTAGCAAGTTCTCGTAAGACATGTGAAGTCCGCCAACACGCACTAGGCCAGCGCGGTGGACTATGGCCTGATCCCCTCGTACTGAAGGAGGCCCGTGCCCAGCAGTGGGACGTTAAAAAGGGCTGATGACATATTTTTAGAGATGTTACAGTAGTAAAAAGTGTCCTATACGTTAAGTATAATGTATGTACGACGACCTGGATAACAAATTATCATCATACGAAATTTTATAACAAAAAAAGCTCAAAATCTGCCTAGTTTGTCTCGTCACCGACAGAAAAAATCTAGATAATACTATAGATTAAAAATATTGATTTGTCCTCCATATAACAAATAATGTCTATTTTAATTAGATTTCCAAAAAAAAAATTTGCGTACTGATTTTAGTAACTTAGAATTGTGTTAATAAGTAAATATGAGTATGTACAGCTTAATAAAATGACATTTTATCTACATATACAATATAATATCAATTTTATGAACAATATAAAAACAATAAATGTCACACACTTAATATCTACATATTATATACGAAATGCCGCGATCAACTTTCTTTTTAAAGTTGGAGAGTTTGTCGATGGTGTGCTTCGTCATGCCCATCATAACGTTGGTATGAATTTAAAAAGTTTATTTCACTATGTAAGACAGTAAAAGTAGCAATAAATTATAATATTAGTATCCCAGTGGTAATACGGAAACCGAGTGATGCGGGTTCAAATCTCTGGTCTGATTTACGTGGTGGGGTGGCGTGATGGACGAAGGCCTGATCCTCTTCGCATTAAAACGTAGGCCCGTGCTTAGGGATATTATAATTACCTTGGGACATTATTACAACAGCGCCACCTAGTTCCGTGGAACCTCCGGCTTGTATGACGGATACCAGATAGTTGATATACTACACATATACATTTTAAATATATACGTATTATAAATATAAACACCCATGACTGGAGTACAAACATTCGTGCTCAACAAATGAATGCCCCCAGCGGCACTCGAACCCGCGACCGCTGGCGCAGAAAGTAGGGTCACTACCAACTGAGCCAAATGTGTCGTCATTATCTTGAGTAACTGTCAGCGACAACTTAACATATTTTAGCGTACAGAACTGCTGTTTACTTAACCAAGCTAATATTGTTAATTCGTTTTTGATTATGATGTTAAAACTGATTGGATAGGAAAACATAATACTTTCTTAGATTTACCTAAATATTTGACATTTTAAATCACGGGAGAGACAGATTTTCGATGAACATGATTGCTACAAAGTATTCATGAACGAAAACTGAAACATTGGGAACTAAAAATCTTAAGTAGTCCGCGACAAAATCCGAAAAAAATATAAAAAACCAATTTTGGTACTCCACTTTTTCCCAATGTCAATCGACCGATAATAATAAATAACTCAAGAATAGCGTAGCGTTTTATATAGTTAAAGGATTTAAAATATTCGTTTAGCTATTTCAGAGATACATACAAATATTTTTTTCTATTAACTCAGACAGTAAATCAAAAGTCCGGGAGGCCCACTCCCCATCCCTCCTCCCGTCCTTCTCCCTCCTCCCTCCCTCCCTTTCCTGAAAGGCCGGCAACGCATCTGCAAGCCCTGTGGCGTTGCAGATGTCCATGGGCGGCGGTGATCACTTACCATCAGGTGAGCCTGCTGCCCGTTTGCCCCCTTTGCCCTATAAAAAAAAATCTTTTATTTTTTATTTCATTCAAAAATTAAATATTTTAATTTCCTATACACGTAATAAGGACTGGAATTTAATTGAATACAAAATAACTCAATTTTAAAATTTAAATCAACTTTATAATACGTTATATCAATAAAAACATTTACATCTTAAATTTTTAGTTTATCTTCTACGGTTAGATGGTGATTGACAATACTCAAGCATTTTGTTAAGTACGTACTTGGATGATTGGTATTTACAAAGCAAAATTTGTAAGAGATCATTGTAATTTACAGCCTGCGGGCCTTTGAAAGTTTTGTGCCTCGCCTCAAATATTTTATTTATTCTAATATAGCACGCCTAAAATATTTGCGGCAAATGAAAAGCTAACTGTTAACTAACACATAGGTATACAAGAACACTTTTTATTTCAGGTTACATTTAAAAATACAAAAATGTAACAATTTGATTTAATTTCATTTATAAAACATCGTCAGAGCTTCTGTCATTGACAAAAAGAAGCGAAAACGTTTATTTATAAAAATAGTATGGCAAGCAGATTCTAAACACGTAATAATTAAAAAAAAACTAATAGAGCGTAACGACTGAAACTATTTTATAATCTTTGTTATTCTGCATTGGTCACGCATTTCATATCAAAAATTAATAATTTATATTAAAAGTCATACTATTGCCAATTATTTTGCATGAAATCTCTGTAAAGCGGTCAATATCAAATCCCTATAAACTAATGCTAATGCTTGACTTCTTTCTACTTCTAGAAAATTGAATTGAATTGAAACCCTACGATACAAACTAAGTAATAAATATTTTTCTATACATTCCATTCATTTCGCCACCATAACATATTTTACGTAATACGTATAAGATGCGTTACACAACAATATAAATCTCAGTGTAATCATTTACAATTTCTATTTCCATCGACAAATAACGAAATTTCACCTCACTATAATATTTTATCTTTAGACGTATTTAATATCAATGGAGTACGTCACTCTGCTGGGGGTCCTAGAGGTCCTAGTAATAAATAATACTGTACAAATAGGGATAATTAACAACAATACTAGACACTTAATCATTTAACGTCTTAAGTAACGCTTGAATCACACTTACTATCGATTTACTTAAATTAGCACAATCTTGTCACTGCTTTGCTTTTCTAGCAATGAATATTCGATGCTGTATTGTCTATAAATAAAACTTATGATTGCGTTATTTAAATTTGTACTCAAAAATGTAGAGAAAATCATGTGCCCTTTAACAGGCACTAAAATCGAACTGGTGTTATTTGTGAGTTACATGAGACCAACATAGATAGACTAGAGAGTGGTACGTGCATTTTACATCACAATTAGTCATGCTTAGGTAACGTTACAATCCTTTAATTGTATGCAACTGTAATAGAACAATGAAAGATATAGAAAAAAATTATTAAAATACTACGTTTACGTATTTTTAATCATTTTCACTTATTTTTTTCCGTGAGCTTAGAAACAGGTCTTTCTTTAGTTAATACATAAAGTAATATATGGTATTTTTTAGTTTTTGCCTAATTTTATATTTCGAACCATTATTTCCTCTTAACTCAAGGTGATGATCATATAAACAGTAATTAAGCATGTACCTACTTGAATATTATTTATAACTTATGTCTTAACATTTTATGTTGTCTTGATAAATATATAGATATTACAAAGTAGAACCAAACTGGTTGACGCAATAATATTCATATTTTAATAACGAGTTGTAATGTCAATATACAAATTATATTATATACATTTCTGTAATTATGTAACAGTGTGTTAATTTTGATGCTAATGTTGGGATGATTAACGATTAGAATCAAAAGGTTGATCGTATTCGATAGAAACATCATCTGTCAATCGTGTGATGTATTAACAGCCGTGCAATTGCTATAGTAGAGGATCCGGCGATAATAATGAAATGTTTAATATTTTTCTAGCCTTATCATGTATTTAATATGCTTTTTGCTAATTGTACGGAACTATACAATTTTTTTTTTTTTTTTAATTTTATTTTACACACAACACTATTATATATTTGGACTCCAAACGGCCCTTGACAACGTCACAACTCACAACAACCAACAAACCAACAACACAACCACAAGTCACAACGAAACCCTACAAAACTTTCGACAACCTCATAGAACTTGACCTACAGAACTTACGAACACGAAATTATAACCTACACAACTGACAACCCTGACCTGGTCGAATCCACCTTAGACCTTATATATTCCCCAACAGAACGTAACGCTTGCGCGATTTAAAGTACTACTAGCGCCATCCATTGAGAAATAGTAAAACTAACCTAAACAACACTCCGCCCCCCTAGGACAACATGTCCTAGCAACATTCTGGCAATCGGCATAATCTAGATACCGGGCGCTGTACTATACCCGATTTGGTACGAACGTCATACATTCTTGCATAACCGTCTGTGCCTGGATATCCCTTTACTATCCTTCCTAATCTCCACGTAGCGGGTGGCAGATTAAGCTCTTTTAGAAGAACCAGCTCTCCTACCGAAAATTCTCTCTGAGTTGACTTCCATTTCGTTCTTTCTTGTAACCTCGATAAATATTCAGATTTCCATTTCTTCCAAAAGCTCTGCACCATTTGTTGCATAGTTTGCCATCTTCTCAAAGGAGTCAATTCCGATATATCAATATTGCGTTCTGGTACAGCTATTAAAGACTCTCCGATAAGAAAGTGTCCAGGAGACAAATAGTTCAAATCCTCTCCTAATGGCGTAAGTGGACGAGAATTAAGACAAGCTTCGATCTGAGTCAATAAGGTGTATAATTCCTCAAATGTGAGTGTCGATTGTCCGAGAATTCTTTTTAAATGATATTTGGTCGATTTTACACCTGCTTCCCATAATCCTCCGAAATTAGGAGCTCCAGGTGGTATATAAACCCAACGGGTGCCCTTATTATCTAATTCTTGAGCTAATTCTTCAGGTAACTCATTTCGACCTTCTCTCCACATCTCTAATAATTCTTTGTTCGCCGCTATAAATGTTGTGCCGTGATCACTCCATATCTCTTTGCACTGCCCTCTACGAGCTACAAATCGCTTAAAGGCTGCAATAAAACTTTGAGAACTCATGTCACTAACCAGCTTTTAAGCTTAATTATATCTACGGTTTATGCTAAAACGGTTATTGCTAATTTATATGATAAACATTTGAATTTTTTAAAATATTCCCACTATTTATGATGCATGTCAGGGCCTATAAATAAAGTCCTACAAACAGACTTTTTAATTCATTGGGATGATCATTCGATATATCAAATGTACCTACGTCACATTAACACCACCAACTTCTTAACTCCGAACTATTGAGACTTCCTTAACAAAAAACTTTATAAACAAACCTGATTGAAGTTATTTCAATAAAAAACTAGTTCAACTTAAGATTTTTTGTCAAACATTTGTTGGTATGCATTTGTTCTAAATATAATGTGCTACGAAGTATGTAAATGTTTAATAATTAAAGAGATAACCTGCGTATTTTCACTTTCATAATCATTTACACTAATATAAGGAATTCTGTATAAAGAGATTCGTCATTTAACGGTACATAAATAAAGGTCAATTCGTAACCGTCTCTCGGACTACACAAATATGTCTATTGTAAAAGTTGATATGTATTGTAACGGCTGGTTGTCGAATATTTTTACGAAAATAATTTAGACGTGACTTTTCAAAGAATTACTACCAATTGTTATATACGAATATATCTGAATAATGTCTGTTATAAGGACTGGTTTTCCTTGTGATTTGTCAATATATAATATTTATTTCTAACACAAACTTTCTATTAGTTCTCGATTTTAAAACTGAAATATTTTTCTGAAATGATTTCTTTAACTGAAATAGAATTTTACACGGATTTTAGGGAGTTGGATATTAGGAACACTTAAACTTGTAAAATATCTCGTACCCCATTATTGTATTTCTTGCTAAATCGGTAATAAAAGTCGAAAGACTTCATAATTATAGCTAATTAGTTATTAAACGTACAAAAAAGGAGGTTAATATCTCTAATCATAGTTAATCAAAATAAATCTGATAAATACTTATTAGTTGTATAGGAAACGTGACCTTATCTTGATAGATTAAAGTACATTTTAGTATACAGTAGTAGATGTTAAAGAAAAATAACAAATTTGAAAGTGAAATGATTTTAAAGGCTTAAATTTTAACTGTTCATGTTAATACTTGTATATGCTTATAAGTAGGCAGAGAACGGAGTGCCAAGCGCAACGATCTCTACACATCTCTCTTGGTACTTTCATTATAATTATTATTATTAGCTTCATAAATACTCAAGGTCAGATTTTGACACCATTACGCCCAAAATTCCCATTCTCTATGAGCTCTACCTTGTGTATCTACTATCTATGTATTATCGACCATTATATCGAATTGAAATAAAATCATCAACCCTTATAATATTATTGGCATATTTAAATAAAAATCTTAAATATTTAATGACTCCTTAAACTTTCATAGTCCCAACTCCCAGTCAATTTTCTTAAGATGTGAAATTCGGCAAGAGCTATGATCACGGTACTGACAGTTATACATCATAATATTAATATACACCTATAAAAGATCGTTGAAAAAACTTATTCATTAAGTATCTAAATTTATTACACTGACCTATTAAATCAAAGCTTTGCAAAAAATTATAATAAGTATACACTTATTATTATCAATAATGATAGACCTTATAAAAATATCGATATGTTTAAATAATATCTATTGGTGATAGAAATAATGCTTATCTCGTTTATAATTCTATAGTATAACAAATATTAAAGAGGCATGTTTAAGCTCAGTTACAGGTTGCAAATCGCGATTGTTTGTGACTTTCGCAAGGGACGTCCACTCTCGTGATCGAGTAGGCTGTGGGCAGACCGTTGGCACTATACAGGATGTTTTAAAGTAATTATAACAAATACTCGAAATAATGTGACATAAGCATTGTAAATTGAGTTCAAATGTATGAACTCATTGTTATAGATCACTAGCGTCTAACTCTCGCTTCGCTTCGGGTCCTTCTCTAGGTTATACGCTAGTACGCTATCATTTTCAATTCTAAGGTAAACTAAAAATTTATTTTATTGAAATATTTATTTTATCTGAACAATATGTGATCTAATGAAGTAACAAACATAGAAAAGAAAGAAACTGAAAGGTTTCCCAAAAGCTATTAAAAAGTTTCCATTTTTTTTTCAAAGATGACCTAAAAAGATAAAAAGGCACTAAACTGTTCTGCCTTTGCCGATTAAGAATGTTATAGATAATATAATATAAAATTAATTAAGGACAGCCTCTATAACTAACAAGTTATACGACAAGTTGCTCTACTTCATCTCGGATATAATTCATTGTGGGAATCAACAACAATCGTAATCATGTGACGTAATTAACTACGTTTATGCTAATTTTGTTTCATACCAGCCTTTAATAATATATCAAATTCAACGTATTATTGTGAAGGACGTTGTTTGGTAACATCTAAGTATGAATTATTTGAATTCGATTGGTCACTTTCACTATTTTTATTGCTTTGTAGACTCAATAATTTAAAATCATACAATTTATGTATTTTTTTTATATTTATTTGCAAAATTGTGATGTTTTCGTAAACGTATTTCATCTTCTGTAGAACAATATAAAATATGTAATATAATATAAGATTCTAACAAGTTAAATTTTATTACTAATTATAAGTAATAGTATAAAACGTGTTATGTAAAATAGCGCCATCTATTGCAAGGAAAAATCAAACTTCCATACAAGATTTTGTTTCATAATAATATTCTGATTCTCTCCAGCTTACAGTGTTCAGGGAAAAAAAGTTATTAACGGTCCTGTATACGAAATTTTATGGGCTTTATATTATAGCTTTAAAATGGGTTGAAAGCCTCAATAATTTCCTCGCCTAGTCCAGGGCTGGTAATGAGAAATCTCCTCAGCAGAATTATATGATTTGGCAAGAATGCAGATTGCACTATGTAAAAAAAAAGTAAAACGTCACGCATCTCCAAGAAAAGTGAAGGATCATTAGTAATACTTGATGTACTTGTAAAATATATTCATTTACTTTAGTTCTATCCTTGTAATACAATATTTTTTGGCCATGCCAAGCTAGCTACCACCTAAACAAGTATCTGTCACCTTACACTTGAAACAATAACTATGGAAGCAAAAAACATAATTTTAATTTATTCGTGTAAGAACAACCCATCAGACTGGCGCCTCGACTATGATCGATCGACTCGATCAAATCGTAATTAATCGGTAATAGTAATATGTTGTAATATCGATTCAAATGAAGCTATAGCGATGTTCTTGCATGTAAGTCTTGTTTTTGGGTTTGATATTTATATAAAAAAGTAAAATTTAGCTGTTAGTATGTTTGAAACCATCTCCTAAACAACTTTAGTAATAAAAAGTGCAAATGAATTTAAATACTAAAGTCATACTTAATATTTATTCATAAATTATTTTAATCGAGCTGTATATAAGCAAAAATCTTATCAATACTTAGGCTACTGATAAGAAGGCAACAGGTTAAAGACTTCTCATACATTATGGGACTCGGCCGCACTCGAGATCGCTTCACACCCGTGCCCTGCCTACATTCCAGTACTTTAACAATATAGCATTAAACAACGATTTAACAGATGTGGAACATAAATCAATTTTTCACAACAATGACAATATCTTTACATCAGATATAAAATGTGAACGATTCAGTCAAAATATAGGACTTATTCAATTTACTTAGAACTTAGTTTTCTATGTTATGCTTATTTCAGTTACAACGTTTGGTTAAGCGTGGTTTATAACAATGCGTACTTGCGTCCAGTCTGCTTGGTTGCGCCAAATCTTACTTGGGATATCGCAATATCTTGTTGAAATAATACAATTGAATACTACGACTTTACGTGCTTGAGTTTATTATTAAAATATTTTAATCTTTATTAATTTGCATATTAGTCAGATATCTCATTAAGTGTTACTTTTTTATATATTATATTCTATACATCAAAAAGGTTCTAAGTATTTTGGATTATCGATTTATTTAAATTAATTTTCTATTGGTTCGTTAATTTTAAGACTTCGTAGTAGCTTTTCTTTATTTTACTTCTCTAATAAACCTACGAAATATTTACCTAAGCTTAATACATATAATATACTAATATTATAAATGTGAATGTATGTTTGTTTGTTACGCTTTCACGCGAAAACTACTTAACCGATCATCATGAAACTTTCTTATTCTTGGAGGTATTAGAAGTAACATAGAATACTTTATTTACCATTTTTCTAGCGGGCTTCAAACCATGAACGTGGGCGAAGCCGCGGGTACTGCTAGTCTTTAATATAATATTGACAATAAGTTTAACTTAGTACATGTATGTTTCATTATATCATGACATGGATTTCTCTTCACAAATTAATAATTCATAGTTAAAATTAATAAGCCTAAAATAGTAAAACTCAAATTTAAACAACACAACAGACAATATTAGGCTAAAAATTATGTACATAATAATTTACACAGCTATTTCCCATATAACATGATATTTCCAATCAAAATTGCTTACTAAATATAACTGCCTCTAAGCTCTTCCAAAACCAGTCCGCAGAATAGCTGTACTTCGACAGGTGTTTGAGAGTTATGAGATAAGTTGTGAGTTTTGAAATCAGCCTCAAAAGTATATAAACAATTAAATAAAGATTATGCAAATCAAACTTCTCCTAATCACCGGCCCCTGCAGTTCGAGGCCGGCCTTGACACCAAATACCATGAGAATTTAAAAGCCGTAATTGAAAATTTAATATGATAGTTTTCTTTTTAAAATTATTATCGCTTCAAAATATTACGGTGTAATTGTTGTAAATATAATATTTTGGTAAGAATGTCACAAAATACGAGTTTATCATTATATATATATAAATTGAAATCTGTTTTCAATTTCAAATTAACAGCTTTTTACTAAACGCATATTTAAAGTACCTATAAGGTACTTACATCAAAAAATCCATTTTTAAAATATTTGTCTGTCTGTCTGTCTGTTTGTTCCGACTAGTCTCTGAACCGACTGGACCGATTTTGACGGGACTTTCACTCGCCTACAGCTAATGTTAAAACATTATGAGTAACTTAGGCTACTTTTATTTTATTAGAAAATTATCAAAACCGTTTAATTTATTTTAACTTACGTCTAGTAAAGAATATGTTGCGCTTATTAATGGATAATATACGAAGCGATTTTTTATTCATTAGTAGATACTTGTAATTAAATGATCTTACAAATCTCGTTAATTTTGTGTTTATTAATTGATTCAAATTTCCTAAATTATCTTTACATGTAATAATAAAGTGGGGTCGAATTTCAACTAAGTATGTCAAGTGTAGACGTGTTTAACATAAATTCTTTTAATTAGTTTAAGTATTCAAATTAACATTTGTTCTGATAGTGATCAGTGGGTATTGTGTTTATTTTTGGAACTACCTTCAACTCTTATATTTTCATGTTCGAATAATTTTACACGATGTAAACTGCGTGTCATAAAGAACCTAACTAGTTCTTATAAGACATGGATGATGGAAAGTCCGCAACCAACACTTGAATCTATGGCCTGATCCTCACAATATTTTAAATTCCACGAATGCTGATTGAATGTGAGTATACAAGCAAGTACAGGTCCATCCATAAATAATTACTTCGTATTCGTATAAAAGTAAAATATTTCGTATAGATAATAGGTATAATATCTTTCTTGAAATCAAAAAAAAATCGTAAAAATCGATTCACTGTTCCGAGTTGCTATCGAGCTACACAAAAAACATACAAACGAATTTAGATATAGATAAATATCTTGACCGAATATTATATCATAAATATCTTTCAAACTCAATGAAAGAACATTTGCATGAACATAGAACGTACTGGCTATTGTTGCTTACCGTTCTAATTACATTAACAATGTTTGCCCTTCTGCGAAATGCCACTTGTAATTGCCGTTCTCAATATTCGATTAATTAAAGTCATCACTTTCAGTTTTATTATAGTCTCCATTCTCATCTGGGTCGATAGCCTAGTTGTTAGCATGTACGGCTTCAAAGCCAGCCATCAGCCATCCTGGGTTCACGTCCCGGGTATCGTAAATATAGTTTTTTTTGGTTTTATGTCTAGAAATTCTCAATAATACTCTGAAATTGGGAGAATGGGGTGTTTCACAGGCCAGGCCAGGTAAAGCTTCTCACGGAAAGTTTTGAACTGTCATCGCATCGGCCTATAAGAGTGAAAAGAATCGAGAATGCACTAGTATCTGCGCGCATATTTACGCACTAAAGTATCTCCTGCAAGATGGCTAGTCTTTTGATATAAACCGCGGTTGTAAAAATCGGTCTAGTGAACATCATTATTATTTTCTCCTTGAATACCAACACAATATGCTGCAAGTACCTAATCTAAAGAGAGCGAAAAGATTTATTCTTTGTTTGGGTGACTGGCATTGATTTATTGTATTATTTAGGACACGTTTGATTTTTATACGAAATAAATTTTGATTTCGATTATATATCACTATATCGGAAAATGTCATCACTGTGTTATAATAAAACGAGTTTATTACATCTACTTCTAAATAAAAGAATTTTGATACTAAAATATACATAATATGACCAACAATAATAATTAAATCAAATAAAGCTGAATGTCGTAATATAGAAAGATATACTAATGTTAACACGATTTTTATTACTCAGACCCACAATACAAGGCAACTTAATGTCCGTCGGTCCGGATGTTACGAAAATCACTTAAAGTTTTACTCAATATCGACACAGCATTCATCCTAATCACTCGGGCAATAAAAATGTAATAATTTAATTAATTAATTTGCTGTCGTAATAAATAAATTATGTTATTTTAAGAAACAAAACTCTTTAAAAGCCTTACATTTTAGTAGGTCATGTATTATTAGATATTAGTTTATATATAAATAACTAGATATCAGAAATGAATTTTGATTAGGTATGTACTTATTTGAAAAATGGAGTAAATTGAATTATATGTATAAATACACAGCTCTTTAACTTTCGGCTTCAAAACAGTAGATATTCCTAAAGATATCTTAAGTTAATTGACTTACTTTAATATTAAACTGTCATATCCGGTCATCGAACCCATGATCTTTGACATAGTAAGCACCACTTAAACAAAATACGTCACAATCGTCTCATTTTTGATTATCCAAGTCGTTTCACTAAGCCTTCCCTTCACTTGTCTTCAAAAAACCCATTTTGCTTTATACATATACTTCGAACAGGTTGATAAAGGGTTGACAAAGGATATTGTTAGGCGCCTATTGTTATGAGCAAACACCATCGAGGTGACTCAAGGGCTGTCCTACTATGGAATAAGCTTTTTTGGAATTCTTCTACATCTATACATTATTTTTCTTGAAAACTTAAATAGTGTTATTAAAGAATATAAGAAACTTGCATTAGCACGCGTCTTTGCGCGTACTTAAAATATGGGTCATATTTGCACTAATTTATATTACTAACCCCTTTGTTACACTTTTTGTTTTATTTTTAGGATTGAAATTCTAAATTATTAAATGAACTATGAACATCATTATTATACCAACCAAATTTCAAATTTCTGAAATATACATATTATACTAATATCAAAGAGTGGTATTTTGCTTATATTTATTTTACATTTAAGTGTTCTGAATATTATTTTTTTATAAATATAATTAAAGCAAATGATTGCTCTGATTGTGATCAAAATTTAACATAGACGTGTTCAAGTACATGAAGATTTTGACGTTTTGACGTGAATTACTGGCAAAGAACTATAATAATACGAAAGATAGCTCGCGAATTGCAATAAAATATTATGTGATTATATTTGTATGTTATACGTATGTATGTATGTCCATTGTACATACATAAGTACTCGTATGTAAGGTAGAGCCATGACGTGTCGCTAGGATTTAACAAAATGTATTTAAAATGTTGACATTATAGTTGTTAAAATTTTATCAAACTCCGCTTAGTACGGACTATAAAGTAGAGCACCACTGTATATCCGGAACAATAGCAACTTTAGTGGGCAACGACTCGAGATTGCATTTGAAATATTCACAAACTCATTCTGCGCCCGTCTGTCTGGCCATAACCGTGTTAACATATCCTCAATACACGAGAACACATGAAAATAAACTCTATGGCTTAAAAAATAACGATATATCGACCGTAAATTTTGGTTATCATAGAGTTTTTTACCATATGCTTACTATAAAATTAGCATAATTATAGATATAGTGGCTGACCCCAGATAAAGCGACCTGGAGGTTATTGATTTTTCTTTCGAGTGTGATAATGGATGGCCTGTCACACTTTAAAATATTACATTTTTAAGGTTTTTATCTTTGGGGAATACCAAAACATAGTAGTAGATATTATAATAGTGAGATTTAACGAGTTATGTGATGAAAATATTGGCATTTCTCAGGCTAAAAAGTCATATAAGCATCGCTATGAATATGTTGTTTATTTACAACGTAGACACTTTGACTCTTAATAGAATTAATGGGTAAATACTAGGCAATATAATGAAATTCTCGAACTACGTTAACTACGTACCTATAGTATACGTATTTTGTAATGTAACATTATAATGCCTTCCCAGACTGACAGACAGACAAAAACTATAAAAATTGTAGAAGAATATATCATTCCAAAAAGGACAGATTACATTAAAGTACAGATTCAACTTTATATGTATATATTTAGTAACATTATATTTAGTAATTTTAATACTTAGTAAGAACAGTTAGTCTAGTATCTCTAATATGTAAATTTTTTCAAAAATTTCACCTAAGTCCAAGGAGTTCCTTAGATAAACACCATAAGTGGAATAAAAAAGTAATTATAAATAAATAAATAAATATGTTGGGACATTATTACAACAACACGATCTAGTTCTTGATACATTACATATGTAAGTTTTAAATTTGTATACATATTATAAATATTAACACCCATGACTGGAGTACAAACATTCGTGCTCAACAAATGAATGCCCCCAGCGGGACTCGAACCCGCTGGCGCAGAAAGTAGGGTCACTACCAACTGAGCCAAACGTATCGTCATAATAATATATTTTTATATTTGGTTGTCACAATAGAATTTTTTGAAATAGCTCTCTTTCTTTTATTTTTGCATTGTACAGTTTTAAGTCATTGTGATGCAATTTAGTAGCTTTTGAGGCAGAGGTCAAAACTAACGTGCACATAACTGGTTTGATTCTTGCGTGAAGCCTAATGTCTAGTTTGAGAGGGATATGTAGAGTGTAATAATATGACATCATCAAGTAATAGTATTTCGTTAAATATAAAACCCTACATAATATTAGACAAAGACTAAATAGTTCACTACTTTTTTCTCCTCTGTCGAGGAATAATATTAAAACAAAAATATCAGAGGTGCATAGTGGTTTTTTCGGTCTTATTTTAAATCTTGATTTTTGAGGTTCCAAACGCTTTACAGACAGCTTACAGCAATCATGGTCAATGGAGACACCGTGAACCATCCTCGCTTCGTTCAAGTGCTTCTCTGGATACATTATAATTTTTTAGCAAAATCAATTTCAAATTTTCAAATTCGTTCCTGTATTAAGATAGCTAGATTCTAGAATCTAATGAAAGTATCATCAGTAGAAATCATCACTAATGACTACCTATCAAATAATCTAAGTCTTATTAACTTCTAACTTAATTAGCAAAAACAAATAAATTAACCAAAATATTAACCACTTAAAACATTATAATAATTTATTAAATAACATTGCTCCCGGATACAGCATATGATATTTTTTTACCAAAAACCTCAAAATTATAATGACAAATCGATTTTTTTCCCAAATAAATGTAATAGCAATATATCTATATTTCTTCGAAACAATAAAATACGTGTTTGAAGTCAAATCTATCGATATAGTGTGAATCATGTCACTAAGGTCAAACGACGTCATTTATCTTAAAGTTATATTTTTCTCGTGTATAGTAATTTCACCCTTATTTTCAAAGTGATAAGGTTTAGGTATTTCAGTAATACTCTGCCATATTAACTGCTCATTAAAAGCATGTTACGAGTATTATAGAAATATATATATTTTTTATTTACACTTAACAGCGTGACCCCTTACTGTGTAAAATAATTTATATCTTATTTTTATCGTTAAATATATAAAAATAACAGAGCACATCCCTAAACATGGACTGAGATTTTCTCTGGACATTTCATTCACATTGTATTTCTTGTTTTTACGACTTAGTAATCATATAAAAATTTGGTACAAAATAATAAAAAGGCACTTTCAAATTTATCTCAATGTGCGTGTACATCACTATATCATCCAAAATCGTCACTACTTGATTACGTCATCATCTTCATCACCATGGGAAAAAGTTTAGAACTGTTTATTTTGTTATAAATTCTATACAATATATTTAACAGTTTGTCTAAATGTAAACATTTATCAAATCTTTTAAGGACATTAACACACTTTTTAGAACATAACTCATGGAGAAGAAAACACAAACATTATAACCAGTTTATTTTTATATCGAGTTACTCTTGACGCGTTTATACTCTCGTTTTACTTACTTCAGAGGAAAAAGTGACTCATACGGACTTTACGCTTAAAACTTAATAATATCAGAATTCAAATCGATTATTTTATGAAGATAACATATATTTTGTTGTTTCTTATAAGGTATTTAGATAAAAATGTTAATTAATGAGAAATGCTATAGGTATATTCAAACAGCACAACATCTGTATCTGCTATACACAAAATAATATTAATATTTCAATTCTCGTGTTAATAGCTATATTAAGCGAGCGAAGCGAAGCCTATCACTATCCTTATATCCTACAACCTGAGCATTTTGCGGTACACTGTATTGAAAAACTATCACGCCTATAAATTTTTGCTTTAACATAGTAATTTAACTTCATATCTAGATGTGTTATCTATGAAAAAAATATAATTTTTATAAGCATTAAAAAATGAACATTTCAATTTTGTGTGTTTTGATATAATGTTATTGTACTACTAACGCCATCTGTTAGAAAACCGAAGAGTTAATATCGCTGCAATATTATTACTCGTTACACAAAATAATCTTACACGTTTCTTATTGGTTTTTCACTCATTTAGATAATAATTACCTCTTAAGGCTTCCTCTTACTAATAACACTTTCTACGTCATCAAAATCATTTTATGTCATCCCTCTGTAATTAAAGGACTCATATAAAAACAAAATATAACACTATAGCTAGCTTTCAAAAATCTATTTCCCGTCTGGACGCCTTTCCGGCTATGGCGTAGTATTTTCCGGTTATTTTCAAAGCCCATTATTTTCTAATAAAGCCCAGATTGTTTTTTAAAAGAGTCGTTTATACAATAAATTAAAAGACAAATATTCATTTTACTAAAACCTATAGTTCAATTAATAGTAATAGCGTATCTGTGTGAATGTCGTAAGTTCAAATTTGGCGTCACAAAACTATAATTTATTAAATTAAATAATATTAGGTTTTGGGTAAAAATTTTATAAAATCGGTAAAAACCACTGTATAGCTATATAATTTACCACATTTAAACAATGGACAGATTTGAATGAACTTTGCGGCATCCGAGTCTCGTTTGCCATGAAAACGAAGACACGGGTAAAAGCTAATAAGTCCCAAAAACGTCAAATCTAAGCAAATTATTAAAAAAAAATATGTCTTTTCGAAGTTACCTTCGATTGACCCTTTTCTTTGGTCCCGGGGGTTTAGAGCTATAATCACACTAAAGCCATTTTTTCAAAAAAAAAGTGTTATGTTTTCAAGTATGTTTGTGAGTTTCTTTATTCCACCATAACTTCTAAACGCCTAAGCCGATTTCGTTATACGTGGTATCCTTAGAATTCTTGTATTACCCCCCGGGTAATATAGGCTAGTGAAAAATAAAAAAATAAAGTAGGGTAGCTATGATTCATAAAGAAGCACTAACGTATATTAAATCGGTACCAGAATAGATAAATAACATCCCTTTAATAATTTAACGAGATAACTAAAAATAACGAATCAATTGCAGCGATATTTCATCAAATCGATACTGATATCGATGCACTGGTCGGGTGATAGTGGGAAGACAGGACCGGTTGAGATAAGGATGGTTTAATTAATAAACGCCCGAGGCTAAAGATACCGTAAGACAATGACGGGCTTAGTTAATTTATGCTGATAAATATAGATCGTCCACCTCACGACAAGTACAAGTTGAGTCTGTACTTGGAACTGTAGGCTCTTATTTGATGACACCTTTTAATTACTTAAATTATTGAATGTATCTAAAGATTCTTGATAAAAATTTACACTGAACTTTTTTATATCTGATAAAGTAGTTTTAAATATTTTGTTATTTGTTAGAAACATAAAGTAAATATTAGTTTAAGTGCACATAATATGATTCTTGGCAAATGTAAGTAGGTACCTATATGATAATTCATATTAGATATTTAATTTTCTTCGAATTATAGTTTATCACCCTACCTTTTTTAAAACAATAACTCATTTTTACTCTCACTTATCTGTGATTACGAAATGTACCTATGTACCTACTTATGGGTATATATAAAATCACAATAATATCAAATAGTAATTAGTTCTCCGACCGATTACGGCCATGGCGGCTAATCTCATTGAGACTGGCCAACTACGCAGGAGATGTTATAGTAGACAAGTGTTCGCGCAGACACAAGTGTACTCTCTGTTCCTATCACTCTCATACTCCAGTGGGACGACATACGACTACTCGACACGACCAGTGAGAGTTAAGGCGCAGGACCGACGGCTTTACGTTCTCTCTGAGGCACGGTGGTGACACACCGCCAACTTCCCAACTCCGGGCTATTACTGAGGCCTACTAAACAAAAAGACTCAATAATTAAACTTGGCCCGACCCGGCACTCGAACCCAGGACCTCTCGATGTATGACCGTACATGCTAGCCACTACACAACCGAGGCAGTTGAATATCAAATAATATTATGTTAAATAAAAACAAATAAAATTACATATTCAGAATTAACCAAAAAAAGTTCGTTTTAAAAGCTTCAGAATAAAAGTTTAAAACGATTAGAAAAAGCTATAATTTAAAAGTAGTTTAACTTCTCAATATAGCTCAGTGGAGAATTTGCGGTCATTTACTTTAAGGAATAAGTAATCGTCCTATTGTTACGTTTACGGCAAGTTATAAAAACGAACATCTTCATCTTGACTGTCTCTAAAGTAAAAATACCTCTTTATAAATGCCAATGTTAATTTAGCCTTTATAAAACAAATGAAAGAAAGTAATAAAAAATAAAAATATTAGAAGGTCCTTATTTGGTTGTTTGTAGTTTTACGTATGTTATATCTAGCTAGATATCTTGAACAAACTTTAACCAATATGCTTAGAGCTTTTTTAAATATTAAAATTGTTATGTGAAAGCTTCTTACGAAAAAGCTCCACTGAAATACTTAAGGTACGCTTAAATTGTAAATAACTTATTTAAAGTAAATATATATTTTCCAATCAAGCTTTAAAAATAAAAAAATGTACAGTGAACTAGAATAAAACTTAATATAATTTAAATATGCCTAAGTATATTTTTAAGATATATAAATAAGAGATTTAAGAAAATATGTAATTATTATGTTTACCTAATACCTATTTAAGGTATCAGCTTTTTAACCAACAGACAGACACCGTATACATTGCATATGATGCATATGCATTTAGTTAAAATTTGTTTTTTTTTATGCGACAAAGGGGGCATACGGGCAGGAGACTCACCTGATGGGAAGTGATCACCTCCGCACATGGATATCTACAAGACTGCAGGGATTGCAGATGCGTGCAGTCTTGCAGATGCGTTGCCGGCCTTTTAGGAAAGGGAGGGAGGGAGGAGGGAAAAGGACGGGAGGAGGGAGAAGGACGGGAAGAGGGATGGGGAGTGGGCCTCCCGGACTCTCACTTACCGGACGAAACGCGACAGCATAGATGCCACTTCACGCCGGTCTTCTGTGAGAGAGTGGTATTATACGGGGCGTGCCGGCCCATTCAGCTGCTACCCGAAGGTAACAAGCATGGCACTACCACTTGTTATTTTGATATTACAAACAAACAAATACTTCAGTGTTGTAGGTATATCTTTATATAAATATTATATGTTCTGTGGTTAACTTCAAAAGTTTGTTATGGAAGAGTCACAAGGCATATTTAAAAACGAACTGAAATGAGCAACAATGGGAATAAAACATAGTTTTATATATTTTTTGTTGTTGTAATATGTATGAATGTGAAATTAAAAACTAGAATGGTCATTTAATAAGAAATACTATAAAAACACATTCTTCCAATTTATAGGCTAATATACCTATTGGACGATATTATTTAATATTAGTTTTAGATGCTTGTCCTTCTTCGATGTAAGTCATGACATTGGCGAAGTGATCTGTGCTCAACTGGTACGCTTTGAAGCCATTAACAAGAGAATTGAATTGAAAACTAAGTACACCTTAACATCTAATATATTTTTTTCAAAAATAAGATACTTATTCGCAGTGAAAAATATCCTATACGTTGACTTCGATTACCAGCTATCATCACACGAAATTTCTTCGAAATCTGTCCAGCGCCTTTCTCGTGATGAGATCATACACAGATAGACGAGAAACCTAAAAACTATAGATTTGATTTGATTCTCGAGAATAATGACTATTTCAATAAGGTTTTCTATTCTAATTAATATTTATTTAATATGCAGATTCAACTTAGTTAGAATTTCATTATACAAGTACGTGTAAGAATATGATGTTTTTGGAGCTAAAATGTTATTGTCACTGTTGCTGGAATAGCATCTCGTTAAGTTTTTACTTAAACGAAAACATCTGCTGTGAGTCATTTGGGGAAAAAAGTGACCTTTTATTAGTATACCACTGAACAATACATACCTTTTAAATATATTAATTAGGTATTCATTCATTGCATTTTATTTTCTGTATTGTTGTTTCAATGGATTCTTATTGATAAATAATAATAATTGCTTAATAATAACAATTGAGTGCTTTTGTGTTTATGTATTTAGCCCTTTTTAACATCCCACTGCTGGACACCTTCCTTCATGCTCTCTCCCTGCATGAGGGATCAGGCCATAGGTCACCATGCTGGTCAAGTGCTGGTTGGTAGGCTACGCGAGTCTGTTGAAAATTTGCAAAGTTTTCCCAGAGATGCAGATTTTCTCACGGTGTTTTTCTTCACCGTAAGACAAGTAGTTAAGGTTGATTACCTTGTTAGAAATTTTTCGTATATGAAAACTACAGACGTGCGAGACCCGGATTCGAACCCGCATCACTCGATTATACAAGCGAGCGTGTTTCGAGACTACCACTATCAGAGTGTTTCTTACTTATACTTTAAAATTAGTTTAAAATTATAATATTTTACTTCCACTAAAAAGAATAGTAAAAATTTCCTAGTCAAGCCATCTTTGATATTATGAAGGAAGGACCTACAAACAAACAGTAATAATAATATTAGTTAGTTAATAAATTAAAACCATCCTTATACATAGATCCGATAAGTAAAATGAAGGTCAATAATACAGCAAGTTAGCCTTCATGCCTTGAACTACAATTAATCGTTAAATAAATCTCCCTCGGCTAACGAGTGAAGAAACAATGCGACAATCGCCGTCGGGCCCTTTCATCTTGACACTTTGTCTTTTATACTAAAGATATCGTGGACTGGTTGTTGAGATCCAATTATGAGAACAATTTGCTGGATACTTTCAAATGATTTTGCATGATTTATAATTGTATATATTTTTATATAAAAAAATTAATGCAATTTTTTCATTATAATAAAACTTAAGAAAAAATATTAAATTTAAGTCTTCTTAACATTCAACATTTTAAAACAAGTGAATATAATCGACATGAATACAGATAGGTCCAAGTTATTAGAAAGAACAGTTTTATATTTACATTTACATAGTACGAGTATCTTTATATAAATACAAAAATAGAAAGAAAAATAAAAAGATATGAATTCAAATTTGCTTACGAAACCGCGCACTAAAAACGCTAAGGAAAAAATTATGAAATGTAACAGTTGATTCTCAATTCCGTGCTAACATTCAAAAGCTACAATTTCACAGAATGTTGTAATTTCAAGCTTTCTTTCAACGTCGGAGAGCGAAACTTGGAGCTTTGTGTGTCAACAGGAGGCTTTTAGAATTATTCGGCCTTTACGAATCCTGCACTCGCAAAGGAAATGCCTTGCATATTCTCTTCATATTTCTCATTCATTCTACAATCTAACTATCCTGTAATACGAATTGTTTTTTTTTTTTACTTATTCATGCATTAATTATTCATTTGAATCAAGTAACTTCTTTTAATTTATATCCCTTTAGTTATTATTTTTTCTTTAAAAAGGTGTTGTAATTAATTATAATTTAATGAAATATAATATTATTTTAACTTAATATGATCTTTTATCGATGAATATAAAGTTTCGACAAAGACCAATCTTAAGGAACATCACTACACGCGTATTGGTTTTATCGCATGCCGCGGCAATCTGCGAATTTTAGCAAAGCGGCGGCTCCTTTGTTGTGCCTTATTTTTGAAATTATCTGCCAATCGATGGTGGTCGAGTAGCGATCACAATTTCCACGGTGGATCTCAAAGCATAACTTCCTTTGATTACAAACTGTTTTGTTTTTATACATGGGAACTTCTAGACTTACAGAGGATTTAGTGATAATAGCTTGAAAATAAACGTTTGTAATGTATTATTATAACATTAATTAGCCTAATACTACAGAAATAAGATTATTTTGGTTTTCGTTAACGTTAAAATATCAAAAAGCTCGTACGTTTTTTAGATCATTCATGGACAAACATAACTATTATTAAACATAAATAATATTAACTATACTATTATTACCATAATTATTATACTATAAAAAAATCATTATAAAGTGTTTACTGCAGTAATTTTAATTTATTTTTTATCTTCTCATACACTAGTTAGGTATAAGTTGAGTATAAATAAGTCAAATATACAAGGGTAATAAATGAATTTTCATCCAAACTAATCAAATGCTTCATTTATACAAAATTAACTAAAATTAACAAGAAAATCAATTAATTTAATTATAACTCTAAAATAAAATATATAAAAAATGATAAATTTAATTATAACTATCTAAAAAAATTATCTTCTTTTTCAGATACATTTTCGGAATGAAATGTGTGACTTTGAAGGACCCTAGTCTTAACTTCATGTTTGATCAGGTAAGTTTAGTTTTAGTTACACCTACATATACTCGTACAATGTATTTTTAAGTAGTATAAATTACAATATAAGTAGGATAGTTCTACTCCGCGCTCACTTATCTAAATACTATAGATATCTTATAAAAATACAAAACTTTGTTCAAATCGTTAGAGCCGTTTTAAAGATATATTTACAAAAAAAATTATACCATAAAGAATTGCCTTTAAAATAATATAAGATAAGGATACAACACACTATAAAAATAATAATAAGTTTTAAAAACTGCATATCATAGAAAAATCCAGTTATTTACTAGAAAAAAGCTGCAGTAGAGGAAATACTGTATCAAAAATTAAATTGTCTTCAACACCTGTTTTATCCTACTTCAAAAATTTCATTTCCGGTTATTTTTAAGAGAGTCATTATCATAAATAAACGTTTAATACGTTTTCCATAGACAAGACCCCCTACAAAGATACTGTAGCTTACAAATATTAAAACACTTTAGGAGATATAATTATATCCATTTCTCATTCCCTCACTACAATTATTTCATTTGGATCTATTAAATTGTTTAGCTGTAAAATTTTTACCTATTAGTTGTACGTTACCCCATACCGTTATAGTATAAACGCTTTATAGCACACGTTTCTAAGACAACAAAGTTATTTGATTGCCAGTTAGACCTCGGTTTTATTGTGGAACTTTATTTTTGTATTATAGCAACACAATCACCACGTATAATGATCTTGAAAAACCAACATTGTATATGAGGTGGAAGGCCAATTAAGCCTGGCTTGGAATCTATGGTCGCCATAACATAGTATTCTTTATGTCTTAATAAGATGTTTATGAGTGTTTTTCTACGTTCGAGTTAATTGTTTTTAAATATGTCATAAAATGTTTTTAATGATTGAAATTGCTTATTTAAGAGCTCACTCACATCGCACTAGAAATAGAAATAAATTAGAGTTACCAAAAATTAGATCTAAATACGGGGTTAAAACGATACTCTTTGAGGGAGCACAGCTATTCAATTCATTACCTAAAGATTTAAAAGAAAGCGAAATCTATTATATTTAAGAAGAAATTAAAGAAGCACATACTGTCTAAGCATATATGTTTGAATAGCAAATTGTATGATTATTTACACAAGTTTTTTATTATATAATTTCCTTAAATTATTTGAACTAATCTTATTTTTGCCTAAGAGCATATTAGTTTGAGGTAGGTACGTTTTTTTATTTATAAAATTGTATACATCTGAAGCGAAACCAGATGAAAAATCAAAAAATACGTGTTGAGATATTGGCGCAGATCTTTAGCCATTTGCTAATTACTATCCCGAACGGACCTTTGTGGGTAACATGAACGAAAAATACGGATTTTGGTTAGTATCGAAATCATCCTAAAGGAGAATTAAAGGATTAAGAAGAGTTTACATCGTGTTATGCGTATATTTTGTGGTTATCTTATTTTAACGAAGCGTTTGACTCAATTTATAGTGTGCGGGTTCGAATCCCGCTGTGGGCATTCATGAGGTATTGTGTGATGTGCACATATGTTTGTACTCTAGTCAAGGATGTTTATATTTATAATATGTTTAGTGTATAAACTATCTAATATCCATAACACAAGCCTTGTAGCTTATCATTGAACTAAATTATTAATTATTACCCAATATATTTTTTACTTATTTATATAGATATATTAGGTAATATATGTATATATAGAGAAAAAAGTATGCCACACTCATAAATGAGTTCTCAATCGTAATTCCAAACATAACATAAGGATATCTTTCATTTTCACACATATTTATTATACAAATATGTAATTATTTGATAGATAGAAAGTGACTCTATACCTTGTTTCTTTTATTGATTTATATGACGGCATCCAAGTTTCCATGTAGACAAGATAAGTACGAATTTTTGTTTTATAATATGTTTATTCATCTGTTAAAGAATGATTAAAAAATGACTGACGTCATTCAATTTGGCAGTGTAAGTCATACACGACCCCCTAAACCATTAACATCGCACCTTAACTAAAACACTAATTTTTGCCTGTAACTTTACCTAAGGTATATTGATAAAATAATATATAATTAACCTAAGTTCAAAGTTTCATAATGTATTCTTTAAACCGAAAAAACTTAAAAACACAAACAAAAACTGCACAAACTAAACAATTTAAAAATTCAATTCCCTAATCAACTCAAGAGATATTTCACAGTAATTAAACAACTCGGCATGGCTTCATAAATAGTCATCGCCAATCAATTCGATATTGCTTCTGATTTTTTATCGATTTACCGGTCATCGACTGCTAGACCGGGCGTCGCCGTCCGTGAGAATGGACATATACATTTGTGTCACATTAGCATAAACTAAACGTACCGTGTGGAACAAGCTTTATACCAGACATGGCTTTAAAAAAGATTCTACCATTTCGAAGAGCGTTCCGTTCTCGAGTACTATATTGAAATATGAACGTGAATGCGAATTAACCGTTAAATAAATAATTATGGCATCATCAGCTTTTTCGCGGTTCGTTTGGCTTAGTACTAAACTAATGATTTTTTTCAATAGCCTTCCCTATATTACGAGATTATTGTAAGAATATTTTACATATAATAAATCGACGTAGATTTCAAACGAAGGGTCTGGACTCTGGTTTAATAACGTGTACTCACCTGTTAATATTTGCTTACAAAATGAATATTTCAGATTATATTTTGTAGGAATTTTATGGGATTCGATTAATTATTAATTTTTAAAAGTATTTTAAGTTGAGATAAGAATTGCATTACATAAAACAGGTATACGAAATTTGGTAATAATTTAGTGCATTCCTAAATCTGTAAAATATATAATAAATTAGCATACTATTTCCTACTAATACTACCTATTAGAAATATGTTTCACTTGTTACATAAATAAGAAAATATTTGAAGCATGTATTGTATATATATTATATTCTTTAACGTCCTGAGACATGTGCAAGACCCGGGATCTGAACCCGCTTCACTTGGTATCCCTATAGCATCGCTATATATTTGTTATAGTTTAAGTATTCATTGTAAAAAAATCAATATTAAAGTAATTAAGAAAATTATTAATTAACTTTGACTAGGTATAAATCATTCACTGAACTGGCGACCTTTTAGTAAGCAAAAACGGTGACCATCAAAATATGGATACAAACCTTTCACTTACAAATTATGATAGTATCGTAAATAAAAATAATTTATGTTCATAATACGACTCTATTAAGGCTCTATCATGCATAACTGAAGAATTGATTTTTTTTAAGCTATTTATAGAAATGTCATCGAACTCAGCTGTAAAATACAGCCTTATGTCATCACATAAACATATTTATATTAGCATATTGTTCACTTCACACATATTTATAACTCGAAATTTTGGAAAGAGCATTCGAAGTATTATATGATTAAATCTATAAGTAACAGTTTGTGTCAAGATATTTATGATTTGCATATTTTTAGGCTTTTTGTAATCATTAAAATAAATTTTAAATAAAAAAAGAATAATTTGAATACTAAATTTTTTGGCGAAATTATCCATAGTCATTTTATTTCGATATTATACAACTACAAATTATTACACTTTTTTTTGACAAATGTTATGAATTATTTTAATAATCTGTTACTTTAAAATGGATATACCTAATACAGTAATAATGACACCACGTGACACTGGCGAAGTAATCTGTGCTCAACTGGCACGCTTGAAGCCATTAATAAGAGAATTCAATTGAAAACAACTCATGTTTGTGAAAAATAGTATGTATTCAACCCACTTCTAGTCACAGGCTTGTATTCTAGACTATTCATGTCTTTCGAAAACTTGCTAGGTTTTCTCAGACATGCAGGTTTCCTCGCGATGTTTTCTGTCACCGTAAAGCAAGTGGTGATCATGTTAGGAATAATTTGCACAAAAAAATTGTGGGACTCAGATTTGAACCCGCATCATCTCAAACGCATCAGGCCTCCACTGCCTCTTAATAAAGTTTTGTACTATTTTTTTAAATATTTAATTATTATTAATTAAGGCATCAATAAGCCGGACAAATATTATGCAATATCAAGATATTTCTCTTAGATATTCAAATTCAATGCACGCTTAAAAGAATACTAATGGTTAAAAACCCTCATAATTTCTTCCAAGCCCCATCTCTGATCTATTTTCGTAGCAATTTATAAAATAAAGAAACGCGATCTTTTCTGCATGCGAGGGTTCTTCGAACGCTTCATAAATCTACTACCAAAGGGTTGTAAATTCCTAAACCACCCTCTTACATAGTGATGTATGAAGACCATTTTAACTTGACCTCTTTACTCTCTATAAAGGGAAAATGATAAAAATCGAAGTTTACGGCAATTCTAAGATCTTGTGATAATGGTCGATTTCTTACTAGGAAGTACGAGAAATTGTACTTGAATAATATAAATTATTGTTGATTTAATTTTTATTTTTATAGTAGATTTGAGTTAGTCAGTTTTAGTTCCAGAAATTTATTTAAACATGTATGTTTTCGAAAGGATGAATGTATACCAATCTATATTGAATAACTCAAATATTTTAAATCGAACCTGTTACCTACCCATAATGTGCGGTATCGAGTAACAAAAGTACTGCGCCAGATTATATTTTTAACGGTTTTATAAATATCCACAATAGCTTAAACCAATAATTAAATATGCACGTAGAAATGATGTTATATATTACTTAGTTATATCGAAAACCAAGCTGTTTATAAATGATTTAAGCATTTGAAAGACCAATAAAATTGAATTATTGCGCTGTATTCAATGTTAACTTAATTCAAATTAATTTCATAAATCTTTGGAATGCCAATACGTTATAAGTGAATACTAATATATGATGGTTATAAAGTTTGCGATTTTGTGTGTTGTTTCAAGTAAAATATGTTTAATATTTTCTTAGATTTACGCGAATATCTGACATTATAAATGAAACTGCCTTTTCGGGTTTTGTCGCACATGGCCATTTTACATTCGCACACATTTCACAGCAATCATTGTCTCGGGAAAAACTAAGGTTTTTAGAGAACTCAAGGGGATTAAGTAGCTATTACAGTCTACAAAGTGTACAAAATGAATTTAAAAATTACACCAAAGTATTTTATAATATTTATTAATATAAAATCACAGTATAAGTAGATGTAAAAGGCAAAAGGACTAAAAAATTATAAAACCAATCGCTTTGTATTGATATATGAGGAATAGCAATGCGAAAACTAAAACTGCTAACCCTATCTGTACAAGGACGGCACTCGTATTTCCCAATTCGCCTGTATTTTTCACTTTTTAGTTCGGAGGTGAAAACATCAGGTACCATTAAGGTATTGAGTCGGTCAGACCTGTGCGATCCGTAATAATTCACAAAGAAACCCCACCAATTCACAACTAGCTTCCGTCACAGACTAACAATAATATAGATATACCTACTTTCGTATAAAAAATAATATTCTTTTATCTTAATATATCAAAAATTAGTTTATTTATTTTATTATAATATACCTATATATTAAAATAATACACTTTCAATAAAATTTAATAGTATGTAATTGAACTATTATATTTTAACCAATACCAGTGTTTTCTTCAAATAAGTAAAAATAAGTAAATAAGATAATAGATACTTTTTAACGAAGACTTATAATGTTTTTTTTATTTTTCAAACTAATATAGTATAAAGTCTTTAAATTTAATAATATTTCTTTATTTTTTTAATTTTGTTTGTCATTTAGTACAAAAATATTATATCAGTACATACATATCATTGACACTCTTAACTCATCACATGTAAAAAAAATTACATTTTCTACCCGGTACGACGAAGAGACACACCGACAATCACCTTTTCTTTTCCAATTAGATGCGTGATACTAAAAAAATAACATTCAAACATTTTTATTTTTCACACATGCCAAAGATACATCGCGTCTGCTTTTTACTCTACGTGACATCAAACGAGCCGCAGTATCTCAGCGGATACAATATAGTGATCAGTATTTTATCGACGGGGTATGGATGCTTTACAATTTTAATAAAATATGTCTTCGAGAAAAGTGTATTGCGCAAAATCATTTACTCTCTGAGCTATTCGAATGATTGCCTTATATTTTAGGGTTATTTATTTAAGTAACTATATATCTGGCTATAATTTTTGAGTTATAGTAATAGTTAGTTAGTTTTTGAGTTATAGTAATAGTTAGTGAGTTAATTAGCTAGTTATCACCCAAGCTCTGCTCGAGTTCTGTCCCTGGAAACGTTTTAATGCTTAATATGGACATGTGATATATCCAAATTGATTCGAATTTATCCAGCGGTTTTCTCGTGATGCATAGACATAATATAAAAAGACAGACAGAAAAAAATTGTAATAACAATATAGATCATAAAATATTAAAGATAATAGGGTTAAAATATAAAATAATATTCACATTTAAATAGGTTAAGATGAATAGTTAAGTATTAATTTTTCTTTACTTCTCAACCGATATTCTTTTTTTTTAATATAAATAATTCATATTAATGTTATCTTCTCAATATTGCTTATGATCAAATTTTGGTAAGTAAGAAATATATTTTTTTTTATGGGACAAAGGGGGCAAACGGGCAGGAGGCTCACCTGATGGTAAGTGATCACCTCCGCCCATGGACATCTGCAACACCACAGGGCTTGCAGATGCGTTGCCGGCCTTTCAGGAAAGGGAGGGAGGGAGGACGGAGAAGGACGGGAGGAGGGATGAGGAGTGGGCCTCCCGGACTCTCACTTACCGGACGAAACGCGACAGCATATATTTTTTTTTTTTTATGGGATAAAGGGGGCAAACGGGCAGGAGGCTCACCTGATGGTAAGTGATCACCTCCGCCCATGGACATCTGCAACACCACAGGGCTTGCAGATGCGTTGCCGGCCCTTCAGGAAAGGGAGGGAGGGAGGAGGGAGAAGGACGGGAGTAGGGATGGGGAGTGGGCCTCCCGGACTCTCACTTACCGGACGAAACGCGACAGCATAGCTGCCACTTCACGCCGGTCTTCTGTGAGAGAGTGGTACTATACGGGGCGTGCCGGCCCATTCGGCTGCTACCCGAAGGTAACAAGCATGCCACTTCACGAAAATTAGCAGGAATTCTTTCCATTGCATAAATAATAAGTTATTTATTATCGCTTTACTCGTTTAATAAGATAGCTGTAAAGCACAGAAAAGCTCAACTCATGAGATACCGACTTCAGATATGAATCATTAAAATGAAAATTTTTACAGCTTCATTAGACGAAATCTACACTAAATCCAAATTAACATGGTCATTGAATTAATGTATATATTTGAAATAGTTTCAAAAACCGTTCCAAATGATTTTTTTTTTTGTTTATCACGATGACAAAAAATTACTAGTCAGATGTTAAATAAACGTGAAGTCTACTTTCTTTCTAACTGTCACAATGAAAGTATTCGTAATCTAAGTGAATGATATCGATGTATCAATATAATTATATAGAGAAAAAATATTTATAATATGTATGTATATAAAATTTATATTATATGTGTATATCAACTATCTGGTATCCGCAACACAAGCACGTCACGTAGCTTACTGCAGAACTAGATGGCGCTGTTGTAATAATGTCCTAACAAAAAAAAGCGCAGGTTTTTATATAAATAACAAAAATATACATTAAATATTCTAAGAAATTATATTTATATTATTTTTATATTTCGTTTCTAATTAACTAAGTACTTGAAATATTAAATATATTAGGTTTAGGAAGAATCTTAAAAAAGTATTACTATAGCATACCTAAAGACAAGTCTCTACATGATGACCACGTTCTGTCAAGAGATAACCTAAAACTAGTAATAGCTTTGTGGTAACGCACTCGCTTGTGTTTGAAGTGAAGCGGGTTTAAATCTGAGTCTCGCACCTCTGATATTTTCACTCGCGAATCATTTAAATCAATTTCTCATTCAAGAATTTTAGTATGTTAACGTGAAATTAGAAATATCTAATTTCAAATACAAAAACCTTTAAGTTATAATACAAGTTTTTAACTGAACTTATTCGAAAATATACGAGAATGCACCTACACTACAAATAAGTAAAAAATGTACACCGTGGAGCGATATCGACTCATTACGTACATTCACGAAGCTATCGATGTCAGTTAATTTTCCACCAAGTGTAATTACCGTGTTTCGCTTTGTTTTTGCTACCAACTTTATTTGCATATAAGGGGAACGATGCTCGACCAATCGGTTATAGAAAGCGATGGAGTCGCGTTGAAAAGTGAAATATTATTATTTCTGTATTTTGATAAAATGGATTTTATAATGAAATTTTAATAGAATCGTAACATCTTTAAATATTACAATACAAAGGTAGAATAAAATAATATGACAAAGGTAGTATATAATTTAATTAATATGCGTATTTTTTCTAATAACATTTTTCGTAGATATACAAGGAAGATAGAAACTATCAATTATAATGTATTTAAACCTAGCTGTGCCCGCGACTTCGTTCGCGTGGACTACAGGATCACTACTGAAATCCCGTTAAAATCGGTCCAGCCGTTTCAGAGATTAACCGTTAACAAACAGAAGCTGTTAATTTGAAATTCAAACAGACACTTAGTATTGTTTTTTACTTTTACTTAAGACAATCCCCTATCACATAATTTTCAACTTAACCATAACTCCCCGCTACTTTAAAGTAAATACTATACCATCAGCTTTCAATCTGAATTGTTACTATTTCGACTCTACATATTTCTTTATTCTGATCTAAACCCCAGAATAAGCTAATAGAGACATTGTCCGGTGCTCGTTAGCGGGATCAGATGCACACGCCGCGGGGGTCTCGCGCGCATCTAGCCGCGTGATCTTATGTAATACCTGCATATTGTTGCCTTATATGGTCTCGGAAGACTTAATGATTTTAATTATTTAGACTTGCAAGTTTGATTTAACTATAGTTTTTGTTGTTATTCTAAGGTTCTAATAGTGAAAAAATGAATTAAATGTAACATATTATTATAATTTAGTTAAAAATTTAATTTTAAGTTAAAAATTTGATTTGGTATTGCTAAATTTGCTTTACTATTTATGTACATCATAAACTATCTAATTTTTACTCATATTATATTGATATTTTTTTATTAAATAACGCGAAGCTTAGTCTCTTCCGTAACCAAAGCTATAATCGAGAAAATGCGAGTAAAACCGCGAAAAAACTGTTAATTGTAAATAATATGTTAAATTATTTTATCATTACTACATATTATAAAACAAAGTCTTCCGCCGCGTCTGTCCGTCTGTTTGAAATAAACTCAAAAACTACAGCACCGATTTTCATTCTGTTTTCACGAATGGATAGAGTGGTTCTCGAGCAAGATTTTAGTGCATAACTAGTGAACCCGCGGCTTCGCTCGCTCTAAATCTAGGAAGAACCCAAGTAAAGCGAAGGTAAGTTGCTAGTTAAGTTATAAAGTATCAATTTTTTATTTATATATATAGAAAATGAAGAATTAAATGAAATCCAACCCACAATAATATCAGTCAGCGAACACTGTCACTTACCTGTCATCGTTGACTCGTAGTTCTATTTCCATCTTATTAAAACATCTTTCTAGTAGCTGTCATACAATATAATACGACAATAACACTCTTTGCTTTTGAATATTCTATGCGAGATTTCTATGCTGAAAGGATTTATTTATATTTCAGACAAGTTTTTAGTATTTTTTATTTAGCGACTTAGAAAATACTGAAGGATATTACGATTTAATATTGTAGTTACTTTGACAAACTATTTCATATGTTGGAACTAAATATTGGGGCATTACCTACAACACACAGCGCCATTTAGTTCCGTGGTAAGCTACGAGGCTTGTGTTACGGATACCAGATAGCTGATATACTACACATAAAAATTTTAAAGCATACATATTATAAATATAAAAACTCCTAAACTGAGGTACAAGCGTTCTTGCTCAACAAATGAATGCCCCCAGCGGGACTTGAACCCGCGACCGCTGGCGCAAAAAGTAGGGTCTCTACCGACTGAGCCAAACGTATCGTCAAATTTCAGGTATTTTTAAACCAAAATTTTATAAAAAGTATAGAAGTTTAGAAATGGGCCAAAAAAAATTGATGAAATATTTTAGTTTAGGTATAAAATAACTCTTAAAATCCTTCTACCGACCTTTTTTACAGCTTTATCTGGTTTTTGTAGAAATAAAAAGGTAAGCTCACATTTCGATATCAAAAGCTTCAAAAAGTGGGTCAACTTATGGATATTAGAATATCGGAAGTCTCTTCAATGAGTTTCTTGGCAATATCCCGCTGTAATAAAACATTATAAAGTGTACCTATTCATTATAATTTTTTTTTATTTTCTGCTGTAAGTTGACTTTATTCATTTATCAACAATTACAATATAGTAGACTGTTATTATAATTACTTGCTATACATTTGCTTGCTTTCTTGTTCGTTCGAACGCACTTATCTCTGAAACTAAGTATGTCATAATTTCTAGTATTTGTATTTTATATTTAATGAGGAATAATATTGGCTTCTAACCTAACTACGGGCCTTTGGGCAAAACAAATAATCCCTTGACTTATTAATGCAAAAAGGTGTTAATTAATGCGATGCTTTAATTGATTGCTATTACTGCGTAACGATAGTTATGCTAAATTTTGCCCTCTCGCAAGATACGAGCATCTACTGTCTTTTGCGACTAGTTAATTTAATGTGCCTACAGACGTCGCTGTTTATAGAAGCAGCAATTTTCCACAATATGATATAAAAAAAATATTCTAGGACTCTACTTTCTATAAAAACTACTTTTCCCGTCTTAAACCGGAACAAAGTGCATTAAAAAAACTAAATCTTTACTCCTGTTATAAGTAGTATACACTGTAGTAAATAGTATATTTTATTTACAGAACAATAAAAAAAAACAAATAAAAATGTCTTTTAATAGCACAGTGTAATTAAGTAAAAAACTTCGCATAAACATCCATACGATTGAAATATAACATGGGCCATTAAAAAGAGCCACAGCTTCTTAATTGAAGCACAATGACAGGGGAAGGATTCTATCCAAAACTAGGATGTACCGAAATAGATAAAATAACAAACAGATGTTAGGGTTGTAAAAAAGCTCGAATCAGATGACGGGTTAGAGGGTGTAACACACTGTAGGCGATTAAACGCACGTTTTCTCATTATTTTGTGTTTATAAATAATCGTTGCAAACAGCGCTTTTATAACTTTTTGTGTACTTTATAAGAAATTGACTTAATTTATACGTTTAAATATATCTAGATACACACATACACATGTTTATATTTTAGCAATTTTAATAAGCGACCTGAATCCTTCTTAATGTATATAGTAATACTTATAAGGACTCAAAATTATGAGTTATATAACTATATTTATAACATGATATTGAAAAATAACCTTTTTTATTATAAAAATATTTTTTAAAAGTAGTGAAAGTAAAAGATATAAAGTAGAATAAATAAATATTAAAAAAGTATTCGTGTGAAAACCCTTTACGAAAGCTAAAGCTACCTTCCTCTTTATTTGTCACTCACTATTTATTGTTTCAAAATCGTTTCAAGTTACCGCAGTAAATTTCAGACGAAAAAACTCCACTCAAAACTGTAGGAAACGGTTAAAAACGTCACCAATTTGTTAATTGTTAGGGACTTTTTTGTACCATATTTCTCCTGAAGGGGTTATTTATGAATTTAAATGGCCCCTGAAGACTTAGGGTTGATGCTAATTTGAATTTTATGAACTTTATGTGTACTAAAAGGGGTTTGGTCTTTTGGGACCAGATTGTTTATTATTCCTGTCTATATCTTAATAATTTTGTAAATTAAGAATAACAACTTATACGTAAAGCTTTACATTCTAACTTATATTACATTATTTTGGGCGTGAGTAAAACTTTACACTTACACAAAAAATTTGATAGTAAAAAATTATAAGCAAGTGAAATCTTTTCTATTTAGGATATAGAAATTTCTATATTATATATAATATTATTATATTATCTATATATCCAAACTACAAATCACAGGTCAGACAATATCTTTAATACCCATTAGGATATTAAAATTACTTACTATAATTACCTATCGGATTTTGTTATAATCTTTGTTAAATGTAGTTGCTATATATTTCAGAAAATATAAATCTTATTGCCTCATTAGCGTAGAAGCTAGTATATTGTACAGCTTCATATCTTTAGGAACCCAGAGTAGGTTCGAGTCCTGGGTCGGGCCAAGTAACTACCTATAGTTATACTTGACAGATTACCTTTTATATCAGAGAACTGTTAGAACTATTCCGGAGTTTTTAAGTCGACAACACTGTTAATTTCGTAAGCTTACGGTTCAAACTTTACTATATTGATTTTAATACAATTTAAACTGCCATTTTGATATATGATTTGGATAATACATTTTTTTTCTCTTTTACTCATATAATAACAATAAAGACAAAGTAGTTCTATACAATATGTATTATAGTTACTCTGTCATACAGTAAGCTTATCATCCTCCCGATATAAGTTGCCGACACAATAATAATAATCTGTGACGTAAAAACTCCAAGTCGAGAAACTTTGATTAGATGGCTCTAGACGGGATTATGCAGACAATAATTATAGGGTGGCACTAAATTACTTGAGTATAGGTATTTTGTATTTGTAGGATAATCCCAATTATCTATAGAGATAAATAAAATTGAAGTGTCTGTCTGTTGCTTACACTACTCTCTGAAACGGCTTGACAGATTTTGACGAGACTTTCACTGGCAGATAAGTAGGTGATGTTATTATGTTAGAAGAGTTAGACGTAATAAAATTTATAAGTACGTATCTAGTTTAAAATTATCTATAAACAAAATATTGTTGTATGGCATACTAAAATACCTTATTATGAAGCAATGTTAACTCATTATTATCTTCATTAATTAATTAAAAATTTAATTAAATTCAAATAGCATTAAATAAACAAATATATATTTGATATTGATTTCGCCGCACTCGGGTAAAAACTCTATAACAATAAAAAAAACCTATTAGTTTCACTGCATATATGTAATTAAAAGCCATAATATCTAATAATAATATATACCTAACCACCTTCTTTTGAAGTAGGTAAAAGAAAATATTTTTCTAGACAGAAATCATCGGTCTTAGCAATAAAGCTAAGCTTTAGCTTCTGAGAGCAATAATATAAAATGAGTAGGTATGTCATAAAAATATGTTTATTAGTCATATAAAAAACCATATAATTTAAATATATTTTGCAATTGTAAGAACGTAGTGTTTTGATACCAATCTTTTACGAATAATAATCAAATTATTTAAATTTAAATCCCATCTATACTTTATAATATTATAAAGAGCAAAGATTTGTATTTTTGTATGTAACGAATAAACTCAAAAACTACTAGACGGATTCTAATGAAATTTGGTACACAGATAGTCTAAAGCCTGAGAAAGGATATAGGCTACTTTTCAAGGCAAAAAAAGGGCTGTAAAGGGTTGAAGTAGAGGATGAAAATTTTGTATGGAAATTACGTCATTTTTAATGCTAGAAACTTGCAACTTATGTTGTAGGCTTTTGATTAGATGCAAATAATTAAGACATTCAAAGTTTTTAAAAAATGTATGCTAAGGGGGGTACTTAGGGCCGAACCCGAGCGAAGCGAGGGTGAGTCGCTGGTAATTCATATAGAAGGGAATTACGGTAAAAATATTAGCTATTGTTGAATAATGTTTTTTTATCACTATATCATTGAATTTTACGCTCATTTAATTTTTTTAAAACTTAGGTATATAATATGTAAAAGGCAGATAAAGTCCAAGATTACTCAGTTGCTATGAAAACCAAGAAGTTTTTTTTTTTTTGGGTTTCAATGGTTTTTCTAGTTGTTGAGTACCACCTATATGTTAGTGCATATGATATGCGTAAATGCATTTCAGAAATAATAGTACGAATTATACTATTTAATATGGATTCTTAATATATGCGACATATAATGGCTTAAAATTAATTTGGAATATTAGGACCTAATATCATTACCTAGGAAAGCTACTTGATAATACCACAGCTAATACGGTCAAGATAGTGATAAAATCTGCATGTTTAAGAGAACTTACTTAAAAAGAAATATATTAAGCAAAAGTAGTGGAGAGCATAACTTCTGATCTTAACACTAATAGTGATTAATTATAATTAATGAAATAATCAAATATTGTTTTTTTTTTTTAATTTTAGTCCAATGTAATTGAAAAGTCAGTTATTAAACAATATTCAATTCAATGAAAATATATACTAATTAGACAAAACCCTAAACAATGAGTTCTAAATTCGACATGTATCAAGATCAAAGGATTATCTTCTAATGAGTCGTGATGACGGAAAATCGGAATTTATTATTAACGGAAACAAAAAATAAAACGCACAATAAATAGTTTCGAAGCCCGCCTCTTCTTGGTATTTTCACAGTAGAAACGCCAATAAAACTATAAAATTATCGCGGATACTGTCGCGTAACACCGGACTGACACAAATTGTTTTTTTATATTATGAATTATTTTATTATCAAATACAATAAAAATGTTGTCCGTACATCTAAGTGTTGTAGTTTTGAAACTTTTAAATAATAGGTTTAAAAATATAACACATGTATATACAATAACTTGTATATAATATTTTTTTTTCTTTAATAACAATAGCTTTGTATATACCTTATCTATTATATAATATCTAGAATAAAAATGCAAACAATATAAAAAATATATAATTTAAAACTATTGGAGCTTTTTTGACTAACAGTCGCATTTCCTCAAAAACAGCCGTAAATTTCCTCAAAAAAAATCACATAATTTTTTATCGAATGGTACACCCCTTTTTTATTCTTATATCTTTAAGCGAGCAATTCTTGTATATATATAATCTAAATCTCGAAAACGGCTCCAACGATTTTCATAAAATTTAGTATACAGGGGGCGATAAATCGATCTAGCTAGGATTCATTTTCAGAAAATGTTGTTTTATTCGTGTTTTCAATAATCAACTTTATCGATAATCAACTTAAGCAACATTTTTTTTTATTGAAAGAAAATAACAAAAAGGTGGCGTTTGGGTAGCCCAACATTGACACTTAAACAGAAAAATATGACTCTTCCCGACATCTATTGGCGAATAATAATAACATTTTTCTTAAAACTTCCGAGCAAAGCTCGGTCATCCAGGTACTGTATATAATACAGTAATTAATTTAGAGTATCCATATAGATACAAGGTATAAAACAGCATCTCAATGTGTTATACAAATTCGAACCCACAAGTAATACAAAAATTTAGATGTAATTTAAAATGTAACAAGACAAAATAGAAAAACAAGAATGTAAACTAAAAACAACATGCCTCAAGTATCAAGACGAGGCGCTCCCGTACACAGAATTATGAATTATGACCGTGGCCTGCTCCCATACGACACGAATAAGATTATTTCAAGTTTCTAAACTATTTATAATATTATAATAATTTTCCGCCCCAATTATTCCGCTGCTGACACGTTTTATTGGTATATATACGATTGTTATGCTTACAACGTAATAAATAATTTTTATAATACCGTAGAAGTGACGCTATAATAAACAAAATTTGATGTAACCCTGTTAATTACGTAACTTATGTCATTGAATGCAGCCGCGATGTGTTTATGGCGTCAGATTAGTAATTATTTATAATTCATGTTCGTGTTTTAATAGTTTCATAAAAAATAATGAAGCTTTTTAATGTTGTACGTAAAAAGTTTTATATTGTGGATAACCATGTATGTGGATATGTAATTATATTTAATATGTTGTCAGTTTTAAATGAAACTTTGTGAAACGTTCATATATAAATTAATTACAATATATACTTAAATATGTTGCGACATGAACATAATCAAATCTAAATACTGGTGGTTGATATTCTTGCTCATTAAACAAAAGAAATCACTAGTAGACTTGAACCCGCAACCGCTGGCACAGCAAGCTGAAGTCGCTACAAACTGAGCTAAGCGTTTAAGGCAAATGTAAAAAAACTATATAAAAGAAATGAAAACTCAGTACATAGTAATACAATTATAAGTATTTATAATATATACTTATTTAAATAACTTATGTTAAATGCACAGGTAAAAAACTACAGAAGAAATTATTTGTTTTATCACGTCCAAAAAAAAAGAAAGTTATTCTTTGCCCAAAAAAATTGCTCTAAAACAGATTCATAATCCATACTAGTAACTAATGCCTATACATTAGGTTTAAATATATTCATTTCCCAAAAGAACAATAATTCACTTAATTTAAGGAAAATTATATAACAAAAAACTCATGTAACTAATCATACAATAGTGCTATTCAAACATATCTTTAGACAGTATGTGCTTCTTTAATTCTTTCTTAAATATATCAATAGATGCCGCATCTTCTACATCTTTATGTAATGAATTGTATAGCTGTGCTCCTTCAAAAAGTATTATTTTAATCCCGTATTTAGTTCTAGTTTTTGGTAACTCTAATTTATTTCTACTTCTATTGCGATGTAAGTGAGATTTGATTTTAAATGTGAGCTGTGAGTGCAAGTTGTTAGTTATTATTTTTCGGATAAGTATACATGTGTTATATTGATACATTTGTTTTATTGATAATATTTTTGTCTTTCCATAAACAAGTTTTGTAAGTGTACGATAATCCATGTGAAAACATTTTTGTATTTTATAAACAAACTATACAAATCGAAATATTTCAAAGGTCCACTATCGCATACCACGACAATATTGACTCATTCCCCCAACGCAAAGAAAGGGGAGCTGTCATAATCCTTAATATTCGGTCTCGATCCCACAAAGGTGAAGTAATAACGCTAATCCGACATTGTACCGCCACCTCTTGACGGATTGCCGACAAGTTCAATAGCGATTACGAATATCCCCGCTTGGGGCGTTTTGTTAGGTACGTTATTAAAAAGCCTATTGTGGCTTGTAATTTATTTGGTTTTAGGGTTTGGTGTTTCAATTTTAAGAACTAGCTTTTCAGTTCGGATTTGCTTGAGTTTTATAAATGTTTCCTTCTGAAGCTTACATTAATAATACCCGAAAAAAAGTAAAGGTTATACGAATTTGACATAATAAAATAGTGGTTATTTTTTTAATTTTGTTTTATTTATTGTATGTTTGATGAGTTGTTTGTGATGGACTAGCAAGATGTATGTGTAAATTTACCATGTTCAGGCATTTCAGAGATTATTTGGAACCAACAGACAGACAGACAAAAATTCTAAAAAAATTGTTTTTTGTTATAAATACCGCAGTTAATTACATTATATGCATTTATTAAAAAGCTGTTATGTTTATGTTACAAACAGAAACTTTAATAGAAAATTTAGTCATCTGTAGAGAAGATGTATAATATAGCTATTTAAGACCTCCTTTTAATTTTGATTAACTATGAATAATATGTTAATCCTGGTATAAAGTTCGAGTGGAGAACAATATTAGTCACAATTCGAGTGATCAATAACCCCTCCAATGTGCAGAACGGCACCGCAATTATTACCCCGATCCATCATCAGCTCTGACGTGTGACGCAACTAAATAATTTACGGGTTAAGTATTTAATTCTGTAGGGAGGCAGACGAGTTCTCGATTGTACCTTGTGTTATATCGATTTTAAATTATATTAAACGCAAACTTTAAAGTTAAAGTGTTCTTATAATGATTAATAATAAATATGTTGGGACATTATTACAACAGCGTCATCTAGTTCCGTGGAAAGCTACGAAGCTTGTATTACGGACGCACCAGATAGTATATATATTACACATATATAAATTTTCAAATACAAATATATTATAAATATAAACGCCCATGACTGGAGTATAAACATTCGTTCTCAACAATTGAATGCTCCCAGCGGGACTGGAACCCGAGACCGCTGACGCAGAAAGCACTACCAACTGAGCCAAACGTGTCGTCAATTACGATAAGAACTTTTATTTGTAGATGCTTATTCTAAATATATATAGAAAGAAGATGGTGTGTATTTTAAAAATTTAATCTATCATGGAAAAATGAGACGCACATGAGTGTCCCACTTTGATGGGCGGTGTGCCATACGGATTGCTCCAGATACTTCTCCGATAGAGTGGACTGTGGAGCAACCTCTTGGCTGTGTGGTCTGCTTCGGCAGACCTGCCGGGCCGTCGGAGCATCGTGGTTGAATGTTAAGACGATCCTGAGCTGCGGCGCCCCATTAAGACGGAAAGAGGTTTTGTTAGGTTTTAGTGTGTAGTACTGGCTTCTTTTGCGCCGCTGAGACCACCTTGTGGAACGTTAAATTCATCCATTTTCCAAAGTTAAAAAGAAGGATAGGAATATATAAATATACTTAATCATATAAAAATTCATATTTAATACATCTTGTAAGATTTTTCTGTTCAAAAATTCGCAGGATTATAACCGTTGGGTAAATGAATGTGTGGACTACCTGGTTCGATATGTTTGAGTGCAAATGATAAAGTGTTATTATAATACAACTGGGCAGATGTTTTTTCAATTATGTTATAAATCTGCCTTATTTATCTTAATTATACCAAATTATGCGAACTTACAAATACAGATTGAATTTAGTAAAAAGTATTACGCAAAATAAATTCTAAGAACAAAGAAACTCCTCCTTATTTTTGCACTTCTGCAATAAAATTAAGATTTTTCATCATCTGTCCACACAAAAGCAATAAACATTGTTTAAATAAGAATAAGTCGTACTGTCATAATCGAATTCTGTATGAAATTTTCATATATTTCATGAAAAATGTTCAATTTTACAAAATTAGCACTCGCTTAAATGAATCGTAAAAGAGTGTAATTTTTGCATATTACTTTTGTGATTGTTCGCGTGGTGACAGTTCTTTGGCAACTGCATAAGATATAAAAAAATACCAATTATAGTAACTCTTAAATAATACTCGTACCTAACATTTTTTAAACCACGTTCCTATATTTATATAAGCTAATGCGTATATTAAAAATATTGTTCACACTTCATATCAGTTTGTGAGTATATTGTTTTTCTTCATCGTTAATTAATTCCTTCAATTCATTTAGTAACGCCATCAATACATGTCAATGGAGTTAAGATTACGCAAATGTCACATGTATTCAGCCCTATTTAACGTGCCACTGTTGGGCACGAGCTTTCCTTCAATACGAGGGGGATCAGTCCATAGTCCACCATGCTGGTCTATTGCGGGTTGGCGGACTTCACATATCTTTCGAAAACTTGCAAGGTTCTCTCAGAAACAACGGAAACGCAGGTTTCCTCACGATGTTTTCCTTCACCGTAAGACAAGTGGTAATCATGTTACAAATGATTCGCACATGAAATCAGAGATGCGAGATCCGGATCTCAACCCACATAACTCAGTTATCACTCAGTTATTAATACGAGCCCATTACCACTGGGATACCACTGTCTTATTTTACATAAGTCGTCAGTAATTTAAGCTTTGTCGTTACGAAAAGCTTTTTTTTTTGCTAAACCCTTACAAAGTAACGTTCTACAATCGATATCGCTATTGTGAAAATTACTTACCTCATACCACATCATGTTACATTTCATTTTTATATGTCACACTAAAATTGTAAATACTGTTAAATACAATTTCATAGTTTCTAACCTCTCGAGATTGAGAAACTATAACTTTTAAATAATCAGCGCGCGAGGTGCGTCCCGTCGCATGCCATTTCAAAATTTGACAGTTTAACTTTGATACAATATACTTACCGAAAAATAATTGTAAGTAGTATGTTACAATACCTACACAATCTATTACAGTTTACAATCTTGCTAGATAGATTATAATCTATCAGTATTTACAATTTTACGGTGACATATATTCAAATTCAAATTATTTTATTCAGCATAAAATTATTACATTTTTTTACTGAACGTCATGAGTCTACTACCAGTTCGGAAAGAAGAAACCGCTGACCTGAGAAGAAAGGTGAAAGAAACTAAGCAAATATAATATATTTAGTACCTTCATTAGTTTTCTATTACCGTTATCGCTAGTAGAATGTGTGTTACCTTGACTTTTCTTCAAGAAAGATAGATAAGGAATACATAAAACAGTAAAATTAAATTAAAATTTTGATAACAGTCTTTCATACAGCGAAAGTCATATTAGTCTAACAAAATTTAAATTAATGAATATCATATGTTCTATAATACTACTATAATATCGCTGGCGCAAGAAAACACACATTAGGCATAGTTATTATTAAGATGCTATGTTTTTGCAATATATCTTAAATTTAATGTTTTACTGGAGGAATTTTGTTTACTTTGACACTCTATTAGTCTACACCACCCCTTTTCTTGATGATTAATTTGAAATAAAGCTGTAGTTACGGTTCCGCATAGGTCTTACATATATTATTTGGTTCCCGACATTTCTCAAATGTTTTAGAGCACTCATGGTAACGGGAGAGACTTTTTATTATTTCATATAACGTTTATTTATTATAATTTATAATTTATTACTAACTACTATTAAGCAGGCAGTGTGTAGCACAGTGGTGCCGCGCTCGCTTGGATAACCGAGTGAAGCGGTTTCAAATCCGGGTTTTTCACCTCTGATATTTTCATGTGCGAATCATTTCTAATATGATCACCACTTGTCTAACAGTGAAGGATGATATTGTGAGGAAACCTGCATGCTTGATCTCCCTCGTATTGAACTGCCAGCAGTGCGCCATTGAAAAGGGTTAAATACATACATATCTACTACCAAGCACCTAGGAATGAACAAATCATAGGAAATTTACAAGTTATTTTTATTAAATAAATTAAAATATTAAGTAAGAAAGTCCAAGTCAACAAAGCAATAATATTGTTTATTTTTAACTGGTACACTATTAGTTTTTAAATATTTTAACATAACTCTGGCCTATAAAATAGAAATAGAATAAACAAATTAAAAAACCCACCAAAATACTGAATTCTTCACGCCTCAGCATTGTCTGTTGTGATTAGTGACGCTCATAAATCGTAATTAAATGTTATTCGAATTATTTAATAGCAAATCGTTAAGCATTCCCCTTAAATTTGAATCAGATTGTCACATTATAAAAGAATTATGTCGCATGCTACGATGTTGGTAGCGTGTTGGGCCAATGTTTGACCGTTTTGGCTATCATGAAATAAGGAAAAATAGTAAAAGTGGTATTGGAGTGGTTCTAAATTTTTAAGGTAACTGTTCAAAATATATGTTTCAATTATATGTTATTAAATATCATGTAACTGTTATTTTTCGATGATTTTATATTCCTTAATAAACATATTTTTTTAATTATCCTAGAAAAAAAGTGCAATTTTTTTACAGCGTCACCAAACATGATGAAACATGCTAACTTATGAAAAGTATATATTTTTTAAGTTACTTACTTTAATATAAGTAAATGCCATAGTTTGATATTGATAGAGTTTAGACAAAGTTGGCTGTCCTTGGCCCAACAAATGGTGGACGTTAAAAAAAACTATTAAGAAATTTGTCTGACGTCAACAATGCCACCAAAAATATAAGTTGACGTGGAGAATTAATCGCGCAAACGTTGTATTAATTTTATGCTTATATTATTTTACGATTTCGTTATGTATAACGTAGAGATTTCTCTATTAGAATAATTTTATGGCAATCATGATTAACTTAGTTTTATTCTACGTAAATAGTATGTTTTAGAATAATAAATAAGAGCTTAGAATATATTATTTTAATATTATAATTTTTATGAAATGCTTCTTTTTCATTTTCCTCAATTTTGTTTATAGAGGTTATTGAGAAAACGATGTTTTTTAACAAAAGTAAATTATTATATAATAATAAAAACATATTGTTTAAAATAAAATAATTATTTTAGACAATATGTTCGTTCGACATATAATGCTCGAATTTCAGAAAATTGAAGTAAGTAATGTTATTTTATTCCTTTCTAAAGTACATATTTATATACATTTTTACACTTTTTAACGTGGAACTACTGGGCAAAGACCTTTTAATAGGAGGAGGATCATGTCATAGTTCTACGCTGGCCTATTGCAAGTTGGCGGACTGTGTATTGGAAATCACTTCACTAGGTTTCCAAAGCGAACGCGTTATCACTTGGCTAGCAGTGACTCAAAATAAAAATATACATTAAATTACATTAGTAATGTACTATAAACATCAAAAAGTTAATATATTGTGAAAGATGAACAGGAAAGAGGATGTTAAATTCACAAGAATATAATAATTATTTAGATGTAGAAAAATCAATAAGAAACTATTAGCACAAAAAAAAATCATAAACTTTTTATTTTTAAATTAATTCCATACAATGTTTACGCAACATTTCGAAGAAACGGTTGCTTTAGTATAAGCAACAGAGTCACGTATTCGAAAAATGTCAAACCGTACTTTATGTGACACTCCCTCTAATATTATAATCCACGTAGATTATCCGACTGTCCTAAACAAAGAAAAATAACTTTTTCTTAGAACACCTTCGATATTTATTCTCGTTAAAGTATTTATGAAACTGAAAAACTGAAATAATAAAGTTCACATGTGATTTGCCGAAAGATTTGTTTGAAATGACAAAGAGAAACCAACAAAGGCAGTAAATAATACTTTTTTAAAGGCAATAATTCAAATGGATCGGTCAAAATATATATAAATTGGAGCTAAATTATTCAAATGAGTGAGACTATTCGTTGAAGAATGCATTCTCTCGTTTTTACAATAGATTTTCACATAAATATTTTACGACGTTATTACAGAGTAATTTGTCAATCATCGTTATTTGGTTGGTTGAAAATGATTTACGGACTTCGACCACCGTTTTACTTTTTATAAATATACCTATGTCGCATCTGTGTTACATATATTATACTTAGTATTAATGAATAATATTGTTTGAAATAATAATTTTATAAATTAAAAGCATTTTTTTTAAATATATTTAATATTTCTAATATTTAGTCAAGACTTATACGACAAAGACCGGAACTTGTAAGCCCAGACATAATTAAACTAAGAATAAAGTCATACACGATATGTGAAATTAATAAAGCCTTTTCCATGTTTTCAACATGTTACTGACAATTTAGTTCGTATAATATGATCTTTCGATGGAAGTCCACCCTAACTCTTTAACGAAAACCAGCCATCAACACTTCAGCAACATTGTCATCACGACAACAATAGATTCTAATTACGACTACGTTTGAAACGTAAAAAATGTTCTTCTACAGTGACCTTTTTTAAATTTAAGTTCGAAGGAAAAGTAGTTTTATTAAGTATGTATGTATTTCAATTTAGATTTTTGATAATTAGTTTTTTTTTGTGATAACTTTTGTTAGTATAAAAAATAGTTATTTTATGTATGATCTTTTATGTCATATGTGTAAAAATATTATAATGCAAAACGGAATAAAATTACCGATATCTATACAAATAAATAATAATAAATAAATAAATAAATAAATATTGGGACATTATTACAGAAATTGAACTGTCTTTTTGTAACATCAACATAACTTTCAGTAAATGCCTATTTTAATTATAAGAAAACGCTAATCTCAGCAATGGCTGAACAGATTTTGAAAGGGCTATGTCATTTAAATAAATGATGTTATTAGGCTACTTTTATTTTAGAAAAAGAGTTAGATTCAAAAAAATATAAACAAACATAGGGACGAATCCGAGCTAAGCAAGGGTTAATTGCTAGTCTCGTAATATAAAAAAAATTAAAAAAAAACAAGAACGTGTTATCGATCGATTGTAATAAATAACAAAAAGAAGAAATGCGTGGCCCTTTTTTGAAGTCAGTAAAAATGTAAAAATCTGTGAAATTATGCGCATAATTAGAGACAGGTGGTAATTTGCCAGTACTTTTATGAAACCACGCATAACAATGAAAATAAAATAGAATACGCAATAACATTATTGTCAATAAATGTTCATAAAAATAACGAACCGTCACTAACGTGGATTCCAACAATGGATTATGCTTAATAAATTATGACATCGGAATGTAAAATCGCAAAATAATAGTGGCACTAAATTAGACAGTGCGAAATTGTCACCTCGTGATATTTTTTTTGTTCTTTTATTTTCAGATCAATTTGTATCTCAACATTTACGAACTATGTATGTTTATAGAAAAGTATGTTATTTTACTATGTGTATGTTATAGGATCCCACAAGTATATTATTAACCGTGTCTTTACTTTAATTCAAATAGCTAATTTTAGAGCTTAATATTTTGCAATTAGTCTTCAGGACATTTAGGATAAAAAAATATTTCATTATTGTTGTTTTTTAATAATGTAATGAAAGTTATGCTTTTGTTAATATTGTTCATTATGGAAGGCAGACGCTCGCAAGTGTCACTTAGTACGAGCGTCTTAGAACTGTGTATTGATTATTATGTATCTATAAAATAATAAATAAATAAATAAAATTATTAATAAACACAATTTAATATTAATAATGTCGAAAAGATTTCAATCCTTTTGGTAAGAATTTTAGTTACTTAAAATAATTTAGTGCTTGATTATAAATCTAAAATAAAAAATCTTCTACTATAATAGAAAATAAGTAGTACTATCATATAAAATAAAACACTGATTTTTACGATCTTAAAAACAGACTTTGAAAACAATAAATTGAGACAATACCACATTCCGCTCTCCATTCCCAACATAATATCATTAATAATCATTAAAACGTCCGCACAATAAAAATATCACATTGTTACGATAAACAATGGCGTCTGACAGAATAGGCGATTTGATGGACGTGTGAAAATATAGATTAGGAAATAAACAGATGCGACTGCTTAAAAAAATTGTGACGGTTTAGTACAGTGGTGCAGTGTCTAGATAGACTAGAGATTTATCGATGTTTTCATTTCAAATATCATTTTAATCAAAATATTCTATATTTTCAATAATAATAGTATTTGATTTGATTTTTTTATTCCTATCAAAATTTGTAAAATTCCATAGAGTATTTTAAGATGTATGTTGTTTTATTGTTACGAATTTGTTAATTTATGAATTTACTAAAAAAAGGTATTTAATGTGTTCATTACTCTTTGGCAAGATCTCTCGCATCAAAAATAGACGTTCTGAAATATTGAGCTGTGTTGAAGAAAACAATTCTAATTATTCGTATTGTAATATTACTATACGAAAACCTATATTGTCTTTGAAAATTTGTTGCAATCAGCAATATCATATCAACATATGATTGATGGTGCAATGTATATTGTACTCATAAGAAAATTTGAGTAATTTTAAATATAATATTTTTATTAACATTAAAACAGGAATAAAATAGTATACATTAGAGTATTTTATGATATGCTTTAAAGAAATTCAACACAGTCACTATTCCATCCAATGTAAGCATTTTTCAAACTTCAAAGTGACTTTAATTATATTCATTCATTCGTTTTAATTATTAATCCTAAATTATTTTTAGGTCAAATCCTGAAATGCCAAAACAATTAACGTTAGTATTATGGTAGGGCATTAAATCACTTATAATATGTAATACCACATCTAATGCAACAATCGCCCACTAACTCTATTTCCGTCGCGACGACTGCATGATAAAGTCATAATGTGTTCTAATTGCAATATTATTCATACGAGTGCTTAAAATATCGTCCAAACAATTGGCGTAGCACTGTTAAACAGCACTTTAAAAGATGATTAATGAGATAAAATAATCAGGGCGTTGAGAACACATCTTTATATATTATGAAATGCGACGTTAAACTGGTCCATTTATGATACAACTCGAAAATTACCGATCCGTCATAAAGAAAGTTGCTATAGTGAAAATTATATTGATTATTATCGGTTTAAGATTACATTTATTAATTATAATAATTTTTTTAATTACCTCTTAAAGGAATAAGGTTATATATGAATGTAAAAATGTATAATATACGAACTCTATAACTTTTAAAACTAAAGATGCCCGCCTGCACTTGGTCAGCGCGGTGGACTATGGCCTTATTCCCCTCGGTTTGAAAGGAGACCCGTGCCCAGCAGTGGGACATTAATAAGACTGAATGCATATAAACAAAAGATGTAGGCTATATTATATTAATTCTTAACCTATATTACACTTTTATTCATCCATTAGCCATAATCTCTATTTTGGTGCTTTATCCTCGATTTTGAATATTTGTTTCATTATGTCAACCCTCGTGTCGTCTGGAAATGATAATTAAAAGCACATTTTTAACGTAACACATATAATACGGCATTATCCGTTTTTTCCCATAAAGCGGCACTAATAGCGAGCTGCGCGCGCACCATCAGTCAACCGCGTGAGCCGCAACAATCTTGTTTATAGGAATGTTAACCGTGTTTATTTCTATGGCTACCGAAATTAACACAGGGTGGACTTTTTCTATGATATTAGCCTTATTTTGATTTGTTAAATCTATTTAAATGCGTTTATTGCTAGATTTTTGCATTACTGTATATAGGAATTCGATAGTATCGTTATGTTTTTAAATATTTAAAGAGTTTATTTTTAAATTTAATTGCTTAATAACGTAAATAAAACATGTTTTATGTATTAAGTTTAATATTGTATCACACGCTTCAAATTCATTTATATTAAAAAAATGTTTGTGAATTGCAAAATCTAAATATTTTTCTCTTTAATAACACGATGTATAATTAGATGCGGAACGGTATCTTGATAAATACAGGGCGTGCCGTGACAAATGGTAACAGAGTGTTTTTAGTATTTTTAGAAATAACGCGGCGGTATGGCCCACCGCGGTACTAATTGGACACACAATACGTCTTCGCCTAAAACTTTAGGTTTTTATTTTTGACATTGTCTTTAATACTACCTTTTGTTACGGTAATTATCCTTCAGTTTCTATACTGAAATTGGTTCTGAATATACTTTTTACTTAACAAGTGGCACTACTAATGTCTTTTTGACACGTGCTAGGTGCTAGGATTCAGCCAATGCATAAGAAGAAAGAAAAATCGAACAGTAAAATCCTAAAGGATGTTATGTCCTATGCATCTGCTCTCAAGATTCTAATATATTATTATAATGATTTATTATATTACTGCTATTGCAGCGGTAGTTATTACAATGCACAAAGCACACTAGATGACAATTCAATGCAACAGGTAAGAGGTCAGATATGCTTTCATGCTCTTAGAGACACGTATTATCACCGGCAATCGTATTCTAATATTGTGAATTTACTGGCCAGAAAAATCCAATACCTATTTGACCCGAAGCAGGACTCGAACCCTAGACATTCGAACGCGTAGCCATACATGTCACTGGAACAATGAGGCAAACATAACATTTACATACATAAGTAGGTATATTAAGATATCCGATAGATAAATGTCTTTCCGTGCAAGTGGATTAACATGTTAGAAAGATCTCCTTTACATTTTAAATACGCAATTAAGATAATGCTTAATTTCTACACGAGCCATAAACGTAGCAACGATCCAACAAAACTTTTAAGCCAAACAATCATTTATTTTTCATGACTTCGCGAAACTAAAAGCAAGTAAGTATTGACATTTGCAAAGCTATTTAACGCATACACTTCATTTAAATTAAATTTAGCGTCAGATTATTTACGATGTACATTATAAATGGGTCAATCTCATTCATGTCAAACTGGACAAAATGGCGTCGTCATAACTTGTTCTGTTAGTGCATTTATTTTAACAATACGGCAAGAAGTGAATGCAAGCTGTTCATAAAATTATGACGAGGTTAAAGTTCTACATTAAATATTTAAAAAATTAGTTTAAGACCTATGTGATATAAAACAATATGGACTAACTATAATATTACATTAATTTTAATACGGCGTTAAACAAACTACACTTATAACAGTAACGAATTGAATAAATCATTTTAATTAGCATACATTATTTATATGATATTAGCAGCACCCGCGGCTTTGTTCATAGTTTCAAGCCCTCTAGTAAAAAGAAGTATCCTATATTACTTTTAATACCTCTAAGGATACGTGTACAAATTTTCAAGATGATCGGTTAAGTAGTATTCGCGTGATAGCGTAACAAACAAACTTACATTCACATTTTTAGTATAGATTTTAGTCAGTTATGAATTATTTATTCTATTTCATTGAAAAGCTTGTTAGAATTTTGATCCAGAGCTAGGAAGGCGGTCGGTGGTGAAATGAAAAATGATCAGACGTATTCGCTGTCAGAGCGCTATTTTTGGTTCGCATGTCAACTAACATGATTTTTCATATTATGTATTTTTCTAACGCACAACCGATATTATTACATTATTTCAGTATATCACAATTGATTATTTTATTATCACCTACCAATGTAGGTGATAATAAAATAACGCTATGGAATTTATTTAAATTGAAAAGCCACAATTGCAGTCAACATTTTAAATAATTATCTATTTGCAGAGAATTTAACTTATACTACTATTACGCGACTTAACTAATAATTAGCAGTTTATGTTTTAGCAATGAAAAATTAAAAAAAAACCAGAGATTTAAACCCGATAACTTGGTTGTCCAAGCGAGTACATCGCAACTTGATCTACCATTACCTCGTTTCCAAACAAACAAATGTATACAACCAAATAAATCATACGTTTCTTTCCTTCCCTTTTTATTTATTAGAAAAAGTCTTATTTACATCATAAAACAAACATTTTGAAGTACTAATTAAAGCTATAAAAACACAAGGACTCGCTCAGTTCATAGGAAAGATTATAGTTACTCAATGGGTGGCCCGAACTATTCTTGTCGAAGACAAAACCCTTGCCATAAATAACAGGTTCTGGTCAATTAATAATAGAATCTTTTGTTCTATAATTAAGAAATGACACTAAGTTTTGTTATTCTATAGATATTTCCGACGAAATTAAATTACGTACATCTTGTTATATCAATATTAATAAAAATATTTGGTTTTAAAAGATTAATGGAATGTACTTTTTGGGGCTACCGATAAATTAAATTATTAATAATATAATCTTAATAAAAGATTCGCACATGAAAATATCAAATCTGCGAGACCCGGATTTGAACCCGCATCACTCTACACAATCTAGAAATTTGGACATCAAAATTTATATGTTACGATAGATACTTTATAAAGTTAATTTAAACCCAAAATCGTTTTGGTCATTGAGTGAGATTTAATTTTTGACTAATTAATTGACCCTAATAAACAGTTATAATAATATTAAAAAACACTTTAATATATGTAGAGATTTGGTTCTGTACAATTTGGCATTCAGTGGTGTCTTTAATTAGGCGGCATGAGTTGTCAAAAGCCAACGTTGTAACGAATTCTTGTAAAAACATTGTTAATAAGTAAGTTTGAGAGTTGGTAATAATGGTGGTCGTTGAGGTACGAATATTTTTATTAGTAAACATAGGAGGTTCATGATTTTTTCTTTGCGAGAGTTATTGTGCTTATTGAGCTGCTATAGAGCTTATTGTGAGAGTATAAACTAATTGTGGGCAAATAATAATCTATATCCTTTAATACTTCAATTATTATTAAGTAGGTAGGTACTATTTAAGCACATTGATGTGAGATATGATTGAGGCTACACAGACTGTTATTTTAGCTGTGCTCCTAAAATTAATGAGTGTGAGGTTATGTAATATTAATATTTGCAATTATTGCTTACAATATTGTATGCATCATTTGCCTAGTTAGTTGTTTACGAGCTATGTATATCTTACGATTAAAGTTTATTACTACTTAAAATAATTTAAACAGATAAATCTGTTTTCGAATTTCCCGCAAACAGACAGTAGCAACCCAAAAATGTGTACATTGATTTTAAAGACACAAAAATTAATTAATTACAAAAATGACACCAAAATACTTTTTTTGAAATTCTCTAGAAAAAAGAAAAAGTTGCAGAACTATTAGTATCTAAAAAAAAATTAAAATATACCACATCTAATATAATTGACAAGTTAAGGTTTTCGTACATCTATGTAAGTTGAGGAACGCAAAAACGCGTCTGACAATCGTAACGAGGGCATGACTTGCTTTACGTTTGACTTTAAAGGTTATTTTATTTAGTTTAACCCTTTTGTACATTTTGATTAATATCCAGTCATATATAATATAACCGCATTGGAATATATACTGACATATATTTTTTGTTATAATATAATCATTTTTACTTAGGTACCAAATACCATCGATGTTTGTTCATCAGCTCATGGTTAAAGTTATTGTTTTATTTAATTATGTTAAGTGGCTAATTACTACTTAATGTATATCCAGAAATCAAGCTTTTACAAAATAAAAAAAAATTATATACAGCGACCTTATCACTTAAATAGGTATCGTTTATACATTCACTATATGGTGTACTAATTAGCAAACTCAAGACGAAAAGGAAGTAGGTACATAAACTTTCATTTACAGTCAAATATATTTGCAGATGCGGAACGGCTAAGACAAAATAGACTTATAATATTTTGTTGATATTACATAATTCGTTATGATTACTGCTTCTAACAAGGTATGATGTACAAGGAGATATACATCATACATTGATAGTATGGTGATAAATAGCCTATAATATTCTCCTTCTTATTACCATCAAGATTCGCGCATATTCCTAATTCTAGCATTTGACCCTCAACTTGCGTAACAGTAACCTGAGTGCTAACCCCAAGTAAAAAATCTATTTGCTTTTCATCCGGATCCATCCAGCCGTTACACGTCATCTAACTAACATACATACATGGAAACTTTTACTTTAATAGTAGTCCCATATCAAAATACTATTCATTTCTAAATAGTGCTAAAATAAATATCTTTAGCTCACTACTTTATATTCGTTTTACAAGAGACAAAGTATACGAAGTTATGACATATCGTTTCGAGCTAACAACACATAAACAACAATTAAGCTATTAAACAACAGTGTTGCACATCTAAAACAACAATTAACGAGGCGCGACCAACAATTGTGGTGTTGCGACCATATAAATCAGAAAAAGAACCATAATTTCGCACATTTTATTATAACAATAAACATTCGCTGACGTTTTTAAGCCACAAATTAGCTCTCTCAAACAAAACATTCCTTTGAACTCAATTTGATACTTTTCCTTGGAAATTACAGAATAATTGGAGGATATTTGTATTTTTATGGCATGTCAAATAGAGTGAGTAATACAATTAAATTGGTCATAATTTAATGTTTTATCATGTTTGGGGCTCTTTGAAGTTACTAAAAAATTGTTTACGACATTTTGACAGGTTTAAAGATGGTAACAACAAAAGTTATTTACCACTTAGCGTAAAGTGCATTGTATTTTCTTTTATATTCTTTGTTTTAAATAAACAAATACATAAAATAAAAATATAACAAAATGTGTTACATGAAATGTGACACTTGTAAAACATTATAATAATGCATAGGAATTCGGACTTGACATTTCTAGTTAAGAACAACGAGAATTAGAATTATTATTAGTAGGTTTTTTTGACTCTATTTGTAATGAGCTTTTTTTTTTAACGTCCCACTGCTGGGCACGGGCCTCCCACAGTACGAGGGGGATCAGGCATAGTCCATCGCGCTGGCCCAGTGCGTGTTGGCGGACTTCACATGTCTTTCGAAAACTTGTTAGGTTTTTCTCAGACATTCAGGTTTCCTCACGATGTTTTCCTTCATCGTAAAGCAAGTGGTGATCATGTTAGAAAATGATTCGCACATGAAAATATCAGAGGTGCGAGACACGGATTTGAACCCACATCACTCGGATATCCAAGCGAGAGTGTTACCACTTTTTTAACTCTATTTACGCGAGTTGTATTTGTGAATTATTTCTTAACTAGCGATTCACTCTTGCTCCGATCGGGCTGGTCCCTACGATTTAAAGGTTAGTAAAGATTATTCAGAAATGAAATAACTTAAAAGTATCCTAAATAATGATTTCATACAAAATTTTATCAAAAATTTTCATACAAAATTTTATCAAAATTTGTAGCCTGGTTTTTCTTCTTGTCAAGAAAATGTTTAATAATAATAATACTACTAATACTATTTCTTAGTTCTTGTTTCTAGATCTATAGTAGTTTTTAGTTTTTTAAACACTTTTTTTATTTTAAAACAATAAATATTTATTAGGATCTAAATGAAGTTATCAATAAAGTATTATCGGAAATAATTGCCGTAATAAAGAGAAGGATACATTTATCGTGGATCAATTAATTAAATATTATCAAACAGTCAAAATCTAATAACAAAGTACCGGAAAATGTAAAGCAATAAGAATAATTTTGATCTGACAATTCTCTTAAGTAACATTCCCAATAAATGGTATAATTAGAAGCATCGTAAAAGCAATTCTTGTTCCAACAATAACCGTTTTTATTTAATTCAATTAAAAGCGGAGGACGGAGATTTACGCGAGTCGAGGCCCACGTCAGTTAAGGGTTAATTAGAGATTCGCGTACAAGCGCGAAATTTATGCGCCCGCGCATGCCGCAATTGATTACCACATGGAAAGTGACGCACGTTGGCGTACCTTTGGTCCAATGTTTGACCAAATTATAAATTTCAAATTAATTTTCTTTTTTATGTTTTACTACAGTAAGTATTTTTTATCATTTTAGGCACTACGTATTTTCAAACGCTAATAATTGAATTCAAAAGAATTTTAGATTTTTTTTAAAACAATAGAATACCCATTAAAATGGCTAATTTATTTATAAGAAAATATATGTAGAATAATATTATTAATAAGTATTAACATATAATTAATATTAAATAATTTTATATTACCATAATGAACTAATTAGGCATTTAGGAGATAGTTTATAAATGTAAATGTCTATAAGAACAATAGAAGCGTGGGCAATATAGTAATAACCCGTCTCCGCCTGTGTCCCAGGCCACACGCGGATGGTATTCAACTAAACGTCCGGCATTATTTATTGTAATTATAACAAGGGGTCGCATAGACCGCGCTCACGTTCCGATGGATTTACCGCATTTGTAGCTCTTAATTTAACCGGGAATTAATTCATGGGCCTTTTGTGGTCAAACGTATGCGAACGTCTCTACTGAGATATATTTTTGCTATTAAACTTATTTGTGATCGTATTTTAGATTTTTTTCCTTCATATAAAAATGAATGAAAAAGCAAGTGTTACAGTTATTTTTGCCTCATTGTTATTAAATAAATAGTTTATTTAATTAAATAAATTAATTGATATTAAGTTTTTATTTTAATATAATACCTATTTCGTATATTATTTTTTCTAATGTTAATATAAGCAGTTACCTAAACAAGTTTTGGTACATAATAATACGGATAAGAATTAAATACGAATAGAATATTTTTAAGATAAGAATAATAATTTGATAGAAATTAAAATTCAAAATAAATTGCAGTCATCAATGGCTTAAGCTCTCGAAATACTCTGTCTGGACCGAAAATAAACCGACAAATAACCATCTGAATCCCCATTAATACTACTAATACATTGTTAAAATTTATCATAATTGTGGTATTTAGAAAAATGATATAGGAAATATGCGGTGAAAGTCACGCTTTAAAGCCATATATCATACAAGAAGATTACTTTTGAAACTAATTTTGACATGCTATATGAATAAGTATCGCCCAATGGTGCCATTTTGTTTGGTTTTTCAAATGCTTATTAATACCACGTTATTTTATTAGTAATAGTATTATGTAAGTCCTTGAACGTGTTGTAGGAATTTTACATGATATTAATTTATATTTATAATATTATGAGTGTATTTTTCAGGAGCATTCATTTTTTTAACAGATACGTCACTCGTATGTTATTGTCATTTTTTATTGGATGCTAACAAATATTTTAACAATAAGAAAATTGATTCAGCATTTTTAAAATTTTTAAAACCGATTTTTATGAATTTGTTTTGTGAATATTTGATAGGTCTGAGAATAGGTATGGGTTTTATTATACCCCTAGGTGGTTATTCCTCTCCAGATTTTTTATCTTTTATTTTTATACCAATTTTTTTTTATGATTTGGCATCAAAAAATACTTATAACCCTTAATTGTCATCCTTCTTCCACCAATACCGATTTTTAAACAGTGATTAGCACGCGAGCGGAGTCACGGGAATTTCTAGTATTATATAAAGTCCAGCATCACCTTTTGACATATAACTAACAGTATGTTTTACTCCACCCTATCTACTATATATTTGCTGTAAGTACATAAATAAATAGCATAAGAAAACCGTTCATATATATTTTAAATTGTTCATAATAGATTACCTATTTCCACTCTTAAACAACCCCTAATGTGCGATCGCATTAATCATTCTCTCACTGACTTCGGTTTGTCGGGGGTGAAATATCAGCTTGCGATCTTAATCGACTCCTATACAGTAGCCGTAGGCTTTGGTAGATAATATTCTATTGAACGCTGTAAGTAAATTGAAATTAATGGTTAAATGTGAAAATAATATTGTTTTTATATGTTATGTATACGCCATTATCAAGTATTTCTTTACAATTTTGGTATTATAATGAAAATATTACCTATTAGTAGGTACTGCATATAATAAAATCGGAATTGTTTATAAATAAAATATGCGTAAGCCGAATCCGAACACATTTTTTCAAAAATATTATTGAAACTATTATTATTATTGATACAGAGGCTGAAACTACGGTTTTTAGAATGTTTGTCTGTTCGTCAGTCTGTCAGTAACTGCATCACAAGGAAAGCACTGGACAGATTTTGATGAAAGGTAAAGATATAAATATCTGATCAACATAGGAAACTTTATCATCACATCACAAACCTTTACTAACCATTAAAACGTACTTAGGGAACGAAACCGGGCACAGCATGGGTAAGTCACTAGTACTGTAATAAAATCGTGATATAATTCAATGTGAAGCAATCTGAATTTCAAACAAATAGAAATCAAAATTAATTAATTAATTTAAACCCTAAGCTAAATTAAAATATAAATTATTATATTATAAGGAGTATACTTCTTGCCATTTATTGGTAGAGTACACCCGTACTATTTTTTAAATAATAAAAAACCTCTTTTGTAGTATTAATTATATATTGTAATGTTTTGTGCACGTTGTCATTTTGTCACGTAACTCTATTTATATCTATTGAACTTCCTTCTGTTCATGTATAAAGAAAAATCTTGTGTTAACAACCAACAAAACAACTATTTTCCATAATATAACACATATTTAGTACTAATTATTAACAGTTGCGTATATAATGGAAGTATTTACATGAAAAAGTTACAAAAGCCGTCATTGTTGAAGCGTCAACTCATTAATTTATCTTTTTCAAGAAATATTGAATGTTGAGAACCGCATAATTACAAAGTGCGACAACTCGAAAGTTTAAGGGTGTGTGAACAACGCCTACAATGCCATCGCGACTTTGTTTCTGCAATTATGACACCCCTGTCTATCTCCACCGAGTTTAATTTACCACCAAAATATTTTTTTTCGACTCTACCACACAAAAAATAAGAACTATTTCTTATTTTGAAATACTTAAAATAATAATACATAAGAATAAGTGTCACATAAGGAGGGCGTCAGCTTGCGTCAAGATGCATTCGGATATCAAAGACCTATATTAATTAATGTGACAAAAGTTTCACGAGTTTTTGTTAAGCACTACTATTTTGATCTTAGGAGTGTCTGCTTGTTTAATTACGTCGTGGTTTTTAAATTCTTTCATACGCAATGAATACGTATTACACATTGACAGTATGACTACAAATCATTAGTTACGAATTGTGAAACTTTTTTCTATTCTGTTATTTCTCGCTTCGCTTATTAAAAATCAGCTGTTTTGTATACAAATAAATACAGCTATTATTTGTATCGAATATAATTTTTGATTTTTGATTGAGTTTATATATAATATATTTTATATATATTTTATATTTATATATTATATAATATATTTAATATTAACTTTTCTCTATCATTCAAAGTAGGTATTTGTACATACATATATGTATTACGTTCAAAACGTATCACAATTGGATGGAATATTAATAATTGAGTGTTGTAGAAAGAACATGTTGATCTACGTGCCCTAGAGCCCATAGCGATGGTAAAATAACAAAGTACTGTAAAAAACTTTAAATCGAACTATAATATTTACGAAAATCTGTATTCAGTAAGTATATATTTCTAGCTTATACACAGTAAAATGGCTGGAAAGATTTGGATGAAGCTTAGTTTGCAGATAGGCTGCCTTAAGGACATACCGTACGTATGTCATTTAAAGAGTCAAAATGTTACACATAACTATGAAACCGTACCAATTTTCCAACAGGAAAAAGTATCCTATATATTGACGGCGATAACCAGCAATCATCGTTCAATTTTATCACAATCTGTCCAGTGACAGACAAATAAACAGACAGACAAAAAAATCTTAAAATGTATGATTCGAATTCGATTTTACAGACTCGGCCTGTATACCAATTATGAGTAGGTATTTTTAAACGATTTTCCAAATAACATTAATGTACACATACGCTTACAACTATAGGTTATAGTTATCAAGGATTCTTTATTAGATATAAAACAACGATCGCCAGTCACAAGTCACCCTTTCATAATCAAACAGTTAAATAATTCAACATCGACAATCGCTATAAAAATGGAAAAGCGAGGGATATAGTAAAAATTCAACGTAATGAGAGTGGTCGTGCATCCATATTTAATTGGACGGACGCACCCGCGCTAGTTTACGAGTCTCGCGAGGGGCGATTTTAACATTTTTTTTCAAATGCCCGATAGGCCGAAGTGGTATTGTGAAGAGGACAGTGTCGGACGTTAGATACTAAGGATAAGACATTAAATTTTTGTACTACAAAATAATATTATTTTTAGTACATGACATAATCTGAAACAAATTATTTAAGACCAGAAAACGCAGATTTTTATCTATTTACTGTAGTCATTTTTTCGTTTAGCAAATCTTTCCTTTGTGTGTTTCTCCCTACTCACTTATGATCTACCGTTTATGTACATTAAATTTATAATTTGTCCTTACAGGTTAATAAAACAGCTTACCTGTTATATTATGGTAAGGCTCGTTTAAGTATTAATTAATTCTGATATTTAATTTTACGGTGGGCTTTTACTACTTTCCTTGATTTGAAGAGACGATAAAAGATATAAGTAGGTATATACTAATCGTATTATAATAGATTGTTTAATATCACATTTAACTTTACTGTGTGCTGAATATAGTTGTGTGTATGAACATTAAAAAGAATTTAAATTTAGAGTAATATACTATAGATAAAGATTACAATACAAGTGTCTAAAAGTTTGTACTATCAAAAAAAATAATGCTTAATAAAAATAATATATTCGGAACAATCTTATCCATGCTATTCCAACACTCAATGGGGTCGCGGTAGCCAATTGCATAAAAAATACGTGAAATAATATCGAAAAGCTATAAATGTGAGAGTACCGCTATAAAACATAGACAAATACGGGAGATAATCGAAGCGAGTGCTCCGCATTGTATACTCTTTATGAGTTCATAATATTTTACTGCCGGCTTGTCCGAATGCTTTTAGTAAACAGGATTCCCTAGCGTTTTTTATATTTATTTTCCTTTGCTACTGTAACTTGATACGGTTTTTCGCGGAAAAACCAATACATTTTAAATGATGAGTGAAGAGTGTTTGTGTTTGGGCTTAATTTGTATAAGGTTTACTTGTATATATCGTATTTGTGTGCATATTATAGAAGTGGCTGTGATTATTTTAATAGAGCTTTGGAATTTTGATAGTTGATAGTTAGGAGTTATATTATACTTACTAATGTGTTAAGATTGAACTTCAATAGCGCTTTATATCCGCTTTTTTTACCACCACTTATACGAGTATGCCTTTATAGCTTTGACTTATTTTGCTTTGTCTTCTATGTGAGGCAGAGGTCGCCTACAGTGTATTACTATCCCGTTCGGTCTTTTGCTCAACATGATGATGGATGGATGGACGGATGGATGGCTAGAAGGATGGATGGATGGATGGATGGATGGATGGATGGATGGATGGTAAGAAACGGGATACGATATTCAGATGATAGCCTTATTTATTAAGTTTTTACTCAGTTTCCAAGTAATATCTCTTGATTCGTCTTCGAACTTAAAAAGGAACTTATTCCAATAGATTTATTTGTAATTTGAAATATTCTTACGAGATTTTTATATTCTTAGTGGAATGGCGTCTAATATGAAAGCCGTAGATGCAATTAAAAAAACACCTCGGCTTTAAAAAATTCTTATAGAGAATCTATAATCCTTACACCATTGTAGCAATCAATAGTATTTAATACCACGCCCCAAAATAAACGCTAGCAGACGAAAACCAATAATAACAGGTCCATTGCGTAATTTGAACGAAATCGTTTTAAAGCTAAACAGTAAACCAAGCGTTGGTTATAAAACAATTTCGTAAAGCTACTAGCATATTTGGTTATAGGTACAAAGTCAGACAAAGTACGTGCAGTAATCCGTGTATTGTTGGCAGAAATTCAATTTAAAATCTATACAATTTGCAGACAAAGCTTGATTGATTACTCCTTAAAATGTATTACCATTCATGATGGAAACCTTACCACTATAGGTATTACTAGTGTTACCCTGCGGCTGTCCTTACATTTTTTTTAAATATTCCTCCACTTCCATCATCCCATATTTTTTTTCTCCGGAAGAATAAGAATTTTTCATATTATTGTCTAAGTAACTTTAAATATAAGAGAATTTCGTTTAATTCGTAAATCCCTTTCTCAAACGCATAGCTATAGGTGATAAATGTTTTAAAAATTTTATCATGCGACCTATCAAAAATCAATCTGGCTAAATTATAATATTGTAAAATTTATCTTCTTTATGATATAGATATCGTGATTATTCAATGAATGAAATTTTTTTTTTTTTTAATTGTTAGGTGTGATGTAGGTACGCTATTTATGCTCATAACACAAAGATCAGAAATTTTATGTTGTAGTAAAATAAAAAAAAATGCTAATATATCATAAGACTATGTTAGCATCCTACAAATACAATAATAAGAATTAGATCACTACATTAATTTTTTTACTGCAGTATTCCTAAACGGAATCATATTGGAATTATTACATTATGTATGTACGTATTATTTATTAATGAAAACGGCATATCTTCATCACATCATAGCATCAAAACACTTTTAGGTCACTTTCAAACTGTGACGTTTTAATCCTATTCTTATGTTTGTGCCAGTTCCACGCCACGTGCACTTTACAATAGAATTATAAACGACCTGAACTTTCCAAGTCAATTAAACTGAATGAATCTTTGTATTTCATATTGTCATTTTATTGCTAAAAGTGCTTCCTGTGGACAATTGCCAAGAATCAAAGTAAGATCGTCATCCGTCCTTATCGCACGTATGAGATATCGATATATCCGTCTCAATCTGTCAGTGGGCATTCTGAATGAAAGGACCTGACCGTCTTTTTGCCATACCGTTGATTCTGAGCCAAGTAGTGAGTGAATATAATATCTCCGAAATGGGAATGCCGTAATGAGTTTTAGGATTTTGTTTGTTTTTGTGTTATAATTTATTGTTTTTATAGGGAATACGTCGATTTTCAATATATTTAGTATTAAAATGTAAAGTATATCTCTGTGAATGTTTGATGACACGTTTGGTTTAATTTGTAGTGACCGTACTTGCTGTGCAAGTGGTCGCGGGTTCGAGTCCCGCTGGACATTCATCTGTGTGATGACGGTGAATGTTTGTATTCTAGTAATGGGTGCTTATATTTATAATGTGTATTTATTTAAAGTTATACAATATGTCTAGTGTATCAACAATCTGGCATCCATAACACTAGTCGATTTGTTCAAATTGTAATAATTTCTTAGTAAATAATAACATATTATACAAACCACATTGCATTTCTTTTATTTTAATCTAAAACATTTCGAAAGTTAATGGTAAATGTCTGTAGATTCATAATTCATTTTTATCATGAAGTCAAATAAATTTTGTTGTTTATAGGTAATCGGCTATTTCGGTAAATATTGTGGCATGGTAATAAACAATGCAAATAGAATATGCAGTACGCATGCTTTGCTTTACTCCCTAATAAATGTCATACTCAAAGCGCGATTATGAGGCTGATGATTCACGTGGACTATGAATATTGTAAGAACACGCTGTATAATAAATAATACAGCCGCTTGAAAGACAGTGTATATTATAAAGGTCAAGCTGACCGCCTTAAGTCATTATGTTGCTGTTAGTTAATTATTTCGTACATTTTCGTAAAATCTCATAATTGCATTGTTATTAATTGTTCACTTTTCTAACAAAATTTAACTTATATTTTTTTTTCGATTGTTAAAAATATATTAGAAATAATAGAATTTTGTAAACTCAGTTAATCATTAAGATCTATTGTTACTAAAATGTCATATATTAATATAAGTACACGCTAATATCTTGAACTGCCAGTATTTTATAAATAGGATTAGTATAAAAAGTAAGCTATTCCAAATATTGACGACACGTTTGGCTCAATTGGCGCAGAAAGTAGGGGGTCACTAACCCTACTTTCTACGCTAGCGGTCGCGGGTTCGAGTCCCGCTGGGGGCATTCATTTGTTGAGCACGAATGCTTGCACTTCAGTCATGGATGTTTATATGTATAGTATGTATGTATTTAAAATTTATATGTGTAGTATATCAAGTATCTGGTATCCGTAGCACAAGCCGTAGCTTACCACATAACTAGATGGCGCTGTTGTAATAATGCCCTAAGATATTTATTTATTTATTATTCCAGACTAAATCTCTATGTCAATTTGTAAGCCACGTAGCGTTAAGTAAAATACGCAAGGAAAACCCGGAGCAATTCTAGTCGTAATTTATTTGAAAAGTTCCTTTATCTTCTATATCTTCTAATAAGGCCCGCTATAGACGTTAGGCTTATTGATACTCAAAGTACCTGTTACTATGTATAATGAGATAGTTAAAATGATATAAAATCTGTTGTGCCAATTTCATGGTATCGTACCTCATAAATAAATCCTCATAAAATTACGAATCTATCATCATTATTCATTTGAAATATCATTAATATTATATGCAAATTTAAACATAGGTGTTCATTCTAATTCATGGTGATACTTATTATTATCATATTATAATATAATAGATATAATGATAAATAGGTAACACAAATGTTTCATTAAACTAATTGTAAAGTGATTTGAAGTAGGAAGGTTATAGTGAAACCCAATAACATGAATAACCTAACCCAATAACGATACGTTTGATTTAGTTTGTTTTGTACTGTGCTATTGATCGCAGGTTTGAGTCCCGGTGGTGGCATTTATTAGTATGATAATTTATATGTAATACGTATGTATTTAAAGTAATATTTATGCATAATGAATATATATATATATATATATATATATATATATATATATATATATATATATATATATATATATATATATATATATATATATATATATATATATATATATATATATATATATATATATATATATATATATATATATATAAATAAATAAATATGTTGGGACATTATTACAACAGCGCCATCTAGTTCCGCAGTAAGCTACTTAACGTGCTTGTGTTGAGGATACCAGATGGTTGATATACTACACATAAATTCTAAATACATACATATTATAAATATAAACACCCATGACTGGAGTACAAACATTCGTGATTAGCAAATGAATGCCCCCAGCGGGACTCGAACCTGCGACCGCTGGCGCAGAACGTAGGGTCACTACCAACTGAGCGATAATACAATCTCGTATCTTGTAAATAATTTTAGTTAATACATAAAACATTAAAACACTTACATTTACAAAATATGTCAAATAAATACAAAAATCTACGTTGTAGAATGTATCCACGTATGTTCTGAAGAAAACAATACTCCAAGCGTGGGCTACGACATCTCAATCGATGTAGTGGAAAATGCGATCGTAAATACCGATCGAATTTATTGTTCACATATGGCTTACAAAGCAAATACTTTGCAAAGAATTTTATAACAAAATTGCCTAGGTTTAAAAAAACTATTAAGAATTTATATTTCTTATTGTGTTTGTAAGTCTTAGCTAACTTAGAATCTAGTCTAGTACTAGAAAGTATAAGTAGGTACTAGAAGTTATATCAAGTTATATAAAGCTTCATAAATAACTAAGGTAGCTTACTAAAATAAATTAAGTAGGTACATGTAAGTTATATTATAAGTATTATTAGTTGTTAATAATTTATGTACTGAAAAAAATTATACTAGAAAATTGTGAAATGATTCATTATAATAATTTTTAATTCTATTGCAGGTAATCTAAGTGTTCGAGTTATGTGTAAGTACTTTATTAGTTTTGCTGTAGTTGGTCGTCTGTGTACCTTCTTATTTATTGAAATTGATAACAATATCTATAATACCACATATTATTATACTTTTTATAGAGAGCTTATCTTATTTATATTTTTATAGAGAGCTTTTCCTGTATTTCCAAAACAACGCTTTCTTTTCCAAAATTTTGTGCATATTATATTTTAAGCAAAAGATTTTTTTAAATATAAATGTGCATTTTGTACCAATACAATTTATATTAAATTCTTAACCATTACGAAAATAATAATAATTTACATTTGAGTCAATAATTCTGTAATTTGATATTATCATTAATAAAAAATATTTATAGTCATAAGAAATAACAATCTTTTGAAGTATCTCCTAAAAAGTCCGATATTTTCATTTCAAAGTCAAATATTCACGTAAATCAAAGAACATTTTAAGTAAAACATTAACAAATGATAATCCTAAGTGACAGTGTTAATAAAAATCATTCAATCGTGTTACCGAAATGCGTTTTATACGATAACCCCGGAATTGTGTTCACGCAAGGTCACATCTGCAGGGTGCTATTAAACTTAAATAAATTCATTGTTAGGGGAGCAACAAGTGCTTTGCAAGTTCAACCTTTGTTTGATTAGGGCTTGCAAAAATTTATTTACCTGTATCGAAAAACTCAATATATCAAATATTTTCTTTTAAATTAGTATTATAAGTAAAATATATGTGTATGTGTATGTCTTCAAAAGGAAACTTAATAGTTTTAAAGTATAGAAAATAATCAATGTAAAAATTAAATTTAAAGTTATCGCGTGTCTTTCCTATTTCTGTCTATTATTATAACAAAGTGCTATACCTGCTGACTAAGAAACCAAACTAAAAGAATTAACTAAAATAATAGTTACTCCACTTTGAAATAAAAATATTCGAAATCACTACATTAACATAAAATTAAAAAATATATATTTAATCTTATTTTGTATGAACACACAGCCCTACAAACAATACTACCCCTTAATAATAGGGGCGGTAAACATTTGTGTAGCCCACTGTTCAACAAGTAGCTGATAGCGGTTCGTGGGTGATCTTGTCTACATTTGTTTGTCTTGTAATATCGAACTTCTATTATATTATGTAAATGCGAAATTTTGTTCGCGTATGTATGTTTGTTTTTACGTTACAATTAAATGGCTGGACAGATTTTGATAAACGTTACTACACAAGTAGACTATGATTTGGAATAATGCAGTGGCAATTTTTTTAAAAGGTTGATAATTTTTACTTCATATCTTCTCGCCTTATATAACAAATCATCGCGAGAGAACCTGCTTTAGTGAAGGATATGGGATGTCTACAATGTAATAATATGTACTCGTATAATAGATTATAAAATATCCATAAATAAGAATCATATGCTAAAACCATGCAAATGACTGCATTTTCAAATATGGAAGTTGGCCATGAGTTTATATAAAGAATTCTCACTTTATCCCACTAAAATAAAAACGAAATCATACGTTAGTTCCCAAAAACAGTTTTAGGTCCAAAAAAATCTAGTCTATATCTCAGCATAGATCTTAGCATTATTTTTCGCAATTGGTTAAAAATATTATTTTCGCATGAGTAAAAGGTAATGTCAGCAATTATTATTAAAATCAACACATCGAGTTCGTAAACAAAAAGATACGAGACAAGGAAAGATGTGATTTTGTCTCAACATTAACTCTTACATTAGCACCTAATTAATATACCTTTCACATTATTCCGACGCAAATCTTTAAACAATATTTTTCATGACGGTTGTTTTAGCGCAAAATGTCTGCGTTTCCGGCCGGCTACAATCAACGCATCCGGTACATTTATTTTGTTTCTCAAAACTGCAGTAGATCATTTCTATTACATTTGATTTATTACGTTGTGTTAATAGCGCGATTTAATTTATAACAGGTATTAGTTGGAGGTTTGTTTATACCTAGTATTATTTTTAGTTCAGTTTGTTTGTACTATATAGTAATATATTTTTTTAAATGAAATCTGTAGGTTTTAAGAAGTTCAAAAATGCTGATAAAAGTTATCTTTACTGTTTACAGTAAATAACTAACATCATGCCCTGACGTCGCTTGAGTATATTTTACGTAAGATAATTTTGTTCATAATTATATGAGATTCAAGTTTAGGGCATTTTTTAAAATAAAAGTAGCTTAGTTACTTCTAATAACGTCAGCTATCTGCTAGTCTGCTAGCCAGTAAAATTCTCATCAAAATCGGTCTAATCGTGTCGGATTAGCCGGAAGTAACATACAGTCAGGCAAAAATTTTGAAAAATAATTTTTCTTTTTAAGTAGGTTGAAAAGGTAGGCAATCCATAATTATAATTAACTTGGTAAAATTTGAGATATCCTCTCCTTTACCTATCTAACCTCTCTCTCTCTCTATCTCTCTCTCTCGCTCTCTCATCAACACACCTTCGTGCTAATTTCAATATTTAAAAATAATTACAATATTTTCCGTGACAAACTAACAGTGTACAGAATATAGCGTGCAAATGCCAGTACAAAGTATAATAAGCGTATGCAAAGCGAATATTATACATGGTAGGTAACCAGTGCCGGATTAACCATATAGCAAGAGTAGCAATTGCTACGGGCCCCGCGCGAAAGGGGGCCCCGCATATTTAAACTCACTCATCTCTGCCTGAGCGTAATTTTTTGAGTGAAACTTATTAAAATGTGTTATTAAACGTTACAACTTTTCCTACTAAGACAATCCACGTCAGACACTCGGTACCCGACAATGTCCTTGGCATAAATAATTTAAATAATTTCATACGGTAAGCGCACAAGTTCTACAAAACGTGTAGAATTTCAGTCGGCCTGATAATCAGCTCTACAAAATCTCTCTAAAATCTATTACAGCAGAAGAGATCTGAATTATCTCGCTTTGATGAATATAGAATATGATTTGCTCAGAGAAATTGTCAATTGATACGAATAGTATTATTTCTAAATTTGCCCACATGAGATCTAGAAAAGTTACGTTGTAAAATTTTAAAAAATAATAAGGAAACAGATGAATAAATATAAAATATAAACATTATTTAAAGTACACCATTGATAAAATATAACATTAGAATAATATAGCGCGGGGCCCGTAGCAAAGAATTTGCTACGGGCCCCGCGCTTGCTTAATCCGGCACTGTAGGTAACTGACGAGTTCGAGTCTAATCTCGTCCTCCACATTATCTGAATGACTGTAACGAAACCAGTCGAACACAAATGGACTAAATAGAAAACGTTCCATTCTTAAAAGCGCTTAGAATAGATCATAATAATTCATAACCATTATATGCGTCGATAATACTGTAGTTGGTTCACTGGGTTTTGGTAGCAATAGTACCTAAAGGTAATGCTTTTTTTCGCTTGATTATCAAATTTATTAAGAGAAATACTATTTCCAAATTAAAACGACTCTTTAAACCATTATGTTGACTATACAATGATGTAGTAGGAATCTGGAATCGGTATGTTTTTTTTAGAAAATTAGTATGTAAATAATATTTAATTAAGTCACGAATCTGAATTTCGTTTGAGGTAGGTACGTTTGAACATAGCCTAAGGTATTCCTTATAGCATCAGCTTTCTTCCAGTGAAAGTTCCATCAAAATTAGTCTAGCCGTTTCGGAATTAGACGGACCAACGCTATGATCAATGTCATTGTGCCACATTCACTTTTTAATTCTACGTGCTTTATTAACTTTTTAATACTACCCTTGACTTAAGCTAATTTACCAAATAAATAACGCTTGTAATAATTATAAAGTGAAGACATTTAATTATTGTTTATTCATAATTGCGAAAGTTTGTACGTGTATGTATGTTTGCTTTTTTTAATTTGCTAAAAAGGCGCTACCTATATCTATATAATGTTCAAAACAATTCAATTCTCTTGGGTTTTGAGCACATGGATGACTTCTTTTTTTTATGGGACAAAGGGGGCAAACGGGCAGCTCACCTGATGGTAAGTGATCACCACCGCCCATGGACATCTGCAACACCACAGGGCTCGCAAATACTTTGCCGAGATTACGTAAAAAAACATATACATAGTATTATAATATTTTAAAATTACAAAAGACATCTAAGACCGCACTAGTCGAAGTCGAAGCTTGGGTGCTAATATGTTTTAAACAAAAAATAGTGTATTTCCTTAAAATTTATTTTATTATTTTTCCAAATATTTTTTTTGCATTCTAAACCAACCATTGCCCAACGGCAGTACTACACGAACTTCAAACAAAGCTTCACTGTACGACGACTCGCAATAATAAGCGGAAACCACGCCACTTGTCGAGGCGCTCTCATCCACACCTATGTACAGGACACTGATTGATATTATAGCTGAATCACGGGCGTAGCCAGGTTTTAATTTTGGGGGGGGTTCAAGAAAATAGAACTACTAAAATTGCATGAAAAAAATGTAATATATTGTCGCGTAATATAGTGTGAACTCGTCATAATAGCACGCTTGTACAATGCCTAAGAACGGCGAATGTCAATTTTTAACGTATGTCAATTAGATGACAGGAACAGTTTATTACAAATGTGTTAGAGAGAGACAAAACACTTTCGGGAAAGGATTCGAAATTACTAGAAACATTTTGAATTTTCGATACTAGAATGTTCTTAAATTTACCCGGAGGTACGTGCAACTGTGCGCTTAAGACACCATACTAGTTTTAAGGAAGCTTTCGCTCATGCTCGTGCGGGAAGTAAGTACAGAAGGAGCATCGGCCCGAGAACGTAGGTTTAGCCCAAGTTGCTACGAGTGCGGCGGTCGGGGCCATCTTCGAAGTAACTGCCCTTCAAGGAAGAACGGTCGACGACAGTCAGATGTTGGTATATCAACTTATAATCAAGCCAGAGGAAAACTGATCTCTGCCAGGGCTAGGACTTGGGCACTGACCGGGGAATCTATAACCCCAGCGATAAAAGTAAAACATCAATAGATGGAAACACCTTGGTTATACATGGCGTTATTAATGGAGTAGCATGTAAACTCACGCTGGATACCGGAGCATCTCGAACTGTCATTAATAACGGAAGATTGAGACACATTGCAGACAATAATTTGCATGATAGAAACACACATTACTCTTACGACAGCCACCGGCCAGCGCATACCTGTTTGGGGGGGAAAGGAAAATCGCTATCAAAATTGGGGACTACATCTATTGGCATAACGCAATAGTTGCAGATATCGTGGATGATTGCATCATTGGATTGGACTTTCTTCAAAATAACCAGTGTACGATTGACATGAAACATGGGAGTTTTACGATGCAGAAATAGAGAAGTGCCGATAAGTGGCGGAATTCATGGAAAAGTTCGTTGCTTGAAAGACACCGCTCTTCCACCAAGATCGCAGACTCTAGTACCTGTCTCTTTACCTCAAAACAAGTCAGGCCGTCCATGGTCATGTGCTATTATAGAGAAGTCGGAAGATGAGAGCTCATGGATCCCGGCAAGAGCTGTTGTAGGTAAAGCTTCTGCATCTATAGTTCCAGTTCTGAATACCAGTAATTCTACTCAAACCATTCGAAGAGGCGAAGATGTGGGGAGTTGTGAAGAGATAGTCTGGTTAAGCGGATGTCAACCGAAAGAGAAGGTGTTGAACAAGGATAAAGAGCAAGCAATGAAACTTTTGAAAGATTGTAAAGAAGATCTCACGAGTTTACAGAAGATAAAAGCTGAAAATTTACTGTACCGATATTCAGATTTGTTCTCTAAACATGACGGCGATATAGGAAGAACTGGATTAGTTAAGCATAAAATTAATACTGGGGACGTAACGCCTATTCGACAACGACCTAGACGAATACCTTGGGCTAAGGAAAAGGAAGTTGACGACATGATCCAAGACATGAGAAAGAACAACATCATTGACATTAGTCATTGGTGTTCGCCAGTAGTACTAGTAAGGAAGAAGGATGGATCTACAAGGTTTTGCATCGATTACCGCAGGCTCAACGATGTTACTAAAAAGGATTGTTATCCCCTGCCCCGAATCGACGACACCCTAGACACTCTCAGCGGTATGAAATGGTTTTCAACTCTCGACTTGAAGAGTGGCTACTGGCAAGTGGACATGGACCCCGTGGATAAGGAGAAAACTGCGTTTTCAACTGGAAAAGGGTTGTGGCAGTTTAAGGTTATGCCGTTCGGGTTATGCAATGCACCAGCCACATTCTTAATTTTTCGGGGGGGGTTTAAACCCCCTAAACCCTCCCCCTGGCTACACCCGTGAGCTGAATAAGAAATCTTCATTTATTAAATGGTTATAAATTGATATTTATAATATACACCCACATTGACACTTGTATTTTATTGCACGAAAACTGAGACCCATTCAGAAGTACAAGAAAATTAATAAATAAGTAAAATTTTTCTTTTAATTTATAGCATTATGTGTTAAATAGAAAAAGTTCCATCAATAACAGACTATTCCACTATGTTATATACCTTCCGTTATGTACCTACCTATAAATAAAAAAACCATCGGCAAACATATTGTGCTTGCGAAACAAAAAAACACATTCACCTTGTAAAGGTATTAATTGTGAAAAGGTTACTAATAATGTTTAATGATACTAAAATGTTCTACTATAGAACATTTTATTTTACAACAATATAATATAAACTATAAACTATATTTTAGCTTCTTGGTTGGTATATTTGATCCACTTCTCTCATCAACTTACTATACAATAGCTCACATTTAATTATAATCAGATACCCACCTGCTCTACAAGCGAAAATAAATTTGGTCTAGCCGTTAGATATGTATTAAACGGATACTGTAGGTATGTACCAATATCGTACAACTTATCTTACAATAAAGATTAAGTAAGTAGATATCTTACGCTTTTAGGAAGTAGAGTTTCTAGGCTTAGAGAATGAGAAAATAAGTGGTAATAATTTAGATATAAGTTGATATACGAGTATAATCTGTCTTTACACTGCCCAGGCAAAGTCACGGGTTTTTGTTAGTCAGAAGTAAGTTAGCGTTAACTTCGTATTTAACCTTGAAAAATAACTCAAGGACATAACGATTAAGGGTCGATCCACACTTTAGTAACGGTCACATTTCACTCTCGATCTGGTAGAGTATTTTTATACGAAACGATGCTGGACTGTGATTTAACTTGACTCTTATATCTTAATAGCGACAATCCTTTACCAACAGATGTCGGGCTAAGATTTATCTGCTGACAGACAATGACATTCAGTTCTTAGGTTTCTTTCACCCCGCTGATTACGTTAAACTTTAGCGGCCTATATACTAAATCTAAATTTTAGTCTATCCATATATTACATTAAAAATCAATTGAGAAGTGACAAACATACACGCATATTATATATGTACATACTTTCGCATTTCTAATATACCTACCTACTTTACCGCCGCACTCAGAGTCACTTAATGAACCTGAAAATTAGGTCGTTCTCTAGTATGGAGATTCTCGACTTGATGGTTCATTAACTGACTCTGAGTGCGGGCGATAGTGTGATAAAAGTAAGTGACAGATAACTATAGACATTTCACATTAATATTAGTACAATGTATGTCCAAATGAAAGTACAAGTATGACACCTTTTTTCTTACAACGTATTCCAACATTTATCAACTTTTACGCATAATTCATCAAGAACAAAGGCCTGTAGTTAACCTATGAGTGTGTCTGTACGCGACAGGGCAAGATCAGGCGCACATGACAAAGGGATAAAGGGAAATAAGAATAAAACTTAGATTGTCACTTGTGGAGTGAGACTCGCCTGTCTTGAACTTAACCCCGCTTTAATGTAAGTATTCGCTTCACTTGTCGCGCTTAGCTATAAGAACATTTTAACTAGTCGATTATCGCGGATTTGTTCACATTTTAAAATTTCTTATATTATTTTTGCTAGTGAGATTATTATACATTGTTAATTTATGTTCTCGTGAATGTTTGTCACTCCTTCACGTTGATAAAGTTGGACGGATTTCAATGAAAAATTTAGTATACCTATATAGACTATGAACTGGTCTAATTAACAGATATGCTAGGTTCTTAGAAACTTAGCAATTTCTGAGCAAAAAAAAATGTTCGTTATTATAATATAGAAACATTAATTTAACTCGCTTACAATAATGCAATTTCCTACTTAACTATTGGTAATAGCTATGTGCCGGAAATAAAAATTAGGTAACACTTATGCATACTTATAATAATATAGTTTTTGTTAAGATAAGAAACGAGTTTGATTTAACAAAGACTAGAACTGGCGACCACCGTTTATTAGGCTTATAAGTTGTGACAGCGCTAAACAGTTGATACTAGAACATTACACGTTTGATCTAACTTGTAAGAGATTTCCTTAGTGCTAAGTCTCTACATCCTGTCTAAATACCTAAAGAGCTATGACTTGTTTTCTGTCGTAATATTATGTAGCATACAAATGCGTTATTTTCCTATTATAATTCAAAGGTTTGTAACTCAATCATGCGAAAACGGCTAAACGGATCTGAATGAAACTTGGCACGGATATAGATATACCTATCGAAAAATTGTAAGATTCGAGTGGAAGTAGCATCTAAGTATCTATAGAAAAAAGGACTAAAGACTTTTAATAAAGTCCTTTTTTTATCTATTGAATCGATGATTTATTTCATATTAACTAACAAAACGTATGCAGTGACGTAGCTAAATGAAGCGAGAGGTAATAGATATTACCTATGCTATTCAATTAAATTAATTCAACGCCTTAATTTCTATAATAATAAAATAATACTAGATTTTAATTACCATCACTATCGAAATTGATCACAATTAAAACCGATAAATTGATAAAAACTCAATTTATTCTTAGAAATAATAAAGCAAATGTTACATCGTTCAGTGACACAGGAAACACTTGATACCAATCTCTGGAATCCAAAAAAAACTATACGAGTTCATTACTTCGACTCAAATCTACAATATCTTCGTTTCGCTTACTATGCGATTGTGCGCTAAGTTTTTGCCTTATTTCAAAAGCAGATTTAGCCGAGACAATTGATTTTGTTGGCCATAAGTCAGAGATAAAACGGGCAGTACTGTCATTCAGGACTTATTGTGGTTTGAGGAATATTAATTAACTAGCAAACTCGGCCCGCTTCGCTGGGCGTAAGTTAAAACAAATTAAACTATGTATTTTTATAATTAAAATTATAAATTATAATTTAATTTTAATGCTGCATAAGTTACTCCTTACATCATTAGGTATTTGCGAGTGAAAGTCCCGTCAAAATCGGTTCGGCCGTTTCAGAGATTAGCCGGAACAAACAGACATACAGGCAAAATTTTTTTAAATTGACTTATTGATGTAGGTACCGTATATACTTTCATATGCATCACTACATAGTATAAAACTAAGTCGGTTCCCGCTGTCTGTCTGTCTGTCACTATGTGTGCTTAGATCTTTAAAACTACGCAACGGATTTTGATGCGATTTTTTTTGACAGATAGAGTGATTCAAGATGAAGGTTTATATGTATAAAACTAGCGAAACCGGCGGCTTCGCTCAGGCTAAGTCTAAGGACTAACTCGAGCGAAGCGAGGGTGAGTCGATAATTTAGTAAAAAGGTGTTAATTTGAAATTATAAACAGACACTTCAATTTTATTTATATACTGATGCAGATTTAGCCGAGACAATTGAGTTTGTTGGCCATAAGTCAGAGATAAAACGGACGGTAACGTCAGTCAGGACTTATTGTGGTTTGAGGAATATTAATTATAATGAAGACGTTAATATGTAGGGATCGACGCTAAGACGCGGTGTATTGAGACGCTTTGACAGTTTGTTTTAACTTTTTTGTAAAGTACGATTTCGATTGATGTGAAATGTAACTGCGAATTTGTTTGTAGCGACAAAGGCGGGTGTAATATATGGTGTGTGAGCTTTATGACCGACTTCAAAAGGAAGAGGTGTTCGGTTTTGTGTGTATGTCAGATACTGCGTAATACACAAACAGTTATGATTTTTATGGTTGTTTTTTTTAACAAATTGATTATGTAAGATCAATCGTGATAATTTATATATATAATTTATATATTTAGAATCCCGAAAATAGAATAATCCCGACTTAGAAACATTATTTTAAGTTATTTAAAAATTCCTATTCGGAAAAGCTAAATTTTGTGGAAAATGTTCAGTCCTGTACTTACACTTTTTAAAATTTATTAAAGAACTTGTACTGTACAATAATAGAATCTGCTACCTCTGAGATAAACCAGTAATTCTACTACTCAGTTAATAATACTTGAGCATCTTTTATACAATAATTTATTTCAACAATTTTATTACTAAACGTATGTTACTCATATTACCTACTGATAGCTTTTATAACTATTAACCTCAGATTTTTCGCTATTCGCATCATAAATAACAATAAAATATGACTTTACATTATTAACATGCAATTATTAAGCAAAATAGATATCTGATGACTCTTGTGCGCTTTAAAAGTTTTCTAGAGATAGAAAATATTTATCTACTTCCACATCAGCGGGGTGCAAAGATACGAATTATGATAATTTATGACCAATTAACCCGTTTGTAGGGGCACCTAACGACCGAATCTTAAACTAATGGCGTATGTATTTAGACATTTATTTATTAGTTAGCTCGTTATATAATAGTGACTTCCTGCAGCTTTTCTTATGTCATTATGTTGTATTTCACGCTTAGCCACAAATGATTTTATATTTTAAATAAGTAATATATTTGGTTGTGTTCTTATTACTTTCATCAAGTCAAAGATCGTTATAAGGTTGTCCTACATACTTTTTTTTATATTAGAATATATTGCATGATAAAAAAATAACGTGCGATGTTTACTCCTAAATGTAGATACGAAAAATAATTGTAGATAATATAAATATATTGGGATATTTTTATTATTAGGTACACATAACGCCATATGTTTCGTGGTAAGCTACGAGGCTTGTGTTACGCAGACCAGATAGTTGATCACTACACGTATACCTATAACTTTAAATACACACATATTATAAATATAAACACCTATGACTGGAGTAGCAAGACTCGAACACGCAACCGCTGGCACAGCAAGTAGGGTCACTACAAACTGAGCTAAACGTCTTTCAAATACTAAAAAAACTCAGATTCTACTTATATTATTACACAAAGAAAATCTGAAACAAATCTAATTTAAAATTTACATCTGTTCATTAACTTCATTCGTATTAAATGTCAATGTCAATAAACGCCTCGTATATTTAAATCAAATAAAGCTATGCTCTGTATAATAGCGTGTTATTTCTAACATACGGTCGAAATAGACCGCCCCATTCATAAGTACGGTGCGATGTGAACTGAGAGGTGATGCGAATACTTCTTGTTTAAATGTGTTTCGTTTTGAACGGTAAGTACAAATGTATGTACAATAATTTACACAAAGTACAGTATATCCAGTATATGTAGTATTATATGACCTGTTATACTACCAAAGCCCAGCCAGCCCAAGCTGCCATACACACGCTTGGGACATTAGTGTATGGCAGCTTGGGCTGGCTGGCTCACGTCCGTTGGCCGACTATATGTTTCATTATTCGATACTAGTATTATAACATATTATTCAATTCAATTCAATTCTCTTGTTAATGTCTTCAAGCGTGTCAGTTGAGCACAGATTACTTCGCCAAGTTCACGTAAATTGGAGAAGATACGAAGGAAATTGGATAAAATATTATTATAATAAAATTAAGCTGACTATTATAAACATGGAGGTTTGTATGTGTGTTTGTTAAAATGGCTGGACCGATTTGGGTGATTTTTAGTACCAAAATAGGAGTAACATATGTATGTATTAATATTTATCGCCTAGAAAAGTGAACTCGAACATCTATTAATAAAACGAGTCAGTTAGTGTCAGTAGTAATAACATAAGTAGGTGTATTTTGTATCTAATGACGATACAAAGTCCTATTCCATAAAATCAATACCTGGTGAAACAAATCCTGGCAAATTTTGGCCACGGCAATTAATTACACTGAGACTACACTATACAACTGTGTCGGATATTATAGTGCAAAAGTGTACGGGTAGAAAAGTGCACTTTACTCTCACAGACAAAGAGAATTAACTTCGGTCTAATCCGGGACTCGACCACAGGACCTTCGACTGACCTGCGACCTGCACAAAAGAAATATATATGACACGTTTGAGGTCCTAATCTAATATATAAAAATCTCGTGTCAGAGTGTTTGTTGTCGAACTCCTCCGAAATGGCTTGACCAATTTCTATGGAATTTTTTGCGTAGTTAGTAGTTACTTTGTAGGTCTGACAATAGATCGTAGGCTATTTTTTATTCCCCTAAGTGATAATGGTGGCCCTCTCCAGTTATTTTCATTTTTATTCTTAGACAAAATCATTATTTGTTACTTTTTTATGAATTGGCATTAAAAATACTTAAATCCTAAATTTTCATCCTCCGGACACGGGCGGAGCCGCGACAATGTTAGTAAACTATAAAGCTATTCTAATGCATCTTAAAAAAACGGACTGAAAATTAAATGATATATATAATAGTCTCGACGACTCGTTTGGCTCAGTGGGTAGCGACCCTACTTTCTGCGCCAGCGGTTGCGGGTTCGAGTCCCGCTGGGGGCATTCATTTGCTAATCACGAATGTTTGTACTCCAGTCATGGGTGTTTATATTTATAATATGTATGTATTTAAAATTTATATACGTAGATCAACTATCTGGTACCCGCAACGCAAGCACATTACGTAGCTTACTGCGGAACTAGATGGCGCTGTTGTAATAATGTCCCAACATATTTTTATTTATATTTATTGAAATAGTGATGTACCTAACATCATGTCCAGTTGGTATAGTTACCTTGTACATATCTACTTGATCTTAAATTTAATTTTCATTTGATAACAAATCTCAATTGAGATAAGTAGAATTATCAAACAGGTGCTAGTTGTAATTAAGAAATTATACTAAAATATGCGTATAACTGTGTATATTTAGTAGCTGTGCATTCCTTTATGAATCAACACAAAGTGTCTCTTAATTTCGCCTCCCCGAGCTTTACGGACCGGTGTACTGACAGCAAAAAATGTATTGAAAAATATTATGATATTAATTTTTTCATAGTACAGTTATATGACATTGATATAAATGTGAAAGTTGTATGTCTGTATGTTTAGTACTCCTCCGCTGGATGGTAGTACGGTTTTGAGTGATTTTTTTTATTACGTATTTGTTAACTGGCAAACTTGACCCGCATCGCTGGACGTAAGTTAAAATAAATTAAACGGTTTTTATAATTTTCTAAGTAAATAAAAGTAGCCTTACTTAGTTAGTGCCTTATAACATTGCGAGTGAAAGTCCCGTCAAAATCAGTCCAGCCGTTTCAGAGATAAGTCGGAACAAACAGACATACAAAAAAATTAAAATAGATTTTTGATGTGAGTAGGTACCGTTTATACTTTTCATTTGCATTTAGTGAAAATCTGTTAACTTCGAAATTAACAACAGACACTTCAATCTTATACCTTTAAACGAGCAATTCTTGTATATACCTAATATATATATAATCTGAATCTCGGAAACGGCTCCAACGATTTTCATACAATTTAGTATACAAGGGATGTCGGGGGCGATAAATCGATCTAGCTAGTTTTATTTGTAGAAAACGTTACGTTAGCTCAGATTGATTGACAGCGGAAACCGGGCGGTCTCTGGTTCGAATCCAGGTGTTTCCAGTCCAATTATTATTTTTATCTTTTTTTTATTTTTTCCAAAAAAAACCGAGCGTAGCTCGGTCGCCCGATATTTTTATTTATATGACTTCAATTTTATTTACTGATTTAATAGTTTAGTAGGTACATCTACGTTGTAATGTTTCAAGGCAATAACATTTCAGAAGTCAATTTTTATACCTACGCATTTTCCAACACTCATACAAGCTTGACTTGATGGACGGACGTTCATAACAAAAACAGATCTTTTTAGAATATCCCAACACTTGTTTACGAACGAATAAATATCAGTTAATAGTTTTAAATTCAAATCGTCATTACCTTTGATGAATAGTGCGAAACAACAATTTATAAAAGCGAGCAATAAAACAATTTTATTATTGTATAAATCTTCGAGTTTTTTAAATGTTTTCTTTTATACAGTATTAATATATTTCTTAAGGCCGTTTAGTTAAGTCTGATTAGATTTATTGTGTCTTTCTGTGATAATATTTTTGTTCTTGTTCCTAATACTTATTTAACTTACAAAATTATATAACGTTTAAATAACAGCATATTTAATTGTAATTTGGTTCGCAGCAATGAATAATATAACAGAAATCACTCTTTTCGAAGTGGAAAATACCTCAAAGTTGTGTAGAAAACTATAAAGTAAATATTGTAGATAAGTATTTCTAATTAATATTTTTTAATGACGTATACACCTGCTATTTCTAAACAATACAATGTTATAAGTTTATATACATTACTAGCAATTCTCGTGCCTGACTGCCTGAAGAATGAAAATTTAGGGTTATAAGATTTTTTAAGCCAAATCATAAACGAAAAATCAAAATTTGGTCCAAAAATAAAAATAAAAAATCTGGGGAGGGCCACCTTTATCACTTAGAGGAATAAAAATTAGCCTACCTATTCTCAAAGCTACCAGATATACCTACACAAAAAAAAATCAAAAGAATCGGTCAAGCCAACACTGAAAAAACATTCTCGTATAGATAACCAGAATATGGTTTCTCGTACAATACTGTTTTGTTCTATATGTGACGACAAAACACTTTGTTAATATTACCAGGCCATTCTCGTTAAATTTTTAATGTAAATATGAAGAAGCGTATTGTAATAGCTACACGATTCGGAATGTTTATCTTACGATTTCATTATTACGATCTACTATGTATATTGTTAAAAATAACATGTATCAGGGAAGCATATACAAGTCATTTACTAGTGCTTACAAGCCTTTAGTAATCTACACTTTATGGTTCTTGTATGAAGTACTATTTAAAAAGTTTTCTATACAGTAAATGCATTGTTATTATTGCAGTAATATTGTTTAATAGTGCTGATTAATATATTTCACCTAACAGTGCATAAATGCAATGATTGCAGTGTAGTTCTTGTAATGGGGACTGTATTCTATTGTAACATTTGCCATCTTTTATAGGCGTTAAAATTAGTTCCCTTGGTGCGTTTTCGTTGCAAATGGATAATATTATTCTCACTCATTTGTTACGTGAGCGAGCTATGTTACAAAGTAGCAAATATTTATAAAATGCACTTCTACTTGAATTAAAACTCACCCTTAAGTCATCTGGTCTTAAAAATTATAAATAAAATGTCATTAAAATATAATTTCTTAACTAAGTATAATATTAGTCTATTTTTATGTTATGTATGGCTACATATGAAAGAAAACAAGTTGAAAAGATTATATTCATGACCACCAAAGCACAGAGAACAAACTTCAACCGGCTGATGAACTTAGTAACAAAAGTTACAAAATTAGATAAGTAAAATATATTACTTATGCCAAGGTCAATATTTACACTTTTAAAAAAATAACTGCCTCTAGTGGGATAATAAATTAGAATTATTGTGAATTCAAAAAATAAAATTTTTAGTTTTCAAATCATTTATTAGAACATACCTAATTGTGACATTTATTTTTTAATCAAGAATCCAACAACTTTTCATCATCAAAATCAGCCGCAAGAGGTTTTGCATTATATCAATTACACTTCGTAATCATATATCTCTGAACATATTATTTATAAGTAGCAATTATTGAAGAAAGAAAAAAGAAACAATTTAAATTAGAAAATGTTTAAATAATTTGGTTCTTATTTTCATTTGTGTAAAATGAATATACAATATTTTTAAATTAGTACCACAGAATTTGACCTTTTTATAATTACTGTACTGACTCACACAACATGAAAAACCAAACCGATTTCAGTAGTTTAAAACTACCTTTCTTTTAATTTCGTGCGAGGAACTAAAACCTATTTAATTATTAAAATTTCTTATCCTTCAAAGTATGCTTAGGATTTAATAGTAAAAATCACTTTAAGGGGCTTACAGTAGCCAACTAGGGCTACCAATTGATTTAACTTTTTAAGTTCTAAGGCAGACCAATGTTTAATAACATAGATAAAAGAGAAGAGATTTACATCTAAAATATCTGTAATATTTATTGAAAGAACGTTTACTACTTATAAAATAAAAATGACTACTTGTGACAATTGTACTTGCAAATAACTCTACGTAGCCTTCTAAATGCCACGCCTCCAATAGTGCTTTTATATCTTCCTCCATTATGCATATATTACACCGCAATCAATAATATAATAAATCACCACCCGGCCCAATTCTTTTATTTATTAAACCACTCACTAGCCGGCAACTGCACGTGCACTACCGATAGTCGATACAAAATATAATATGACGCAATAATAACGCGCTTACGCACGCCCGCACGCGTCTTTTTCACCCCCCCGAGATACCTTATTTTCGACTTCTGCGCAGGAACCGTTAGCGCTCGTGCCGCTACCTTGACCTTGTACCGCATTTTGTCTATTTGTCAGGTACAGATTACAATGTATGTTTTCACCGTTACAGATGCATTATAATTTTTACAAAACTATTTGTATTATTTATGTTTCGTGGTTAATCAAAACGATTTAACAGTAATTGTTACAATATCATATTTAACTAGAATCCTATGACAATGTTTACAAGTCACTTATTTCATGATACGATATTTTTATTTATCTGAACCCGTTTTTCGTAGATACAACAGGTTTTTATTTTACCAAACGTTCTTGTAGTATTGTAGAAAATCTTTTTTTTCAGTGAATATGATAACAATCACTATGACACGAAATTTTTATATATATCGGAAGAAGATTAACTTAAAATTGTATGATGGAATTATTTTCCTATAAGTTAATATATCTATTGTAAGTATAATGAATCACTTCAATGCTATTATCGTGAAAACTCGAACTTATAATTATATCGTTGTACCCATCGAGAGTAAAACTGCGGGCTAATCATTACCTTATTTATTGCCTAACAAAGTTTAAGTGAAGTAACTTAATAAACTGAGTTAATTAACGTAGAAATAACATCAAACATACTTAGGTATCAGAAAACCTAGTACCTAAAATCGTTTAGGCACTACCAGTACCTATATAGCAGAAGAAAGCTCTTATAATAAGCTACAGGATGAATTAAGTTCCTGCTTTATTATTCCATTTCTTACAATTATTCTAAAGGACTACTTTCGTAAATGTCATTCATTATACATTAATTATTTTTTAATTATTGTTTTGCACACCCTCCTCGTGTAACACAAAGGCTGACTGCTCTTCCCTCCACTTTTTACTTTTTGGTGCCTTGTCTCCCCCTGTGTCTATGTGATGTTATTTTGACCTTTTATTTTCCTGAAGAGTGCGAGTTTCTATAAGCAAGTGTATTTTAAAAAAGTAGATAATTATGTTATTTAATACGCAATGTTCCTAAATATTTTTTAGTAACAATCACCATACATTTTGTAATTTTTTTAAATTGCTTTAAATATAGGTAACTTTATTTTACGTTAGTAAATTATGTATTTACTATTTACCTAAAAAAAATAAGCCACTTATGCCATATACATGTCTGAAAAAAACTCCATATTCTGAGCAATGTGATAAGACTATGAATTTAAAAAATATTATTATATAATTTCAGTAAATACTGAGTTTTATCAATTGCTAATTTTAGAATATCTATTTCAAAACCCGTACATAAAAGAACATCAAAAGACCTTTTGTATAAAATCCCGCACTCTCATTAAAGACCTATCTTCGAACCAAAGACTCAAACCAAGAATAAGGGACAAACAAAATGTCTATAGAAGCGAAACTAAGCATTTCCAAGACGCTAAGGGGGTTAAGAGGGGGTCGTAAGGGGTGGCTGCACACATATCTACACCGCCAAGATAAAACAAAAATAACTTACAACTTGTACAACAGAATATGAGTCTTATTGCATTAGAATACAGCATATTAGATGGATAAATGTAAATTGGTGTTACAGTAAACTGTTACATATTGTCCATTTATGAAAGACCCCTGATAGTGCATTATACGCTAGTGGTGGGGATCGGTTTTATATCTAGGGGGTAGCGTGAATGTGTGCACGTTTGTTTGAAACGAGGCAAATCTAAAGCAACATAATAAATACTTGTAGTTAAAGTGTGGGTGCTAGCTATTACGAAGACGGAACCATATATATTTGGATGGTTTTATTTTATACAAGTGTTCCTCAATGTTTAAGAAAAAATGTGATTTTTAGCAATTTACATAATATTCTCCATCCTTTGTGATTTAACATTCAGCATATTTAAAAAAAAAAGAGATTTTAATAGTTGCCAAAAATCTAGCAATAATTGAATTTACTTTTCGATATCATCAAAAAAAAAGATCATCTTATAAAAAAATTCTCCCACCGCGTCTCAATCAAGGTTTTGTGTAAAGTAGCTGAAATATAATATGATTGTTGAAGGAAAACAATAATGCCAACATAATTTTTATGAAAATAATGTGTTACAGAATTATTCCTCTTAAAAAGATATTTTCATTGAATATTAGCAACGCTATAAGCACGTACCTACCTAGGGATATACCGGAGTGAAGCGAGGGGAAGTCACTATAGTACAATATTATATGTAGGTATAAATTCATCAGGTGTGATAGACAATAGAAAAAAATACATATTATTATCTTACCAGACCTCTTCTTTCTGAGACTGAATACGTTTTTATTCTACTTCAATTCAAATTCCAACTATAATTTCCAAGAATAGAAGTACCATCTAAAAGAAATTACCGTTAGTTTATCTTTCTATTTAAATATTTTCGCTGAATTAATAAAAAACGCGAAATATATCTAGAAAAAATGTCGCTACTTACAAAAAGCTTATCGACAATTATATTTATTGATTCGAATAAGTAAAAAAACAATTATCGATTTCGAAATATACGTACGATTATAACAGGTGTACACCAAATCTCAATTTTACATGTTTCTATTAGAAATTTCAAGATCTCAGCGACAGATAATAAAAATATAATGGAAACCAGTTCATTAGTAGGCAATTGAATTTAAAACTATTTATTTGAAGGAATTAAAAATACGTATAAAAGTATTGACTAGATACATTACACATATCTGCACTAATAATTCGGTGTAATAAAAAAGATAAAATCGGATACTTTACGGAAACAAAATACATCTATTTAAGCGATAGTTTCGAGATGTTATAACGACATCGTATCTTAACGCTTCGCAATAAGAACTTTATGTTTACTAAGAATTTAGAAGAATTATACAAATTTAAATCTTATCTGAATAACTTAAAGTTGAGAATAGAGTTACTAGAGTTGAATACTCCAGCATGAAATAAAGGTTAGTCTTTATTACCATGAGTTAAGGTTTATTTTATTTTTGTTCTGTCAGTAAGCGACACCTGTTCCCAACATCCGGCCTGAGATGGTCTGTAATGAGCACTGGACAGTTGAAGGAAAAAGTGTTGGCATATTTATAATTTCATAACAAGATTGACAAAATTATGTGACGAAAATATGTTTGATAATTCTTCATATTCAAATGGCTGGATTGATTTGGATAAGATTTATACACAAGTATAGTTCAACTGTTTGTCTGTTTGGTGCTATCTTTCAGGTGTAATTTTATAAATGCAAGAGACGTAAAAATGTGTACATGTCCTAAATTTGGACAAATTAGTAGTATTAACGTAGAAATTTTTCAGATATTTAACATACGAAAGCATGCACATATTTATAATACTGTAGGTAACTCTTTGCGTGTTTACGACGTCATTGTCTATTGAAGCAAACTAAAATAGTCCAAAGAATAGCCCGAATTAGCGCTTTCCAATTTCTTTATCTAGGATAATTAATAATACATCTACTAATGTATTATGTGATCTGTTCTATTACTACATCATAGGGGTTTTTGAATACGGATTATATTTGTTTTATTTCATTCGCACACGCAAAGCCACGGCCCAAAGTGAGTACCTACCTATATATTTACATAAAATATAAATTTTTCAGCCTTGGTCGGCAGTATTTAGGTACACCTAAAATTAAATTAAAAGCATATTAAAGAACCACATACTTTCATATTTTTATAATTTTTTTTTCTAATAAATAATTACAATTATTAGAAAAGTAAAATTAATAGCAATTTTCCTGCTAACAGTACCGAGAGCATTGGACACTAGACGTATCGTTTAAGTCCATTTTACTAGTTATTTTACATTGAATATAAATAACTTGCAGATAACTTACAATAATAAGCTCTGTAGATACTTAGCTGAGATACCATCTAGTTAATCATAACTTCCACTCTCTAACACGATCTGCATCACTGATAGCTTACTAAATAAATAGATTGCATTGCCACCCAATTATTTTTTTCCAATGACATCGATTAATCTACATAAATTTGTATGTTTATAAGTAAATTATATTAAGTTTATTAAATTTTTAATTAGATTCAGATAGGTACCTATCTAGAAGAAAAAAAAACCATCTGATTTCCTTTCTTAATGTTGCAAAATCCAATTCTTTATACATTAGTAGGTACTAAATACGAAACGTAGTAAGTAAACCTACTCTAAAGTAACCTACCAATGATAATGTGGGGTTTATTAATTATGTATTTTTCAAGGTTTAAATTAGATATTAATTTTTTCTCCTTGTTTACATTTGCGTTAGCAATTAAAAGACAAAAATTGCTATTAAATCATAATTTATGACGTGTATAAAATAAAGTAAAATAACTACCTTCATAATTAAAAAATTAGAACTTTATTAAAGTTTAAAGGGAAAGCATCTAGGTACTTTTTTTTTTATTTATTTTTTTTAAGTTGGGAAACCCTATTACGGGTACCCCCGACTTCCCCTGGGGGGTTATGTGGGTCACCACACGGAGAGTCATCTCCGGACGCATCCGGCATACCCACTAAAACCCAACTCCCAAACCCCTGCCGCCATGCACCAAAATAACGGTACCCTAGGAACCCTACTCCATGTAGGCCCCCTAGGGCACCCGCCTCCCAAACGTGAGGCTGCTCCCAAGTCCACTCTGAAAACAGAGAAGTACCCGGAGCAGCCCCACACGCAAGCATCTAGGTACTTAGCCTAACTGTAACATTAGCCTATGCTTGACCAGGACATCTATCTATCTAACTATCTATGCACTCAATTTCATTAAAATCCGTTCAGCCATTTCACCATACAATAGTGACAAACAGACACACATGTAAACTTTCTTTTATAAATACCTACTCCAATTAAAACCTACACAAAATTAAATTTCATAACAATCCTGTATTTGAACTTCACCAATCCGACAATAGAGTTGACGAAGCATACCAACTCGGTGCGCTATTGTTAAATGGATCGCTCTGATTGGTCGAGGGGACAATGGGGCACGCCCTCCACACAATGACCTATTGTCAGCCTCGACACCGCCCAATCTCTGAATTCTATCGCAACTTTACACAAAGACCGATTTCTAATTACAACCAGTAACGTGATTAGAAGATGTAGTTATTTATAATGTCACGTGAAACAACAGTATGTTATAGACTTCTATAGCCTATATTACTTACTTTTTAAGATGAAACGTACTAATCAAGTTTAATAAGATAAGGTAATTGTATAAACTGAAGGGTTAGAAAGTAAATTTGAAGTACATAAGGTTGAGAATATAATATTACATTATCAGTCTAAAATATAACAGTTGTCAACATCAAAGTTATTTTTGTAAGAACATCAACTTTACCATTTATGTGGAGATCGCTTAAATAAATTTACAAAAACCTATTACGAAAGGACCGAAACACATTAGAAACATGCAAACGGGATAATCATTAAAAGTATAAATCGTTTGAGTGCTGTAAATGTTCTCAATTTTTCCCGTAAGAGCGCCATCAAAAAAACTAACTTCACTTATTTTTTCGTAAAAGCATCATTAAAAAACTAAGTGAACGGACATTTAGGTCCAGGAAATATTGAGTAGGGGAGAGATAAACGAAGACTAATGGCCCATTTGCGTAAGTTAGGAGTATTTTTACAGGAAAATGGAATGTGATTATGATATTTATATGAGGAAAATTTACTTAACTTTTCTGAAATAGGTGGAAATGTTGGAACTGAAATGTTTTCTTGATGTTTTTCATTTTTAACGAATTTGTTTTAAGATCATATTATGATGAATTACACTTAATTTCCTATTCTAGAGTAGTGTACCTAATCTAGTGGATACCTACTAGTCTATCAAAATATACAAACAGCTATCAACATATAATATTATATGTATAACAATATATAATAATAATATGTATAACAATTGTTCACAACACTTAGGTACCTATTCCCAGATAAATTAAAAATAATAAATCAAAGAACGTAAAAGCCTCTACATTAAAGTGAAATATCGTACATTTATTATCATTCTAATAGGAACTTACTCAAGAAACCGATCACAGAATATATAATAATAATTATAGCATACAAGGGAAACACTGAAAATGTGGGTAAATTAACATAGTTGAGAAGCATCAAAGTTTGTAAGGTACCATCAAAATGAAATAACTTTGTGTAGATTATAGGGAGGTATAATACGGAAGGGTTGAATAAACAGGTTATCTTGAAATAGGGTTCTATAGACTCAAAATAGATGGTATCGCGTCATTTGCAGAGTAAACTATATTTAGATCAGTTTTAATCATATTTTAACATTAACTTTTAATAGCTTTTTATAATTATCTTCTAATTAAAACTAGGTTACCTATATCTACATAACGAACAAAATTGTCTTTTTGTATTGTCAGTATGTACACAGTACAATGTACATAAAATCCTATGTATTTACCATTATGTATACAACACATTGAAAATTAGGGCATTTATAGGTAGATAGATGCTTAATAATAGGCAAAGGAAATACCTATATATTTAAATCTTACACTTCAAAATTTGTGTCATCATAATCTCCAGAAATGCCAAATTCATTTGAAAATACAACTATTAACGTAGCAAATAAACGCTCAGTAAATTACAGATAAAAGATAAGAGGAAGAATCAAATCGTTAGTCAAATACATTCACCAAAGAACTCAAAGCAAATGGCAATGTATATCAAAGGTGGTATCGCAACATTATCTTAGTAAGAGAGCCCCAGTCTTATGACAAATAACGTCAAAAACCAATCAAGTAATTGCTTCTTTCGTGTCTTCGATAATTTTGAGGGTGACTATTTTCAGACCACTCGTCTTATTTTAATTAGACATTTAATGTCTAAGACACAAAAATATCAAATTTGAATCTGGAATTTTGATTTACATTGAACTATTTTCAATGTAACTTTTATAAAAAAAGCGAAAAATAAACTATAATAAAAAATGTGATAAATAATCAGTTTTACTATATACTTAGGAAATATTAAAAAAAGCCTCAATACTCACATTCAACTAACATGTATCACAAGTTATAGGTACCTTACGAGCTAACGCAGACAGAAGCAGATCGAAATCAAAAAGTTCCATTACTAAATACGCTATTCAGTGCATAAACAAAAAGCAATTCGTTGGAACCAGTATAATAAAACTGGGGGTTCCCTCACACCCCTTGTAGATAATAACCCCCTTGAGGGTGGGAGATACCCCGAGACATACATTCCTCCACGCCTGCGCTACGCTCTATATGGGTCACATTGTCCGCTTTCATAAAGATAGAGACTTGTAAAGACCTGAAGAATACGATGTAATGTATTTATTCTTCAGACTATATATTTACCTCGTTTCCTAAACTGTGGGCTATAAAAATAATTCAAGTCTCGTGTAAGATAAATCTTGAGATTAACGACGAGACAGTTAGCTGAGTTTTTAAATCTTTGAGAAATCTGGGCAACGTAAGATAACGTCTAGTTGCTGTTTTTTTGAAAATAAATAAAAGCTTATGGAAAGCCTTTGCTGTTATAAATAGTTCCTAATCATATAATAAGAAATGGAAAATTTTTAATAAAGAAGTACGACATCCTGATATTAATTAGAATAATTGATGGCTCGCTAATTTTACCAACGTTATAGTAAATTCGTTGATAAGATTATTCTATTAATATATATATATATATATATATATATATATATATATATATATATATATATATATATATATATATATATATATATATATATATATATATTATATTCTGTTAAATAAAACGTAGGTATTCTTAAATATAGTTGGAATAATTCATCATTTTCATTTCATTTCCTAAATACAAGTCCCTAATCCTTTTATTTTTCTCGCGTCGCCACATTTATTTTAGGGGCAGCAATATCAGCTGGGCTAAAACTGTAATAATTCTATTTTTGACACTAACACAACGATTTGACATTTTGAGGTTACCGCCCGGTCTCGGTGTTAATTAGAGATCATTTTCACTATGGGACAAGTTTTTATATTGGATGTCTTTCCAGAGCAGGGGACTTTTAAACTCGTACTTGATATATGGGAGATTGTTGTGAATATTTCCACACAGCCCCGCATCGAGCAGACCGTATCACAATATAAAACCAGTTCGCAGACACAGGTTCTAAAAAGAGGTGGATAATGCGAAACTTTTTATGAATGATATGCAAATGTATTGTCTGGTAGCGATCGTGGCTAAAAATATTCGTCAGTGGCATCGTATTTCATTTCGCGGCTCCGATGGGAAAGTCCGTTGTCAGAACAACAATAGAGCGCCAATGGTACAATCGCTCGCGTACAATAGAACGTTTTCCGCTGGCCACGCCTCGCTAACAAAGCAAACACGCCCAATGCCACTACTGTGGGAATAAAGAAAATTTTCTTCACAAATACAAATGTAAGAGCGATTGTATCGACTTTTTAAACGCCCTCGTAGATCGCACTCCCACCTGGTTTTGGTTGTGTGCGAATTGTTCGACAATGCTCGGCTGTTCACCGCGCAACGCACACTGCACCGTCGCGTCGGCACACTCAAAGACGCCGGGGGGCGGGGCGTAGAGCGAGACAGCGCTCTACCAACACGCCTGCCGAGCGAGACGGAGTATTCAATACGCACACAATACCGTCCGCTAGAAAAGGACGGAAACAGCTTTTGTATAGATACCGCGCTGTTATTCCGCATAGACAATTGATTTTAAACGCACTTCTACATAGAAGATAGGTAACTTTTAATTCCAGATCCTTCTTTTAGCTTCCTAGATGGTGTATGGACAGTCAGATCTAGGTGTTCGTTTGTTATTTTCCCCATAAGGTGATGGAAGGACGGTATTGTTAATAGGGCAGTGACATTAGTTCGGTGCGTCCTTGTCGCGCGGCGCGGGGAGGCGGTCATTGTAGCGCGCGCGTATTGTCGACGCGCTTCGATCTGGCAGCATTGTGTGCCGACAGTTCGCGATCGACGGACGTGTTTTACGTTTCGATATCGAATACGATCGTATCACGAACTATTACCGTTTTGTGTTGGACTATTATTTTTATTTGTTTGTGTGTGTGATTTTGTGACTGTAACTGGTGAAACAATGCCAAAGAATTGTGATAGAACGCTTTCGCGTGTTTAATTTTATTTTTAACTAATATTTTTTATTTCCGTTTCGGTTGTTGTTTTCTCTGATGTCTCTAAAGGCGAGAGAAACAATGGTAACTCATTCAAAGGTAAGGTATTAATAAGTTGCTTGCTAGATTATGTTTTTTTACATATTATAAATTTTTAAAATTAAAAATCTTTTAACTTAAATGAGTGATCTTTTAAAGCATCTTTAATGATATAAAAGTTGCCGACACGTACTTAAATGTTAAAAGTTCGTTACTATAATACTTATATTAAAAAAAGATTTCATTAATTAAGCAATAGATATTATACGGAATTTTGATAGTGGACCTACTTTATTATAAAATGAATGGACAAACAGTTTGTAATTTATTTTTAATGTCTTAAAGCAGTGTTATAAAATACCTATATAAAAATAAGGTAGGTATATCAAATATTTACCTTCGTTCCAACCTAAGCCGTATTAAATAAATATATATAGGTACATAAAATATTATATGTATCTATTTTAGATTCATTATTCTCTTGACAGTGGATATTATTATATGGTTTTCTTTTTAATTTTAATTTATTTATAAGTGAACTATATACCTATATAATAATATATACCTTTACTAGATACTTTGCAACTGTATAGGTATATAAACTTTTTCTACTATTTTCATTTTAAGCTGTTGTATTATTCATTTGCAAAGAAAAAGGTTTTCCTTATGCAAAATTACTTATTTTGATTTTGTATTTTTTTCAACATTATTGTTAAAACAGTTAGCGTTATGCTACTACAGTAGATAGGTACCTAAATATAGATATAGGTCTTTTATGTGTCATTTTTTTAATACGATCGTTTAAAATATTCAATTAAAATAACGTTAGTCATTAAGATAATAATTTTAAAATTGGATTTAAAATATCTTATTATTTTATTAACGGGACAACAGTTTATCTTTTTTTATTATTTTTTAAACCCATCTTAGATACACAGTTAAATACTTTATTGGTTATTTATTCTAAACTCGGGTTTAAAAATGCTTTTGAAATATTTAAAATGTATGAAAGGAACTTTTTATAATACCTACGAATTCTCGAAGTAGGTAACGTTAATAATCACCTGTCATATAAAAACCTAATGAGCAGGCCATAAATTACTAATCTGTGATTTTAGTTACGGTTTATATATTTTTTATTATTATAAGTACAAGTACTTACTTATTTATTTGGTTTGGCCTATGCCTTCTATAATAATAAAAGTAAGTAGGTATAATAAATTATGATACCTATAATGTAGGATTAGAATAACTTTGTATTGGGTAGTTTCATTCCATTTTATAATAATAATTTATTTAAAAGTTTTAAAAAAATATAGTGTATTGTATATTATATGTAGCTATGCAGAGGACTACAACGAATGGAACGGAAGGGCAATTGATACCCTTGATGAACACAAAACTTATTTTATCTATCACGCGAGCACAGTCACATGCAAAAACTAGCTTTGACTAAAAAAAATAAAGTATATTTTTAAATAATAGTTAGGTATCTACTTGCTAGATATATTACTGCATTACGTTTTAAAAAATATACAAAAGGATATAGGTTACTAGTACAACGTCATTGGCTTGACAGCTGTCAATTTAAATTAAAAAAAATAATGAATATAATGGAGAGATAAGTTTTCGGAGCAATTTACCTTATAACCTACAGCATTTTCTTAACAAGACATTTACTCGCGACAATCATGAAAGGCTTGCGGCATATTAGCTTTTGTAATAAACTGTATTACGGTATTGTCGTAAGAGCGGTTAAAATTTAAAAAGCAGTAAATTAAGATAAAAGGATAAGTTTAACAAATAAAAATATTTTTGTCCGCCGACCCTGCTCTGTCGCAACGTGCTTTTTGATTGTTTTTCTTCTGATGACCCGAATGTTTCGAAATAAAATTTTAAATTACCTCGTTCGTTTTGTTTATAGGAAAGAGGAATTAAATTTTGTTCATTTCGATTAATTCGTAATACGAAAGTACCTACTTATTAGTATTGTACCTACTACTGTATACGAAAATATATCTTTATAATACTAATATTATTAGGTACCTACTGCTAAATAAAGCAAAATCATTCAGCCCTTTAGTCCGACTTAGGTATCTACGCTCAATTTGGAAATGGAATAAGGCGAATTAAAGCCATGCATCATCTGATTTTTGTTTTCGAACCTCTTTCTAACGTCTATAAATTAATAATAAATTAACTCTACATGTGGCGTACCTACTTATATCTTAAATGAAGCTATCTTTTCGGATTTTTTCCAAAGCAATCATGGTCACAGGAGAGATTAAGGTTTAAGACGGCTCAAAAGTCATTATTATATAGTTATCACAAATAGTACATACGCACCTTTATATTTATTCATTTATTTAGTTCTTTTTATGTCCCCTGTGGGGATCAGGTCGTAGTCCAACACGCTGGTCAAGGTTCGCGGACTTCTTCTTCTTTCGAAAACTTGCTATTCCGATACGCAGATTTTATCACGATGTTCTCCTTCACCATAGCACGTGAAATGTGCTAACGAGTGTAATCATGTTGAATTATTTGAAACATAGGTGTGACACCCAGAATTTGAACCCGCGTCACTCAGTTTCAGTTTCAGTATGCCATCCATGCCAGTTAATTACAGATAATACCTATCCATAAAATTTATCACTGTATAAAATCAAATCTGTTAGGTTAACTGTCTTATTTAAAATATTGAATATTAGCGTAAAACAAATTCGACCCTTTTTAACATCCCACTGCTGGGCCTCTCTTGAAATTGAAAGTGATGAGGCCATAGTCCACCACGGTCACACGATGACGGTGGCTGACGGCCTATATAGGCATATAATATAATGTATTAAATGTATTATTATTGTATTAAATTTATACAAAAACTTGACAAATTATATACTAAAACCTTCCTCAAGAACCATTCTAACCATTGGTGAAAATAGCATGAAAATAGGTGCAGTAGTTTTTGAGTTTATTGCGAGGAGACAGACAGGCAGACGCGGCGGCGCGGCGGACTTTGTTTTATAATATGTAGTTATAAAATAGGTTTGTTGTATCTAAACTTTCACATATGCAGGTACGTAGCGTGAGAAAAACCCAGCATCACCTTTTAAGTGAAATCTCCATACATTTTTATGTAATAAAAAGACAAATCGCCTGACCTGTTGTTCTTAAAAGCAAGTTAATAGATAAGCCTTACTATTATTTAAATACAAATGACTTCTAATTTTATTTATGTCTCCATAAAACTACATATCGTCTCGCTATTCTGACAAATTCCTTTAATGAGCTGGTACGGTGCATCGTTTACAGATTTACATAATAATCATTTGGTTATTAACACTTAAAAAGTTCAGATAATAAAATAAATTACTTATTACCATATTAAAAACGTTAAAAGACGTAGAATATATCGTCGATTTATTTAATATTCACTGGATTTCTTGATCTATGATCTTATTTAACTATACCCTTCAGAATGATGTAAATAAATATAATAAATAAATATAAATATGTTGGGACATTATTACAACAGCGCCATCTAGTTCCGCAGTAAGCTACGTAACATGCTTGTGTTGCGGATACCAGATAGTTGATATACTACATATATAAATTTTAAATACATGTACATATTATAAATATAGACACCCATGACTGGAGTACAAACATTCGTTATTAGCAAATGAATGCCCCCAGCGGGACTCAAACCCGCGACCGCTGGCGCAGAAAGTAGGGTCACTACCAACTGAGCCAAACGAGTATAGTGTTAAGAAATATTTGAATATACTTATTGACTATGTTACCGACCGATCTGCTTTGTGTCTTCTCCATTCTAAGTGACACTGGCGAAGTAATCTGTGCTCAACTGGCACGCTTTGAAGCCATTAACAAAAGAATTGAATTGAATTGAAGAAATATTCGCCTAATCGTTATTAGTGGTTGTTAGTCATATTATTTTAAAATTCGATATTTTCCATTCTTTATAACGAAGTACCTATGCCTACATCCTAAGTTATTCTCCTTTTATTGGTGAATATCACCTATCTATATATTAGATATATAATATGTAGGTATATCTATGTGTTTTAGATTTTAGAGTTCAAAATTCATAATTAGAGTACAGATAACTTTCGTTTGTGCATTTCTAGGTACCTACCTGTCAGTAACAAATGCGTAACTTTAAGTCATAGACCATCTGTGCACTTTTCATCCAAATCAGTCCAAACGTACGAATTTATAATTAAGTCCAATAATTTTCTTTAAAATCGCTGATATATTATGATAATTTATTCTGAATTCAGTTTATATGATATGAACTTTCTTATGAAACATGTACCCTATATGAATTTAATAATAATGCAGAGTATAACTAATAGGCCGTAAAATCAATATTTTATTACTGCTACCGCTTTTAGTAGGTAGGTAGACTATAGGCACCGAACCCCAGTTAAGTTTTATTAAGCTTTAAATTTCGTTTAATTTCATCTAAAGCAATGTGCTTTACAAATGAGAGAAACGATTATTTATAACAAAGATATCGTAATTTATTTTATTACCAATTGTATTTTAAAGTAAATTTTGTGTTAAACGTTAAAGCTTAATGCGACTATAAATTAAGAAAGTTCAATGACTAAGTATTTTATTACTAACTTTTGCTAAAATAACGTTGGTCTCATATGAAATATTAGGTCTTTTATATGAGGAAAGTACCTATTAAATATCAGGTCGTTAATATTTATAAATAACAAAAAAAAAATAGTGACTTACCTAGATTCAGCGCGAGTAAAGCCGCGGGTTCCGCTAGTTGTACACTACCTTCCTCGAGAACCACTCTATCCATTGGTGAAAACAGCATGAAATTCGGTGCAGTAGTTTTTGAGTTTATCGCGAACAGACAGACAGACGCGGCGGAGGACTTTGTTTTATAATATGTATAGATGTAGAGATCTTAATATCTCTTAGAGTACAACGTTATTCAACGATTTCAAAAAGGAAAAGGGAAAAACTAAATTCAAAAATAGATGAAGTTTGGTTGGCTTACTAACTTGGCCTTAAGTTTTAGCCTAGATTAGAACCAACATCATTAAAGTACCTATACCTTTAAAATCGATCAAATCTTGACAGTAGGTACCTAGTATTATACATTTAAGAATTTTACGAGTATTTCAATTCAATTATCTTGTTAATGGCTTCAAAGTAAGTAGTTGAGCACATATTACTTCGCCAATGTCATGCAGAAAACGAGTATTTAAGACATTTTCATAATTTGTCTCTTCGTTTCACCGCAAAGTATATACCTACATCTTCTATCTATACATATTATAAAACAAAGTCCTCCGCCGCGTCTGTCTGTCTGTCTGTCTGTTCGCGATAAACTCAAAATCTACTGCACCGATTTTCATGCAGGTTTCACCAATGGATAGAATGGTTCTCCAGGAAGGTTTTACTATATAATTTGTCAAGGTTTTGTATACCTTGGCTAAAATGTAAAGATATATGTTGGAGGTGTCAGAAAAAATAAGCCGTCTGGGAGCTTTCAACGAAAACGCTGCCTAAACCCTTTGAGATGTAACAAAATGATGTGTGGTGGAATTGTGTATCTTATATAGGTCTACAAAAAAGTACGCGATGTCATATGTCTATCTCTTAAGGACAACATACTATATCGAAAAAAGTTAGGAAATTTTAAAAAACCTTTATGAAATTAACGGCGTTTGACGTATCGTTTTATGACCGTTGCCATGGTGCATGCAATGGTAATTCATATAATCAAGTCAAAACATATACCGGGCGGTGCGTAGTAAATATATACAACACACACACACACACACCAAAGAGCCAGCAATAAAATTACAAAATGCGAATGAGAGTAAGTAGAGAGAATGAAGAATTTTCAACGTTCTACCACCAATTCCTATTTTTTGATAGTGATTAGAATGCGGGCGTAGCCGCGGGAATTGCTAGTATAATATAAAACATATAGGTGAAATGCTAAGATATGTTGTTACTATACAACCGGAAACCGACTTACATATTATTTATAATAAACAGTGCTCGCAATGAAAACAGTCGTAAATCCAATCAAATATAACCCTAGCGCGAACCGGATGCAACGTGTATTAAAGAAAAATTAAAAGTATTTAACCGAAAAGTTAACTAAACCTACCAAACCGTCAATACATGAAGATGTGGCTACGTTTTATATTATAATATTTATGTTCTAAAATCAATAGGATGTGGGTAGCTTTAAAGATAGCGACGTTAAATCAAACATTGTGGTCGGTTATGGTGTTTAAAATTTACGATACGTTAACTAATGACGTACTTTCTGGTGACCGCTTATAGCTTTAGAATTACATCACACGTTTTGAAGTTTTATCAGACTCTATATATTTAAATTGGATAAATTATTTATAATAAACAGATCGTTTTTCATGTCCCAGTACAGTAATAGGGAGAGTGCAGGTTCAATTCGCGCATAGCACTTATTCTTGTTACCAATACTGAGGTCAAAATATTAAGTATCGTCTTAGTGTACATGGATGTTTTGTCTTAAAAAAGCTAAATATATTCATAATTTGGGACATTAAAAAACAGCACTATCTAGTTCTAAGTGTCTAGTGTTAATTGTTATGGTTACCAGATATAAGTACATACATATTATAATTATAATCACCCATGAATGAGTCGCACAAATGAATGCCTCGGGACTCGAACCCGCGACATAGCAAGAAAGGTTACTACAAACCGAGCCAAATGAAAAAATAAAAGGATATCAAAATTTAAATATGTTTCAAATATTCACAAATTTCATATTAAATGTATATATTGTTAATGTATAAAATAACTGCAGGTCTAGGCTTTCAAGTCGTCCTGAGCAAATATAGGTTTACGATGATGGCGTGGCGATGCAATATTTGTATATACTATGGCTTATCGATACGTTTGATTCTGAGTTTATTTCAAATGTAAAGCTATAAACTTAGCACTGAGCATCATTACCACGGTTTTATTAGTTGACTACCTGCGATACACACTTGAACAGTCTGAGGGATATTTTGAAATAGGATTTTGATTATACCATGAATAAGTTTCTATTGCTGCACATGTCTTTAAGGCCCCATGTATTATTGACAATTGGTAACACAGTTAAACTTTATCTAGATCACTATAATTAAAGAATATGGTAAGTATCGATTTCTCTGATATGGTATATTTTCCGACAGTACAAAATATTATATTGACCCAGATAACTATCAATATACTTAATTTCATCAAAATCTATCAGTGGGTTTCTCATAATGCGTTCCAAAACAGACAAACTGACAAAAAATCTAAAAACTATATATACATTAATCCATAACATGATAGGTTCTTCGACTTCATTCACCTACTCTAACACCTACTTACTAAGGAAAAACAGTCCATTTAAAAATATCTTTATGAATCGTATCGCTAATAGAAAACTATACCTACCTATAACTATAGAAAAGACAATATTCGGACAAAAGGACAAGATTCGGAATATGTATATAGATAATATATTATTTTTAACCATCAAAAATTTTACGTTATCTTGTCTGAACCCACAGGATGGCTCCATTTGCTGAATTTCTTATACGAACAAATTAAGTAGGTCGATCACGTAATGCGTTAGCATTGTGACAAGTAATTCACGCAATCTGGCCGAGTTCACCCCGTCGTTTTGCCCTCGATTTTTTTTTAATTCTCAACACGTCTATGCTTTGTTCGTCCCATTCAGAATACTGTGTCCGTAGAAATATCGCATTATGTCTTTGAATAGCATTATCGTATTTATTGAATCAAATAGTAAAAAATATAAATACCAAGATCTGCTTGTATGTACATATACGGTACTTACAGTAGGTATACTTTACCTCCTTAGCTATGTAGGTATAGGTATTTTTTAAAGACTACTTGCTTCCAATGAAATGTTACTGTAATATCTAAGATAACACTTATATACTAAAAATACCTGTTTAATAAAAAAAACTTTTAAATCAGGATTTCGTATTTAAAAATAACAAATAAAATGTTCCAAACACAATTTGTATAGAATGAGAGTTGATTGGCCAATTATTGTCACGGTGCGCATTTGCTGTATAATTCAATTTCACACCCCTTTAAAAACTTTACACCGATTTTCATACTAAATAAGTTCCATTGCAATAACAATAGAGAGCCCTCCAATTTGAATCCTTTATTTGTCGATCTTGGAGACAACGGCCTTCCGCTTCTTTGCCTGGGATCGCAAAACAAATTCGACGAAAGCGGCGCAAGTTAAAAGTTATCAGAATAAGTATACTTAATGGTTATATCTAATATATAAAAATTATCAAATAAAAATAGTATACTAGCAACTTAACTTTACTCAAATTCAAAATGTTAACAATGCAAAGCACCATTAACATTTTTAAAGAACCTCCCTACTTGTATTAAAAGTATCTCTCACAACAATATACGAGTATATGTATCCTATCATGTCCTTCTATAAGGTAAGCTTTAAGGCCTTATGATAAATAAATCTACAAATACTTACTAGCATTTCTAATCTTATCAATTTGATAAAAGCTAAAGTTGATAAAATTGATAAAAATTGACATTAAATTAGTAATCTTTTACAGGGAAAATTGTTTGTTTTTTCCATCGAAATCGACCAAAAACAGCCAGTCAATAGATCTTAAGTAAAAAACGCTATAACATGCACCAATACCAAACATCCAAAGAAAGGGTCCTGTAGGTGTGCATTCTTTCAACCCCTCTATTGTCTGCTATCGAACCCTTGGATTTAGCACGTGTTTTATTGAGCAATTACATGACAATCATTGTGAGGCCAGCCAAGTGAATGTTAAGGATGCAATATAAAGAAATAGAAGAAAGTGAATTTGAATGAGAATTGGTCGCTTATTTGTGCTTGTGTACTTGAAATAATAATAAAGTTTACTAGTTGTAAGGTTTATATGAATAGACTAACAATATGCAATATTGCAGCGCTGGCTCAGCGGTAACGCGCTTGCTTGGATAACCGAGTAATGCGGGTTCAAATCCGGGTCTCGCACCTCTGATATTTTCATATGCGAATCATTTTCTAACATGATCACTACCTACTTGTCTTACGGTGAAGGAAAGCATCGTGAGGAAACCTGCATATCTGAACTTTGCAAGTTTTTAAAAGACATGTGAATTCCGCCAACACGCACTAGGCCAGCGCGGTGGACTATGGCCTGATCCCTCATTAAAGAGAGGCCCGTGCCCAGCAGTGGGACGTTAAAAAGAGCTGAACGCATGCAATATTATGTATAAGATAATTTGTTTTATGAGAGTTTTAATACGTCTGTCAATGTCTCAAAACTCATAAAAAGATTAATGGTCATATATGACTTTGTGTATCATAAGAAGAGTTAGTTTAAATGATTGTAGTTTCAATTTAAATAACAATCCAAATTTTCATTTAAAAAATTAATTCTAATATTAGATTAGGTACATAGTACATGTACTTATTGTACCTATATTTAGCACGTACCTAAATTTTATTTGCATTCAAATAGAGATAATCTCATGACATTCTAGCACGCTGAGTAGATCCCATGGCATGTGTCCCCATATACCAAAAACTATTGCATCGTGTGAACAGGTATTTAAAAAGAATATAAGTTAATTCTATAAAACACCGCAAAACCGACGACGTACCTAATTCTAAACAGATTATCATATATAACTATATATAACTATATATAAATAAAATTTAAGTGTCTGTACTAAATGCATAATATACGGTACTAACATCAAAAATCAATTATTAAAATATTAGTCTGTCCTAATTCCGGCTAATCTCTTAAACGACTGAACCGTTTTTTACGGGACTTTCACTCGCAGATAGCTAATGTTATGAGGAGTAACTTAGGGTACTTTTGTTTTGTTTATTTTAACTAGCGGAACCTGAGGCTTTGCCCGCGTTAAATCTAATCGTACCCGAACGAAGACAGGGTGAGTCGCTAGATTCAAATAAAATATTAACGAAATCATATAATATAATCAGGTGACATTTTCCATCCTGTTTTACGTGCCTACTAAGTTCAGAGCAGGATCGAAAATAAAGAATATCCTGTACAATTGTAGTTAGAGGATATGCCTATTATAACACCTTTACAATGCGTACACGTGCGTGTTGTTATGTGTGAGAAAGGGGTTTGTGTACCGAAAGAATTCTCATTGTTCAATCTAAGGTCATCCAGTCAATATGAACTTCTTAAGACATTTTCATAATAGGAAAAACAAGCAATCGCCCTTTTGAAGGTTATTAATATACCTACTTGTTAATTACTTGCACTTTTAATTTTGAAGACTGTTAAATGCATTACTATATTTTATGAGTTATCCTTATTTTCTAGTTTACCGAATTATATTCGGTACGATTTACCTGGGCGAGAATCAAACTTATGCCTTCAATCGTTTACATTCAATTCACATTACTAAAACAGCGTCATGAGATCTTTTAAGAGTAAAGACGAAGTAAATACATATATCTAAATTAAAAAGTATCTTTTGTTTTGCACATTTAAATGCGCTAGTCTCTGGAACTAAGAATCTGATTTTTTTTATATTTCATACAAGTACCTATTTATAACAGATAATATAATATTCTATTACGTATGTATTCATCGTTCTAAAAAAATATATTTAGCATCACTCTATAAAATAAATACATAAAATCAATAGCATAAATAGGGAATTGAAAAGCGAGAAAATGCGAAGGCATAATTTAGTATTTAAAAATTAATCTCTAAGCAAAAATAAAAACAAGAAAAGAGAATACAAACGTCAACAAAATTGAAGCAAAAAATAGCATAACGATCGAACTTAGAAATCGGATATTCGAAATCTTTACCAGATGTGATAATGTATTCACTTGAAAGATAAAAGATTTATTTTTCGTTTGGTTTTAAACTTCTATAAATCACCAAATCATACAATAAGAATATACACTGAAATTTTAGAAAGCTTTAATTTTTTAAATTGATTAATGCATTTAATTAGAAAATCTAAACTTATAGGGAATATGATGAAATATATGATATAACATCATTAAATTAATTTATATGTATACTAGCGACTTACCCTCGCTTCGCTCCGGTTCGTCCCTACATTTAGCTCAAGCGAAGTCGCGGGTTCCTCTAGTAAATGTATACAAAAACTTGACAAATTATATAATAAAACCTTCCTCGAGAACCACTCCATCCATTGGTATAAACAGCATGAAAATCGGTGCAGTAATTTTTAAATTTATTGAGAACAGTCAGACGCGGCGGAGGATTTTGTTTTATAATAATATATAGTGATATATTAGGTAGGTACCACTAGCTTTCGCTAACTCTTCACTTCAAGTAAACTTTATTTTTGAGCTTTTAAACATTGATAAAGTTCATTTTCTAACTAAGCCTACATAATTTCTCCAAATGGCACGCCTAGAAGCCACAGAATAAAGAACATAGAATATAATTTCTTAATAAAAAAGTTCAAGGTGGTAAAACACAAATATCGATATAATATAATAATAATTAGGTATTGAATGTTATAATAATAGAAATGTGAATAAGGAAACATAACCGTACACGTGTGACAAGAAGAATATCTCACAGATACACAAAAATAATAAAATCCAGTCAGCTGTTTCATCTACGGAAGTCCACAACAAACGCCTTTATTATTGTAGCGTTTCCATAAAATTAACTATCGCTTTATATTTATAATAAAGAGTTTTACGACTTTATACATCGAACTGTACTAAAAATATATCATATTCAGGATGCAGGACTATAATATGCTTAGAACAATGTGTTTTCTTTGAGCCGATATACGGCCTTATAATCTTTACCGTTAGTTAAACTTATTAACTAAGGTAGGTATTACATATATCTACTAATTATTATAACATATTTTCCATTATTTAGTATATTATAGAAAAGTTTTAGTAGATATCATTAAAATTCTAAATCTTAACGCTAAAAGTTCCTGAAAAATTTCATAGTAGCGATTTTCTCTCCTACGCCATTATCTAGGGAAGCATAAGAGAAGCCTAACGCCCAAGGCTAAGCGTTACTTTAAACTCTAAATCATAGTCTATCTTTGTACTAAATTTTATCAAAATCCGTACGACCGATTCAGCGAGAAGTAGACACATACACGCAACCTTTTATAGGTAGTAATAGTCCGATTTAGTAATTTAACTACGCCAGAACAATTTAAACTTATATCCTGGAATTACGATTAATGCAATATGTTAAAATTCATGGTATAATTAACATAAACTGAATCATCGAATACAATACTAAAGCAATATGTCAATCTAGTTTTGTTCCGCCCGCCATTTTTCCATTCCAAACAAACAGACGTCGTTTATGGAACATGTTTACTTTTAACTGTCACTTATACCACCCATCATTATAGGAATCACATCCATTAACTGTTATTTAATGGCAAAAAGTTTTACACAGTAGAATTAACCTCTTTGATCCTAACTGCTTGATTTACTAATCACGATTTTTTGTTACAGGTAATAAATTCTTTCAATCACCATAATTTTGTAAGTTTATTTTGTGTTTTAATTATACAGATAGCTTTTGATTATATGAAACACAACTAATAGCCCGCGACTCTACGAACCTTCTTTTAAAACAATATACAAACTTATTTAACCATTCTTTACCTCTTTAGGAATTATATTTGCAAAAATTCTTCGTTAGTATACCTTCTTTCTATGATGAGTCTATTTCTCACAATTTAGGCTTGTAGCTTGAATACTTTCTAATATTTCCTAACTAATCAATGACTGATAGGTGTATATATGTAGAATTAGGTATCTTTTAACTTAAAGAAATACGTATAAAACAAAGCCCAACTTCAAAATTAACAAGCTTTGAATGTATTCCAAAATCAAACTGAATTAATTAGACTCCATATTGAATTACGGATGGCGCCTTTCGGGCAAACATCACAAAGCCATTTTGTCTCTGGTCAAGTGTTACCAGACGTCTGCCCGGGCATAGACAATAATATCTTTGTGGCAATGACTGGACGCATAAAGCTCATTGTGGCCGAATCAATTAAACCATAATGTGCCCATTGTGAAATGTACGCGTAACATTGTCTTAATGTATCTCACTCGTGTATCGTAAAATAATTTTTATAGTTCTATTTATGGGCGAGCTGAATTTATTGGTCAGATAAGTTTCAGTAGCTTTTCGGTTTAGAATTACTTATTCAGTTGCAGGGCATACACGATTTATTGCTTTTGTTGTGGCAGTAAAAAGCATTGCCAGATATATATTTAGATCATAATATACAAAATTTTAATCTCTATATTATAGATTTATTGTTACAGGATTCGATATTTATTGAAAATATACGTATTTAAATTGATTGTTACCTTTAGTTTAAAAAAAGTTTTGTTGAAGACACTTGTAACAATATTGTTATGTCGTCATGTATGAAAAAACATGAGGCATAGGTATATAATATGGAAATCATTTAAGTCGCTATTTTTAATAAAATCATCAATTCTGATGCAAAGGCAAAAAAAATAAAAATCTTTCCTCATCGTGTAGAGCACCAATAGTTAGTGTCGAAGTTATTTCAGTAAAACACTTGCCTGTTTAATTAAGCGTAAAGTAAACAGTGTTTAATGTCACCTGTTGGACAACTGAATTCGAAATGCTTAATGTAATATCGAATTCCATGGACATCAAAGAAAAAGAAGTACATTGACACCGTTTTAGATGTTAGAATACCAAAACATGTAATATAATGGACACTCGAGATATGAGAAACTTTGAAGAGGCAGTCATTATTGTTGAGTAACCTAAAACCGACACATGTGTCACATATCGTCCAGGATTGCGATGCCATATGTGAAATGAAAAAAAGACAAAAATCTGTTGTCACTACTCCCTAAGGTACGAACAATGCTGCTTTTAAATCCACTTCCACCCGACACATAAATTTAAACTCTAAATGCCAGTCATTAACATGTAAATTTGAATGAGCGTTTCAGGAATTGCGGACGATTTCACAGGAACACATCTCGTTTTGAGACGATTTTTTGTACAATCTTGTGTAATCTTTAGCCTTTGACATGGATTTTAGATTAGGCATATTGTTGACCTTTTTGCTTGCATTTTCGTTGCACGTGGTTTTTATTTTTTGTTAGTCTCCCTCGCAAATGGTTCTTTGTTTTTACGAAGATTGTACAAGATTTTGCATGTGTTCGAAACGTTTGCTGAAATAACAGCGGATAGTGAGGATGTCATTTGCGAACGTCAATTTATTTTCTCTTTAAATTCTTAGGTTGTCTGCGTAGTCGCGGGCGGAGATAAAGAATTAGATTTATCGGATGGCGACGTTTTCTTGTTGTAATGTCAACGGAAGTTCTAATATTGGAGTATAGCGTTCATCCATAGAGGCCGTTGACAAAATTAATGTTTTATTATGAAACAATGAACAGAATGGTGTTTCTGATAAATAATGCGTTTCGCCTCGGGTGAGAGATGTTCTTAGTAATAATGGCGACATCGGTCTACCGCTGACTGCTGAGATATAAACTCAAACACGTGTTAACTCTGCTAATAAATGATATTACAGATACTGCTTGAAGGGATTGCGGCGATCATTTCGAACACTAAATGAGTATTTCCTTTAACATCACTTAGCCATTTAAAATGTAGGTAATCTTTCTTAAGTAAGCATAACAGTGTAAATGATGATTAAATGTTTTTCAACATAAAGTAAATATTGTTGGTGGTTGTTATAATTTAAATTTCGTTATTAATCAAAGTTAACTATGACTTCTTGAATTAAAACGTTCTTCCTTGCTAAAACATTCGTTCTTAATTAGGTATGAAATTTCCTGTTCTAGGAATCATCATGCACATATAAGAGGATATGCATCAAATTTATGGGCAAATCTCCGAGATGTGTTACGAATAAAAATAATAGAATTGTCGTGTCTAATAATATATCGGCCGTTTCCGTTCGGCTTTTAGTTTATTTTGGTTTAGACGCGAATATTATAACTCTCATTCTCATGATTGAGCGTTAAGCGCGAGATTTTAGTATTAGTGCTCGTAGGATAGTGTGCTATAGTGTTTTAGTGCTTTGTGCAATTAGTCTTCAGTCAATAATGTTCTTCTCTTAATAGCGTATTGTAATTTGTAATTAATTTTTATTAGTTGTTTATAAGAGATTTGAAAGTTGAAACGTACATTAAAGTCAGTCGAATTTTACTGTGTTGCCAAAATAGCGTGCTTTTTTTGAGCAATTTAAGGTAGTTAGGTACATTTGTCTGTTAGTAAATCAGTTAGAAAGGTTTAAATCATTTTTATTAAGTGGATCAAAAGAAATATGTATTTTGCTAGTCATTCTCTAGAATTTCAACCATTATATTTATTAACCCTTACAATAAATTACTGTTTTATTTTTGCTATTCCACAATGAAATCTATTTTTCAATAAGATTGATCCAAAAAATCTTTTTGATATTACTTTTGTTACGGGCTTTATAAATCTTTTGTAATATCGCGAGTAAATGATAAATGGTACCGGTGTCTACGAGAAAAAAATCTTAGATGTAGACGATAATTCATAAAAAATTATAATGGGATACAATTTGGTAGACATTGTTTTCCTAGAAGAGCTTTATCTTACTGGCAACGGAATATTTTCGAGTCGAGCTAAAAAGAGTTTTACAATATTGCAATACAGATTGTGAAGTTAAATTGAACAATTTGAATAGTATTAAAATGTATAATTACATTAAAAATTTTGAACACTTTCACGGTGAAATGTCTCAGCAGATTTAGGCGAAATTTAGTACTTACATCGTGTATTAGATTCCAGGTATTCAGGATTTGAGTAAACACTTGCCTAAATTTCAAGCCTAAACGTTAGGCACGTAGGGATGAAACGAAAGAAGTTGCTAGTATGATATATTCTTATGTAAATATTGTGCTACACTCAATCTTTACTTTAATCCGAATTCAATATTATTTCATTTAGTCTAAAAAGTATACACTCAAAGTTTTAAAATCTCGTTATAACGTTTTCCAATTGAGAAATTAGCCAGTGAGTTAAAACTTTGCCTGTGAGAATATAGGCACTTTCGCTACTGAAGCGAGATCCACTTCTGTTTTATTGTTGGAGCAATATTTTATGACTGGATTGTGTACAGATTTAGAACATAATGGGGCCTTCACTCTTGTGTTATAAATTATAGAATTTTTAATGTTACCTATAGTTAAACAAGTAGCTATTCAGTGGAGATATCCTTATATATATACTTTTTATCTGTTCTAATAAGAAATTCTCTAAATCATTAAAATGTTCACAATATAATTTTGCCTTTAACGTTTTAAAAAGGATTTTTATTTATTTGGAGAAAAAAACAGTATTACTAGATTCTAAATTAGTTTAGTTTAGTTTTTTATTAGTTTAGTTATTAATTAGACACACGAAGAGGAAGCTTTCACTATATAATCGATAATTTATCAATGTATTAAAAAAAACTTTGTAAGTATATATTTTTAACAAGGATACTGACTATTATTCCTTTTTCGGCTTTGTTACATTTGTTCTTAATATGGTTGTTTATACCATTACTTATAAAAAATCAAGTATATTGTAAAGTTGTCTTAACTTTTGAAGTCGGACATGCGCACTTATTGCGTAGTGTTCAATCATACGACTGTTCTGTTATCTTCAGATTATAATGAAACTTTTATAGCTTCGATTTTAATATGCCTCAGAACATATAACATGTTATTTTTTGTGATGTAATACATTAACATTATAAATTACAAGTTGTTTCTTCGCTATCAAACAACGAAAATAGACAAATTCTATCATAACAATGAAATTAGTAATTTTATCAATACGAATAATTATAGTATATTTATTACTTTGTCAATAAACTATATGCAATTCATATATAAAACTAATTAGTTACGCTGACCCATTCAAAACTCATATCCCAGTTATGTTTATTAGGCATATTATTAACAAATATTTAAGTAGCGTCGTGCAATTTATTTGACATCCATTATTATTTTATTGTTACGAGTATTACTCGAAGCGCACCAACTAAATATAATGACGATGTAGATTTCGAATAAAAAACTTTTAAATAAGCTTACACAACAATAAGTATTGTGCTGCTGGTTGCAATCATTAGTATAGATGACGAAAACATTGTAAAATATTATAAAAAACATAAAGAGCCAATCAAGATGTAGGGAATCAAAATGTGTTGTCCATTAAAGAAGATGTATACAAGTCGTAGTGTAATAAAGAGGGGAGCGGACAAAGGTGGTAAAGAACGTAATGATTCGGAAGAGAGTGGATGTACGGAGTCGTGAATGTGAGGATCGAAGCATGAATATTACAGCGAGGCTCAATCGCAGCCGCTCCTTTGTGTTGGACAATGTGAAACGGTCAAGGACTTATAGCGACAACAAAGGGTTGCGAGGCGTGGTAAAAATGCCATTGGATTGATATTTTGACTTACACAGGTACAACGTGGAGCTTACGGAAGTAAAAAATACAATTCTTATAGGATTTTTGTAACAGATAATATTATTTATGTAAAGTAAGAATATTTGAAAGTTTAAACATAAACAATGAAGAAAACTTTCGATATATGTAATGATAATCATATGAAGTCTAAACAGTTGGAAGATATAGTTTATCTTTAAATATGTGTTCCAATATAATGCTAAATCCGAATTGAATAACTGACTCATACGCTTAAAGCATTGAACGCGTTTAGAAGCATCAAAGTGAGATCAATGTGAATAAAGGCATCGGCTGGACGAGGCAAGGGGTAGCACAATGTCGGCGAGGTCCAAACAAAAACTGACAACACAATACGGAGTGGTCTAACAACAGTGGCCGCTCATAAATCAACCTCTGACAAAAGTAACAATGGTATTGAGGGTACCTTATAAGAGATCTTAGCATTGTATTTATTCTTTGATGTTCACTAATAAAACCTTTGATTAATATCGTATAGGAACCAGTTGGTATGCAAATAATAGCTACAAAAGGTGGAATTCCTCGGTAGTCGAAACACACGTGCTTGGGTGTGGACAAAGAGGCTAATGCTATGTCTTACTCACAATGCCTTTGTAAAAGATTATTCTTATAAGAATTCAACTAGTCTACGTGTTCAGACAGTTTTGTAAAACATAACGATTTGTTTTGGACGTTAAGATCAAGTCGTAATATATCGTGTTGTCGACCAGAACTTTGGGAATGGTTATAACTAGGCCTTTTTGTCACTTTTTTTTTGAAGGCACGCTAAAAAAATTCTAAAAATGATTTTTTTTAATGTCTACAATGATAATAATATCTAGGGTAAATTTACAAAATTGATTTTAACTAATTTTTTTCAATTTTTCAGTTTTTATTGCATTTTTTTTTGATATTTTCGTTATTCTCTTTGGGGGCACTGCGAAAAAGCACTGGTTATAACGTCTAAAGCCAATTTACCTTATATAAGATCTAAATGTTAAAGTTGGAGTATGATATTAAACTTTGATAAAAATACTCAAAATTTAGCCGTAACATTCAATGATTACGATTAAATCAATGAAGTTTTATTTATATTATTATTTATTATAGATAATGTTATTTGCGAAAATTAAAAAAAAGTAAACCTACTGATAAGCGACCCAGACTAGAGATGTCTCAACTTAAACAACTATGATGTAGGTCAGACGTTAGTCGATCGCTGACCTACCGATAATATTAACTTTTTTATGCTTGAACCGCTTTATTGTTTTCAATTCGGTAGTATTATCAATTGTATTGTGTCTGAGATAATTTAGGTTATGAAGATAAATACAACAAGTACATTATTTTATTTGCTTATTTATATATAGTACGTTACCATGTTAACCGATATATGTGTAAGATTATTCTCAAGATATGTATGTATGTTTGTCATTTGTTTGTGCATCCGCACCGCATTAACCGCGAAGCAAAATAAGCAATAAAAAAGTCCTGGAAGTGTGCGTTGCTGAAATGTAATGTAATAATAGATAATATCCCTAGTATTGAAAAATATTTTAATTCAGAAAGCTCATCCTGATATATAACAATGGAAAACTATTCTAATCAATTATCTAGACGTCTGTCAAATACGTTATTGAAAAATTTGGTGAGAAACATGGTGAATGAACAGTTATCTTTATATTTCCATCAATCTTAAATCTACATAATATGTATTAAGGCTTAAATTCACCGATCCAACTTGTTTTCAATAGGTACGCAAAATTTCCTGCTAGTGTAATCATCAAAACTAAACCATTTTATCACATGATTGCTGTTTCATTGTTTACTAATAGAGCTTCTGTTAAGTAAAACAGTAGAATGTTGTTCTTTATCAATACGAAGCTCATTATTTTTCTACATTATTGTTATGACACGTATCTGTTTTGATGTGAATTTATCTTTTACTGATAAATTTCGTTAAGTAACCGAATTATTTATATAAATAGAATATGGAAAAACAACTAAGCACTTCCTTCTTCTCCGATCTCAATGTTAGGGACGTTTTACAAGTATTGTTACTTATCATTTGGATTAACATACATTAAATAGAATTCTATTGGAATGGAATCTGTACATTAAATATTTTTTGGTAAGTGTTATTGAAATAGTCATTATCATTATAAGAACGCGAAATTTTTTACTTTTTAAATTTTCTTCTGTCTGGGATTGAATCATGAGAAAACCACTAGAATTTTTTTTAACCTAATTTCGTTTGAGTTTGTTATCCGAGTCAACAATTATAGTAATTTTTACTAGAAAAAGAAAAATACTCCATCTCCAAGAAATCTATACTCACTCCTAAAACGTACCAAGTAGTACTGAGTAGGGATGAACCTGAGTGAAGCGAATGTGAAATGCTAGTTAAATAATCTCATCCGTATATTAAAATTTTGGCCTCATTAACTAAATATCTTGCACTTTTATACTGTACAGTTTTATTTGAAATAAATTGCTTAGAATGTAAAGACTTTGTTTATATTCAGAAGTATGATGATCACTCTTACAGTTTCTAATATTTAAATCTGCTTAGATTCCAATATCTAAAAACAATATACGCGAAACATCTGTTTCCTATTGCAATGAAAATTGTCTGTTATTTTGTAAAGCTGAAGTATCCGTCTAAGAAAATACTATAATTCCTTACATTTAATTTTAATGTAAAGATAATAATATAAAACTAAATTTATATTGGATGAATAAAATCTCTTGTTTTGGTTCCATATGTAAAACATGTTGGTGTAGATGTCGTGTAGGTGACAGGTTGAGACGAATTTATTGGGTGAAATATCGAAAATAGAAAGAGAATTGTGGAAATTATTTGTTTTTTATGTTTTACTTCTTCTTTATTACTTTTAAATTCTTAATCAATGTCAATCAAGAGAGCTTTATTTTGTTTATAGTTCTAAATGAATAGTGGACCAGTCAAACTGTACGCTAGACTATTCTGGTCTTCTATCGCCGCTATTACTTCATCCAATTAATTCTAAGAGTTCTAATACTCCTTTTAATATACTGTATAGTCAATTGTGCAATTAATCTCATTTTAACAATTTATATCAAATCGACTATCATATTATCTTGGAACAAAGCTATTTTTCTATAGAATATATCTACTACTAAAAGATCATATTTCTAGTACGCAATTACTTTTACTGTTGTTTTCTACTTTTATTTTACTTTTTAAAAAGCAATTATAATATCTATCAAACACCAGCCTTGTTCACGCCGCGGCCGTTATATAATCAACAATGTACACCCACGTGCATAATTAATATGATAATGTCACTATTGCGTGTACCTACTTATTTTATTTGTCACACGCTTTGTTTCCACTAAAGATCGTGCCAACAGCTCGGTCTATTTGTATTGGATAATTTTATATTATTGTCATCGCTTTTCATTGTATTTCATTGTAATAAACAATAGCGGGCTTATTTTTTTGTGGGCTTTAATTATTTTTATGAGTTGTTAATTCAATTTTGTAATATTTAACGAAGTAGGTATATTTAAGACAAGCAAACCCGGCCCTTGGCTGGGCGTAAGTTAAAATAAATTAAACCGTTTTTGTAATTTTCATAAAATTATAAAAACGTTACTCCTTATAACATTAGCTATACCTATGTGAGTGAAAATTCCGTCAAAATCGATCTAGCCTTTTCAGAGATTGGTCGGAACAAACAGACAGACAAAACATTTTAAAAATTGTTTTTTTGAGTTTTGAAGTACTGTATATTATATGTCATATATGTATTTAGTGAAAAGCTGTTATTTCAAATTAAAAACAGACACTTGAATTTGATTTAAATATGTACTGACTAGCGATTTACCTTTTCTTTAAATGTGTAGGTATAAAGTTTTGCCTTTATAATAAAATGGTTCACTGTATGAAATATAATTATAAATATAATTTAAAATATTGAAAGGGAAACATCAATTCATCACAATTATTTTTTTCATACTTATGTGATATGACTGTCAAAACTATCCAATTTCGTTAATGCCACAAACAAACCTAACCAACAACTACAAATATTCTTATTTCACTAAGTGTTATTTCAAGATTTTCTTTAAAAACAATAGAACGTAAAATATGATGTAGAATAGAAAACACAAAAGCCACTTTTCCATTAACATTAAAGCTAACGCTTCTCAAATAATGTTAAAAAATCGTTTGGCAAAAAGAAGTAAAATGAACTGTCAACAGTAAATCACTCGGTAATAAGACATCATAAAAATAAATAATATTCCGTCTTCAATTTGGCTTCGTGTTTTCGCTTGATTTGTTATATTGTCTGATTGCACTTTCCTCAATTGCCCTCTTTGATCTTGAATGCGCTGTAGTTACTCGTACCTTAGAAAAACATTAGGTAAATGAACTAAATTAATTTTGAATTCTTTATACACAAATTTAGTATTAATTTTTATACCACTACCACCACCATGGGCGTACCCAGGTAGGGGCAGGGGGGGGCAGCTGCCCCCCCCCTGGATTTAGTGTAATATTCACCGGTGAACGTAAACGAAAATATTTTATTATTATTTTGTTTATTTATTTATTTAGTACCTCATCTAGATCATGTTAATCACATACCAAAAGACATAATGTTTATGTTGGTTCTAACAATATTTGTCGTTAGAGAATGCACTATCACTAATAAACAAACATATGCACTAACTCATAAACAAAGTCGCTTCCCGCTGTCTGTCCGTCCCTACATATGCTTAGATCTTTAAAACTACGCAACGGATTTTGATGCGGTTTTTTTAATAGATCGAGTGTTTCAAGAGGAAGGTTTATATGTATAATACATGCATAATATAGTAGAGAAACACTGATCAAATTCAAATTCAAATTCAAATTCAAAATATTTTATTCAGCATGAAATTATTACAATTTTTTACTGAACGTCATGAGTCTACCACCAGTTCGGAAGGAAGAAACCACTGACCTGAGAAGAACTGGCGAAAGAAACTCAGCGGGACTAATGTATATATATTTTTTTTTTTGTCTTAGTGTTTTTTCTTTTTTTTTTTTTTAATTAAATTGAAATTAACAATAATTCTATAGGTTGAAACAGCCTGGTGGCGATCACATCATTCCCAAGGCGTACTATCTTCTAAAAAATCGTTAATCGTATAATATCCTTTAGTACACAAACGTTCTTTCACAATTTTTTTAAATTTGGCAATAGAAGCTTGTTGAACGTTTTCTGGGATCCTGTTGTATAAGCGTATACATTGTCCATAAAAGGAATTACTGACTCGTCGTAAGCGAGTCACAGGCATTACAAGTTTATTTTTACTCCTAGTGTTAATACTATGCATGTCGCAGTTCCTGGGAAATTCGTGTATATTTTTATGAACATATATAACATTTTCGTACACGTACTGAGAAGCAACAGTCAATATTTTTATTTCTTTAAACTTATCTCTTAATGATACTCTAGGGCCTAAACTATAAATTGCACGAATAGCTCTTTTCTGCAGGACAAAAATTGTATTAACGGTAGCTGCATTTCCCCATAATAAGATACCATATGACATAATACTATGAAAGTAACTAAAGTATACTATGCGAGCTGTATCTATGTCAGTAATAAGTCTAATTTTTTTAACCGCGAACGCTGCAGAGTTAAGCCTCTTCGCTAGCTCCTCAATATGGAGATTCCACTGCAATTTCGAATCTAAGATAATACCTAGGAATTTAGTTGACTGTACCGGTTTTAACATTTCTCCGCCTAATACTACACCATTATCAATAAGTTTAACATTAGGTGTTGTGAATTTTATTAATTTTGTTTTTTTGTTATTTAATAATAAATTATTCGAATCAAACCAATAGACAACCTTTGAGAGAGCATCGTTTACATCGTCGTATATATGTAAATTACGTTTTACCTTAAAAATAAGTGAAGTGTCATCAGCGAACAATACTATCTCATGTTTGTCCTGCACAAAAAATGGCAAATCATTTATGTAAACTAGGAAGAGAAATGGGCCAAGAATAGAGCCTTGTGGAACCCCCATATCTAACGGAGCCCCAGGGGATCTCTTACCATTTACATCAACCCTCTGTATTCTATTACTCAGATAGGAATTCAGGAGGTTGAGTGCCTTATTTCTAATCCCATAATGATGCAGTTTCCTGATCAACGTCACGTGATGCACACAATCGAAGGCCTTGGATAAGTCACAGAATATCCCAAGAGCATCCTGCGACCTCTCCCATGCCTCAAAAATATTTTTAACTAGCTCAACACTAGCATCTGCTGTGGAGCGACCTTTTGTGGAGCCAAACTGTTTCTTATAAAGTAGGTTGTGTGCATTAAAATGCGATAACATTTGCCCGAGTATGATTTTTTCAAAAATTTTACTAAATGTTGGGAGTACTGAAATGGGTCTAAAGTTATTAGGATCTAGGGTACTACCTGATTTAAAAATTGGAATAACTTTACTGTGTTTCATTAGATCAGGAAACACACCACGTTCTATACAGCCATTAAATATAGTAGCTAAATGAGGTGCAACAACATCAATTACCGAACTAACCACTTTGACAGATATACCCCATAGATCAGCTGATTTCTTGATGTCCAGGCTTCTGAAGGCTACCATTATATCTTTGGGGTTTACAGGTTTAAATTTAAATATTGCATTACATTCTTTAACGTTTTCCCTTAACAAAAATTCTGCAATGTCTGGAGACGAATTAAGAGATTGCGTTGTTGACCGTGGAATGTCAGTGAAAAATTTTTCAAACTCAGATGCAACTTCTCGTTCTGAGGTAATAAAATTATTATTAATATTTAATTTATAATCGAAGCTACGATCTGTGACTCTTCCACTTTCACAAGCAATTATGTTCCATGTCATTTTGATTTTATTTTGTGCATTTCTTATTTTGTCTTTAATATACAAGGATTTTGCCGTGTAACATACTCTTCTAAACATTTTTGAGTAGGCACTTACAAAAGAAGCAAACGATACACTATGATTATAGGCTCTTTCACTGTACAATTCGTATAGCCTTTGCCTGCTCTTGCAAATGCCAGGAGTTGCCCATTCACCAAATGTCAAGAGACCCCCTGAATTGACTGTTTTAGAAGTGAATATTGTAGAAAATTCAGTTTTTACTAATTTAAATAAAGAGTTATATAAGTAGTTGGGGTCATTAATGTAGGATAAATATGGAAGCTTAGCCACAATACTACCTCTAAACTTCTCCATACGTGTAGTATTTATAGGTACAAAAGACTTTTTTAAAATATTTTTGTTGGCATTTAATAAAGAATAACAAAAGGAAGCTAACTGGCCACAATGGTCTGAGCTTAATTTATTAATAATAGCTTTATAATATGGTTTACAATTTGTAAATATGTTATCAATACATGTAGCACTAGTAGCAGTGATTCTAGTTGGCTCAGTAAATAAGTTATGTAGGTTATATGATAGAAGCATAGATTTAAATCTAAGACTTATATTAGAATTATCTGATAAATTAATATTAAAATCTCCACATACAATAATAACCTTATTAGAAATATTTAATTTTAACAAAACTTCTTCCAATACTTTCTCAAAGTACTCATATAACCCACTAGGAGGTCTGTATACTGTATATCATTTTAGAGGTTTCTAATGTGATGTCGTAAATAAACTCATTTTTTTGCGCTTACATTGCAAACGCTCACTGAACCTTACGAGATAGATCAAAATAATGTACTACAGTATTGTATACATTAAAAAGGTCTAAAAAAAAATTCCGCGATGGCATATGTCTATCTCTTAAGGATAACATACTATATCCATTTTAATACTTTAAAAAATTGGCAATTATAAGGCGGTAATGTAAAAGCTATTTACACAAATACGGTATTAATTTCTAATAAAAAAACAATGAAATGGAAATACTTATCATTGAACAATAACAAAAAGCGTCCGTTAAATAAAAATGGACATACGAAATTTTTTTGTGAGTATTTTCTATGATTAATTCAATCAATCAGCCTCTCATCGTCCACTGCTGAACCAAGGCCTCCCCCAATGAGCGCCAACCATCCCGGTCTTGGGCAGCCCGCATCCATCCACTGCCCGCTACCTTTCTTAAGTCATCGGTCCATCGTGCTGCAGGGCGTCCTACAATACTTGCCTAAACGCGGTCTCCACTCTAGCACTTTTCGGCTCCATCGACCATCAGTTCGCCTGGAGACATGACACTTCCACTTCAGCGAGCTAATTTTGCACGCGATGTCGGTTACTTTAGTTTCCAGAATAGAATTCTGTCCTTGAATTTGTGGACCAGTCTTACGGTGAGTGTCCACGTTACGGCTCCGTATGTCATTACTGGTAGGACGCACTGGTTAAATACCCTGGTCTTAAGGGATTGTGGGATCGACGACTGTAGAATATGACGTAGCTTCCCAAAAGCAGCCCAGCCCAAGCGAATTCTTCGGTTGGCCTCCTTCTCAAAGTTGTGCCGGCCGAGTTGTATAGTTTGGCCAAGGTATATATATTCCTGCACAACTTCAAGAACAGCGTCATTCACGATCACTGGTCTCGGGGATACGTGACAATTCGACATGATTTTGGTCTTGTCGAGATTTATCCCGAGACCCACTCGTCTTGAAAAATCACTAAGGCTAGAGTCTCTGCTATGACGACTATGTCATCGGCAAATCGCAGGTGTGTTAAATACTCTCCATTGATGTTGATGCCTCGTCCGTTCCAATCGAGCGTTTTAAAGACGTCCTCCAATGCACAGGTAAACAGTTTCGGGGAGATAACATCCCCCTGTCTTACCCCGCAGTGCAAACGGCGGCTCAGAAGAGACACAGGTTGGTAGTTCCTTAAAAGGACTTTATCCCCCTTCAAGAACAATACACTAGGCTCCTACTCCATGCCTCCAGTGTAGTGCCATTGTGAAGGACAGAATTAAAGAGATTTAAGAGAATAGAAGATAGAACCTGTGATCCTGCCGCTCTGAGGAGCTCTGTGGTAATTCCATCCTCACCCGGAGCTTTGTTGTTTCCTAGTTGTCCAAGAGCTATCCTAATCTCGCCAACGTCGATGTCGGGAAGCTCATCTGTTTGGTGGCGTACAAGTCTGGCTCGTGGATCCTCCACGTGGTGGGACTCAGGTGGAAGTGTATGTGAGGAGTAAAGATCCCCGTAGAATCTTTCGACATCAGCAAGAATCTCTGGTTTGGAGGAGACGGTTGTACCTTGTGCGGTTCTAAGCTTTGTCAGGTGACAACGGGAATTGTGAGAGTTGGCAAAGCCTTTCGACCCCCTATTGAGCGCAATAGCATCTTTAATACTTCGGGTATTCGCTCGTCTTAGATCACGCCTTATTAGGTGTCTCACATTCCTGTCTAGTACCTGACGCTTAGACTGAATGGTATTTACAGCCTCGCGTTGCTTCGCCATCTCGTTCAGAGTCTCGCTTGAGAGTTTCGACTTTTGTCTATCTCTCTTAGGTCGAAAATGTTCTTGTCCCACCTCACGGATCACACGCATCAGACTATTGGTGGTGTCATCGATATCCTGAGTGGTTTCCAACATGGCGAATCGGTTCTGTAGTTCTAGCTGGAAGCTTTCGCAGCCAGCTTTCATCTGGAGTGGTGTAGGTCTAAGAGTCGACTTCATTAGCCGCGCACGTTCAATTTTGATGTTCATATTCAGGGTTCCCCTTACAAGTCGGTGAACACTGCCGGTTTTAACCCTGTTAATTACTAAGACATCACTGAATGTGTAGCGCTTATTGGATATAATGAAGTCGATCTTGTTCTTTGTAGTATTATCGGGGCTTTGCCAGGTAAACTTCCTTTGAGGCTTTTTCTGGAAAAATGAGTTCATCAGAAAAAGCCCCTGGGCCTCGAGGAAGTTTACTAACATTTGCCCTCGATGGTTCCTCAGTCCATAACCAAATGATCCAACCCTCGATTCGCCATCTTCTTGTACTCCCACTTTGGCATTGAAGTCACCCATAACAACAGTGTAGTAGGTGTTGGTACGAGACATAGCCTTAGCTTCGTACATGGCTTCGACTTCGTCGTCATAATGTGTAGACGTAGGAGCACACAGTTATATAATCTTCAAGAAGTATCTTTCGGTTATTTTCAATACAAGGTACGCTACCCTCGCCGACACACTGCCAACCTCTACGACGTTGTTTTTGAGTGACTTATGGTTTAAAAATCCAACACCACCTTGGGATGGTTGGTGCCCTTCTCGGAAGAAGAATAAGTGACCAGCATAATAATAATAATATATACACCTAATGTTGCGTGTAGTGTTTTTGTGTAGTACGTAGAGTAAAACAAGTGCGGGAGCCCGGCCGGTTTAATAAATTTCAGATTTGCCCCCCCCTAGACCAAAAGCTGGGTACGCCCATGACCACCACCATAACTGTATAAATTGTAGTCTATATGTTACTCTGGTGCTTAGACTATAGTACTGTAAAGTTTCATCGAAATCCGTTCAGTAATTTTTACGTGCAAAAATAACACTTAACCATATATCATATTCACAAACTTTAATTTCTATAATATTAATACGAGAATATAGTTATAAAAGTCAATTCTAATATTCTTTAATGCATTTGGTACAAAACATGGGACCATAAAGAAAGCTATCAAACATTCTCATAACATTAAAGCGAATGGAGGTATAGAAAAATTGATGGAAATATCATTATTAGAGGTCACACAATGGCCCCCGGCTCTTTGAAGTGACAACAGAACTAATCAATGGTTAGCAGAAAACATATTTATTTATACATCACTTTTGATGTTGTAAGCACCGAAGTAGGGACCGTGTGATCTCGCTAATCATAATTTCTAGATATTAAATATTATATCCGTTATTACTGTCAAAGGTTCGTAAACGATTTGTTAGAAAAATATTATAATAGTATAAAAAATATGGCTGCCAAAACTCTTTCATATTGATAATAAGGCAGGATCTTCGGCCCATTAGTTGATATTTTTCATTTGCTATATCACAATTTGAAGTTAAACTGAATTAAGAGGGAATGTTGTGGTAGTATCATCTCTGCTATATTCCAATAATATTAGAAGATTGTTTGGATTTCGTTTGAACGTTCTTATCTCTAAAACTACTAGTCAAATATTTTTCTTAATAAGTAAGCATTAAACTTAAATATACTACGCAGTGAAACCACAAGCAATAGCTATTAAGGGTATAAAAGTACTCAAGATTTCTAATTTGATCTATCGAATTGTATCAGTGAATCGGGACGCACTATCGCAGCCCTCTTGTTTGTCGAGTCGATTATTCTGCTTCATCTCACACTTATTGAGTCTAAACAAGATACTCCTGCTCTAATAGAGACTACATTGTAATATATCATATAAGATTTCGATAAAATGGTTTTATTTTCAGCTAAAAAACAAAACAATTTGAGTAAAACCAGGAATTTAAATTAGTTTTAGTATATATATAATTTAGATACAACAATAAATGTCAATGTATTTTCAAGTGGTAGTGCCATGCTTGTTACCTTCGGGTAGCAGCCGAATGGGCCGGCACGCCCCGTATAGTACCACTCTCTCACAGAAGACCGGCGTGAAGTGGCAGCTATGCTGTCGCGTTTCGTCCGGTAAGTGAGAGTCCGGGAGGCCCACTACCCATCCCTACTCCCGTCCTTCTCCCTCCTCCCTCCCTCCCTTTCCTGAAAGGCCGGCAACGCATCTGCAAGCCCTGTGGTGTTGCAGATGTCCATGGGCGGAGGTGATCACTTACCATCAGGTGAGCCCCCTGCCCGTTTGCCTCCTTGGTCCCATAAAAAAAAAAAATGTAAATAATGTAAGGAGTAAGCATTATACCATTTTATTAAAATGTTACAAGCTAAACAAGAACATTGATTATACACGAAAATCATGTTTACGTATTACATTTTGCGTATTATAGGTAAAACTTGAATACATTTGGCCTGCTAAAGGTAGTCTAAGCGAAAGCTTATTGTTCTCTACACAATCTCGGTAATGTGGAGGTGACACTTTATTTATGGCACTTGCGAAATTACACGTCACGTGTTCATTGTTTAGTTTGAATAGTGCCTTAACGTGAATAGTAAACTAGATGTTACTGTACGGTTCAAGAAAATCAATAACCACCATTCGCTGGTTGACTTGCGTAACGTCAGGTTGAATGTATGAACGCATTGTTGGGGATCTGACTGAGATTAATACTACATTTTCATATTTTCCGCATAAAACAGTGTTACTACTAACTTTAAAGGTATAAATATTGATATTAATATTATCACAATACTACATCATGTTCGAAATCTTCACGACAATCTAGCTACAAAAGTGAATACCCACAACATGCAATCACTACAAAACTGTTAAGATATTAACTAAGTACATACTCGCGGTTACAAGCGTGTGAACGACAATTTAAACGTTAATAAACTCAAACAAACACATTGTGACGAGTCAATTACCATAAAGACCGCGACAGTTAGCACAAAAACATTAAGAGATTTAACCGAAAACGTCGCAAACGATGCCTCATGAAATATCTGAGGCGACGACAAATAACCGCAAATTGTGATTTTAACTCCTTGAAAGGGTTAATAATGCCATGATGGCGTGGGATTGTGCTCTCACGTAATTGAGTTAGAAGCTGTAGATTGAGCCATTGTAAGTTCGTAAACAAGAGATAAATATGGAGGTTTAATTGTACGCTTGTAGTAGTTTACAATTATTTATGCGTAATACGAAATGTAATAGTTATTATTGAATCTAATTAAAGTAATACTTTAATAAATTATAAGAAATACCGGGATCCAATAAGTTTATAAGGTCTCGAAAGGATTAACATAAAAGATTTTTACAATGTCCCTTTTTATACCCCTCAATGATATTTTATGGGGTAAAGAGAGCGCGGCTCTTGCAAAAATAATATGTGCCTGACATCTAAATTATTCACAAAGGTGTAGTGGCTTTGCCGGCGACCTTATGAATTATATATCCAGTATTCGATATTATTCCAAGCAAACATTTTGACGTTTACATCTGACTATTGGCTTCAACACAAATAATAAACAAAATTACACACTATTAATTCTAGAATTTGCGTAATTATAAATAATAATTCCTTTAATATTAAATGTAAATAAATGTAAATAAAGAATGTATTTATTCATAATATAACACTTTTCTGTACCTAATATCTGTAGGTAAATATTCAAGCTAATATTTTGTTATTTCCTAAAAAACAATCGACAAGAAGCATCCTTCATTGTCACCTTGAATAAGTAACTTTAAGCATTTGACCTCTCTCAATTATCTGACCCTTGCTATTTAAACATTATAATAATACCATTAATTACTCGCTGTTGGAGATTTATATATGTACAATGTACGAGTACATTATAATCATAAATATAAAAACTATTCTTCATCCAAAATTTATCAGCCTTAAGAAAAAATATATTTTTAAAAACTATTTTTTTTGTCGTAAACTGCATCTGGTATAAAGGGGCCGATACAAAGATATAAAGGTCTCCAAAGCAATGAGGCAGTATACTAAGTTGGCAAGACGTTACGTAACAGTAAGTGACCGACGACTGGGGTCGCCTTGATGATTCTCAATCTTAAATACAGCGTAGATGTATGAATTATTTGGATATTCTAATAAAAATATGTGTTTATTATTACTAATAATAGTAAAAAATAATAATAAAGTAACTAAAAACTAAAAAGTATTTACTTAATATTAAGGATTATTATTTATATAATATTTGTTTTTTTATTATTATTAAAAGTATATCCGACTATATAATAATTGTTAATAACTTCATATATTCCTCATAATTACCTATAAGCTACTAACTAACTACGAACATTTTAAAATAATTGAGCACACTATATTTCCTAACTGGTGTACAAGGGATCGTCGTTCGAAACGCCCCTGAGATTTGACAATAATTTTCTGTAGCTTCCCATTCTCCCGCTCCCAATGAATACGAAATTGAGACGGCATCTTGCATCTCGGACAACATATTTCAATTTAGATTATTGCTTTCTCGCTAAATGCATCTTAATAAACTTGAGGGATTTCTGGACCGTCTGTGCACATTACGCGAAAAACAACGTCTTTCCCAACACTGGGTTGAAATAAATCAAAGCAGACATGAATAATAAAGTTAAATGAGATTGTATTGTGTACTTCATTCATTGACCTCCCAAAATTAACAGAGATAACACTCACAAAGGCTCTGATTGAAAAGGGCACCTTTCACTGATTCGCTACTCTTTAATCTTCCATCGAAACAAAACTCGGGATCGTAACAGGATTGTCTGCCCGTTCATTTACTTAGCAAATTATTCTTTGTCGAACGGAAGAGAAGGCTTTGAATCCATTAATTTTCTGATGGGGTCACAAAGAGGTGGTATGAATTAAAATAATGTATTCTACGACTTCAATGGATCCCTCCGTCCGGTTCTGTTATTACAAGAATAATGTATTTAAATCGAAGTCTGCTTTCAGATGAAGATGCCTCGCTTTGTGAGTCCACCGAATAAGTGATCACGTACGATGCCATTAGGATGTGTTTTATGTGCAAATTACAGGCTTCCATTTTTAAACTCGAATTTCAACATCCCCGTGAACAATTTCGCTTCGTTAGAAAAGTTATAACACAATAAACACATTTCATTCCCTACGTGATTACGAAGTCGATATGTAGAGATTTTGCCGTATTACGCGAACAACGCCTGATGTACACTATTAGTATTTATTAATTGCAATCCCGATACAGAGACAACCTATGCACAAACAGCAAATTAATCCTCACTATCAAAAGGGTTTGCGAAACTACCCTCGGATACTGGATAATTTAGAATATGATCACCCCATTGCCGATTATTTTGGGGCAAACATTTCGATGTATTTATTCTGGTGTTTATTTAGAAGCGTAATATGTCGTGCTCCACTTTGATGTCGTGAAATCGCTTCTGTTCTTTGTCAGACGCTCAAGGATTTACATCTATAAAGATATTCATTTAATTTTGGATTTTAGTATCATCTATTTCAGTATAATTTCCTTTGTAACGATATGGGGAGTTAGTGCTTTGGAGGATTTCGTCTGAACGCATAGAATTATTGCATATGGTTGGTTGGAGTTTGTTTGGCAGTATGAATGGTTCATTATACTATACGGTAGGGATACTTTGAGCGGGGCGCAGATAATATTTGCGATGTACACCATTGTTTATGATTTGGACAATTGTTTGTGTTACTCTGTCAAAGGATGTGCACTTGTTTGTTTTATGAGACGACAGCTAGAGAGGGGATCGAACGTATTATAAACAATGAGACATGTTTAATGATACATTGAATACGATACTTTAGACATGAACTTTTAAAGCATATGTCTATCTTCAAAGGCCACAGTTTATTCGCCGTATTATCATTTGGTAAATATATTGTGCTTTCTTGCGTTGGATTGAGAAAAACCTTCAAGTGCCGCGCGGAACAAAATTTCTCTATCGAAAGCTTTCCTTTGCGGGCAACTGTGCGGAAATGTAGTGGCATCTTGACTCGAACGCGGGTACTTACTTGTATTTTCATGCTCAACTATAAGCCCGCCATTTTTATTTCCACTGTTTCATTCAGAAGTGTTTTGTGCACTTTCTAAGTGGATTGCATTTGTTTCACAATAATTTTTATTCAAAAATCTCCCATCGTAACTGAATAGAAAACTTCATATTTTAAGCTCTTTTAATATTTAAACATATTACTTTTTTCTTAGTTAATTTTTATATAAAATCCGACGTTAAGATCACGCTGAATGAGTGTAAAAGGAAAATTATAGTCGCAATATTAGCTTATGAATGATATATACATTAAAATAGTACATGTAAAAAACGTTCTACTACATCTAAGGGTGCAAAGTAGATTTGGTAATATGATATAAATTACTTAATCATTGTTATTAAAACTGAAATTAGAATCGTTGACAGACAGATAGTATGGACATAAGTTATATTTATGTTCCAATAAAAAAATAATATATTCATACATCATCAGCATGAATGTAAGAAGTAGACAAAACAATTATGGCATATTCGGAGACTCAGCGATTATCCTAAACAAGAGGGCTTGATGAATGCATTGTACCGCATCCTTAGGTCACTGTCAGAGGGAAATGAGAGAACTTTGAGTATGAAATGAAAGCGGACTTTCATGAAACAGTATTCAGCGTTGAAGAAAATATATTTGCAGGCTGAAGTGAGCAATTGCTTCAGCACTTCTTGTAGCATACACGATCTTTATAGAATTTCTTCAATACTTGCATCGGAGAACTGGTCGATTTTTTTTGAATCAGTTAATAAGCGGTAAAAGTAAAAATCGGTAAATACACGTCCAAATCATTCATTTCAAATCAATCATTAATATATTTTCTTTAAGTAAGTTTCAAGAACGATTATTAAACGATCAGTGTGAACTTATCTATTCTCTGTAAGCAAGTTTAACGAGTCTATTGTTTAGTCCCCAGGTCAGGGCGACAAATGAACTAATTAAAGAAGACCTTCTATTAAAACTATAAGTTTATAGCAATCTAACATTAATTTTTGATGTATGAACTAATTACGTTTCTTAGTGGTCAATTATCACTATTAATCACTATCGTAATCTTCGTCTTTTCGGAGAAATGAGGAAGGAGGAAAGGAAAGAAACTTGCGAAACTGAACGTGGAATCGGTTGACACTAAACAAACAAAAGTACGAAATAGCTTAGATATTACTCAACATAGCATGAAATAAAAAAAGACATACAAATGAATGACATTTATACAAAATATTCAGTTGTTTTATCTCTCTTTACTTTTAGTAGTAGTTATATTAGAAATATTCGCACATATTAGAAACTATGGATATGAACCTGCTTCACTTGGTTTTTCAAGTGGAAGCATTATCACTGTTACCAATGCCTCATAGTACTATTATATTTCGGATAACTTTATATGTTAAGTTATGTTAAAATCGTTACATCAAAACGTGAAATCGTGTAAAGCCATGAATATGTACTATCTGGAATTACAAGTTGCGAATAAAATCTAGGCACCTTTATGTATAGCGTATAAAATTCGTATAATTTTCCGGTGATTGGGCATTGTTCCCTTGACATTACTGGCATTGTTTGCGACGTAATCATAATGTCTCTTATTACCCTCTAAGGGACGATAAGTCACTATGAAATCGACTTCGATATTTTTGAATGTATTATATTTTTTAATATTATGTGTAAACTAACTATATTTTATAGATCCCTAATAAAGATTGCTACCTCGTACGTCTTACAATACTCGGATTGGATTTTAAAACCAAAGTTTAAAAATAAACCTACCTAGAATTAGGTTGAAGATGATGTCCTCAATTAATAAAAAAAGAATAATTTAACATTAAATTAATGTTAAGTATTTATAATAATTTTGTCTTACCTTTTAAGTTTTAATATATATTTAATGCATGTAATATTTTTCATATATAAAGTCCGTATCCATACGTAGTACTCTCACTAAGCAGTCGCGTGCCCAATGGGTAATTTCCCCCATTGTCAGTCACAAGAAAATCTTTCGCACAAAGATGTTGATTACACTAGATGTGATTATAAGTTAGGTTGATAATACACGATATATTGCGAATGTGTGTTTTCAGAATCATTTTCCCCAAAAATTGTTATAGAGTATGATGTTTTCGACTTACTACGTATGTATTATTACCACTAAAAATATACTTGTTTATTTGGATTATTCTAAAGAAAAATTATACAATTTGTATCATTTGTGTTTTTACAAATAAACCATTTACTTAACTTAATAAACAACTCAATAATCTCACAAACTGGCATTCAATTACCTATAGTGAAGGCTCTCAATTTTATTAATTTTATTTTAAACTTCGATTGTAAAAATGTTAACATTAGGTCAAAGTGGCCAAATAAAAGTTAAAAATATTAGTACTAGAATCTAAATGACACGTGATACTTATATAATAAATATATGAAGTTAAAAAATAAATATTACACCAAAAATTCTTACACAAACGTGTATAAACAAATCTAAATTGCCCGTCTTAACGATTCCGAATGGAACTGAAATAAAAATAGCACCTTGAAATTCTATTTACACAGAACGCTTGGAAAATTTATTCCGTTATTGTGAATAAACTTATTATAGAAAAGAATAATTCAGTTACTGGTCCACGAGGAAAATACTGCGCCGCTTTTTCTAAGGAAACGGGAGAAATTCGCATTCGTCATTGGATTAAGAACGCTTCACAATATTTCTAATAAATTTTTATTTCTCATTGTAGGTATACCGGGGCCGTAGGTCTCGTACTTTTCATTTAATATTATTTTTTTATTTCCTTACTGTAATCAAAAGGCATAGAAGATTGAACGTCTTTCTTTCATACGCTTTTAGAGTTGCGCCAGTCGGAACTGGTAAAGTCGACAATTACATTGGCTTTTTGTTTTTTAATCAATTTCGATCTAGGTACTATAAGCCTTTTTAAGCATTTGCTAATAAGTAATATTAATTTAAATTTTTTTATTGTTAATTCAATGCACTATTTCATTATTAAACAAGATACAGCAAGAGCAGTCAGTCTTTAAAAATAAGTATTGTGATTATAAATGTCGTTAAAGTTTCGAGAACTTCATGTAATTACTAGTGGAGCCATAAATATAAATCTTATTTAACTATATCTATAGTAATCTATCCATTAAAATAACTACTATTAAATTAATATAATTACAATGACAATTTTTACTTAATTTAAGAAAGTTATAAAGTTGGCGAATAAGGTAAGTTGGACACCCAACTTAGACTTTACTCCTGAGATGTATTTAAGACAGGGCGTTGGCAATTTCCTTCAACTAATAGGGACCGACTTAGACCAGTCCATCTCAGGTTAATTCCTAAACGGATGCACATGTTAATATATAAATTAGTCTATAACTGTAACAGGATAGCCTCTTGATTAACTCAGAAGATCTAGAAATTCAGGACACTTTGAATTGATTCGTCTTAAATTAACTCTTCAATCTTATTGTGATTTGTAATAGTTTTCCCTACTTCAATGCGTGGTAAAAATCTTGACTGATGATTGATGTACTAATTTATTAATGCGGCAATGTACGTTGAACATTCTCATTATTTTCCGTTTAAAACGGATTTAGAGTGAAGATTGAAACACACTGTTAAATAAATTCAAATTTAAATAAATATAGAATTTCGTAAACTATTTTCAAAAGTTATTATTCATGGTAAAGGAAATTTTAAAGAAATCTTTAATTTCATACAGGTAGGAATTTTATAAAGGTAACGAAATTGGGCAGAGCTTTACGTTCTCAGTAAGGTAATTAATAATTCTAATTTGCAATTAAACCCTTAAATCCACATTAAATACCATAAAGCTACAGTATTTAAAAAGTGATTTTTCCACGCGTCGCAAAGGGTTAGCGGTTGGTTTAACAAAACAATTTATCGTCAATTTGCTAACGTCATTGTTTCCCGCCCAACGCTCCCCTCAAATTGAAATCAGCTGTGCCCTATTGAACTCTACCCTAGTATTTTTTAGCATGTCATAAAATTGTCAAAAATATATCTCGTTACCGGATACTAATACTGTCTATTGGAATCTTTGTATTTATAATCTGTACTAAAGTATTGCTGATTAAAAATATAAAAAAAATCTATATCTGTCCATTTGTTTTTCTGCACTTTTTATCTTTATTATATAAATGGTTTTGTTATTAACTCTTCTAAAGCAAATGTTATCGTAAAAAAATAGAATCCGTTAGCGCTTGATTGTAAACAGATTTTGTCTGTTATGTAATACCTATTGCAAAACACTTATATCTTATCTATGACAATATATTTTAACGACTATATTATTAATTTATATGAAATTAATCGAAATTATTTATCTCGTGTTATTCGAACGAAATTGACTTAACAATATTCGCGCCAAATCGCCATATTGTTCCTGCCACTGCGTGATGTTATTGTGTTGGTAATTGGAAGGAAATTAATAGTTAGAAACATTAAATGTTTTGCTATTTCAAGTGCTCTACTACCTTGTACTAAGGTTCATTTTCGTTTATTACCAGTTATTATTAAATTTGTATCCCATCGAGCACTATCAAGGGATGGAGTGAATACAATTGTAACAGTAAATCTATTTCAATGTATTTCTAACGTCAAAATGTCAAATGCAGACATATTATTATTTTTAATCTTGATTTGTTTTAATTTTTTTTGTCATAATAATTGAAACGTTAATTACGTATGATATAGCATATTTAAAAGATATGCATTTTTTACAATATTCATGTAGAAGCACTGCATGAATTTTAATAATCTAATCTCAAGAAGTCTATATCGAGGTTTCTTTCTTAGTTTGGATAAACAGTGAAAAAACATACGTTTTAAGTATTTTCTCGTCTTGCTCCTATCATCTAGTCTGCCCCAATACCCTTTGTCAGACGGGCAATAACACAATTACTGGTGTTACTGTGCTAACGGCATTTTATTATATTATAGGTGGAGTCACACCCTTCTAAACTCATTGATTTTACTTCGCTTTGACCGTTTCTTGTTCTAATTCTGTTTTTTTTTTTGTTATTATATAACTTTTTTAACCAAAGGTTATCATTTTTAAAATCTACATGATGAAATTCTAGTTTCTACTTCTGGTGATATAATAAGTTCAAAATGTAATTATTAATTCAAATTTAATTCAATCGAATTAAAATAAGGAAGGATTCTTATCCATACCATCAAACTCTTTGAAGAAGCGTTATTATAGAAGCAACTTACGCAAATTAACTGTAAAATTGTAATATAATACTAACCTATAGCAAAGTCAAAGTAAGCAGAAGAACCTGATAATGAAATAACTTGAAATTCGTAGCCTAATTAAGCCAGTGTAAACAAACATACATCAAAGGACGCCAGACAGTGTCTCAACAAGAAATCTATTTGTTGGTACATTCAATAAGACGATTGGGACCCCTTATGTATTGATTGGGGTAATGTGATTATGTACATACGCTAGGTACAATTCGTATATAATGTTTTACTTTATACTTATGTGCATGGTTCTTAATGAAATTTGATTTTTTAATCTAAACCGAAACGTTGTTTTCAATAATAAAATTATATTAGGAAGTACATTTATAATAATTATCAATTACTTACTACTGCTATATAAGAGCTAATTGATTAAGATAAAAAAAAAGAAATAGCTTACAAGTTTTATTATAATAAGGAAATTTGGTTATTATAAAAATGAAATGTTTAAAGGTTTTAATTATTATGCTCAAAATGCAAATGATTTTAACTATTCATAATATTTTCTTCTCATATAGGTATACCTTTAGGCAAAATCGAGAATAAAAGCATAGGAATCAAAATCAAGAAACTATTTTACAATTTATTCGGAGGACTATCTACAAATTCTTAAGTCTTACGCGTAATTATACTTATGTATACAGATAAATACCTGAATATCGTTCATTTATCTTATACCCCTTAATTTCTTACCACGTACCAAACGGACACCTTAAGTCCAAAGGAGAAGCAATTAGTACAATTAGTAAAGCCCAATTAGATGCTTTAACGAAGCGAGTTCTCTAGTCGGGAGTTGGTGACAAACAGACGTCCGCCTGAGATACGGATCTGATATATTTATGTTTGTTAACTACACTGATAAAATTACTAGTAACTACCTACTGATTTGCTTAGTTAACGTGTTAGATATACGAATACTGTTTTGTGATCGTAAACGATTTGCTTTTTGTTTAATTTTTAGGTTTTTAGTACATTTAAAAAATTAACTCAGTCGAATCGATTTTTTTCTGAAATATTCATTATTATCGATACAGAGGCCGAAGAATTTGGAAAAATATATAACACTTCTAAGAAATGTGTAATAACTATTGGTGATAGAAAACATTGTAGATTTAATTATAAATATTTCTTTAAATAAATTAAGTAATACGAGCATATATTATAAATTCATGATTCAAGTTCGGAAACATATATTATGTACTATCAAACATTTAAGACAGATAAAACCACCCAAGAACCTATCTGGGCTTTCCATATTAGCGATAGGAACTTGACGTAAACTGTACCTATGGTTTTTATGACAATCAGTTAAATGAAAGTCGTCGTTAATTATTAACCCGTCAATGGCGAACATATGAGACACAATAGATTTTCAATTGTTATAAATCTATATTGTCCCCGCGCCCGTTGATGGGTTAATATTGTATTAATAATTAACGAAATAATAATTAACGAATTAATAATTAACGAAATTATAAGGTAATATTGTATTAATAGTATTTTCTTTTGTTTACAGAAACATGTCATCTAAAAGAAAATCGCCACCCTCTAAATTGCAAGACGGAGCCGTTGACACTGAAAAGCCTGAAGCCGGTCCCGCCAATCTAGAATTCTCTGACAACCACGAATCAGACGACAACGATCGGTTTTACAAATTCTCACCGAGCTCTTCCCCTAGAACGTCTATAAGCGAGGAAGAAACTTACGAGGACGAGCAACCGAGTAAAAAGCAGCGATTTGAAACCGACATGACAAATAACCTTCTAGTCCCATCGAGCTTTTTAAGTCTTCATCAGGTCAACGACCTCCAAGCTAGAAGACGTGGTTCGTCAGAATGCAGTAGCCCTGGAGCCGAAGCGAAGGTTTTGGGGTTATGCAATAACAATAACTCATTGCTGAATCATAACAGTGCGTTATCTCTCGGACCACCGCATAAGCGGTCGATGGATGATGTGCTAAAACGTTTGACGTCGAAAATGAACAATAGTACTATTAAGGAAGAGAAAAGGCCTACGCCGTCTACTACACCTGTTAAGCAGAATAAGTAAGTACCTATATTAGTTTATAGTTACACCACTATTTCGTCGCTAGGTACATTTTTTTCAGATACATACACTGGGTTTCAAAAAATTTATGATTTGCACAACGTTATTCAATCACACGTAATAAAAAAGCGCGTATCATTTTCGTAAGTTTTAGTAATTATTAACTTATTAACCCGTCAACGCGAACAAACGAGACACAATAGATTTTCAATTGTTCTAAATCTATATTGACCGCGCGCCCGTTGATAGGTCAATATAGATTTATAACAATTGAAAATCTATTGTGTCTCGTTTGTTCGCGTTGACGGGTTAAAAATAACTCATTATCATTTTAATTGCTGTTAATTGAAATTGCTCTTTCATCAGTGAATTTTAAAATTATTGTTATACTTTATGTTGTATTAAAGTTTTCTTATAAACAACAATTGAGATAAACAAGTTAGGTTGAAAAGCTATAATATAAAACGATTGATTATATATAAATTATAAATACTGTGATGATATAATAATGAACAATAATATTATGACATTATTTAGTCATACAATGAATCGAAAAAACTCTATTTGTTACAAGTTGTTTAAGTAAGCATGTAATTGTTGTGATAATCTTTGGTCCATTTAGTATTGGCAATTTCCGATTACTTAAATAATTGAGTATTTGTTTCGAACTGTTTATGCTTCGATACGGAAATCATTATTATAATGATAATAAAGTATTTATGCGTGTCATTGAAGATAAATCAATGTTATTCTGGTACCTAAGCAAAAATATAACATATTATGTCTACTCAATCTATATATCTAAGATACAAAAAAAATGAAGTGTCTGTTTGTAATGCTAAAATTTTATACAATCTGTTTCTGAAACGGCTGGACCGATTTAGACGGGACTTTCACTGGCAGTGATAGTTGATGATACGAGTTAAGCTGCAAAAAGAATGAAAAAATCATTTTTTTTTATTTGACGACGAGTACGTCGAAGGCTATTAAAATGAAGTTCTAAATTAGATAAAACAAATATAATTAGCTATAATAATACGAACTTTGCCAAGCTACACTTTCAGAGCTTAAATAGAAAAGTTATGGTGACAATATACTGCCATTGTATACTAATATGACATGATATATGTTTTTTTAGATATCGTATATTAAGTAGGTAGGTATATATCTATGTAAAAAATTCAAAGTAATAATACATTTTAAAGTTAATATTTCGATTTATCTTATTTATGTAAACCATTCATACGTTTGAGAAATAACTTATTCAATAAATAAAAAAATAAACTCTATTAAGTACCTCCTCCTTTTAAGTTGGTTAACTAATATATTTTGCTATTATTTCATTAAATACCTATATAAATTATCTTTTAGTTATAAAACTTAATAGATGCTAAGTTTAAAGCCTTTTACCGATATACATAGATAGCTTTAATGATAAAGTGAATAGGTACTTTGCGTATGATGATCGATTAAAAATCTAGTAAGAAATTAAAAAGGTAATATAATAGGTACTTAGTCCTTTAGATCCATCTTCTTATTAATGATTAAAGCTCATAAAATAATTAAAATTATTATGCAGTACTTGGTAGCTCAGTGGTCAACACGCTAGGAAACTGAGTGTGGCAGGTTCAAATATGTCACGCACCTCTAATTTAATATGAATTATTTCTTACATAATTACCACTTGTTTTACGACGAAGTAAAACATCGTAAAGGAGCTTGCAAGTGGCATGTCTAAGAGAAGCTAGCAAGATTTCGAAAGACGTGACATCCGCTAAACCGTGTGTGGTGGACAATGGCCTCATCCACTTCGTATTGAATGGAGGCTCGTGCCCAGCAGTGGGATGTTAAAAAGGGCTGTATACAAAGCAATACTAGTAGTACCATAGACTTTGTTTCCATTGAGCGGCAAAAGCAGTTACCTACATATAATATTTTTTTTAAAGTATGCGGCGATAGTTGCTTTTCTATTTGATAATAGGTACACTTACTTAAGGCCACGGCTAGACTTGCAAAGATATGATATAATTAAAAATTTTAATAATAAAAATTAATATTTTGAAAAAAAAAACATGTGTTTATTAACACTTGTTTATTTTTATTTATTTTACACACATTTATAGAAAATATATATAAAAATATAAACCTTTTATCTTAAATTTATAACATATCATTAAATTAAACTCGCAAAAATGTAACTTACAACGTTTAACTATAATAAATGTCGTCACATAATTACAACGATGTAACGTTAGTACCGTTTTAATTACTAAATTTTACTGTCGCAACTGCACCAAAATAAAGCAAGCACTTCACTATTCGTGCTTAGTCGTTTTCTATTTAATTGGCCGTATTATGAACCATTAAACACAATGTAGAGACCACCGTAGGTTTCTATAAAAGCGTTTAGCGCCGCGTTAAATGTTATGCTATGATTTACGTGTTTGTCTCCGTGGGTAAGGGAAGTGCTGATATTTTAACCGACTTTGTAAGATAATTTCAATTTTAATTGACTTACAAACTTAAGACTTACAGACTTAACAAAATTTCATACTAAAGTAGTTTTACAAAACACTTTGCTGTCGCCATTTAATTTTCAATTTCGACGACGGTTTTCGACTTTTAAATGCTGAATAGTAATCACGGTTACAGGAAAAATAAGTTATTTAATACCTCAAATGTGAAAGTTATTTCAGATGATTTACCCACAAATATTATATAGTAATTTATTTTGATCATTCACTTTTCGGAAGAAATTGGCTTTGATTTCGACTTACGTGGGAATTTTTTGATTATTTTCTTATTATTGATATAAAAAATCTAAATACTTAACTGATCGAAATTCTTATCAGAATGATTTCTCTGTATACCTACCAGTGCATTAACTAAAAGCAAACGGTACTACGGGTACATTCGACATCAATTATTATCACCTAGTGGCTAGTGTATAATTTAGTTACTGATTATAATAATTAATAGTTGCTTATTATTTAAGTCCCTCCTACGACCATGACCACCCTTAACTAAAGTTGTGTAAATCGTCATCCCAAAGATGAATTAAAATCGTGAATGCAAAATAAGATTTAAGTTAAATAAGTAATTAAACTGTTGGTGAACAAAATTTTACAACTTTAATTAAATTAGGTTTAGTAAATACTTTTTGTGCGATTAAAATCTCTCTTTTTTTTCTCTCTTTCTCGCTAATTTTAAAAAAGAAATAATTTTTTTGTATAAAATGTACTTAATAGATTATAGACGTATTAACATTTAAAACGTTCTAAGAAATTCAGCAACATTGTTCTTTTCCCTGACGTTGACTTATAATTGTTTTTAATTGGTCATTTAATGGCTCGTAAAAACTTTGTTACAAACACCGCGGCTACTCGGTACAGTCATAACGTTTAAGTAACTTTTGATAAAGTAAAGTTAACGATTAGACATTGTTATAAAAAAAAATAATAAAAATTTTACATTCATGATTTATTTATTAATTATTAACTAACTCATTTAAAAAAAAATTGTATCGAGTTGTTCTTTATAACAAAGAAATAAATATGTAATTCCATACATACATCTATGTCTTCTACATATATAAAGTTAATTTTTGTTCGTTAGTCTCGCTGAAACTCAAAAACGGCTGGACACATTTGATCGTAATGCTTTTGTTTTGTAGCGAGTATGTCTGGGAGCTTTTAAGTAAAAAAATTAAACCCTTAAGCGTTAAAAATTTATGAAAAGAGCACGAGCAACGCGAGGGTAAGTCGCTAGTATTATATACAAGACAACAACAAGTACAAAGTATAATTGTTACATTATTACGTATAAACTAGAAACGTAATCGATTAAGTGCTCATCTACAAAACATGGGTCGCCAACTTAACTTGACCTTTAAGACTATACAGCAGACTCCAACGTGTATAGATATTTCTTCTTATCAGGGTTCTATAATATCTGGCCTAGTTTACAATAAAATTAGATGTATAATCTAATAATAGGTGATATAAAAGGTTAAGGCGAGGTCAAATGATATGTCAATATTTGTATTTACGTAGAGATATCTTATGTATTATCAATGTAATTAATTCTATGATAAAGATAATAATTGTTGTGGTTACTATGGAATACATTGTCTTTTTGTTTTGCGGAAATGGCAGTTATCTTTTTTCTTTTAACCGACTACGATAAATAAGGCAGTATAGTAATATAGTCGCAGAAATTATCGAGTAAGTATGATGTAAAATTACATCTGTTCTTACTTATACTTATTTACTTACCCCTAAACACTTATGCAGACATTATTTGATAATTTTTATTATAACCAAATGCGTTTACTTCAAAGCTTTTGAAAGCCTCACAAATATAACAACAGGCTATAATAAAAATGTTCTCCGGCCATCGCGGTCATTCTCACTGAGACTTGTTAACTGCCCAGGAGATATTATAGTGCACAAGTGTGCGCGCAGACACAAGTGCACTCTCTATTCCTATTACTCTCATACTCCGGTGGGACGACTACTCGACACGACCAATGAGAGTTAAAGCACAGGACCGACGGCTATACGTGCTCTCGCGTACGGAGACTAAACACCCCCAAATTCCCAACTCCGTGCTGTTACTAAAGCTCACTAAACAGAAAGACTCAATAACTAACTTGGCCCGACCCGGGACTCGAACCCAGGACCTCCGGATGTGCGACCGTTCATGCTAGCCACTACAATACCGAGGGAGTTAACTAGCTATAGGCGGTATACAAAAGAGTAAACTAATTTAACGAAAAGTTTGGCCGGTTAAGACAATAAGAGAAATGCCTGCTATTGTCCCGCGGGTATCCACTAATTAAACGTGCTAATCGCCTTAGATTAAGACGTGAGTCCGTAATGGGTTACAATCCATCTACGTTATGATGTGGTTTTGGGAATGGTACAAGTAATAGGCCTATTATATTTAAGAAGTAAATAGAAAATATTTTTTTATAATATAGTTGCTTTAAGCAGTTATGAAAAGTAGCCATAGATTTAAGATAACTTCGTATTGAATTCCATATACATCATCTATCCGTTAAATATAAACATACAGACATTGAAACATATTTTTGTACTTATAATAAATATCAAATTAAGAAAGAAAAAAGAATATTACATTTGTTCTTTACGGATTATATTTAAAGATCATCCTCTTCATTACTTTTGCACTCTATCAATTTCTAAGGCTATTGTGTGCCGATTTTAATGAAGTTCAATATAATATTTTAACAATAGACTACATGACCTCGAGGCCTCTACGTGTAGGTAATGTAAATTTATACGTTTATATGTTGGGACATCATTACAACAGCGCCATCTAGTTCCGTAGTAAGCTACGTTACGTGCTTGTGTTACGGATACCAGATAGTTGATATACTACACATATAATTTTTTTAAATACATACATATTATAAATATAAACACCCATGACTGGAGTACAAACATTCGTGATTAGCGAATGAATGCCCCCAGCGGGACTCGAACCCGCGACCGCTGGCGCAGAAAGAAGGGTCACTACCAACTGAGCCAAACGAGTCGTCAAATTATTAATATCTAAGTTATATCTTTTATCATATTCAGTTATTTTTCCAATGAATTGATTATATTTCATGCTTACCACCTAGGTAATTTAAGTAACAAACAAATCGCTTATAACTTGCACCACACTAAAGTTGTCCAAACGTTAACAATAGCCAGAAACGTAATTTGGACTGTGATATATATATTTTTAGAACACAATGTAAATGTTACGAATTATGAAAGGTAACTAACATTAGTTGATGTGAATTTGTTATAAATGATTCTTCTGTCTGATCGCTCATCTGTAGATTATTTTTACGTAATGCGTTTTTAAATAATAATTTGATCGTAATATCTTTCACATCACACATCTTTAAACAACAGTTAATTTTTTCTAATAATTATTTTAAAGTTGTTTCCAGCATCCTCTCACTATTTATATAAGTAACCATTTAATGTAGCCTAGACCCTTTTATATCCTAACAGGGTCAATTACGTATATAAGTACATAATATATTAATTATTAGTGTAAAGTTCGTTTAATAAATTGATGCAGGAATAATGTCCCTAGAATCTAGTGTCTAGAATTTTTCTTAGAATCTAGTACTATGTTTCTTAATACTTGTTCATGTAGTTAACATTGTACCAGAATAAGACAGCACATAAAAACTAAAAATATATACTTAAAATGATGATTTTTTACTTAGATTTAAAATCACATTATAATTAATCAGGTCGTTAGTTTGATCTAAGCAAAGGTGGCCTTTTGCTTAGGTATATACCTAATTAAAAAAAAAACACAACACAACCAGTAAACGTCAATAATATTAAAGAATATTCTAAGGATAATAAAATTCTATTGTATTTCACATTTGATTTAATTCAACCTAGCTTACGTCAAGCAAATTAAATACCTAATAAAATACATGTCATATACAAACAATCGACAAGGCTTTGTGACAATGTGTCTTTGTGTTCCATAATAACGCCATACAACAGCACAAAGTGGCATTCTGCAATGATTTGCCTCAGAGCAAACAATACGATGCTGTTAAAACGAATTGTCTATTTAAAGCGACGTTTATGTTTATTGAATATGAGTTATGTTCGTTTATATTTTAATTATTGTACTTGAATATTGTACTTGAATAAAGCACGATATTATGTATTGAATGTTTTAAACCTTCATTTTGAACATTGTCTGTTAGAAGGTAGTTGCTAATTCGATTTCCGTACACGACAAATTCTTATTGTAGAGATTTAAACTTAAACTATACAAGATGAAATCTATGGTCTAGATTTCTCTTCTATACATATAATAAAATTGTAATTGAGTTAAATATGCATGTTAAATATTTTTGGGAAAATCTGTTTGTGACCACATTTTTTCTGCAGTAAAATATCTCATAGCGTATATTTTCTGATAATCTGATTTCATATTTTCTGAAACCCTATTTTATTATTTGTCATCAACTCTTTTTTAACGTTTAGCTGGGCACGGGTATCCCTCAGTACGAGGGGGATCAGGCCATAGTCCACCGCGCTGGCCTAGTGCGTGTTGGCGGACTTCACATGTCTAACGAAAACTTGCTAGGTTCTTTCAGACATGCAGGTTTCCTCACGATGTTTTCCTTCACCGTAAAACAAGTGTAATCAAGATAGAAATGATTTGCCCATGAAAATATCAGAGGTGCGAGACACGGATTTGAACCCGCATCACTCGGTTATGCAAGCGAGCGCGTTACCACTGGGCTACCACTGCCTAATTTTATTTTTTACCAAATCAAAAAAGTTAATCTCAATATTTCTAATATCAAAAATAGTCTTTCAATAATAATTTCCCATAAATATTTATTTCTTAGCAACTTTCTAGTACTTACTTGCCCATCCTGCATATTACGCATCTAGCAGTCTAGTGATTGAAATACCGCGGTGTCCACAAAGGCTGGATTGTTTGGTCTTGTTGTTTTTGCTTTCGTAAGTGGCTTTTATATCTAATTAGTTTTTATTAGAACCGTTATCGTCGTTAGATGGACTGGATGACTCATAAGAAGTTAGACGTATCATTGTTAGAGATTTTTTTAATGGGCTCTATACGACATGTGACATGTAATAAATGAGTGGATGTGATTAATAAACTTAGATGATTAAATAAAATAAAGGGTACAGGGGCAAAACAAGGAACGTCACAAAATCTTTTTTTTTTTAAATTAACATTGCATTCTATAGCACGTGGCATAATCTTAATGTTCCCATACTTTTCAACTATTTGAATTTTACGACTTACTTGTTTCACCCCTGTAAATGTAAATACGAAACAAATTAAGTTAATTAGACTACGTATGAATCCGAAAATTTGTGTGTATGTTTGCCATTGTATTTCGCAAATTACGACTTGGATAATATCTATAGTCATGACACTATAAGCCACCTTGGAACGCAACCGTATACCTACTTACAAGATGAAATTATAAAATTACTATACTTATTTGTGTAGCTAATTGCTTTACTTTTTCCCGTTTTAAAATTTTTCTTGCGTCAATTTGATAATAATGACGTATGTAACATAACAAACAAAAATATGAAATGAAAGTAACATCGATTTTGTTGTTTTTTGCATCAAAGTTCTTTACATCATAATTAGGTAATACGCGAAAATATTACATCCATTATTAGGCACATGCTTATTTATATAACAAATTGGCCATAGAACTAGTATACTGATAGATTTTTATCATTAAATATCAAAGCATGTAAGATACAATTAACCTTAATTACAGCAGGAAACGATGTAATTATTTCATTTGTGTTACATTACTTAGAACTTAGTTCTGCTAAATCAAAACTAGATACCGATTTTCCCTACGTGAAAACCGGTGATATAACGAATTAATAACGGTTACGTTATCGTTTTGCCGCCTCGATCATTTGAAATTGGAATGCAGCGGTAAGCGCAACGCGGTGATTGGCTCATACAATATTCAGAACAACCAATCGGAGCAGAGCTGTGTTGCCAGTGCATCAAAAATTCCATCTGAATATACCAGTGTGGAGCACTAAAAATGATAATACTAACATGGCTATACAATTTCCAATGAAGAATTCATGTTACATTCGCCTTCGCATTACATATGTACTTTTATTGAACATATAGAATCGTATCGTCCGGTCCATTTTATTTATTGGCAATGTATGCAGTACGTTTATGGGCGATTCTACTAAAACAACTTTTATAAGATGACCGCGGCAGATGATGTTTGGTATCAAACCCGTATACAATAAACCCGGCTGTAAAATTTTACATAATCTTATATCTAATGGTATACTAAATGCGTTTCACTTGTAAACCTATTTTAGATCATAATATTATGCATAAAATATAATATTAATTAAAGAATTTTCTTTTTTTTTTGCGTTTTAAATTAGTTGTGTACGTTAATAAAATTTATTAATTACGATAAATAAAGCTTCTAGCTTCATATGCGATCGACATAAAAAATGATTGTATTTTCTTATTAGGTATATATAGTATAAGTATTAATTATTAATTTGAGACATTATTCGTGAAATAAATGCAAATACATTATGGGCCAGAAAACAAAAGAGATCGGCGAAAGATTCCAAAAATAATCTCTTAAATATAAGAACTTATTAAGAATGCGATATGATTTCAGCGAGCTTTACTGATGCTAGGACAAACAGAAGGTAAAAGAAATTTTTAATTTGGACTAGTCCTATTAACAATAATTTGATTATTTTTACTCAGTACCCTATTCTATAGTTGGTTCAGAACTTAAAGATGATATTTTTAAAGTAATATATTTTTTTTATTTTATATTTTTAGTTATTTGTTTCCTCTTCTACCAGTGATATTACTCGATGAAGTTTTCAGTGAAAAAAAATGTCGTGAGTAACCTTCATATCTAATGAATGTATATAGCAAGTTTTCAAAAGACGAGTTAAGTCCGCCAACTCGCACTTGCCGATAAAACTATAGTAAGCGAAAACTTAATTTAGTTAGAATTAGGAATTTTTAGCAAATTCATTATAATATGATGTAAACATAAATGAATACGATTAGCGAATGTTAAATTTACTAGGTATTTAAGGGATTTCATTCAGGAAAATTTGTTGTATACATTATATGTTGAAACTTTTATGTTTGTTTAAATTAAAACAAACAGTCGTTTCCTTGAATTTAAATATGACCTTAACCTGATTTAAAATGCTATCATTTCCCCCACAGCAAACACTAGGCTATAAAAACGCAAGGAATGACGGACGAGCCGGCGACTGCCTTTTAAAATAATAATGAGTGCATTGTTGGAGTAAGAATAGTGCGGATGTGGAAGTTTAGTAGTAAAATATTTTAAACTCTTATAAATACATTTCTTTCAGTTAAAATAATTTAATTATAATAAATACTTACATTATTATCTTGTAATGGCTTCCTCTTGGTTTTATATAAAAAATCTTGGCGCCACTATAACTTAGATAGCGTTATGTACGCTATACATTACAAATCTGTCATATGCAAAATAAAGGCACATTACCCATTTCAGTAAACAATACTTGTACATAATATTCATACTAATATTAATGGTCGTGCAAAGTTTTTATTCGTCCTCGTTCTTCAACGAAAATATATTAAGTAATATTTTTAATTGTACATTATGATTTTAAATATAATTATAATGTTCAATTTTTGATAATAACAATATTTTTCAATAAATATTTAGTTATTTTATCTGTTAATATAATTTAAATGATTAATTTTGATACACTTTGGAAGAAATGGCTTACCAAAAATGGTTACTTACAAGAAAGTTATTGACTAAATCTACTAATATTTTATAAAAACAACTTTATAATATAACAATAAACAGCTTTATAATATAAAACAAATCTAAATTAACACTTAATATGTATATGACATCTAAACTATAACTTTAATAAAATAGCTCATGTCCATACAAGTCTCGTGCTGTCGCGAGGGGAGAAGAAGACGGATGGCTTGCCAACTTACCGTTGTCTGGCGTAAAGGGATTTTTTATTGTTACCCGCAAATTGTGTCGGTGCATACTTTATATCCCTATCATGTATACTTGCGATCTGTGGATGAAGGAAAATAGTAAAATTTTAAAATGCAAAATAAGGATACGTATAATGTGTCTAAACATAACTAATATTTTTAAGTTTTAACTAATTGAATACATAAGTACAAACTCCTAAAGCAAAATATGTGCGTAAAAATTGAGAAAAAGTAATTTTACACGTAACAACGAATGTGTCATGTAACAACGAATTGGGGGCCGAAGAAAGATATGTGTGGTACTTATAGTTACTAGGACCTATTGTTTAAACTATTGAAAAACGTTAACCTATTATTAAAGTATTTAAAAACAAAAATTGATAAAAAAATTATAATTTTATCACAAATAGAAAGATAAGTAACTGTTTAAAATTACATTACAAAGCTAATTTGCTCAGGCTTCTTTGAAATCGATGAATAGAATAGAATAATTAAAACGTCCACAAAAGACGTAGGGAATTAATCTACTTATTATAATTAATCGCTATCAATCGTTCAAACATTACGGGGTCCGTAAGAAAATAATGGAGAAAGATCTCATTTCTTGAGTTTCAAAGGAGCTTGATCGAAAAAATATCAAAGGGAAGTTTAAAATGACGTAATAAGACATGTTTTAACATTTTTTTTTATAATTATGACATCGTCAGGTGGGCGTGACAGAATATTGGGTGTCTCGAAGTTTTTAAAAGCTTTCCAACTTATACAGGTTGTTCGAAATTAGATTGAACATGTTAAAAATATCATAAAATTATAAAATGAAGTTGATACTAGAAATACTTAGTGAGACAAGAAGGAATTCCGCTTAAGTCACTAGCACGATAGTTAACTAAAATTCCTATGGATGATTTAAAGATTATTAATTACTTTAATTATACGTATTAGTATAGCTATAATTTATTTTGTATGAAACTTTCATCAGGTCATATATTTTTTTTATTAACTGCGGCTTATCATTACATTTTATTAATATTTATTAGCTTAGAGTCCCCTTTCATCGGAGAGTGGTGTATTTTGTAGTTACACTTGGCAACGCAACACTGTATAAACACGAAAAGTTAAAAGAACACGATGTATTACATCAAATTCCATCCCCTATGCATTTTAATGACGTAACGTCAACCCTTGCGAGATTTCCTTGTAAAATACGTGCCTTTGTTTTTTGATAGAGACAGTAAAATGAAGTTGACACTGTATTCGAGACGTTTTTACTTATTTAGGGGAGGTATAAAAAGATGACTTCACTCTAAACTAAACTTTGTTTAGTAAAAATTTTGAAATTTGACTAAACTAGGACCTTAACTGTTTTATACAGTTTTTGTCATTTTCTATAAACACATTTTTGTAAATAATGTCATTTATGTATTTTAGTAGCGAAATATAAATGTTTATGAGTTATTCGCACGCCCTCAATGTTGTGTTTATTACATGGAAAGCATTTCTTCGTATTACAAATTATTTTATAGTGTATCATGTATTCATACGATTTTTATTGAATACATCAAGTTAAAAACGTGATTAACATTTCTCGTTATTATAATAAAATATACTTCATTCACATATTTCTATCCGAAATTGCAATAATCCATAGTTATTTTCAATATACCTATGTCCTATATGTATATGTTTATGTAGGTTAATCATTATTAGTCATTACACTACCAGCACACCCCAATTGTATTTCCTATGAATACGCAAGGCAAATGCTGTGATTTAAAAAAAGAGTTACTACAAACGAAACTAAATAAACCCTAATCGATGTTGAAGTGGACTCTAAATTGATAAAATAGTATCGATCTCGGTGAAGTGGCTTCTATTAGTCACCCTAGCTAGGGCGGCCAGCACTTTTGTTGTTCTACGAGTAAATAGTAATTTAATTTTTTTGCCCTTTTTATCCTAGATGGATTTATTTAACCTGAAGGTTTTTAATAACTTAATCAAATATGACCTATATATACAGATAATTAATTAAAAAAAATATTTGCATTATCAACAAACTGTAAGGAGATAAAAAATATATAGGTTAGTACTAATAATAGGGGCTTTGGCAAGTAAGAAAGTAGAAAGGATGAAAGATTCGAATCATTTTCGCATAGAACTACTTACTTACTTTTTTATTCGATCGATTAGATTGAACGGTTCACTATTAGGCACCCTTGAAGAACAACAACAAAAAATCCGTTGTAAGATCGTTAATTCTTTGTATATTTTTAATACTGAGTTACCATATAAAAGAAATGCTTTTATATTCGTATGTTCAAATAAATTTACATATTTTATAATTATTTTACATTATTTATCTGAATAAGTGAATGTATCTATCATTTATCTTTTTTTAAGCTCACACTTAATGTAGTCGTTGTGTGTGATGTGATGTTACTCCACGTTATAGACTATCTACCTTTTAAATTTCATCCAAATCTGCCCAGCCATAACTGTGTTAAGGTTTAACAAACGTTCCATATGTGTACATAATATGTAAAAAGCTTAATATAATAGTATTCCACAATTTCTTACGAAAATAATTTCATCCTTACATTGATATTTAATTAAAACTACATATTATAAATTACTTTTTCGCTAACTGATCGATTAACACCGCGTGCGATATCTGACTAATCCATACAAATGAAGTTATAAACGCATGTGCGATTATAACAAAATGAGCGCTCTCATTCTTTTCGGTATAAAAACATGGTATTTTATTCACCAGACAATAAATTACGAGTGGCGTTCCACTGAACAGGAAAATAAAACATTGCTTTGCTGTGTGTCGGTAAGTCCGTGCCTCCGTAGGCGGCACTTATACACCTTACACGCTAATTTAGAGTGCGTATTTTTGTTTATATTTCAATAATACTTAATGAACCAATTAACTTTAACGTAATAAAGATTATATCTATTGGTGTTAAATCCAAATATTATTTAATTTGATCTAATTATGCTTATGTTATTAAAGAAAATTCTAGTTTGATAGATTTTCTGAATTCGTCGTTAGTTCACGTAATTATAGCATATCAGATCACACCATACAAAATGTAATTATAGAGATGGTTATAGACATTATGCTTCTTTTGACTACATATTTATGTTACGGATTACTTTATATTTCAGAAACCATATTAATAAGGTAGGATCCTTTGGGTTTAAGTATTATCTAATTTTAAACAAAAATACAATAATTGGTCAAGCATAAACCTAAGTCATACGACCCCCTTGTTTCGCGTGAGCGAAAGGTTAGTGTCATGTCGCTTGTAGTCTTCTTTCTACAAACCTTTCTTACTTTTTTTTGATAAATATTGTAAGATACTTCACTAAAAGCCAGCATCATTCTTTTAAAACACATATTATATTAAATGGTTTAACTTTACAATATATATTATTAAACACTTATTCTTACAATTTATTTCTTAACTCTAGTTTAAAATGAAAGAGAAACCCTCAAACCTCCGCGGATCAATCCCTATTTTGTCTTCTTTTATTCTTATTTGAATATCCTTTTTTTTTAATTTTCATAATATTGGCTGTTAGTTTTACAAAATGGCGAGTATAGCAAATTAAAAACTATTTTATTTTACATCTAAATAGCGAAATCTTACAATATAATTATTATTTGTACATTATAATTTAAGCTTATGTAAGTTTAGAATTCATTTTATTTCTTGTAAACTAAAAAACACGTAAGTGTTAATAAAACATCGTCTTAATGAATATCTGTTACTTTATACCTTCGTTTTAAAGCGTTTATTATACAATAAATCTTTGAATGCTCCGGGGCATATCATTTCCGATACAATGAGTTATGCCAATAGCATATAATTTTTAAGACGCTTTTGCGAGTTTTTAACGTTATGCAAGAAAGTTTACCGAGAGATACACTTATATAACTTCATATTCGATCTTTTGGTCAAAACGGATTAGATTTAAAAATGTTATAGAATCACAATATGTCATACCCAAATGCCTGTATTTTCTTTTTTTCTTCTACGTTTCTATCTACTTGATATATCAAGTAGATATTAAATGAAATAATAATGCTCTTGTAATAAAATTTTATTAGCTGTATAGTAAATGTTATATTAACATAAGATTCAAATATGGGACACTACGCGTCTAGTTCCATGGTAAGGTACAAGGCTTGTATGGATACCAGATAGTTTATACACTAGACATAATAATATTTATCTTTTATAATATGTATCATATATAAATATAAACATAAATGACTCTAGCGGGACTCGAACCCACGACCGCTGGCACAACAAGTAGGACAGAGAAGCGCTACTCATTTTTTAATCAAAATTTGATATACTCGTATTGTTAATATTTCTTACAAATATTTTTTTGTATAGGTATAACAATAATAATATTTACTTTTTCAGAATATTTTGAATAAGTTTAAAGCGCTGTGCTGCTATTTAACGTATCGATTTTAAGTGAACGATATTTTGATGAGTAGGTCTTTAATATCTTGTGACAAAAAATAAGTTACTTAATTAGCCCTCGTTACGATAAAGTTTGGACACCGGTTATAGCAGTGAAAGTGGACCCATTGTGACCTAGAACGAATAAATCATTATAATTATGTTTTCTTAGCGTGGGCTTTTCGAAGGTATAATTAATCGTATGATGAAATATGGAAAAGTTTTCCAATTTCTGCTCATTTTCTATTTTATACTTCACTTATAAAAGATTGCTTCGCATGTCTCACTGGATGGCGTTTAAGCCTAAAAATTTAAAATGTTTATTACACATAACAAATTCTACTATTCTGCCCCAGAAAAACTAACGAATGATTCGAACCTGTCTGTACATTAAATATTTTCATTAAAATCTAATTGAAATAGTAATTATTATCGGCAAAGAAGCCGAATCTTTAAATATTAAAATTTTTGTCTTTCTGTAACATATTTTGATATCACGTAGTTGTTAATCGTAGTCAACATTTAGGATATTTTTTGTTATTTCTGTGAAGTTTACTAAATGTCAGTATGAACTCAAACGGAGCGAGGAAGAGTCACTAGTATAATGCAGTATGAGATGAATTGAGTATCTATCCAGTATGCAGATGTCACATTAATAATTCAGCTTTGGTGTACTAGAATTTCGTTGAACTGTAAATGAAACTCGAGTGGGTTCCAAAGATACCAATCTATTTAAGATGTGTATGCAGCTTGAAATTACATAAATCCTGATAATATGAATGAAATTTTGTTCGCCAACTTCACAAAGGGGGGTATTAGAATAGAATTCTTACTTTTAGTGCATATTTTATAATATTGACTAATATATCTCGGAAACGGCTCTAACGATTTTGATAACATTTTATATTTCAATAATGTTTTTCTGTTCGAAAAAAGCAACTATTTCACAAAATAAAACGCCGAGGAAAGCTCAGACGTTTTCCATAGGTATAAGTTAGCCTATGCCTTTCATAAAGTAACAAACGCAAATCCGGTGTGATTTTTTACATATATTGAGCTTATTATTACCTAAAATTAGCTAATTATTTAATTTCCAACGAATTATTATATTAACTTTATTTACATAATATTTAGATTACATAAATGTACTTGTAACTTCGACACTGGTCTGCGAGGGTTGCCTCACTCCACTTTTAAGTTCATAATAACAGCCTTTGTCGGTTTTTGAATGAGAACACTGAAGCTAGCGGGTCCATATGAATTATTCACACCTTCAAAATGTATCATATAATTTTGACATTTGAGTTTACAACAACCTTGTTATTACTTGCCATATTCCTATACTGGCAAAGTTACGTGGTTTTGCCTCTTTTTAATACCTATATAAATATCCCACGTTTTTTAAAAGAATTTCAACCCTTTTTATTTTTTAAGAGCATAGATACTAATTTCCGTCCTGGAGGCCCACTCCCCATCCCTACTCCAGTCCTTCTCCCTCCTCCCTCCCTCCCTTTCCTGAAAGGCCAGCAACGCATCTGCAAGCCCTGTGGTGTTGCAGATGTCCATGGGCGGAGGTGATCACTTACCATCAGGTGAGCCTCCTGCCCGTTTGCTCCATATAAAAAAAAATTCTCCTAAAAGAATTTTCCTTATGTTGCTTAAATCCTATATTAATTATAATAATCTACTGTATAAAAAATTAAAAAATAATTTTTAACAATACTCACGCTTGACACTAAAGCTTTCTGAGAAGCTTTCTTACGTGTATATTGTATAATGGCAACGTACTTATTAAATTCAAGGTCGCGTGTTCGATACCCATTTGAGTCAAACCTTGCTAATTGATATGGCTTATGAATGCTTATCAGAAATTGTTATGTATTTTTATTTAATTATTAGGAAACATAGTATTATAATATATATTTAGAAATTACGTTATCACAAACCAGTTGTTTAAAATTAGAGCAGAAAATATATAGCAAAATCAGAACGCAATTATAATAGAATTAGCAATAATAAATAACGGTAATAAAGATTGCTAATTCATATTAATTTTAAAATGAAACTATTACATACTTTGGGAATTTTTCGTGAATTGATCTTTTGATCCACACACACTTATCATTGTCTGTAAGAAATAGAAAGAACTTTGATACGTCGAAAATTTTGGTTCGTCTTATGCTTGCTGTAAAGTATTAAGTCAGAAACTAAAAATCAAACGCGAAAAATTCTGTAAAGATAGTTTTTAAAGAAACGAAAGAGTATTATATATAAGATTATAAAGAAATTCGCATTAATATTAAAAATTTGAAAGTAATTGTTTCTATGTCCGTAACTTTTCTAAACCTTAACAACTTATCAGATTTCGATTAAATTTGACATTGGCCCAAAAAGTAAATGAATAATTTATTTATAAGAAGAATTATAAATTAAGTTCCTTTACTTGCATGCACTTAAAAAAATAAATAAAAACAATGACTGACAAAATAAAATACCTATATGCCAAGCGGACGTTATAAAATATATCTTATTTAAAATTTTGGTTGTAACATACAATGCAACAATCACTGCGAAAGAAATGCATCGAGATATTAATTGCTTTTGATGGGCCCTTATCGCGAAATGGAATCACAATGTTACGTTTACATTCACATATGATTGATAACTTTAAATGGCCGCTTGTGAAATACTTTATTATCTTTACAACTTATACGTTTGAGTTTAGATTATTAAAATATATGTAGATATTATCGCGTGTACCTCTACTAATATTGTAAATGTGTTTTTGTTTGTTTATTTATACACGTCAATCTCCGGAATAACTATTACGATTAGAAATATTATTTTTGCATTTAATAGGCTAACTGTTAGTTGAGGAAAGTAAACTAAAGACTATCTAACTGTCAAAAATCACATTATAACACTTGGCATACTCGTACTCGTAAAGGCTATTAATCCGATACTAATCCATTAATAAAAATAGTTTTAAGAAAAACTATACATTAATATTAAATATGACGGAAATTTAAAACTACAATTTTACACGACATATAATAACTTTTCTATAGAAAATATAGAAACACAGTGAGTCTAGGTTATAAGTAAATAAAAAAAGAAACTTGATTAAAATTTTTGATATTTCAACCATACATGTTTATACGAGAATTAGAAATAGTATGTATTTATAGTATTTTCTTCGACAGTGATCGTCGGGGCGTGTTAGACGCGGCGGCGCTGCAAGCTCTTGCTGGCGAGAGCGTGTTGGAGAAAGAAAGGCAGTTATCCGAAATGATATTGCAGCTACAAATGGTGAGAGAGCAGCTTTTGGCCCAACAAGAACATAATAAGGTACGCCCTTATACTTATATACAGTTACTTAACAAAGCTCTAAAAGCTCTGGGCTTTAAAGCTTATGCTTTGTTTTTTTTTTCGAAAATGCTCAATATATTAATTAATCGTTTTAAATACTGTCGTAGATATTAAATAATATTAAAAATAAAGATCGTATCTGTTTGCTTATCTTGATTTAAGGCAAAAACGAAGAAACTATTTCATTATTAAAGTTATTTTTGCGTATAGGTTTGGTCGAAAATGTTATAGAGTACGTACTTTTAATTTCCATACAACGAGTACTTTTCCTGATAAAGTCCTTCTTGCAAGTAATATAAAGCACAAGGATTTAAATTTAATTTTAAACAACACAATGAATCCTATTTAAACTTTGGCTACAACAAAGTCTGTCGGAGCGCAATCGAGGCGCAACAAACCTAATTTGTGAAAGGATAAACAAAACGAGTCGGGACATTTCAAAAGAAAGCTTCCGAAATTTAAAGTTTCTTCAGTTTACATTGAGTCCTTATATTGTGTTTAATGTTATGAAGAAGTACCGTATGATTCATTAAGACCTTTAAGATACGCGGATATCGAACCTACACTATACAAACACATCACTGGGCCAAAAGTGTTTATATGATAATATTATTATAAGGAAAGTAGGTACCTAATAATGGAATAGCTATTATTAGATTTTTTTATCATCTAGTTATAACATCAAATTTTAGACCGAAACGGTAGACTTCTAAGTCCAAAACTAACCTAGAATAGCTTTAGTAATAATGTTCTTATTTTAACTTTTACCCTTGAAGGAGAAAATGGTTACTTCCTCTCAAACATTTTAAAATAAGTACACAGCATCGCCATTATTTATTCGCCTATAGTTCTCAATTTTCACCAAAATAGGAGTAGCTTAGTCGAGAGTACCTGAATGTGAATAATGTTAGTATAATATCTTCAGCATATTAGAATGATTATTAAAGAAGTTTAATTGATAATTAATTTACTATATAAAATATATACAAAATGTTTATTTTGAATAATTTCATATTCCACTTATGGCAAATCACAACTTACTGAGTTTTATTCACATCTGGAACTAAACCTAGAGATTTGTAAAAAGATCAACCAATTTCCATACAAAGTTTCGTCACAAAAGGGCTCTAAGAAGGTTATATTCAAATTCACTCCGTGACCTTGCATGCTAAGATCCGTCTGGACATCGAGGGGATTGAAATGTTTTGAGAAACAAAAATCACCGATAACAACACCAGCCCCTCTAGACAAATGGCAAACGCTCCGTACCGATTCTATTTCGATAAACGCTAACGCCTAAGGAGGACCATCTCGTGTACGAAAAAGTGTCCGTAAAAACGCGTCCAGTAAGAGTGGCGCTGCAGTAGCAGTCGATAAATTTTAAAGAAAGCGCCAAACGTAATTAGAAAAAAATTACGCTTTCTCTCTGCAGTATTTTGTTTATATTTACTAAAACATTTTTTAGACTACGTAAATAGTTGAGGTTTTGTATACTAGCATTTTACTAACTACTTGAGTCATTAAAAAATTTAAATATTTGAACTCAGCAAACTTCACTCCATTTATAACAGCTATGTTCATATTGAAACTATTCGAACGCCAGCGCTATTCTGGTAGGTAATGAAAACTTTATTTTCAGTATACAGCTGGACACTTTTTCAACTTTCCCCCCATATGAGATGGTTCTCCTTATCTCTACCCATAGTTGAATCTAATCACTAGTCGTAAGCTTATGTCAATCCCATACATTGATTATTCTATTCTACTAGCGTTTTGCCACTTGTCTAGAGGGGCAGGTGACAAAATATACCTTAGTATTTGCGTTTCTTTCGGATTATTTATATCAGATTATTATTATAGGAAAGTTTGTTAGCTTTGTCTTTACGCTGAAAAGGCTGGACTGCTTTTGATGAAATTGAGTACTGAGATAGACTATAGTCTACACGAAGACTAGAAGCTAGGCACATAGTGTTTTTGTCTATGAGTGGATAAGTGGCTTCTTCACGTATAAATTATTATGAACTTAAATAATTACATTTGGTAAAATATTATTGAATACCTTCCGTTTAAAGATTTACTCGAATTCAAATAATTGGTGCCATTCCAATGTAACCATTCTATGGTATCTTTTTCGGACTCAACTAATATTAACAAACTACTTTTCAATCAATTCAATAGATTCAAAGTAACCTAAGTAAGTAGGTACTTTATATTTTGCTTTATAAAAACATCATCAGTATAATCCTATAAACTCTATGAAGTGATCGTGAATTTGTGATTTTTGACCTTTTTCGAAAAGGAAAGGATACTCAACTCAAAAACGTATTTTTTATTGTACAGTTGATGCCTCAAGAAATACATACATGTAAGGTATGTATTTTATGTTGGGACATTATTATACACAGAACCATCTAGTTCCGTGGTAAGCTACGAGCCTTGTGTTACGGATACCAGATACTTGATAAATAAAATACACATATAATGTCCCAATATAATTATTTATATTTATTTATTTATTTACATATAACTTTTAAATACATACATATTACAAATATAACCACCCATGACTGGAGTACAAACATTCGTGCTCAACAAATAATTGCCCCTAGCGGGCACTCGAACGCGCGACCGCTGGCGCAGCAAATGGGGTTACTACAAACTGAGCCAAACGTGTCGTCACACGTACATTATATCATGTATATACATTTTCAATGAAAACAATAAAAATTATTATTTAAAAAGTAACACATTAATTCACTTTTACAATTAACCTGTGGTAAGGTCTTATAATTGACAGTCGTATCACCTAAAAAGGTATAATTAGTAAAGTAAATCTTTTCAAAGTTACCCCATTACAAAATGTGTCTAAATAACTCGTATAGATTCATCAATTTAAACGCTCATAAAGGATAAAAGGTAAAAAAGGTATACAAAAATATCTGATTGCGAATAGCACTATTGATTGTGAATATTGAATGTGCAATTTGTCTTTAATTCGGATTCAGATACAATAGTAATGAAAATCCTTTCATCTCAAATCAATTTCATGAATACGTGTATGGTGGTATGACTGTATGTAGGCATAGAACAGCAAGTAGAAGTGTTATCTGCGATACGCTATAATTAGAGCGTTTCCGTGTTACGTCATTTTCATATTGTGATTTTATTTGGTAGAATCTTTTGAATGTTTCTAATTTGGAAGTTGGTTAAATTTTCAAATGCTAGATGATATAAAAGAAAAATCAAATAAGTTTGATTAAATACCTAATTATTAGCAAATGCATTTGTATTTAAATGCTTGCTTATATTGATAGACCTTCTTAGTAATGTTAACAGAAACAATGTAAAGACACTTGCTATTCTACAGAAATTATGTGATGACAGTACTATAAAGTAATTATTACACGTTTTCCACACACGTGGACAGTTCAGTATTAAATAATTAACAATATTATAATATATAACTAAAAATCCCAAATACACTGTCATTGAGTGAAACAACCTGTAAGTTGACGTACAATCGGCGGTTTAAAGTAATCCTTGGTTAATTAACTATTGGCTTTAGGAAACTTACGATCTACCGTTTCTAGTTCAGATTCTTTATTCACAGATGTATGTTGGTTGTGTTGGGGCGCCAGTCGACTGCAACAAAGACACTCTCATACTAATGAATCAGCGATAAAAACTCGAACAACTCCCGATCACATGCCCTCTGTAGGGCTGGTGATAACTGTTTTTTAACATTAGATTATTAGGTTTTGTTTAATATATTCAATATATTGTAGAAATACGTTATTCGATTGATAAAAAATGAATTGGTATACATATGTTGTCTGGCGTATAATATAGTTTCTGTTAATTATAACTGGGCATAGTATGTACATAGGTATGCATAGTGATTGAGAGACATCTGGCAGATGAAGTTAACTTTTCGTATAATCTGATCCTTAAAACGAAATGCAACTTATTGTCAAAACAATTCTCGGTAATAGTCCAAAATTCGAATGGATGTCATCACTTTCCATACCTTGGACAGCACGTAAAGTCGTCACCTGCCCAATCCATCCCCGGTGTTTAGAATCGTCATCTCACCAGAGTAAAGGGACATTAAAGGACAATGACTATGTGAAATTAGTATGCGCATGCGCACACACTATTCACTTCCTCTTGCACATCTTACGTTGCTGTGTCTTATATTACGTTGGGGGGATATTACATGACTTCAATTCTAGACTAGTTAGTCAGTAACTAGTATTAGATTGCAACATTTATTTGGGATTAACTATTGACAACCCTGCAATTGTTGACTGAACAGATTGAAGAGGCCCGCCATAGATGCGCAAATGGGTGCGGGTAATGGCCGCCTCGCGTTCGTATTCGCGCTTTTTTCAAACAGAACGTCCCTTTGTTGACTTCGTTCCCGATCCATTCGGAATAGGCTCGTTCGATACTGGCTGAATTTTTTTCCTTTTACCAACCCATTCGTTGTTTTCTATCTTTCTGCCAGACAGGTTTGTTTAGGAGTATTCGAATGGGTTCGATTGGTTTGCACTGTTTTTTCATGATATAACATGTTTCTGGTATATAACATACATGAATGTAGAAGGGTAGTCTATATATTATTATGATATATGTATAAAATATAAATATAAAATTATACAAAGTTCGTGAAGTAACAATATAATAAGTAAGTATATAGTTGTAATATAAAGTATGCGTAATTGAAGTAAAAATGTTATAAGTCTTAAAAACATCAGTAGGAAAACGTTGAATACCTAACTTGGATTTGATCTTTTAAGTATATATTGTTATACATTTATAATAATTAATATATTTTAAGGTCACTTGAATGTAATATACTTAGCAAGTTAGATACTCGTAAAAACTAGACGAAAAGTTTATTACCATAACAAAAGAATCTTACATAACACCAGATGAAAAATACCATTGGTTCTCCTAAAATAAACTTGAATCTTAACATAAGCTTAAAAGTAAATGCTTTTATCTTCCGCTCTCATTCGAATTAAATATCGTCATAAGTAAGCGATAACACCCCACAATACCTCCCCGCCAGACAAACGGAAATATGAAAATGAAACGTCGAATCGGAAAAACGCATGACACACCCGCACAGGTCGAAAGCTGGACAAAAAGTGAACGCCGACATAGCTTAATTCGCAAAAAGCCCGTTTGATGTCGCTAATTGACAATCAGTAGAGGGATGCGTCTCATTGGTCCGCTTCCTCGTTCCGTTTTTAAAAATTAAAGACAAAATAAATTATAAGGGTGGACGTTTTTTAATACTTTTGTTTTTGACGTGGACGCACAAACTTACAGTTACACGGTTGGTCTGAATTTGTACTCTAGATATAGACTATTTTTCTACCTCTTTCTACAGTTCATTGGACGAGGTTTTTTGGAACAAAATCCGAGAAAACACTGTATTTTTGGACATTATTAGTGTTTGTTGTAAAACAATCATGTGGAAGTCTAACATCGAGTAAAAATAAACCTCATATTAAAATAAGCTTCTAGAAAAGAAATAGGTCAATTTCAACGACGAATAAACACGAATAATTTATCGATTTATTTGCCTTTATAAGAAAATCAAGCAACATTATAAATGAATCCTAATATGACCTGCTTTAAAGCGAACCTAGCTTTATATAGCGAAAACAAAAAGCGCAACGTTTATTCTACATTTAATTACATTTCAACACTTATGACTCCATCTACCTGAGTGTGTAAATATGCTGTAAATCTTTTGAGCCGCTCTCATAAAGCGACATGTAGGTAATATTGACAAAATTAATATTCCGTAACTCCTATATTTTACATCGCGATGTTTCAAACACAAGCGCACTACACTTAACCAACTTGTCACTTACATTAAAAGGTCCGCTAAAATCGCACGTGTCAACGAGATGCATTTAAAAATATCTCTGAATCGTAAAAATCCTGGGGTTACCGTCAGTCCAATTAGTTTGTGAAAGAAACCGACGGACACGTGACAACGTTTTGATTTAAAAAGTTTAAATATTTAAAATTAACGCTTTACCACGCCGCCGTGTAGAGCAATTGGTTATATATAAAAGCCTACGTTTTGTGTCATCACGAGATATTTCTTCATAATTAATTTTGCTACAATTATAAAAATGTTTCTAATTGCACCGCTTAATGACCTATTTTGAACTTGTCGTATTTTTTGCTATTGCTGTTTATTGCTAGCTTAACTCGAATTAATGATAAAACCGCATGAAAAATGGCTTATTATTTATCAGAGTTAATTTTATCTAATTATAAATATTTCATATCAATCGTCATTTTATATTTGTAACTTGTCTTGTTAGCTGTCTCTAAAACCGCCGCCCATACACCAATACGTCACCAATCCACTTTCTATGTTCATCATAGCTATTTATACCTACGTTACTCAACCCATTGTTTTCCCAATGATAATAGCCGAATAAAATTATTGGCTGTATTGTTCTAGAGCTATATACACGCGAATATCGACTTTATGTTACAAAATATGTGGAGAATGTCAGTGAAATTCGCATGACCGATTTCACTAGGGCAGTTTCATTGGTGGTGGGGATAACAATTGTCTATTGTCGATTCCTATCTCTTTTGCGCATCGCTAGAAAGCATCTTTGTTAGTGAAACGCGAATGTTATCCATCTCGTTTTAACACAATGCTCGGTGGAAATGGGCGCGCCTTTGTATACGCGTTTCCTTCTATTCGTCGAAATAAACTGCGCATGTCCTGTAAATTATTTGGTTTAATCGGACTGCTATTAAAATGGCAAAATTTTGTATAGATGTGGGTATTACATATTCCGTCATAATTAAATTTTCTTTCTAAATATAGTATCCAGATGGTCTGAGAGTAACATATAGGTTAGTTAAGTAACTAGAGAGGCAAGGTAAGTTGCTAGTTTTAGGTACATCTATATGTATATGCACGTATATGTACTTATGTAAATATTAGGGTTGATTCATGCATGTTATAATTTTCACAAGCTAGAACTGTATGGCCGTAAATGTATGTACTTGTTTTATTTTCATACCGTCTAGGTTTTCTCTAACTGGTTTGTCGATGGATTGGTATTACGTAAAATTTTGTAACGCGTCTGCATTCTACCGTTGAATTGCACTCGTAGAGACGGGAAACTATGTGACTTTACACAACCATCTCATTTTACTTAATTCTACATTGCCTAACATTTTATTTTAATTTGACGATAAAATTAATAATACGGACGATATAATCGATGGAAATTAAGTATTTCGTGTACATCACTAATATTTAGTAAGTCCACACTTAAAATTCTAGTCAAGATTAATCATCTAGTCGTGCTTTTAATTTGTGCAGAGCATGTAAGTGGTTATTTTAAATACGTAAATATTAAATGATGTATGGTCAATCAAAGTGGACTACATCGAATGGGAACGGGCCTAATAGTGCTGTCAAATCACATGTCGATATTCCATTCAAGCGTGCAAAGTTTTAGATTAATTATTATAGAGCCCCGTGACTTCGCACGTTCGGTAAATGGAAAGGAAAATAATGATAGTATTGGTTAAACATAAGTTATTTGTTGTATATACTAGATGTTTAACGTGGTTTCACCCAAATTTATGTTATTTTTTATTTTATTTTACACACATAAACTGCTTTAACCTCTCTAGATTGTGATTTAAAACCAATTTGAATTTAAAAATGATCTCAATAAGTACTTTAATGTCAGGAGTAAAATGTATTATATTTCTTTAATTGTAAAACTAAATTAGACTAGGTACTATCATAAATGTGAATTCTATGTTTGTTTGTTTTACTTTTCAGTCTGTAATAACTGAACTAAATGAATTGGACTAAGCAGATAAGATTAATCATGAGAATAGTAATCATATTAAAATATAAAAATATCAAAAGTTATATAGGGTTGTACCCGAACAAAGCGAAGAAGAATCTCAAAAAATAGTGAATTAATTTGAAAACTAAATACAAATAATCAAATAAAGCGTATGTAAAATCAATGATTTTCAGTGCGTTCACAGAAGTAGATATTCCTCGTCTAGTGTATTTATAGAATTATTATTACCAACACTGTTATTAGAAGCGATCATTATATAGTATAGCGAGTTATTTTTAAACAAACTGTTTCAATGAGCTATCGATGTGGGCAGATCTATAAATACGGATAACGGAATATAGCATTTTCTAACGACTCCAGGATTCAAAGATCACTTGTTTAAGATTTTACCTTTTCTGGATTTAACGGCCTCGAATTGCTAATATATGTGAAACTTACGCTATTATTAAATTCTTTAGGAGCTTTTTAAAATATATGCACATTTTAATAATTACCAAAGTGTCAATTAAATAATTATATGGATTGCGTGGGTCGCGTGCTTAGAATATTAGGTTATGCAAGTAGCACATTTTTTGACGACTTACTGACGTTTATTTAGATAAATTCTTGTTTCTTAGATTATGTACACACATTGCGTTTTTTTTTGTAACATTTTCATTAGGTTTTCATGATATGCTGTTCGTAAATGATACTCAATCATATTCTACTGAAACTATGTGACCACATACGAAGAAATCGCTTTCTTACAAGAGGTAGGAAGAAACCTCTGAGAAAATTATATTTTCTACCCTTTTTGTGGAGGAGTGGGAAGGTAGAGGGTGTTTCATAATTAAATAGTGCACGCTTAGTTACGCGAACAAGTCGTGAAAAGTTTTGTAAGGAAAATTCGAATCGCGCTGTTGAGAAGCAACATTATGAGTGCTATTACTAATTTAGCAGTTTGTCTTATTATTCTTGTTTCAGCGTTAATTAAAAGGGTCTTCAAATATACATTTCACTCTCGAGTAATGCTTAAAATGGAGATTGATCTTAATTATATGGAACACTTATCTCATTAGGTTTTCATGAAAAGCAAAATAGAATGAAACATTATTTCTTTTCTTTAAGGCATCCAAAATTTAAAAAAAAACAGGAAAATTATGGAAAATACAATATTGTTGAGGGATCCCAAAAACCTTTCACTTCGGTTGGGACAAACCGAAGTTAGAAAGCAAATTAACCTTCAAGCGAAACTCATTTACCGATACTAAACAAAACCACCCAATGGAGTTGGCGTATTCGGAAAATGGTATGAAAGAGTCTGAAACTGGTACCAAATCAACACTGAAGCAGTTCTTTGTTAGTATTCAGTGAAAGCACACAAATGCTTTTCTTGGACGGCTTTCACGGTTTTCTATGGAGGTAATAAAGGTTCCCACGGACACAATGAGGCGGGAAGGCAAGGAGAATGATGAAAAGTAGGGAATGTGGGCCGCGCTCCCGGCGACTAGCGCTGCGAAGTTTTATTTTATCGACATTCTTATGTAATATTTCTTTTTAACTAGATGGATGCTACAGATTTCAAATGGTACTTCTTTAGCTTTTCATTTTACAAGACATGATTTTTTACAAGAAAATATAATTAATTTGCAGAATATCTAAGACTGAGACGTGTTATTTTAAACATTTTAAAGGGCGGTTCGTCTTTATGTACGAGTATGTCAGAATGTTTGAAAGCCACTTCGAATAACTTAAATATTAATGATTGTAATTATTGATATCATATTCAAACTTTTAACGAATTTCGTATATCAATACAGGTAGTTATGTTCAAACTCAAGCAAATATACAATTTAATACATTAAACTGGCTTTAGTATGAAAAAAATATCGATTAGGATTCTTGACTTAATTTATAACAAAGTATCGATATAAAACACCTCCCTAAACGAGTTCCCGTCACTTTCCAATTATTTTTGCGGGCTTTCTTCTACAGTGTACGATGAATGAGAAACAGAATGGAGCCGGATTTTAAGGAATTACGCGTTTTGTTCTCGAGTAAATGAGAAGACCGCTTAGTTTTTCCTTTCTAACAACTTGCGATTAATTTATTTAATAAGTTGTTGCTGAATAGACCGCGCGGATGAATCGGACTTTCCATTTTCCTTTTTTACATTTTTTCTATACATAAAAGTCTTGTGTTTTGTTTTTTAAAATGGGAATAGACGTTAGCAGAATACCCGGATTTATCAAGTATCTTGGAAGATTTTTACTGCTCCCAATGTAAGTACCTTCTTTATAAACGTAAAGTATTAAGACAAAATTCTTTAAGTCAATTAATTTTTTTTATATGATCAGTATATTAATAGGCTTTTCCTCACTTAACTCGAGAGCGGAAGGTATCTTTTGTGACTTCATACAAAAACATCGAATTTTCGTATAGGTATATAATCAGCCCAGCGGTAATGCGCTCGCTTGTATAACCGAGTGATGCGGGTTCTCGGACCTCTGATATTTTCATGTGCGAATCATTTCTATCCTGATTACCACTTGTCTTACGGTGAACCAAAACATCGTGAGGAAACCTGCATGTCTGAGAAAACCTAGCAAATTTTCGTAAGACATGTGAAGTCCGCCAACACGCACTAGGCCAGTGCGGTGGACTATGGCCTGAGCCCCTCGTACTGAGGGAGGTCCGTACCAAGCAGTGGGACGTTAAAAAGTGCTGATGACCTATAATATACCTAATAGGTATATTTGATTTATCTTTTAGAAAATTTTAACTGCTAATGCCTCATTTTGTCAATTTTTATTACTAAAAGTAATATTTGTGTAGTATAATCTGATTTTCAAACATCTAGGGGACGATGTAAAAATTCCTGCAACATTTTTCAAATTTCAAGTTCATTAAAATAATGTACGGTACGTGACATTGCCTAGACTCTGAGGATGAACATTTATTTCCGATACAATCCATTATCAAGTTCCCTAAGAAAGCATGACCTATTTAAAAAAATATTAAACATGCATTGTTAATACTTTGTTTTTAATCTACATTAATGATACTTCTATTGTTCTAATTATTAAAATTAATTAAAAATTGAACTTGTGTAAAATACAAAAAAAAAGTATTTATTACGGGAGCTTTGACCTGTTTTATATTTATAGTAATAGCATAGCCACTAAAATCCCAAGCAAGTGTATAGCAGCTTGGGCTTTCACGTCCGTCCGTTGGCCGACTATATGTTTCATAGGCTTTGGTAATAGACTTGATTTAATAAATATAACTCTTTGTATGTTATAATGCGCCTTCTCTATAGGAATATAAGTAAATTCAATTGCTAAAATTACACTACATACATAACTTTCAATGCACACATGTATATTATGTGTAAATATAAACACCTATGACTGAATTACATTGGACAAACATACGTGCACATCACTAATAAATGCCTCGAGCAGGATTCGAACTGGTGAACGCTGTCACAGAAAGTAGGATCAGTTCATCAAATTTTAAATTTACTATAATATATACACATTTAAACATTTGTATTCGCATGAATAATGTACTGTTACTTAATCCGCAAGATTAAGCACCGCAGCGGCTTTTTCGTTTCATCTTTTATTACCTGTATTTTTCTTATTTTGGTCATGTTCTTCTGTGGCTTGACTAATTTCATTCTTATAATGTGCTACGTCAGATTATGTCATAAGTATGTCACATTGTTTACATAACTCTTGATACGAACATTGCGAATAACGTTTCTTAATTAGATACACTATTATTATTATCGATTTGGTGAAGGTTTTTTGTTTGTTAGTAATTAATGTTTATTTATTGTCGATATATTTCAAGACAGAAACTGTTAAAAAAATTAAAAGATATTTATTATAAAGTATTGGAAGTCCATTTCAACCTTCTTCTAAATGTAGTATTAGATACCTTATTGTTGCCTTATTTAAGTATGCGAAAACTTGGAAACAATATTTACAATCATTTTTATCAATCGAGCTGATCTTATGATATAATCAGAAGGTGGATACTTAAACCTTTTCAAAGCTTAATAAAACTTTTAATTTAGAGCTTTGATTCTTGACCTTTTATTATTCTTAAGTTATTAACATGATATTTGGTTTCTATAATTTTCTATGTCACAGTTGAAAAAAATAAACTTAAATATAAACAAGCCCAACCAACAACACTGCATACATATCTAAAATTTCTTTCAACGCTTTTTGTGTTCAAAGCCTCAAATTTTTGTGCAAAATTGAGTACTTCGAAAGAGAATCAAGAGCGGAGTGTAGTAACGGAGTCATAAAACTATTGGCCTTTATTTTCTCCTATTGTAGAAACAAAGAAAATAGTAGTATGTAGTCGTTGCTTTTCAGTGAAAAAAACAAAACGTTCGTAGTTTTGGAAGTTGGAACTCACGGGGCGTAAAGATGAAGTGCTTTAAGCCCTATATTACTGTGTGTAGTAGGTCTATATAGGGAAATACTACAGATGTGTTTTTATAACAAAATTTTATATCAAATTTTTTTACATGTACCTATTAGGTAGGTGCATTTAATAAGATAGAAAAAGATGTTAAAATTTGTATTTTTATTTTATATTCAATAAGATTGTCGTCGGTGAGTATCTAATTGTAACCGATATATATGTCCTATAGATTTGCTTTACAAAATTGCCACACAAGTTTGAGTCTAAATCATTGAAAAGCTATCACAAATTTTTCACAATCTAACTTCGATGGTATGCGGAAAACGTTTTAAAAACCACTACATTATACTAGTGTAGCGAACCAGTAAAAAGTATAATAAAATTTGCTAAGCTTATGATTTTTATATAAATTGCAATGTAAAAGAAGTTATTAATATAAATTATTCAGGAGACATCAAAGTATGAATTTATTTAAAATATATTGTATTTTGGTGGAACAAACCATTCTTCTTTCAAATATCCACATCCCGGAAAAATAAACTTGTCATATATACTTCATTACAAAAGAGAACAACAGAGCAGTGTTTTATTTGAACACGTTACAAGCGTCGAGCGAAAGTATATATTTATAAATATTTCACGAATTATTTATTAAAAATTTATTTCGTTTTATTGTTAGACAAACGAATAAATTACATTGTATGTAGATTTTCAGTATTGAGGTATTTTTATGTTATATTTCGGAAACAAGACAGTGAAAGATAAACATCGGCTAAGAAATAGGAGGTATAAAAGTATGTAGGTACATTGTATAGATGTACCTACGTCTCTTATGATTAAGGCTACACTTATACCTTGGAACATTTTTTTATAGTAAATGAAATACTTACTTGTTTTATATACATTTTCAGCTAACAGCTGCCGAATTCCTATATTCTTTATTTAACGTTACTCTTTTGAATTCAAAACATAAAGCAGCTGTTTACAATTTTTAATAGCAAAACATGTACTTTGATACAAGTAATAAATCTTGTGTATTAGTAATCTAAACTAATTAATCGCTTGTCGCCTGTCGTTTAGTCTACAATAGCGCCATTTGGCGGGCAGCCGTAGATCTGTCAACGGTGGTCACTGAAACGTCCCGATACGTACCCCCATTAGCGTAATAGACGTCAGAGGTGGCAATCAGTAATCCTCGGTGATTCACGTGTTTTGAATTTCTTTTATTTTATTGTACGGAAAACGTAGTATTACGAGTATATTGTATACGTATGTATATTGATATCAAAAGAATGGATTTACTTCTACAAAGAAATTGAATATAAACAGTTTAATATTCTCGAAAACTTGTCAATTGTTAAGCTAAGGTATAGAGAATATAGGTCACTTAGGATGTTTAGTTTAGTTTTGTTTTTGACAAAAATTTTGTTCGTGTTAGAATTTGTTAAAAATGTCAAAATTTAAGAATGCGAAATTCATTTCCATGTGTATGAGATGTAACATTTTTGAGTAAATTCTTTTTAAACAGTTGAATAACATTCTTCATCGATCGCGTCGTCGCCTTTGCGTCCATAACGCTACGTTTGTCATCGCACCTATTCACTTCTTACTGAATTTATAGGAGAAATAGGATTTTATTCGCTCAAGACAGATTTACGACCGGTTTGGGCTATTGTGACTTAAATATTATTATTGTGCTCTGTTTCTCATTTGTTTTTAGAATATCCAGTCGCTTTTCTAGCTATATTGATTGCATATTTATCTGTTTCATTATTAAATTACACTTTTAAATGAGTTCAAAACAAATTATAATCAATCATCTCGTTGTTAATATTAAGTTGTAGTATAATTACATCAAATGTTGTTGGTTCTATATATTTTCTTAGTTTTGAAATATTTTTCTCATTTCCAGCATAAAATCTTTTTTGGATAGTGTTATCGGTAAATTGAAAATTAAAATTTCGGAATGAATTTTATTTTTTTTAATACATTTAAGCAGTATTGTATCTGTAGTTTATCGGTATCGCGCTGTCTAAAGAAATCAAGTGAAACGGCTTCCAAATCCGATGCTCGCACCTCTAAGATTTTCATGCCTATCAATTTCAACTTCATTACCGTTCGCTTTCCGGCGAGGGAAAGCAGTTTGAAGAAAAAAATATTAGAGATCAGACGCTTATCTGAGAGAAGCACAAATCTTGTGGACGTGTGGACGAGAATTTGCCCAGCGTAATAGTGGACTTAAAATGCCTCTCGAATCAAAGAAGCCCAGCTGTGGGATGCTAATTATATTCAAATTTAAATTTATGACGACCTTTTAGGCGTTATAAAGATACGTATAATAAAGATATGTACCTTTATTCTGTTCTATAAATAGCCAAATGCACAAAGTAATTCAGCAGTAAACGTCTCCAGTTACTGTTATCTCAAAGCTGATCGATCGGCCGTTCACAGAATGTTTTTATAGGCCGGCCCTTTAATGACATTTTATTTGTATTACCATTTTATCTCTGCATCAAATAAAACATTATATTTCTGGAAAAACGGTGGTAAGAGGATTCCCGGTTTATATGTGGGTGTTCTAGATTCTCTTTTATTTCGATATTTTGAAAAATTCTAAAAAATAAGTTATTTTTCACTTTCTTTAACATATCTCTTTTGATAATACTGTGACCCGATAACAGATTTTAGATTTTTAGGTCGATTATTTTTTATTTATTCATACTTAGCGTTCCAGTTACAGCTGCATTAAAATAGTAAATGCGGAAAAAATATAAAATATCTTCGATAGACACACGTGTTGTAATGTTTCAAGTATTACACCGACTCGTATCAAGATAACGATGTCAACGAAAATTTTATTTCAAAGTGAAAAATGCGATACCCTTTACTGAAAGCCGCGCTACATAAATTATATGTGATAAAATCTGGTTTTGATGAATATATAGCTTGACTTGTTCGAGATGCTTTGCTCATCACAATTGCCAGTCACAAAAATCGCGCATTGTCATTTAATATTGAGTTTAGACTTTATGCAACTTAAATGTTCCCTGGCACTATTTTATTTAAGAATAAACCGACTGTCAACACTCTTAAGAATAGAATGAAAAAAAAATTAAACACAAATGAGATTTTCTTGAAAATAATAAATCATCATATCCGGTCTTTAGGCATAAAGAGGATCTGTCAGTGGCAGTGTCAACAATCAATATCCGGTGATGAAAAATAAAAGATGGCCAACTCACCGTGGTGTATAGGAAACACAATACAGATATGATTTAAGATTATTATAAGTATGTATATATTATTATTTTAATTTTTTTTTATTATATATTAAATCCAATTAACTACTGATAGTATAATAATATGATAATAATATTGAGAATTTGATGATTCACTCATGGCAGTCCATGAGTGATTCGTTCGATTTCCTCATAGTTTTCCTTATAAATTTTGAAAATATTTATTAAAAAATATATATTAAATGTATTATTTAATTTAAAAATGTAATTTTCTAAATTTAATTACAATATTCGCTAAATTTTATATTATGTCCTTGATGTGAAGAGATCATTAATATAGTATATATTACAATGTAAACTCCTCGCGAGGTGCGTCTTTGATCTCACCGGCTTAAACACAGGGTTGAAATGTGTATAAAACACAAACATAAAATTTTAAAGTTATATGTAATAAATTCTGCAATCATTTAAAATATAAATTATAATAAAAATAAATGAATAATATTTTTCTGTACAGTAGTGTTTTTAAAGAAATTACCTTATATTAAGGAAATAATCACATTGTTAATTGTTACAATGAAACAGACATTTTAAAGAAAAATTGTAATATATTCTTATTTAAAAAACCTGAGAATTTTAAACACGCACACTGTTCATCAATGAAAAGTTTATACCCTTAATATTGTTGGAGATATCTTCTTCAGAATATTTCTTCATTTCTTCATAATTATTCATAAATCCTCATTCATAATATTCTAGATTTCTGTTTCAATTAGTTATTAATTATTATCGAAAGCGTCAACCCTATAGCATAAAGTAGCGTAGCGTAGTTTACGCAGCCATCATTCAAATGTATGAACTCTGTATTTACGTTTGACCAGAGCACTCATTACAGATTGTTATTGGAATAATAAAGAAAGATGCATACATCTCTAGATGTTAGATCGTAACATAATTCCGAGTATTTCATACGATTGCAAAACTCTCGCTTTATTCTCAATTCCGCGAACTGACACTTCTGTTGCTGTTTATTAATCTATGTTTATATGATCTAGTTTTGATTTTGATACGCCTGTTTAGATTATGGAAAGTGATTTTTAAATAAATATAATAATCGGTCTGTTAAATGAATGCATACTTTGTTGATTTGATAACTTCGTAAACCTTTTAATCGTTTTTAATTTTGCCTATATATTCGCTTTGCTCGGGTTCGTCCCTTGATTTAGCACGAGCGCGGTTTCCGCCAGTTAAAATAAATAATATGTACTTCTAAAATAAAAGTAGCCTAAGTTACTCCTTATAAAATTAGCTATCTGCGAGTTAAAGTTCCTTCAAAATCGATCCACCCGATTGGCCGGAACAAACAGACAGACAGACAAAAATTTTAAATATTGTTTTTTTGATGTTAGTACCATATTACATACTTTCATATGCATTTAGTGAAAAGCTATTAATTTCAAATTAAAAACAGACATTTTAATTTTATTTATATGTGTAAAGATGTTAATTTTATTATTACGGCACTATAAAGAATTGAGGTAATATCATTAACATAGCGTAATGAAGTAAGAAACATAATATGTACATTCACGCAAATCTTCCAAAGTTTAAATACCTATACGTATATTTAAGTCCAAATTGAAAATTTGCTGGGATATCGAGTTACTCGTACAACATTATTTTTCCAGGTATCGATATTTTGATATCAAACATGTACAGCTTTAACATTAAAACTAAAGAAGCTTTAATCTCTTGAATCGTATCAAATTTAGCATATTATGTCAATCATTCTTATAAACTGAACTTATTTAACAAAAATAAATATGTTAATTTATAACACAAAATAGGCCACAGCGGTGGGCGGGCTTCGTATTTCATTTTTTTTAATAAGTAATAAAATTTTATTGACAATGGCATTAACGTGTAACCCAAATAGGCGTTTCCACAAATCTGTTCTCATGATGTGCTATTAGTTCACATTTTTTTGTATTTTTTGATAAATATTTTTAAAGTTTATTGGTTTTATTAATATCAAATCTGAAGATTGGCTTAACTGTCTGTTTTATCGACTTAAAACACTCTAGCTGATGATGGAGTCAGGTGGTGAATGGTTGAATTCTCCAGTGGCTATTAATAAGCTAATTAACTAGGCTCATTTTAATAAGTCCTATGAAGTATTTTGTCTAGGTTTTAAAGAACCATTACAAAATATTTACGTAATACTTAACTATATTTATGGATACTTCATTGCTTATTTATGCTATCTAAGAAATTTTCTTTTGTCTTTTATTAGAAATAAAAAAAATATGTATCTCTCTGCTCCAATAGCAAGAATCTGTCGAGTGCGGTTGCCTCTGTATCGTAAAAATGACAATTTCACACATTTAATATAGGTACAGATTCGACCACTTTTGTTTGTCAATAAACATTTGAATATATTTATAATAAAATATCTTTCCAATATATAAACACGATTTAAGATAAAAACACTAATGTAAGAGCTAAATGAACATTAAAGGTAGGTCTCAGAACTTAGATGATGAAAGGCTGCCAAAAGCGGTGCCACTACAAAGTGCCTTAAATTTTTTAATTGCAAGTCGCCGTTGATTATTATGCGTCTTTGTACATTCACAAGGCAACATATGTGCAGGCTTTAGTGAGTAGTGGTAGCGACGTAAAATATAAGCGGGAATGATTATACGACATATTAACATTTAAAATGAAATAATTATGAATTTTATATCATATAATTTTAAAGAGCTTAGTTTTCACACAAATAATATAAAAACTAATGTATTACGAGTATGTTGATGTTTGCAATCGATTTGATGTAATTTTTAATTTAGTTTTTAGATCAAGGAACAGTAACACCAAGTGTCATAGAAATAAATAGTTTATGCAAATGATTATATACCAAAAGAAATACACAATTTTCTAAATAACTTTCCTGTATGAGATATATTATTTAAGATTTTTGATTTCCGCCGTCGCGAAAGCACACCTCGTGCGCGGTCATCGCTTGCACCCTAGCGTTAGAATTTAATAGCGTCGCTCCTTACACCTGTATGTGGACCTAACAAGATGCTTTTGAGTCGCACAATATTATAATATTATGCTCATTAGTGGGCATTTATTCACGTTTGTCCACACTCTTATTATACGCCTAGACTTTATTTTAAAAGCTGTAAACGGTTTTAATGGTGAATATTTTTTACTATTTGTTAAGATGTCGTCTTTTAGAGAAAAATTAACAAATACACACGAGCGTACCTAAAAATTATAGTGTACATTTTAATTTATATAAAATATCAATGTCGTAGGCATATGGAATAAAAAGCTACAGCTACAGGAAAATCATGGCATTGCCTATAAGACCTACCTATGAAAACTTGTTTGGATACACCTGTGCAATGACCTTAAGGAAAGATATTTGATAACAGACGTACTATATGACGTCAGATGTAAATAAGCCACTCAGCACCTGTTCTGATGAAAAGGTGGTTCCTTAAATGTCAAAAGGTTGCATTCTCTGTCAGATGTCGTTTGGCCTTCAAATTTCATATACGTTTCTAAACGATAAATAATAAAGGAACAAATTAGTTTAAGCCTTGATGTTGATAGAATTAGAAAAAAAAAATTGGCTACTTATATGTAGAGTATAACTTACTAATAGGCTACATTTTATCGTTATGCACAGTACCTCAATTAAGATTTTTTTTATTTATTTCTTTCTCTTTATTTTGCAGGTAAATATTTCTTGTCTCAACACAGCTGGCGTGTGGTATGTAATTGGTAATAAAAAACATTTATTTAATTAATATACGTGTAAGTAAACAAATAACACTTTCTCAGCAAGGTCCACAATTAAAAAAGATTTAATGTTTCACCATATTAAAGCTACAGTTCTTCGAAGTAAGAAATATTACCGTAAAAGCTCAACATTGTTACTATAAATAAAGAAAGCTTTTAATTCGCCCCATAAAAACTAATTACCTACAGTTAAATGGACAGTAATAAACAGGATCAGATAATTCGAGACGTCTCATCAAATGAATCTAGTAATTAGTACAGTGTTCCCATAGTCAAAAAGAAAATATGTCAAAAGTTTCACTTTGATTGCCCCATTATAAGTGTAAGTAACAATTACATCTAATCTGGCAACATCATATTATAAAATATTTATAATCTTATTCTAAATGCTACCAGTTTTTTAACCGACTTCAAAAAAAGGAGGAGGTTCTCAATTCGTCGGGGACTTTTTTTTTTTTTTTTTCTATGTATGTTCCCCGATTACTCGACGATGGCTGGACCGATTTGGAAAATTCTTTTTTTGTTTGAAAGGGTATAGTTTCTAGTTGGTCCCATAGTCACCAAGTCACGATCTGATGATGGGATCCCAGGGAAATCGAAGACAACTCTCAAATTTTATAGGCACTTATTACGTTTTTCATATATTTTCTAAAGCTGTTCAAGTATTTGCGTCTGATAATCATCATCTCCTGTGGTTGAGCTAATGATGGAAGGTACAACTCCTCAACGGTTAGGAGTTAAAAGAAAATTCTTTCAATATTATACGTAATTATAGACCGATAGTTAAATTCTTTCAGGCTCTTATTAACCGACTCTAAAAAAAGGAGGAGGTTCTCAATTCGTTGGAGACTTTTTTTATGTATGTTCCCCATTACTCGAAGATGGCTGGACCGATTTGGAAAATTCTTTTTTGTACATTTAAAACAAAATAAGTATCTACTTTCCGTTAAAAATTTGAAAATAAATTATTTTTAACAAAAAACAAAAACCGACTTCAAAACTAAACAAATCTAAACTAAAAAGTAGAAAATAATACTTTTAAGAACTTCGTTAATTTAGAAGTCGGTGCCAGCCACATATTCGATTAATCTATATCTATAATATTTGTAAACATAATCAAAATACCGTTCGAAAGTTCCTTGCAAAGGCAAGATAAGTCTATCCGTCTTGGCTGGCACCGACTTCAAAATTAACGAAGTTCTTAAAAGTATTATTTTCTACTTTTTAGTTTAGATTTGTTTAGTTTTGAAGTCGGTTTTTGTTTTTTGTTAAAAATAATTTTTAATGTATGTAATAAATTAATTTTTAATATTTTGTGGATGATCTTTAGAAACAGTCATTATTATAGATATAGTAGCCGAATTTGTAGTTCTTAGATTTTTGTGCGTCTGTTTGTCATGTCAACAACGCTTTATGTGACAACTATCAGATTTTGATGAAATTTGGCATTATGATAGCTGATTTTCAGGATCAACATCTAGGGATGCATTTAACTGCGAGCATATATCGCATCTCTGAGAATATACCAATCGATCGGAGCAAAAGTGAGTCGTTTTATACAATAAATAAAATATGCATAGGTTTTGTACTGCGATGTACAATATTAAATTATTAGCCATATTGATTAACTTTTGATTGATGTTTAACCGATTTGAAACATATTACTTTAGTACAATACATATTAGTAGGTAAATAAAAAATTGGAGTTACGTGTCATCCTTTTAAGCGTACATTTTCGTATATTTTATATGTAAAGGTAATATTTTATAAAGTAATTATACGAATCTGTTTACTTTTTCAATATTCCCACAAATAAATCTCGAAATTCAATCTCAAAACGACTATAAAACATTATCATATTGACAACGTAGCCATCGTTGAAAACGAAATCTAATTACAAATTTATCTTACACAGGCGGACCCACTACGGCGTTATGACTATCAGAATAGATACTATTCAATTTCATTAAAATTAACATACAAATTTCACCCCAAGGTCTTTGTTAATAAAGTAAAGAATAGCTTAAAAACATTTTATTTTAAGTGCATCAATAATATATTTAAATATATACTGTATAAACAATAAAAGTTAGTAACGTCTCGTTCACACTACACTGTGGGATGGTCTCACACTTAAAGCCACATACTCCACTTCATATCCCAACGCTTTATGCCCATTAATAACGATTAAACATATGAAAAGTATACGCTATGAAATTATTTTTTCTAACATTATTTACGCTGGCTTTATTCGTATAAAACAGTTTGTTTTGTGATATATGCGGAAGATAGAAACATTTTAAATTAAGGGTTCTGTAGTTAACAAAAAGATAATTACGTAGATTATATTAGTAATAGAAAATTTAATAATATTGTCATGTAAATATTAAAGTTTAATAAAGTTCAAAGGAGATTTTAGTTCATATTAGGTTTTAAATTTTGTCTCAAATTCACATTTACGTTTAAACGTAGATATTAACGAATGTAGATGATTTTTCTTGGATAATAATTAATAAGGTAATTAAAAAGGCCTACAATCCGATTCGGTATAAATTAATATCCAGTGGAACCCTAATAAGATTTTATCTAAGCGGTAGTCTTAAGAGCGTCTAATAGATGCGGAAAACAAATAGTTTCCTATCACAATCAAAATGTGAGCGCTTAGGTGATTAATTGATATATTGGTTAAGAATTATACGTGTCTTTAGTCGTTAAATCTGTTCACCTGGTCGGAATTTTACTAAAAGATAACCTCGAGATGCAGCTGACAAGCAGGTGATTTGAACCACAGTTATTGTCTTGTATTACGCAATTTAACCGTATGTTTAGTTTAAATTATAATAATAATATGCTTACTATGTTTTGATCGCGGTTCCGCTTGAGTAGTAAAAATGTTATCTCTAGTTCTCTTTATAATGTCTGAACCTTTGCCTTTCGTTGAAATCTCTTCAATTATTTCAATGTGAAAACATAATACTTTTTATTTTAGTATTTATTTACCTTCGTTTTTACATTAATTTACTTATAGGTATGTGTATAAGATAATTTAATTATTTAGTAAAATTAATGAAATACTGTGACACATGACCGCCTAAAATGTAATCCACTTCTACTTTAAAAAACATGCCTACGTATTTTTTTACATTTCTACAATATCATCATTTTCATCTCATCACTTTACTTTAGTGTTGCTATGATTATAATATAGTATAAACATCTATTTGTTTTGACACAATCCTGAATTGAATTTTAACGAGGGCAACATTGTTATAGCATAACTGCTTTACATAATCTGTACTCATATTCAAACAAGGCAGTATATAACTATTCAAAGGCTGTCTTTTCAGTTGTCCGTCCGTCTGTCAACAACAATAGGGTAGACAAAACAAGATATTTTCCCATATGGGCGCACAATGCATCTTTGTGCGCACACTTTACAAACTGCGGTGTATTCCGCTTTCGGTATTGTTTCCAGACTACCTTTTCACATTTTCTTATTTGACTGATTATTCTAAGATAATGCCTTTATTTTAATGAATCTTATGAATGTTTAATGACAATAGGATTTTTTGTTGTATTTTTCAGTTAAATCTAACTGAATGAATTTAAGCAACAATCCACTAATCTAATTTTATGGTAGTATCAGTATATTTACATTTATTTTATTTAACCGTTCAAATTATGTCACATAGCTTTTAAAAACCTTTTAAAGTTAACAATAATAATAACATTTTTAAAAATGAGTAAAGATAAGTGTTTTATAATCATTGCTTTATTTACTTTGCATTTTAAAAGCGTAGTTAATGTTAATATTTTCACACACCACATTATATTAAAGGGTAAACGACCCGCTAAGTGTAAATTATTTTCGTTCCTGCAGTAATTGACTTTAAACAGGTTTTAACACGAAATAAAAATAATTGTGAATCTCCTTTCTTTATAATTAAGTTAATCGAAAAGTAACTTAATTTGTGGGTAGAGTGTTAATTGATTTTTGTTATGAAAGAACCGACACGATCGCGTTCAAATCGATTTGTAGATGCCGCACAAAATACTTGTAATAGCTGTGTTTTGTCGAAGGTAATGTTTCTCATAATTATTCTATCAGTAGCGCTTATTACTAACATCCTATACTCAATATTCAAATAAATATAATATTACTAATTGGACTGTATTCTTATTACTTTGTTATGTAGGTAACAAAAAACCTAAAATGACATAATTGCATTTGTAAAGTAACTTTGTATGTCATTTTTTGATGATTGAGGAAACGGGCTACTTTTGATTTCAATCATTCAATGATTTCAATTTATTATTGCAATATAAAATTAATATTTTTATATAACATGTATATAGTAAACAAAACCAAGTAAGTTTGCTAGTTTCTGATATTTGCTAGTTTGTGATATTTGCTAAAGGCTCTAACGTTTTACATATTGAATGACTCCGCCTATACTCCATCGACAATTGTTAACAATAAACGAGCGAGCATAGACAACGACTAAAGTATAAACAAAAGATCTTTTACTCGGAACAATAACGGCTGTCTTTACTTCATTTATCATACAGCCACGTTACTTTCATGTAATTACAATGTAAAGCCCTCAGTGCTTAACATTAACGTGCTTATTAATTTTGAAACCCACCATTTTGTTGCTCAATAAAGTATGTTATCTTTAAATCCGTGGGCAGTTACGTCCTAACACAAATACTGCTGCCAGATCATCATAACTACCAACTAAAACATTAAATCAAGAATTATAGACGCGATCAAATGTCGGGTAATGTCTGGGTAACGCTCGCATAATTAGTGGACGACGATGACATTTCAACGATAAACCCATTCTATTAATTCAAATAAGGAATGCCACTTAAACGCAGGGAAAAAGAACAAACAACTGAAATCAGATCTTAGCTTTATTTTTGGATGTTCGTTTGAATTTTTAAACCGGTTTCGGGGTCCTTTCGAATTACGAGATAGCTACTAAATAGTAAAGGTGACATCGGTAAGATAAGTGATAATTCCTAGAATCATGTTACAAGGTATTATAAGGTGAGAAATGATACAACGGACGTAATTGGTAATTTCATGTAGTGATTTTACTTCATATACATATTGTAATGTTCTCTGTCGGATTATGTTTCCAGTATTGGTGTTACATTACAGCTATTATATCCTGATGTAAATTTAGTGATACTCGCAGTATCTTATAATCAAATTGTATTGTAGCCATTTTTATGTAAAGCTTAAGACCAAAAACATTTCATAACAAAAAAAAAAGAACCACACTCTTAAAATTTTAAATTGTATCTATGGCATGTAATATCCCTTAGTGAAAAAGCAAATTTAAAATTTTGTAAAAAGGAACGCGTTCCATAAGTGAAAAAACAAGAGATGGCGCACGAGGCGGCAACAGGCGAGGCAAAGGCAAAGGGATCTGCAGCCAGTCGGAAGCCGTTAAAGCGATTGAAGCGCTTCAGCAAGGGACGCTGTATTGCCGTTGTTCCGAGTGCACTTGTGCGCTAATTGTTTGCGGAAAGGGTTCGTCGAGTATTGTTTCTGACTTTATATGGTTAGCAAAACATTTATTTAGGTAATTCCTTACTAGTTATTTATGTCAATTAAAAGTTGTAAAAAAATTACAGGTCTAAAACAAAGAATTTTCAAATTCTAGAATTTTTAAAAACTAAACAGATGTAATAAAATGTATATTGTTCATAAACTATACATTCATGTGAAAAATAATTTAAAGCTCTACAGGTAATACCAAAAATGTAATACAAAAAATAAATGCATACAATAACAAATTATTAAATAAAAAAAAAACAATATAACTTCTATTTTGCTGACGCTACCTCAATGTGCATTTCGTGCAATTTTTCTCTAATTAAAATTATTCCGATTGTCGTTCTGTACGTTTGTTGTGGTCCGCGACGCGTGCCATTTTGAGTCCACTCGTGCTTTTTAGTGCCCGTGTTTACCCTTGCTTTTCCCGTATAATGGAATCGACTTTACGAGTGCTGTATTGTAATTATTGTTATATATGTACGTGTATTTACGTTTTTAAATGACGTGTTAATACGAATACGAGTTGGTTTTTTTAGGATCAAAGTTATGAGCTTGTTATCTTAATGAAGCTAAGTTATAGAATAAATCATTGATAACAAATCTAGAAATTTGTATTTCTATATAGATTTTATCTTTCTAAATGACATTAAGGCTTATACCATACAAATACTAAATGAAATACTAAAATATAATATCATATTTACAAAGTTTCAGATATAACATCATTGACCCTAAAAGTTAGAACTCAACCTACTGTCTAAATTTATAATCACGCCGAATTAAGATGTAAAATCGCAAGCTAGCAGTCTCTTTCAGAGCTTATCTGTTTCTTCACATTAGCAGTAAAAATTTTCGCATATTGTATACGTGTGGTGGCGTCAAAAAAAGCTCAGATAAGAGTAGACAAATCGTAGCAGAATGACTATACGTTTCGCTAATGACTGAAAGATCTTGCGTCTAAATGACGTTGGGGGACAAAAATGGTTTAAAAAAGGGGATGAAAGCACCCTTTGTGGCCAATCGTGCGGTCCGGTGTTTTGTTTGATTTTTCTCACGGGCCCTACTGATTGTGAATTTATTGGGATTGATGATTACTCCGAATTAAACTATCGATTTTTATATGGCTTTGAAATGTTGGTTTAGTTCACTTATGTGTTTTTGCGTTATGTTACTGATTTTAATTGTTTTGAACTTATTTAGGCAATATTTAGATGATGATGATAAGAGTGTAAAATATATCAGTTAATAGAATATATTTTGAGTTATAATAGGCAGTAGAGCCAAGTGGTAATGAGTTTGCTTGAAACACCGAGTGAAGTGGATTCTAATCCCGGGTCTCGCTGCTCTTATGTTTTCATACACAAATTATTTACACTACGACACCTTAAGAGAAGGAAATCATTTTGAGGAAATTTGCATGTCTGAGAAAACCTAACATGTTTTCGAAAGACATGTGCAGTCTGAGAACCCGCACTATCTGATCAATATTATGTAGACAATCTATTCTATTCTAATCGTTAAAATGTACATAGGGAAGAACCTGAGTGATGTGAAGGCAGCTAGTGAACAAACATTGTCAAGTGTTGTTTTTACATTCCTATGTAATTAAGCAAAGATCTTATCTTATACCTTAATTATCTTAAACTGAGTGTGTATAAGGAAAAAAGCATATATTTTCTTAAGTAACACTTGGTTATATAACCTTGTACTATAATCGCTAATTAATACCATATACGTATTTCGAGCCTTACATTTTGTTATCATCATTGTTATGATTCTCCATTTTATCTTATATTTAATAGATAGCTTATTTATAAAAAGTTATTTATATTTACCAGTGTTTCCTAACCGACCATATTAAACCAAATTCATCAAGATATTTATAGACAAAAAAATACAGATACAGATCTGATCTGCCATCGATAATGAAGAATATTACAAAAAGATTTTCCAAAAAAATATGCAGATTCATCTAGAATTTATTTGGAATTTTAATTATTATAAAGAAAATTTTAACATAAAGTTATGCGTTACTTTTAAACTCTAAAAGTGATGTTTATTTCGAGCTATGTAAAAAAAACGCGTGTCTATTAATAAGGGGCTTAACAAGGGTGGCATCAACCATATTAGCCGATTTCATTACACAGGGGCAAATGGCAACATCTTTGTTTAATTCTCTTTGACAATTTGCGCGCATTCAAATAAACCGACCCCCCTGATAATGACTTAATTCTGATGAATCATAATGCTTAAGTTACGTTATGTGATTTGCTTTTATACTCCACTGGGTTATTTTAAGATATGATATTACCATGTATAGCTTTTAACTATCGAAACGCGTAATTAAAGATAATGAAAAGTTTCATCTAATTCCGCACAAACAAACACATTTACTATAAATTAATTATTTGCGAAATTTTTACTTGCATATAGGTAATTAGTTGAATAAGTTATTGAGGGTACAGTTCAATGGTGAATTAGCACAGCACTAAACACAGTAATACGCTAGAGATAGCAGGTTACTATATTAGCCAAATACCTACCCTTACTTAACGAAGACTGACGACGAAGACTCGTTAAGTTTAGTCAAATATAGGTATATTTTCTAGAAGTGTTTCTTGAGTTAACATTTCAACTAACATATGAAAATTATAGATCAAAATACTGTCGTATTAAGAAATGAGAGCCAACAAATGTTCCATAGATATAAAATAATCCATTTCAAAAAGACAAGATTTTAATCATCCCCGGGATAAATAAACAAGTGTTCTGGGATGAAAAACACCGACAAACTCGAAATTAACAAAACAGATTACATTTGAGTCTCAAAGCGGGCCTTGTTGCGACTGATTCTTTTCATTTACCTATCTCCATACCTACCCTCGGGAAATGAAATTAACAGTGTATTTAAAACCTTATTATCATTACTATATGACCGAAAACGTTAAATTTAAGATATGTAAGTAGGTAAGTCTAAATCTAAATCAGATTTGACGATTTGATATAATTTACCTAATAGGTAATACGCAGAGGGGTTAGTAAAAAAATTTTCTAAAGATATCTTTAAAAGATTGCGTCTCATTCGTCCTACGATTATTGTATATAAATCGTTATAGATCATACATTTTCCGTACCTATTAAGTATCTACTCGAACCTATATAATATTAATTCGTACTAATATTATAAATGCAAAAGTAACTCCGTATATCTGTCTGTCTTGCTTTCACGACAAAACTACTGAACCGATTTAAATGAAATTTGGTACACAAATAGTCTAAAACCTGAGAAAGGACATTTTTAAGGCGAAAAAAGAGCTGTAAGGCGTGAAATAGGGGATAGTTTGTATGGAAATTACGTCATCTTTAAAGCTGAAGCTTGAAACTAATTTTTTAGGCTTTTGATTAGATATAAATAAGTAAGACATTCAAAGTTTGTAAAAAAATTATACTGAAGAGGGTAGCCAGGGGGTAGACGAACCCGAGCGAAGCGAGGGTGAGTCGCTTGTCTATTATATTTATTGATGTCAATACCAGCTTTTATATCACCATTCAGAAATTCTGAATACTTTCTAAACAAACAGATGTAAATACGTATTATATTTATTAATTTCGAATTCAAATAGAAATCGGCTCAAAAGTCAGTTCAAAGCGTTTGTCGAATTACCCCCTACCCCTCCCTTACTACCCTTGTTGGCAAATTCCAATTTCATCTTTAAAATCGGTACTGATTGTCTGTTTACATTTCTCTGCTTGTTTTGAATTTAGAGACGAGAAGTTAGGCCTCTGATGTCTTTCTGTTGAATACGTAAGGGCGTTTACACACAAAAGTCCAAATTGAAACCGTAATTATTTTGCTTTTATTTAGTCTACTTCATATTTATTTTGAATCGGAATTATATTTTTTTGTTAATTTCTTATTTTAATACATTTGTGCCTAAGAGTATAAGGGATTCCTATATATAGAAAAAAACCATTTCATAAAATCGCTGATTGAAACAATGTATTGAGATTTTCAGGCAGTCTTAATATTTTATTGTCTTGCGTTTATTAAGGGCCTAAATGAAATCGCTGTACAGAGGCCATCATAAAATTGCCAAGTTATTAGCTTTAAGCACATAATCGTTCCTTGAATCAAAGCTCGGTGAAAACGTACGATACTGATTGTGTGATAACTAACTGCAAATTAGGCTGCCATGTTGATATTTTGTTTTCAACTAACCAATCGCAATATAAAAATACTTTGTAAGGTGTTTATTATAGGGCGGCTGCTTTATCAGACTTTTCTTTATCGAAATTTTAGTTTGAATTTGTAAAATTTAATGTATTCAATGGGCTACTTTTACATATCGAATTTAAAATTATATCAACACTCGCTTCACATCGTATCGATTAAACGATAACAGTATTGCCATAATATAAATTCTATTAAAAGCAATTTTGAACTTAAGAAAAATATAATAAACTAAATGTTTTAAGAATCTTCGATACATCTTAATTGGGTTGTGGTATAATATCCCTATATAAGTAACTTGTACTAAGAAAATTGCTTAAAGATAAAAAGGACCCTCGACTACCCGCTGTCCACTTGCATAAATTATTATTCAAGTCTATCAAAGAGATAGCTTCTTTTGTGAAAGAATGAATTGAGGAAAATTAATTTGGTAAAATTTTCGAGAACGTTATTATAAAAGATCACTGTATCGACATTTTCTTTTGATGTCACAGCCCCTAATAATATATTTGTCTTTACATGTTGTTTTTTATATTAAATGATTGATTTTGACTTAGTAAATATTGTATTACGGTGAAGAAATCATGAGGAAACGTGAGAGAACCTAAATTTCCGAAAAAACCTAGCAAGTTTGAAATATATGCGTAGACCATCAGCCCTCTCTTAGCCAACATGGTGGACTATGCCTACTGTGGTGGACTATGCTGGATACGATCCTATATTTAGTATAAGATCGTGCCCATCAGTGGCACTAGTGGTAAATGGATGAATAAAATTACAATATTTCTTAGAAAAGTAAGTTATTCTTGTGTAATAAATATACGTGTCAAATGAAATGATGAAGCAACTATGCAATAAATTAAGACATTTACATCAAAATTAAGACAATCACAATCAAATCGACTCCTCTTTCAGAAGCCTATAAAATAACTTTAAGATAGTTACTCGGAATTTCTTAAAACTCAAAAACGCTACAAAGTTGCTGTTATACTCGTAAGATACAAAGTGCCTAAACAGGTAAACTTTGTACATCAACTATTGATCCTTTATCCATCTACGCAATACGGTCGGAGAAGCAAACACAATGCACATAAAGCAGCCTCCACTATGACATGCTTTACTGGTCTATACAAATAGGCAACTTTATGAACAGAACTCGAGGTATATCAGTGTCTATGCCTGTATGACCTAGTTGGCTTAAACGTTTTGTTTTTGAGGATGCAAATTGAATGTGAGTATGGATATTTAATAGTTTAGTGTTTTTTTTTAATTCTTTACGCTATATTGGCTAAGGAATTGAAATTCGTGATCAAAATGGCTTATCTGTTTCTACAATTGATAGGTTATTCATATCATAATATATTGGCTTTTGCTAAATGTCTTCTACGTTTCTATATTCTTTAAAGACTAAGACGTTATGATAATATATGCTTTAGTTTGCTCAAAGAGCAAAATATTACAGTGTATTAAAGCCCCTGAAATTCTTTTAAATTCTGTTACTTAATATTAATTAAGATAGAGGAAACAGAATGCTTCACGAGATACCTAGGGTAGGTTAAATATATCTTTTAATGTTTATTTAACGTTTTTGGCTGAATTTATTTGAAAATGTCATAAAATACATAACAAATCGACCTTTATTTATAACTAATGCTTCTGTTAGTAATTTATTTTAATAATCGCCCAATTATACTTGCAATTAACTCATTCAACACTAGAATCAGTAACAACATTAAATAACACTCCTTTCCTTTACAAAATCACCGCCAACTTCCCAATATCCCTTTATGCAAATGTTATTCAACGGATAATATTTGGTTATTATAATCTAAAATTAACTGTTAATCTTCAAAGAGTATATCTGGAAAATAACATTGTAACTTTTCAATCGAGTTCCATAGAATCCGGTATTAATGATCCACAATGGATCTGCCATTGCGGTGCAAATTCAGTTACGCGCGGCCACCGGCTTGGTAAAGTTAGATGTCTTAAGCTACATATTCAAAATGCGACCTAAACAACTAGTGCGGAGAGTAGAAAATACCTCATCACTTCACGACGGTTACACCGAAGCTTTTCAAGCCAGGATGTGAGATTGGAATTCCTGATCTGACTAGTAATAAACTTGCTTCAACTTTAAAGAGATTTCAAAAGAACGAATAAAGAAAGCGAAGATGTTGTTATTAAAATCCGTACGGACGGAAGAAAGGGGTAATTTTTTTAGTGACACTCCAATATCCTTCTGTGTGGATGAAACAAATCTTGATTTTTATTGAGCTTTAGTTTAAATTTGGCGACGGTTGTTTGGTGAAGAGGAATATTCTTTATTCCCACTTAAAGAGATTAAAGACGTGTATTGGTTATGTGAGAATGCTTTTGCGGCCGCGTTTTATTCGATAGCTTTCAGCAATATTTTTTATATTTAATGACTACATGCTATACGGACTTCACAGAGTATTTTATGTCACAATTTTGCTACTCTATTTTGAACTGAAATATCTTGATTTGGATTGTTCACTTGTATGTATTATTAATGAATGAATTTTATAAATATTATTTATTAGCTTTATAGCATATTAAATGATCAAGTACAATTTATAAGACTTATACGAAGCTATAACGTATTTTTAACATAAGTACTGAGTAAATCTTAAAGCTGAAATTATCCTTACTTATTATTAATGCAAAAGTAACTCTGTCTGTCTGTCTGTCGCGCTTTCACACTAAAACTACTGAACCGATTTAAATAAAATTTGGTACACAGATAGTATAGAGCATAACACAGGCTACTTTTGAAGGTGAAAAAAGGGCTGTAAGAGATGGATATAGAGGATGAAATTTGTATGGAAATTACGTCATTTTTTTAAGTTAGAAGCTTAAAACTTATTTTTTAGGCTTTTGATTAGATATAAATAAGTAAGAAATTCAAAGTTTGTAGAAATTTTATACTAAAGGGAAAGGATGAACCCGAGCGAAGCGAGGGTAAGTCGCTAGTGTAAAAATAAAAAAAAACATTTCTTTGATAAAAGATATAAAATAATTTAAAATTGAGTGTAAAAGCACATTAAAAACAAATAAAAGTAATAAATATCTGTTGAGTTTCTCCAGTGTTTCGACTGCCACTCCGTTTGTTGAATAGACAATGCGAATGTTTAGATAGAAAAGTATTTAGATCCACGTTACACTGAACAGTGATCGGTGTTTGTTATTTTATTAAGTGCTCGATGCCCGCACATTTATTGTAATGCCAGTCTTTACATCACAAAACGTGTTTATTTTACCAAGTACCGGGTTTCGGTGCGTTTTTCAACTAATACACTATACCTGAGTTCGTTCCGATTGGATTGTATAGAAATAAATATTTACATTTGACCACATTGTTGCGTGAAAGGTTAATATCTTTGTAAATAGATGCACGTGCTTTCGATCTGCCGATTGAAGCAGCTTTTTATAGATAGCGATTACAACAATTATATAACTGACTGCTTGTGATTGAACTTTTAACTTTAATAGTTATAGTTAAGATGATTTATTCTTATGCCATGGTTTGGTGCTAGAAATACATAATATTTGCCTTTTACCTATTTATAATATGTTGGTTTTGAAAATCTTTATTTTATTCTTTTATAAATCATTTTTTTTATTTCTTTTTATGTAAAATATATCTAACTTTCGACTCTACCCCGTAGACAAATTGTGTTTCTACAAACGATGTCGCTTATAGAAAACTATAGATTATAAAAAGTTTTTTAAAAGAACTTCACAAGTATCTTCAATCATCATACTAACTGGTACATTACTTTTAAGGATAATAATTGTTGCTTTAAATCTTCCAACATGATCTATCTCTCTGAACCTACGGGGATTTGCACGATTAGTCCTAACAAACATAAACTCAAAAATTTACAATATTAGATATGGAATAACACTTAGAAATATTAATGCTATTCTTAATATAACGACGACGATTGTGAAATGTCTGATTAATTATCTCAGCCAGTTCAAATTGTAATACAAGTATAAAAAGTAATTTAAAAAAATACTGTGCTTTTTTCCAATACGTTTAAATGGACTCGATTTATCCAATGCCTCTTACTGCTTTTGAAGACAGACGGCCAAAGTATTGACAAGTATCAATCTGCAAACTCAACATTAGTTTTCTTTCGTAAACAACGTGATAGAATATAATATATTCGTTGACTGACAAGAGATGTTGCTCCATGCGTTTCATTTTTTAGAAAATAAGAAGTAAAGTATTATAAATTTAGTTAAAGAATTTATTTCAGATATACACTAGGCACTAAAAAAATGGGCTATTGCTATGACTTTTCTTTTTACTGATTGTCATTAGGGATGTGGTTAAAATTTATTTAATATTGTTATATTAAATAAAATAATTATTATTCACTTTTAAAATAAAAAGTACATTGTTACTTCTACAAGCCTCTTTTGCAGCAATGGCCAGAGGATATTTATTAATCCCAGTCAGTTTTCATTGTATTACCTAAGGTTGCTTACAGATAATAAATACAATGCTATTGTTTCTTGTTAATCAAAAGAGAATATCTGCAAAATCTGCGCTTTTTCAAAAAACTTATTTGACACAGTACAATTTATTTAATACGTCTTATAAGGAGATCAAAATAATCCTCCAAACATTCAACTGAGTTTAGTGTTTTCAAGGCTTTACTTTGAGAATTTTTCCGAGAAACGATGCTAAAAATTAAAAGTTGCGTTCCAGACAGTTTGAACCGTAATTGAAGAGGAGCTTCGAGTTAACCGGCCGGATGAGAGTAACAAGCGAGTTATTCGGGTAAAAAGCAAGTTAGATATCCTAACGAGCCTAAGAAGTAACGAGATGCACCCGAGGAAAATCTTTTGTGATTTTTGTTGGGATTTTCGCGGAAAATTAGTTGCAACATGCTTTTTCAGTTATTTATTTATGTTGTAGAGGCTTATTCATACGATACCTACTTTTGATATTTTCTTTTAAAAACTTATAGCAATAAATCGATCTAATACTCATAATAATCACTACAAATTATAAAACGAAGTCCTCCGCCGCGTCTGTCTGTCTGTTCGCGATAAACTCATAGACTACTAGACCGATTTTCATGCTGTTTTCACCTATGGATAAAGTGGTTCTCGAGGAAAATTTTAGTATATAACTCACGGAATCCGCGGCTTTGCTTGCGCTAACATAGTATAATAATAAATATTTGTTTATGACAACAAAAATATAGCAATATCTCTTATAAGTACTTAAAATGTAACACTTCTTTTCAAAATCGGTTAAGAATTATAACCGCACTATTTTTTCCCTTGTTACGTCCATTTCCCGAGAGATTAAGTTGTCCATTAGCGACAAAGGCAGGTGTTGCGCGAGTGTGCGCTAAGCTTTATTAATCTTTTCTCTTACTGAGGTTTCACACTTTTGTCGAGCCCCTATTGATGGACAAAGCGGGAAAAGTCTTAGTTTTATGTTCAAAGAGGGTTACTATAAAAATATTATGATAAAATAATATTTTGACCCAGAAATATATTTTTATACAAGCGATTCACCCTCGCTCCGCTCGGCTTCATCCCTCTCCGGTATTCTATATTATGAAAACCTGGATAACCTTATATTAAATTTCATCAAAATCTGTCGAGTAATTTTCTCGTGATGCGGTCAGAGATATTAAAATAATAGCCGAAAGCTTAGTTTAGATTCGGCCTTCGTACCGATAGAAGGTACACTTAAAGATTTCCAAAAAATGATAGATACGATTCAGTTATAATTTTAATATATGTATAGATAAAGTAAACACAGTATGTGTTTAAAATTGTTTAATAACTTTAAAAAAGTTGAATATAATAAATAAATAAATTAATGTTGGGACATTATTACAACAGCGCCGCGTCTAGTTCCGTGGTAAGCTACGTTACGTGCTTGTGTTACGGATACCAGATAGTTGATATACTACATATATATATTTTAAATACATACATATTGTAAATATTACAATAAATACATACATATTATAATATAACAAAGTTTCATTGTGTATATAAAAAGTGTATACAAACTACGTGGTAGAAATGTAACTAATTTTTGTTTTAATTAGTCAAGGCTAGTTAAAGATACAATTAAAAATAAATAAAATAAAAAATAAAATAAAAATGATTTTTGATTAGATGGCTTTGCAATAAAACAAAATATGTCACAACTCACAAATTAAGAAATCGTAAGTTTTTATAAGTACAATTATAAAATACTAGTGTCTCAACCTTAAACCGCTCGGGATCGTCCCTTTGTAGTACATCCTACCTAATTTCAATGGTTAGTAGACAATAGACATACAGGCATATATTATATTTCTCTGACATACATTTCTTATAATCATCCCTACTAATATAATGTAATGAAATGTAATTTAAATAAATGTAAGTCTGTTTGTTACGCTTTCACGCGAAAACTACTTAACCGATCATCATGAAACTTTGTACACATATTCTTGGAGGTATCGGAAGTAACCTAGGATACTTTTTACTAAACAAAAATGTTTGTCATAATATCTCAAAATCTAGCTACTTGAACGCCATCTAGCATTCCAATAATGTAGTTTTAGAAACTTAATTGTATGTAGTAATTTTTAAAAATTGTCAATTGATAATTCCAGCCAAGCAATAAAATACAGTTAAGCGTATCATATTGATTCATTTCTAATGTAATGATCTCTGATACTCATTTAATTATCTTTAACCTATAGATTGGTCCTCTGTATTGATAAGAATCACGATTTTAATAAGATATTTTAGTATCTATAGATTCTTTATAATGAAAATTATATACCTATATATACGAAATAGATACGCTCAAACATAGTAATATAAAACACGTCATAATGCGACTTTTTCACGGCTTGCTAATTGTTTTCTATATAATTTTGTAGGATTTCTTTCGTCTAGCTAATTAGATGAATAGTATAATAAATAAAAGATCAAAGGCTATTTACAACAGAAAATGTTCCGCAAAAATATTTACATGCGTCATATGACATACCATGATTTAAATTTAATATGAACTATTCCTAGCGAATTTATTATCGCACGACTATTTATAATTAAAAACAAGTGTATTCTTGATCCACGATTTCATTATAGCGGGGCCGGTTTGTTTAAAAATGAGGTAAATTGTAAGATTGAATGCAGACGCATAATGACTCTTACACGGACTCCATCGCCCACAGAATTTCTTGAAAATAGAAAGAATAATGTGGATATTCATATGATATATTTAGGTTTTAGCTAATTAAAACGATTTAATTAAGAAACTTTACTGTAGCTAAACTAATGAAAGGTATGCGGCTAATAAAATTTATTCTTTTTATGTTTTTTTCGAAATTCTTTAATTTAATTTTATCTGATCGGATGCCAATCTATGTTATAGGTAGGTATTATGTTCAGCAGTGATATCCGATTTTGTAACTACTTGCACACTATATTTATTATTATAGTATAGTCTTAATAATAATTATAGTATAGTCGTAATAAAAAATCTTATTTCTATAAACACTTTAAGTTTTCTCAAAATGATATTTTATGTGCAATTTTACATCTGAACTTTACTTATTAAATACGTATACAACTACTTAAATAATAGATTCTGTAAACAAAATTATTATTTTATAATAATCCTTAAAATATCTGCAAAATTACGGCTTCATACCTATAGATATTTGACATGCTAAAAACCTTAGGTAGGGATGTCCATACGAAACCAACGATATTATTTCCGCTGTCTAACGGAAAACAAAAATAAACATAAGAGTACGCAAGGAATAAAAGAAAAGTTGAAGTGGGACGAGCATCCGGACTGGTAAAAACCATCCCCGTCAACCGTCTTGTAGTGGGGGTTCCCCGCGGGAGTCGGTAGCGTCCCTTAGCTTCGGGGTTGCTTTTGTTTAACGTATCTTTATTTATTCATCCTGATACGCTCTGCTACGTTGTTTTTACAACTAATAGGCTTACCTATTTATATTTATTTTGGGTGGCTTGGCAAATTATACGTGTATTAACTTATTATGTTTCTCATTCTATTTGTCATAGTATTATAACATTAAATATTATTAGAAAATATCAGCTTTATTAGGTAATAAACTACAGTAGCTTGATTAAAATTAAAGTTCTTTTGTGATAGTCAACGATGTTGTTACTGTCCTTAGAAAACTCGTGTGATGTGGCAACGTCTTAATTGTTGATTTACTGCACAGTAGCGCTTACAGACAAAGGAAGCTATAAAATTTACTTAGAAATAATCTCTGTGCAGGAAGTGACGTATCTCCCTTTATCTCTCCATTTAACAAAGTTAGTAGAATTTGTGAAATTTTCATATTAAAATACTAGCGTCGCATCCTCACTTTGCTCGGCATCCGTACATTTTCCGGGATAATAGGTAACATATGTGCTGTTCTATCTCAGTGCCAAATTTTATCCAAATGTCGCATTTATAATCCTATATACCAGTACTTACTTTTTAAAAAAATATAAATTCGATTTGAAGACATTATTATAAATACTTAATACATACATATACTATTTAACGGTCTATAGGTACTTTTATTTACAAGTCAAGTACGGCCTTATTAGGCCGCCCCCTGGTAATTTAAAAGTGCAAACAATCAAATTTGAACACTCAAAGACAAGACAACGTTAGGGTTGTTTTACAAAGAACTTAGTAATATATAGAAATGAAATCATGGCGTTATTTTAAAATTATTTTTATTCCAGAAAGGGACCAAATTCTAAATAATAAAATAAATGCATAATAAAGTGAAAAGGAATAAAAAGCATAAAAAAACCCTGTTACAAATTTTCACTCCTTATAATACATAATATATTAAAAAATTATAACATATATTTAGTTAAAATGTCTATAATTTTGTATTGTATTTTATAATAATATACCTATTTTATTCACATTAATGTCTGAATGAATTTAGAAAATATACGTACATGTACATCATTATTATATTCTGTTCTAAGGTCTATTGACATTCAAAACCGGGAAACCCCCTACCGGGTGTGGTTATTTTAAATTAGCGGTGATTTTGCCACACGACGTGCGGCGCTCGACACGTGCCAATGACTTTTGTATAGCAAAAATACTTCAAAGACTAATGTTCTTGGATCAATCGAAATGGAGTTTTATTATACTTATTCGAGATTTGTTCGTGGGGTTGTTAAAGTTCGTTACATTTTTATTTTCAACAAATCAGGTTAAATGATAAAAATTGTAGATGAAATTATTATTTTACATTTTGACAATGTACGAGTATAGGAAAAATATTTTCATTGCTGTCTTTTGTTGTAGGTTAAGTAAAGATTTACTTCCCTTATACAATTATAATTTAAATATACTTATTGACTCTTATATTACCGACCAATCTCCTTCGTGTCTTCTCCATTCTCCGTGACATTTGCGAAGTAATCTGTGCTCAACTGGCACGCTTGAAGCGATTAACAAGAGAATTGAATTGAATTGAATTTTCATTGCATGTTGTGTGATTACTTTAAAAAATACACCATATATTATGTAAATTTCAGTAATTTAGTCGCAATATTAATAAGTTTAGTTAGTGTATTAAAATAAATTTTATTTAGATCTAAATCAAAAACATAACAGACACTGTTTACAGCGAGTTCTATTGCTGACAAATACAATATCAAAGCCCTTTAAGCGTGGGGAGTCCTTACAATGCCGCAGAACGCATAATCATGAGATAACGTCGGACTAAAAATCGCGAATCATTCACAATGTACGAACTCCCGTGGCGATTTGCTGACTTGTTTGCAGACAAGTTGCACGATCAGTCTGACAGTTTAATTGGCGGTTGTCAAAGCGTATGTTATTACATTTGGTTAGCATTTGAAATCGTTTTCTTCTGCTGATTGATTAAGAACTTTCTCTTTATATTTTTTTTATCAAACGTAAGTGCCTACCAATAAGCCTACAATAATTAGAATAAAAGTCATATAAATTATATTTTAATTAAAATCGATTTGTGCAAGCAGATACCTACCTAATGGCGTTTCATAATTCCCAATACGGCAGTATATATCTAAAAGTTTTTGTTTTAATGGAACAAAATATGTCAAAGTTCCATTTAAAATTTCAAAGCTTAAATCTAATCTTTCGTTTCAAAAAGCTCGATACAGCTTTGACAAAAGCTTAACAAGAATAATCGATAGGGGAAGTATTAATCTTGATCTTTTCATAAATTGAGTATGAAAATAAATAAATATAAATATGTTGGGACATTATTACAACAGCGCCATCTAGTTCCGCAGTAAACTACGTAACGTGCTTGTGTTGCGGATACCAGATAGTTGATATACTACATATATAAATTTTAAATACATACATATTATAAATATAAACACCCATGACTGGAGTACAAACATTCGTGATTAGCAAATGAATGCTCCCAGCGGGACTCGAACCCGCGACCGCTGGCGCAGAAAGTAGGGTCACTACCAACTGAGCCAAACGAGTCGTCAAAAATTATTTCATACAATCTAATAGGAGCCGTTATAATCGTAAATAAGCGTATACTAAGAATTTACTTTATAACTAATTTGGATATACAGCAGTACCTGCCTGCCATTTATGCGCGGATATCAGAACTAATCTCCTCATCCATCGACGAGATAAAAACAAGTCATGCTGCAACTTGGCGAATGTAATAATTAATTCAAAGCATTATTGTGCAATCTGTTCTCGATATTAAAATGCATTTTAGAATCTTGATCAAAAGCAATGGAGTCGCAACTTATTTTCTATTTTCTACAGTACACTGCTTATAACCATACAACAACTAAATATTATATACTGTGGTTATATAATTAAGTAATAAGAACATAATATAACAATTCTATAAAAAATAAAATCGTTTACAAATAATAACTTTATTGAAATACGATTTTGAATATATTTATTTTTATATTATGGACTGTTACTCTCTTTACTACAACTAACATCTTTAAGCTACTCTGTCCCGTATTTGTGATTTTCAACCAACAACAGTTGTTGTAAAAATCACGTCTTTCTCAATTCTATAAAAACTTTTAAAATTTTTATCCGCAACTCCATACAAAAGGTTACCCAAATGATATTTAAAGTGACTCCATTCATCCCGTAGCAAGTACGGTGCATTAGCGATTCATTTTGATATGTCATCGTACCGCAGTGCACCGCCTTCACTGCGTAGCGCTACGTTGCGCTTTATACTGCCCTGCCCCATCGACTATTGTTCGCACTTTAGTCTCCTTTATTCAAATTATCAACACATCACAGGATTTTTGTACTAACAAGGAGGGTTCCGAAACAACAATCAAAATACATTAATCCTTTACAAATGGTTCTTTCCATTCATAATACAAATCTCGTTAATATTTTCAATTATATTTACTCACAATTATTCCTCGCAAACAGTCCAGCCACGCAAATCTAAATTAAAGCCTGGAATAATATATCTAGGAATGAGGACATGTCAACTAGTGGACAGTAAATATTATGATTTCACCCAAGATCTTGCATCTATTACGTCAATGTGACGTCCGTTTCATTACACAGTTTTCTATATCACTACATTAAATCTTTTTATTCTAACTACCTTTCAACCTAAAGTCAATGAGCTTTAGAACTAAAATCGTTTTCAATCTACAGAAACAGTAGAAAACCACAATTTTGATTTGGGCGCCGGCTTATAAATTATGTCATGGCATGTCCGGTCTTCATCTCTGATCTCTTTGTTAATTCTTACTATGAGTTCATGTTTTTTAAGTATATCTTTTTGATCAAAGCTTAAATCTAATCTTTCATTTCAAGAAGCTCGATACAGCTTCGACAAAAGCTTCACAAGAATAATCAACAGTGGGAGTATTAATCTTGAAATGTAAAACGACCGTATAATCTCTAGCGGTGACATTATGATACGAAATGCATCGTCAGAGTGCCAAGGACGCAGTGACAGATGGTATGTGTTTACTCAAGTTAATTATAGACTCGGCAATCTTTATTGATCGGACATCGCTGCGTACGCTCCGCACGTAACGCCAGATCACGCCCAGCATATTCTATTGGCAAACCAACCATTGACCCGATAGCTGTAACTGTTTCACTCCAACCTCTTGATATAAACATTAATTTACATGTTTCTTTTATGACAGTGGCTCACCTGTGCTACAACTACTCGTACAATAAATTGTTACAGTGCAGCTGGTCATCTCGATCATAAATCGAATTTTTATATCATCTATTACATTAATAATACTATCAAAATGCGGCCGAAATGCCAAAACGACGGTCGGCTATAAAATATAAGCACCAATTGCTAGGACATCTCCGCGGAGCTATTAAATAAAAGTCTTTTTACATTAGATAAATCGCGTACGTTATTCGGGAACATCTGTCCCTTGCCGATTACAGCCATACATTATGCTCGGTTTGTTGTTTTTAATAAAAAGTTTAATCCGTTCGGTTATGACGGCAATTTGTCTCGTGGATGGAAAAACTTGGTCGATTACCTACCAGTGGCGCTCCGGCCTTCGCATATCGGCATTGGATATCTATTATAACGTATTTTATTTCGTGATCATGTCACGTTTATTTCAGTATTCACTTCTGTTTCCCATTAGCGCTTTCATCCTTTAATCTCGCGACTATATATCACTTAAATACACTTAGTGACAGTAACTTTTAAGCGCACCGCAAGTCTTTTGTAGTTCCCGATTCCTTTTCAAAATGTACACTGAATTTTTCATACGGAAATACGAGTCATCGGGCGATTCTGGTGTCAACACCTTATAATATTGTGCCGCGTACACCCATTAACAATTCAATACTGTCTTAATGAAGAGCCGATAAAATGTATATTGTGTTATTCGTCTCGACTCGAGCAATTAATCGAAGTTTTCTTTTTCGCTGCGTTTTATTGCAAACTTGCAAAGATTTAGTGTGGTGTCCCCCTCTTGATTTGTACACACAATTTACCTCTCTTTGTCATGTCTGGCGCTTAAGCGTGTAATATATCGTGATGGATAAATTTGGTGAAGAAAGATCTCCTACTTAAGTGGTGTACTTTGTTTGTACCGTTTTACTAAGCATTTTGTTCACTGATGGGATTTTCTGTTTTACAAGTAATTCTTATATACCTACATTAAATTATTTTTATTCATTATTACTAAATACCATAAAACAGTATATGTCTTAAATAAACTCTTGTAATGAAAAGGAAACCTAATAAATCTGTTACTAATTATAAGTTTATTTCACAGAATATAGGGAACGTGTCAGCGGAGCTGGAGCTACAGAGACTTCAACAAGAACATCTCAGAAGGCAAGAGATGGTGAGGCGCGGTCATAATCTGTACCCTGGGCCGCCACTAGCTTTGCTCCCGCTACTAGAGCAAATGCGACCACAGCCTCCACCACAGGCCAATGTAAGTTTCTTTTTTATTATTACACAAACTTAAAATAGACTATTAAATATAAAGAAACTTTACAAATTTTTTTTGGTTTGGTTTTTACTAACAGTTTTAGACAAACTTAGGGTTAGGAAATGAAAATAGGCTTAAAATGAAGTAAGTATATGCTCAATCATAGTTCTATTCCTTGGCTTGTAAAATTTTGGATGTTGTCTACTAATAATATAATCGCTCCATTTTGCTACTGCTGAAAATATTTATGACGATTTGACACATTATTCACCCGTTTTAAATATCCGGTTAATTTATTAATATTAAATCAAATATTTATCCAAAATAATCACTACAACACATTAATATTCAGATCACAAGAAAAGAAGTCGGAACAAAAATTATGACAGTTTAATCGATTTGGCAAGCGGGAACTAATTAATTAGTTTTTGATGTTGATGCTAGCGTGCATTGGTCAATATCCTGTCCCGATTATTATAATTGACGTAGAATTCGTCTAAATTAAATTTCCTTATATCAACATTTATTTTTGTGTTTACGCTAAAGCTATTTTTATTTGTACGTCGAATTAGACATTCGATTTATAAAGATTAAGTGATTCTAAATGTAATTTATAATATTTACGTTTTGTCATAGGTTAAGAATATATTATGTAAACAATCAATCTATAAATAAAAAGTTGAAGTCTGTTATTATGTCTAAATAACAACTATTACTAATTGCATACGAAACGCGGTACATGTTTACGAAAAAAAACACAATTTATTAAAATTTTGTCTGTTTATTTGTTCCGGATAATCTCCGAAACGACTGGACCATTTAAATGAGACTTCCACTGGTAGGTAGCTGATGTTCAAGAAGTAACTTGGCTGCTTTTATTTAAAAAAAAGCACCTAAGGATAAACCTGAGCGAATGGAGTGTGAGTCTCTAATGTGACGTGTTTTTTTTTAAAAAAAATGAAAAGACTGAAACCTGCCTTCGAGTCGCTTTATATTTTCATTTATGTAACTATTAAATTCATCACGATATTTTGATGTTAACCATTCTAGAACAATTTATCGTATTATTTCACAAGATTTGCTAGCAGTTAGTACGTTTAATTTTGACTATAATGTCCAACAAAACGAAAGTTGTTCCAAAACTAATTACAGAAACCGGTGCTGCTTATGTAAAATCATAATTAGATATTTTGAATGGTTGTACATCATCCGTCAACCAGTTTTTGGATATTTCTTATGATATAGATGAAATTAAATGTTGTAATTCCCGCGGCAATTTAACTTGTTACAACATAAGATGTGACGAGGTGTGGTCGGCTAAGGTTTAAGCTTCATCATCAGCGGCAAAGCAACAGTAATTAGAATCACAAAACGGATGGGTGGCATTTTAAATTGACTTCCCGTCTTTTATTACCGTGAAAACAAGTTGACATCGAATTGTCTTACTCAAATATATTATTACTGTAAATAATAAAATACATCTATATATCATTAAGAATTCAGCGGTTTTTTTTTCATAAATAAATTAATTGTAATTTCGTATCACATTATTTTTTTAAGACTAGGTACTTGCAAACTCAGGTAACGCAACATAGTCAACGTTCCTTGTACTTTATCGCTTGTTTATTTTAAAATTTTAATGAACCATCATGATTTTTGGCATCCCATTTATCATAAACATCTAGGTCAGGAGTTGGCAAATTTTGGAGCCGTTTCAATTAAATAGGCAATGATAATTCCGTTGCAAAAGTAAATACCTAGCAGATTTTATTTTAAGTATAGCATTAGTAACTGTTCGTGTCCGAAAAAGAACAAAATAATATTCTAGATGTCTTCTTTCCAGGTTCATCCATCAGGTCCTTGGCCAGCTACAGCTCAATTGGCACAGTTGACAGCCAGTGCAAGGTCTTCACCCCCACAGGATCCCGACGCACCCCTTAATTTGAGCAAGCAACGTTCACCCTCACCCGCACAACAAGTCATGCTCCCACGGTTCATGCCATACCCCCCAATGGAAGACAACAGTCCTTACATGAAAAAAGATGACGATTATAACACAGCTTGCAATAGTAAGTTTACTATTTATTTTTATTCATCAGTAGTTTTCTATTAGAATGTTTCTATTAAATTCCTTTAAATAGCTGTAATTAATTCTATAATAATTAGAATTTAATCGACGACAAGCAAAGAGTAGAATAAGCTTGGAATAAAATGCACCTACAGTTTACTTCTATTGTTTTTACGCATTTCATTGAATCTATTTACAATTAAACAAATAAATATATATAGTAAAACATGATTTGATTATACCTCATTGTATCTTTTTTTTAATTTATAAGCTTAAGAAACTTATAAGCTCCTTTTATACTGTATGCAACAAATATAATGAACGAATTTATCTAAGTTAATCCATAGTTAAAACATCTGCCTATAAAATTCATAAAACCTGGCAGTTAGTTATTGGAATAGCGTTCGTCAACGCCAATAAACGTTTTTTCGCACAGAACAGTAATCACAGTGACACAGTTTCTAACTGAGAAGCTATAATAAGGACACGTGTGATGCCCATGATTCAGTTAATAACTGAAACTAAGAATAAGTTCAAAATAGAAATGGCATCAAACGTTTTTGTTAGGAATAAGTTGGTACTTTATTTTTATTTATTTATGTTTTATTGTTTATGTTGGTACTTTATTTTATTTTATTTAAAACGAGAAGAACAACAAATTATATCTACCTGTATAAGGTTTCGATAATTCGAAATTTTTTTCCAATGAAAAGTCCAAGATTAAAGTCTTTAAATCGAAGCCGATATACCTAAAACATAGCCTAAATTTGAAATGTTTTATAAAATCTATGAAAAGTGGTATATCATGCTCTAGAATTATATTATTATATTATAGCTAGGTATATTTTAAACAGCACATGCCACCTTCATCAATTTTTTACCCTAAGAATAAGTATTATGACGTGGGTAAGCGTCACACACGCGCAAACGATCCAAAAATATTAAGACGGCTGTCTTATCAAATCATTTATTAGCCATACAGATGGGTGTAGACATAACCCCGTCAGAAATAGTAAGCAAGGTCTCATGGATCAGGTTTAAAAAACGGGAAGTTTAAATTTAGATTTGTTGCAGGTTCGTGTTGATCATTACCGATTGATTTTGTTAAGAAACTTACTTATGGAAACCATGTTTTTTAAGTTAGAGATTGTTTCATTTACGCTGAAAGAAAAGAAAATCAGTTAAATAGTCTTAATTACAAAGTATATTTAAATTAAAGTCCAATTACGAGTATGCTACTATCATGTTCAAGTTATTACAATATCTTGTTATAAAGTGAGGGAGCTTTTATTTTTTTAGAAGAAGATCAAAGCTCTCTTACACATAAGAACTTACGTTAACCCAATATATTTCACTACGAGACAGAAACCAAGTCTACTTGTCAACTTATCCATTGAATCAATATTAATAAAACGAAATCGCACATTACGAAACGACCGAAAATAAACAAGGGCTTAGACTTTAGATAAATTAATGCTTTCGCCACGAAATGTGAAAACTAAGAAATGTTCCGTGTCGCCGCCAAACATTTTCATGTCGGAGTTTAATTGCTAAATATAATTAATCCAGTTACACTGTAAAATTGTTATATTACGGGAAACGATATATAGGTCAGCTTGTTAGTTTCTAGCGATATGTGCTGATGCACGGACCGGTTGAGCGATTTGCACATAACAAAATATCCAATCGACCGATTTTTTTCTTTTCGTCCTCACATTGTATTGATTATCAAGTCAATCCAACCAATCGGTCGATGGGTCGGCCAACAAATCAATTGGAAATATGAAATAATGTTACACTGTGCCTTCACTCTTGTTAGGAGGTAAGTGTAAGGTTGTTAACAATGTTTGATATTTTTTAATTAATGCGATTAATGACTGGATGAAACTTAACTGTATTTTTCCTTCGTTATGGAATGACATATCTGTCTGTAACTTACTCGTATGGCTCTTAGCGAATTCGTTATTTTAGATTGGAACAATAATTACAAGTTAGTAGGTACTTATATTCTTTTTATTTAGACATTGTAGGATAATTAAACCTGAAAAATGCTTTCTTTCTTTATAAAAGACGAAAGAAGCTTATTAACAGATATTATGATTTACTTATAATATTTATTATTAAGCGTAATTTAAATTTTCTTCCCAAAAGGCGATTTTATTTGTAGCACATAAAATGGTTCAAGAAATATAATTGTAATGTAAAAAAAAATAATGAATTTGATTTTCTTTAATAAAGAAACGAAACGATGCCTTGATCATTAATTATCACTTGCTGCTTAAAGCTACAGTTGTACGTATATTATAATATTTCTATTCAGAAAACGAACAAAAGCTCAAGAGATTTCACTGAACCAATATTTTTTGTAATACTAATGCACTCTAAAAACTTTTTGTATATTATTTAATGTAAATTATGATACGAATAAATTTAATAGTGCACACTTTACATAGTTGGCTCTGTCCCAAACCTAGATGGTTACAAAACTGGTGTCATTTGGTTTCCTTTAAAACAAGAGAATTGCAAGAAATATGGAATAGATGGCGCTCGACACGCTTCCGCTGTCCGCTTTCCGTGTACTGCCAGCAAGCAATGTCCAGTTATATTTAAAATTTAATCTGGAAAAATATACTACCTACAAATATTAGAAACCCGATTTTTTTTAAAAATAATAGAACCATAATTAATTCTAAATTGAATTAACATTTTAATAAAATGGCAATCATACAATTAATTTTGTATAGGTAATAGGTATGTAAGTTTTTTTTAAAAAGTGTTAGTACCTACTTCTAAGACATGCATAAGAATACCAATGCCAGTGCCTTGTAAAGTCGCTTGTACCTAATAAAATTGCTTTACTCAAATAATAATCATCAAACGTAACATCACACAGTACTTATGTCAAATAAGCGAGTTAATCACGTAAACGCAACATGTTGGCTTTCACAAATCTTATTCGCTTCACACATACCAGTATATCTGGAATCGTGTATCGACCTATGTAGGATGTTATAAATTATCTAAGAGCGTGTCAAATTAATACGAGGAATGCCTCGACTTTGAGAGGTCGATGTTTCCGTGCAGTGGTTTATTAATTGTGCGGACACTTGCTATAGAAATCGCCAAGAAATGCTGATGTTATGCGGATTTGACCCAGATTTTTGGGGTAACTTTGACATATTATGTGATATACGTACCTAATAATAAAACGATACAATACTGTTTTGACGATTCTTATTACAGCAAACTGAAGCCATAAGACATTATAAGATACAATAAACTTAAGTTCTTTTAGTAGCAACTTATTCTAATTTAAACACAGATTTGGTTTATAAGAACGTATTACAAGAAAATGACAATATAATCCTCCCCAAAATTGTAAATGGAAAGTCTACATTCCATATCTCATGCCGAAAGACAGCTAGTTCAGAATAGATTCATTCTTAATCTTTGTTTAACGATTGTTTTACAGCCGGCATTCACTGTTGGCGATAATTTATGGGCTAGCTTAGTGGCACTCCCGATTGAATACTTTATAGATGCTAGAACATGGTCTTATTCCTATACAAATAAAGATCATAGTACTGAAACAAATGTGACCCTAAAACGGCACTATCGCACAATAGCAACAGCTAAAATAGAAAATTTCATTTAGGAAGTAAAATTTAAATCAAATTAGACGCTTATAAGTAATGACGAGATTGAAGTTAAGAAGGTTTTACTAAATATTTGAGAGCTTTCTTAAATGTTACAATCTCGGATTTTAACATTGTAGTTAAAATTAATTGGACTTACTGCCTTTGCATCTTATTATAAGACCATTTTTATTGGTTGAATATCTACATTTCCTACAGATTATTATGTAGCAATAAGCTTACTGCCCAAAAAGTTGCAAAATTTTTTTACGTTAAATTGGACTAACTAAACCAATAATGTATTTTAATTCAGTGTCTTATTTTTTTTTTCAAATACGTCGAATATTGATGAATAGTAAATATACAAAGAAAAAATAAGCTAAAATGAACATTTCTTATTTTCAGCGTCATCCTGGAACCAGTCTCCTCCAGAAGAATCAGAAAAAGCAAAGTTGATTCGTCAACCGAAACGCGACGAAACCGGCAAACCTCACATTAAGAGACCAATGAACGCCTTCATGGTGTGGGCAAAAGACGAACGTCGCAAAATCCTTAAAGCATGCCCTGATATGCACAACTCAAATATATCTAAAATACTTGGAGCAAGATGGAAGGCTATGTCTAATGCAGAGAAACAACCTTACTATGAGGAACAATCGAGACTCTCAAAATTGCATATGGAAAAACATCCTGATTACAGGTAAGCGTATATATTATACATACTAAGTATAATAATTTATTAAGTGTATTAATGTTTATAACGATATAGGTTATAAGGTTTTTTAACTGTTTTAATTATTCAATTTTTCTTTTTTTAGGTACCGGCCAAGACCTAAGCGCACATGCATAGTAGACGGCAAGAAAATGCGGATATCGGAGTACAAAAACCTAATGCGTACGCGCAGACAAGAAATGAGGCAGCTATGGTGTAGAGATGGTGGAAGCGAATTGAACTTTCTCCCGTCCTTATCAAGTCCTGGACCTTCCAACTCCTCACCTCCCCCAAATGGGGGTAATTATATGAACCCCGCTTTTTCCCCTCCACTATCTCCTCGAGAGGAGGATTGAGGAACGGCGCGCGGCTGGCCCTACCCCCACGCCGCGCCCCTGCCCCTCCCTCCCTCTCATCACCCCTGGTAAATTCATGGGTTGAATGATAACGCTATAGTAATATTATTGATTGAACATTGATTAATTTCTTTTGAAACGTCCTCAATAGATTCGTTTAGTATAGATTCTGTCTTTGTACGGATGTTCAAAAGAATCTCGGAACTTGTCGCAAAAACAAATTAATATCTGAAAAACAGCGTTTTTAACGTATTTTCGTTTTCAGATACAACTTTGTTCGTATCTTCTAAGGCTATAACGATTGTAATGCCAGTGTCGCTCGGATCTCTCGTTTATAATATATTAATAATTGAGATTATTCCATTAGTGAATTAAGATCTTGTAATCTTTTTCAGTTCTCGATATGTAGACGGCATTAATACTGTGCCAAAATGTATCTACTGATAGACGATTAGATATGTGTACATAATAAGTTATATTGTTATATTTCATCTTTCAATTGTAAATATTTGCAAACCTCTGTAGATATATGCACGTATTCGATGTTGCTAGCTATCCATAGTAATTTCTAGATTAGACTTAGTATAATACGTTATTTAAGTATTAGTAACTGGATTTTAATTTTGTGTGGCCATGTGTAAATCTTAGGTAACCTTTTTGTAGTTTAGCTGTAAGGGACTTAATGTATCAAACCAAAAATTTGAAGCGGAATGCTTGAAAATTTAAGTGTTTTGAACACAAAACTGTCGTGAAGCATAATATTTAACGAGATATAATACTCATTAGCAAAATCTGTATTTTAAAATGTATTAGAAGGTAAAAATAATGTCACAATTTCGATTTAATCTATTTCTTAAGTAAACATTTTTAATCTGTACCAACCAGTGTTGAACACAAGATGGTGGTCAATTTGGATGCTGTCAATTTTCTTTAAAAATAGAAATATTATATTTCATAGACCCACCGGACTGTGGGTGCTTAATAAAATCAAATATTCGCTTTATCAAATCGTGCAATTTATTCGTAGACGTAGAATAAGTGGTAGTTGACAAGTATCTACGTAATATAGTACCTAGAAGAGTTGTATAGACTAGTGTTAATCAAGTTGGTGGGAGCGATGTCGTTAATTGCCATTTTTATTTGTTATTTATTTTTCTAATTGTATTTCTTGTTTTCTCTCTTTGAACTGATGGCGAGGACATACGTTATTACAATAATATACGAGTTAATTATTTTTGGCATTTTATTTTATTAAAAAAAAAACAGAATGTTTTTTAATTTTATTTTAAGGTGTGTCCTTGCTCTTATATTGTATGCCAGTAATATTATGTACTCGACGTGAATAGTTGTAGACGAATAAGCGTATAAATAAATTATTGTGTACGTGACTTAATCGAATATGTAGCGTGTACTTCTTAGTAAATGTGTAAGGTTTAGACAGTGACGTTAAATTATTTATTCTTATGTTGATTTCCATTGTAAATACGCGATATATTGATGTGAACATTGTGTTTTATGATCGATACCTAATATGCGAGTGCATAGATCTCGGTCGATTTTCTTTTTTTTATATTTATTATCTGTTCCACTTTCGAAATCAGATCTGTCTTTAGTTTTACAATCTGTAGTATCTTTATATTAAAATATTGTACTTACTGAAATTATATGTTGTTATATTTTTATTGATTTAACTAAATTATTTTTCGTCGATTGAGATTATTTTGTTAATTTTTCCACTGAACACGAATACGTAGATAGATATAGGTTTTAATACCTACCAGGACACATTATTTAAAAATTGTGCCAAAACCCAAAAGTTTAATAAAAAGTAATTATAAAAATATTAATTTGTTTTATTTTAAATATCCACATGCTTTAGAGGAGGGTGATTAAAAAACAAGATGTCGCAAATATTTTTTTATTAATACAATTATATCAGAATAGAATCGTTACAACTTACAATTGATATGGCTACATTACACAGTAATATAAAAATACATAACATATTTATGTACATAATCTGCCGAAGTTCTAAGTACGTTGCGAGAGAATAAAGCGGGTTATATATTACCCTACACATACTAATGCCCGCAGCTTTGTTTAATAAATTATATTCTAATGTCCTTATACATTTTCAGTCACAATCAGATACAGTCGAAATGTTTTACGTATACGTATTCGATAACAATCTTTTATTATCGATAAAGATTTACGTCTCTATGTGCTTTATGATACAATAAATACGCCACGAACTTCCTAATTCCAGGGTGCTATTGAAATTTTCTAAAGAGAAAACTAACATGTACAATATATAATGTGTTAATAAGTCATCCACTACTAACGAGGGAATTATAATAAAATCAACAAAAAATATTGGTACTTACAAACTAACGCCACCGCAGCTATCCGCTGGGTGCGTAAGGCATGGTGGGGGAAACAAAAGTGATGTCAGCGCCCGCTGCGGACCAAAACAGAACTACGAGTGGCTCTTTATTATTTATGACCATAAAAATAACACGTGTGTCAGTTAAATTAAATAAATAAAATAAAATGGGTCATCAGAGTTATTGTGTAGTCGATTGCAAAAATACTAGTAGAAATAGTAATTGTAAATTTTATAAGTTTCCGGTTGCCAGACAATGAAGTGATGGTTTGCTTATTAGATATAAAATAATTAATAATTGGGAATTTAATTGTTTTTATGATCGAACAATCACCAATAGTCGTCGAACCAACGATAATTGATCAAAATTAATTAATCTGAGCGATAAAAATAAAGATATCTAGTAAAGGGGGCCAACTTAAGGGTGAACATTTGTTTAATTAATTATAAATAAATAAAAGACGTACAAACAATTTCTACATTCGAACATTAACGAACAAACGACGAACAAATAATTAAAAATAAAAAAAATCCGTAAATCAAAAAAAGTTGGGCTAACCTAATTCACTAATTGAGACTTGTTTTAGTTGTTGTATTTATTTTACTTACTGTTTTCAGCTGACCCACGGAAAAAAATTAATTTAATGTACACTCTGTGTAATATATCACATTTAACATTGAAAAAAATTTTTTCAAGTTTATTTTATTTTTTCAATAGCTATTTGGCATACAATACATGTATATTTTCTCAAAAGAGCCACCGTGAGTTGTATCGTTAGATGGCGCTAGAGTCACGCACCCAGCGGATAAATATGGCGGATTTTTAAGTGCCGCCATTTTACATCTAAAATTAATTTTTGGCGCCATTTTTTAGCTTTGTTTTTAAATAAAGTGTTTGATTTTTAATAATCTTTTATTTTGTGATGGTTTTCGACTATGGTGGTGCTCATAATATATCTAACGTAACCAAACTAGAAATAAATATTCTTAAAATTAACCAAAAAAAAAAACCAATTAATTACGATATAAGCACATTCACACAAATCTGTAGAAAAACACAAGTGCGGTGACGATAGTTCGTAAGTACCAAAATATTAACAAAATCTTAAAAAATTTAACAACTACATACGTCATACATCCATATTATGTATGTTGCATCTACACTAGGTGACCATAGCTACAATTGGTCGCAACGTCTCTTGATGCAACGGGACATAGTCACATACTGATTAAAATTAAAAAAAAATATAACATCGTCTAAATTAGTTTATTTTTTAAATGATTCAAAATATATTCGAGAGCATTTAGGAAAATACTGTTATATACATAAACCTACTTATATCGCGGTTTGAACAAATACTTACTATACTTAAAAATATATTATTATATACGATAGAAGCTATATAAATATTAATACAAAACTATGTAATATATTTATCATCATATATAAGCTACTTATTAAAATACCCGTACTGGGCAAAAAATACTAGAATTCAAACAGTGTATAATGGTACGCTAAGTATTATATAGGTAAGTAAAAAATTGTTTTTGTACACAGCAAAAAAATAACACTGGCTCCTAGTCTATAAAGTTATAAAATACATAAATATTGAGATTTGAAATAAATACAATGTTGTACTACCAACTTTAGCATAATATGCATACTTAATTGTGCTAAAAACTATAAAATTAGCATTTACAAAAATAAAGCAATCATGGCACTAAACATGTCTCACTACAAGTTATATTAAAATATTAAATCAATATTTCAGTCATCGCTTACAAAAATCGATTTTAAATAGTGATTATTAGGATATCATACGAAAAATATTAAAAAAAAAAATAATAATTTCACAAACAAAAAAAAAAGAAATATTTTAAATATTCTTTTTAATAAATATACATGTTTCTGCTTAAAAATATTGCACGTCATTTGCATAAGTAGAAAGTACTGATACAAGACTACACATAAATTATTATCAATTTCAATCATTCTCATCATAACGCTTTGGGCACTTTCTAATAAGAATACTGACGTTTCAACAACATCCCTCATTTCTTTCAGGATGGTCTAATATTTTGATGGCTTTAATTTCAGAGGTCCTGAGTTCGAGTCCCAGACCGTGACAAATTTAGTTATTGAGTTTTTTCTTTTAAGGAATTTTAGTAGCCTCGTAGGACTTACTAGTTAGACTCAGAGATGACCGCTATGGCAGAAAAAGGAAATTATCATCATGTGAAGCTAATATTCCTATATAGTCCTGGTGGTTTGGTTATGTGTGAATTTATAGAAAAGTTTAGTCTCCCGGAAGACACTGACCTCTATAATACCACTGGACTGGCTGTTGTCAAAGTGCTTTTGTGGCTGCTTGATATTCGCCATTTTGGCGCTGTCGGACGTAGCGAGACGTAGCGAGAGTTTGTGGTACTAAAACTAATGATATCGATATCAGCGAGCAAATATCGATAACTTTAAATAATAAGATTTTAAAATCAATAAAACTGTTTCAAATAAAGATTTTTATTTTTTTAAAAAAATCATAATTACTACTTATGTTATATTAACAACGAAAATGCAATATTACTTTACAGTAAACAAACACTTCTCGCTGTCATTTGCAATATAAGTCAAAATTAGTTCTAGGGACTCTCGCCAGTGGCGCTTCAAGTGGACACAAAAAAATTGCTGTCAAACGCTTGGAACAGCCTGTCCAGTGGTATTATAGAGGTCAGTGCCCGGAAGAGGACATAAGATTTGGTGGACAAAACAAAATATGTTATAGATGACCGATTGATATATTATATTAGGCCGTGTATCGAAACTTATTTGAGCAAAATTTTGCTCCTTTCTAACAAGATCTTATGCATAACAATTTTTAGCAGACAATACAGCATTCTAATATGATGAACGTTAAAAAAAATAAAACAGCAATTATTAAGATAAATTAACTATTTCAAGTTACTCAAAAACATTTACGAAAAGTCAATATTTTACAAATCACAACTTTAACACCTTAAAAATAACATTATTTATAGAAAAATATATATATATATATATATATACAAAAACAAAAACACACCATCCATAAAATATAATCACGAAAATTTTTACTTAGTACTTCTATCAGATACAGTGACCTCTACTTTTACTCAGATAACGTTTCTACGAATAGGAATTGTTATTATATGAATAAAGGCAACGACAATATCTCAGATATTAAACTATTACGCAAGTTAGTACCTTTTTTTGACTTTATTACACTAAGCGCCATCTAGTTCCATAGTAAGCTACGAGGCTTGTGTTATGGATACTAGATAGTTGATACACTACACATATAACTTTTAATTCATACATATCATAATTATAAACAGCCATGACTGGAGTACAAACATGATCAACAAATAAATGCCCCCAGCGGGACTGAAACTCGCGACCGCTGGCGCAGCAAATATGAAATTCAAATTCAAATTCAAATTCAAAATATTTTATTCAGCATGAAATTATTACAATTTTTTACTGAACGTCATGAGTCTACTACCAGTTCGGAAGGAAGAAACCACTGACCTAAGAAGAACTGGCGAAAGAAACTCAGCGGGACTAATGTATATTTTTTTTTTTGTTTTTTTTTTTTTTTTTTTTTGTCTTAGTATTTTTTCTTTTTTTTAATTAAATTGAAATTAACAATAATTCTATAGGCTGAAACAGCCTGGTGGCGATCACATCATTCCCAAGGCGTACTATCTTCTAAAAAATCGTTAATCGTATAATATCCTTTAGTACACAAACGTTCTTTCACAATTTTTTTAAATTTGGCAATAGAAGCTTGTTGAACGTTTTCTGGGATCCTGTTGTATAAGCGTATACATTGTCCATAAAAAGAATTACTGACTCGTCGTAAGCGAGTCACAGGCATTACAAGTTTATTTTTACTCCTAGTGTTAATACTATGCATGTCGCAGTTCCTGGGAAATTCGTGTATATTTTTATGAACATATATAACATTTTCGTACACGTACTGAGAAGCAACAGTCAATATTTTTATTTCTTTAAACTTATCTCTTAATGATACTCTAGGGCCTAAACTATAAATTGCACGAATAGCTCTTTTCTGCAGGACAAAAATTGTATTAACGGTAGCTGCATTTCCCCATAATAAGATACCATATGACATAATACTATGAAAGTAACTAAAGTATACTATGCGAGCTGTATCTATGTCAGTAATAAGTCTAATTTTTTTAACCGCGAACGCTGCAGAGCTAAGCCTCTTCGCTAGCTCCTCAATATGGAGATTCCACTGCAATTTCGAATCTAAGATTATACCTAGGAATTTAGTTGACTGTACCGGTTTTAACATTTCTCCGCCTAATACTACATATCAATAAGTTTAACATTAGGTGTTGTGAATTTTATTAATTTTGTTTTTTTGTTATTTAATAATAAATTATTCGAATCAAACCAATAGACAACCTTTGAGAGAGCATCGTTTACATCGTCGTACATATGTAAATTACGTTTTACCTTAAAAATAAGTGAAGTGTCATCAGCGAACAATACTATCTCATGTTTGTCCTGCACAAAAAATGGCAAATCATTTATGTAAACTAGGAAGAGAAATGGGCCAAGAATAGAGCCTTGTGGAACCCCCATATCTAACGGAGCCCCAGGGGATCTCTTACCATTTACATCAACCCTCTGTATTCTATTACTCAGATAGGAATTCAGGAGGTTGAGTGCCTTATTTCTAATCCCATAATGATGCAGTTTCCTGATCAACGTCACGTGATGCACACAATCGAAGGCCTTGGATAAGTCACAGAATATCCCAAGAGCATCCTGCGACCTCTCCCATGCCTCAAAAATATTTTTAACTAGCTCAACACTAGCATCTGCTGTGGAGCGACCTTTTGTGAAGCCAAACTGTTTCTTATAAAGTAGGTTGTGTGCATTAAAATGCGATAACATTTGCCCGAGTATGATTTTTTCAAAAATTTTACTAAATGTTGGGAGTACTGAAATGGGTCTAAAGTTATTAGGGTCTAGGGTACTACCTGATTTAAAAATTGGAATAACTTTACTGTGTTTCATTAGATCAGGAAACACACCACGTTCTATACAGCCATTAAATATAGTGGCTAAATGAGGTGCAACAACATCAATTACCGAACTAACCACTTTGACAGATATACCCCATAGATCAGCTGATTTCTTGATGTCCAGGCTTCTGAAGGCTACCATTATATCTTTGGGGTTTACAGGTTTAAATTTAAATATTGCATTACATTCTTTAACGTTTTCCCTTAACAAAAATTCTGCAATGTCTGGAGACGAATTAAGAGATTGCGTTGTTGACAGTGGAATGTCAGTGAAAAATTTTTCAAACTCAGATGCAACTTCTCGTTCTGAGGTAATAAAATTATTATTAATATTTAATTTATAATCGAAGCTACGATCTGTGACTCTTCCACTTTCACAAGCAATTATGTTCCATGTCATTTTGATTTTATTTTGTGCATTTCTTATTTTGTTTTTAATATACAAGGATTTTGCCGTGTAACATACTCTTCTAAACATTTTTGAGTAGGCACTTACAAAAGAAGCAAACGATACACTATGATTATAGGCTCTTTCACTGTACAATTCGTATAGCCTTTGCCTGCTCTTGCAAATGCCAGGAGTTGCCCATTCACCAAATGTCAAGAGACCCCCTGAATTGACTGTTTTAGAAGTGAATATTGTAGAAAATTCAGTTTTTACTAATTTAAATAAAGAGTTATATAAGTAGTTGGGGTCATTAATGTAGGATAAATATGGAAGCTTAGCCACAATACTACCTCTAAACTTCTCCACACGTGTAGTATTTATAGGTACAAAAGACTTTTTTAAAATATTTTTGTTGGCATTTAATAAAGAATAACAAAAGGAAGCTAACTGGCCACAATGGTCTGAGCTTAATTTATTAATAATAGCTTTATAATATGGTTTACAATTTGTAAATATGTTATCAATACATGTAGCACTAGTAGCAGTGATTCTAGTTGGCTCAGTAAATAAGTTATGTAGGTTATATGATAGAAGCATAGATTTAAATCTAAGACTTATATTAGAATTATATAATTAAAAAACAAAGCTGAGCCAAACGAGTCGTCAAACTTGCCTGTTCCAATTCCACGTCACAAAACTATCATCTATGTATATACATTACACCAGTAGTAACAGGGTCATTTATAAGCCGAGCAAAACAGAGCCATAGTGGACCATGGACTGATCTCCCTCGTATGAAAGGGAGTGTGCTAAGCAGTTTAAAAAACGACTGTATAATAGAATTGAGAACCTCCTCCATTTTCGAAGTCGGTTAAAAAGGGCTGAGTACGTGTATCTATATAATATATGAGCTATCATTTAAAAAATATTAATATCATTTAAAATTCTGATAATTTCTAACAATTTCATTCAAATAAAAATCTAAGCTGCTGAAGCAATTTCAAACAAAATGGAAAAGCCAGATACCTGATGATCTTGATGAAACAAATTATAGAGGCCAAGCATATCTAAATATAATATAAAATATAAAAGCACTCACTCACTCACTATAAATGTCAAAAATTTGAACTTGACGTAAAAAGATAAAAGTTGACAAGGAGGTAGTTTATAGTTAGTAGACGTCCATTTAGAACGGATTTTGTTACAGGGCCAGATTAAGGAGAGCCCATTCGGCTAAAAGGCATTTTACATGAGAATATATTTTATGGATGGCAAAAAAATATTGTTAAATTCGTAGGACTAGATAGTAGCTGCCGATCTTTTAAATAATTTATAAAAAAATAATAATATACAAAATATACAAAAATATAAAAATAAAAAGCAAACTTATTTGTGTAAAAATGACATTAAAAGGCAAGATAAACATCAAATTAAATGTCAGTGGAAATTCTACAAAATTAAAATTTTTGGACTTATCTTTTTTTAATAAATTAACTCAAATAATAACAAAAAAACACAAAAAACTTAAATGTGCCTTTTAAGAAAACCTATTTTATTTACACAATACATGTACGGTGCAACTGTAACCGTTAGCAAGAACCGGTACAATACAAGTATCTAATACTTCAATCAGGATTGATATTATATTGTTCTACATAATGTCATATAATTAAAATGAACTAAGTTTACTTCTTAATAGTATTTCGATTTTAAAATCAGCCATTCAATAATTATTTTAAATATTAGAAGCCATTTAAATATTGTTACATAATTTCATTATTCCTGTAATTGAACTTTCAATACAAAAATTCCAAAATTGTACATATTATTATACTTTTAGTTATCATTAAAGAGAACAAGATGGGCATAATTTAATTTTATTCAAATTCAGACAAGCGCCATGAAAAGTGTGGCCACACTTAAATACCCACAATCCGCCATCTTGAATCAAAACTTCATTTTGCAATGGCAACCCACAGAGACTACAGTCAATTAAATCGTTCATAGTCATTATGATTAAAATATTATTTAATATGTTACCTTTTTGTATAGGCAAGTTCCTTTCATAAAATCTCTTTAGCCCCCAATAGGGGGATGTCCCGGCAACAGTTAGAGGTAATGCTGTGTTTCTAATATTTCCGTCTGATGAGTTTAACAATAGTTTTTGTATCTGTAAATTATTATTATATATTTAGGCGTAGTGAAACATTTTTGTTCTTAATACTCGTATAGTGAACACTGTGCTTGTCTGTTTGTAAATAGAATATGGATGAATCAGGTTTAATAAAAATATTTTAAACTAGGGTGAGTGAACTCACCCTCGCTTCTGATACCCCTTTTAGCATACAATATTTACAAACTTTGAATGTCTTATTTATTTATATCTAATCAAAAGCCTAAATAATAAGTTTCAAGCTTCTAGCTTTAAAAATGATGTATACAAACTTTCATCTCCTATTTAAACCCTTTTTTCGCCTTAAAAAGTAGCCTAGGTCCATTCTCAGGCTCTAGACTACATGTGTATCAAATTACATACAAAAATACAAATCATTCCTCTTTATAGTATTAGTATAGATAGATAAACTAGGTATATTAAAAAATTGAATAATATATGAAGTAAAGAAATAGGTATAGTTCTAAATGACTGAGTATATGCAAATTAAATTCAAACAAACACAAAAAATCTAAAATAACAGAAAATAAATAATATTCACTATGACGATCATTTTAGGCAATAATATAATATATCAAACAAATAATTGATAAAATAATAAAATACGATGCTTATAAAATTTTAAAGGTCCTTACCTCTATCCTGGATTCCTCAAAATCATATGCACTGTATATAGCATCGACTAAAGGAATAACTATCGTACCGTCGTACTTCTCGTACAAATGGACAAGTAAACACGTATGGTAAAACTTCATAGTTAACGCCCCCATTTCTATGAGATTTGCGTATTTTTCCATCAATTTTATGGCGTTCTTTCCTCCAACAGACTTTATTACCATGGATCCTAACTGATCCCAACTCAGCATATCTTTAACTGATATGTGTTCAAATTTCTTATTGCAATTTAAGCAAATGTTCGCGTACAATGTGGCATACAATTGAATAGCTCTCTCCCAAGTGTCCAGAGTAAACTGTGGTAAGAACGAGTGAAGTAAGCTCTCATCTAGCATTTGCAACAGTATCCGTAGAACATTAATCAAATCCTCATTCCTTCGTAGATATAATATTTTCCGCCATAAATACGGCATTCTTTTACATATCTCATAGCATTGCTCCTTCGTTTGGTTGGTCCACTGTTGCTCTATGAAATTGTCTATCAGCTCAGAAAATACTGGCATTTGACTCGTTCTTATATATGGTAGAGGGAAACCGCATTCACAACCTATCCTTGACAGTTTCTGAGTTTTAATATTCACCGCTATGCAAGAATCAACGAAATACTTATATAAAACTTCATCTCTTATTACGAGATTAATCAATTCAGATTTACTATCTGCATTATTTAAGTACGTCAAAAATATATTATTCGGAACAAATTTCGATTCGTCGATAGCATCTATCGATATGCAATACTTTTCTAAAGTAAGCATCAGATCGTGTATTTCATTGATATCGATTGTGTATTCATCAATGATACCGTTTAAATTCGATTCGGATTCTTTATTTAGGAGACTTAATCTTGCTTGTTGGTACAACATTTTGCACACCTTGTCCTTTTCTGTATTACTATTATCAATTTGTACGGGAGTTTCGTTTTGACTAGATTCTTTGAAAATTATATCATTATCTGTGACGTTAGCTGTATCTGCGTTATAATCATCTCGGGGTATCCATTTGGGATATTTATCATTCTCTTGTCTAATATGAGGTACATCTTGTTTATCGATACTTAGATTTTTCATTTTTTCTTCAAAATCTTCCCATTTTTCTCTTAACATCTTTTTGCTTGTATTTAACTTATCCGATACAGATACACTTAGACCTTTGAGAGTCTGTAATGGATCAGGAGGAAGAGGACTGAACATATTTTCATCATTTTGTTTCATTTTCATGTTATCATCTAGTGTTTGAGTATATGTATTGTCTACGACGTAAATTCCAGATTTTGTTTGAGTAGCATCAGTCACTTTAAGTCTTTCAAATTTCTCGAATAAATCTTCTAAATTCTTTAATATTCCATTATCTAACTTGTCCTTCAAATCCACTAATATATGTAACTTTGGTGATGAATTATCAGAGAGCAAGTATTCTTTAAACAAGGCACACAATTCAGCACACAGTCCAAATTTACCATCAGCATAGCATTTAATTAAAAATTTGTCTACTTTAGTAAATCTAAGGCTAATCAGGGAGCTATCGGCCAATCTCAGGTAAATCATATCATTAAATACTCTGCATTCAACTATATCGTTGTATTCATCATACCATACTGTATCGTCAACATTTTGGATATTTAAAAAGAATAACGAATTTCTACTATATGAGAATATAGCATTATCTAATGTAAAGATTTTGGTAAAGTTAACGGATTGACCATTGCCATTTTTGGAATCATCTAAAATAAACTTTTCTGTATTATACACATCTTGAGTGATCAATTTCATTGGCTGATTGGCTAAGACCTGTTTAAATTGGTGTGTCCGTCGTACCATACCATCAACACTAGCTTCCCACAATCGTGATGATGGCCTGGCACAAAATATTGCAGTGTTTGCAAATTCTTCTCCAACGGTAAACCTGGCATCGTCATCTACTATATTATATTTTTTCACTTCAGTAAAATCATGATTGTTATTATGCAAAGAACCATTTGTAATAGTTTTTTCTACATATGCAAAGCATGCACCAAATTCTCCATCTCTAAGTTTTTGACCAATCTGCCTGTATTGCTCTTGAATAGTGTTACATATGTAGCATCTCGTTAAAGTTGATACCAGTAGCATACAGTCTTTTGCATCGAGTTGACAAATTCGAGAATCTAAGCTCATTATTATTTGAGACGAGCTTTGAAACATTCTCTTTGCCTGAAAATAAATTGATTGGATCTTAATTTTTTTCTAGCACTAATGTGGTTAAATGTTATTGGTATTTTTCCTGAACAAACTACATAGTTTAAAAACTTTTAGCTAAGTGTTGAGAATCATCATTAATTAATAAAACTTTCACAAATGAGGAGAAACACATTTCTTGATGAGTTTTTATTGCCTATACTATAATCAGATATATAATTAAAATATAGCTTGCTTGATTAATTATATTAAGTATTTTAATACCATTGACCATAAATTATTAGTCTACAATAAGTAGACTTAACTGGATTTTGTGATGTATTTAACTTTGAGGATTATCACTGAAAATTAACAAAAATCTATTAAATAATAAATAATAATCATACTCACAATGAAATTTTGCAACTGCAAGACTGAAATTTTTCCGATGTCATCACCTGTGAACAACATGTTTCCACTCCAGATCATTGCTGTCACTTCATTTCCTTGGTGCTCTTTCGATGATGTTGTTGAAAAACCACTTAACGTTTGTTCACACTCAGTAACTGTAATAATACCTTTACCATTTGCAAAACCTATATGCTTTTCATCTGCCGATATTGCCAGACGAGTTATTGGGCCATCCTGAAACAGTTAAGAAATAAAATTTAATTCTTATAATAAAGTTTAGTGTATCTGGTTGCTCTTTAGTATATCTTTGTCATAGGCCATATTCTAAGACTAGGGTAGATGTAATGTAATGTATGTAATGGAGGCATTCAGTCATTTCTTATATCATGCTGCATGCAATGCTAATAATGTCAAAGTTAGAGATTAATGGTTTTGCCAACAAAAAAAACATAAACATTCTTAAGAGTTAAGCTATAACACAATAACACTGTCAATAGAAACCAATTATCACCTTTATAAGAACACTTACTAACACCATATACCAAATATATAATAATAATATATTGATGAGAAATTATATATATAATCAGTATTGAAACATATTAAATTTAATAAAGACGTGATAATACGTTAAACTTAATCGTTTTAAAAAATATTTAAAAAAAAAAAAATCGTTAAGGAGTTTCTTTAGTAATTATTTAATAGTCTTCATTAGGATTTATAGAAAGTAAACTTTGTGTGTCTATTATTTAATAGCTTTTTAATTTCGCACTACTTACTTTACTTGGAATAAGCTGAACAAATTCACAGGGCCACCGGTTAAATACATAAATACCTCCACTAGTTGCACCAAATGCTATTAATGTTCTTGAAACATTGAAACATGTGTACTGAAAAGTCAAGAGATAAACTTTAATACATAATACATGAACTTTATATAAAATATATATCATAGTGAAATTTAATTCAATGTATACAATTATACATTGAAATATTTCACCATGAAACACAAAGTTGTGAAAAAATCTTTTTAACAATGTAAAAGTAATGAAAATTATAATAGATCACATTAAAATACAAAGTAATTTTTAAATCATTAGTTTTATAACTTATATTTATATATTATTACCCATATAATATATTCAATGGCCTTCTCGGAGCCCATTAATGAGTGCTATTAAAAAGTTGATATTGTAATTTAACACTAAAAATAACTATTTTAATTAGTATTTATTGCACTTTATTTCAGAATATTAGAAAAAGCTCCAAACATAAAAAATAATTTTAGAGTGACAAAGAACCAAGTTGTTTATGATCAAACCAAGATATATTTCAATAATTAAACAAATATGACTGACTACAAGAGAGCATGAAAATTTAATAATTTATGCATTCAATTATTTTTGAACGGGTGCCAAATATTTTATAATACTAACCTTAATGCGCTGTATGTTTTTAATAGGATAATTCACTATTTCTGTTATATCAGGTAACTCTTGTAATACATACGGGGGGATTTTAAGGCAAGACATGTTTAAAAGCACATTTTCTAACAAAAAGTTTTAAATAAAATCACGAATTACATGACAAATAAACATTAAAAAGATTCATTGATTTGACAATGACAATTGACAATTGTGAATTGACATTATTTCCGATTTATTAGGGATGGCGATGTGCGATCGATTAATTGAAAAGTTCGTTTTTTGGATAAAAACCGATCTTTTTAAATCGATATGTCACACTGAATCGATCCAGTGAATCGATACTTTACCCTAGAGAATCGATTAAGTTCGATATTTTATGCTTTAAATATAAAAAAAATAAATAATTATATTAATTTGACTATAAAAATAGAATAAGTTAGTTCAAGAAGAGTTAAACACGAATTATCTGGTAATGGCACATTTGATAAAACTAATATTAAATGAATGATGACAAAGTATGCAATGTATTAGCGAGTTGCCTATAAAAAATAAGCCGCAATAAACTATAATTAATTTTAGTATAATTGATTTGCTGATATAAATTGCAACAATTTATATTTTTAATCAATTTTACAACATGTAAAGAATTGAAAAAAAAAATTGTTATCAGCTCTCAGTCAGCCGCAAAGTTAAAAATGTAAATCTAACATTGAAGATTTATATCATGGGTGAATGTTTTATTAACTATTTACGTTAAAAAAAAATCAAGATCGATTCTTAAGAGATCGATCTTTTAGACCTCGAGTTTTTTGAGAATCGATTCATTAGGTTTCCATTCGGATCGATACAAATATTTTTCTTTTTGGGAAGAATCGCCATCCCTAGAATTTATATTCGCCTGTCGCCTGAAGTTTTCTGTGGTACCATATAAAAAAATATAAAGCTCAGAGTAGACAGAACATAATTACTAGTAAATTACATAGTGATTTTTTTTATTAATCTATGCATAGCGCAAATGTTTTATAAGCTGAAGAAATTTAATTATGTAAAGATGTTACGCTGAAAAGCTGTAAGGGAGAAATTACAATATTACATGAGATGTAAATTTCACCTAACTTTTCTTCTTCATCTGTAATTTAGAAATCTAAAATTCAAGAATTTGTTGCGTACCGCCCAGCCTCAATGAAGGGCTTAAACCTATATCCTTAGAAAATCACATTTCACTCGTAAATATTATTTGGCAACTTATAATTTTAAGTATTTTAAAACATTCGTCAATATAGAAAAATAATTTGTAAACAAATAAGACTCCATTATAATAAAAATGTTGCTAGCTATAGAAAAAATATTATAATATTGTACATAAAAATATTAACTATATTTAATTCATTTTTATTTTGTTTATTTTTCATAAATTACAAATTCTTATTTAAATTTATTACTAGTGACTCACCCCTCACCCTTTTTGCTTTCGTTGGTCCCTAGGGTCCCTTTAGTGTAAGTTTTTTACAAAATTTGTTTTTCTTTTAATATTTAGCGGAACTATGACTGAAACTATAGTTCTTAGCGTTATTATTCTAAGCCCATACCTATTTTTTTCCATTTTTAAAAGGTCCCATTACTATTCATATTTTGTCAAACACAGCTCATGGTTGCCTGACAACCGCTAATAATCACACTCATTCACGAATTAAAATCATTTTATCTATACATATTATATAATTTTAAAATTGAAGTGTCTGTTTTTCATTTCAAATAAACAGCTTTTCACTAAATGCATATGAAAGTATATACGGTACTAACATGAAAAAATCATTTTTAAAATTTTTGTCTGTCTGTTTGTTCCGGCTAATCTAAAATAGAAAAACAGGTATTCTGTATTTCGGGACCCCCAATACCCATGACGATACCTGCGCACGAGCTTCGTGTGACCTCATGATCTTACGATACGCGTAAGATGCTGTAATTAATACAATTGATATTGAAAAAAATAGAGATTTTTTCTCGCTTATAAAGATTTTTTACTAACTAGAGTTTTCATTTATAGAGATTAAAAAGAAACAGCAAATGTGTGGTAATAAAAAAATATTTACATATAGTAGGTACTTAACAGTACTATTCTTAAAACTTCATAAGGTAATAAAATTATTTCCTTGATATTTAAGGAAGAAAAACAATGCTAGTTCCAGGAAGTTTTAGCCATAAATAGCAGATTAATTAGTAGTTAAATTTATTTATTAAATTAAATTTATAATTAAAATTGGGTCGACTACCGCTTATAATATAAGTATCCTTAGGCATGACGCAAACAAATTAAATTATAGTTATGGCTACCGCTTTATAGATTTATTTACAGTTTTTAGAAAAACTATTTTTCTTTACTTTTCACAATTACAGCTATACGAGGTACACAAATGAAAAAGACTTTGATAACATTATTCTCTACAAGTCTACAACAAAATAAATACTATTTTTAAAAATTATTGCTAATAGCCTAGGATCCCCCCACCGCATGATTACTACGTTTATCGCGTTTTTCTATTTATATTTTTAATTGAACTCTATTTTTTATACATTATTATAAATAGGAGAATATGGTTTGACCAGGTTGCCATTAAAAATTTGGCCGAGTTTTAATTTTAAAAATATTATTTGTCTTTTGGGGAAAAAAACCTTTGACTAGGTATTCCAATAAAATATACTCCATTTTACAGAACTATATCTGAATCTGGAGAACTTGAAAAGTGATGGTTGCCGTTGCGTACTTGGCCGGAACCCTCAGTAGCCAGACGTGAAAAGGTAAGACTTTTGGTAAGTTTATGCGTCAAATTAAAGCTTATTTATTTTTAAACACGATGGTATACCTCTGCCTATTTACAAAATTTGGGTTTCCAGTAAATTGAATTGCAAATTGGGGTTTCAAGCTGTTAAAGATGACTTAAAGCGAATAGAAGTTAGCGCGCTATGTCATAAGTCAACCTTTGCGCATGCGGCGACAGCAACTGTTTTCAACTGAAAAGACTCGTTCTTGAGATATGGGAGTGGATATATATGTATAATATAATTTTGTTAATATCATGTTTTTAAAAACGAAGGGTTTTTACAAACATGATATTAATCCTTACCTAAATAAATAAGTTAAACATCACAAGTACTCGTATATAAGGGTTTTTTTCCAAAAGACAAATAATATTTTTAAAATTAAAAATACTAGCGGCCAAATTTTAAATGGCAACCTGGTCAAACCATATTCTCCTATTTATAATAATGTATAAAAATAAAGTTCAATTAAAAACACGATGAACGTAGTAATCATGCGGTGGGATCCTCCTAGGCTATAATTTGTTTTCAAATAATTTATAGAAAATCAATTGCCGTTCGTTAGTCGCGCCAAAATTAAAAAATGGCTGGAGTGACTTGAATTTTTCTGTATTTAGTTTTTTGGAGGTGTATCAATGTAATAAAAGAATGCTTAAAATCAATAAAGTTCGAGCGATCAATCGCGCGTCTTCTGCGCAATGACTGCACAATTATTACTGATCGCTTAATTTTAGGTAATAAGCCTACAGGACTGTTTGTGTCATTGTGTTTTTTGGAATCATTATACAAAAACGTAGCTAGAGACGATGGCGAACGTAATTTACGGAGGCGAATAATAAATTTAGGAAATGTTCACTATCTGTTAAAAATCTTTATTAATTATTATTAATTAATACATGTAAATATAGTTTACATATTTTTAGTTTTATTTACACTGTTTTTAGAAGAACTTTAACCGAATCAATGCTAACTTCATTTTCAGCTACACACTCGTAGGTTCCCTCATGCCTTCGAGTTACGTTTTTCAAAACCAAATCCAATCGTCCTGCACCTCTGAAAAAAGCGTTAAAATAATTTAATAAAAATTATAGATATTTGTCAGCTCACTTTCTGTCAAGGTCACTAGTTGTAGTTCCGCTAGAAATTATTACATTTCTCGAACAGATATTTCAATCTAACAGAAAAGAAAGTAGCTCGGTAGGTATAGTTGTAGGTAGGTTTATTTGAATTGTATTCAACGTCTTTCGCATTATTCCTTTTTAACGTCAGACTGCCTGGGCCACGGGCCTCCCTTCAATACGATGGGAATCAGGGAATAGGATCTGGCCAAGTGCGAGTTGGCGGACTTCAGAACTTGCTAGGTTCCCTCAGACATGCAGGTTTCCTCACGATGTTTTCCTTCGCCGTAAGACAAGTGGTAATCATGTTAGAAATGATTCCAACATGAAAATATCAACACACTGGGCTACCACTACCACGAGTAGGTAGACTGCCATGATTATTGTAATAAGTATCTCCAACTTCATATTATTTGTAATGTCTACACTTGAAATTTAAAGCCAATAAATTTTTAATGCAAAATCTTGTATACGTAATTGCAATACGACACACACATTTTTATTAATTTATAATGTTCATTCAATATTTTATTCTATTTATTTAGAAAAGTACACACAAATTAAAACATTTATATATATTAACTAGCAATTCCCGCGGCTTCGCCCGCGATCTTATCACTATTAAAGAATAGGAATTAGTGGTAGAACGTTTAAAATTCTCCAGAATTTTAAAAAAAAACTTCGCTTCTTGTCAGAGCTATTAGCTAAACAGTAGGCAAGACGGTACGGGGTAGGGTCAGCGATTGCATCAAGTGAAGCGGCGCTTGAAGCAGCCCTTGCATTTTATTCTTGCGTCCGTATTTTTTTTGCGACATTTTAGCCAATTTATACAAAATAAATTAAAATACTTGACAAATATTATACTAAAACCTTCCTCGAAAACTCTTTCCATTGGTGAAAACAGTATTAAAATCGGTGAAGTAGTTTTTGAGTTTTGCGCGAACAGACATTCAAACAGAAAGACAGACGTGGCGGAGGACTTGGTTTTATAATATGTATTGATATACTTTAAAAACCAAGAAGTAGTCCGATATGTATACCTTTACAAGTGTACAAAACATTCACTACAGCGACAACCAAAAGTATGTATATAATATACATTGAAAATAATAATTCTGAAAAATACATCCCTTATAATATTCCGTAACTAGTAAAACTTTAATGAACTTACCTCACAAGTACAGTTGTATCAAAGATTGATGTAATATACTGCCATCTAGTCGTTGGAACAGGATTACCGTATCGTATATTACAGGACAACATGACATTCATACCAGTTCTAACTGTTAAAGTTTCCCAAGGCAGCCTTTCAATATATGGTGGTACTAAAATGATATGAATGGTTAGTGATAATTTCCTTAAATTGATTCTAATTATACAACCAATAACAAATAACCAAACACATAACATAACAAATAACAAATATTCTATTCAGCATAAATTTTTTATAATTTTTTACTGAACGTCATGAATCTTGACCAGTTCTGAAAGAAGAAGCCTATGACTTGAGTATAATTAACAATTGTTCTAAAGGGTTGAATTTTAATTTTCTCAATCTATTGTTTTAACTTTAGTATCGCTAAATCTAATACAAAAAATAAATATTTGTATAGGTACATCAATTCGTACATCGCGGAGCTCTGCAATTAACAATTATATAAAGTAGGTAAAAGGTATTATTTTAAATTCACGTTTCTTTAAACTAGTTTTCCAGAATATTTAAACAAAATATTATCGATAATGCTTTCTTGTAGTAAGCGTTGAGTACTCACCTAATACGTTCAATGTCACCGTTCTTATTGCACGGCCCATATCATTTTGGGCTATGCAGTGATACATACCCGAATCATTGGTACTAGCAAAAAACCTTAAAAATCGTAATATCAAACGTTAATTGTTTTCCTTGTTAATCCGCAATACTTATCTCTATGCCAAATTTCATCCAATTCCGTTTAGAGTTTTGGCGTGATTCAAACTGTCGCATTTATAATATTTAGTAATTGTAATTTTATTGCACTTGGACCCATAGTTTTCTATCTTAATAGGCTTAACAAGGTTCTTTTTTATTATAATATTATAATAATACTACCGTTTTGTCGCAGATCCGCACACGTAATATAATTATGCATCGATTACTTTTAATAGTACGATTATTTATAGAAATTACAGTATGTGTGTTACTTTAATATATAAGTATACCTAAAGTTTCATCGAAATCCGTTCAGTAGTTGCTCGAAAGAGTATCTAACATTACTAACATCGCTAATGTTGGCTTACATCGCTTATTATATTAGTAGGATAATATCTGTATTATTAAATTTTTAACGTCCCACTGCTGGGCAGGAGCCTCCTTTTAATATGAAGGGGATCAGGCCATAGTCCACCACGTTGGCGAAGTATGGGTTGGCGGACTTCACATGTCTTTCCAAAACTTGTTAGGTTCTATCGGACATACAAGTTTCGTCACGATGTTTTACTTTACCGTAATACAAGTGGTAATCATAATGGAAACGATCCACATATGAAAATATTAGAGATGCCATAATTAACCTAGTGGAGAATAAAACCTGCTTCATTCGGTTTCCCAAACTAGTGCGTTATCACTGGGCTACTATTGCCATTAAAGTAAAAAATTACCTGTGAGTATTTCTATCGTCTGTTTGGTGGCGGCTATCAAAAGAAATAATAACGTCATCTTGGTACATGTCCCAATAAACATCTGCTTTAGGTACAGCATCTACATCACAGGGAAATTCAACTAAATCACCAACGTGCACAACTTTGACTTCATCGCCATTTTTTATTTTTGGTGCATCTGTAATGATATTATACTTAATTATGTAAGATGTAATTAGTAAAAAAAAATTACTATTATCTAAGAATTTTCAGTATGTAATGTTAAAATCAAAGAGCTATTTACTAAATGCATACGGTTCATGGGACTTTCACTGGCACATAGCTGATGTTATAAGAGTAACTTTAAAAATTAACCTTTATTTTATGAAAAGAATTAGAGTTGAGCCCAAGCGAAGCGAGAGCGAGTCGTTAGGTATATTATAAAAAAGAAAAAGCAATATTATGTACATCAATTAAAACTAATAATAACACTATTTTATACAAATATCAAATTTTTCTTTTGTGAATGCTTACATTGTACTTTAATAGTTACTTCTCGATCATCCATCCCTAAGTAATTTATTGCTTCACAAACGTAAAAACCTCCATGGTTTGTATCAGCTGAAGGAATTTTCAAAAGTTTTCCGTCCACGTATACACCATCTGGCAGTTTGTCAGCATCTCCTTGTGCAGACTTAAATTTCCAGGTCACTTCAGGCACTGGTATACCTTTGATTACCCTTTAATTGGATTTAATTATTTTGAAATATATAATATATTATTATATAATATATTGTATTTATAATAACATGTCGTGGTTTTTGATAAGGCAAAACTTACGTGCATTCTTGTTCCGTCCAATCACCTGGTTTTAAAACAATTTCTGATTTTTGTACTTCGATTTGAGGTGCCTCTAAAAATAACACTAGGCAATTAATCCTACTATACAAAATCATATAATATAATTTTATACTTATATGACTGTTTTTATAGGTAAAATTTTTTTTTGTGAAAACCCAATTGAAATAGTCGTTATTGTTTATACAGAAGCCGAACTCAGTTCAGTCAGTCAATTCTGGGTATCTGTCTCTCTGTGACCGTGTCACGAGAAAACCACATTAAATGGATAGGTACGAAAGGTATGATTATTGCAAGTTATGTTGTCAATATATAGGAAACTTTTTACAACAGGAAAATGTCATTACGTACGTATATAATATGTATATATACGTACGAGTATGTTAAAAACGTTAAAACGTACACAGGAAATCAACTCGAGTGGAGCGATGGTCAGTTACTAGTGTAATATTTATCTTTACACAAGTAAAAATAAAATAATGTCGTTATCAGCGCCTCAATTTCCACATACGAAGGGTCAAGGCCAAATTCTTGTTTTATAAATATTACTAGCATTTCCCGCGGCTCCGCCCGCGTTTTAAAGATCCCAAACTAAATTCTCAGATTTCTCATACTGTGTGATGTTTTACAGGCGGTTTTTAACGGTTACGTGAAATTTCTCAGAAATGAGATATTCTCCAGCAGTAAAAAGTATCCTATATCCTGACCCGGATTACCAGCTATCATCATACAGAATTTCATCAAAATCTGTTCATTAGTTTTCTCCTGATGATGTCACAGACAGACAGACAGACCAAAATTCAAAAAAATATAGATTCGGCCTCTGTATCAGTATTATTGATTATTTCAATAAGAATTTCCAAAAATATTCAATGTACAGATTCATGTAAGTTAGAATTTAATTATATGTATAGATTACTCGAAAAAGTATAATAACGAAATTTTTAAGGCAAAATTTGTTAGGCTGAATGTTTATTTAGTTTATTTGTCTTAATAATATTAGAGAGGTATAGCAATTAGATACACATAGGTACATTTACTGTACCTAGGCCTGATATGTACACGTTAGCAGAGAAAGTTCTAGTTTCAACATTATTAGCAATTTCACACTTATATTCCCCAGTGTGTTCAATATTCATATCATTAATTAGTAACATGTGCTCATCTGGTACGAGATGAATGTTATCTGTTTCCTCAACAAGTGTATCGTTGTGATACCACTTCACTTCAGCATCTGGATACGCATCGACTTCACAGAACAATTTTCCCTCATCTCCAAATTTAATGGTGGTATCTGAAAGAAATTTGCAAAAATTATAAGGAAAAGCATTGAAACAAAGCAAAAAATTAATATAAATAAATATAAACCTGTTGGAAATTGCTTAATATCGAATGTGAAAGTTCTATTTACATATAAATCTATGGATTGCGAATCTTCTCCTTGAGCATTTTTACATTTGCAATAAATTGTTTCATTTTGAGTTGCATTTTCTATAGACACATAACTTATGTATGTAAATGGTATCTCATGTAATGCACTCTGAAAAAAAAAACTATTATTTGAATACGGTAACTAAATATTATGCAAGATACCTGTAATCTAAGTTCAATTTAAATATTTATGGCGATAATGAAGGAAAATCGAAACAATCAATCAAAAACTAACCGCATAAACCGCAAGTAATAGGTTCCTTTCAATGAAATTGGCGTTTTATATGAAAAAAATTATGAAACTATATATTTAGCTACCCAAAATGTGTATAAAGATCGTTAGTTCTTCCTTCTTTAGTTAGTTCGTTAGTTCTAGACAGTTCGTGCGAACTGTCTAGAACTAACGAACAACAGTAACGAACAACTAACAGTACTGTTTTTCCGAATAATCTCTGGAACGGCTGGACCGATTTTGACGGTACTTTCACTCGCAGATAGTTAATGTTATAAGGAGAAACTCAGTCTACTTTATTTTTAAAAAAATATTTATTTTAAATAGCGTAGCCTGTGGCTTTGTTCATGTCAAATCTAACAACTCACCCTTAAATCACTATATGAATAAAAGATATTTTCCAAAATTGCCAACAGAAAGATGTAAATAAAAATCAAATGACGCGAAATTAAACTCATGAATAAATATTAAAAACCAATACACAAGCAATTTGAAGTTAGAATTCCTAACGAAAGGCCATGTATTTGTGAACTGATTTGGATCTAGTTTGACAAAACGCCAATGTTATTCGTAGGGACCTCATATTTTAATATTTTCATCAGTGATGTATGTCTATTACGTACCTCTGATAGTAATTTTGTACCTCTATCATCTTCCCACCAGATATCTGGCTTGGGATAACCTTTTACTTTACAAGCTGTTCTGTAGTTTGTCCCAAAGTCGATAAGAGGCTCATTTTCAATCATTTCTAGTGACGGCTTTGACCATACAGATGGAGTAACTAGAAAACAAAATTAAAAATTAAATACTACCAAATAGAATAATATAACTAATAATACTGACTAATAAGTCGGTATTAAGTTTTAATAATTATATAATTTACTATACAATTTTTACATAAGTTTTAACATAAAATATTTATTTATTAAATTTAATTTTTAAAATAATGACTTCAGCCTTTTTGACATCCCACTGCTGGGCACGGGCCTCCCTCATTACGTTAGGAATCAAGCCCCCACGCTGGCCTAGTGTGAGTTGGCGGATTACATATGTCTTTTGAAAACTTGCTAGGATTTCTCAGACATGCAGGTTTCCTCACGATGTTTTCCTTCACCGTAAGACAAGTAGTAATCATGATAAAAATGTTTCGCATGATCGATTTTCATATCTGAAAAATTTTAAACTAATAAATCACACAAATATATCAACGAGAATAGATATATATTCGCACATCGTATATAATACATACAGTCCCCACTATTACCTGTAAATACATAGAATTCGTTCTTAATACAATTTTGTTATTGATTAATTAATCTGATAGTAAATAATTTCATAAACCTATACCTACCTATCTTCTGTGGCTTTAAAAGAGGAGTTGTACCAGTTATTTCTTGATAATTTAATTTATCCCGACACGTTACCTACAAAAATCCAAATAAGAATTAAAACTATTTTTAGCAGTAAAACTTTTGTTGTGTAAATCACTTGCTTGCTTGGTGCCTGTTGCCGTTGTCTGTCTGTCTGTTTGTTTCACCTAATCTGTGAATCGGGCTGGACTGATTTTGACGGGACTTTCACTCGCAGATAGCTAATGTTATAAAGAGTAACTTAAGCTACTTTTATTTTAGAAATTTCATTTATTTTAACTAACGGAATCTGCAGCTCCGCTCGCCCTAAATCAATAAAAGTAGTAATAAAAGTAATTAAAAAATATTAAAACTGTTGTATAATTTAAATAAGGTATATAATTAACAAAACACTGAAAACAATTATTAATTTCAAAGACTATAATTGTTTGTGATTTAACTAGTGGCTCGTTCGTTTCTAAAACGTACGTTTTTATCGCAGTAAAAAGTTATATGTAGAGCAGCTATATACATGCCTTTAATCGAAACCGGTACAGTGGTTATTGTGATGTAGTCATAGATAGACAGGCAGACAGACAATAATTCTAAAGTCAATAAATTTGACCTATTTCTAAGGAATATTCCAATAAGGTTTTTCAATTAATATTTTTTATATATTATGTATAGTTAAAAGGGGAAAACGAGTAAACGATCCACCTGATGGTAAGTGGTTAACGTCGCCCACAGACACCTGCAAGATAAGATAAGTTGAAAGTGCGTTGCAGCCTTACAGAAAGGGGCTAGCTGACATAATGAACACGTCAGAGGACATTTTGCTATCGAGTACCACATGACAGTGGTCGCTAGCCAGTTGAGAGCATAGCCCTCTACCACCAAACTGGCTTGGGTTAGTCGCGTTTTACGAGACGCTTTCCCAGCAGTGGTTGAGTAATGTATTCTAAACCCGTCTTCTCCCGGGGAAAATTTAATGTAGATTGATTCAGTTAGATAGATGATTAATAATTTCTAATTATTAATAAATTTACCTATAATAAAAATAATGTAAATGTGAAATAAAATCAAAAAATAACGTTACCATTATTCTGAACGTATTAATATCAGGTGTTATAAATATTCTTGCAATGTATAATCCTTTGCTTTCCTCTAAAACGCGAAACTCTGCGTTTTTATTTTCGTACAGACCAGCTTGCAATGTTACTGTTATCAGTTCAACGGACGCAACATCCGGGAGAGATATAAGAATAAAACTTGTACCTCCTAAAATGTAACATTATTAAGGATAAATTGTTTTATAAGCTAACTATAGCCTTTTCCGCGGCTTCATCCGTTCTAAATAACGGAAACCAAATTGTTCCATATTAAATATTATTTATTATGATGAATAACGTATTTATTTCAAAAATAATTGACATCATGTTTATAAAACAGTTTCGCAGATAAATAATTATAAAAAAAGTTATAGTGAGTTGACCTTAAAAGATAGAAAGGGTAGCAATTTTTTTAATATGTGTAGTTTTTGCGTAACTTTGATCGTTTGCGCAGCGCGGCGCACGCAACGGAAGATCTTAAAAGGAATATTTTTCCCTTTATTTACAACATTTTTCATTGTTAATTCAACTATAAATTAATTAATAATTAATAAATATTACACATAAAAATGGCATTCGTTTTCATTAGAACTGAATACGCACAATACTCGCTTCAAAACAATAATACCTATGTAATGAAAAATAACACTACCTCACTAGTAGGTCATATTATATCACATGTAGATCAAAAGATTGATTTTGTGGGTGTGGGTCATCGGTCGACCGGCTATCATTTTAAATATTATCAAAAATATTTTCTAATTTAACTTTTTTACCACCAAATATCAAGTTAAATTTATAAAATTATGTTTAGAATTCACAAATGGCTGATTAAATCATACAGATTTTATATAAAAGTAGCAATAAGCTGTAAGCATAATATTGTTTTGTAATGTAATGTAAATATTAGTTTATTAATAGAGTGTGATTACGACCTAGCTTACTTTTACTCATTTTCTCATGCTTGTTGTCAAGCTAATTTACCTGGTATTGGTCTTAACACTGTCTCTTTAAGGCTTTTTGGTTGTAAAGATGAGAAGCCGTATTCAAAGTGAATCTCTTTTTTTCTATAAAATGTTGCAATCGCGGGCCCTTCACAGTTAATGTTTGTTATATATTCGCCTACTTCAAAGTCATGTAAGCGTACAACCTAAAATACCAAAATATTAGCGTATATAGGTACATAATATATTACAAACATATGTCTTAATTCGATTGTTTTTATTTTTGAAATACAATTTGTATTGTTACAAGTGCACTTTATTGACTCATTTACTGTGAAATTTAATGTATTATCTACAATTTTTACTGGTTAAAACTTAATTAAAATTAATGTTTAGATAAGTTTATAATTTCTAAGGAACAGTTATACTTACAAGCATATTTCTGGTTACAACAATGTTTTCTACTTTTATACTATCTCCGAAAATATTTGATATTTGCAATATGGGATTAATCCCAGAAATAGATACCACGATATCTTTTGTGTACGTGTCAATTGTGAGCTAAAAGATAAAATAAAAAAAAATTAAAGGTTAATTTTTTTAAAAGTTCAGCGTTCAGGTCCCATCATGGTCTGACTTGTGATTATTTTTGCTGTAAAGCATTCAAAACTTCGGGAACAAAAATAAAATAAATTTACCTATTAAAAATATACAATATCATAAATCGTGCAATCAACTTTATTCTTACCGTAAATTGTTTGCTGTCGTGAAACTCTCTGTGCGTATCTACATCGGTCCAATCCACTTTAGTAATCTCTTTAATATATTTTAAAGCCTGTAGTGAACAAAATGCCATTAAGTAAATATTATAATTAAAACAAATTTATATTGTAACATCTAATTTGCCTATATAACATTACATGTGCAATAACGACACTTTGTGTGTTTTTGGAGATAGTGTTTTTCCATTCTTAAGAATGCGGTTTTTATAGTGAAGAGTTTAAAATAAAATATATAAGTAAACTAGCTAAAAGCTGAGCTTTCTGTTTCCATATTACAGTATCAATGACTAAATTTCTGCTAGCAAAAACACAACAAAGAATTTGATATTTTTATGATTTTACAATGGGTATTTACATTTGAATATTCGCGAATAATTAATAAGTTATTAAATAAGTTTACCAAAAGTTTACAAAAAAAATCTTTTTATGAAAAGAAAATGGTCACAATATTTTTTCTCTTTCGTGGATCACAATACGTCACTACTAGTACATTAAAGATTGTATGTTTGTGTATGTTCGAACATTACCTTGAAATGCTACCGCATACTTACAGGTTATGTGGTACTCGCCGAAAAAGCCAGTACTAACCAGACCCCAAACTAGAACCCAACGGAACCTCCCCCGACTTATGGAGCATCGCATAATTGCTGGCTAGATTGCACCTGGACGAATTGATAGTAAGTCGCTAGTACAAAATATATAAATATATACACTTACATCACGAAAAGTGCTCAATGATAAATTAAATATAGATCCTCCACAGCTGCTTGTAATTTCGTCATAGGCATTATCCTTCTCAATCTGAATAGGGTCGTCATTTTTATCACATTCACCACTTTGAAATATTACTACCTGAAATTTAGTCCAAATGTTTTTTCTATACCAATAACGCCCTATCTATATATACCTAACCTATTATCTTTGATCCACTGTCAATAGAGGTTTATCATATAATTTACAGTAGTCTTGATCAGTTTCTTGTACTGTACTTAATAAAGAACTTGACAAAAAAAAAAACGAATTTTCTTGATCAAAAAACTGATAATTTTTTAGACATTCGTTGGTGTGAGCATGATATACAAAATATGAAGCATTGATTTATTTTGTTTTAATTTTACCTGGCTTTTTTGTTTTTGACATAATCTTTGGATGGAATCCATTTGTGTATATCTGTTGGCCTGAGCGTCAGTGAATACGTAAATGTACGATTTTGGTTGACTGACTTGAAGCGCTTTCTCGATAGCAGCTAGAGAGTTTTCATGACAGTCTTGGCCGCCGTCGGCCTCCATAAATTGTATTACATCCAACAATCCACTAGTATTTTGTGATATTATTGGAGGTCCTACATCTATCAATCAAAATAATAAGTGTGAAAAAAATATTTTAAATACATTTAATTAATTAATTAATAAATAATAAATATGTTGGGACATTATTACACACATCGCCATCTAGTTCCGTGGTAAGCTACGAGGCTTATGCTATGGATACCAGATACACATATAAATTTTAAATACATACATATTATACATTCGTGTTCGACAAATGAATGCCCCCAGCGGGACTCGAACCTGCGACCGCTGGCACAGAAAGTAGGGTCACTACCAACTGAGCCAAACGAGTCGTCGAAATTAGTCGTCGTAATAAGATAGCGATGGAAAATTGGCAGAAATTTGTTAGAAGTTTGGTGACTTCAAGAAAATGGATGAATCTTTTTGCAATAAATCATTTAATAATTTAATTTGAAATATTGGATTTAATTTGAATTATTGTCTTTCGATTACATCTCTGAGGTTCATCACTTTGATGTCATTTATACTTACACTAACGACTCACCCTCGCTTCGCTCGGGTTCGTCCCTAGGTATGTGTTGTATATATTTACTTCGCACGTTTGAGTTGATTATATGAATTGCACGCACCATGGCAACGGTCATAACATGATACGTCAAGCGCCGTTAATTGTATAATGTTGTTTTAAATTTCCTAACTTTTTTCGATATAGTATGTTATCCTTAAGAGATAGACATATGCCATCGTGGACTTTATTGTGGACCTATATAAGATACACAATTCCACCATACATCATTTACTTATATCTCAAAAGGTTTATAAAAAGTCAAAGTTTAGTCAGCGTTTTCGTTGAAAGCTCACAGACGGCTTATATTTTTCCGTCACCTCCAACAGATATTATTATATTTTAGCCAATTTATACAAAAACTTGACAAATTATATATTAAAACCTTCCTGGAGAACCATTCTATCCATTGGTGAAAACTGCATGAATATTGGTGCAGTAGATTTTGAGTTTATCGCGAACAGACAGACGCGGCGGAGGACTTTGTTTTATAATATGTATATAGATATAGATATAATTTAATTAAAAAAAACAAACAAATTATGACTTAGTTGAATCTACACTTTTAAGAATTTTTGTCTCTGTGACTCTGTCACTGGACAGATGATGATGAAATTTAGTATGATGGTAGCTGGTTAGTGGTTATCTGTCAACATAAAAGAAACTTTTTGTTGCAGATACATAATATCAATCAATCAAATATCAATCTCATTTCTGAGAATCAGAAATCTATTTAGCAGATAAAACTTATCTAGGTACGAACCCGAATAGAGCGAGGATGAGTCGCTAGTTCACCTTTCACCTTCACCTTTTTTACTTATCTTCTTCTAAAGAATCATAATTTTTTAACCTTTTCCTATCAAGGTTATATGTGTAATGTCTGTATATTTTTTAACATGTTTACCATCTATATGGTGAAAGATTTCCTTCCTCCACTACGAGTATGAGGGAACTCGAATATTTTAATAATCTAAAAGCATGTGAAGTCCGCCAACTTCAATGTTTATTGCATTGTGGACTATGGCTTTCTTTTCTCAGTAGTGGAAGGATGAAAAATCATTATTTTTTTTATAACATTTTCTTTTAACAGACATAATAATGTAAGTGTTAATAGTTTTATTCTTACCTTGATCTCCGAACGGTATTAAAATGTAGTTAAGTAAATTAGTGGATTCAATAGCTCTTAATATAGGTCCTATACTTCTTTTCAAAAAATCTATTTCAAACATCATGGATTCTGTTGTATCTATAACTAATGTAAAGCTTTTTTGGCAAAACACATTATGTGCTAATAGTAACAGTATCAAATACTTCGTAACCATTTTACAAAACTCTTAGTGTTATTTCTATAACTGGTAGTTGACAACTAAAGCTATTAAAGTTTCTTTGTGCGAGGAATGATAAACTTTATTATAATAATTAAGGGCAAGCTACCATGCAATATCTAACTGCCACAGTATTAATAACATATCGAGTAATATCGGACATTAATATGAATTTAATTAATAAAACTAAAATAAAAACACTAAAATTTAATTGGTTTCTTCAAAACCTAAAGGTGTAGCTGTATTTATGCATGTTTAATTGAATTCATATTCTCTCCTTATATTATTATCTTTAGAAGTTTTGTAATTTTCTGATTCTTAAACATCGAATATTATTAATAAGGAATAATGAATGAAAAATCTTGTTTAAATAGATAATGACTATATAGAGGCCAAATCTATGTTTTTAGAATTTGTATCCGCCTTTCTGTTTGGGAACATATCACGAGAAAACCATTGAATAGATTGTGATGAAATTTGGCATGATGATGGCTGATTTTACAGATTATTTTTTCTCTTGCGGGAAAATATTTCATGTCTGAGAAATACATCTATATGTATTATAAAACAAAGTCTTCCGCCGCGTCTGTCTGTCTATCTGTATGTTCGCGCAAAACTCAAAAATAACTTCATCGATTTTCATGCTGTTCCATTGGTGAGGAAAGAGTGGTTCTCGAGGAAGGTTTTAGTATATAATTTCTTATTTGTATACTTTGGTTAAAATGTCGTAAAAAATACGGACACGAGAATGAAATGCCGCGGGAATTGCTAGTACATAATGATTGTTTATAAGTTATTATTATTATTATTATAAGTAGGTACCCAGGGACTAGCTCGTGCAGAGCGAAGGTGAGTCACGAGTCTATACATATAGGTAAATTGAAATATTTTAATAACCTCCACTTAACGCAACATATTGAATACACTGTATAGATTTGATAACATTATGCCCTAACATAATGTTTGCAATTCCACGAGAAATGTAAAGTTCATAGAACACTGTAGACTAGTGCTTTCATAATTTGAACTCTAAATATGTTATTCTACAGAACTAAATTTACTGTAAAAGGCTCCTTTATACATATATACAATATTCTCGATATTAATTATTTTTCCTCGTGTAGACAAAGCGTAACAGGAACTTGTCTTGTGCAACTGCCATGAGAAATATGTCGTATATTTAGTATAAAATGTAAATTATATCACCAAATTGTTTGAGTTAATATTGCAAAAAAAAATTGTGCGTTCGCGATATCTTCATTGAATTTAAGCGTAATTAAAAATTCTTTTATCTAAAATAAAAGATTACGTCCCAAAATGGGTTTTTACAAAAATTAGGACAACTATCCACAAAATCTCAAGCTGTCAGACCTTAGCTTTAATTTTATAATTATACTAGCGACTCAACATGCTCCTTGTTGTCTCTTTGTTTGTCCCTACGTACCTTTTTTACGGTTAGTATCAATACATTTCCTAAAATCGACATAAATTTTCGCAGTAAAAAGTACCCTGTCGACAAAGAGACCGACACAACATACAAAAATTCAAAAATATAATAATAAAGAAACATACAAAAATTCTAATACTATAGATAAGTCCTCTGTATCGATAACAATAACAATAATAACAATGATTATTTCAATAAGATTTTCTAAAAAATATTCAAGGTACAGAAGTACGTAAGTACAAAGTGAGAATTTTATTATATTATGGATCGATACTAAGTTGCATCTTCAGAACAAGGTCTTCAAAAATAATACATGGCACATTCGAGTGCAGCAGAAGAGTATACGACCAAATTATGGTAGTTTCGTAACTGCAATAGCCTTATTTATGAGGATGTGCAAAGCCCTTACCACGAGTAGATTCGAACTACGTAACGTACGTAAAACTCCTTAGGCCTCCTAGGCCCTTGGCATAAACTTGACGTATTTAAAATGTAGGCGTATCGCCGCATGCTCCAAACAAGTATATCCGCACAGATAAAGTTGCTAATATTGAGGTTCGCAATGAATGAATTGAAATAAACCCGAACTTGTTAAAACCAAACAGAGATAAGTTAAACTGCAGCAGACTATTTCAAATTAAAATAATATAAAGTATTTATTAACACTTTCATAAAAACTTAACTATAGTGAAACTGAGAAAAACCTAGGCCCTATAAAACAAATAAGACAAAAAATGAAGAACATCAGTAAAGTCTTGACATTGTTAGTAGTAGTACTTTCAAAAGGAATAAAATAACTGTTTTAAAAAAACAACAGAAGTTAAAATTATTTAACTAAGAGACTTAAAAACATTTTTAATGAAGAAGTAAATATTCCTTACACTTCAAGGTTTTATTTAAAAGATACCACGGTATTGAAATATAAGTTATTGCCAGTAGATCCAAGCAAAGTAATAGTAGAAGATCCGAGCCTACATCGACCTTCACCGAGCCGATAATAGAATAAAACTTATTTTATAATAAATTTAGTATATTAGAAAATATAATAAAAATGGGTTGGCTAAAAAAGTCCTGGACAGAATATTTTTAATATTTAAAAAAAAATGATTTTTCAGAAAGAAAAGAAAAAAAATGAATATTGCAACATCAAGATAATAAGAAAATTTTATCCTGACTTAAAGTATAAAATATATAGAATGTGCAGATGTTGGGTTGTCTATTATTTACGTGGATGAACTACTGGTTTGCTAGGCATAAACAGGTATTTCAATACCAGTTACTTTCACTTGATTGGATAATAGAATAAAAAATATCAACATAAGCGCTGTTTTATTGCGAACACTTTGTTATGCGGTTGTCTGCAAAAAATTCAGTCCTAATAGAGGTTTGCGAATTTTAAAGATCTAAATTACTTAGAATTATAATAATACTTAGAGTTTTCATATTATGTTACTTTATTAGATAATAATGATAATAATGTCCTGCCGACCTTCCGATTTCGGTGGCAATTCATATTGAGATCACCCAACCCACGAACGTATTATGTATCTTTGCAGTATAGCGGTTCTGACAAATGTTCCTGCATCAGGATTCAGGGAGGTCTTGTGCTCTATTCATGACGCATCTCTTCCTCAACTCTCATCTTTATCTCACTTTTTCACTTTATCCTATTTCTTCTTAGTCTTCTCTTAGCTTTGAATTCATCCCGTATTTTATAAATATCAAGATTCATTCTGTATCTTAATTAATTCAGCTTATTTATAATATTCTACGTACATATTATACATATAATGCATATTATCGAAGAGTTAAAGTTACAATTACAACAATAACAATGACATAAGTTGGTCGTCTTCCTACAGATTAAAATTTTTATTAGTTACTTAAAAAAATGTGTTTTTCAATGCCAATAATAACGCAGAGTTTCCCTAAGTTTAAAATAAATCAGTATCATTTCGGTTAAATCGGATGGAGCTGTCATACGTGATACACTGTATTCTTGTATGGGCGTTAAAATATAATCTTACAAAAGGTTATAAGTTCATCGGCTGTTGCCCACTATGTCGGTTAAAAAAATATTATTTTTAGTGATCGAGTTGGTTCTGTGTTATGTGAAAGGACGTGAAGAAAAATCTAGTTTAGCCTTTGTTATAGATAGAACTAGTTCAATGGCCAAAGAAATAGCTCAAGTAAAAAATGCCACAGATGAAGTTTTCAAAAATGTAATTTATTCAAATACAAGTCAAATAGATAATTTTATTTTAATTACTTTTGATGACCCTCGTAAGTACTGTGTTCTATTATTTTTAAATTATTATTAACAAACCCGACCTGCTTCGCTGCGCTTAAGTTAAAATAAATTAAAATGATTTTATAAATTTCAAATAAAATAAATATAAACACATTTATTATGTTTCGAAGAAAAGTAGCCAAGTTACTCCTTATAACATTAGCTATCTGCGACTGAAAATCCTGTCAAAATCGGTTCAGCTTTTTCAGAGATTAGCCGGAAAAAACAGACAGACCGATTGACAAATGTTTTAAAAATTGATATATTTAGCTGTTGCATTTGAAATTAAAATCAGACACTTCAATTTTACTTATGAAAATGTGCTAAGTTATTATATATATATATGTAAACTATAAAATTTATATGTCAATGATATACCTAAGTTGATCTAATATATCTCTCATCATCATCACATAGTATACAAATAGAGTGCTAGCCGTCGTCTGATTTTTTAAACTACACTGCGGATTTTAATGCGTTTTTTTTAATTAATAAGCAAAGTGATTCAATAGGAAGATTTATATGTAGGTATACCTACTAGCTACTAGCGACTTACCCACTTCGTTTGTCCCTAGGTATCTCCTTTAGTATACATTTTTTACAAATGTAGAATATTTTACTTATTTATATCTAAACAAAAGCTAAAAAATAAGTTTCAAGCTTCTAGCTGAACTTTCATCCCCTATTCTACCCCTTACAGCTCTTTTTCGCCTTGAAAAGTAGCCTGTGTCCTTTCTCAGACTCTAGAGCATCTGTGCACCAAATTATATTTAAATCGGTTCAATAGTTTTGGCGTGAAAGTGCAACCGACAGACAGACATAGTAGCTTTTGCATTAATAATATTATAGTAATCAGTAAATAGTAAGCTACGACTACGACGTACTCGGGCACGAATGGTTCCGTACCACTATCTATAACAATAAGCTAGACTCTAAATTGTATGAGCTGCTGTTTATTTTTTAGTAATTAATATTTAGGAATTAAATATTAATTCTTTCTGAAATAATATTTATTATTTCTGAATATTTTACCAATTGTTATTACTTACTTACTATATTATTTATAAGTGTTCTCTTATTTAGATGGCAGTGTATCTTTAAAGATACACTTAGATTTGAAGTTTAATTGTTACGCATCATGCAATGTGCATTTGAAGATACATTAAAAAAACCTTATTTGGAACTTTTGTAGATTTCATTTTTTATTTTTCTACCATAGTTTAGACCCTACTTAACATAATTAAGTTTGTAAAAAAACAATTTTCGTACAAAAAACTCCTGCCAAGCAAAGGGTTAAATGAATAAATTATGCTCTTTTTTTGCTTTTCTCTAGAGTTCTATTTATATTATTATATTAATTTACATGTGTTATACAATTGTCGCCCCCCAAAACTAACTATTTTTCATATGTATTTGGTTAATTTTTGTATTTTATAAATAAAATATCTAAAAATTAATTTTATAATACACTTCAATAAAATACAATTCAATATTTTAAAATACACTTACCAATACCTAATTTTATCTAATTTGTGCTTTAAAATATTTTTTCATATTACATAATTATCCCATCCAGGGTTACTTTTACCCTTTTAATTAAAAAAAATTAAACTTGTGCTTCACAAGTTGCAAAAATGTAAGCTAATAACTTGCAAATCTCTTGCAATCTTAAGAAGAGATAGAAGGACGATGTATGTGTAAATAATGTCAATATTTAATTCTGATCAAATTGTTTTTTTTTTCAGATGCACATTTAGGTACTGACACCCGAGATAGAGGCGAATTCGAAAAAACTCTAAGTGAAATTATGTTGGTATCGGGAGGCGATTGTCCTGAAGCTTCTATGGAAGGCATTGAAAAGGCATTGGAGATTGTACATCCTAACTCATTTGTATATGTATTCACTGATGCCTCTGCTAAAGATTATAAAAAAATGGAAGTTATTAAGAGTCTCAGTCAGAAAATGTCAACTCAGGTGGCTGATTTTTACACTATAACTTTAAACACGTTTTGAGATGTTTACATTCATTTGATAAATAATGATTTCGAAATGTTAAATTTTAGGTGAATTTTCTTTTGACTGGATTTTGTTCATTTGCTCCGAGTAAACAATTTGTTGTTTATGAACAAATAGCGGAGGCGACATCGGGATATATGTTTAATATTACAAAAGATGACGTTTCCAAGGTATAAGCAATTCTATCTCTTAAATATTGCAGTATTTTTGAACTTATAATATTTATTAATTGATTAGTTAAAGTATTAGTAAACTTTAAATTTGGCTGGGAGGTAGTGTATAGTCAGTAGACATCCTCTAAAATTTAGCGACATTTTGCGACAGGGCCGGATAAAGGTTAAAGGGAGCTTGCAAGTTTGTATGAAATTCCTTATTTTTTTTGCTACAAACTGTAAATTTAGTTAGTTAGTTAGTAGAAGTCCGCTAAGAATGGTTTTTCGACAGGGCCGTGATCCAACTTTGAACCACGCTTACGCGTAAAATACAGTTACTTTTTTTTCAAAATCCTCCAAAAACCTCTAGATCTTGTATCTACCAAAGTTACGATGACCCAAAATTCTTGGTTGCCGATTATTTCTACCTGTCTGTCGTTAAATATCAGACAGCTAACTGACGTCGATACTGCTAGATTTGTCTATTTTAGCTACTTTCATAGCATTTTAGCGTATGGTATTTTGTTGTGGGGTATTTATCCAAATCCAAAAAAGTCCATTCGGGATATTTATATATATATATATATATATATATATATATATATATATATATATATATATATATATATATATATATATATATATATATATAAGTTTTTTTTTAATTTTCTAATCTTCTGCACAACTTTCTAACTTTTTTATTTTTTCTTTCATAAGAACCTTCTCCTAACAATAATAAACATAACAAAAAAAGAATTGACCAAATTGGTCCAGTCCATATATATATATATATTACAGCTTTTTCTTTACAAAATAATTAATAATTTAGTTGACTCCCCGTACCTACTAAGTAAATTAACTTTTAACTGCCCTAGTCATCGCACTCGGTCTCAAGCTACTTTCTCAACAGCTGTCTCCAAAACCAGGTATTGTGGCAATTCATTTATTGTAAGGTCTTGCAATAACTATAATAAGCAGTATCATGACATTGACTTGTTCAATAATGGGTTCAAAAAATTCAGTTATTTATTAAAAAAAAGGCATAAATCATGTATATATTGTTGGTATAATTAGAGTGTCTTTCTTTCCTTTCTTTCCTTAGGCTATATTCTTTTGCTTGTTGTTTTAAGTTCACATCTTTATGTTTTTAGTGGAAACTTTGCTGGCTTAATATTTTTTGGTTTGAAGTGTTAATTTATGTTTACTAAAATAACGCTGTATGTTTCCCAAAGATAAATAAATAAATAAATAAATAAAGATTAGAAAATTAAAAAAAAACTTTATATCATATTATAATCAAGACAAATATATAGCGGGTGGTGTAAAGTAAAAAATATATACTAGGGACGAACCCGAGCGAAGCGAGGGTGAGCCCCTAGTGTATATATATATATATATATATATATATATATATATATATAAATTGCTACTCAAGACACAGCGACCAACACGGTATAAATACAAGAAATAAGGATAAACTTGTAACACCCAGTTTTCGCCTTCAAAGAGTAAATAGGGTAGGGTAGGGTAAATCTTTTATGGGGCAAGGGCACCTTGCATGTGTAATAAAATTCCACAGTCCATATTGAGCTTGCCTTTGAAACAATTCAAATCTAAAAATAAAAATTATTTAATAAGGTTTATTATACTATCGCGGAATACTTAGAAGATGTAAATGTGTGGGATTAATGTCTTGTTGTGTCTCAAGTAGGATAAATAGATAAATATTGTAATGCAATATTGTAACCAAATATTTTTTTGAAAAGAGCAACTGTTGAGTTTTTCGCCGGCTCTTCTCAGCACAACAGCATTCCGAGTCAGTGGTAGCTTACTCCAAGACTTACAGACTGATATTTAATAGCTTAATCATGTAAAAATGACGATTCAAAAGAACTTGTAAAAGTCTATTTGAATAAAAAATATTTTGATTTTGATTTTTATAAGGGCGCTTGTAGACGCTAAGAAAACTCACCGTGTCTAGACAAGAATCTTTTCGGATGTAGCCGCGAAAATTTTCTTATCTGCTTCCGACACGAAAAATAGATATGTGTACGCTGCTTGTACAGGGTAAGAAAAGTTGCCCTTCCTACGCACGACCCGGGTACATAGCTCAGGCGATATGTAAGAAAAAAATCTTATCTACGCACGACACAACGGGCTCTGTGTTGAGAGGGGCGGGGTAAGCGAGCCGCGGGGTGGTTCAGGTAGGTTGAGTATATTTTATGCGTGGACATTGACATTCACATTGTATAGTCATTCCTACAATTTATTATTTTTAGTGATAGGACTCGAATCGAGATTTAGTATTCGAAATAACTCGAATCACCCGACAAAAAAATCGAATCATGATTAATAATAAACCCTCGATTCGAATCAATATGATGATTCGAACCGAAACGAAGTAGTACCGACTCTCTTATCCATATTACCTATTGTCTTTGTTAACGTGTTCAAATTAGTTCTGAAAAACAAACGAACAAAACTTAATTTAACTACTAAAAAACTACGGATAAACTTTACCGCTAGAAATTGTTCGAAAAATTATAACATTACTAGATAATTTTTATACTTTTTAAAGATAATTATTTCACACGAGAAGAACTTTGTTTAAAATGCAAAAAAATATTCTAACTATATTATCTAACGTAAGCTTACCGCGCAATATAATCCACCCAGTCTCACAAACCAATTAACATGTGCATCCTACCAAACCCTAGGCACGACAGTACGAAAATATTCTTATCGTGTACACGTATCTATTTTTCTTGTCTGAAGCAGATAAGAAAATTTTCGCGGCTACATCCGAAAAGATTCTTGTCTAGACACGGTGAGTTTTCTTAGCGTCTACAAGCGCCCGTACTATGACAGTGGTAGCGCAGTGGCAACGCACTCCCTTGGATAACCAAGTGATAAGAGTTCGAATCCAGATCTCAAACCTCTCATAATTGCAATTTAGAATGTCTGAGAGAACTTTTTCGAACATGTACTTGGCCAATGTAGTGGACTATGGACTGCTCCCTTTTCTATTAAAGGAATGCCCGTGCCCAGCAGTACGATATTCAAACGGATTAAATACATTATTATTATATTGCAAAAAGGAAGTAGAGATGTTTAATATAAAATAATATTTATTTATTTTTCAGGTTTTAGGCTTTGTTTCGAATTCCTTAAAATCTAAAAGTACTATAATAAATCGAAAAGTTTTTGTAGACACATTAGACCAACAACTTCAAGTAAGTTATATAACAAAACAATAGTAATTACCTATACTAATTTAACTCGCTTTTTATGTATACCTTTACGCTTCATTGTAACTATATTCTCGTATTACATTAAGTATAATTACGTACGTATAAATATACTTTTCAGTTCACAGTAGACAGTAAACATTCGGATGTATTCATTTGTACGTCAGCTTCTACTCCAGACATCACCGTTTTAAACTCCGCTGGCAAAGAAGTTGAAGTAGTATTATTTTTATCCACAGAAAAAAACAAAGTAAGTGCAAACAACTCTTATTGGCCACATTACAGGCATTGGTCAATGCGTAATTATTGTATGATATGATTTCTAATATTTAAATATACTGTCATTATTAAAGTAGCAACCAGTCAGATGTCAGAAGAACAAATTATTATTAGTATTATTACGATATAATTATTACGGCTTTTATTGTTTTTAAGATTGTTAAATTAAAAAATGAAGTAAATGGAGTATACTTTATTAAGTTGAACAATAAGGAAAAGACTGTAGTTACGGTAAGCGCGTCAACTACTATATGGTTTCAACATGGATTTTCTACCGTACTACCAACGAGTCTGGAAGAAACTTCCATCAAACCATCGGGTGAAATAACAGGTATTGTAAATTTAATTTCAACATTAGTATAAGTTTAAAATAGTTAAAATAGTATTAGTTAAAAAAGAGTTAAAAAGAAAATTGTAAAAGATTTCCTAAAAATAGATATTTTATGTACAGATTCGATTAAGTTGAAATTTAAAAAATTATACATATTATGTAAAGATGTCTAGATGAGTATAATATATTATATTGTAATATTATAATATTTATATTGTAAAAAAGGCTGAGTATATTTCAACATACTACCTTTGGTCAAATTATGATGCTTGATTTTTACATAAAAAAATAATAATGTACTTAATGACATTGTTTTTAATATATTTCAGACAAACATTTTCTATCAATTAAATTATATAATAGTACAGGAGACGTTTTTCTAGAAACAGTTGATTTAGTTGATGCTAATGACAGCATTATAAAAACAGAGCATTTGAAACTACAAAATGAAGATCAGCAATTTTACGTCACAGAACCTTTTGATGTTCCCTACGAATCGTTTCGAATTGCGGTAAGTGATATAAGTCTATGATTTTTAATTAATATTAAACAGCCCACCCTCAGAGGGTGTCCAGTCCAGTATCATATGTCAATATTGGAATTCAGGGCATATATCACATATGGCATATCACACTTTCATCCAGTCCGTATTAGTGGTGCCCCTCCCACCATCCCTTTCTTCGTCCTACCGGTCCCCTCTCTCTTCTTCCATTTCTGACCCATTCCTTTCCAGAATTTTCTCACATAATTTACGCGGAAGTACATTGCCCTATACCTGCGATAAATGGGCAATGGCTACCGTGTTAAGTACAGGCACACCTACGCACGAAGTTAGTCCCCAGACGGAAACTTCGCTTTGCAACATGGAATATTGGCTCTCTAACAGGATGATACAGGGAAATCGCAGATGTAATCATGAAAAGTCGTTTCCAGTGCGTTTTTCTACAGGAAATTCGCTGAAAAGGCAATAAGAACCATAACATTGGACAGGGTTACCAGCTTATACACAGCGGGTCACCTTCAGGTAAAAACGGTGTTGCTGTAGTGTTTTCTGAAGAGCTCCAGAATAATCTCCTCGAAGTTGACCTTCACTGCAACCGACTGATGAGAATAAAGGTGTTGATTGAGGGTATCACCATAAACTTGACATGTGCTTAAGCTGCCCAGGCAGGCTGTAATGGGGCCGAGAAGGAACCATTCTGGAAGCAGTTTGAAGAGGTGTTACGTGCTATAGTGACTACTGAAGTGATAGTTGTTGGGGGATTTAAAAGGTCACGTGGGTGAAGGCAGCTGAGGCGTCTGAGCGTGTCCGGTGGTTTTGGCTATGGTCGTCGCAATAAAGAGAGAATAAACATTTTAAGAACCTGTATTGCCAGCTTAGAGCTGGCCATCGTGTACGAGTTCTTCCAAAAGAATGCTCAGAACTTTATAGCGGGTCCTACTTTACATAAATAGACTATTTGCTGTCTAGAAGTCAAATCGGCAAGGTGACAAACTCCAAAGTCATTCCAGGTGCAAGCCTGGCGGTTCAACATCATTTTCTTTTCATGGACTATACGTTTATCCCGAAAAAAAAATAACCGACGAGAAATGCCAACCTAGAATCAAGTGGTGGTTGCTTAATGAACCGATGCTAATGGACTTCCTGGCAGAAGTGGAGTGGAGTGATAAAAGATGAGTCATCGTCAAAAATACGTGCAGGTGGCGGTTCGAGAAAAGAAGTCTACGTATAAAGAGTGGCAGTAAACCTACTCTCTTGAAGATAGAGAGAAGTACAATACAGCCAAACTTGCCAGCAAAAGAGCATTAGCCAGAGTCCGCAGCGATTGGTTGTCACCATTATACGATAAGTTAGAAACTGCGGAGGGGCAAAAGTTCATATACACAATGCACAAAATGTGCTTGCGTCAGGGATTTCCAAAACAAGCTGCTTTGTGACTCTGCCTCTGTGAAGGAGAGATAGAGACGCTACTTCCAGGAGTAGCTGAATAATCAGCACCCATATAGTTTTACATACGAGCCGCCTTCTCGGCCTTGTTGCCCCAATATTATCCGATGAAACTCGGGATTGTTTTGCCGCACGAATAACCGGAAAGCGTTGGGACCTGACAATATATCGATCGAGGCGTAGAAATCGTTGGGCTCTCTTGGTGTGCATATGCTTAATGATCTCTTGAACTTAATCTTGAACACTGGAAGGATGCCTAATTTGTGGCGCTTACGCTATATCAACCCTATATACAAAGAGAGGAACAGTGTTTAGGAATGCGGTAGTTTTAAATAGATCAAAATCATGTGTCACACCATGTGATCGACCTCAACTAAGATTTTTCTGTCTTTGAGTGTCAATAGGAATTTCAGCTAGGATCGGGCATCATGTGCGCCATTTTTTCCCACATAAATTGGATTGAGGCCCACAGGGAGAAAAAAAGAGCTCCACATATGTTATTCCTCAACCTGTAGAAGGTCTTTGACTGTGTGCTGCGTTAATGCGTATGTCTAGTGGGCGTTGTGATTCAAGGGTTTGCCTGAAGTCAATATTGACATTATCAGAGTCATGTAACACAATTCCGCTTCCGTAGTTACAACATCTGTTGGCAATACCAAATCCTTTCCGATTACTGTAGGGTCTACCAGGGCATAACTCTTAGCCCGTTCTTATTCAACGAAGTAGTAGATGTTGTTTCCGTTCAATCCACCCTGTATGAGTCTGAAAGCATAGATCACGATATTCAAGCCCTTTTAAGCGCTGCTTGGGTCAAATGTCGGGAGATCATTGGTGTGGTTTGTGACCGCAAAATACCGCCCAAGCTCAAGGGACAGATATACAAGAGCATCATCTGGCTGGCCCTTTTATATAGGACGAGTGCGCGTCGGCAAACTCTCGTCAAACTCAGGAGCTTTGCATTACGCAGATGAAGATGCTGAGGTAAATGTGTGGCGTAACACAGATTCGTTCATCTAAGGTAATCTATGGGTTCGTGACGTAGCGGATAAACTCCAAGATTGTCATCTTAGATGGTATGGCCATGTCGCGCGTCGGTCTAAGTAATATGTCAGAAGAAAGTGCCGTGATATGCCTTGAAATGTCCCAAGACAAGACGCGATGGCTGGAACGGACTGGTCCTGGATGACGCTAAAAATCGCGCAAAGTTGTGAAGGCTTAGTCGGAAGGCAGACCCTGGCAACAATAGCCGGAATTAATGTCAGACAGAAAAGAAAAACAAGTCAGTTTTTACATATTTGTCTATGTGGCACTTTTATTACATTTCATTTCATATGTTCCACTAGTGACTTGCAAACGTTTTGCTCGGGTTCATTACTATACATTTAATGGTTTATATAGATTCCTCTGAGATGTGATATTTTTTCACACGTATAATATACGTTGACAAGGATAGCCAGCTATCATCATACCGTATTTCATTAAAATCTCATGATGCAGTCACAGACAGACAGACCTACAGTCAAAAGTTGTAAAAAATATGGATTCGGCCTCATTGTCTATAAAATTAATATTTAAATAAGGTTTTCCAAATGGTATATAACGAAGGCTTGTTGCTTCTTACAGATTAATGGTCTCACGAAATCAAAAGAAAAAATTAGACGAGTTACAACAACCACAGTTGAATATCCCAACTTGGATGTAGTTGTCATGGGTAATACTTTCTTAATACTTTCTTAGGTTTACGTGAATATAATATTTTGACATTATAAATGAAACTATCTTTTCGGATTTATTTTGATTTTTCTTTCCCGACGTTTCGAATGCCTTACAGCAACCATGATCACTGGAGAGACTAAGATTTTTGACGTCTTAGAGGTTTATATGCTTGTGACAGACAGTGCCTATCCACAATTTTCCAAAAAAATCAAATAACTAAATTTATTTATTTTAATTGTAATCATTTTAATTTAAATAAAAAAACATATTGTGAAACGAGGTCGGCCCTAAATACGCCGACCAGTTCTGACCCATTGTAGCTCTTGTAAATTCTTAAGAGATACTTGTTATGATTGTAAACTTTTTAATATTTATGAAAAAAAACCGTTAAATACACGATACCACTAAAGGTTACAGATAATTCATTATTACTTCCCAATTTCAACATTATAAAAATATAAAAATACTAGCAATTCCCGCGGCTCCGCCCGCGTTGAAATGGTGGTAGAAGCATGGAAATTTAGGATTAGGTTAGGTTAGTAGTAAGTAATTTGTGATATCATAAATAAATGAAAAAATAAAAATCTGGAGATGGTCTTCAAACAATATCATTTAGGGGAATAAAAAAAGCCTATGACCTATTATCAGATCTACTAAATGTACACAAAAAAAAATCATAAATATCGGTCAAGCGGTTTCGGAGGAGTTCGATAAGAAACACACACGTGACACGAGATTTTTATACATTAGATAATTCGATTCTGTTAGCTTGGCTTGTAAAATAAGGCTTAAAGCAGATGTTATTAGAGCTACGTTAAGGATTTTCTGTATTTACTCGGGTCAGTACCCAAGCTTACAGGCGTAAGCTCTTAGCTCTTAGCTCTTGACTCTGCCGATTTTTTGATAAACTGTTATACATTATGAACAATCGTATCCAATATATGATATATCGAATCAAAAATCTAAATTTAAGTAAAAGTCGAAATCTAACTTAAAATATACAGTATTAATAAAGAATTAAAATTTCGTTCCAGAAGAAAAAGAAAACTCTGCACCACAGGTTACACTTCTAGGAGATTCGCATATTAAATTAGAATATAATAACGAAACATCGATAAAATGTCAAGTTCTTGCAATACCAAAGCCAAATATTACATGGATAGATGATAATGGTGAATTTTACAAATCTAAAGTAAGTTCTTTAACGTTTTAAAAAGTTTTAATAATATAATCATAGGAGTTTACTAAAATAATAAACATATTACCAAGGTTATCAAACTGGACTCACCCAAATACTTGAGTATTTTAGACGTAAAAGCTGCTAAGAATGTTAAATTGACCTGTAAAGCTACAAATGAAGAAGGCCACGATGAAAAGTCAGTGACTTTAGAAGTAAACAGAAATAAGTTTTTAACAATATTGGAATATCCAAAAGGTAATGTTATGTTTATTTATTTAGATGTTCCCTGTTAAATTTAATGTTTGTTGCGCAAAGATAAAATTTGCTTTATCTTTGCGCAACTTGGACTTAATGCAAACTTGGACGTCTAGTAACTATAAGTTTCCTCTCTAATTTAATCTTTATACGTCAAGCGATTTTCGATATTTCGTGGTGAATGAGTGAATGTGAGTGTGAGTGTGTGAATGAAAAAAACCTTTCGCTTTGATAATTAAATATAGATTTATTTATTTTTAAAAGGCATACTAACTAAATTCATATAGTAACATTGTTTGACATATTTCTGTTTTCTTTAATATAAATCTAACTTAAAAGTATGAACAGCTTTTTATAAAATAAATGTATAACAACACTCTTAGATTTTTTTATATAATTTCTTTTATTTAGATATTAAAATAAAGTACAAGAAAAGTGAAGAACTAAAATGTAAAGTAAACGCCTATCCACCGGCCCAAATTTCTTGGTATAGAAATAATATAAAACTAAGTAACGATGTGGATTTTGAAATTGCACCGGATAACACAACGTTGAGAATAAAAGAAATGCAACAGTATTTAAAAGGCATATATTATGTCGAAATATCTAATGAACTTAAAACAGAAAAAAAAATTTTCAACGTCTTTATTGACGGTACAAGTAAGTTTTGTAAAGTTATATTTCGGTAAAGACAAATCCTAAATTTTATATTTTTTTTAATAACTAAAATAGTTTGAACTTTGAATATAAAAAAAAAAGATTCTGATCTTATAAGAATGCAAAACATTTAAATTTTTAGGTTTTTGTGCAAAATTCGAAAAAAAATTACATATATTACTGACTCTTTTTTCAGAACCAGTTATTGATAAAACTAATGAAACATATATCACAATTTGGGGTTCGGAAACAGATATATATTGCAGGTCAGTGTAAAATTTGTAGATTTTCGTAAGAATCACTACATGATAAAAACTTTGAATTATAATACAGTTTAAGATTTTGATAAACGTTTTCACCTTATTATTTTTAGCATTATCAAAGGTGAACCTGAACCTGTCATTAAATGGAGGTTTAAAAATTATATTAATTCGACTGAATTTGAAGAGCTCACTCAAAGAGGTAGCGTTTATCACTTCAGGCCGGCTGAAAAAGAGCATAATGGAATTTACATGTGTATAGCCGAAAATCAATTAGGAGAGGACACATTTAATATTGAATTTGTTGTTCAATGTATGTATGCGATGCTTCTATAGTTAGATACTTACAAGTTTAGAACAAAAAATTTTTTACTTATTTATTTATTTAATTAATGGATTTATAAGATTAACTTATGTGTGTATTTGTCTGTGGCGTCGTAGCCCAAAAACATGTGAACTGATTTTAATTTAATATTTTGTATATAAGGTGACTCTTAACTACAACTATATATAAACCAATAAAATCCATTCAACCTATTGCAAACTATCAGTTCTTTTTAATCGGTGAAATAATATGGCATGAACGATTGATGCTGTCTACGTTTTACGTCTCTTACTTGTGGAAACTTAATAATTGTTAAATGAATAATATATTTTTATGCCAATAAGACAAAATGTATGCAGTTTTCATTACCTAATGTAAAACGACAGAATGTTAACTTGCTTCTTAATAAAGACATATTAAATACGGTATTCCACGGTTTTCTTGGGATTGACATTAGATTCAGGTCTGCAATGGGGTCCCCATCTCTCGTCTCTTGTGAGTAGACTGAGCTCCGCCGTTTTCTCTGTCAGAAAAGTCAGGCAGCTAACTGACGTCGATACTGCCAGACTTGTCTATTTTAGCTACTTTCATAGCATTTTAGCGTATGGTATTTTGTTGTGGGGTAATGCTGCGGACATTAAATCCATATTTATAATCCAAAAAAGGGCCATTCGGGCTATTTATAACATAAGCGCTCGGGATACTCTTCGCGAACTTTTTAAAGAAATAGGTATACTTACGGTTGCTTTGCAATATATATATTGTAACATTGTATTCGTTCGACAAAACATTAATTGCTACTCAAGACACAGCGACAAACACGATATAAATACAAGAAAAGGATAAACCTGTAACACCCACTTTTCGCCTTCAAAAAGTAAATAGGTCTTTTATGGGGCAAGTTGTACGCATGTATAATAAAATTCCACAGTCCATATTGAGCTTGCCTTTGAAACAATTTAAATCTAAAATTAAAAATACATTATTGAATAAGGCTTATTATACTATAGCGGAATACTTAGAAGATGTAAATGCGTGGGATTAATGTCTTGTTGTGTCTCAAGTAGCATAAATAGATAAATATTGTAATCAAATATTTTTTGAAAAGAGCAACTACGGAGTTTCTCGCCGGCTCTTCTCGGCAGAACAGCATTCCGAGTCGGTGGTAGCTTATTCCCAGACTTACAGACTTACTTAATTTAAAATTTAATCATGTAAAAATGACGATTCAAAAGAACTTTGTAAAAGTATATTTGAATAAAGAATATTTTGATTTGATTTGATGTACCTAAAAAGTGACAATTCAAAATTGATTGTAAAAGTCTATGTGAATAAAATATACTTTGAATTCATTTGCTATTACGTCGTCTAGAGTATACAAGATACTTTATTCTTTACTAAACTACTAGACTCATTGAACTAGCCTCACTAAATGAGATATTGTGTTTGAGTATTTTAAGAGTTATTTATTTGTATTATACATTATGTATATTCACACTGTAAATCGTATAAAATTAAATGTAAATACATTATTATCTAGATGCCCCGACTATAATAAGGACAAGATCCATTGTAAAAATAAGAGGTGGGGAAAATCTAACGTTACCTTGTGAAGTAAGTGGAAATCCAAGTCCTACTGTAAATTGGTTCTTTAATGATACGAAAATTGAAAAGATTTCAAGTAAATATTTAATTTTCCGAAATAATGAATTAAGGTATGTATACTTAACTAAACTAGTATAAGTGTAAGTTTAAGTAAGGCACAGTACCTTCACACAGCCAAATCTGTTCCAGAGTCTTTTTGATTAATAATTGCAATTATTGTTTCCCGTAGAAAACTGTCTCTGTCACTCCTTTTAATGTGTACAGCTATAACTTTATTTAGTAGTGAACGATGGTGCGTAATTTTATTGAATAATGAAGAAAGTGCATTTTTAAAGAATGATATTACTTGTACTTGCTTATTAAAATCAAAATACGAGTATATAAGTTAAGTTTGAAATTTAACTAAATTTAACCTTGGATAGTTCATAGTAATAATCGTCAATTTACAAAAAATATATCATTACGTAATTTATAGTAAGCTAACAGGGTTAGAATAAGAACTTCCCGACTCCATTTATTAATAATTTCATGACTGAAAAACTCGATGAATAATTTGGGTGGATGCCGTGCATGTTTGCACTTTAAGACAAACACGGCAGTTAAATAAATATATCGAAAGTTTTAACTGTGCTAACAGTTTTACACTTTTAATATTTCATATCCAACAGTAATAAATCTACCATTATTTTGTAGGTATTTAGAATAGTACAATTTATAGTTTTACAGTTACACTTGGTCATGAAGGTATTTACTCGTGTCTGGCGAAAAATAAAATTGATGAAGATAAGATGAATATAAAAGTAGCAGTTATTAGTAAGTATGAAAATCTATATTTTTACTTTATAGAATGCGTTCTGTTTTATGACTATTATTTAATATAGACTACGTCGATTTTAGTTCCTCCAACAATAGACCCTCCTGAATCTAGTTTAATAACTTTAAAAGCAGGAGAACAATTAAAGTTATCATGTAAAGCCCATGGTCATCCGGAACCTAGGATTGAATGGATATATTACAGTTTTGATAAGAAGCAGCAACAACTTCCATTGTAGGTATTATTTATTAGAAAGTTACTTTTCGCTTAAATGACTTATTGTATTATCATAGTTATACCTAATATATTTGTGCAGAAATAATAGTACATATACCAAAGCCAAAATACAGTTACAAGATGCTGGACAGTATGTCTGTGTGGCCAGTAACACCCGGGTGCCCAGTGATTCCAAGAGAATGTCAATCCGTGTAGAAGTTGCAGGTATCGTCCAAAGTTTTTTTACCCCACAATATCTTCAAATCACCACCATGGCTTAAGCAGAATATAAAATGGACGTAGTTAAGCAGAAAGGACTCAACCCACAAAAAGTAACTTTTGAGTTATAGGCGTTTTAAGGGCGCTTGTAGACGCTAGGAAAACTCACCGTGTCTACACAAGAATCTTTTCGGATGTAGCGGCGAAAATTTTCTTATCTGCTTCAGATAAGAAAAATAGATGCGTGTACACGATAAGAATATTTTCGTACTGTCGTGCGTAGGGTTTGGTGCACCCTGCACATGTTGATTTGTGAGACTGGGTGGATTATATTGCGCGGTAAGCTTACGTTAAATAATACAGTTAAAATAAATTTTTGCATTTTAAACAAAGCTTTTCTCGTGTGAAATAGTTATTTTTAAAAAGTATAGAAATTATATAGTAATGTTATAATTTTTAGAACAATTTCTAGCGGTAAAGTTTATCCGTAGTTTTTTAGAAATTAGTTGAATTAAGTTTTGTTCGTTAGTTTTTCAGAACTAATTTGAACACGTTAATAATGTACATTAGGTAATATGGATAAAAGAGTCTACTTACTAGTACTACTTCGTTTTAGTTCGAATCATCATATTAATTCGAATCAAGGGTTTATTCGAATCATGATTCGATTTTTTTGTCGGGTGATTCGAGTTATTTCGAATACTAAATCTCGATTCGAGTCCTATCACTAAAAATAATAAATTGTAGGAACAACTACACAATGTGAATGTCAATGTCCACGCATAAAATATACTCAACCTACCCGAACCACCACGCGGCTTCCCCCGCCCCTCTCAGCGCGTCGTGTCTAACGTAGATAAGATTTTTTTCTTATGTAACGCCGGAGCTATGTACACAGGGCGCGCGTAGAAACGACACGAATTCTTGCGTAGACCCGGCGAGTGAAGATGAAGATTTGGAATATTTTGAAATATTGTAACGTATGGGCAAATATATTTATAATTTAATGAGTAAATTTAAATTACAAAGAATGAAGTATTTTTTTATTTTTGGAAAAATGTGGGGAGTATGCGTTTCTTTTTAATTTCTCAAAAAGGACCTAGGTTCAAAAAGGAAAAGGATAAGGGTTCTTTAACAAGTTACAAGACTTGTTAAAGAAGTAATATTTAAAAACAAAATGATTGATTAATTTGTAAAGAGAATATTTATTAAAAAGGACCAAGTTCCTAAAAGCTAATTTATATTCGTCTCCATGATTCTCATCACTAAGCTCCTTTGTTAAATATCAGTACCACTGGTTAAATGCGTAAGCGATCCTGCGACGCCCTATTAAAACGGAGGGATATTTTAAAAGTTTTTCGGGTACGGGTACTATTGGCTTCTCTTAAGCCGGTGAGTCCAACATAACCACCTGGTTATATGCGTAAATGCGAAAACGCATTCTGAAATCCCAACGTAAAACGGAAAAAGGTGACTGCCAGATACCATTATATTTAGGTAGAGGGCTTATGATTTTAAGTGTTTAAGGTTTTAAAACTATCTACCCTATCTATGTAACTTTACTTTAAAGCTCAGAGTAGATAGCATTTTTTGCAATCAATTTTTTCAGAAGATATTAAAAAAAATATATATGAATATTGAATATTAAGTCCTTACAAACTACCGCTAAAATTTCCTTTTCTGTAGGTACTCGGGTCGTAGTGCTTCAGTTATACGTAGCTTGGGACATTTCAGCTGAATACAAAATCGGCTTGTTTCATCGTAAATCAGTTTATCAGAATGAACTCAACCAGAGTTGTTTTAGGCGAATAAAAGTTTACTTTTTTCTATAAGAAGGTAATATTTAACTGAAGCGACTTTAGTGTTTTGTAACATTTCTGTTATATTTAACATAGACCTGCTTAGAGATTTATATAGAGATACCTATCGTATAAATAAAGGTTAGATCCTATCTTTAAAAAGTAATCATATAATTATAAATTTACGAATCTTTTTTGCTGAGTAAAAGAACCAACTGTAAGGCTTAGGTTAGGCATAAAAAAACTCAATTTTGACCATAGCCCGGAGTTAAGAGAGAGAGAGAGAGAGTAAATCAATTTATGAGAAATGACCCACACAGTTTGAGTAGTTACTTTTAGTTGAATAAAATATGTACTAGTTTATATGAAAGGTAATTTAACAGAAACCACTTAAGTGCCTTGACACATATCTATTCTTTAGAATTGGATTTATCAAAAATGACCCAAACAGCCTGGGTCATTACAGAGATTTGTAGAGAGATACCTTACTTATATGAGGGTTGGTTCCTATCATTACAAAAACAGTCTTATAGTTGTAGATTCACGGATCTTTTTTGCTGAGTGATAGAACCAACTGTTAGGACCTGTTTGGCATAAATAACTATTTTTTGACCAAAGTGTGGGTTGAGTCCTTTCTGCTAAACTACGTCCAAATTCAGCATGTTAAAAGCAACATGGCTTAGATCATTCAGGCCAATTATTTTCTTTAAGCAAATGCTACGTTCAAGCTTATTTAGCTAATATGGCTTGTAGTGTTAATGATAACATTTTATTTTGCTTAATTAATAAAATAACAGTTTTTAAAATTGACGACTTTGTGAAACTTTCAGCTGCTCCGCAATTTGAAGCTATGCCCCACATTTTGGAAGGTGTTGTAGGTGACTTGGTGCTACAGGTTCCATGTAAAACACTTAATTCTCCTGTGCCAAATATTACATGGGAGTATAAAACAAACGAAAGAACAAAAGGAAAACCTATGACCGAAGGTATTTAATTTATATTTGCGGCGCCATAAAATCATAAAGTTTCATCTTGTGCGGTCAAAATGTGCATATATCGAATTTTTTGACAGTGTGTTTTTTTCGGTCTTTTTGCGCACCAGCGGTAAGAAACGTATCGGGCTCATTTTTTGTGATATATAATATCTCTATATAACTCATGAGTATATATCATCTACCAATTATGCTTTTAGATACCTATTAAGGAAACATAGAGGTTGTAACGTCAGGCTTTAAATTAAAATGAAATTAAATTCAAAGTAAAAGTAAAGTTCTTTAATTTCAGTTGGGGGAGACTATGTTATTGACAGTTTAAACACTTTGGTACTAAAGAAAATTACGAAGAATACTGAAGGCCTATATAAATGTATCGCCAAAAATGCTGATGGTACTGCTTCTCATGAATACGAAATACGAATAAAAGGTAACCTTACTGGCGAAAGAAAAGCTGTTTTTTTTTCATATCATTATCATCGGCAGGATTTTATAACGTCAACTTTACATTTGCCATCCAATTTTATAAATTAGATGTTTACATAATATTAAGATTATGACGGAGACACGTCTGTCTATATAATTTATGCATCATCATCATAATTGCATAGGCTACTAATTTTTGATTGGCCAAATAAAATATTTTTTTTCAATTAGGTACATATAGACATATTAATGGTAAATTATAAAATTGTGTAAAAATATAAATTGAATATAGAAGCGAAATGAAATATAATAATATACCTTCTTGAAAAAATCTATATCATAATATAATTTTATAAGTTAATCAATAGAAGTCGCTGTAAGTTTTTTAAAAAACGCCGTTTAAATTATGGTCTGTTTATACTCTTATATGAATCCCTTTTTAATAATAAAAAATTTTAGCTTTGGCTCGCGGCTTTGCCTGCGAAATGGCGTTGAAACAACTGAAAAAAATCAGCTTTGCATACTTATTGCCTATTGATATTGTTATGTTAGCCGTAACGATTCTCATAACTTGTTTCGACGCGATAAACCGCATTCTGTTTTGTAAAACTTTTAAACCTTGGGAACTATCTATCCAAATAAAATACGAGAGAAAGGCTGGGGATAAAAATATATTAAAACCAAAACAAAGTCAAAGTTGTAAAAGTGTTAAATATTGTTTGAGTGCTAGTAATACATCACTTCTAGATTTTCCACATCCAAGTATAGAAGATCTAAGGAAAAGTATCTTAATAGAAGAGGGAAAATCTACTACACTCAATTGTCCAATGCACACCAGTGATTCAGGTGAACGTTATACCCGCTGGTACAAGGTAAGCTGCCGGATGAACATAATTGAACAAGATCCCAGAGACGCCAGATATCACTTATTTTCTCACGAACCAAATGTTCGTGACTAAGTAGTTTAAGCATGTACTTAGAGTGTATGGGATCCCGCTAGTTTGGGCCGACGGCCAGTTAAGAAGTGCCCGATGCTAAAATTTAAGTTAAATAACATTCACTTTTCATAAAACTTTAGTGCTGATTTTTTACGTACGTTTTAGAGAATATAGTTAAAATTAATAATCAACACTGCCAGTTTCCATCACACGCGTCTAGAAATATCAACTGACGGAAACTTATACCAGATTGGTGTAAGTTTTCGTACGTAATTTATACCAGAGGCTTTACGGCTACATTAACTCATATAAGACGCTTTAGAGCTCCCAAAAATCATTTAACTTTACTTATAGTCTATCTGATATAGTCTATTTCTGTTTCGATTTTTATACAAACATCCCCCCAGATGTGAACCGCGTGATAATCGACTGATTATTACATTATAACTCTAATGATAAACTTGAGTATATTACTAATATAGGTTTTTTTGTTTTTTTATTTTTATTTTTGCCATCAGCTTTTTCTTATTCAGCTCTTTATAGCAATTGAGCCGTATAAATGTAGGGTTATTTCTCCTGTTTTGACCAATTACTGAAGTTGTCTACTTTGGGAAGCTATTATAAAATGTTTGTTACAATTTTACAAAATTAAATATTAGAAAGGAAATTAATGTTTTTGGCAGTTAATGCATTGTTTTTTTTATATTTCGACTAAAAGCCCAAAATGTCGATTTACCCAGTTTTGGACGAGAAAATAAAGTATCCAGAAAGAAAATATAGTTTTTATTTTGGTCCACCCAATCAAGTCAGGTATTTAAAGCAAAAGCAGTGTAAGGAATCGTGATTATCTTTTATTAAACTCAAATTATAAATTTTACAGTCAAACAATTTAAAAAAATCGGTTCTCGGTTGAAAGAGTGCCTTTTTTATAATAATATTACTTTGATACTCGCTCTCGTTGCGGTCGGGTCGGTTTTTTTCATCTATCATTGCACCAAACTTCTTTAAAATCTGTTTAGTGGTTTTCTCGTGATGCTCTCAATCAGGTATCAGAAGCAAAAGCAGTGTAAGAAATTGCGATTATTTTTCGTTAACCTAAATTATAATTTTTCTATTAATGCAATTCAAACAATCGGGCTTCTAATGCATTCTTTTTATTACTTAGTGAATCGCCGTCATTCCGGAAGGGTCAGTCCCTAGATACGGTTGAACGATAGACGGGAGATTACAGTATAGACACAGTGTAAAGAATATATATATATATATATATATATATATATATATATATATATATATATATATATATATATATATATATATATATATACACTACACTAAAGTTTTATATATATATATATATATATATATATATATATAAACATGTCAAAGTTAAAAGACAGACGGGAAGCATGAAGCATAGTTTTAAGTTCCACATAACCAGTCGTGGTATGCGCCAATGCATTTCCAAACATTAAAAAAAATGGAAACGATAATCATATCGATTTTGCAAAAAATTTCACGTCCGTCATATTCAATCTGTACAAAAATCTAGTAATATGTCATATTCATAATCGTCACCTCCAAACACCATGAAAATGATACCCATATTGATTTTATGAAAGTATTATCGTCAGCCGTCTTGAATTTAGACAAAAATCTAGTAATATGTCATATTCGTAATCGGCACCCCCAAAAACCATGAAAACGATACCCGTATTGATTTTATAAAAAAATTGAATATTGTCATATTCATAATCGGCCCAAAAACCAATCTAGTAAACAATAATATGCATAATTTAGCCTAATAAATTGCACAAGAATTGCTCGTTTAAAGGTATTACATAAGATATAATAGTCATGATTCTAGAGAAACACTTGTTTCACGTCTGCTTAAAGCAGTTTTTTTTTATTTTTCTTAATTTTATACGATCAGTCAATGAAATGGCTGGTTATAAGCCGTGGTTGGCGAACAGGTGTTTTTTAATTTATAGCGATTGAGGCATTTAAATGTAACGCAATATTACTTAACTATTTATAAACTATACTTTAAAATTGATTTTATTCGGTTGCGGTGCGAGACCCGGATTTGAACCCGCATCACTCGGTTATACAAGCGACGCGTTACCACTGGGCTACCACCGCCTCGACTATACCAACTGAAATGAATAGTAAAATATTTCAGCCAACTCATTTATCTTTGCAAGTCGTATATTCCGACTTATCAATGTATTGACTCAGTCTCATTTCCATATGTGTCCCGGCGGACAGACGAAGTCGCGTAATATTATGTTATCCGCGTAAATCATAGGGGTTTCTTTTTTTAAATAAACGCCATGCTTTGATTTATTAAACGAAAAGAAAAACGAATGACTTCATATTTTCTCTATGGGAGATTTTCGATGAAATTCCATATTATTATATTTTGATTAATATTTTAGTGTAATATCCCTTAGAGATATTCAGAATATCAGCAGTAGTTTGGATTGTTTACTGGTTATGGGCCTAACCTAAAAATGAACATAGGTCAAATTTAATTTATTGCGTAGGTTTTTATTTTGAGTGTTCAATTGTAGAAAAGTGTATTATCGATCTGAAACTGGGTTTTTTATGCGGAAAGTGTTTAACATCTTGACCCATTAGACTTTATAGTTAGTTATGTACCTATTGGTAGACTAACCACCTGAATTTATACGCACATTTGTTTATTGCTTACTATAACATAAACTGATTAATTGATAACACTATAACTTAAGGTACAGATTTTTTGGTTATAAAGAAGCAAATGAATTTTATTCAATTTAAAAACAGTTCATAGCCCTAACTATTATATTATTATTCAAATAATAAAAATACTACACACATTAAAACTTTTTGTCTGATCCGGGACTCGAACCTCATAATCCGCAGCCTAGCTAAGTACTAATAAACTGCTACTGCTTTTGAAATACCTAACACCCTCCTTATTGTTATTAATTTAGTTCTACAATGTTTTATATATTTCAGAATGGAATGGTAACAAAATACTGTACGGATACAAAGTGTACCTTAGAATTATCTAGCATGACAACGGCTGACAATGGTATATACACATGTCGTGTTAGCACAATATATGGCTCATATTCAACTCATAATAAAATTATTGTGGGTTTTAAACCACGTTTCAGAGATGAAGTAGAAAGTATTATACGTTTTAAAGAAAACGGTGACGCGTCTTTAAATTGTGGCGCATACGGAGAACCTGCCCCTAAGGTAATTTTTTTTATTCTGTTATTTTTTGTGACTAAAATGCTTAATACATATTGTTATGTATACACACAAATATGTATTAAGCATTATAAATGAAACTATCTTTTCGGGATGCCTCTTCCGAAACCATGATTGCTGTAAAACATTCGAAACGTAGAGAACCGAAAATCAAAGTAAATCCACTACTAAATCCGAAAAGATAGTTACATTTATCATGTCAAATACTCGCATTAACTTGAGATAGTATTAAAACGTAGGCAGTTTGTGATTTGATAATTTTTCAACATATTTATAATACGCTTTTAAATCTAATTCTAGAAACATTTTTGTATCTTATAAATTTAAATATTCGGAAGTGTTACATAAGGTTTTATTTAGGTTTTTGACACACGTTTAGCTTAGTTATTGTGGGGGGAGGGGGGGGGGTGTGGCCAAATACGTCCATGGACTTAGACTTCCCTTAAAGATTTCCATGACAATCGATCTTGTGCCATCCGCATCCAGTGGGCGTCCGTAAAATTTTAAACTCTACAAATTTTTATTTGTAAATTTTATCTAGTTTGTACCGTTATTGAGTAACTGTGAAAAAAATATTTGGCATTTTTTTTTGTACTCTACTCGGCTTTTGTCGGGGATTGCTGACACTAAAATTTTAAACAATTTTTCGTATCATTCAAACTACAAGATATCAAAAATGCAAAGTTGTATGCCAAATGTTTTAATTTCAGATCTAATTTGACTGGACTAGTACAACTGTCTAATAACCGGCCATCACTTATTTCCCGTACTTTTAAATTTACAGGTAAACTGGTATCACGATTCAAGCAATGTATTAGAAAAATCCGACCATTACAACTTTAAAATGACCGTTGATTGTGTTGGAAAATATAAATGTATTGTAAGCAACGGTTTTGGTACTATTAGTCGAACCTTTGAAATCCAAAGTGATAGCGGTATGTATAATTTTGCAATGTTATATGTATGTAGGTATTTGCTAAGAACATAATCAGGTTAGGCTTTACCAAAGTCCATAATGTGGGAGCAATACATAGAGTGCAAATCATTTAATATAACACTTTTTAAAATTTACTAGGCCATAGTCCACCGCGTTGGCCTAGTGCGTGTTGGCAGACTTCACATGTCTTTTGAAAACTTGCTAAATTCTCTCAGACATGCAGCTTTTCTCAGGATATTTTTCCTCCACCGTAAGACAAGTGGTAATCATGATAGAAATAATTTTATATGCGAATCATGTCATCATATCAGAGCATATCAGAGTTGCGAGACCCGGATTGAACCCGCATCCCTCGGTTATCCAAGCGAGCGCATTACCGCTGGGCTACCACGGGCTAGAAATCCTTACTAATTACAATAGTCTCCCTATGCGATACTTATGCGGAGGTTTTACGTAACACATTTGTTTACTAGACTACTATCTAGAGATAACCGAAAGACCGAGATAGCGAAAGCTGTAAGCAACAATAAAATCCTGGTATGAGTCGATTAAATATAGTACTACGGGACTTAACGCGTGTATTATTTATTGGTATAAATAAATATCTTATTCATGACGTTTCGACCGGGTTGTACCAGCCGTGGTTACAGGCAGACTGGCGGAGGACGGCATCGCCTGCCACGTTTTGAGGTGTATGTTGCTAATACCCTCATTTGACTTTAACAATTTATTATATTTATTTACACTAAACACGGTACTAATATTCTCCACGGGTAGGTCGGACAAACAAGGGTGATATCTAAATTTTTCTATAACCGGATTCCACGCAAACGACAGCTTGTACCCATCCTCACGATTGAAGGTTAGGTGTTTTTTGATTTCGATTGCCTCGCGAATAATACTTCGGAAGTATCTTCGATCGGTGGACAAAACCTTCGGCTGGTGGAGCTCAATCCAGTAATTGGAATTAGAGTAGAGCGGATGTTCTGCTATCGCTGATTTTGCTGTCTGGCGATTCTTTACAGCAATGATGTGTTATTTGACTTTCTTCACGATTAATTTTGTAAACACCCGGTGTTTGGTACGAAATAACATCCGCCAGCGTACGCAAAAGTTTTTCAAACTTGGAAAACGGAACGATATAGTCCTTATAGAGAAATTTTACCTTACGATACTTTTACTTTGAATATTTAATTCCATAAAATGTACCAAATTTTAATAACCGATATACCTCTTATATAACGCTGAAAATTAAAAAACTGTATTTTTTTTACAGTATGTCAAATAAATATTCCATTTAAAAGAAATATGCCACTGTTCCTGACAAGAAAATCTGCGTGGATATTAACTAATAATATAACAATAAATACTGACATTAGAATAGATTGCATAAAACACTATGTATCTGATGGTAAAAGAACCTTCATTTCTCCCTTATACGCGACTTGCATTGAAAAGACCATATTTAAAACAGATTATGGAAACATCGACATATCAGAACTGAAATGCGACAGTCCTATTGAATTGGTGATAAGAGGTAACAATGAATCTTGTGCTAAGGGTAATTCTGAATTGTTACAAGTTGGATTTGAAATTCAAACATCTTTCCTAAGTGTATATGATGTGTGTATTGATAAAGTAAAAAATTACCAATATTTTATAAGATACGCTTTGAATGAAAACGCGGCAAATAGTTTACCAGAAGAAGTAGTGCATTTCGTTGAATCTTCATACATGCCATTTAAATTTGAAGATCTATACGACTGTAGTAAGCAAGTGGGTTCTATTTATGCTAAAACTGGCATCAATTTAAGTGAAGGTAATAAGTGCTGTTTTGCTGGAAAGCAGCTTGTGAGTCCAAAGGACATGTTACCAGGGCTTCCTCAACTAACAACATATAATAACGTGAATGTGATTCCCCTATGGAGCACTTGTGGAACTGAGGTGAGTTAGCATATTAATAGATAATGTTGTAAGTATTTAAATTTCCTTGCTTACTGACCATATTCTTATAATGTAGAACGGTGTATTTTCTGTTTTTCACTAAACCGTAAAAAAAACTATTAAACTATTGCATAGTTTTCTAGTTCTCTTTATACCTTAGGTGCAAAACTGTCCCAACCATACATGAGAATCAATATTTTTCGTAAAAAAAAAGAAGTGAAATAATTATTCACCACTTTATTTATATTTTTACAATAGTACTCATGACACGTTAATAAAATGAATACATCTCTATTATGTATTCATAAACACCAAATAATATTGGAACACTTTTGCACCGCTTTGGGAAAAATAAAAATTCGAAGCTGTAATGCTTAGTCCGGAGACCTTTTGCTTTCTTCATTTCTGCCGATCTTTACAAGTTTTAAGCAATAGTCAAGAGAAATTCTATGTTGTACTCGTATTCGTTTCCATAAAAAATTGACATCAGTAAACCATCATCAGATGGTGGTGAGTCATAATTCCTTAGTAAAGACCTGTTCAAGTTTGTCCTTAAATGTTAAAAAGGTTTGTGCTCTATGCAGGCTATTGTAGCACTTCAAATTCTGGCTTATTCAACCAATTCGAACCAATTTTTTCGCGAGTGCTTGAGGTCTTTATTGTGTCATGTCTGCTATTGTTAACATATTTATCTTACTTTGTGTCATGTCTGCTATTGTAAACATATAATTAAAGTTTTAAAAATACGATTTGTTTACGATGTATGGTTGGGACAGTTTTGCACCTAAGAGTATATTCGCAAATATTGCCCATGTAACGTAGGTTAATCGATTAGAATTTCGATAGACACAAAACTTTTAAGGCTTCTTCTCATTTATTTTATTATTATTACTCGACATTTCACATATTTTGTTCACAACCATCATCGCTCCCGTAACCATGATCGCTATAAAAATACTTTTATCAAAGTAAAGCAGCAAATTAATCCAATGATCTGAGGACAGCTTCCTTAGAAGCTGCGTATTTATAAGTTAGTCAGTCATACGAGTACATTGTACAAACAAACTGTACTGTAGAACGTAAAATAACAGAACACATTAATGCTGGGCAGTAATAAACAACGACAATAAGTCAGCTATCGCTAAACATTTTTTGGAAGTTTGAACTAATTACTGGATTTAGTTACATAATTCCCAGGAGCTCTTCCCAGAACGCCATTATACTCCCCTAGCTATTAAAAGAAGCAATTGAAACTACTTACTTAGTGTCATGAATTTAAAAATCAGTAGTAAAAATGGGTTCGATAAAAAATTGTGGTACAATTATGAGTGTCTGTTAACTGGATACAGTTAAATTCGTTATTTTTCTTAAAAATTATGTAACACATGTTGTAATATTCTGGCTTATTTTTTACTTAATTTAATATACTACAATATAGATTTAGTACGATTTTTTTTAGTTTTGGTACGTTTATGTATTTTTTCATGGAAAGAGAAATTTTGCATTGTAAAAAGTATATTTACTCATGGTTTACAAAACTATTATTTCAATAGATTCTTTACTTAGATTTTTCTTTTTATTTTACATATTTTAGAACTGGGACGAAGTAGGAAGACGTGTTAGATCTCTTGCTATGTCACGGGGGACCATATTGGAAGTTTGGACAGGATCTTCGGAATCATTACAGCTTCATCACCAAAAATTTGATAGATACGAGTATGTTACAATAAATGATAAATATGATCGTTCACAAAGAGTTCCACTTTATATATGGAAGGTATTATTTTATTACATAAATATACTCGTTATAAATTCAAAGTAATAGGTTTTAAAAACATATTGTCCTGTAACATTTTCTAGTTACAATTGCATCGAGACTTACCAAAGTCTCGCGTATGTACTGGCTTAAACACGTGGTTGTGAGATTGGTGAAATTTATCTACCTAATTATTACGTTTATTGATATTTAATATAGTAATTGTTGGAAAACTTCTAATTAAATGTTTTATCGTGGTGATTTTTTATGCCTACGTAATTTTACGTCGGTCAGAACTGAAAATTGCTGTCCAATTTTCCTCTGATAAACCAGAGGAAAATTGAGAAAGTGTAATATTACCTTACCAAGTAGATATGTATGGAGGGCGATTTATAGGTGGCAATATATAAATTGCCCAGTTGTCTCTTTGGCACATTTAATTGTAATATAGATCTAAACCAAGGTGTTTCAGGACTTATGAATCTGTAATCGTAAATGTATTAGAGCATTGAATATAACTTTCTAGAAAGATATCTTTGAAGGCAGACACTAATCCCAAAATCTTATTTTTAGTTCGTGATATCTGAACAAATGTCAGGAAAAGAAACTTTGAAGGAAGGTCTCGCAATTGTCTTAATAAATTCTCCAAACCTTAAGGCAGAAGCTGTAGAGCAAATTCCTTGCAAAAGGGACATTTGCAACGAAACAAAGTGGATGTATAGTTCCCAATGGCGTGATCCTTCAAAGGGTTTCGTATTTTGCTGCAATGTCACGGACTTTATGTCAACGTTTCATTATAATAATCTTTTTTCATCCAAGTTGAAACCTTTAAAGTAATTCGTATGACAATTATTGCATTAAAGATTTAACAGAAGTAAAAGATACAGGTTAAGGTGACGTGTGCACTATGTGTTACTCAATCACTAGGGACTGAAATACATAAAGATCTCGACTGAAGCGAGAGTGTAATTCGCCATAATACTGCCTCTTAAATGTAGGTACTTAATAAATATAAGATTTTATATAAAATTTGTTTACTTTTATTTACTTAAATTTACGGAAATTAATGTTTGCGAATTTATGGTTATTTTGTTACGAACGGAATGAACGATAGGTATCAGGCCTCCACTCGCCGTTTACACAGATTTTTCTCAGACTTGTGATAAAATATCTCATTATATTCTTTTCGGAATATTGAGATACAGACTAGTACATTGATATACACAGCGAGCTTCTAGGTTTGACTCAATCGTGTTCTAGTAACTGTAGTCAAGCAGTAATCATAATGATTATTGTTCATCCTTTATTTCAGTTCCATCAGAAGTACTACAAGGATTCTATCAAGGTCTTTTATTACGTAAATTATATTAATTTAGTTTTCAAGCACAGTTTTTTGTTTATACGTCGATGATAATAAAATCTTTATAATTATTAAAATTATCAATGATTGTAGTGACTTCTAGAATAATTTTGATATCTTAGCTACGTATCTAATATGTAAAAATCTCGTGTCACTGTGTTTGTTATCGAGCTCCTCCGAAACGGCTCGTTTTATGTGTATATTTGGTAAGTCTGAGAATAGATTGTATGCTATTTTCTATCCCCTTAGGTCAGGGGTCGGCAACCTGCGGCTCGCGAGCCACATGCGGCTCTTTGGATGTGAAGCTGCGGCTCTTTAGTTCTATACGCAAATAATATTTCTTTTAAAAATAAAAAAAACATTCAAAAATCATATTAAAGTACACGTTAGTGTTGTAAGACTTACAATGTAAATAAATGTTTAATTGTTTTAATTTTTTACTTAAATAATAAGTGATTATCTAATAATGCCATATATACATAATCTAATAATTAGATAATAATAATAGAAATTAGATACTAATTTGTTGTGAAAACACACTGCTTACCTAATATGAATAAATATATATTTTTCTTATGAATAAAATATAGATTAGTTTTTTTATGAAAGACCTTTATTTATGCAAGTACTATTTATGGTTGGCAAGAAAAAAAATTGTGACTCTTTAAAAACTTTGAAATTTTGTACTTAAATTGTAATTTTTGACTCTTCCGACTCAAAAGGTTGCCGATTACTGCCTTAGGTAATAAGGGTGGCCCTATCAAGATATTTTATTTTTTATTTTTAGACCTCTTTATTTCTTACATTTTTAGGATTGGGCATCAAAAAATACTAGTAAACCTTAAATTTTCAACCGTCTACCACCAATACTTATTTTTTAATAGTATTTAGAATGCGGGTGGAGCCGCGAAAATCGTTAGTAATATATGACTACGTGGTAGGTAAGACAGAATTAAGATAATATACTAGCATAACCTTCATGCCGAATCCTATTAAAAACCATGAAATATTTCATTATAATTTGAATATGAAGCTCTAAGCAAAATAAAGATTTAAAATGAGTCTGATGTGGAAAATTTGTAAAAATAAAATGCTCTTAATGAATGCTAGGTTATAATGTCTCATTCATCATGATCAAACTTACTTACCTAGTTCGTTTAATCATCAATTATATTCGAAATTGAGAAGAGAATCTTGTATGGTAACATCGACTTTTTCTTCTAGAATGAAATTTTAATTTTGCATATATAATACGATACTAGCGACTCGTCCTCGCTTCACTCAGGCCGGTGCCAAGACCAAGCGTAGTGAGGCGCTTGAATTTGATTCTCGCGTACATAATTTTTTTTTTGCGATTCCTCCTAAGGAGAAAGATTTGTTTAACTTACAATATGGTGTAAAAAAGTAAAATAATGTGCATAAAATGCTTAAAGCCTTTAACTTATTTAAAACGGTAAGGATTAATACCGTATTTGTGTAAATAGCTTTCCAATAACCGCTTTTTAATTTCCCATTTTTTAAACTATTAAGATGAATATGTTATTCTTAAGAAATAGACATAGACATATATCGTATAACTCCCAGACGACTTATTTTTGTCCGACACCTTCAACAGATATCATTATATTTTAACCAATGTATACAAAAACTTGACAAATTATATACTAAAACCTTCCTGGAGAACCATTCTATCCATTGGTGAAACTTGCATGAAAATCGTGCAGTAGTTTTTGAGTTTATCGCGAGACAGACAGACAGACAGACGCGGCGGAGGACTTTGTTTTATAATATGTATAGATAATATACACTGCACCTGCCTGACTGCCTGTCTGTCTGTGACAGTATATAGGGAGAAACTATTGCAGAGCGTGGATAAGTAAGAAGTGTAAACAAGCTGCCACACAGAATTGACTTGCTTCTATTTCAGCGATTATAGCACAATTTAAGGCTTATATCACTTACCGCTATTTGAAGCACTTTGTTCGTTTATAACATTAAATATATAACATTAAAAGGTTCTGTGACATAAAATTCCTGCTCTTCAAGTAGTATTGTAGTTTTAAATGCTCTGTTTCTATTTTATATATTCTATGTCAATAGTTTCTTTATGAATCATGGCTACTCAATTTTTTTTGGCTTTACACTTTATCCCGGGTTACATAATCTATGTTAATAATACAAGGATCCTAACGATACTACGAACATCGAAATCAGTTTAGGCGTTTAGAAGTTATGGTGGAATAAAGAAACTCACAAACATACATACATACTTACATGAACCCTGAAAACATACAGACTCACACTCCTTTTTTTGTCAGCCGAGTAAAAAGCATACCCGTCAACGTGAACAAACGAGACACAATAGATTTTCAATTGTTATAAATCTACATTGACCGCGCGCCCGTTGATAGGTTAAATTAGTAAAAGTTGTTACTATGTTTTTTACAACTTACCTAACTGAAGTTTTTGGTCAAATATGTCTACAACAACTTTTCGACTTTATAGAGTAGATTTTAAAGAACTCGCAATAAAACCTATTACCTTATTGCAGTGAAACCTTATTCAGAGATAATAAATAAGCTTAAATATTTTTACGAACGCGAGATATTAAGAATTTGTATTAATACATTAAGTGCAGTATATCCAAACTATTATGAGTTCACACGGATGGGGCTAAAAATGAAATAGGCTGTGGAGCTGCATTTTTAGATTTAAACAGGTATCGATTGTAAATTTAGCATCAGTGCTCAAATATCAATAATGTTTATAGAACTAATAGCTATTGCCGAGGCCATTTCTTACATCCAAACTATAGACTATCAAAATGTTGTAGTGTACATTGACTCTAAAAGTGCTCTATTCTATCTTTTAAAATGTATATCAAGTTTTAGAGGGCATCCTATTGCCTTTCTAAATAAATTAAATGAACTCAATACTTCTAATAAAACTGTAACCTTACAATTGATTCCATCACATGTTGGGCTAACTGGCAATGAAAAAGTTGACCATTTGGCTAAGGAAGCAATTAACGGAACTAATCAATTTTAGTTTTCACTAAGGCGTTTCGTGTAAACTAGTTTTCACTAGTTAAAACTGAGAACGGGTTTTAACTGTAACATATACATATCCCGATGTCACCTCCGCTATCTTATCGTAAGCATTAAAGTCATTTTTTGATGCAAAACAATGTCCGGTCAAAACAAAATTCATCTAAAATTTAATAAATATTACGAAATTATTAATTATCAAATGGGTGTTTAAAACATCTCAAATCGTGCTTAAAGTTACAACAGTTAATGCAATTTTATAGTAACATAATAAGCATATTAATTTTCATAATAAAAGTATTTTATTAGAAAAGGTAGTTAAAAAAATTTGCCACCTGAGAAGACTTATGTTGGCTGAGACTTTTAACAACCTCCATTTTTTATAATCTTTAGCGGACACATCAGTGAATACATAATATAATGTAAAGGAGTTAAGATGTGCGATCTCCAATGCCTGTTCAATGGCTGACATAGTAGCTTCAGGATAATCTGCTTCCTGTCCCAGCTCAATTTCACTTATAGCCTTCTTAAATTGTTCTCTATCTCTCGTGACAGTACGTGGTTGTACACATTTTGAAAAAAATATCACAGTATTACTAATCACAACATTTCTTACACCATATAAGAATATCATAGACGTATAAATTTTATACCTTCCATACATAGTAACTAAGCACATTTGCAACACAGAAAAACACGAATAATAGTTAAAATAAAATAGAACTCAGTATCAAGAGTAACGAAAATAAAATTATCTGTATAACTTGTAGTTGAATTAATAACACTATCGAAAACTTTATCTGTGTTTCCTTCACTTGACTTATTTCATCGAACATTGAAGCAGCTCATCTACAAAAGCTAAACTAGATTTTTCTTCTTGTCCTTTCGCATAGCACAAAACAAATTCAATTACGAAAAATAATAATATTTTATTAACCTCTTGAGTATCGAGGACATGATGACATCATGGGCGAAGTCGAAGAACTTATAACCTTTAATAAGTTATTATAAATGAAACTACCTTTTCGGATTTTATTCGGGAGAGACTCTCCCGTGACCATGATTGCTGTAAAGCATTCGAAACCGTCGGGAACTAAAAAATAAATCCGCGACAAAATCCGAAAAGGTAGTTTCATTTATAATGTCGAATAATTGCGTAAATCTAAGAAAGTATTATAAGAAAGTATTATTTAATAAATAAATAAATAAATATGTTGGGACATTATTACAACAGCGCCATCTAGTTCCGTGGTAAGCTACGTTACGTGCTTGTGCTACGGATACCAGATAGTTGATATACTACACATATAAATTTTTAAATACATACATATTATAAATATAAACACCCATGACTGGAGTACAAACATTCGTGATTAGCAAATGAATGCCCCCAGCGGGACTCAAACCCGCGACCGCTGGCGCAGAAAGTAGGGTCACTACCAACTGAGCCAAACGAGTCTTCAAAATTTAATAAGTTAAATTTTTTTAATGCCCATACAAAACTTCAAAGTACCACTTCTAGGTTCCATACTATTTGACGGAAGTGATATGTACTGGGTCCATTTATTCTCAAGGATTCTGCGTCATTGAAAACGTAATTTTAATTTTTGTCTAACTTCATAATTTAATTGCTTGTTATAACTTTGCTGTTCATATTTTGTATGTAATTACCAGATCAAATAAAAAACTGTTATCTGTAGAGATATTGATATGGACACGTAGAATATTATAAACATGTATAATTAAATTAAAATACATAATGAATTTGGGAGTTAAGAGAAGACAGAGAAGAAATATGAAAGAGTGAAAAGGTGACAAATAATAAAGTGCAAGAGCCAGTTTCACAGGGAAAATGTGATGTTCAAAACCACAACAAACATGAAACCAACAAACCAACAAACATGTAACATAAATACAGCAATTTGCATTCCTACTCTTCTTACCAAGAACAGTTCTCCGTATTGCATCGCGAAGACGAGCATGCGCGTCTTCAGGGAGAACAATAGCGGACTTCAAGAAGGTATTAACAAGAAAGTTTTATGAACTCGTCGTCCTTAGAAAGCTAGTGCTGTTGCAATTATGACATAGGTCATATTTCAACGTGTTTATTCTAAGGGAAATACCCCGAGAATAATCACAGCATAGTTTATTTTAATATAGAAGTCTATAGTGCCTGGAATGTATAATAATATGTGATAAAGCGTTATCATAATTCATAAGCACAGTTCTGTTTGAACTTGGCAAGCGAGATGTTAAGACGACACTTCGGTCGTCGTCTTGTTTTCGAAATGATTGGAAAAAGTTTCATTTATTTCTATATACTATTCGAAATTTTACATTCTGTTAATAGTGAAGCATCGAAGGGTACCCTAAATTTCGTCATTAATGGTACAGGGTCAATGAGTAATGAAATTGGACAAGTGAAGAAAAATAATGGTATGTGTATGAATTTTATTAGCGTTTACTCGTGACTTTTTCCGCGTTGCAAAAACTAAAATAATAGTTTAAAAAAACTAAAAACACGCTTTTTATAGAAAACCAAACTAAAAAATAGAAAATAAATTTTAATGAATTTAAATTAATTATTTGATTTTAAAAAAAGCGTGGGGTGCATGGTGTCAATAGTTATAAATATTTTATTGACAGATATGAGTAGAGTGATTATCATTTTAATAATATCTTAAAAAGCACCCCACGCGTTTTTTTAAAATCAAATAATTAATTTTAATTCATTAAAATTTATTTTCTATTTTTTAGTTTGGTTTTCTATAAAAAGCGTGTTTTTAGTTTTTTTAAACTATTATTTATTTTTTACTTTTTAGTTTCTAAAAAGCGACATCTATTGAACACAATATGTAATCTATATACAATACTAGAGGGAGATGTTTGTAAATTAGTTTTTTTAAACTATTATTTATTTTCTACTTTTTAGTTTGGTTTATATATCAAATTAGTGTATTGTCATCGGTCCTCGATAAATCTACAAAGTTGGAACGAAATCTGGCCGTTTAAAGTAGGTCAAAATCGCGCCCAAAGAAGTCGGTTACAAACATACAAACATACAAACATACAGGTGAAGCTAATAAAAAGCGTGTAAAAACAGCTTTACCTACTTACTGGTATTGTTTTATTAGCAGTAACGGTTAGTAGTATTAGCAGTAAATTTTTTAAATACAATTTATTTATATTTTATTTATTTATTAGGGATGGTACACAGCACAGAAAAAGTGATTAGAAAAAGTTATATACAATTATGAAGGCCAATTTTTTTTAATTATTAAAATTAAATTAAGAACATAAAACAAACGTGCAAAAAAAAAGAAAAAAAAACAATGTCATGAAACCGATAAAAAACTTATTATCATATTAAACTAAACTAAATACTCTTAGGAAGTAAAAATTAAGAGTATAAATCAATGATATTCTAACGGTTCGGTCCCACGGCGTGCCGGGCGACGGGCCGCGCCAGGCGTTGCTCCGCCCGTGTAGGCCCGTCGTGGCCCGTTTTGAGCATTCCCACGGCCCGTGCCCGCCTGGTGCGGTCTGTTGTCTAACATTCTCCACTCCATCATGTGCGCGTACGCGCATGCGCCACCGCAGGCGAAATGAACGATTAACAAGCAACGCAGACGCGCCCATACAGGCCGCGATGGGCGCCGCCGCGCCGCGCCTTTGAACTTACCGACTCCCGATGGATCAGTCGGGCGACAAGAGGCCACCACGGGCTTCAGCGGATGCATCGGTTCCCACGGCCCGTCGGTCCGGCGCGGTGCGGACGGATCTGTGTGAAAACAGGCCGTGGGACACGGCTTTAACAAACAGATATGTTGTGAGCGCGCAATCGTGAAGACTCGAAAACGTCCTAATTGGGACGTATTGCATTTAGTCTGTGTCACGCATTGCGACGAGTGGTACGCTGCTACAAAATTTAAAAAAAGGCCATCCTGTGTATTTAGGAAATGTACCAATTATGATACCAAAATTAATAAAACACAAGGGATCTCATACCACATGTAAGAACGCAGTATACTTCGATTTATTAATATATTTAAATTATTTGCCTAATTTTCTGATATGTGATCGGTCGCTAGAATAATGTTTGTTTACATTGACGCGCAATTGAAAACACTAGCTGTCTCTTTGTTTCTTTTTGATTTTATCGACTATCTCCTTTCTATCATTTTGACTTGTAGTGAAATGTACCTTGAATGAAAAGTGTGTATGTGTGCTGCGCGGAACACTTTTTTCGTTTGTTTAGTAAGCGTATAACGGTGCGGTCCCACGGCGCGCCAGGCGACGGTCCGCGCCAGGCGTTGCTCCGCCCGTGTACGCCCGTCGCCGCCCGTTTTGAGCGTTCCCACGGCCCGTGCCCGCCTGGTGCAGTCTGTTGTCTGACATTCTCCACTCCATCATGTGCGCGTACGCGCATGCGCCGCCGCAGGCGAAATGAACGATTACCAAGCAACGCAGACGCGCCCGTACAGGCCGCGACGGGCGAGGACGCGCCGCGCCGCGCCGCGCCTTTGAACTTACCGACTCCCGATGGATCGGACGGACGACAAGAGACCACCACGGGCTTCATCGGATGCATCGGTTCCCACGGCCCGTCGGTCCGGCGCGGCGCGGACTGATCTGTGAGAAAACGGGCCGTGGGACCCGGCTTTAACATATCTGTTTATTAGAATATCATTGGTATAAATAATATTTTCTCTTTTTAAAAAGTAATACATAATATTTAAAAATAATAATAATAGTAATAAAGTAAGCATCAAATATTCATAAAATGTATACAAATATAAGTATTTTATTACATGTTGTTTTGAATATGTAGGTTAAAGAACTGTCGTATGATTTTATTTATAAATATATTTTTAGATCCATTAAAAATAATTATACAATAATATTTAATTTAATCACTATAATAATTCCCAGCCCTCTTAGAGTCTGTCTTAGACTAAAAGGGCTGAGAATTATTATATATATAGAAAAGTGACAGAGTTTCTAACATCCCACTACAATCTTAAAATGTTTGGACCTCGCGTAGTCGAAATTAACTATATAATTATTAACTGTAAAAATATATTTATACATAACTTCCAGATTACCCATATCCAAGTCAAAAACATCTATCTATCCAAAAGTACGAACAGGGAAGTTCTACTACACTCAATTGTCCATATCCTAGTGATTCAGGTGAACGTTATACCCGCTGGTACAAGGTAAGTTGCCGCATGAACATAATCGACCGAGATCCCAGGATCGCCGGACATTACTTATTTTCTCAAGAACCAAATGTTCGTTACTTAGTAGTTTTAGCAAGCTAGTTTGGGCCGAGTTTCACAAAATTCACTTTTCTTAAAGCTTCAATACTGATTTTTATGAAAGAGTATGTTCTCTTGAATATAGATAAAGATTAAAATTAATCATCACTACCAGTTTCCGTCACACACGTTTGTCCGTATCTTATACCAAAAACTTTTCGTCTTCGATAAGTCACATGTAACGCTTTAGAGCTCCCAAAAATAAGGGAACTTTACTTATAGTCTGTCTATATTACAGTCTTGATTTTAAACATAACATTCAGGGAACTATTTTAATACATTTTGTAAGCAGTCAGCTGCCAGACTAATTGAATGGGCTAAACATTTCCCCAGATATGGATCGCATGATTATTGACCGATTATTAAATTATAAGTCTAATGATAAACATATATTATGTCTAAGTATATACTAATTTAGGTTTTTATTTTTTTAATTCTGCCATCAGTTTTAACTGATTCTACTCTTTATAGCAATTGAGGCGTTTAAATGTAAGGCAATAGTAGTTACTGCTTTTTTAAATACCTGACATCCTCCTAACTTTTTGTAATTTAGTTAAAAAATTTTTATATATTTCAGAATGGATATCTAATCAAGAACTGTAATAATAAGGAATGTATTTTAAAATTATCTGGCATGACAACGGCTGACACCGGTATATACACATGTCGTGTCAGGACAATATATGGCTCATATTCAACTCATAGGAAAATCATTGTGGGTTTTAAACCACGTTTCAGAGGTGAAGTAGAAAGTATTATACGTTTTAAAGAAAACGGTGATGCGTCTTTAAATTGTAGTACATACGGAGAACCTGCCCCTACGGTAATTTTTATTAATTTTGTTAATTTTTTTTGTGACAAGAATATATTGGTATGTACCACACACCAATATGTATTAAGTTTTCTAAATGAAATTATCTTTTCGGACTGTGTCTCCAGTGACCATGGTTGCTGTAAAGCAACGAAACGTCGGGAATCAAAAATCAAAATTAATCCGCGACTAAATTCGAAAAGATAGTTTTATATATAATGTCATATATAAGCGTAAGATCAGTGGCGTGTCATAGGAGAGGCCTATGTCCAGCAGTGGACGAATGCAGGCTGAAAATGATGATGATTATGATGATATCCGCATAAATCTATGAAAGTATTTTATTTAGGGGCGTTTATGATTGGATTTTTTATATCTTTATAATACGCTGTGTTAGCGATAAATCTAAAATAAATTGCCGTTTTAGCGATAAGGCCGCTTTTTGTGAACTTTCCTGTTATGTATTTGATGTCTTATTTTTGTGTGTACAATAAATAGTTATTACTATAATTATTAATACGCTTTAAGTATAAAATTCTAGATACATATTTGTATCTTATATCTCCAATTTATATTGATAGTGAGGTTGTTAACTACACGTTTAGCTCAATTATTGGGGGGAGCATAAAGTGTTCGTTTGTTAATTTTAGCCCAGATACGTCCACTGCTGGACTTAGGTCTCCCCCAAAGATTTCCTCGACAGCCGGTCTTGTGTCATCCACATCCAGTGAGCGTCGGCGTTCGTCCTGTGAGCGATGTGTCCCACCCATTGTCACTTGAGCTTGGATATTCGATGGACTATGTCAAAGATCTTGGTCCTTCTGCATATCTCCTTATTCCTGACTCGATCTTGCAGGAAAACTCCAAGCATGGCCCTCTGTATTGCTCTCTGTGTGGCCTTGAGCTTACTTTTAATGCTCATTATGAGGGTTGCCATATTTCATCATTGAAAACACACACTGGTTGAAGAGTTTTGTCTTGAGACACTGCGGTATTTGGAACGAGATGACGTTGCGTATCTTCTTGAAAGTGTACCAATACGAATTTGATTTAAATAGAGTCTCCGAAGAAGTTGGCGAGAAAAATGAACATGAGCAAGACAAAAAATATGTCGAATGTCTATGGTGCAACCACTCCAGGTTTTATAGGGGTTTTAAGCTCGAAGTTGTACACGAGTAGGTATACCTTGGAGAAACAAATAATCTCAATAATAACCGGTATTGATATAATTAATGTATGTATGTATCAAAAGAAATATATGTGAAGTGTATCAACTATTTGGTAATCATAACAAACAGTATATTACCATAGATTACTATTATAGACTGTATATTACCATGGAATACTGCTGTGTACTAATGTCTCAATAAATTTTATATTTATGCAATATTTACACTGTGGTATCAGATAAAGTCATTTATAATATAATATTTGTTCATGAGTATACCTACGCCTTAAGGACTAAATATTTCCAATGATTTTATATTTAAATTTCCCTTGAATTTTCTTATTAGTACCTATCACTTTCAAATGAACTTAATGTAACTAGTCTTTCAAATGAACTAAATCCACTTACACATATCCAATAAGCGGCCATCACTTATTTTCCGTAGTTTTTTATTTACAGGTAAAATGGTATTATGCTTCAAGGAAGTTATTAGAAGAATCCGACCATTATAACTTTAAAATGACTGTTGATTATGTTGGAAAATATCAATGTATTGTAAGCAACGATTTTGGTACTATTAGTCGAACCTTTGAAATCCAAAGTGACAGAGGTATGTATAATTAAAAATGTAACATATATGTAGTAGATGCTAAGAACATTATCAGGTCACGCTTTGCCAAAGCGAAGCGTAAAGATAAATCAAAAATTAAAAAACTTCGATAAATTCTAAACACTAAACTAAGACAGGCCGTGGTAGCCCAGAGGTAACGCGTCGCTTGTATGACCGTGTGATGCGGGTTCAAATCCGGGTCTCGCACCTCTGATATTTTCATGTGCGAAGCATTTCTATCCTGATCCACTTGTCGTACGGTGAAAGAAAACATCGTGAGGAAACCTGCATGTCTGAGAAAACCTAGCAAGTTTTCTTAAGACATGTGAAGTCCGCCAACACCCACTAGGCCAGCGCGGTGGACTATGGCCTGATCCCCCCTCGTACTGAGGGAGGCCCGTGCCCAACAGTGGGACGTTAAAAAGGGCTGATGATGATGAAATTCTAAAAGAAAGATTATTTTTATATTATTTAAGCTAATATAAATTTGATTATTAAGTATTTATATTGCGTTAAATATTTTTCGTTGTATTTGATAGATTTTGACATAATTTTCCGAATATTCTAATAGCATCCAGGACTATATATTATATTCAGGTGCATTTACAGTATAAATACTTGTGCGTGGTAACGCTTCAATCAGTTTTTAAAATATTCTTATATGATTATTATAAAATACGCAATTAGTCCGACAATGGTCATGTTGTATTATAGATAAATAAAAGTGTTTTAAAGTTAATACAGAAATATTATCTAACTGTAAAACAAAAAAAAAAGTTTCCTTAGATAAAAAATTGAAATATTCAATGGAATAAAATATAAACAAAGGAATTCGAAATTATTATAAAAGAGACACTTGTAGTTGCACAGACTTCATTTTTAATCGAGAACAGTGATTACTTATCAATCAGGTATGAGGAAATAAATCTTGGCCTATAGCCAACCGGCATTCGTTATGAAGCGATTCGATTTCTACAATCGTCATCGCTTAAACGCAGCGTATGCATCTTGAACTTTAAATCACTAATAATTGAAATAAATTTACATTGTCTACCATCATCTATTCGTTGACAACAGATCACGTGACATATCTAAGTCATATGTCAAACCCATACATTTTGGACTTTTCTACTATCGCTTTCGCTAATCGATTGTTACATTGTCTAGGCCTATCATTAAATGTAGGAAATGTATTTACGCATCCTATTTGCTTACTAGACTACCGAAGAGGTAACCGGCTAAAAAAGCCATACATAACGAAAGCTCCAAGCAACAATAAAATTCTAACATGAGTGGATTAAATTTATTGAAAGTTTTTTGACTTATTTTTACTTATTATTATTACATGTAATATAGAAAGATGGGCTTTAATCTAACAGTTAAACATTGTTTTATTCGAATGTTTTTGAGAGTAACCAACTTTTTCAGGATAATTATGTTAGTCTTTATGAGTATTGGAGTTTATATATTCAAAGAATCGATTGGGCAGTATAGTTTATCTACAAGAAGCGGCCACATGTAAAATTTTTCACGGACACTAGAAATAGTGTTTTAGTTTTGTTTTCTGTGTATACTTAGATGAAAACTTATATTATTGATATAAAAAAAAGATTCGCTTCTGCTTTATTTTATTAAACACCTTATGATTATAAATTCCATAAGATGTACCTAAATTTATTAAGGATACTAAAGTAGGTATAGCTTCCCGCGCGAAAATCGAATATACCTTGTTTCAATATATTTGTTCCACTTAAATTTCCAATAAACTTACTATACAAAGTATGACGCAATTATTAATTATATACCTACCAATTCTAAAATTAGGAATTACATTTTCCTCGTTACAACATCTAACATACACAACTGTTATAAATTATATTTACATAACCTTTTTGTTTGGTTTTGACTAAAGCACAGTTTTAACTGTCAGTTCATTCCAAGATGAGTGTATTTTTTGGACTCATTATAACTCTAGATTTTACCTAAATGCATGTACATAGAATATGTGCCTTAAAGCTACCTGAGGGTAATAACGCCCACCTAATAAACAAGTTTATTATTTTCTATAATTGTCATTTAAATGCAACGAGAAACTTGATTAAAATATTCGACATAGTCTTTTAATCGAAATATAGGTACCTAATAGATAAGATATATAACCCTTCATGATTTCCGTGCTAATAATATGTTTTTAAAAACTTTTTCTTGGGCGTTATTAAACATGCTATGTTTAATACCGCCTGTTTTTTGCTAAACGCAAAAAATACATTATTAGGGCTTATATTTAATTCAATTAATCTAATGTATTTAGTAAAACATAGCAGTCACATATAAATTTATTTATTAAAATTAATTTAAGGAATGTAAAAAATCCACAATTAACATAAAAAAATTAAAATTTCTATCCAAGTATAAATTAACTTGAAACTTTTGTTATAACCATTTTTAACTGAACTTTTTTAGTTTGAACATAAATATTAATAAAAACAATAAAAAAAAATAACGTAGCGACTGCGTTTGCATAAAAATAAGATTAACGGATAGTGGAATAACACCGATGCAACGCAAATAACGCACAACAGCTATGTTCGAACAAGAAACTAATAATTCTTACTTAGTAAAAATAACAAGTTATCTTTAAGTAAAGCTGTTTAATACTGACTGTATTAAACAGCTTTACTTAAAGATAACTTGAGCTATAGAATTCACAATAACTTAGTTATTGTTTTATTTTTATAATAGAATAAAAACGGCCACGTGATAGTTAACAACGCCCGTGTATTGGTCAATAGCACCCAACGGTCATATGACTCGGCGTTATTGTCCGAAGTGGACGTTACTGTATTTATGAACGTTTTTCACAAAATTACGTATAAAGACTTAAAAATATTAACGAAACATGAAGGGTAGTTAACAACACAATAATACATATTATGTAAAATTATGCAAGATTAATATCAAAATAACTTAAAATTTACAACTTCGGCTGAGTATTTTTTATAATAGCGTCATCCGTGGCCGATGTGGTTGAAACACTCTCGTCTCTGGTAATATAACGGATCCCGAGACTTGCGCTCATGCTAGTGCATCTATTGGTGTGATGCACACGCTAGGCGTGTATCTATTTGTGTGATGTACGTGTACGCGAAAGATGACGTAGCTTATTCGAATAATGCCATGTCTTTTGTAGTTTCGGCGTTATTAAACACTGGGCGTTATTTGCATCAGGTACCTTACATTATGTAAACTATAAGAATAAAATATACCTACTATACCAGCAAATAACCCTGAAAATTAAAAACTGTATTTTTTTACAGTATGTGAAATGAATATTGCATTTAAAAGAAATATGCCACTGTTCCTGACAAGAAAATTTGCGTGGATTTTAACTAATAATATAACAATAAATACTGACATTAGAATAGATTGCATAAAACACTATATATCTGATGGTAAAAGAACATTCATTTCTCCCTTATACGCGACTTGCATTGAAAAGACCATATTTAAAACAGATTATGGAAACATCGACATATCAGAACTGAAATGCGACAGTCCTATCGAATTGGCGATAAGAGGTAGCAGTGAACCTTGTGCTAAGGGTAATTCTGAATTGGTACAAGTTGGATATGAAATTGAAACATCTTTCCTAAGTGTATATGATGTTTGTATTGATAAAGTTAAAAATTACCCATATTTTATAAGATATGCTATGAATAATAACGCGGCAAATAGTTTACCAAAAGAATTAGTGCATTTCGTTGAATCTTCATACATGCCATTCATATTTGAAGACCTATACGACTGTAGTAAGCAAGTGGGTTCTATTTATGCTAAAACTGGCGTCAATATAAGTGAAGTTAATAAGTGCTGTTTTGCTAGAAAGCAGCTTGTGAGTCCAAAGGACATGTTACCAGGGCTTCCTCAACTAACAACATATAATAACGTGAATGTTATTCCCCAATGGAGCACTTGTGGAACTGAGGTGAGTTAGCATATTAATAGATATGTTGTATGTATTTAAATTTCCTAGCTTACTGACCATATTATTATAATGTAGAACGGTGTATTTTCTGTTTTTACTAAACCGTATAAAAGTTCTTTTTCTAGTTCTCTTTGTATATTCGCTAACATTGCCCATGTCACGTAGGCCAATCGATTAGAATTTCGATAGGCATGAACTGAACTACTAACTTTAAACTACCTTTCTGCCACATTTAAAATTTTTTGCACAATAAATGAAGGAATTTCATAAAAACTTGCAAGAGCTCTTAGACCTCCTTAATCCGGCCCTTGGGCATAATTCGATCCTACTGGACGTTTACTAACAATTAACTACCTCCGTGCCAAAATTAAAGTTTGTAGCACAAAAGACGAAGGACTTTCATAAACACTTGTGTGAGACTGTTTAGAACACCTTATTTTTTTTTATGGGACAAAGGGGGTAAACGGGCAAGAGGCTCACCTGATGGAAAGTGATTACCTCCGCCCATGGACATCTGCTTGCAGATGCGTTGCCGGCCTTTCAGGAAAGGGAGGGAGGGAGAGGAAGGGAGGAGGGAGTGAGGGGGGGGGGGTAGGAGGGATGGGGAGTGACCTCCTGGACTCTCACTTACCGGACGATACGCGACAGCATAGCTGCCACTTCACGCCGGTCTCCTGTGAGAGAGTGGTACTATGCGAGGCGTGCCGGCCCATTCGGCTGCTACCCGAAAGTACGTCTAGTGGTTTTCAAGATTTCGTGTTTAATCAATCAGTGAGTGTTTTTCGCATTCATATATTATAGCTCGGGAGGTAGTGCTATAGTTGACCCAGTCATTTCATACCGGCTGAAAATCATAACAATAATAGTTTACACCTAATACATAACAGCTCTGAACGTCAGCTGCTCCGATAGCGGTAGAGCTAAAGGAGACAGCATAACAAAGTCATTGGAAAAAAATCTGCTCCGATGAATTTTATACCAAGCGAAACTGTATGATATAGTATAAAAATTGAGATATATAAATTTCATAAGGTATAAAATAAATTTATTTGTCAAATTTTAAATGAGGTTTTTGCACGTGACTGACATTGAACACCCCCCTCGTTAATACAGCTGACGATAATTTTTTGAAAAAATATGATTAAAACAATGATTTAATACAGTTTCGCTTGGTATAAAATTCATCGGAGCAGATTTTTTTCCAATGACTTTGTCATGCTGTCTCCTTTAGCTCCACCGCGATTGGAGCAGCTGACGTTCAGAGCTGTTATGTATAAGCGGAAAACTATTATTGTTATGATTTTCAGCCGGTATAAAATAACTTGTTCAACTATAGCGCTACCTCCCGTAGTATTATTGATTTAACCGGATGAATATAACTCGTCATGAATTTAAAAATCAGTGGTAAAAAATGAATTCGTTAAAAGATTGTGGTCCAGGGAACTATTAGTGTTTGAAAAAAATCCTTTTTTTCTTCAGACGTATGTAACAAATCTATATTCTATTTATAAAGCTGAAGAGTTCGTTTGTTTGTTTGGTTGAACGCGCTAATCTCAGGAACTACTAGTTCGATTTGAAAAATTCTTTTTGTGTTTGATAGTACGTTTATCGAGAAAAGCTATAGGCTATAATACATCCCGCTACGATTAATAGGAGCTGAGCACCAATGAAAAATGTTGCAAAAACGGGAGAAAATATTCCTTTTGAGAGCTTCCGTTGCGTGCGCTGCGTAAACAGTTAAATTTATCCAAAAATTATGTATGACGCAATTGTTCCCCTTTAAAAGTTCTAAAAAAAGACCGCAATAGTATATGTCTATCTTTTAAGGTTGACTCGCTGTAACCTTTTTTATGGTAATCAAATTTGTTTTAAGAAAATGCATTATTTGCGAGGGTGTTTTTATAAACATGATAATAATCCTTATCTAAATAAATAACTTATTCACCACAAGTATTTAATTTTGAACAAAATTGCTCTTGGCATCATATGATTTCAATGAATATCTTACGAGATTTTAAAATAACTCCGCAACAAAATAAAAATCACCGCGTGCAAGACGCGACGGTGGCGAAGTGGGGAAAATAATTTGATTTCCAGCCTTTAGAACGCGAGCGAAGCTGCGGTAAAGGCTAGTGTTATAATATTCTGGCTTATTTTTTACTTAATCTTAGTATACTACAAAATATAGATTTGTTACGATTTTACTACAGTTTTGGTAAGTTTATGTATTTTTTAATGAAAAGAGAAATTTTGCATTGTTGAAAGTATATTTATAATTTACTCATGGTCTACAAAACTATTAAGTCAATAGATTCTTTACATTTTTTCTCTTTTTTACTTGTTTTAGAACTGGGACGAAGTAGAAAGACGTGTTAGATCTCTTGCTATGTCACAGGATACCATATTGGAAGTTTGGACAGGATCTTCGGAATCATTACAGCTTTATCACCAAAAATTTGATAGATACGAGTATGTTACAATAAATGATAAATATGATCGTTCACAAAGAGTTCCACTTTATATATGGAAGGTATTATTTTATTACATAAATATACTCGTTCTTAATTCAAAGTAATAGTTTTAAAAACATATTTTCCTGTAACATTTTCTAGTTACAATGGCACCGAGACTTACAAAAGCCCCTCGTGTATGTACTGGCTTTAACACGTGGTTGTGAGATTGGTTAAATTTTTCTACCTAATTATTTTGTTTGTTGGTATTTAATTTAGTTATTGCTGGAAACCTTATAGTTAAATATTTTATCGTGGTGATTTTTTACTACTACGTACTATCAGGATTCCGGAGTCAACAATGTCGGTCAGAATAAAATTCCTGGCCAATTTTCCTCTGATGAAACAGCTCTGTGCACATATATAGCATATATATGTGCACATATATAGGTCCTGGGTTCGAGTCCCGGGTCGGGCCAAGTTTAGTTATTGAGTCTTGCTGTTTAGTAAGCCTCAGTAACAGCCCGGAGTTGGGAAGTTGGTGGTGTGTTACCCCCGTGTCTCGGAGAGCACGTAAAGCCGTCGGTCCTGCGCCTTGACTCTCACTGGTCGTGTCGAGTAGTCGTCCCACCGGAGTAAGACATGTATGGTGGACGATTTATAGGTGTCAATAGGGAAGGACCTTATCGAGATCTATAAATTGCCTACCATATAGTACATTTATTGTTGTCGCTTTGGTACATTAAATCTAAACAAAGACATTTCAGGACTTCATAGCTATATAACCTTCTACAATGGTAGTTTTGGAGATAGATACTTATTCCAAAATTTTATTTTTAGTTAGTGATATCTAAAGAAAACTCAAGAGAAGGGAGTATGGAGGAAGGTCTGGCAATAGTCGTAATGAATTCTCCAAACCTTAAGGCAGAAGCTGTAGAGCGAATTCCTTGCAAAAGGGATATTTGCAACGAAACAAAGTGGATGTATAGTTCCCAATGGCGTGATCCTTCAAAGGGTTTCGTATTTTGCTGCAATGTCACGGACTTTATGTCAACGTTTCATTATAATAATCTTTTTTCATCCAAGTTGAAACCTTTAAAGTAATATTTATGACAATTATTGCATTAAAAATGTAACAGAAGTAAATAAAAAAATAAAAAGATACAGGTTAAGGTGACGTGTGCATACAGCACTACTGCACTACTGTGTTACTCAATCCCTAGGGACTGAAATACATAAAGATCTCGACTGAAGCGAGAGCGTTATTCGCCATAATACTGTCTCTTAAATGTAGGTACTTAATAAATATAAGATTTTATATAAAATTTGTTTATTTTTATTTACTTATTGAATTTACTTCCATTGCACGAATTTATTAACAGAAATCTACGGAATTTATATATTAATCTTTGATTATTTACTGTTATTTTGTTACGTTTGGAATGGATAATAGATATAGCAGGCCTCCACCTGCTTTTTGCTAAGGTTTGTGATAAAATATCTCATTATATTCTTTTCGAAATATTGCGATGCTGTATACTAGTACATTGGTATACACAGCGAGCTTCTAGGTTTGTTTTAATCGTATCCTAGTAACTGTAATCAAGCAGTAATCATAGTGATTATTGCTCATCTTTTATTTAAGTTCCATCAGGAGTACTACAAGGTTCCTATCAAGGTCTTTTATTACGTAAATTATATTAATTAAGCTTTCAAGCACTAAAATTTTATTTATACTTAGATGATAATAAAATCTTTATAATTATTAAAAGTATCGATGATTGTAGTGACTTCTAGAATAATAATAATTATTATAGCTACATCATTTCCTTACTATTATTATAAATGCGAAAGTAACTCTGTCTGTCTATCTGTCGCGCTTACACGCCAAACCTACTGAATCGATTTAAATGAAATTTGGTATATAGATAGTATAGAGCCTGAAAAAGGACATAGGTTACTTTTAAAGGTGAAAAAATGTCGGTAAGGGGTTTGAAATAGGGGATGAAAGTTTTTATTTTGTCGTGGTGGGGGGGGGGTGTCGTGTGTGTGTCGTAGGTGAAGCGCAAGCGATCCTGACGTAAGACTGGTGAGCTACTTAGTGTAAATGACGGTGTATATATGAACACTCAAACTGTTGTACACTAATTTATTTCCACCTTTCTTATGTCGTTACACCACATATATCACTTTATCACTTTATACCATTAATAACGAATAACATTAATAACATTACTTAATTATATAATAATTCACTGATTCACTTCACTTTACTTTAATACTTCACGCACTGTCACTTAGCTAAAGCACTACAACGTAACTCGCACAGGAATAGCCCGCTCTTAACGACAAACTTCGTATTTATGGAGAGTAATCAAAGTGGTAAGTGGAGTAAGGCAGTGGTAGCCCAGCGGTAACGCATCGCTTGTATAACCGAGTGATGCGGGTTCAAATCCGGGTCTCGCACCTCTGATATTTTCATGTGCGTGTGCTATGGCCTGATCCCCCTCGTACTGCGGGAGGCCCGTGCCCAGCATTAAGACTTTAAAAAGGGCTGATGACAATCAAAGTGGGGGATGACAGCTAAGTTGTTATGACACTGTTCAACTTCCGGGCTAAAGATATTGCTGACATTAGTTCGTTTAATCATCAATTATATTCAAAATTGACAAACGAATCTCGCATTGTAACATTGTCTTTATCTTCTATAATAAAATTTTAATTTGCATAAATATTATATGGATACTATATTATATCTATTATATACCTGAATCATAACATAAAAAATGGACTTTGATTTTAGTTTGATAATTGTATATGTAACAGTTTTTTATTTAAAAGCTAAAAGCTTTCACGTGTAAGTTGTTTGGGTTTTTTGGCACAAGTGACTGAGTGAAGTGAGTGACTGACTATACAGAAAAAACCCTTAATTTATATCGCTCTAATAATACCATCTTCTTAGAGACTTATTAAACAAGTCAAGCAACAGAGACGAATCTTATCTTTTTTTAAGTGTTGTTTCTTAATGTTGAAATTAAAAAGCAGAACTTGTATCCAATGAGTTTATTTGATAAATGTTAAAAGTTTACAATCATAGGAAGTGTTTCTTAAGGATACACAATCTATACATAATATATATGACAAAGCAAAAGCTTAAAAAATCTGTATATTTAAAAAAAAATAATAACTTGCAATGACAAAGGTCAAAATTCAAATACCTAAAAGGTATAAAGTACAACAATAAAGTATTTTATTCTCACAGGAAAACACAATAGCTGGTTCTATAGAATAGTCCTTAGAAAAGAGGGTGGTTCTTTAAATGGTGAATCATTCCCTGGTACATTAGAAGTTACTTTTAGCCGAAACCGCAGGTCCCGCTAGTATTTAATAAGTATCTTAATTACCTATGTTCACTGCATCCGCGTTGGGATATTCAACTGTAGTTGTTGTAACTCTTGTAATTTTTTCTTTTGATTTTGTTAAACCATTAATCTGTAAGCAGCAATGAATAGATTTATGTATAAATTAATAAATAACAAAAATATAAATCATCATAACAGTTAAAACTTTGTTTTACATTATGTTATGACCCATGTTGGTGAATTAAGCCTGAAGTTGATTTTTTAGTTATACATCATATTCACGAGTTTTAAGCCCTTGAACTACTTATTGTTTCAATACTATATTGTTGTAAGAAGTGTAAAAAAGCTACCACACAGCAACTACAATAAATTGACTTGCTTCTATTACAGTTTATTCACACAAACACTAATTAAACGTATATCACTTACTGCTATTCGAAACATTTTTTTGGGAACATCAAAAGGTTCTGTGACATAAAATTGCTGCCCTTCATTTTGTAGTTTTAAATGTTCTGTTCTTATAATATTGCCATTTGCATCAACTAAGTCCACGGTTTCTAGTAAAACGTCTCTTGCGCTATTATATAGTTCAATTGATAGATAATGTTTATCTGCAATTTTTATTAAGAAAATGTTAATAATGTTCTCCGACCAATTACGGCCATGGCAGCCAATCTCGCTGAGACTAGCCAACTGCACTGAAAGCCTACATCTTAACGTATCTATAATAAAATTCTAACCGAGTCATATGACTGAATATGAAGTCCACTATATGTGGATATTTTTTGAGAAATCTTATTGTTATAATCGTTTTTTATAAACACACCTGTCGAATCTATGTTTTAAGTATTTTTATCTGTCTGTCTGTGTGACCGTGGCCAAATCACGAGAAAATCATTGAACACATTAAAAAATGATTATCCTGGTTGATTCTCAAGTGGTAGTGCCATGCTTGTTACCTTCGGGTAACAGCCGAATGGGCCGGCACGCCCCGTATAGTACCACTCTCTCACAGGAGACCGGCGTGAAGTGGCAGCTATGCTGTCGCGTTTCGTCCGGTAAGTGAGAGTCCGGGAGGCCCACTCCCCATCCCTACTCCCTATCCCTACTCCCTCCTCCCTCCCTCCCTCCCTTTCCTAAAAGGCCGGCAACGCATCTGCAAGCCCTGTGGTGTTGCAGATGTCCATGGGCGGAGGTGATCACTTACCATCAGGTGAGCCTCCTGCCCGTTTGCCCCCTTTGTCCCATAAAAAAAAAAAAAAAAAAAAAAACATAGGATTCTTTTTACTGTAGGAAAATATCATCATGCTTACTAACTGTTTTAACTAATACTATCGTCAAGTTTAAAATTACAATTGTATATTGTTACAATACCTGTAATTTCACCTAATGGTTTGATAGAAGTTTCGTTCAAAGACGTTGGTAGTACAGTAGAAAATCCATGTTGGAAGCTTACAGTAGTTGACGCGCTTACTGTGACGACAGTCTTAAGCTTAGTATTCAACTTAATAAAGTATACTCCTTTTATTTCATTTTTTAATTTGATAATCTTAAAAACAATAAAAACGTTTTTATTAGCCAAATATTTGCATTGTTTTGACATTTGACTGATTGATATGGTTATCAAAAACATTATAATTAAATATAAGTAGATAGAAGTAGACCTTACATAATATATGAATTACCCAAAAAGACTTGTGTATACTTACTTTATTATTTTCTGTAGATAAGAATTGTACTACTTCAACTTCTTTGCCAGTGGAGTCAAGAACCGTAATGTCTGGTTTAATAGATGAGGCACTAATAAATACATCCGAAATTTGACTATCTATTGTGAACTGAAAATATATACTTTACTTAGTAAATCTAAATAGTCATAGTAAGTTAATAGAAGGAAGCGCAAAAGTATAAATAAAAATTTTATTAAATTAGTGAGAGTTTCTACTATTGTCTTTTATAACTTACTTGAAGTTTTTGGTCAAAACTATCTACAAAATCTTTTCGGCTTAATATAGTAGTTTTTGATTTTAACGTACTCGCAATGAAATCTATAACCTGAAAAATTAAATAATATTGTTTATAAAAATATAAAAAACACGACTTCTCTATATTTGGAATAGATCTAATAATGTATTCAGCCCGTTAAAAATCCAGTACTAAAATGGGGAGGTCTGTTAGTTTTTAGTATCCACTAAATGTCAACAGACCTCCCTCGTCTTAATGGGGCTTCGCAGTATTCCTTACGCAGTCAACCACGACGCCCCGACAGCAGGTCTGCTGAAGCAGACCACACATCCAAGGGGCTGCTCTACAGTCCACTCTGGAATTAGTGTGGCTCACCGTCCACCGAAGCGGGCCACCTCTAGACCAGACCAAATCGCCGGACGCTACTGAGCCTCAACCACAACAATATATTAAAATATTAAGTAACAGAATTGCTAATACCTTGCCAATGTCACTTTTGATAATATTAAATACATATCCCGATGTCGCCTCCGCTATCTCATCGTAAGTAAGGTCATTTTTCGCAAAACAATATCCGGTCAAAACAAAATTAACCTGAAATTTAATATTATAAATCATTATTTATCAAATGAGTGTAAATATCTTAAATAGTGTTTAAAGTTTAAGTGATTAATGCAATGTTATGGAATCATAAGCAAACACTTTAATTTTGATAGTAAAAAAAGGTTTTTAAGAAAGTTTAGCCACCTGAGTTGACTTTTGCTGGCTGAGACTTTTAACAACCTCCTTTTTTTTATAATCTTTAGCAGAGGCATCAGTGAATACATATATAAATGAGTTAGGATGTATATTCTCCAAGGCCAGTTCAATGCCTGACATGGAATCTTCAGGGCAATCTCCTCCTCCTCCCAGCTCAATTTCGTTGAGAGCCTTCTTAAATTGTTCTCTATCTCGGGTAACAGCACGTAGTTCTACTTCTGAAAAAAAAAAACAATAATTTAATGTAAATATTACTTATACTATATAAGAATATCATAGACGTATAAATTTTATACCTCCCATGTACAATTAAAATAAAATAGAACTCAGTACTTACTAGGATCATCAAAAGTGACTAAAATAAAATTATCTATATGGCTTGTATTTGAAGAAATTACACTATCAAAAACTTTATCTATGTTTTCCTTCACTTGACTTATTTCATAGAACATTGAAACAGTTCTATCTATTACAAAAGCTAAACTAGATTTTTCTTCGTGTCCTTTCACAAAACACAGAACAAATCCTATCACAAAAAATAATAATATTTTATTAACCAACATCGTGGGCGAAGCCGATGTCGAAAAACTTATAACCGTAAGATTATATTTTTAACGCCTATACAACACTTCAGTGTACCAGCGGACAGTTCGATACCAATTGACAATATGAGAAGTGATACTGGGCCATTTTGTTCTTTGGGAAGCCTGCGTCATTAACAAACACAGTTAAAATTTTTGCCTAACTTTATAATAATTTAAATAAAAAAGTGTTATCGGTTGGAAAATCCACTTAAATTGTTGTTTTGATACTTTAACCCGTCGATGATATAATATATGAGATATTCATATGGACACGTATTATAAACATGAACAATTAAATTAAAATACAGGATGAATTTCGGAGCTAAGAAATATCAAAGAGTGAAAAGGTGAGAAACAAGACACAAATACAAAAAATTAGATTCCTAATCTTCTTAGCAGGAACTGTTCTCCGTACTGCGTCGCGTAAACGAGCGATGCGCGCCTTCAGAAATAACAGTAGCGTACTACAAGAAGGCATTTACAAGAATGTTTTATCAACTCCTCAACAAAACAAAGGATATAAAATGACACTTGGCGAAGCTTTAAAGATTCGCTTTATGCCAGCACCAGCTCACTAAGATTAAGGCGTGTGCTTACTATCACAATCCAGCCGAGCGCGAAGCTTAGAAATGCAAATAGGTGGCCCGACTTCGGTAGGGGACGTGTCTGTTTGATCGTGCGACTAGTGGGCAAAAAGTAAATAGTAAATGATCAGTATTTAGTAGTTCTTATTTAGGTACTAATTAAAGATACATAATGTAAAAGCAAATCTCAAATGTGTTTTTTAACAACATTTATGTAGTTGTAACCTTCTGTCGCGGTCTGCATCTGTTGATATTTTGTCGTATAATTTTAAAATTTTGTCATAATATTATGTTTCATTTCATCGAGTAATGTCGAAAAATGGCATTGGCGCAAAAGTTTATTTATGTTTTTATGTATGTATGTATATATGTGATATAACACGCCATGTCAGCAGGATTGCGCCTATAGTTCTCAACCGATTATATATCTGGCCATAAATACTGTTACAATTAAAAATAAGAAAGATATAACATTTGAATTTGGAATCTTTCATTTTTATTTACAGATTTTATCTCGGGAGATGAAGATAGCACCCAGAACCATGTCGCGTATTTTAAAAGATGACTTAGGACTTGCAGCCTATAAGATGGCCTGAAAGATTGGTCATTTTTTAACTGATAATTTAAAAAAGAATAGGTTGGTAGAATCGAAAAAACTACTGAAGCGGTACGCAAAGGGAGGTCACAGAAAAATTTTGTTTACGGATGAGAAAATCTTTACAATTGAGCAACATTTTAACAAATAAAATGACCGTATTTATGCTCAAACCTCTAAGGAAGCTTCCCAATTAGTCGGCAGAGTGTAACGTGGGCATTACCCGACTTCAGTGATGGTTTGGTGGGGTGTTACCTATGAAGGAGTGACTGAGCCATATTTTTGTGAAAAAGGTATCAAAACATCGGCACAAGTGTATCAAGATACCATTCTTGAGAACGTAGTTAAGCCCCTTAACAACAGCATGTTCAATAACCAAGCATGGTCTTTCCAACAAGACTCGGCGGCGGGTCATAAAGCTCGGTCCACGCAGTCTTGGTTAGAAGCGAACGTTTCGACTTCATCAGAGCTGAAGACTGGCCGTCGTCTAGTCCCATTCTTAATCCGCTGGATTATGATTTATGGTCAGTTTTAGAGAGTACGGCTTGCTCTAAACGGCATGATAATTTGGAGTCCCTAAAACAATCCATACGATTGGCAGTGAAGAATTTTCCCATGGAAAGAGTGCGTGCTTCTATTGATAACTGGCCTCAACGTTTAAAGGACTGTATTGCAGCCAATGGAGACCACTTCGAATAAGCTTTTTATATTTTAAATTGTTTTATATTTATGTATAAAACTAACACACTGTAAAAGTAATAAATATTATTTGCATTAAAAAAAATTATTTGTGACAATATTTATGGCAAGACTATGTATAACCGTTTTCAGTCGGTGTCGATGTCGGTGAATTATTCGAGAGTATTCTTCGCTATTTTTCATGAAAATCGTTCCAATATGGACGCCGCTACACAATGGCGGATTATATATTTTTTCACAACTCCCTCAATATGGCTATCAAAGGGTTTTACTAGTACAATACTATTTTCGTTATACTCCATATTATTTTATTAGATGGTTCAATAATCAATATGAACTGCTTCGAGGACAGTGGCAGAGTTTAATTTCGTGCATAGCCTAGCTTTGTTTTCACTTTGTTTAACTGGTTCGTACATAAGTTACTGGTACGCAAAATAATTTTTGTAATGACAACTTATATTCTAGATGATGGAGTGCAGATGTTATAAGCATTTTTAATAACTATAAATACTCAGAACTTACCTAGGGACTAGCCTATTTGCAAACTTTCCTAAACTGTTACTTTTTAATTAAACCAATCTATACGTAAAGGCTCTTAACTGTATATTAATACTAAGTTATTTTGGTGTTATTTACTTTACAGATACACACTGAACTTACAAGATTATATTACCACATTTTGCAGACTTAGCGTGAACTAAACGCCTAGGTGTAGAATTCACGTTAAGTGAGCATTCATGTTATACCTAGCAACTCACCCTAGCTTCATTCCGATTATATTGTGTGATATTTTACTATTTACAATTTTCTCTGATAATAAGTAGTCTGTGTGCAAATCCATAATATAATCAATCTATGTGCATAACTATAGTCATGATTTCATCCATATTTATTCACCCGTTGTGGTGTGAGTGCGTAACAAACATACATACATCCAAATATCAAAATGTTTACATTTATAACATAATTAAAAGTTAGAAATAAGATATCTGAGAAGTAGTAGTGACTAAGCAAAGTCGGGTTTGTTCGAACACCAACAAGTATAACTCGAGAACGGCTGGACCGATTTTCATGGTTTTTAATTTGTTGTATTTGTCTCCGTCGCGAATAGCAAAGTAACTATAAAAAATTTTGAAAAATTGACAAAAAGGAAAATAACACATTGGAAAAATACAATATGTTCATGGGTTCCGTAACTGTTAAACATTTAATGTTCCGTCAATACGGTAAACTCGGGGAGAGTTTACAGTTGACAGTTTCAAATTTAAATAAAGGTTTCGAATCGACAAGATATATCCACAATATTTGGATAATTGCTTATGATAGTATTTTAAAAAAATATAATAATGTCAGTAATGAAAAAGGATTGACATATTATTATTATATTGGTTGTAAAATATTTATGTGTGCGTTCAAAAAATTATTTTGTGTAATCTAAGGAAAATATAAGTATTTATAATATGTATGTATTACAAATGTATATGTGTAGTATATCAACTGGTTGCGGTTTAGAATCGTTTGGCAGGACGATGGTGGTGGTAGGTGGGGGAGGTAAAGAGGGGATGCTCCCTTTTATCCCTATATAACTCCCATTACAAGGTAATTCATAGTTCCTGAGAAAATAGATTTTGAAAATAGCACTCGCCGGCCGCTGCCGCGGCACGCTTCGCTCGGCTCGTGCGATGTGGTCATATATCTAACCTAACCTAACCCACCTAGAAATAACAAAACATTCTTAAGATTGACCCGCAAAACCTATGTTATCCAAGTCGAAAGAAAGAAAGTCGGACTATAGCACTCGCCGGCCGCTGCCGCGGCACGCTTCGCTCGGCTCGTGCGTTGTGGTCATATATCTAACCTAACCTAACCCACCTAGAAAGAACTAAAAATTCTAAGGATTAACCTTCTGAACCTATGTTATCCAGATTGAAAGAAAAAAATCATTATACAACACTATTAATATCTTACAATAAAAACACATTCACACAAATCGAAACAAAAGCGGAACTAACTTTGGCGCCATTTAACATAGATAAAACATTTTTTTTGACATAAGGGCTTATTACACCTTCCTAAATTTAGTCATCCTAATTAGGATTTAGGAAAGGAAAGCAAATTGATGTTTCTGATCACACTTTCCTAAATTTAGTAACCATAGACGAATGTACAGATTAAGTATAAGTTTCTACGAGTGCAACCATAGAGTATATTACTATATTATATAACGTTTTCATTAACTATAATAATAATTTTTATCGTTTTTATTCCAAAGATATGGCATATCTTTATATAATTGAATAATATTAATTAGGATCTCTCTTTCCTTTGCCATTATACTCGTTGCACTTTAACAAAATAACATTTAATTTTTTTTAAATTTTAATAACATGTGCACACGCACTACGCAGTCGTCACGTTTATTATAACAATAATAAATGTACTCTCTTTGGTCAGTCCAGAACAAAAATCATAGAAATAATAAACCAAAAATACTTGCTGTCCACAGATTATTTAAGGTCGACTGAACGAATTAGGCGACTAAATGGCGTCCTCTTCTTCTTAATTAGGTTACTTTTTAGGATCCTAACTTGCTAAATGCGATTACACTTTCCTTAATTTAGTAACTAAATCATTTAGGAGACTAAATTTAGGAAGGTGTAATAAGGCCTTTAATAATCGTACGTCCTTGTCTAACATATACGAAATCTCAAATCACATTTGTTATCCTACTCTAACAGTGATAATGGCCGTTAAGTTTTTATTTAATTTTGTCTAAAAATATGAATTACCTTCTGTTGTGATTATTATTATTGTGATCAGTGAATATACCTCTATCAAATATATATATTTCAACCACCAACTCCTGCCAAACGATTCTAAACCCAACCCTATCAACTATCTGGTATCCGTAACACAAGCGTCGTAGCTTACCACGGAACTACGTTTAAGTTGAGTATGGGAGGTGGAACTCTGATAGCGATACGTCGTGATATTAATGTAGACTTGCGTAATATTCCTCAAGTTCCTGACATTAATGATGCCAACGTAACTATTCTCAATATAAATCAGAAACTAGGCGCTGTGCAAAAATCTCTCATTATCTTGTGCTGTTATTTTCCTCAAAATTCTAATCAATCTGATTCACAATTAAAACTGTTTGAATATGTCTCGGATTTACGCTTAGAGTTTCCCCTTTATAATTTTATTGTGTTAGGTGACTTTAATATTAAAAATGCTACATGGTCACCACAAAATAACAATAACTATTTCAAATTACAAAATATATCTGAAAACGTTCTCACATATCAATTATCTACGTTTTTGAGCTTTACCGACCTACAACAATATAACTGTGTGCTCAACAATAATAATAGATTATTAGACCTTGTTCTATCTGACTTAACATGCTTAGTATCTCGAACATTACCTTTAGCAGAAACAGAAGATACCCATCATCCCTCACTTCAATTGTTGGTTGATATTCACTCAATAGAAAAGAAACTTAGTGATAATTGTCGTATAGTACGTAAGTATCATAATGCAGACTATAGCATTATTAATGCACAGCTAGCTGAAATTAATTGGAAAGATGAACTAAATGATAAAAACATTACTGAAGCAGTTGATGTTTTCTATAGAATCATTAATTCTATAATTGACAAATATATTCCATCTAAATTGGCAAAAGAAAGCAAATATCCTATTTGGTATTCTCGTCGCCTAATTAGTCAAATTAATAAAAAAAAAATTAAAATTGCATAAGAAGTGGAAGATATATAGAAGGGTAAGCGATTATGACAGATTTTCAGAAATAAGAGCACAAACAAAGCTATTAGAAAAGTCTTGTTACAGTTTGTATTTAGAACAAGTAGAAAACAATATTTATATTAATTCTAAGCATTTTTGGTCTTTTATTAAGTCTAAAAAAGAACATACTGGTATACCAGACACAATGTATCTTGATTCCCAAACCAGCTCAGATGGACAATCAATTTCTAACATGTTCAACAATTTTTTTCATTCTGTCTTTGAGATGAATTCATTATCCACATCTGATATTCACAATTATAGTTCTAATACAATTATAGCTTCATTGGACATATCAGAGAACAAAGTGCAATCATACTTAACTAATTTAGATTTATGTAAGGGGTCTGGACCAGATTCAATACATCCAATTTTTCTGAAGCAGTGTAGTAAAACTCTCAGTGTACCTTTAACGATTCTCTTTAACAAATCTTTGAACACCGGTTGTTTACCCATAGAATGGAAAAAATCTTTAATTACTCCAATTCACAAATGTTATGACAAAAGAAACATCAAAAACTACCGTGCAATATCAAAATTATCCACCATACCTAAGCTTTTTGAAAAGATTATATATGACATCATATACCCAGTATTGAGACCACTGCTGATGAGTAATCAGCATGGATTTATTAATAAGCGATCTACCGAATCTAACCTTTGCGAGTTTTTGGATTTCATACTTAATGCAATGGATTCAGGATACCAAGTTGATGTTATATACACCGATTATTCAAAGGCCTTCGATAAAATTTCGCACGCACTTCTATTAAAAAAACTTGAATACATCGGCATACATGGTAACCTGCTTCGATGGATGACATCGTATCTTCGCGATCGATCTCAGGCGGTAGCAATCAAAGGTTATACCTCTTCATTTGTTCCAATTACTTCAGGAGTGCCTCAGGGCTCTCATTTGGGTCCTTTATTATTTAATATATTTATTAATGATATCAATAGCTGCTTTTTAAATTCAAATATACTATTATATGCAGATGATACTAAAATTTTTAAAATTATAAAAAATAAGCAAGATTGTGCTGACTTGCAAGACGATCTAAGTAGACTGGAACTGTATTGTAAAGCTAACAGTCTATATTTGAATTTAGAAAAATGCTGTACAATTACTTTTTCAAGAAAAAAAAATCAAATTTTACATAATTATTCGATCTCGGACGTTAATTTGAAAAGGGTAACAGAGGTAAAGGACCTAGGGGTCCAGCTAGATAGTAAACTCATATTTGACTAAATAATATAATAACTAAGTCATATCAAATGCTGGGCTTTATATTTAGGCAAGGGGCACATTTTAAAAATGTTCACACACTAATATTATTATACAATGCATATGTTAGGTCAAGTCTGGAATACGCATCTACATCTTGGAATCCCCAATACAAGAAATACATAGACTCGATTGAAAAAATACAAAATAAATTTTTGAAAAGAATAAAAAGTAAATTTGGCCCTACTTGTCTCAGTAATATTACTTCCCTAGAAATACGTAGAGGACACAAAGATCAGCTTTTTCTTTACAAAATAATTAATAATTTAGTTGACTCCCCGTACCTACTAAGTAAATTAATTTTTAACTGCCCTAGTCATCGCACTCGGTCTCAAGCTACTTTCTCAACAGCTGTCTCCAAAACCAGGTATTGTGGCAATTCATTTATTGTAAGGTCTTGCAATAACTATAATAAGCAGTATCATGACATTGACTTGTTCAATAATGGGTTCAAAAAATTCAGTTATTTATTAAAAAAAAAGGCATAAATCATGTATACATTGTTGGTATAATTAGAGTGTATTCTTTCCTTAGGCTATATTCTTCTTGCTTGTTATTTTAAGTTCACATCTTTATGTTTTTAGTGGAAACTTTGCTGGCTTAATATTTTTTGGTTTGAAGTTTTAATTTATGTTTACTAAAATAACGCTGTATGTTTCCCGAAGATAAATAAATAAATAAATAAATAAATAAACTAGATGGCGCTGTTGTAATAATGTCCCAACATATTTATTATTTATTATTATTATTATTACTTAATTGTAGAACAAATGACAAATTAACAATTAATGAATTAATTAAAAAACAAAAAAATTAAGTCGATGTGTGTGTTATATGGTATGTTCCTATAGAATCTGAAACCGCTGGACCGAAACAGATATTCGGTACATGATTCTTGAAATATTTTTCAAAACAATGACGTATTGTGTATTGAAGACCCCAAAACAAATCAATAGTTATTAAAATTGTCGTCTATTTGTATGTTATCATTTTACAGAAAAACCAGTGGACCGATTTTAACTAAACTTTGCGTAGTGATAGCTTATTACTAGAGACTAGAGTCAATATTAAGGATACCTACATATACTACATACACAATAACGGTTAAAAGATTTTATAGAGTAGTCTCCATAAAAGAGGGTTGAAACTTGAAACTTTAAACGGGGGATCAATCTTTCGTAGGTACATTATAATTATTAGCACATAGCCAAAAATATTTTTTGTACTTTTAAGACGAGCGAAGCCGGGGATTCTGCTAGTTTTAAATATTCACTTAATTTTATTAATACATTTTTTCTTCATGTCAATGATAAGCAGATCATATTTCAACGTGTTTACTCTAAAACCTGGGGAAACCCAAATAATATATTATGCATTGAATGTGTACGAGTAATATGTGATATAGTGTTATCGTAGTCTTACGATTCGTAAGCGACACTAAGCACAGTTCTGTTTGAACTTGACAAGCGAGACGTTAAGACGACACTTCAGTCATCACCTTAATTCAGGAATTATGACCAAAACGCTCATTTATTTTTATATATTATTCGAAATTTTACATTTTCTTAATGGAGAATTATCGAAAGTTAGCCTAACTTTCGTCATTGATGATACATTGTCAATGAAAGATGATATTGCGCAAGTGAAGGAAAAAACTAATCAACTGTTTGATGCTGTGCTTAACTCAAATGCTACTAAAGTAGATGACTTTATTTTAGTCACTTTTAATGATCCAGGTATGTGTGATAATTTTAAGTCATTATAAATACATTTTATTTTTAATACTAAGTTGATAGAATTGAATTAATCGTTATGTTTTGAATTTATATTTGTTTTTATTTTAAAATATGTTTAATGTTTCTATTTATTCTATCTTGCTATATAATTTTCAATACCATATGTACAAAAGATAATTATTTGTTTCTAATATCAAAAGAAAAGCTTTTAACTAAATGCGTATTATTATGTTATAGTACATTATACTTTAAAGACTCATTTTTTAACATTTTTGTCTGTATATCTGTCTATTTTCTTCGGCTAATCTTTTAAACAGAAGATTTTATCGGAATGTTCAATCGCAGATTGTAACTGTTACTTAATCTACTCTTATTTTAGAAAGAATAATAAGGATTCCGCTAAAATAATTAAGTATAAGCGAGGGACCCATAGTGGAGCGTAGCCAACTTATCAACCATGTATCTACAACTTATTTATATATGATTCGATTTGTTTTAAATTGTTCTTTGGTTTCTTTTACATAAAATAATTGGAAAATACAACAATTTTTTTAATTAATCTTTATGAATATTGCTTAGATAAATATATTTTTACATATCTTTTAGAAATATGCTTTACGTATACCGATACTAAGCCGCTATATATTCTCCATACTTAGGAACAGAAGTAAGAACAATTACAAGAGATAGAGATAAGTTCAAGCGAGCATTAGCTGCTATTGATGTGAATGGTGGGGGCGACTGCCCAGAGTATGCAATGTCCGGTATAGAACTGGCACTGAAAAAAAGCAAGCCGAATTCATTATTCTACGTTTATACAGACGCTGCTGCCAAAGATTACGCACTATATGATAGAGTCAAAAGCTTAAGTCTTAAGAAATCAACTAAGGTTAGTTTCAAACATAAGTTTTTATTTTCCAATAATTAATTTAACAATTAAATTTTGGGGCATTAAAAATTATAAATTTTCATTAAATTATATAGTCATTTGCTTCAACAGTACTGTCAATCAAAAGAAAGCTGCAGAAGCAAAATAACCTTAATAGATAACTATTCGATTAATCTAACAATTTGTAAATATAACCAAAAATAACCATACGAAAGTTCATCAAGGCAGGATAAAACTGTCCTTCTTGGATGGCACCGTTTTCGATTATATACTTAGTACTTATTACTTAATCATTTGCATTTTTACATTTTTTAGATTAAATAGAAGTAAATTCAATTAGATAAATAGTAGTGAATATATAAGGTTACAAAATTTATTTGTCAAAACGATTATATAATAAAAATATTTCAAATTGTAATCGAAGCTAAAAAATTATACTTAAAGACTTAAAATAGGCAATAAACTACAAAGATATGTTTTATTTGAAATAAATATAAACAGTCATTATTATTTTTATTGGTAAAATTATGATCATTCCTAGAATAATACACTATACTATTAGAATGGAGCGCTCTATTTTTCGATAAAAGGTTTCGATGTTTGTCGTCGTCATCGTTTAGAGATGTATATCGCGAGAAATTTTTTTTTGCTGGAAGCGACTGAGCCCTTCCACCACGATAAGGTGAACGCACGTTGAGGGGTACGCAATTTTAACCACTTTTTTTACGTCGGGAAATGCTTTAACGCATCCCACGAGTAAGCACTGGTACCGCGTTCGCTTGGATAATATTGGATAATACAATTTTAACCACGGGCGAACACTAGTTAACATTTAAATATATTCACATACAGGTTACATTTTTACTAACGGGTGAGTGCGAGAATTTTTATGAAGGAGGATTTCTTGTTTACGACAAACTTGCAGCTGCAACGTCAGGACAAGTATTTCATATTAAAAAACACGAGGTTAATAAGGTAATCAGTATTAAATTACTAAAAATTCTCGCTTAAATTACTCAAAATTCTTCATTATTATTATTTCATAACCTACGAAAATTACAAATAAATAGTGAGTCAGTGAGTGAGTGAGCTTATATTAACATAAATACCACGAAACTATAGGTCTACGAATGCCCCATCCATAACAAAGAAATCGGAAAACGCTGATTCGGGGTACCATTTTTGCCAGGATACATAAAAAAATGTTGTTGATCTTCGTAGATTTCTTTCACATGATGTTTCTTTACGTTATAAAAATATTTAACGATAGTGAAATTCACCCTTGATTTAAACTTTTTCAGTATCACTAGTAATTTTAACGGTGATTAAAGATTTTGTGCACAACTCTTTTACTGTTATCTGTGAACATGCACTATAGTTGATTGCTAATATTATGTTTGGGCCTATTAAGTTCATACTACAGGTAATATCTTTTAATCCAATTAATATGATGATGATAACCATGATATGTTTGTTTTAGATTATAGACTACATAATTGAATCTGTAAAACATGTTAAAACGACGCTGGTACAAAAATTGTTCAAGGGTTCGGGTAAAACCATACAGGTAAGGATTTAAAAATCTTCTATAATATAGTATACTAGCACTGTCCGCCGCTCCGCCCGCGTTCTTATTATTATTAAAAAATAGGTATTGGTGGTAGAAGAAATAAAATTAAGAGTTATAAGTATTTTTAAATGCCAAATCATAAAAAAATTAAAAATACAATTTTGGTCTTAAAATAAAAATATAAAAATCTAGAGAGGGCCAACCTATCTAATCTGAGAATAGGTCGTATTCCCCAAGGTGATAAAAAATAGCCTGCGACCTATACTCGGACCTAATAAACATACACAAAAAAAATCATAAAAATCGGTCAAGCCGTTTCAGAGGAATTCGATAACAAACACTGTGACACGAGATTTTTATATATAAGAAGATAGTATAGTACTTATTACGAGGTAAATTTTAAATCACATAAAAAATTTAGGCTTATGAATATTTTAATTCACTTAAAAATTAATAATTATTTAACATTCATTGTTTTTAGTTTAATGTTGACAGTAAATCATGGGATATTATAGTATCTGTGTCAGCAAAGAATCCCAATTTTCGTGTAATTGGGCCCGATGGTGGAAAAGTCGGAATAGAAACGGCAAAAAGTATAATAACTGATAATTCTAGAGTAAGTTATGATTTCCTTAGAATTGAAAAATATTTTTAAATAAGGTAATTAACTAATGAGATTATATTTACGTTTTTAGATAGAACAATTAAAAGTAAATCCTGGACTACACACTATTTACTTAGATACTGTTGGGCCAGCATCAGTAGTTGTAACTGCTTCAACGTCTGTAACATTTGAACATGGATTTTCAACTATCCGACCGGAATCTTTAAATGAAACCGCTAGCAAGCCCCTCCCAGGTGCATACATTTATGTCTTTTAAATCTAATCTATATAAATAATAATAATTTAAAATAAATTAATCCCTCTATTACAACGCCTGCAAACATAGAAGTTAAACACGCGAAATTTCAAAAATTCAAAAATTTAATTTTAAGTTTTTTAAGAATATTGAAATATTATATTTATTGAGAAAGAAAAAAAATGCCCATTTGTCTGTCTGTTCGAATATATTAAACAACCCTTTTCTGGGTTAGAAAGCTGTTTTGAAGAAAACAGTGCAAGATAATTTATAATACTATATCTGTAAAACTAATAATTGAACTTCTTTTTAGGTGATAAGTCGTACTTAGCAATATCTTTGGATAATTATAAGAAGGATGTGGAATTGAAAAATATTGAAATTCGAGACCCAGACGATAATGTCATTTATACATTGCCACTTGAATTGATTAACAAAGATACTCAATTTTATGTGACAGAAGCGTTTTTACCACCCACCAAGACTTTTAAACTAGCGGTATGGTATACTCTTTCATTTTATGGTCAATAACAAAAATTTTTTACAGTTAAATCCAATATTTACTTTTACGTTGTCACTCACCAAAGGATTATTTCATCAGCTGTGAAAACGAAAATGAAAATAAAAGTAAAGAGAATAGCAACATCATGCGTTTTTCTACTTCAAGTACTATGTACAGTACAATTAAGCAACAGATCCTTAATCAATTTTCAGTTTTATCCTCTTCTCATATTCCACAATTACTTTCAGTGACTTTACTGTAAGTGATGTTTAGAGAAACATACTTAAAATAAAATCTGATGCGGTTGGTGCTGATAGCATTTGTCGTAAGATGATCCTACCTATCCTTGATATTTTTTGTCCTATCATAACATACATATTTAATCACTCTTATATTTCTTCTGAATTTCCTTCTTCCTGGAAAGATGCTCAAATTGTACCACTACCTAAAAAATTTAACCCTGTTCATTATAATGACTACCGTCCTATCTCAATCCTTATTTTTCTATTGAAAGCACTTGAGCGTTTGGTACTCCATTAGCTGAATCATTTCCTCTTAAAGTGAACGAGCATTTAAGAACTATAGCATCATGGAGTAGATCCTTTGAACTTCAACTTAACCGAGTAAAAACACAAGCCACAGTTATTGGTAGTTCTAAACTCATTGCTAGGGTCGCCTCATTATCATTACTACCTACTATATTAAATGGCATAATTATAACTCATAGTTGTCAAAAATTTAGGAGTCATTATGGATCAGATTAGGTCCTGGAATCAGCATTAAAATGAGGCGAGTAGAAAAATGTTTTCTTCAGTGGCCTCACTTCGACAGTTACGCAACTTTCTCCCCATCCCTACTAAAATTGCGCTTGCACAAGCACTCTTGTTACCTGTTCTTAATTATTCTGACTCGTGTTATCTGGATTTAAGAAAGGAATTGGAAAAACTTGAGCGCAAAAAGCTCAAGTGGCTCGTTATTCGCCTTCCTGTGAAGCTTCACAGGAATAATCATATCCTTCATCTTCTTTGCCGTGTTCTGTTTGAACCATCTCCTCCCTATTTAAAAGAGCGATTCAAGTTCCTGGGGCTTTTTCATACAAGAAATCTGCGCTCCTGTCAAAATCTTATTTTAAAAATATCTCCTCATTCCACTTCATTTAATGATAAAAAAATTACTATAGAGCCGCACGACTCTGGAACTCTTTTCCATTGAACTTTGGAAGTGCCAAGAATTATAACACTTTAAAAATTGTTTAAAATTACATTTTTACTTCTCTCCTTGCCATGCCTACCTGCCTTAATAATGCCTACTTTTCTTTAATCTAAACTTTAATTTAATCTTCTTGCCAGCTATCATTATTCATTTTTTATTTTAGTTTATTATATGATATTTTTATGTATATTATCTATATATTTATGTAATTCTCGTTTATGTAATTAAAATCTGAAAAAAAATGCATTTTTATAATACCTTGCCCGAAAAACAAAATAAAAACTCCCAGTAATAGTTACGTTTTTTTTTGTTATTTTAGGTTATCGGCTACACTAAAACTGGGGAAAAAATTGTAAGGTTGGGATCGACAACAATTGAACCCCAAGACGATAAGTCAGGTAGGATATTTAAAAATATGTATATTGTTTATAGTATATTTTTTATTAATATTACTTTGATTAAACAATTATTATTATAATAATAACAAATATATTGATTCTGCATTTATTTAATATTTGTTTTGCAGAAAAAGAAATCGTAAACAAAAAACCCACTGTTACTATTATCGGCGGACCGAAACTAGTCGCCGAATATAACGAACCACTTACTATTAAATGTAAAGTACATGCGTACCCGAAACCTAATGTAATATGGCTAGACTCTACAGGCACTACCTTGACATCTACAGTAAGAAACTTTATCACAATATATCGAAATTATTGCATGATAAAGGTATCATGCGGCGTAATCGCTAAAATATAAAAGCTGAAATGGGAACTAATTTTATATTATGCATAATAAGTATTTTGTAGTTTACCTAAATTTTTTATATTACACATAGCGAACCAGCCTCGCTCCGCTTGAGTTCGTCTCTAGCAACGTTTTAACGGTTAGTGTAGATTTTGCAAAGATGGGATATTTTCTTCCAGTAAAAATAAATCCGGATAACCAGTAATTATAATGAAGGCAAACATTTTGATGAACTCCAGTGGTTTTCTAGTGACGTGTTCCTTGTGTATGCTGTATAGATAATATTGATTATATCGATAAGATTTAATTTATAGATTCAACTCAGTTAGAATTTTATTATACTATGTACATAATAAATATAGTCTTAGCTTTGTATTTAAAATAAAAGTTTATTACAGACTTTCTTCCTATCGTATATTTATTTATTATTATTTTTCTGTAGCTTATAACTGTTGATTTACCATATGATTATATAAGTACATTGAACTTAAGCAATGTAAAAAAAAGCACAACACTTACATGCAAAGCTATTAACATTAAAGGACATAATGAAGCCTCGGTCAATGTGGAACTTAATACTTTTTTACAAGTCTTAGAACAACCTACAGGTATGTACGAGTATATAATCGAATATATTTTTAATATTAATAATGTGTTGATTAGAATTTATGAAAATTAAATTGGATTTCAGATACCACTATTAGATATGGCGAGTCATTTACCTTCAAAATTAATATAAACGCAAGCCCACCTCCAAACATAGTTTGGTTCAAAAACTCTGCCGTTATCACTTCTAATGACAACTATGACTTGTCATCAGACAATTCTTCGTTGATTTTAAAAGAAAGTAAATATCATCTTGAGGGTGTATATACAATTAAAGTCTCGAATGGTTACCAAGATAAAATTATAACTTTTAAAGTATCAATATATGCAGGTAAGCAAGAGTAAATTTTGGCAGTTCTTCTTATAACAGTTTACGGTTCCGAAAACGTACTATTTTAATAAATAAAAGTGTGGTCCCCTTCTTGGCATAAAATTTGATATAATTTTTATGAAACTTACTTTTATAGTAACAAAGACTTCGAATAGATAATATATTGAAAATCGCCGTTAAGAAATTTAAGATTATATTCTGGATTGACCCGAACGTAATTTTGTAGATAAGTCATAATAAAACTCGAGTAGAATAATAAACTATATGCATAATAAATGTTATTACTAGCGGTGTCGCTCAGCTCTGGCTCGAGCCTAGACACGTTTTAACGGAAAAAGTATCCTATATGTTGAACTTGATAGCCAGTTACCATCATATTATCAGATTTAATCAAAATCTGTCTACTGGTTTTACTCGTGAATCGTGATGCGGTCACAAACAGATAGACAAAAATTAAAAAAACTATAGATTCAGCCTCTGTATCGATACATAATGACTGATTCAATAATATGATTTTCCATAAAGTGTATTTTTCATAACATAAAATGTATATACTCGCTTAAAATAATACCCAGTATAACATACCTAATAAAATGTGATATATATTTTTTCTGTTTTAGAAATGCCTAAAATAGACAAAAGTAATAGTAATCTTATCTACGAAGAAGGATCCGACGTGATCATAAAGTGCAAGTAAGTTTTTCTTACCTTCTAATTCCAATAAGATTAAATAACTAATTATAATAATCATGAGAAAAACATTAACCTTTTCCTGAATGATTTCACCCTACTCTTGTGTATGAGCTTACGTGGTTGTGAGCTTTGTGCTTTTATATTATTTTATCCTAGTTAACGTGTAGTGTCGAACCCGCACTAGGCCAGCGTGGTGGACTATGGTCTGATCCCCCTGATATTGATGGCAGGCCCGTAGTCAGGTGTGGGACGTTATAAAGGGCTGTAAAACTGTTGACCCGGATATCCAGCTATCGTCATACCAGATTTCATCAAAATCTGTCCAGTGGTTTTCTCATGAACCTAGTTAATAAAATTCTAAAAACTACGTTCGGCATTTGTATCTATAATAATGTCTACTTTAATAAGATTTTTTAAAGTATTTAACGTTTTACAATTCGACTAAGTTAGAATTTTATAAATGTGTACCTACATAACATAAATATTAACAATAGGAAGTGCATACATATGTCCGAGTGTGCCGGCATTTTGACAGTGTATGTTTTGTCATATATGTTTTGGACATTATTATAGGTATATATTGTAGATCTCCATGAACATACATTTTATTAGCTCTATCATGTCTTTTCAATTTATGTCTTAGTACTTATTAAAGCAAAATATTTTTAGCGTAACACGTGGTTTTCCAAGACCTAAAATATTTTGGTCTTATATGACTGATGAATCTGAGGAACGGTCTGATTTAGATGAAAAATCTGATACCTTACGATTTGAAAACGTTAAAAAGAAAAACACGGGGACTTATATATGTACAGCTGTCAACGAAATCGGAAAATATGAACATGTAATAAATTTATTAATTGAATGTAAGCTTTAATTATTTTTTTACTTAAAAGTGTTTATTATGCGTAGGTATGTTTACTCGTTTACACTCATAATTAGTATAATTGTACATAGAAACCCAGAGGTGTGGCAATTTTGGACTTTTTAGTTTTAAAACTAGTTTATATTTTGCGAGTTCATCCCTTGGATTTTAGGGTTAATGATGCCTATTTTAACTTTTCGATATTCCTTCGATGTGTATATTTATTTTGTTTCCTATTTTTTTACTTAAACCATCCTTGACACACGCCAAACAAAACAAATAATTATATAAATAGGTCTACCGTTTTATTGAAATAAAATATTTTTTTTGAAATTTGTACAAAATAAAATTCGTGGTGTCATAATATAAAAAGCATCATTCTCAAGTAACAGCATTATTTTTTAATTATACATATTTATCATATTTGAAATGTACGTCTGCGTTTAGGTACAAACTGAGGTACAAACACACTCTTAGCAATGTACCTACGAGTAACATAAATAATGTCAATATTAATTATTATATATTCCACAGTTTATTGTTATGATTAATTTGTACAATAATAAAATGTGGAATAACAAGTTATTTTTGAACATTTGTGGTTTACATTAAATCGTTATCAGCGTTAAATTAAACAATTAAATTCTTGACTCATAGTTATCTTCATTGGGAAAATAATATAATATATACAAGAGTTATGTAAGTAGATAATTGTATCCATACATAACACACCCCTTCTTGTGGTTTCTGACAAAAAAAATATTAAAATATGGGTATCACAGCATTTCTTGTAGAAACACAGCAGACTACTCCAAACACAGTAGGATTCTGGATTGATGGATCTGGCCTGGACCAATAAAGTTTGGACAGAACAGTGTCTTTTGTTATTTCCTTTATTTTATTCTAGTAGATCAATATTATAGGTATTCCCTGTTAAAACATGTAACTTTTAACCCCGTCTTTTTTGTAGATCCACCATCAATTGATATTAAAGATGAAAAAATCCAAGTATTAAAAGGAAAAATTTTATCCTTGATATGTGCTACTGAAGGCGAACCTATTCCCAGTATCAAATGGTTTAAAAATAACGTTGAACTCAGCAGCTCGACAACACATCATATTTCTAATGAACTTTTGCGGTTAGTTTATTATTAATTATTTTAAATAAACATTATCCTGAAAATTCATCAGCATGCCGTCCTTAAGAGACCATTATTGTAAAAGTCACCATAAAGCACTATGAAATATATGAGAACTAGCAGTTCCCGCGGCTCCGCCCTTAAAAATAAAAATCTGGAGAGTACCACTCACATCACCTAGGTCCTTGGGGAATAAAAAAGTGGCCTGCCAAATATACACAAAAAATCATAAAAATCAGTCAAGCCGTTTCGGAGAAGTTCGATAACAAACACTGGGTCACGAGAAAAATAATATAGAACTGCGGTGCAGCAAATTATTGTGTTTGTATGTTTATAATGCGTATTTTTATTGAATAGATCGCAGCATTATTAATCTAATGATAATATTAATGTTGGCTATTTTATGTAATTGAGACAATTATCGTTTTACAACTGAACTCACTGACCACATCATAATGCGTCTATAAATGAACAAAACAATCGACTAGATCGTGATGTAGTGTAACGTGTATTATTATAATCACTATAAGATTTACTTTCTTTGATATTAGCTAATCACCGACGCTATACTTGGGTTCGTCTCTGGGTGTGGTCTCACGGTTATTGTTAAATATTTACAGTATCCTATATATTGACCCGGATTACTATTACTAGTTATCATCAAACGACGCATCAAAATCTATCCTGAGGTTTTCTCGTGACACGTTTCTAGATAAACAGACAAATAGACATGAAATCTGAAAACTCCAGATTCGTCTTGTGTATCAGTAATAATGATAGATGACGTCACATCTAAATCTCAGAATTTTAAATTAAAAATAATAAAATTAGTATATAGTTATATACTAAATTAAGCTAATTTTTCTATTTCTTATTTATTCTTTATATTTTTAGTTTTAGAGCAACAGTTAGTGACAATGGAATTTACACTTGCGAAGCTACCAATCCTCTCGGAAAAGCCGAAAAAAACTTTAACATCAGTGTTTACGGTATGATAAAACAATAACATTATTAACATTTGACCACTGTAACTATTTCTTATTTTACATGTTATTAAAAAAATAATATATATTTAATTATTTATAAATTTACTAATAAAAATATAGTTGTTTATCATTATATGTAATTCTCATAATCTGAGACTTTTCCTAATTTGAGATAACGTTTAATCTTATAACAGTTTACGGTCCCGAAAACATACTATCTAATTAATAAAAGTGCGGTTCTCCTTCTTGGTATAAAATTTGATATAATTTTTATGAAACTTATTTCCATAGTAAAAAAGAAGAACAGACAAGATATTGAAATTCGTCGTTAAGATATTCGAGATTGTATCTGGATTGACCCGAACGTAATTTTGTAGATAAATCATAATAAAACTCGAGTAGAATAATAAACTATATGCATAATAAATGTTATTACTAGCGGTGTCGCTCAGCTCTGGCTCGAGCCTAGACACGTTTTAACGGAAAAAGTATCCTATATGTTGAACCTGATAGCCAGTTATCATGATATCAAATTTCATCAAAATTTTTCAACTGGTTTTCTCGTGATGCGGTCACAAACAGATAAACAACAATAGATTCAGTATCGATACATAATGACTGTTTCAATAATATGATTTTCCAAAAAGTGTATTTTACATAACATAATATGTATATGCTCGCTTAGAATAATACCCAGTATAATATTCCTAATAAAATGAAATAAATATTTTTACTGTTTTAGAAATGCCTAAAATAGACGAAAGTAATATTAATCTTATCTACGAAGAAGGATCCAACGTGACCATAAAGTGCAAGTAAGTTTTTCTTACCTTCTACTTCCAATAAGATTAAATAAATTATTGTAATGACCAATGCAGTCAGTCTCAATGAGACTAGCCATCTACGTTAGAGATAATTTGCACAAAGAAACACTTTCAGCTCCTGCCTCTCTCATACTCAGCTAGTGTATGAGCTTACGTGGTTGTGAGCTTTGTGATTTTATATAATTTTATCCTAGTTAACGTGTAGTGTCGAACCCGCACTAGGCCAGCGTGGTGGACTATGGTCTGATTCCCCTCATATTGAAGGCAGGCCCGTAGTCAGGTGTGGGACGTTATAAAGGGCTGTAAAACTGTTGACCCGGATATCCAGCTATCGTCATACCAGATTTCATCAAAATCTGTCCAGTGGTTTTCTCACGAACCTAGTTATTAAAATTTTAAAAATTACGTTCGGCATTTGTATCTATAATAATGTCTACTTTAATGAGATTTTTTAAAGTATTTAACGTTTTCGACTAAATTAGAATTCGACTAAGTTAGAATTTTATAAATGTATACATAATATAAATATTAAGAATAGGAAGTGCATGCATATGTCCGAGTGTGCGGGCACTTTGACAGTGACTCTCAGTAAATAGGTGTTAAAGATCTCCATGATCATAAATCATTTTATTTGCTGCATTATGTCTTTTCAATTTATGTTTTAGTACTTATTATAGCAAAATATTTTTAGCGTAACACATGGTTTTCCAAAACCTAAGATAAATTGGTCTTATATGGCTGGTGAATCTGGGGAAAGTTATGATTTAGATGAAAAATCTGATACTTTACGATTTGAAAACTTCAAAAAGAGTAACACGGGGACTTATATATGTACAGCGGTCAACGAAATCGGAAAATATGAACATGCAATCAATTTATACATTAAATGTAAGCTTTAATTATTTTTTTTCTTAAAAGTTTTTATAATGCGTAGGTATTTTCACTCGATTACACTCATAGTTTAATACATTGAAACCCAGAGGTGTGGCAATTTTGTACTTTTTAGTTTTCAAACTAGTTTATATCCTGCGAGTTCATCCCTTGGGATGTTTTAAGGGTTAGTGATTCCCATTTTGAACATTTCGGTATTGCTTCGATGTCGATATTTTTTTGTTTTTTTCCATATTTTTTTTACTTAAACCATCCTTGACACACGCCAAACAAAACAAATAATATACTCATAAATAGGTCTAGCCGTTTTATTGAAATAAAATATTTTTATTGAAATTTGTGCAAAATAAAATTCATGGTGTCATAATTCAAAAAGCAGCATTATATATATATATTTGAAATATACCTGCGTTTAGGCCTGCCTCAAACTGAGGTACAAATACGCCTTTAGCAATGTACCTATTGTATCCATAGACAACACATTCCTTCTTGTGGTTTCTGACAAAGAATTTTTTAAAATATGGGTATCACAGCATTTCTTGTAGAAACACAGCAGACTACTCCAAACACAATAGGATTATGGATTGATGGATCTGGACTGGACCAATAAGTTTGGGCAGAATAGTGTCTTTATTTATTTCCTTTATTTTATTTTAGTAGATCAATATTATAGGTAATCGTAAGTACCTGTTAAAACACGTAACTTTTAACCACGTCTTTTTTGTAGATCCACCATCAATTGATGGTAAAGATGAAAAAATCCAAGTATTAAAAGGAAAAATGGTATCCTTGAATTGTGCTACTGAAGGCGAACCTATTCCCATTATCAAATGGTTTAAAAATAACGTTGAACTCAGCAGCTCGGCAACACATCGTATTTTTAATGAACATTTACAGTAAGTTTAATATTAACTATTTTAATTAAACATTATCCTGGAAATTCATCAGCATGCCGTCCTTACGAGACCATTATATCGTAAAAGTTACCATAAAACACCATGAAATATATGAGAACTAGCAGTTCCCTTAGTTACTGTCACTTAAAAAAATAGGTTTGGTGGTAGAAGGATTTTCATCCTTTTTGGGTTATAAGTATTTTGATGCCATCTTTATGATTGAAGAAAAATAAAAATTTGGTTTTAAAATAAAAAATCTGGAGAGTACCACCCACATCACCTAGGTCCTTAGGGAATAAAATAGTAGCCTGCCAAATATACACAAAAGAATCATAAAAATCGGTCAAGCCGTTTCGGAGAAGTTCGATAACAAACACTGGGTCACGAGATTTTAATATAACTGCGGTGCAGCAAACTATTTATGTTTGTTTGTATGTTTATAATGCGTATTTTTTATTGAATAGATCGTAGCATTATTAATCTAATGATATATTTGACTACTTGCATTAAATACAATAAACATTTTTGCTTTTATGCTGTTACTTATAATGTACCAACGACTAATTCCCCATTTAAAGTGCCGCCCCTCTTTTCTGAGAACAACTCTATAGCACCAGTTATGTTGTATTCCTGTGAGATATTTCTTTAACCTATCAACGGGCGTGCGGTCAATATAGATTTATAACAATTGAAAATCTATTGTGTCTCGTTTGTTCGCGTTGACGGGTTAAAGTTTTTGCAAGAGTTACCTATATACATTTTTAAGAACTCTATAGAACCGGTTATTGATTGTGTTTTCCCGTAGAAATGTACGATTTTTGCTCAATAAAAGGTATTTTCTAAAAAAAAGAGTACCATAGTTGTTATGTCTCGGGACTCAATAAAACACACACTTTATAACACTCAGATATATTCAGTGAAATACGTGTACACTCGTCAACGGTTCGTAAGCAACTGCTCCCCACCTATGCGCCCGGGCATACACTACAATAGTAATGACCCAAGTAATAAGTAATCATTATGCAAAATTTGTTTAAAATCGGTATAAAAAGTACCGGTACTGTTTGTCTTAAGCGATAACATACAAACAGATATATAGATAACATAGAAATTTTAATAACGTATTGGGGTGTTCATTCAATACATATTTGTTTTTGTTTTATTATATGTATACACATATATGTATACATATAGACACTAATAATAAAAATAGGTATTGAGAGTGTAACTTAGATAGCTAAAGTTCCTGAACTTCTATGATAAACTAACCATTCGTCTTTTTCATCATTTTGTAAATTTCTTTTTTCTTTAAGATTTTATTTTAGTTTGATTAGGTTTATTTTATTTATAGGAAATATGGGATATGAATCAAAGATAATTGTTACAAAAATGAATATTTATTTAATTTTTAAGTACTTAAATATACTTACATACAAACTTACACAAACACTTTTTTGGCACAAGTTGGGCAAAAGTCGATTGTATGTTCGCCACAAATGGAAACTCTGCAACTATTGAATTGATTCTTTGACATGCGCCTTTTCTTAGAGGAACACAAACTGCAGCTTTTTCTTTCCCTTGAGATATTACCAGGTATCAGGGGACTTCCAGAACTAGATTGCTCAAGACTTTGACCTTGACGTTCAGCGCGCTCCTCACGGTTCAAACCCACTACATCTCTTATTTTATCTTTAATTCTTCTAGGCATTGTTGGCGTCATAGTCTCATAGTTCTGTTTCTTTATGGCTATTGGTACACTGCAAAATTTTCTCATTTATTAAGATACACATTTCATCAGTTATAAAGGAGCCAACTAAAACGTGAGGATCCTGCTATGTTCCTGACAGAACGAGCTGATCCTCTAGCCGTGCGAATGACATTTATCGCAGTAGTTCGGGAAGAAGTATGTCCTTTACGAATCGCCCACACGTGACAATTTTTGCCTCCAATCTTAGGTTGAGTCAAGTGAATAATGTAGTTGGAACCTGATGAAGAATTCTCAGTGGAAGGAAGAGCATCGGCAAAAGACCTTTCTTGTTCCTCTTCAATATCCAAAGATAGACTTACTTGTGCTTCTTCAGTGTCCGAGAGTTCGTCGTGAAAGTCACTTTCCACATCATCAATCTACAAGCCATCCTCATTCTCACTATCAGAAACAACTTCATTTGTATCGACATAATCTTCATCACCTTCATCACCTAACGCACGAACTATGTCATCATCTGTCAACCTAACAGCCATTCTTCACTATCAACGTTACAACAAAAAAATATATATAATAAAAATCAACATAAAGTACAGATCTAAAAGTTACGCAGAAGCTATTAATTCGTCAAATTGACGAGCATGTAGTAGGTATAGCATAAATTCTAAAAATCATTGTTTGGGTGCTATTTGCGTTGATAAAGGTCCCTAATAAATAGGTTTTTTAGTTATAAGTCTTTAAAGTTTTTTAACATTATTAAGTTTGTTTATTTCAGTTACCATAAACGTATAGTTTTAATGATAAAAATTCCTGAATAACCTACATGTATTGTAAGATAATAAAAATATTTTAAACGATATTAACTTCTCATTTATTCAATTAAAGAAAAAAAATGTTTTCTTATGGGTCATCACGCTCAAACTCGAATTAATATCAAAGAAAAATAAATACTGCATAAATAAAAAATAAGCAAATACTTAATTATAATTGCATAAGTTGATAAAAAATGCTATGCCTATTGCATAGCATTTTCGCCGCGGTAGTCACCGAGTGCCACACGTTATATATACTGCAATAAAAATATCGTAAGTCACGACCTCAGTAATAAGTTATCACCACACAAAATTTGGTGAGTTTTGTCGTATAATAACGTATCACTACACACTTTGCGTTGATAAAGGTCCCTATAATATTCCTTCTCATATATCTTCCATGTACAGACAGCGATCCGTTGTTTTTACTATATTATGTATATATACTGCAATAAAAATATCCTAAGTCACGACCTGAGTAAAAAGTTATCACTACACAAAATAGTTAAAATTTATGCAGTACTTTTTGAGTTAAACGATAACATAGAAACAGATAAATAGGCATACAGACAAACATACAAAAAAAATTATAACTATTGTTTTCGATTCTATATTCAATACAAAATACGTTACAGTCATGATTTTTAGATATATATGATGTACAGATTTTTTTAATCTACGGTTTTTTAATTTGCGTTAATAACGGTCCCAATAATATTTTTTCTTATATATCTTCCATGTACAGACAGCGATCCGTTACATTTTTATTATATGTATAGATAGATTTTATGTAATTGAGGCAATTAATGTTTTACAACTGAACTCACTGATCACATCATAATGCGTCTATCAGTAAACAAAACTATCGAATAGATCATGATATAGTGTAACGTGTATTTATACTATTATTATAGTCACTTAAATTTATTTAGTTATTGTTAAATATTTTACAGTATCCTATATATTGACCCGGATTACTATTACTAGTTAACATCGAACGACACATCATAATCTATCCTGTGGATTTCTCGAGACACGTTCCCAGATAAACAGACAAATAGACAAAAATCAAATCTAAAAACTCCAGATTCGGCTTATGTATTAGTAATAATGATAGATGAAACGTCACATTGAAATCTCAGAATTTTAGTTAAAATCAAGCTAATTCTGTCACAAATGAGTATATAGTTATATACTAAATTAAGCTAATTTTTCAATTTCTAATTTATTTTTTATATTTTTAGTTTTAGAGCAACAGTTAATGACACTGGAAATTACACTTGCGAAGCTACCAATCCTCTCGGAAAAGCCAAAAAAAACTTTGATATCAATGTTTACGGTAAGATAAAACGATAACATTACAAATGTTATTTGACCACTATTATTTCTTATTTTACATATTAATAAAAATATAATATATATTTATCTATAAATAAATTTACTAATAAAAATATATTTATCATATGTAATTCCCATAATCTAAGACTTTTCCTAGTTTAAGATAACGTTTAATCGTAAATTTGATGTTATTAATAAGTAAATTGTCAACATCTATTTAAATGAAATATCGAAAACCTACGTATAAAGATGAAATTTGGCAGGGAAGTAGTTTATAGTTAGTAGACATCCGCAAAGAGCGGATATTGCGACAGGGCCGGATTAAGTAGGTCTAAGGTCTCTTGCAAGTTCGCATGAAAGTCCTTTATTTTTTGTGCTAAGAACTTTAAATTAGGCCGAGAAGTAGTTAATAGTTAGTTGACCTAGCACTTGCACACAAAAGTGTTGAGTAACTAGTTTTAGTATTTATTAAATTGGTTCAACTATGATTTTTTTCGCCTTGGAGAAGTGTACAAGTAATAATTACTTTGTTTTTACGTGAAGTTATTTGGAAAAAATACTTAAATACTTTGGCCTTCCAATGTCCAAGGAATGTGTATAGAATACTAATAATAATACATAGTCGTAAATATAAAACTGTACCGGTATCTCTACCAACAGGTAAATTGTTGAGCCATTCTTCTGCCTTTTACAGTAACTCCTTCAACACTACAGCTCCTCGTCTCTGGAACTGTCTTCCTCGTACTGCGAGGCATGCGGAATCGCTTTTTCATTCTTTGAATTCTGAATAAACTCTTATTATAATGTTATTTTCTGTATTAACTCTATTACAGTTTTTAATAAATCTTGCCTTCTTATATTCTCGGATTCGTCCCTAGATTTAGCGCGGGTGAAGGGTATCGCTTGTTCAAATTTCCAAAATAAAAGTACGCCAAGTTACTCCTTATAAAATTAGCTATCTGTGAGTGAAAGTCCCGCCAAAATCGGTCCAGCAGTTTCCGAGACTAGCCGGAACAAACAGACAGATATACTTTCATATGCATTTAGTGCAAAACTGTAAATTTAAAATTAAAAACAGACACTTCAATTTTATTTATATTATCTATCTATATATGTAATATCAGGCGACCGTTATCTTATACCTTTAAACGAGCAATTATAATTATAAAATAATTTATATTTATATTATTAATTATATAATTCTTATATATATATATATAAGAATTGCTCGTTTAAAGGTATAAGATAAAGTATTTTATCTAGTCCCTTTTTTCATATCGTTTTCCTCGTATAACCTTTAGTGCGTTGCCTGGAACAAAGTTCTGTTTTAGCGATAAAGCCGCTTCTTGTATTTTTTTTTCCTATTTTTTCTTTATGACTGTTTTTGCGTGTACAATAAAGAGTTATTATTTTTATAATAAGTAATATTATTTCCGAAATAAATTTAACATCGTTCAAGATCATATTACCTACATTTTAACACATATTTCTCTATACATTAGGTTTTTAATTACAAAAAATATTCAACAGCTAGGTATACCAAATTATGATTATAATATTATGATTTTATGAATAAACTATTTATTCTTCATTTTTTCGACTCTTATGTATCTATTTCAGTGAAAGCATACATAACACCTCCTAAAGAAACAATTCTGACTGTCAATGTGGGAAGTTCGCTATCACTATCTTGCGATGCTCACGGATATCCAAAACCGGAAGTACGTTGGGCTGTTTACGAGTTTACTTTGAAAGATGCACCGAAGACTTTACGGTGAGTTATTACGTATTATTGTAATTATTATAATTTACTCAAAATAACATTTGTTTGGGCACTAGTAACGCCACCTATATACTTATATAAAAAATGCAACTCTGTGATTTAACCGTAAATAAAACTTACTTGCTTCTTCCGTTCAGTGAAAATAAGCACGTTGTTTTATTTGCCCGTAATAAAATATAAAATACTAACTGGTTATGGGCCCAGGTCATCCCTGTAACTGACAATTAGTTTTCTAGTGACCGTATTATCTGGACTTGTGATAATTAATTGCAGTAAGAAAACAGTTAAATGTAATAAGTGCAGTTTATTTTTACGAAAGTAATGGCGTCGAACTATTTAGTGAGCGAACCTAAACTCAAAGGGCGCGAGAACTATAGTGAATGGTGTTTTGCGGCTGAAAACTTTCTTGTGTTGGAAGGGACGCTAGCATGCATCAAGTCGGAGCAAGGTCAACCGGCAGTAGCAGCAGCAGATGACGCTAAAACCAGAGCCAAATTGATACTGACAATAGTGCCATCAATCTACGTTCATATAAAAAATGAAAGGGACTATGGGATAAACTAAGATCATTGTATGATGATTCTGGTTTTACTAGAAAAATCAGTTTATTAAGAAATCAATCAAGAATAAAATGTAAGAAGAAGAAGAATATAATATCTTATAATAAAATTTTGGGATAGGATTAATTATTGTTTTTGGGAATAAATTGAAAGATATATATATATATATATATATATATATATATATATATATATATATATATATATATATATATATATATATATATATATATATATATATATATATATATATATATATATATATATATATATATATATATGGGTTACCGGGACTACAATTAACAGAGGTAAGTATTAACAAGCAAATTTCTCTAAAACTATACCTACTACACCTCTAGTGCGTGTCTTAGTTTGTCAATTAGATCGAGCCACATGGCACAGTATTGGTCAGTTGCGCTCCGCGCATCATTTGAGTGAGTTGTGTGCAGGTCGATATTTTGAAGCAGGTAACGATAATTTTATAGTTTACGATTTTTTGATTTGTACAAGAATGATAAAGTATTATAATTACATTTTTTGTTTTCCTAGTAGCATATTTTATACTGAACAATTCTACGTTTCATTTGTAATATAACTATTGACCAATATTTTATTACGTTATTGAATAATAAAAATGTACCTTTGGGGCTATAATTAACACTTTGGGGGGGCTTGTTTTAACACGTTAATACCTACCCCAGATATGGGGGCTAGTATTAACAGGGTAGCTGAATGTTTGTGAATTATTATTTAATACTTTTTTTTATGACAGCATGAGAACTTATAAACGGAAAACTACACGAGCTAGCTGCGCTAGAGATTGTTCAGAAGAAAAGAAATTACAGGGATGTAGCAAAAGAATTTGACCTATGTTATGTTTCTCTTTATCTCTTTTTATCTTTATCCACTAGTCTCTGTAACGCATGTTGATAATGATGTTAATATTGATGATCTGTCACTAAATTTGGAAAACCCTGAAGTTTTAGACGATGCGCCTAATTTAGATATAAGTGTGAGTGAAGTGATAGCGCAAATGTCTAATGAACCAGTAGCTGGACCGTCAGGCATGCAGAAAGGTGCTAATGATTTTGCAGTTAACATCATAAGACCTCTGCCAAAAGCTCCACCACGAGTTTCGTCTAGTAGATAACACGCTAAAAAGTCTGCTATTCTCACTGACACTCCGGAAAAAAATTCTCTAGAAGAAGAACATAATATTAGAGAAATGAAAAAGAAAAAAATGACAACAAAAAACCAGAACAAAGAGAACAAAAAAGATAAGGGAAAGGGTAAAGGAAAGAACAAAGGAAAGGGTAAAGGAACAGCTAAAGGAAATATAAATAAAGACGAAAAAGTAGGAAAAGTGAAGAAAAGGATATTCAATGAAAGCAATAGCTCTAACAATGACGATGACTATTTTTGTATCATTTGCGGTGCCTCTTATAATGAAGATACATCAGGAGGTAAATGGATTCAATGTATCTCTTGCAAGAATTGGGCCCAAGCAGGATGTATCAAACGTGATATCACATCATTTTATTGTTTGAATTGTAATTCAGATGATGATTATGAATAGACACTGTTTTAGTTCGTAAATAGTAGTAGGTGTCATAAATAGTTCCTAATTTTTGATATTTTTGTTGATTTTGTGACAAAATTTTATACACATTGTTTAAGTCTAAAGACGATGGTAGTTAAGTTTAAAGAAGATTTTTATTAAAGACTCATTTCCTAGCTTTTAAGATAAAAAAATGTGCCATTTTCTACCTCATCATATGATGTTGTATAAGTGATTTGTCTAGTTTAGTTTAAATATAAAATTATGACCAATTTAAGACTGGTTAATAGTTATTAAGAAAGATTATATATATATATATATATATATATATATATATATATATATATATATATATATATATATATATATATATATACATATATATATATATATATATATATATATATATATATATATATATATATATATATATGTATCAAATATTTAATTTAATTTTATGCCACAACGGTTCTCTTACTGCACACATTCTACAAAATAGAATTGGCTTTTGAGAGTCCTTTTCTCAAACATTAGCTGTTAATATTATTATAAATTGTCACGAGTACCAGGGTAGCATAAACATGTATTAGAGAATAGAGTATATACTGTACAGAGTGCAAACAATTTTTTTACAGACATGATTTATTAAATTTTGTCGCAAGTACCTATTGGGACACACGAACCACAAAAAGTGCTTATTATATACTTTATGTAGAGCTTCGAATATTTTAATTCCTTTACACCTATGCTCGCTGGATACTTTTGATGATACAACATGGGATCTTATTAGTAAATACAAAATAATGAAGCACAAACTTTTTCGTGGCGCTTTTTCGTTACGTGACAATTTCTACGTTTCAACCACCTTTTTATTTTTTTATTCGTATTTTTCCCACTAACACTTTTTATATAATTTCCATGTCTTGGGGTAAAAACATAATAAAAACATAATTAGCCATTTGTCCGGCGCGCGTCACTTTATTTTTTACCATTCGTTCGTCAAGCTCTTTTAATTATATCGACCTTCACCGAGCTGATAATAGAATAAAACTTATTTTATAATAAATTTAGTATATTAGAAAATACAATAACAATGGGTTGGCTAACAAAATCCTGGACAGAATATTTTTAATTATTTAAAAAAAATATTTTTCATTAAATTTTGCAACACCAACATAATAAGAAAATTCACACCAAACACGCCAAAAAAGTATCACTCCAATAACTATTCAAAATAATCTCTTTAACTTTCAGAGGTGACGAAAAAAATACTGTAACAATAACACGAATACAAATGGAGGATCAGGGGCTATATATATGCATGGCAAATAATTCAGAAGAAATAGCATATCTTACATATGAAGTTCACGTTTCGGGTAAACCTCAAATAGCTATAATAATAATCATCTCTTAAGTTCATTTTCTAGGGTTCCGTACCTCAAAAGGAAAAAACGGAACCCTTACAGGATCACTTTGTTGTCCGTTTGTCTGCCTGTCAAGACCCTTTTTCTCAAGAACGCGTGAAATTCATATATATAATACTCAGGTCTGCAGTAGACCCTTGACTTGACCCTTGGAGCTTCGAAAAAAATCAAACTTCTAAGCCAACGCAATCAAAAGATACAGCCGTTTATACGATGTATAATTTTGTTTAGATCACAACTTTAGTATTCAATTTACTTTTTAGCAATCATGCTATCAGTATATTATATACCGTTCAACTGCGTCGGTGGTGGCATGTACAGTCGCACATCCAGAGGTCCTGCGTTCAAGTATCGGTTCGGGCCAAATTTGGTTATTGGTCTTTTTGTTTAGTAAGTCTCAGTAACAGGCCGGAGTTGGGAAGTTGGCGATATGAGAGAACGTAAAGCTGTCGGTCCTGCACCTTAACTCTCACTGGTCGTGACGAGGAGTCATGCCACCGGAAATATGAGAGTTATAGGAACAATAAGTGCACCTGTGTCTGCGCGTACACTCAAGCTCTAAAATATCTCCTGCGCAGATGGCTAGTCTCATTGAGATTGGCCGCCATGGCGTAATCGGTCGGGAGGACATTATAATTAATTAATTACTATATACGAATATTTTTTTGTTGTGACTAATAATAACGTCCTTTGACCGATTCTAGCCATACGTATACATAATATATTATATTATAGGTATATTATACAGTTATTGTCAGTAATATCATCATTGTGCAATAAGATATATGGTAAAAATTTTTATAGCTTCGTTTCTACGCTATCTTCATTAATAAAACCATTTTGAAATGTTTTAGCACGACCATCGATAGTTAATACTTTAAAAGATAAAACTTTGATAGGCGTTGTTGGGGATTTAGTACTAAGAATTCCATGCAAGGCTATGGGTAGCCCCAAGCCGACTATTACATGGATGGTCGATGAAGACAATCTAGCTGTTGGTAAGAACTATATTTAATATCCCACTCTATGTGAAGCTACATATTTTCTTTTGATATTAACAAAAAGGTACTAAAATAATTTAAAAATGTCAGAACACAAATTTTTAAAAACTAAATAATTATATTACAGGTACACCTTATTACGATGTTGAAGGGGATGGTACTTTATTGATAAAGAATCTAACAGAAAAATCTGCAGGAACTTATAAGTGTAAAGCTGAGAATAGTGCTGGCTCCGCTATTGAGTTATTCGATGTAAAAATTCAAGGTTAGTATTGAAGTTAGCCACCTTACTGTGCGTTTCTTTGCTTCGCGCCGAGCTGGATTGTCGGACGCTACTGAGCGAACGCTGAGTGAGATGTAATATTTTACTAATACATGAAATGTAAAATTACTATTTGATAATTTTCAACATTTTTTAATTATTATATATATTTTATATCAAAACATCTCATTTATAGAATATCCATATCCCGACGAACCGACTAAGAATATACTGATAGAAGAGGGACAATCTGCTAATATTAATTGTGATCTACCTCATGAAGAAAAAGACCTAGTTCGCTGGTATAAGGTATGAAGATATTTTTTTGCGTTCATATTAATAAGAATTGATGAAAATATAATAATAACCATTCAGGGAACGAATAATATACTATTTTTATTTTTTTAAGGACGGGAAAATTGTAGCAACTAATGAACTTCAACTTGAGAATGTATTAATGGAAAATTCCGGAATTTATACGTGTAGAGTTAGTAATTTTATGTACTCTTATTCTTCCCATAAAATGATAACTGTTGGTTATAAACCCAAATTCAACAGTGAGGAAAACACAAATTTTGAGTTCTCAGAAGGATCAATAACCTTCTTGAGATGTAATGCTAGTAGCTACCCTCCACCAGATGTAAGTCAACATTTTGTCTTAATATATGTATATAATTAATGTAATATAATAGCTTAATTTTATTACACGTTACTTTATTTATACATTATTTTTACTGTTTGACAAAATATCAATATTAAACATAACCATAACTTTGCATGACTGACCGAATGATAGACCGACACACGGACTAAGCCGCTGTTCGCGTTTTAGAAGTCGCATTTTTTATTTTATTTTTTCGTTAATAATTTTTCAGGTTAAATGGTTTCACAACGGCCTTCAAATTGAAGAAACTACCATGGAAATGTTTTTATTAATGAATTATAGTGATATTGGAAATTTTACGTGTATAATAAGCAATTCATTCGGTGAAATAACAAGAACCTTTAATATCAACACACTACTCCCACAAGGTTCGTAATTAATATTACTATTTGTTGTAATTTTAAAATACGTATAATTTAAAATTCAATTAAATAAATACTTAAAAATAATAATCCTCTGACCAGCAATATGTTAATTAATGTTTAAGGAGAAAGTTCATTATATTTATTTTTGGCCTTTTATATATGTATTTTGTACACTGGCGTGAGAGCGAAGTATATACTCGTAAATAAAAATAATAATAACTTTATTGATCCAAATAAAAAAGACATACTTCCATAAAGACCAAAATACAATTTTAGTTGTGCCTGGTACAATACTAAAATATCAGGTAGCCTCTGCTGCCATACTACGAGTCCCATTTTACAGCCAACGCCTCTCCTTCAAGTATTTACTTTCGTTGGTTACACATTTGCTCAAAAGGTTTCTTTTACGTTACAATTTATACATAAAAGAAAGAACAGTTAAAATTACTAATTTACTTTATATAAAATATACACATGTTATATTAAATTTCAGAATGTATTTTGAATATTGAAAATGATTTTAATGGACAACAACCGCTTATTTTGACAAATAGAAATGAGTGGCGCCCGTTTAAGAATACCGAGGGCTCTGTAATAATACCGAAATCGCTTGGTATACGTTTAGTTTGTCCAGAGAGCTATGTAACCGATAAAACATCTAGATTTACGGAAAGTGTTATTGCAACATGTCTAGAAAATTCGAAGTTTGAAATAGAAGATAAAATTGTTGATTTTAAAGACTTGAAATGCTATAAAGAAATCAAACCACTAGCAAAACTACTGCACGAAGATTGCGGCTTGGAAAGTGAAAAAACACAGTTCCTTACTGTTGGTTTCATCATTCGAAGTCAATTTCTGAGCGTATATGATGTTTGTATCGATAAAGATAAAAAAGTGCCTGTTTATGCTAAATATAAATTAGATTCATCCTCTGCAAATGTGATTCCAAAGGCTTTAATAAATACCAAATTGAGGGAAAGCAAGCATTTACCATATAATTTTGATTACATGTACAACTGTAATAATCAGCTAGTTTCTGTATTTGCTGTGCGTGAAATGATTGATACATGCTGTTTTACTAAAAGACAGTTAGTGAATCCTAAAGACATTCTGCCTGGACTTGCTCAAAAAGCTGCATATAATTATTTAAATGTAGTACCCCATTGGAGTACATGTGGAACCAAGGTAAGATTTTATAAAAACATTAACAACATAATATAGTTATTTTGAAGTATAAACTTCTTAAGTCGCTTTAAGCGATCTAGGTCACGGAAAACTCAGAGTTCTACGATCACTGATACAGAAATTCTCTCACAGAAAGTCTTTTCAACCGACTTCCAAAAGGAGCAGGTTATCAATTCGTCTGTATTTTTTTTTGTTTTTTTTTTTATGTTTGTTAGCTCATAACTTTGAACTGCGTGAACCGATTTTGATGATTCTTTTTTTATTTGAAAGGTAGTACTTCCCATGTGGTCCCATTTTAATATTTTCCAGTTCTGACAATGGCATCCATGAGAAAACCTTAAAAGTCTTAAATTTGGATTAAGCATTTGCGCGACAAATGGACGAATAACTCAATATCACGCCAACCGATTTTGATGATTCTTTTTTTAATGAAAAGGATATACTTCAAGGGTAGTTTGATGAGAGTTTGGTAAGGTTCTGATGATGGGATCCATGACAAAGTATCGGAACTCTTCAATTCTTAGGAGCAAATTAACGATGCTCGGCCGAATCTTTTATAGGCTATATGGATATTTGAGTCACGTATCGTAACTGATGATGGAAGGTACAACTCCTCAACGGTTAGCAGTTTAAAAAAAAAATTTTCAATATAATACGCAATTATGGACCGATAGTTGTATACTTTCAGGCTATTAGGTTTACCTCATAATAGAAAGTAAATTTTTATAGTCATTAACACAATACGTATCTACTTTCCGCTAAAAATTTTAAAATAAATTATTTTTAACAAAAAAACAAAAACCGACTTCCAAACTTAATAAATCTAAACTAAAAAGTAGAAAATAATACTTTTAAGGACTTTGTTAATTTTGAAGTCGGTGCCAGCCAAAGCAAAATAACCCTAAATAGATACATATTTGATTAATCTATCAATTTGTAAACATAATCAAAATACCTGGCTGGCACCGACTCCAAAATTAACAAAGTCCTTAAAAGTATTATTTTCTACTTTTTAGTTTAGATTTATTAAGTTTGGAAGTCGGTTTTTGTTTTTTTGTTAAAAATAATTTTTTATCAACCATTAATAAATAATGAAAATAAAAATAAAATGTGAAAATCAGACGAGTAATGATTGACAATAGTACGTTTATAATCCAAGCTAGAACGGTTCTAATTAGCTAATTTACTACTTCCATAAAGTGTTTTTTAAACATTAAGTATTTTTAACTTAAACATATTAATTTCAGAACTGGGACGAAGTAGAATACCGAGTTAGACAGCTCGTAAAAAGTCTTAATATAAGTTTAGATGTTTGGACAGGATCATCTCAATTAATAGGGGCGAGCGAAACTAGTGTATATTTAGCGGATGATTATTCTAATAGCCAACCGGTATCGCCGTATATATGGAAGGTATATATTATTTGTATGTATTCAGCCTTTTTTAACTTTCCACTGCTGTGCACAGGCTCCTTTCAATACAAGGGTTAAGCCATAGTCCACCACGCTGGTCTGCAAGTGCAAGTCGGTGGATTTCACATGTCTTTCGAAACCTTGCTAGATTGTCTCGAATGAAACAAGTAGTAATTATGTTCAAAAACGTTTCGCACGTGAAAACGTGAGATGTGCGATATCCGAGATTTGAACCCCTTTGACTCGATTTCCTAAGCGGCTATATCCGACTGCTACTGCTATATCTTATACTTTTTTTATAAGTTAATTCATATGATAATAAAATATGTGTTAATAAAAACATAAATTACACATAACAATCAATTTTAAGTACATTAAAAAGACATGTTCAGATATTTGATGCCTATGTAAATATTTTTTAACAGGTACTGCATAATCCCAAAACTAATGAGGCGCTCGCTATTATACAACTCAACATACGCTATTTGGAGTTAAGTGATGCAGTGAAGAATGTACCATGTAGAGATATATGCCAAGAAATAGAATGGATGAAAAGTTCCCATTGGTACGATACGAGTAAAGGGTTTACTATTTGCTGCAGTTTAGAAGATTTTCAAAAAGTTTTCGGTTATACAGAATTATTTATCAGCGCAACAAGTATTTTAGCACAAAATATTATTCCAAAATTTGCCCTATCGTAATAAGCATATAATGATAGTATCGTGTAGGACACACATAACACAGTATAAATAAAAAAGTACATAATATGTTTATATTGTATTATTTTTTAAATGCATAAACAAATGATTTATAATTTATCAAAGTATGAGAAAGAGAAAGACGATTTTTCTGTAGATCATATTAAAACCCTTAATATTCTAGTAAATTGCCAGCCAGCGTTAGCCAAGCGTTAGCCATATAAATTTCTAAGGACTACTCGAGAATTAGTTTTGTTTTCTCGTGGGACTGAAAAATTTTCCTGTAGTAAAGGTATCTCAAAAGCAGACTCAAATAATAAGTTATAAGCATTGTACAAAAAATAGTTAAAACGGTCAACTACTTACATTTTCGTGGAATGAGGACACAAACAGATAAACAGAAAAATGTTAATAGCTATAATAATTATCAACCGACTTCCAAAAGGAGGAGGTTATCAATTCGTCTGTATTTTTTTTATGTTTGTTTTTTTTTTATGTTGGGACATTATTACAACAGTGCCATCTAGTTCCGCAGTAAGCTACGTTACGTGCTTGTGTTGCGGATACCAGATAGTTGATATACTACATATATAAATTTTAAATACATACATATTATAAATATAAACACCCATGACTGGAGTACAAACATTCGTGATTAGCAAATGAATGCCCCCAGCTGGACTCGAACCCGCGACCGCTGGCGCAGAAAGTAGGGTCACTACCAACTGAGCCAAACGAGTCGTTTGTTAGCTCATAACTTTAAGATGGGTCAACCGATTTTGATGATTTTTTTTTATTTGAAAGGTAGTGCTTCCCATGTGGTCCCATTTTAATATTTTCCAGTTCTGATAATGGCATCCATGAGAAAACCATAAAAGTCTTAAATTTGCATTAAGTATTTGCGCGACAAATGGACGAATAACTCAATATCACGCTAACCGATTTCGATGATTCTTTTTTTAATGGAAAGGGTATACTTCAAGGGTACTTTGATCAGAATTTGGTAAGGTTCTGATGATGGGATCCATGACAAAGTATCGGAACTCTTCAATTCTTAGGAGCAGATTAACGATGCTCGGCCGAATCTTTTATAGGCTATATGGATATTTGAGTCACGTACCGTAACTGATGATTGAAGGTACAACTCCTCAACGGTTAGCAGTTTAAAGAAAATTCTTTCAATATAATACGCAATTATGAACCGATAGTTGTATACTTTCAGGCTATTAGGTTTACCTCATAATAGAAGGTAAATTTTTATAGTCATTAACACAATACGTATCTACTTTCCGCTAAAAATTTAAAAATAAATTATTTTTAACAAAAAAAAACAAAAACCGACTTCCAAACTTAATAAATCTAAACTAAAAAGTAGAAAATAATACTTTTAAGGACTTTGTTAATTTTGAAGTCGGTACCAGCCAAAGCAAAATAACCCTAAATAGATACATATTTGATTAATGTATCAATTTGTAAACATTATTTGGCTGGCACCGACTCCAAAATTAACAAAGTCCTTAATAAAGGACCTAATTAAGTATTATTTTCTACTTTTTAGTTTAGATTTATTAAGTTTGGAAGTCGGTTTTTGTTTTTTTGTTAATTTTGAAGTATATACTCGTGCTTTGTACAAAATGCGTTAAGTAATCATTGTTTTAAAAAACATTTCTAGTAATTTTGATAAGAATATTATTTAAAAACCCTGATATTGTTTACTGTGACACTATAAAATATGAAGAATACACCTACAAAAAATGGCGACGTTAACAAACTTTCCTATTACCCCAATATAATCTACTTAATATATAAAAATCTCGTGTCACAGTGTTTGTTATCGAACGCCTCCGAAACGGCTTGACCGATTTTTATGATTTTTTTTTTGTGTATATTTGGAAGTTCCGGCGAAGCCGCGGAAATGCTCATATACTTATTATAAAAATGAGTATTACGAATACAACAAAAAGTAATTACTTAAAATATTGAATATCGAAGCCACAGTATGATGCTAAACGAAAAGGTAAGGTATGTTCCTGTTAAAAATATGCGAGCAAATTCTCTTCTCGGAACTATTTTATTTAACCAAGTGTTTATAAAGTTTGGACAAGATGTTATTTAACAACAATTGTCGTAGAATTGAAATATTAACATAGCGCTTTAGTCTTTATTTATTCTTTTGATTTTAGAATGTCATTTTAGCTATTGACTCGATCCCAGGACGATTCCGGTCTATTCTAGCCACTAAACTAGACCGATAAGGCTATAAAATTGTATAATATTACCATGTGTAAAATTATACACGCGATAATTATACCAAATGCCATTACTAATAACAGAGTACCCGTGAAAATAAAATGTGATTGTGTGAATTAAAGCACTTTTTGAGGTCAGAGGTCGTACATAATGTTTACTGATTTTGCAATGTTTTTTTAAATATCAAGTACTATTAGTGTTTCATTTTATTGCTGTGAATGCCAAGTAAATGGGTACATTAATGTTTATTAGCTTTACAAGTTTGATTATTAATAGCACACGTTTAGTTTACACGAATAGGAAAGAGGCAACACATTCGATTCTAATTGAGGCTAAATTTTTTTAGTTTGAGTCAATGTTATAATCATATGAAGTGTATCAACTAATTGGTATACACTATCCATAGCAAATGCCTTGTGTTTATCATGGAATAAGATGATGCTGCATGTTAATATCCCAACAATTAATATTATTTTTCGATTTTAAATGTTATGGTCGCTTTATTTCGTAAATTGACAATACATCGTGATAACCTATGAACAGACATCACGAGATGTTATGACTTTGCTTTGCTCAGCATTTCACCTTTGGCCCGTGAAGATAGATAAAGATAATTTAAAAACGAATACCTAATCTATGATTGAAATTTCGTAATTATTGTAAATATATAACTAAAAATAGATATATTGTATAACTTTGTAATTAATATATGTATTTATCTATTGTCGGTTCGTAATATGTGTATTTCTACGAAATTAATAATTAATTTCGTAGAAATACACAGTATATTACGAATATATACGAATTCGATAAAACTATAATTCATTCGATTGATAAAAGGGCCGCATCTCTTGTTACACTGCAAAATATATTATAGGTAGGTTCTTCTTAATTCTAATATATAAAAATCTCGTGTCACAGTGTTTGTTAACGAACTCCTCCGGCTTGACCGATTTTTATGATTTTTTTTTTGTGAATATTTGGTAGATCGAAGAATAGGTCGTAGGAAATTTATTATTCCCCTAGGTGAAAAGGGTGGCGCTCCCCAGACTTTTAATTTTTAATTTTGACCAAATTTTTATTTTTTAATGATATTTTGGCATGAATAAATACTTATAACCCTAAATTTTCATTCTTCTACCAACGCTTGCGGAGCTGCGGGAATACCTAGTAATATTATATGATGATGTTTCTGAATTAGTTAGTTTTATATTTTTCACCTTGTTCCAGTTTCATGGAATCATCAATCAATCAATCATCAATTTCATTTCATCAAAATAAAAGGAGCTTAAGTTGAATCTCTTTATAACATCAGTTATCTGCAAGCAAAAGTCCTGTTAAAATCGGCTGAGCTGACTGGCATTTTGGAGTAATCTCCCGTGAACAAACAGACATACAAACGTCTAGATTTTTCTTATACGTACCGTGTATAGTTATTTTGATATTACAGACGATTTAATTTTCTTTTTATTTTTATAATTTAAAGATATATAATAGTTGTAGTTCCGTTGGGTTTCAAGGGTACTTACTGACTTTTTGGCTAGTTAACCCTTTACCCTACATAATCAACTGTATTAATTAATATATGCAGGTGGTATTATACGTACTAAATACATTTCACAATGTTGAAAAAGGAAACGATGTTAAGTAAGTATCTAATTATAAGCATTAAATAGATGCAGTAATAAAATCAATTTGTGTTTTCATTTGGTTTTTATTCCGAAATGGATAAAATACGAGTATGTGATGATTCCTGAAGCTTCTTTCGTCGTAAATCAATGCCGCTCGCGATCATCAAATTATAGCTAAATAACTTTTAACTCTTAGGGCTGTACCAAAGAAGGTTTTATTTATCGATAGTTGTTGCAAGGGAAATCAAGATATTATTTCGGACAAGAATGTATTATATCAGTAAAAAGCGTTCAAATTTTGGCGTATTCCCATTTCAAGTTTTCACAATTTTCAATGGCTAGAATGATTTATTTTAGTCATTTATAAAAAAACCTTAGACATTTTTTTGTAAAAAACAAGGCAAAAACAAAGTTAGTCGTAAAATTGAATTTAAAGTGTTAACTGAAAGTGATTTTATTGCATTAGTTTTGCATGATCAAATATTATACTCGTAGAATAACGTATCTTGTGTATAATGCCCGGTCAGTATTATATAAAGATGATTACTTAAATATTTTTTTAAATGTCTAGAATTTAAAGTCATAGAAAAGGAAGCCATAACATTTTATGCTAAGTTCACTACGAATATCCCACGCCATCGATACATCGACGGTGAATCACTATGAAGCGGATGCGGTCAAGTCGGCCTTCACTCGTGCCCTTTCAACTCGTAGTAAAATCTAGCAAGCGTAGGCTACACAGGTTGAAAAATAAATTATGGAGTTTAAATTAATAAGTGCACGAATGATACGTCAATTTTGCCGACTTTAATAAACAGATGTTCGTTTATGTATTTTAAATCTTAAACATTCTGTGATAATAAATAGGGTTACTTTTTGATTGAAAATATTGTTTCCTGCTCACGCATATGCTTAAAATTTATTTTTATTCCATGTCAGAGATTCCCGATTTGATTCTCATTCAATCAATTTTAAAACATTTCTTAGCTGACTTAGTAAGGTTTATAGTCAGGTCATGAACCTTATTGAGTTTTCTGTTATTGTTGTTATATATTATAAATTATTATCAACAGTTATCTATTATATGAGAATATATTATTATAAAAATATAGTATTCAGCCCTTTGTCAGCGACCCACCACAAGGCACAAACCTCATTTCATCATGAAATAGTCCACAACACGAACGTACGGAAACGAATTTCACGTGTTTTTCAAAAATTCTACTATATTAAATTTCGCATTCTTGCCTTTTATACTGCGTAAAGAAAAACTTAAACAGAAATAGAAATATTTATATGAGCATATCGCTTTAACTGCCGAGAATATGTTAATTCTTGCACAATTTTGCATGACATAGTCGACAAGATCTTAAAGCAAACAGTGCATTAGAAATAGCATCGATATTAGAATTTTAAACAGAACTTTGAATATGCATGTAGACTACTAGATTTTTAATTTTAACGGGTGGAGGTAACAAGTTGAAATTCATATCAAATACTGAGGTCTACTGTCTCTTGGAGCTGTGAAATCAAAAGATACAGCCGATTATGCTGCAAATTTTCGCAATCAAAAGAAACAGCGATTTAAGCCGTATATTTTGAAACTCGTAACTACTCACAAGGGAATCGAAACCTGAGGGATCCTTCCAGTCCACCTAGATTCTTGAAATTAGCATGAAGCAAATTTTTTTTTGGCACACGAAGGAAAAATTTCAAAAAATAAAAAAAAATGAAAATTAAAAGGTGTCCCTGGACACAGTTGACGTGTTGTATTGTTATAGATAATGGTATGGAACCCTTCGTGCGCAAGTCTGACTCGCACTTGGCTGAATTTTTAAAGATGAATTGACTACAATTAAATCTAGTAGGTATTACTAAAATAGTAATTTTGTTACTATAACAAAGTTACTATTTACTACTAATACTAGTTACTATCAGACGATTGTACCTATTAACCTCATAACCCATTTGTAACCTATAACCTATGACCACATACTGTCATCGACTACATTAAGCTGAAGCGTTTGCATGACTTTTAACATAAAAAAGTTAAAAAGCGGATATTCCTCATTAAGTAAGGAAGATATGTTCAATACATTATTAATACCAAGTGATTTATCACGTTCTATCATAGAGTATAGTTGTAAACGGAAGAGTTAAAATAATAACTAATTAATATTTTTATGATTTTTTTTTTAAATTTTATAGTAACCGCAAAACGCAAACACCTCTCGTCTGTCCAAGTTTGATTTAACTATTAAGATCTAATAATTTGAAATTAAAAAGGACTTTTTTTAAGTAAGAGTGTGGCATAAATTATCACTGAAGTATGTGCGTGATTTGTATTTAGGGCGTAAATGACGCGAAATTCTCTCTTGAAGGTTTCTGATTTACAATAAAAGCAAATTGTATGTTTAAATCAAATCAAATTTGGTTGTATTTCACTACAATCTCGTAGTATAAAACAAAGTCGCTTCCCGCTGTTTATCCTTATATATGCTTAGATCTTTAAAACTTCGCAACGGATTTTGATGCCGTTTTTTTTAATTAGATAGAGTGACTCAAGAAGAAGGTTTATACACTAGCGGAACCCGTGGCTTTGCTCGCGCTAAATCTATAGACAAGCCCGAGCGAAGCGAGGGCGAATCGCTAGTTAATAATAAAATGAATTTTATGTGTTAATGTACTATCACAGTACGATGTGGGCAAGAACATGAGATGTGATGAGATCCGTTTGTGGGTCGTTAGATCATCGTTGTTTAATAAGCTGTATTTATAGTCTAAGATCCTACGAGAATGTGTGAACTCATTAATTTCGCTTCTCATTGACCAATATGGTATTGCAACTAATATATAAACATACTTGATATTCCACGTGTCTTTTAATTATTTCTTTAATAAATATTATGGATAAGTAATTTTAATCAAGTTAATAGGCCACGAGAAAGATATTTTTTTTGTATTGTGAGGCTACCTTTGACGATAGATTTATTTCATTATTTTTAAAGTACACGCGAACACTAATTCATAAAGATAACTCATTGAGACTATTGTTATGAAACCAAACACGCTAAATCTGCTGTTAGTTTCTGAGATATTTCGCATCCCGCAGATTATTTGATGCTGTCTTAGAAAATACTACTCCGATAACAGTATATTTAATTTTAAATTAATTAAACCCGTGAAAGTAAGTTAGACCCTTTAGGGAAATGAGCAAAAATCGTACCATTCGTTTAAAAGCTACGATGTCATAGACTGCATACAGATATTACGTCAAACTAATAACACAAGGGGTGTTTGGCGTCAGGGTAAAAAACACAAAGACCAACATTATCACAGTCAAAATAACTGTACATAATTAATCATAGTAATTATAAAGGGGACTCTTTGTTATAAATATTTTACATTATCTTATAAAATCAATGTTATCTATTCTTTAGATAATGAGAGAGTTCCCTCTGACTATTTTTCAGTTCTTGTAATTCTTAATATAAGTACTTAAATAACATCCAATGTGTTTATTTGTAAGTCTCCATTACGGTAAAAAATTAAAATGTTTGTGGATAAAAAAGGTTATGCCAAGATTTCTTGAACATTCATTAACACTAACTAGCTTGTCTCTACGGTTGCGGTCGCGTAGTTTTTTTTTCATTTATTCCATTCATATATTTTATCAGTACATATATTATAGTTATTAAGCTTTTCACTAAATGCATATGAAAGTATATACGGTAGGTACTTACATCAAAAAATCAATGTTTAAAATGTTTGTCTGTCTGTCTGTTCCGGCTAATCTCTGACGCCGCTTGACCGATTTTGACGAGACTTGCAAGGAGTAAATTAGGATATTTTTTAAACAAAATATAAACAAATTTTAATTAATTTTAACTTACGCTCAGCAAAGCGGGTCGGGTTTGCTAGTAGGAAGTAAAATGCAAATACTTTTTTTTACATCAAACTGGACTAATAGTACTAGAGAAAGCACGTAGGTATAAACAAACAAAACAAAAACTTAATAAAATAAAACTGTAGTTTTATAATATCAATATAATACTTAGCTAGACAATATCATGGTTAAGAATCTAAAAACCCAAGTTGATTGATCAATTAATCCATCTTCTTTTATCCAGTAAAATTTAAAATAATAATAAATTTTGTATTTGGAATGGATTTTGTCTAATACTTATAAATTGTGATTTTTATTTTAGTTACGTACACATTGACAGGTAGTTAGCATATACGACTGCACTTTCGAAGATCCTGGGATGGAGTCCTGGGTACCTTTAATATACTCGTACGTGTACCTAAACAGTCTTACGATTACATGGCTAACGTTGGCTAAATCTTTCAACAAACGTACTTACATATATTTTTATAAATAAGTAGAGGTAAATAATTTTGTAATACCTAGTTTACTTTCGGCATATAAAAATAGCGTATTTTTATTGTTATTTCTAAAGCAACTAGGCTATTCTCATACTCGTCCCAGAGTTAGCAGTTAGGTGAGAATTTATATGGTTATTGAATGAGATACTATTGTTTGAAATAGGTTTACGCAATTATCTAATTGAAATTTATATCGGCTTACAAATTGAGTGGTTACGATGCTAAATATTTTCGTAAGATTTTTTAAATGGTGGTTTTAAACTTTTAATATGAGCTTCGTATACTTAGGGTAGAACAGTATGTTTTCTCTGATTGTAATATCTGATGTATATATATATATATATATATGTATATATATATATATATATATATATATACATCAGATATATATATATATATATATATATATATATATATATATATATATATATATATATATATATATATATATATATATATCGATTTAATGTACGATCTAATATGACCCTCAATTTGAAACGTTAGTAAAATCTTAAAACTAGGTCAAACAAAAATTCCTAAAAATTTTATGGTTCTTAGTTTATTTGCAATCAATTTCTACACTTCGTAAGTTTCCTATGATTGTTGACTTAATAAACGTTAATTTTAGAGTCGGTGCCAGCCAGGTATTTTGATTATGTTTACAAATTAATAGATTAATCGAATATGTATCTATTTAGCGTTATTTTGCTTTGGCTGGCACCGACTTCAAAATTAACAAAGTTCTTAAAAGTATTATTTTCTACTTTTTAGTTAAGATTTATTTAGTTTGGAAGTCGGTTTTTGTATTTTTTTGTTAAAAATAATTTATTTTTAATTTTTAGCGGAAAGGATACGTAGGTATTGTGTTATTTAATGATTATAAAAATTTACCTCCTATTATGAGGTAAACCTAATAGCCTGAAAGTATACAACTATCGGTCCGGTAAGTACGTATTATATTGAAAGAATTTTCTTTAAACTGCTGACCGTTGAGGAGTTGTACCTTCCATCATCAGTTACAGTACCTGACTCAAATATCCGAATAGCCTATAAAAGATTCGGCCGAGCATCGTTAATTTGCTCCTAAGAATTGAAGAGTTCCGTTACTTTGCCAAGGATCCCATCATCAGAACCTTACCAAACTCTCATCAAACTACTCTTGAAGTACATCCTTTCCAATAAAAAAAGAATCATCGAAATCGGTTGGCATGATATTGGGTTGTTCGTCCATTTCTCATGGATGCCATTGTTAGAACTGGAAAATATTAAAAAGGGACCACACGGGAAGCACTACCTTTCAAATAAAAAAAAGAATCATCAAAATCGGTTCACCCAGTTCAAAGTTCTGAGCTAACAAACATTAAAAAAAAACATACAGACAAATTGATAACCTCCTCCTTTTGGAAGTCGGTTGATAAGATTTTTAAAATGACTTTTAAAAATCTTATTATATTACATATTTATCGTTATTAATGAGTGATTCTATAGATACATATTGAGAGGTTAAAAGTTTTAATTTTTTTTTGATAGTCTAAAATAAAAAAAAGTAATGTTCTCCGATCTACTTCGGTCATGGCGGAAAATCTCAATTCACACATTCACTTAACAGCAAGATTCAATAACTAAATTTGGCCCAACCCGGGACTCGAACCCAGGTCCTCTCGATGAGTGGCCGCACTTGCTAGCCATACACCAAAGAGGCATTTAATGGCACTAAATACATATATTGTAACATACATATGTATGTTCATTGCTTGTGCAACAAACTGTTATGCTACACCCATTTGCATTTAAAATAAATATAACGTGAGAAATAATTTATTTTATTTTTGTTATATCAAAATTATTTTATATAGTTATAAATCTATGATATAGAATAGATAGTCGTAATACAATGACACTAGCGGTTCACCTTGCGCCGCTCGTATTCATCTTTACGTATGTTTTAACAGTTAGTATATAAACCGACTTCAAAAAATCTGCACTAAAAAGAGAAAAATCTAAACTAAAAAGTAGAAAATAATACTTTTAAGAACTTTGTTAATTTTGGAGTCGGCGCCAGCTAAAGCAAAATAACCCTAAATAGATACATATTCGATTAATCTATCAATTTGTAAACATAATCAAAATACCTGGCTGGCACCGACTCCAAAATTAACAAAGTTCTTAAAAGTATTATTTTCTACTTTTTAGTTTAGATTTTTCTCTTTTTAGTGCAGATTTTTTGAAGTCGGTTTATTTTTTTTTTTTTAAATAACTTATTTTTACATTTTTAGTGTGCCTTTTATTTAATTATAGTGACTTACTATATGTCACTAATTTAAAATCTGTTTAAGCTTTATATTAAACAACGAGCATATACCTATTAACGTATGTAACGTAATAGTAATTAATTATCGGGTCTACCGAAGGGGGGGGGGGGTGTTGGTGTCCAAAGAGTACTCGATCTACGACTACTGTAGCTGTAACTAAACTACGATCTCATCTTTATGTTTACATTCCCCATACGAAATAGTTTAAATAAACCACGTCCATTATTCCACCTAACTCCTAGAGGTTAATGAGATTTACCTTCTATTATCATATTAACGTAATAGCCTGGAAGAAAACAACTATCAGTCTATATGTATGTATAATTTTAAAGGAATTTCCTTTCAACTCCTAGCCGTTGAGGAGTTGTACCTTCCATCATCAGCTTATCCACATGAGATGGTAATTATCCGATGCAAATCCTTAAAAAACTTTAGAAAATATATGAAAAATGTACTAAGTGCCTATAAAATTTAAGAGTTGCCATCGATTTCCCTAGGATCCCATTGTCAGATCCTAACTTGGTGACAATGGGAACATCTTGGAAGTATACCCTACCAAACAAAAAATAAATTTTTGAAATCGGCCTACAATTGACGCATAAATCGGTGAACACAGATAAACAATAACATTTGAAGAATTCTACCTTCCATCATCAGCTCATCACATGAGATTACGATTTTCAGACGCAAATGCTTGAACAGCTTTAGAAAATATATAAAAAACATAATAGGTGCCTACAAATTTTGAAAGTTGCCCTGGATTTCCGTGGGATCCCATCATCAGATCCTGATTTTGTGATAATGGGACCCCCTCAGAACTATACCCTACCGAACAAAAGAAAAATTTTTGAAATCGGCCCACAGTTGGCGGAGAAATCGGTGAACATACATAAAAAAAAAAAAATACATACATCGGAACATATAACCTCCTCCTTTTTTGAAGTCGGTTAAAAATTATTCATCTTATAATATACTAGCAACTCACACTCGCTTCGCTCGGTTTCATCCCTAGTTAGGTCCCCTTTAGCATACAATTTTAACAAACTTTGAATGTCTTATTTATTTATTTCTATTCAAAACCCTAAAAAATAAGTTTCAAGGTTCTAGCTTTAAAAATGACGTAATTTTCATGCAAATTTTCATCCCCTATTTCAACCCTTTATAGCCCTTTTTTCGCATTGAAAAGTAGCCTATGTCCTTTCTCAGGCTCTAGACTAAGTGGTAGTGCCATGCTTGTTACCTTCGGGTAGCAGCCGAATGGGCCGGCACGCCCCGTATAGTACCACTCTCTCACAGAAGACCGGCGTAAAGTGGCAGCTATGCTGTCGCGTTTCGTCCGGTGAGTGAGAGTCCGGGAGGCCCACTCCCCATCCCTCCTCCCGTCCTTCTTCCTCCTCCCTCCCCCCTCCCTCCCTTTCCTAAAAGGCCGGCAACGCATCCGTAAAACTGCAAGCCCTGCAGTCTTGCAGATGTCCATGGGCGGAGGTGATCACTTCCCACCAGGTGAGCCTCCTGCCCGTTTGCCCCCTTTGTCACATAAAAAAAAAAAAAAAAAAAACAATAGTTTTTCATGATACGTTCCTACACAGATAGACGACAATAAACCTAAAACTACAGATTCAACTCTATAATATAATTTCTATTTTGATAAGATTTTCCAAAAAAAAATTTAAAGTGCAGAATGCAGATTCGAATTAGTTTTTTTGTATATACCTACATACGTATAAATAGATTATAAAGAGTTTAATGCTAACCCGTCATCATCATAAGTTTAATCGTTTTTTTATGTATTGAACCCTTTTTCACGTCCCACTACTCGGCACGGGCCTCCCTTCAGTACGAGGGGGATCAGACCATAGTCCACCGCGCTGGTCAAGTACGGGCTTGCGGACTTCACATGCCTTTCGAAAACTCGCTAGATTTTCTCAAACATGCAGGTTTTCTCACGATTTTTACTCCACCGTAAAACAAGTGGTAATTATTTTAGAAATGATTCGCACATGAATATATCAAAGATGCAAGAGCCGGATTCCAACCTGCATCACTCGGTTATCCAAGCGGGCTATTTGTAAGCAATTTAGGAATTATTAAAAAAATAATATAAGTATTATGGCAATAAATATAAGTATTCATTATATTAACTTGAAACAATTTGAAAAACAAAAAAGCTTGCTAAAAGATACCTTTTAAAATATATAACATTGAAGGTATTATGTTACTCTATGATTGTATATCTTATTCATATTGTAACATATACATAATTATTAGCTAAAATTAAATTAACAAAACAACAAAAAATAGGTCAAATCAGCTGATATTATTATTATTTATGCCTCATAAATGTTGTCCGAGCGTTTATATTCCAATGTCATGAGAAGTTCTGAATAACAATAACACTAAGAACATATGTTTCTTAAAATGTAAATGACTAGCTATTAGTAAAGGCATTCAGCTTTTTTTTCTTAAAATAAACCAAACTTCAAATTTCAATTTTGTTTTTCGTGAGAGCTTACGACGTTTTCAAGTTCCACATAAAACTCGATGCTGTAGAAGCATTCGAAGAGTCGGGAACCAAAAATCAAAATAAATCGGCGACAAAATCCGAAAAAATAGTTTCATATTTTATAATGTCCAATATTCGCCTAAGAAAGTAAAATTCCACATAATGTCGGCTAATATGTATATGATTTATCTGTGATATCATTTTAAAACATAACATAATGTCTTGAAAGTTTTTTTTTTGTTTTATGGGACAAAGGGGGCAAACGGGCAGGAGGCTCACCTGATGGTAAGTGATCACCTCCGCCCATGGACATCTGCAGCACCACAGGGCTTGCAGATGCGTTGCCGGCCTTTCAGGAAAGGGAGGGAGGAGGGAGAAGGACGGGATAGGGTAGGGATGGGGAGTGGGCCTCCCCGACTCTCACTTACCGGACGAAACGCGACAGCATAGCTGCCACTTCACGCCGGTCTCCTGGGAGAGAGTGGTACTATATATACGGGGCGTGCCGGCCCATTCGGCTGCTACCCGAAGGTAACAAGCGTGGTACTACCACTTGAAAGTCTTTTTGAACTATGAAATTGGTCAAATTCTCCCATCTTATTGTTTTAGCTTCCTTATTGTTTAATATACATACTAATATTCCTTTGACCTTTGTAAAAGAAAGTTATACCTAAGCTTTGTTGTTTTTATTACCAATGTTTTTATTAAACAAATCAAAATTTAATAATTATTAATATTTAAATTTCTTCTAATCCTTAAAATAAAGTATAATTCATTTTATATAAGTTGAAAGATTTATACTTTAATATTTTTATAGAGTACTATCATTTCCCGCGGCTCCGCTCGCGTTCTAAAGACCGAAAACCAAATAGAATACGTTTACTAAGAATACGTTTTAATTATTAGTAAAGATTTTTCAAATATGAGATATTTTCCTGAAGTAAAGAGTATCCCATATGAGACTCACATAATCAGCTATCATTATACAAATTTTCATTAAAATCTGTTCAGTGGTTTTCTCATAATGCGGTCATAGACAGACAAACAAAAATTCTTAAAACTTCGGCCTTTGTATCGTTAATAATGTCTTTTTAACTAGATTTTTCAAGAAATATTCAACGTACAGATTCACGTTAGAATTTATTATATGTATAGATCATTTAGGCTTTATTAGATAGAATTCTATGCCTTAATCTCTCTATCACCTGAAAATATCTTTTCCACTCACCTTTAACCTTGACATTATTCTTATAGCATACTTCAGATGTGCTATTTTCTGAAGACATTTCACAACATACACTATGCAACCTTATGTACTAGTAAACATTGGCTCATATAAAAGTTATGGTCTTAAATCAGTTAGTTTTGTTAATTTATGGCTGTAATAATTAAATTTGATGGCAATTGTGGGTATTCATGCGTGACCCACACCATGACATATTATGTATCTACAATTCGCAATTATTAGTATATAAGCATTTGAAACATTCATTGCCTCTTCTTTATTTTCTAATTTTAGATACCGACTCTTTATTACATCAAACAACGAGTACAAAAAAGTTGCAAAAGAAGGAAGTTCCCTCAATGATTTTAAAATAAATGAAGTAATTAAGTATCTCAAAACACAATAGTAATCTAGAAGCTATATATAGTAAACTAAATAAAAGAAAAAAATATATTTCTAGCGACTCCCTTGATTCGTTTTAATGTATCGTTATTAATATCGTTAAAGTATCGATTTTTTAAAGAGATATTTTCGTTATAGATATTGAGGACTTCTATATATGTGTATATTGAGGATAGCTAGCTATTGTGCTATCGTAACAAATCTCATCAAAATCTGATGAATCTGATTCACAGACAATAATCCTAAGAACTATAGATTCGGCCTCTACATCGGTTATAATAACGACACGTTTGGTTGGTAGTGACCCTAATTTCAGCGCCAGCGGGTGCGGGTTCAAGTCCCGCTGGGGGCATTAATTTGTGGAGAACGAATGCTTGTACTCTAGACATGGGTGTTTACTGTTTATATTTATAATATGTATTTAAAATGTATATATGTGTACTATATCAACTATCTGACATCCGTAACACAAGCCTGGTAGCTTACCACGGAACTAGATGGCGCTGCTGTAATAATGTCCCAGCATATTTATTCATTAATTTTTATAAGTTATTTTTTTTTAGTTTTATTATTATGTATAGATGAGACCAACTTTAATGAACTGACCTTGCGCCTATTACGCCCCCGTAAGTTCTTAACGGAGTAATGCAGAAGATATGTCACGATAGTACCTTGAGACTATATTGTCGATTATGTATGTAATTGTGTTTTGCTTTTTTTTTAAATATTATGCTACGCATGAAATTCTATGTTGTCTCATTTCTTAAAATAATATTTACTATCGAAGCCTAAGGCAAAAACATAACGGCGCTATCAATAAAAATCATAGTAAATTTCATTAAAATCAACTATTTTTAGTATACATTTTTCTCATAAGTGGTTCACTGTTAAAATTTAAATTTTGATTCTCATTTATATAGAAAAAGTTCACGCATCGCTTAAAAATGTATAAATTTCTTAATTTCCGGTCCTTAAATAACTTATCACTGTTTTCCTCATCTGGTCCCTCGAACAAAAAAGGGCTAAATATGTGAAGACAGCAAGTTTCGGATAAAATATAGTTTCGCAAACGGTATAACATTGTAAAACAAGTTCTCGTCAACTCCACCCATATTATGTACATCTTACTATGATACCATCGCATCAGTTACAACACTAACAAGCAAAATGTCAAAATAATTTTCTTAATCACTATCGGAAAACTCTATGAAATATATTAAGTTGTGCTTTCTAATCAAATCTATGTCTGCTATAAGGTGTATAAACTGACACTGACGGTCTCTATGGATTTATCTAAATGAATTAATAAAGTATTATCTGTTTATAAAGTCATTTTTTTCAATAGTAATATAATAGGTACACAGTGCTGTGATCAGTAGTAACCCAGTAGTAACGGTATCGCTTGGAAAATTGAACCGAGCTTAAATCCAGGGCATTTCTGCTCTGATAACCACTTGTTTTAGGGTGAAGGAAACCATCGTGAAGAGACTTGCATATCTGAGAGACCATAGAAAGTTTTCAAAAGGCACGGGTAGTTCGCCTACCCACACTTAGGCAGCATGGTGGACTACGCCTCGATTCTTCCTCGTATTGAAGGGAGGCCCGTGCCCAGCAGTGGGCCGTGGGAAAAATATGAGGGTAAATATTATACAACTTAAGAACAAGATAGGTATAATTAAACTATTATAATATGGTTTACTTTATAATTATAGTTACTTTTAAAAGTACATAAAAAAAATAAAAAGTAAATGTTTACTTACATATTTTTCTACAAAAATACAAACAAATTAAATAATTACTGTACAAGTTAAGTCTGCGCGGAATGGTGGCAAGAATGCTTGTTGCATTCTGCGCTGAATAGCATACTGACTCAATGTAAATTTTTAATATAAAAATGAGTTCTAAGATTATTATCATAGTAACATCAAATATACAATAGAGAAAATATATTCCTTTCGGATTCCTTATCCAATTGTATCTATTATTACTTTTTTATATTGTTGGAAAATTCATGTACGCATAAACAAGTAAAATTTTATCAATAGCAGAAAATACATTCAAGAATACTCAGATATGCCACTGGCTATATCCTAACTGTGGAACACGTCACCTAATAAAAAATCTACACAAAAAGTTACACGACTACACTTTCGATGATCACTGTATCATACTAATAGGAGAAGAAGATTTTCGGAAAACAGAAAACTATTTTGAAATTATTACAGAAATAAGAAATACTTTAAAATGTATTCAAAATACCAATGTTATTATTTGTTTGCCAACTTACAAATACAGTAATCGCAACCCAGTGTTCAACTGGAGAATAGAGACTTTTAACAATCTTTTATACCTAGATATTACTACCTATAACTATGCGTACCTATTTGACTCTAATTTAAATTTAATATGTGATTATTCTATGTTTTCTAAATACAGTGGTAGACTAAATAATGTCGGTATGAAAAACATTTTTGATAATATTTTATTACTAGTAAATAATAATTCTAAGCCAAATGCGGTTACAAACTTAAATCTTAGTTTAGACATTGAAAATAAGTCAGATACAAATTTTTTTCCTATTTGACCACCTTTACATACTGCACCAGAATATCGCCGGACTATTAAATAAGTGTGATGCGCTTACTATACACATCCAGGAATTATTATTTACTAAAGGAATAGATTTAGATATTATATGTATAACGGAGCATTTCATCATGTCTGGCTACGAAAAACTATTAAATATTGCAAATTATAGACTCGGAGCTTGTTACTCAAGAAACAATAAAAAACGAGGAGGTGCTTGTATATTAGTTAAAAATAGAATTGAATTTAGGGAAGTAACAGACATCATGAAACACTCTATGTCAGGTATAATTGAATGTTGTGCTATAGATTTAATAAAACATAGGTTAATAGTAATATGCCTATATAGGCCTCCAAAAACCAACAATATTAGTACTTTTTATGAAAAATTAGAGGCTATCTTAAGAACTGTTTGTTCGAAAAAGGACTATAAAGTTGTATTATGTGGCGATTTTAATATAGACACCATGAAGAATAGTAGAGTTGCTCTAGACTTTGAACATTTTCTGTTAGGACATAATCTAAAAATAGAAATTAACGAACCAACCAGACCACAGAGTAACACTTGCCTAGATAACTTTGTACATAACCTGCCACTTAAATGTAAAGCTGAAGTATTAGATCTTGGTTTATCGGATCATACGGCTCAATTGCTAAAAATCAAAATTAATAAAACATGTCTTATAAAGTCCTGGCGCATAACAAAAAGAGATATGTCAAAAGAAAACTTAACCAAATTTAGCTCCTACCTTCGATGTTTGTCATTTTCTGATGTATATTGCTCCGAAGATCCAAATGAAGCATATAATAATTTTATGGATATGTTTATTTTACTTCATAATTTATGTTTTCCTTTTAAATCATTCACTATAAAGCGTGAGAGAAAGATTAAATGGGTTTCGCGTGGAATTCGGGTTTGTAGTAAAAGACAACGATACCTACTGTGGCAACAGAGGATTAAACCTACTGATGAGAATAAACGTATATTTAACAACTATTCACAGAGATTCAAAAAAATTGTTAGAGTGGCCCAAAAAGCCCAAAATAATTATTTAATTCATAATTCTAAAAATAAATCTAAAACGGCCTGGCAAATAATCAATAATAATAAAACTAGCCCTGAACCTATTTCTCAAATAAAAACAAATGATGAAATTTTAATATGCCCTTTGAAAATTGCTGAAGCTTTTAATAATTTTTTCATTGAACAAGTCACTACTCAAGAACATGACTTCACTAATAATGTAGTTGAGATAGACTACAACACACATTCTATATTTATGTCACCGGTAATACCACAAGATATAACAAGAACCATCAAGCTCCTAAAAAATAAAAAAAGCTTTGGATATGATGGCATTTCTACACAAGTCATTAAATTTGTATCTGACACCATAGCAACACCTTTATGTCACATCATTAACACCTGCATATGCACTGGTATATTCCCTGAACGACTTAAAACAACTATAGTGAAACCTATACACAAAGGTAAGGCTAAAACTGACATGTCAAACTATAGACCTATTGCTTTGATCCCAGTATTTTCTAAAGTTATTGAAAAAATAATCTATGAATTAATTTACGCATTTTTAACAAAATATAATATATTGTGCAATGAGCAAAAAGGGTTTAGGAAAAGCTGCAATACTAACATGTCTATATTTGACCTTATAAACACCACAATAACTAACGTTGATAGAAAAGTACCTATTTGTGCAATATTTACCGATATGTCTAAGGCTTTTGATCATGTAAACCATGATATATTGTTACACAAACTTTATGCTTACGGAATACGAGGAAATGCACACAACTTAATTAAATCCTATCTTACTGGCCGCAAACAATACACCGAAATCAATAACATAAGCATCAGAAAAAAGATTGAAAAAAAATACTTGTCATCACATAAAGAAATAAAATTTGGCGTCCCCCAAGGAAGCGTACTCGGGCCATTGCTATTTTTACTTTATATAAATGATCTCCCTCGAAAAATCATTCATCCGATGGTATTGTTTGCAGATGACAGTACTGCACTAATTAAATGTTACGATAAAAAAACATACTTACATGAAATAAATAGTGCTATCCAAACAATAATTAATTGGCTAAGAAATAATAATCTACGTATAAACCTACAAAAAACTCAGATAATGCATTTTTACCAAAGATTACATGTTCAGGATTTAGATATAAAGTACAATGATCAAAAAATCAATCAAGTCTGTGTTGCCAAATTTCTTGGTATTTTGATAGATAGTCAATTAACATGGAAACCTCAAGCTGAAAACATTTGTAAAAAACTTAATGTATCTGCATATTTATTATATAATTTAGCTAAAAAGGCTGATATCAATACAACTATACTTGCATATCATGGCTTAGTAATTTCTATTTTACGATATGGAATCATATTTTGGGGTAATTGTAGTGAAAGGGAAAATATTTTTAAGGGGCAAAAAAGGTGCCTTAGATCTATTTTCAATTTAAAAGTTATTGATAGTTGTGTACCAATTTTTAAAAAATATAAACTGTTAACATTTCCCTGCATTTATATATTAGAAATATCTGTATTTGTGCACAGAAATAAACATCTATTTCTGACTTTAGAGGACAGCAGAAATTGTAGACTAAATCTAAGGTCTCAATACAAAAACTTATTGTTTACAGGCAGCTTCAAAACTTCATTATTGAAAAAAAGTGTTTTAAGCATGGCCCCGATCATATATAACAGATTACCTATATCACTCAAAGAGCTACCAATCAGTAAATTTAAAAAACAATTATCAAATTTATTAATAAACAAATGCTATTATACTATTAATGAGTTCTTGAATGACAAGTCACAGCTTAAATAGTTTAAAGTTTATATTGTTGAAATACATGATGTTGATATATAAAAATGTTGCCTATTCTGTCCTTATTAAATTTTTAAGTTAAAAAAATGTATATATTTGCATGCCCAATGGCAGAATGTATATGGATACTTAATATTATAACCTGTAACTTGCTATGTACACCTGCATTCAGCAAATAAAGAATATTATTATTATTATTATTATCATACCACAAGTTATGCAAGGCCTCTCTATGTTGGACTCGGCTAGATGAGCTTATCTTTTCGATACTAACCAATAAAACGTAGGGACGAAATTATCAATCGCCAGTTTTTAATATATATATACATGACGCGCAGTACAGAGCTGTGTTATGAATGATATGATCTACCTAAATAGTAGCAAAAAGCTAAGCTTGGTGAGGGCTCGCGTAGTTTTTTTAACGGGTAATAATATTACAGCGATGTTAACTCTTTGGTTTTCTAACATATGGTGTTAGTTGTACAATAACATTTTATCCAACGAGCACAAAATTGTTAAGTTCATTAAAAAAATGAACATTAACAATTTTGTGTTCATTGGATAGAATATAATATAATAGAAATATTTATTAAATTTAATTAAATTATACTTTTTGACAGATAACATATCTAGATATGTAGTTAAATTACTATGTTAAACAACAAATCTATAGGTGTGATAGTTTTTCAGTAAAGTGTACCACAAAATGCTTAGGTTGTGGGATAGTGTTAGGTCTCGCTTCGCTCACCCTAATGAATGTTTCGTTTAAAATAAAATTAGAAATGATCTCAACCTAAATATTATATATTCCAAGATTTTATAACAGTACAATTAAGACTATAAATGTGAAAAATATTCGTACGTTATTAGATTTTATGCATCTTTTGAAGGTCAGAGTTTTATTTTTATAATATTTTTATCGTTATTTTATGACATAGTACTCATATTGAATCTAAATTTTTAATTTAACACTAGATGTTAACACTAAAAATTTAAATTCTCGTAAACAGATACATTATAAATACATAAATAATAGAGTATCATTTTTTGTTTGTTTGTCAACAGATGCCGTACCTCTAGAAAAATGAAAAAACCATTTACTTCGTAGTCCGCCTATCTGTCTGTCCATTGGTCTATCTGATTGTGCGTCTGTATAGACATACAAGACACTTTATCTTAAGAACACACGAGGTATGAAATCATTAACAGATACTTAGATTTGTAATCCCTTGGGACTGAAAAAAATTAAAAATTTTGATACTTGTAAGGGAAACAAAACTATAGAGAAGGTATTCCCGTTGACCTAGAATCATAAAATTTATTACGAAGCAATATCTTATAACTTTACAAAAAATCTTTGCGTGGTAAACTTATTGTTTCTTTGCTGCTTTGCTAAACTTATTTTAAAATATATTTTGTTTCACACTAAGGAACTCCATTACGACTCGCCATTATTCTATTTTTATTTGACAGTCTATTATTTTATTAATATAAAAAGTGTTTAATTTAAAGTGCAATATTATTGAAATGATGCCTGTGCGGAACATTTTAAGCAACTTCATTGTCTATCTTAACTCGTTTGAATCCCTTTGGTTGTGGGACATTCATATTATAAGATGACCTTATACCACACGTACACTACTACGTTTTAAGGGTAATTAGCTTGGTATTTGTTGCGAAAACCGCTCATTATAAACATGAGAGATCTTATTCACATCTTTTAAATACATGGGTAATGACTTTTTAATGTGTATTGCAATTATGAATCAATTCGTTATATTTTTAAAAAAAACTTTTTTTATATCAATACATACGGAGATCCCACGGGATTAAGGATAAAATTTGTTTTGTAATTGAATTAGTATACTAAATCTCGCATTTTGTGTATATATTTTGGTTAGTGCAACGCAAAACTCGAGAACACTTTTACACTTTTGTAAAGACACGAGGAAGATAGCAGAAAAAACGAAATAATTGTGAGGAAAATAGTAAAATCGACACGACACTTTTCTTTTCACTTTTTTATTTCAATTCAATTCTCTTTATTTACTTTATTAGCACAGATTACTTGCAATTGACAATTGCGATTGATCGTCTCGAGGACGCTTGACTCTACACGCCATAATTCTACTAGGCCTATCTTCATAAACTACATCTTAGTCATATGTGGCTTGGCCATTTCGCTACACCCATTTGAATAAAATTGAATTTATCCACTGTTCATTATTTTTTTGTTATACAATAATCCTTGTAGTAATCATCATGACAATGTGTGTGTTATATTTAAAACTTATCCATACTAACAGTTAAAATACTGTTTTCGACCACTGAGAATTTTGCGAATGAAGTTGAAATAATTTATATACTACCTAACCTTAACCTTTCTTAATTAACATTTATCGTAGTGCATTTAATCTAAATTGTCTATTTACAATTTGGCCGGTGATGGCGTCTTTCATTAATTCGTTACTGATCGAGCCTTTCATATATTCTGCATAATATTGTAATATACACCTAGACGAGCTAATAACCTCTATTTTTTTAAATTTGCAATGTTACAACAAGTTGTGAAACTCTGACAATAAAACATTGATCGCAAGATGATACTGCGCCCAAAAACCAGTAGATTTTATACAGATTAACCAAATATACTCGTATTTTATCGTGTACTATAAATCACTAGAAAATTATATTTATTATTTATTTCATTATAAATTATTCATCAATGATTCAAATATTTTTACAGATTTGTATTCTTATTTTTCTTGTTATTATTTAATTACCCTTTTCATCCCGGAAATTCTTTAAAAATAATTGGCATTTACAGTAGAAATAATTGAGTGCTTGTTGTTATCTTAATTTACTCGTAGCTTCAATCGTTAAGACGATTATCAGATGGCACAATCAGCTTTTATATAAAATATATTAACATATACATATGTATCTACTGTATTTTGCATAAAATCGGAAGTTGATAGACCGCCAATTAGACTAAGCTGTATAATTATACCACCTCAATGAATTATAATTTCAATATTTTGATGATCAATCATAACATCAAGGTAACAGTTACAATTTAATTTAACGATTTAGATTTTTTTCGAATTTTAGTAAGTGTTAGACAAGCTGAAAAAATATTTAAAATTACAAAACTTTATCTTTACTATATATAGTCGATTTTTGTTTGTTTAGTACTTCTCCCTCCCAACGTGCGTTCACCTTGTCGTGATGGGGTGGGGAGGACTTTCTTAGTAGCGTCCAGCAGTCGGCCGGCGCGAAGCTAAGAAAAGCGCAAGAGGGGCCCACTTCGGTGGGCGGTGTTTTTTTTTTTATGGGACAAAGGGGGCAAACGAGCAGGAGGCTCACCTGATGGTAAGTGATCACCGCCGCCCATGGACATCAGCAACACCGCAGGGCTTGCAGATGCGTTGCCGGCCTTTCAGGAAAGGGAGGGGGGGAGGAAGGAGAAGAATGGGAGTAGGGATGGGGAGTGGGCCTCCCAGACTCTCACTTACCGGACGAAACGCGACAGCAGAGTTGCCACTTCACGCCGGTCTCCTGTGAGAGAGTGGTCTTTACGGGGCGTGCCGGCCCATTCGGCTGCTACCCGAAGGTAACAAGCATGGCACTACCACTTGATAACGTCATGCTGGATGCTCCTGTTACTTCTCTAAATAGCAGAGTGGACTGTGAAGCAACCCACTTGGTCTACCTTGGCAGATCTACCGAGCCGTCGGGGGGTCGTAGTTGCATGCGAAAGCGATCCTGCGACGCCCCATTAAGACGGGTGACGGGTGGTTGGGTTTTAGTGGGTAGTACTGGCTTGCCGTTGAGTCCCACATGACCACCTGTTTTCTACAGGTGGTATGCGTCAATGCATTTCCCAAGGATAAAAAACACTTCTGGTCGAGTCAGATTTGATGAAGTATATAATTTGTAGGTAGCGTGTTATAAGAGGACGAAAATAGGCCTCAATGGTTAAGAAACTAGCATGTATGGCTACAGGTTCAAAGTATCTGGGTTCGAGTTCCAGGTCTAAGATAAATAAAAGATGTTAAATATTGTACTATTAAAAATAATGCTTGATTTAGTAAAAACATTATGCGTGGAATATATTATACCGACATTTATATATATTTATATGTATAATAAGGTTCGACATTTTATATGGAAAATAAATATACATAATTTAGAATAAAGAGCGTATAGATATACACATTACACATACATACATGCATACATACATACGTATGCACACACACTCTTTTTGGGGAAACTGAACAAAAACTAACTTTTCTACTATATATTTTGGACCTAAGTAACAGCTTATTTACTTTGTAAAATGAAACAAAGTACTAAGCTTTTGTTGCTACTACTAAAATAACACGAAGTAATAAAGTGTATAATACTCATGACTATTACATATCTATGCCGCAATTCGCACATTTCAGGCAACAGAGAGCCGAAAATAAAGCTATTCATCGACAAGTTGTTTGATGAAACTCTATTGTTTTTAAATTAATGTTCACTACTTTGTATACTTACGTTAGATTTATCTCATTATAATGAATACACGGTTTCTTAATAATTTTAAGATACGGAGATACATAGATAAGCCTTTTATATATTTTTTTATATTATAATATGCATATAACTTAATTCTCATTACCTAGTTAATGTTCCATATTTACTAGTATTAATTATAATAATATATATTAAATGCCTCGGTTGTGTAGTGGCTAGCATGTACAGCAACACATCGAGATTTCCTGGGTTCGAGTCCCGGGTCGGGCCAAGTTTAATTGTTGAGTCTTTCTGTTTAATAAGTCTCAGTAACAGCCCGGAGTTGGGAAGTTGGCGGTGTGTCACCCCCGTGCCTCGGCGAGCACGTAAAGCCGTCGGTCCTGCGCCTTAGCTCTTACTCGTCGTGTCGAGTAGTCGTCCCACCGAAGTATGAGAGAGTGCACTTGTGTCTGCGCGTACATTTGTGCATTATAATATCTCACGCGTAGATGGCTAGACTCAACGGTCGAAAGAACATTATTATATATTAAATAATAAGAATATAAAAACTCGTAGTTTTACAAATAAAAAAAAATTAATTGAAAATAGAGTTAGTAACACGTACTAAAATTTATTGCTGATTAGATTATTTATCACAAATAATTACAATGATACGTATATAATATGGAATTTTAGTAGAAACAAATAAATGTAATTTTAAATTTACTTAGTCAGTAGTGTTATAGACTGCATTTGTGTATGCAACAAAACAATTGATAATAGGAAGTCTCACGTGACTCTATCATGTTGATGAGTAGCTTGGCTCTGGAAAGAAGATAATTTGTTAATTTAAAACCAATCTTACCTTATTCTAATATATAGATGAATTATATTCATATCATTTTGTATTATAATTCTTGGTAATTTTTAAAAATGCTATAATTAAATGTAATTAACGGGTAAAGATTCTAATTTGAACACTGTTTTGACTCAAGTGGGTTAAAACAATTAATCTACTTCAGTAAGATTAAACTTACGAACTCTTATCCTAATATAGTTTATATTAGAATACGAAATTTTATTTTAATATCTCCAAGCCACAAGTTCAACTACATAATAATTTTCTATAAAATCGCTATTTTCATGTATACATAGCATTCTACCCTTTTTAATGCCTCACTGCTGGGCACAGACCTCCCTTCAATACATGATCATGATCAGGCCATAGTCCATCACGATGGCCGAGTACGGGTTAGCAGAATGTACATGTCTTTCGAAAACTTATTTTTTCAGATATGCAAGTTTATTCACAATGGTTTCTTTCACCGTAAGAAAAGCGGTGATCATGTTGCAAATGGTTCACATATGACAATATCAGAAGTGACACGGTTACCCGACCGATCATGTTCTTACTGGATTTGACTCACTGTCGTGTTAGTAATGTCATTTAATTCATGTTTATATTAAATTTTAAAATTTCTTATATTCATAAGAATCAATAAAGTGGTAGCCCAGCGGTAACGCGTCGCTTGTATAAACGAGTGATGCGTGTTAAATCCGGGTCTCGCGCCACTGATATCTTCATCTTCAAATCATTTCTATCCTATGTCTGATTACCACTTGTCTTACAGTGAAGGAAAACATCGTGAGGAAACTTGCATGTCTGAGATAACCTAGCAAGTTTCGAAAGACATGTGAAGTCCGCCAACACGCACTAGGTCAGCGCGTTGGACTATGGCCTGATCCCTCTCGTACTGAGGGAGCCCCGTGCCCAGCAGTGGGACGTTAAAAAGGGCTGATGACATAAGAATCAATATAAACTTAATATGAAGGTACTTCTCATGTGTGAAATGTAGAAGAGAGTACTAAGCACTTTTAATTGTACAATTATACATATCTCCTCTACCTCATTCACTTCTTCCATCATCTCTTGCAAGTGGCACGTCGATAAATTTAAAATAATACACAAATATAATAAAACATTGATAAAATAGAAAATGTTCGCTTATCGCAACGACTAACAAAATTACTCTTAACAAGCCATGTAATTAAGTGTACCTTTAGAATTGACTTTATGATCTCTTTGAAGCAATATTTTAGGAAGATAAATTCTGAATTATGAATTATAGTACGATAGTATTTGTATTTACGAGTATATCTTTTCATTTAAGAAAGTAAAGATAAGTTTGTTTAAAAATACTGTACTGGCTAAAAATACAGCTTTTTCTTCAGTCCCAGATTTAGACATCCAGCGTTCAATTCAGTCAGTGTGGACAATTATTAACAAACACACACTTACATTAATCTAGTTATGATGTAACCTGAGCAAAACGAGGATAAGTCGCTAGTATATTAATGTATAACAAACGCTAAAGTTTCTGATACTGCATGAATTATCTCTTTCATGCAAAATCTACTGAGTGCTTTTTGATGAAACATAACAAAAATTATCAAAGTAACACTGACTATATTAGAAAGATATAGTACCTATACATAATTGCACACATGCGGAGTTGAAGGAAAACGCTAATTTTCTACATTTATAATATTGTTAGTGTCATATATTGTTTAAAACAATTAAAAATACAAGAAGCTAATTGATGGAAGTATTCATTAATGAATTATGAATAATACAAATTATGGCACCTACAAATACATGTTTACATTATACTAGTTAAAGCTAATAGAAATTAAGACAAAAGTAATTCAACTAAAGCAAATTTAGTTCAGTGAAACTTAAATATTGAAACAATTTCAGCAATGTGTTGTGCACTATCATGTTTATAATGCTTAAACAACCAAGGTCACCGCTGACCACTAAATGTAATACGTACAACAAAAGTAAGATGTACTTGTTATAATAATTACAATAAAATATTTTTAAAGAAATTTGTTTTTTATTAGTATGAAAATATAAAAATAGATAAGTAAATTCGTATACTATATATAGTTAAAAATGTAGACATCAAAAGATTCGTCCCGTAAGGATCTCAATTGTTAAGATGAAGCGACGTGAGGCTATATAAGTGCTTTCTCTACCGATGCGCATGAGTCCCACTCTGGCGCAGATCGCTCTCTGACCCCAGCGCCGGCGCTCATTACTTGTGTTTGTGTCGTGTGTGATTATATTTCTTTTTGCAGGGTAAGTACTTGTATTAAAATGATGATATTTTATAATCTTTTGGTGTGTTTTATGTGTTTTGCATTTTATTAGTTTATATTTTTTGTTTTAAAATTAATATCAAATGTATTTCTACTGTACAAAATTTGAGCTAAAATATTATTTCAGTTTTATAAAATTTTGGATTGTATAAGACACTTAAAATGTAATTTTACACCAATTTTTTAATAAGATAAAAATTTAAATTTATATTAAACATTACGATGTTAAATCCATTATCTAGCTTTGGTTCAACTGAAGTCGCATTTTCAATAACTGAAGAAAAGACATCAACGCGATACCTTTACGTTGCCCGTACTTTGGCAAAGTCTTAAGTTATTTTACTGAACACACGGCTCAATGAATATATTGATTTATATCACTATATTTATAAGTGTTTACTTATTTAATGCAAATATATTAAAAAGCTCACTCACCTAAAACTTACGTAAGCTTTCTATTTTAGGGTTTTCTCTGATTTAAATCCATGTTCTAAAAACTATCAATAAATAATAATTAAAACGACAATAATAACAAAGAAACTAGGGTATTAAATAGGACATTTGCATTAAATGCTAAAGCTTTAGTCATTTTGTATTCAAAGTATCGCCGAGAACGATGACAGTTAAAGGTTGAATAGGATGCGCTTGCGCATGTTATGCTGGTACTACACTAAAAGAATGCTTTTTAATAAGCTTAATAAGAAGTCTTAATTTTTTATACAGATAAAGTAAATACAGAAGTACTTATATATTATATACATGAAATAAAATCTATTAAAATATTATTTTATTCTTCGTCATAAATTAAATTATAAGCGTTTGATATTCTTTATCACAGATTATTATTTAATGGTATTTACTTGAATATATAAATATTAATTACATACAAACTGATTCACAATTTTCCTGTTCCTTTATGCTTCGTTTAATCTTAAAATACATTAAGGGCTTTCAAAGTTGTAATGTAAAAATTGTATCTATGAAGAAACTGATTAATTTTGAAGTCAGTGCGGCATCCTGATCAATGTTAGTCGTACAGTAATGCCCTTATATGGAAGCATCGTGCAATCCATAGATCTCGATGCCACCTGCATCGCTCATTGTATTGTTTTAATTTGTCGATTCTATTTTTATGTGAATGTAATTATTTTTGTAACGTTATTTAAAGCATTTTTAAGGTTCTTATATTATTATTATTTTTTTATAAAATATTATGAAACATTGCACCTGAATGTAATTTTATGTAAAAGTCTTTACGAACATAATCAGGGTAAAACTTTATTGATGTATACTATAATTATTTTGATTATATGCACAATTATTAATAAAACAAAATTATTAGTTAATGTCACAAAACCGTGACTACAATGCTTTATGTAATGATGACATCCACCTGGCCTTTGTTAAAGGGTGCAGCTAATTTTCAAACATTCCACATGCCAATTGATTTCATTATTGGAATTAAACAAAATTACATGTAGTATAAATTATTATAATTTACTTAATTAAAAATTTATCATTGAGAGACCGAGTCTTTGATTTTGTTAGATTTATTGAGGTTAAAGCAATATTCTAAAACAAAATACGTTATTAATATGGTACTATAACAAAGGTCAGCTCGACTTCCAAATAAGTACATGTATCGATCATGTGGATATTTCCCTTCAGATGAAATAAAGATAAGATGCAAAAAATTTTTCGTTCTAAGATATAGGTTATCTAAAATAACTATAATATTTCATCTTGATAAGCATTTCCTATAAATTATATTGATAACTACAAAATAATTTTTTTTATTTTTTTTTATTTCTAACTTTTAAGGGACTCTTGTCCTTCTAGGATATGTCAGTCCCATCGTATATTAATCTAAGTATAACATATAAAAATCATTAAACAAGAGAATTGAATTGAATTGAACATATAAAAATTATGCAAAAAGGAAAAAATAATTTATAGAATACATGTATATGCAAATACCTTGGCTATGACATACTATGAGAACTATGCCAGGTCAAATGATGTTATATAATTTCTCATAATATAATCCTGAGTCGGTCTAAAATAAATGTAGAGCCTGTTGGCCTTTCAAACGTATGTAATATTTTATAGCGTTAAACAACTATGAGTAAAACACTAACTTATATATGTACAGTTGAAACATTAGTTACGTAATTATTAGGAATATTATTCATATCTATTTTTAGTTTTGAAACTATGTATAGTATTTTTATATACAATTTTTTTTATATATCTATTATATATTTTATCAATTATCTACTTTGGATAAAAAAGTATTTACCGACAATAAGCCTTAATAACATGCACAATGCACATACTCTTATTATTGAAAAAATGCGGAATCTTTCTGCTATCTTAATATGAACAATGATAATGTAGTTATTTATAACTTAGATAACTTATTATACCTATACTTTGACGAAAATTCAAGTGAAATTTACGTAATAAGTAAAAAGATAAAGATTGTTAATTTTTAAAAATTACACCATATACCTAATAGTTATTTTTTTTTCGACTTAATCGTACAAAAATCATTTCACATCTAAAAACTCCCCGAAAAAGTAAAGTTAATAAGCAATTCACAAAGAGAAAATTAATTACTATGTAAATTTTAAATTAAGGCATGTCTCGCATACGTTAAATCATAACCAATTTCATTAGTCGTAAATATGTAAATAAATTCAATTTAAAAAGCAATGTACGCTTAAGTGTTCTTATATCTAGTTTTGGCAATTTATAAAAGCAATCCCTTCGGAAAAACCTGCTGTTTCACATAACTTATGAAATATTTAAAATATTAATTTAAAATTATGAAAGATTAAAAATATTTGTAGAAACTAAATTTAAACACGTTTAGAATACAACTTCTAAATAAATATATATCAAAAATATTACATAAAAATCACTTATTAATATAACTCTCTGTAATAATCCTACTCTACATGACTACTAGCAGACCCTACCACGCGTTGCTACTTATAAAGTAAGTTATTTTCCTATATCCTACCTTCCGAATCCCTCTCCGGATAAGAAAATCGCTTACTTTTCCATTATAAAAAGAGAGCTCGGATAATAACTATAGGATAGTAGGATAGGTCCTTTAAGTTAGGACAAATAACACATTTATTTATATACGTTAAGAACCGATATGTACCTAGCTTTAGAGTTCATCGCAAACCGACATCGTGACACAAGAATTTTATATATTAGATTGTACATTACAAATGTTTTGTATTTTTTCTCTTAAAATATTAGCGTGATTTAATATTAATTATTATTACTTATAAATATATCTTATTAAAGCAATGAAACAACATAAAAGATGACTCTATAACAATAATTATAACCTTAATGCAACCGAATGTTTAAATATAGATACGGAGGTCAAAAGCCGTCTAGAATGTAATAGGCACACTCAAATTTTGTACTTAATATAATTTGTCCAAAATGTCAAATTGATGCACTTCAACTATTTCAACTAGATTTGGTCAAGGACCATATTGTATAAAGTATATATCTATCATATTTATATGCAAATAACAATATTATCCTTATAAAATAGACTTGTTTATAGAAAAAAGAATTCAAAACATCTAAATCTCTTAAAGCATTTAAAATTAGTACACTAAAGCCAAATGACAAATTATAATAGTGGTCAGGGAACCCCCGTCTATAAACTCCTTTTTTGGGGGCCGGCAGCCAGCAGGTACATACTCATTCTCACAAAACCCACAGCGGAACCCGTCGCTGCAACGCTTCGGACGACCCGAAGTCGCGTTAAGGAAACTCATTCACTATAATATCAAAATACGTCTAATCAATAATATAACCTTGTATATACTCCAATATACATAAACTTCTTAGCATATTACACCAAATTTATAAATATTTATAAGGAATTAATTAAATGTAATAGATAATGCTATAACCTAAATAAAGTTTGTACGTCTTTTAAATAAAACTACTGTCCACTGCATTAATGTCAGAGGTCGGGCGGCGAAAGCGATGTTACGTGTCGGTTGCGAAACGTGTTACATTCAGTTACAATGCATAGACAGGTCACTGAGTAGCATCAGAACATCTTGACCACGATTCATCTCAGCTATAAAAATGTATTTAATAAGTAACTTAATGAAGATTTTTAAAATTAATGTATTAAATTTTGTTTACTTGGCTCCAAATAGAAAAAACACTATACCTACTTGTAAAAGTTTTGGTGCTGATGATATTTTTGAGAGATTTATAATCTATTAGCCTAATAATAACGGTATAAAATCTAACTCTGCCCAAACGAAAAACATCTAAGCCAAAGTAGAAGGAAAAAAACGTAGGCTTTTAAGCTCTTCCTGTTTTTCGTTGACTAGAATATTATTTTCTATAATAATAATATGATGACACAAAAATGTATAACATTTTTCAATACCCCATAAATGGGTAAAACGATGAAATAAAATAATAATATTAATAAAGTTTTCCGACCGATTCCGGCCATGGCGGCCAACCATTGAGATTAGCCAACTGCGCAGGAGATATTATAGTGCACAATTGCACGCGCAGACACCGAGACAGTCAAGTTCAAGTCAAGTTCACTGCCTCGGTGTTGTAGTGGCTAGCATGCACGGTCACACATCGAGAGGTCCTGTGTTCGAGTCTCGGGTCGGGCCAAGTTTAGTTATTGAGTCTTTCTGTTTAGTAAGCCTCAGTAACAGCCAGGAGTTGGGAAGTTGGCGGTGCTTCACCCCCGTGCCTCGGAGAGCAAGTAAAGCCGTGGGTCCTGCGCCGTAACTCTCACTGGTCGTGTCGAGTAGTCGTCCCACCGGAGTATGAGAGTGACAGGAATAGAGAGTGCACTTGTGTCCGCGCTTACACTTGTGCACTATAATATCTCCTGCGCAATTGGCTAGTCTCAATGAGATTAGCTGTCATGGCCGGAATTGGTCGGAGAACATTATCTGAAATAAAATACCATATTAAAAATAAATTAAACAATTATTATCAAAGACACAAAATTCGATCTGCATCACAATGACATTTAAATTTAAGCAAAACCAGAAAATAAAAAGGTATGTTTTAAATAATATATTGTATTTTATTTTTTGTACAAAATAATTAAAAGCAATAAAAGATGCTGTGGGATTTTATGTGATAGAATCTTTATTATCATTTGATAGCACTTCATCTCGCAACTTCTAAAAGAACATTAACTTATATTTTATTCATCTCTTAATTTAAAATCGTTTCCGTACTAAAATAGGTCCGAGATAGTTAAAAATACAGTGCGTGTGGAAAAAGTAAAAGTTAATACAAGCATTTAGCCATCTTTTTGCTCGTGACTAGCTGTTTATCGATGAACAAAACAAATCGAATGTCTAGTTGGAACTGTGCAAGTGGGTCGTCTTCCGTGAGAATCTGCGGAACAATGTCTTAACATCCAGCCTCTTAAAGAATGTTGAAAACATTTGTTAAATCACTGCTACGTTTTAGGTTAAAATTGGTGGTATTCTTATAAATTGTTATATAATATTTCTTTTTTTATACTGACATAGATATAGTAGTTATATACATATAAATAACTACATCACTACAAGTATTAACTGCGAACGTTTCTTATCACTTTTTAACACTTAGACATTAAATAGTAAGTAAAAAGTAAACGTATCTTCTTAACTCGAAAACAATCAGTTAATTGATCTGTCAACCGTGAACCTTCGTTACATTATTATGTGGATATTTGTGAAAGTTTGCTTGTGTGTGAAACTTTACTTCATGCTGAAACGGCTGGACCGATTTGGATGAACTTTAGAACACAGATAGAGCTAGTAACACTGTACAATGTACATTATATTATGACAGCAAAAAGCTTAAATATGTTCTTGTTGTGTAAATGTATTTTTTATATTTAGTGAAGTATGAATTCGATCTTTTTCAGACATTTGCCAATGTTTTTATCTTAATTACCTAATTTAATTAAGTATAACATGATTAAAGTAATTGAAATAAGAAACCGCCGCACTTTTGGTCACTTAATGAACCATTAAGTCGAATCTCTAGAGAATCTCTAGTAAAGAACGACTAAATTGTTTATTAAGTGACTATAAGTGCGGCGGTTAGAGTAAAACTTATTTATAGCTTTTAACTTTGACTTCTTATATGCGCGTATTTAATTTAAGATTTGATATTATATTACCTACACATTTCCTAAGAGTATCTTTATGTTTAGACACGACGGCGACTATCGACCGTTAAAATCGTTTCGTAATAAACTATCACAGCCAAATTATACCTTATATGGCCGTAATTTAATGAAATATAATTAGTTAAAATTTATTGCTGACATTTGACTGTAGTATTTGCTCATCCTTTTGATACTTACTCGGTTATTATAAACATATCTCAATTTTAACAATCTATTTTGGTGATTTTTAATACAATATATGTCAAGAATCATTACTTAATAAGCAATCAAATTCCAGTTCTACCAAAATATTGAAACATTCGTTTAATATCTAAGAATCGATGTTATTTAAAAAAAAATATAAGTAAGTAATGCAACCTCATGGTTCCGATAAAACACCCTATTAAAATGCTTAGTCTTTTTAGATGTAACTTTTGTTTATAAATAAACTCTATAATATGGTGAGTATTTACATAGTAGAGGCGTATAATTAATTAATAAAAAACCTTAAAGTAAGCTTTAATAAGAGTATAAATATAATAAACTTTTTGAAAGGAATATCTTAAAATATTACTATTTGAATGTATTGCGTATGTTGTAGAGTTCGTACAACTCTTAAGTATATTGAATATGCAACAATCTACAGGTTACCTTACAAGCGTGGGATTATTACTAATTCGTTAATAATGGCAGTTGCCTCATTCACATTATTTAGAGTGAAAAATAGCATTTCTTATCTTGACTAAGACTAATTTGACCACAGAACAGTGATCGTAATAGAAGATATCAACATTTAAAAACGTCTTTAATTAAAGTTATAAATAAAATGGATCAAACGAAGAAAAATAATTATTAAGGAAAATGAAACAATGTAAATAAATAAAGCTTCTTAAGAGATAATATTACTTAACACTCATAACTAGAAATCAAAAAATATAACTTAAATATTTTAAATTCATTGGCCACTTCTATTATTCGCAGTGTCTACTCTAAGTATCGCTTACATTGATGAATAGATCTACGAGTACCTATGCCTTCGATGGGTGTAGCAAAGCCATTGTTAGATTAGCATCACAAATGGGGCTTATAATACGCGATCTATAGTCAAAGATCCGCTTAACATTATGATATAAAATCAATTATGTTAATAATAAATTATTATATAGATATTTTCTTTTGTATAAGCGTAACGAATAATAATTGACGAATCAAGGCTTTTATATCCACTATTATTTGTGAATATCTACGCGCGTCTTATTCACCATATGTCTTTCGGTAACGATAAAAAAATGGTAATGGTTTGTTTAAAATTAGTGAGCCTGGAAGTAAACCCCATAATAATATTAAATATTTGCTTTACAACGAAAATATCAGCTACAAACTCAAGTCTCTACCGTTGAGCACGGATAACTTCGTCAATGTTAGGTAGAATAAAGAAGAGACAAGGGAAATAGGTCGGTGAAATACAATTATTTTACCATTGTAAATTATGATAAATCAGGAAATAAAAATGTCTACAGGTATACAAGAAGTTTAATTTAAAATATTAGTAACCAAATTTCAATGAAATAAAAATATTTCATTAAATTTTCTTGTGTTAAATAGTTAAAAGTTGATCACAAATTACTTTACACATTATGCCAAGATCAATCTTTGGTTATTGACATGACATGACAAATATGAACATATTGACAAAATCTTATTTAATCCCATATACAATTATAATTTAAATATACTTATTGAGTCTATGTTACCGACCAATCTCCTTCGTGTCTTCTCCATTCTACGTGACACTGGCGAAGTAATCTGTGCTCAACTGGCACGCTTGAAGCCAAGGACGGACTTTATTCGAACGAGTCTCGCCCGTGACCATGATTCCTGTAAAGCATTCGAAACGTCGGGTACTAAAAATCAAAATAAATCCGCGACAAAATCCGAAAAGGTAGTTTTATTTATAATGTCGAATATTCGGGTAAACCGAAGAAACTACTATGAAAATCTAATTTACAGTGAAACAGCACACACCTATAAAAATATAAGTTACTGAAAACAACGTTACGAGAAGTACCTACATGACATTCTAAAGTTAAAGTTATTTTTTATTAAATTTTTAGTCTATAATGCCAAAGTTCCATTTTTAGAAAAGCTTCTCGTAGAAAAACACCTATAAAAGGTATTATTCAACAGTTCAAGGTAAACTTATATATAATTCAATATGGCTTTAAAATAATTTTACTACAAACTGACAGATGATAAAAACATCCATTTTTACGCATCATATTACTTATGAATGAATTTACATATCTAAAATTTCGTAAAATATATAGGGAAATTTCGTATAGGACTTAACAGTGGTTCTAAATCTAAATGTAACCTCAAAATGTACGAGCTCTATTTTCAATGTAGGATGACATGAAAATAAATAAGACCTTTTCTCAATAAACTTATCAACGTTTTGAATATAAATATTTATATATGTCATGTGTAGAATAATAAAGTATCATCAAAATCTATCCAGCCGTTATTACAATACTACTACCATATTAGCCGGTATACAGTACGCCAACCAGCTGTAGACGAGATAAATAAACAAACAAAGACTAGATTTTCTACGAAAATGTCTAACATACTCGTATAATAGTTTCCAAATCTGACATATTATTATATCCTTTTTTAAAAATTCAATGTTGCACACTTTACCTACTTCATAATTTTATTGTATAAATTTATTGACAGACATATGAGCAAAATATAATGTAACGTGTAATAAATTAACATAAATAATAATTATAATCTATTAAATTCTTAGTATTTAATCTAATCATGCATGTGTCGCTAACGGATGATCTTCTGTTGAAGGGAATTAACAAAAAAAGTTTCATTTTGACGACATTTCTGACTGGTTTAGATCAGATCAGTTTGTAGTGCCAGTCTTACATGCTGCGCGAGCGGTCATGGGTTCGAGTCCAGCTGGGAAAATTTGTTTGTTTAATTAATGATGCATGAACGTTTGTACCCCAGTCATGTGTAAACACACATCTATGTGTATATGTATCATGTAAATCTATTTAAATGTTGTAATAAAATTATTAGTTATAAAATTGCTTTTTGAGCGTGAATTGACCTTTACAAAATTTATTAATTTTTGCATTTTTTATTTATCTTCGAAAGATATTTTTGAAACATAATATTGCTCTCGCTTGGAACATTCAGTTACCATTATCAGGTTTTTTTTTTATAAAAGAAAATGAGTAATTATTTAATTTACCGAAGAATACAGAGCTGTGTCATTATATTCTTCATATTTCGATCATGGATTTGTATAATCAAATTTATGTAAATAAATATTTTTAAGTAAATTAAATTAAATTAAACACTAAAAAGTTTGGCTATACGTGGGTACTACTCCTACATACAAATTACAATGTACTATATAGCAGCATCAGGTCGGAACTAATACCGAGCTACAACGCTCAAAAACTCAAAAATAATATAAGATTTTTATCTACGAACACCATATTCACTTCGAATGTAAGAGTCTAGGCGTCAAAACAAACTAAACGTAAAGATTCGTCTCGCACATCTCTTTGAAAGCGAAAGTGACACAAATACGTAACATTATGCGCCCTCAGCCAACTTAGCATATATTACCGCGGAAAATATTCGCTACACACATTATTACTTATTTATTCTATCCCGTTAAGTTGAGGGTCATTAATGAGTGTTAATGTTATTCCGGGTTTTAATTACTGGTCTAAGGGTTAATGTTTTTAAATAAAAGCGAAATTCTGTTAGTTGGTTAACGCATCCCTTGAAAACGGCTGGAATAATGCAGCTTTTTTTAGGAAAAATGTTTAAGTTATCGGGAATATTAGACAATTCGGAAAAAACTGAAAATGCTTTATACCATGTTTTTATATGAGGCCAATATGTAAGATAAAAATCAGTGATTAATCTCTTCGCTTAATAAACGTTCTCATCATGGTTCAATTCTATCGTATTAAGTATTAGTAAATAATTGTTTGTTTTGAATGCGAATCGTTCACGAATAATAAATAAATCAATAATTATATTCGAAATAACTATGACCAAAAATGTATATATTAAAATAGAACAAGTATGACTGTCCTGATACTATTTGTTGTTGTCATATTTATGTATATAAATATTAATTAAATATATTATATTTCTACAATAACTAATTTTTTATGTCAGTATGTTTATTTAAATGTCATAATTTATATTTGTATCTTGTATAGTTTGCCTAATAAGGTCGGTTTTACACATTTAATATCTAGTATTATTTTTTTTAAAATAGCTTTTTAATATACAATAAGGCTTAATAACCAATACTTCTCTCCCAATATAAATAAAATCTTACTTCCACTTAACGCACTGCAATACATTCAGCCATACTATGCATTGATAGTAAAATCACCGATAAAACACCAGCCCCTCTAGACAAATGGCAAACGCTCCGTACCGATTCTATTTCGATAAACGCTAACGCCTAAGGAGGACCATCTCGTGTACGAAAAAGTGTCCGTAAAAACGCGTCCAGTAAGAGTGGCGCTGCAGTAGCAGTCGATAAATTTTAAAGAAAGCGCCAAACGTAATTAGAAAAAAATTACGCTTTCTCTCTGCAGTATTTTGTTTATATTTACTAAAACATTTTTTAGACTACGTAAATAGTTGAGGTTTTGTATACTAGCATTTTACTAACTACTTGAGTCATTAAAAAATTTAAATATTTGAACTCAGCAAACTTCACTCCATTTATAACAGTTATGTTCATATTGAAACTATTCGAGCGCCAGCGCTATTCTGGTAGGTAATGAAAACTTTATTTTCAGTATACAGCTGGACACTTTTTCAACTTTCCCCCCATATGAGATGGTTCTCCTTATCTCTACCCATAGTTGAATCTAATCACTAGTCGTAAGCTTATGTCAATCCCATACATTGATTATTCTATTCTACTAGCGTTTTGCCACTTGTCTAGAGGGGCAGCTGTCAATATAGAATTACCTCAAACAACTTATGGTAGAAGCTTTCCATTTCGATTGCTAACAGTATTAGAAGTAGGTACAAATTTTAATACCTACCAATATTTTTATTAAGCGATTATAGGGATGTTTTCCGTAACTACTCAATCTACTTTTTACAAAAAAAAATTAAAAACTGCAAATGCTATATCTATGTCCTATCCTTAAGTACCTCTTAAGTCAGATAACTTTTCATCGATAGAACCACAATCTTATGAACTACCTAGTTAAATTTGAAATGTTTATACATTGTTTACTGAAGAAGGTTTTAAATGAAATTATCTTTTTGGATTTTGTCGCGGATTTATTTTGATTTTTGATTTCCGACGTTTCGAATGTTTTACAGCAATCATGGTCACGGGTCTCTCCTGGTAGTTAGTAGTAGAACCTAAGAAAGTATTATGAAGAATCTATGTAGTATAAGTAACAATTTTATGCAATTATATATAAAAAATACGAGCGAAGCCAGATAAAAAGGCTAGTTTTATTACTTTATTACCAGAATACAGTTTAAAATATTTCAAAGATTACGCAAAATAGTAAAATACCCACGCCGAATAAACTACGACGTCTAAAGTAAACTCAAGTATAACGTAACGTGAAAAAGTGTGTCATATTCTTAAAAGGTTATTGGTTATCGCTTAAAGGAAATTATATTTAAATAAGGATAAATAGAGATAAAAATATTAGAAAAGCTTTTCCTTTCGTACTAGTATGTTTAAAAAGTTACTTTTAAGTAGCAAGTCAAAAAGAAAAAATATTTTCTTTATTTTAAAGTTGATTTCACTACGAAATTTATTTTTAAAGTAAACACGTTCATTCAAATAACTACGAAAGATGAATAATATGCAAAATCATAAAACGGTGTAAAACAATTTGTAAGCACTTTAGCCTCCAATCATAACTTTAAGACATTATTCAACAGGTCATTCACGTTTTCATCATCAGTTCACGTTACCTTTAAACTAGGCAATAGGTCAAATATATTAAATTCGAAGACGTCTAACTTTGAACACCTGTTGTAAAATTCATATACGCTATTGTTTCTATTAATAGTTTTGCTTACGTAATGAAAAGCTATAATGTGCCAGAATAATTATGTTTAAATTCATATATTGTAACACAAAATCACTAGAATAATATTAGAATATACAATGAGAGTGAATTAATGTAATACTTTTTTGTAAGTCAATAATCAATTTCAATATCCATTGCAGGTTCGATTCTTGGAAATAATAAAATAATAAATATGCGTATTTGTAATGTATTTACTAATTTTATTTTAATTCAAAATGTTTAAAAAAAATTTACAATTTGTAAAATACACGTTTATGGACACGACATTACGTATGACTTATGTAACTTTCACATGATAGAAATCTAATTAGGTCAATTTAGTAAAAATACATTCAACCTTTTAGAAATCCTTATACAAGAGTTTAGATTAAAATAAAAAATTCTAATTTAAAATAACTTGACAATAGGAAAATGCAGTATTACATAAAAAAAAACTAGTAACTAATTAAAAGAAAAGCTCATCGTTGCTACTTCTATACTACGATTTTTACATAACCAAAACCCACATACTAAAAAGAAAATGTGCAAAATATAATATAAGTAATAATTTTATATATAATATAATTACATAAGATAAAAAAATAAGTGAAACAGGTTGACTTATAGTATGATCTTGCTAGTTTCATCGAAACATGCCAATGACATCATTTCCTTTTTTTGCTTAAAATCCATATTAAAATAAAATAATCCCTTACACAATATCCAAATACACAATAACAAAATATAATATAAGTAATAATTTTATATATAATATAATTACATAAGATAAAAAAATAAGTGAAACAGGTTGACTTATAGTATGATCTTGCTAGTTTCATCGAAACATGCCAATGACATCATTTCCTTTTTTTGCTTAAAATCCATATTAAAATAAAATAATCCCTTACACAATATCCAAAATTGAAGTCACGTCATAGTACATAGTTGACTTAGCAGTTTTATTTTTTAATATGTCGTCTGATTCAACTACTTATTATTAAAATGTTCAATAGTATTAAAATACACAATTATTTTTAACAAACAAACAAAAACCGACTTCCAAACTTAATAAATCTAAACTAAAAAGTAGAAAATAATACTTTTAAGGACTTTGTTAATTTTGGAGTCAGGTATTTTGATTATGTTTACAAATTGATAGATTAATCAAATATGTATCTATTTAGGGTTATTTTGCTTTGGCTGGCACCGACTTCAAAATTAACAAAGTCCTTAAAAGTATTATTTTCTACTTTTTAGTTTAGATTTATTAAGTTTGGAAGTCGGTTTTTGTTTTTTTGTTAAAAATAATTTATTTTAAAATTTTTAGCGGAAAGTAGATACGTATTGTGCTAATGACTATAAAAATTTACCTTCTATTATGAGGTAAACCTAATAGCCTGAAAGTATACAACCATCGGTCCATAATTGCGTATTATATTGAAAAAATTTTCTTTAAACTGCTAACCGTTGAGGAGTTGTACCTTCCATCATCAGTTACAGTACGTGACTCCAATATCCATATAGCCTATAAAAGATTCGGCCGAGCATCGTTAATTTGCTCCTAAGAATTGAAGAGTTCCGATACTTTCTCATGGATCCCATCATCAGAACCTTACCAAACTCTCATCAAGCTACCCTTGAAGTATATTCTTTCCATTAAAAAAAGAATCATCGAAATCAGTTGGCGTGATATTGAGTTATTCGTCCATTTGTCGCGCAAATACTTAATGCAAATTTAAGACTTTTATGGTTTTCTCATGGATCCCAGAACTGGAAAATATTAAAATGGGACCACATGGGAAGCACTACCTTTCAAATAAAAAAAGAATCATCAAAATCGGTTGACCCAGTTTAAAGTTATGAGCTAACAAACATTAAAAAAAAAAAAAAAAAAAAAAAAAATACATACGAATTGATAACCTCCTCCTTTTGGAAGTCGGTTGAAAATATACAAATAAAAAGTGTTAATTACAATAGTGTAACTTTCTATTTAATGAAAATGAAATCTATGGAAAGTAACTTCTCTTTGGAAAGTCAAGTTCAATTTAGAGCCTTGACCTCCGCAATTGCCATGAAATTATTAACAATTATTTCTCCCATTATTTCTGCTGTTATTTACATAGCGTAGTATTTTAAAGTAAAATTGTAAAATAGCATAAGTAAAATTTATATATAAATTTTGATAAAATTTATAAGTACATATTATGTATTTCATAAACAGTTTTACTAAAATAATCTGTGCATATTATAAAATTATGGGTCGAATCGGTATATCAAAACTTTTTTTGGAAAATGTTTATTCAAATAATCATTATCATCAATTTAGAGGGCAAATCTATACTTTTTAGATTTTTTTTGTCTGTCTTTTAGCAATGGATCATAAAAACCACTGAACATATATTAATGTGATAAAGGTGATAGCTGGTTATCTGCGAACATATATACAAATACTTTATACTTCAGGAAATATCTCATTTCTAAAAAGATTATAAATGTGAGAGACTCTCCCGTGACCATGATTGCTGTAAAGCATTCGAAACGTCGGGAACTAAAAATCAAAATAAATCCGCGACAAAATCCGAAAAGGTAGTTTTAAGTTAAGAAAGTATTATTTCTATAAAGATTTTTTATCGGAAATATTACTCGGAAAAACGTACCTAGTGAGCTAGGTATCGCTAGGTTTTTATAGGTGAGTATCTTGTTGAGAAACCTTAGCTAAGTATTAGATATACGTATATTATAAACTAATATTTACTTTATATGTAAATACAGTAACGACACAGATTAGCAAACTAATTAACCTTTTAAATGAACGTTGGAAGCTGAGATTCTGTGCTACACTAGATTAAACATTAAAATTAGCATAAAAATCTCGGTCTTACTTCATCCACATAATATGTGTTCTTATAATTTTTAATATTATATAATATGTATTATTCTTTTGATGAAGCCTTTAACGTGGTTAGAACTTTTTATTACCAAAAAATCTATGTGTAATTCTGCCTAAATTAAAGCGAAACAAGAAAAAATCTTGTACGTAAATTATCTCGTAAAAACTTAAAACTACTATAACAATATAATATGTTAAATAATTTATCAAAAAACGCATTCATTCACAAATGCCTTCCACACATAATTTACATCACACCAAGTAACATTTTGAAAAAAAAACTTCACATAAATTAGACCCCCAAATAGCAAAATAGTTATATATAAGACCAATAAATAAGCTGTACATGTCCGCCCCATTTTAAAACTTATCATTTATGATTGTTAATTAAAATATAATAATAATTAAGATACAAAAACTGTTAATTAAAAAAGAAAAGCTCATCTAAGATGTCCTTGACATAGTCTCTAACGTAGCACATCATTACGAATTCAATCTAAAATCTGATACCAGCTATCACTCATCTCCAAACGTGGAGCAACTGCTCAACTACTGTCCACTTACTTAATGTTTGCACAAATGAATTTGTTTAACGCATCTTAACTTGTTTTGCAAGTATCGAACAGTTTCAAAACTCCACCTTGTGTAGACGCTAATACGTGCTATTAGAGTGATTTTAAAATCCACTCATATAAAGTTGAATTTATATGGAAAATTAGCATCAATTGTAATATTGCAATTCTATATATTTAATGTGAACGAAATCTTTGACCTCTTTTATGTATTTTTTATCGAAATAATATAGTCGTATCAAATTAAAGATATTTTATAACTGCTTAAGCTTAGTGAAGTGTTAATAAATATATAAGGTTTCCAATTATATAACTAAATAGTCTTCTTCTTTGACTACATAGTAAATAAATATTACTTATATTTTAAGTGTTTTTAAATACTCTTGATCCTTGGCTTTTTTATGATACAATAACCACTTAAACATTTAACATCATTATAAACTAATCCATTCACGGTCAAGAATATCTCGTGAATACCGAAAGTGGTGTCCTTATATTTTGACCTTATCAATACCAGTCTAAGTCCGTAAAATGAGGTTTAAAAAAACACAGCAACCTTGACAACGAAGATTCCTTTATTGTCATGTGCTTTTTAATTTGTTATTTTACATAATTAAATAAATATCGAAATCAAAATCCAAAATACATACCTAATTTATAGATCTTTGTATTCGAGTTTATTTTGTTGGTTCTTTCATTATATAGAAGCTCTTAATATGTATCAATAACACGTCATACACCTCAGGGCTGGCACTGGTCGAAATAAAGCAATTAAGTGTAGGTATTTCAAATATATTTTCTTAGACATGGCCAAGTATTTCTAGCAAGTGAAATAATGTTTGTAGTCGGTGACATAAGTGTAACTTTTGAGACGTCAGAAATTTTAGTCATTCCCGTAGTCGTGATTACGATAAAGCAAACGGAATCAAAAATTTCAATAAAACTCAACATTGAAAATATAATAGTTCGATTTGAAAGTTAGTAGCAGAAATTTCATAGTTAATATGCAAAAAAGTAACCATAAATAATAATTGATATCAAAAACTGGTATTTATTTACTCTTTAGATATTTTGTTGACTTTTTCTTTTGAGATTAAATATAAAAATACCAGAATCGAAAGAATTATAAAATGTGCCAAGTAGGTATAGGTATAGCCATAACGAGACTTGATGATATTGCCAAATATACTTACGTTATAGTATTGGAGGAGGATTTTATGACCGATATGATTTTTCATGTGTTGCTCTTTAGTGAAAGGAACCCAAAAAGTATCTGACTTTAAGCATCTACTTTTTATTCATCAGATATTTAAATACCGCTAAGACTGCACATTTGTTTTTCTTAAATATTCTAATGTAGATCCTGGATATAGAAAAACTTGCATAATTTACTCGGCAAAAGCTTAAAAAGAAAAATAACAAACAAAACAAGCGACAGTCAGGCCATAAAGTAAATTAAAACTGTTTTATTATTTAAAATCTATGAGCGAAACTGGTTTAATGAAAAATACAAAAAGTAACTATGTTTTTTAACAAATAGTAAACGAAAAATATTTGTAGATATATGTAGGTAATAAGGATGTGGTGAAATTTATTTAGTTTTAATATAAAAGAACAGTGGTAGCCCAACGGAAACGCGCTCGCTTGGATAGTACGATGCGGGTTCAAATCTGGGTCTAGCGCCTCTGATATTTTCTAACATGATTACCACTTGTCTTACGGCGAAGTAAAACATCGTGAGGAAACCTGCATGTCTCAGAGAACCTAGCAAGGATTCGAAAGACATGTGAAGTCCGCAAACTCGCACATGGCAAGCGTGGTGGACTATGGCCTGAACCCCCTCGTATAAAAGGGAGGCCCATGCCCAGCAGTAGGACATTAAGAAGGGCTGAATACTGTACATACAATATAAAAGGTCATTGAACGTTGTAAAAAGTTATTTCTGCTTATTTGCAGTTCAGAAACAAAAAAAAGACATAAAAATTATATAGTTTATAACGTACATAGTTTATTATGTAGATTATATTTTTAATTTTATGAATCAATTGATAAGGTTTTTTTTAATATTTATTTATAAAAAAAATTAAAAAAGCATACGATAAAAACAAAGTTTATAAATCACGTACATACAAATAACGCTCAATAAGAGTTACATATTTCAAATAAATGGATAGGAAATCGAAATCTTGAAGACGCCTCAATCAGACATCAGATGATCTCCAGAGAAAGCATAGTTAAAATAAATGAGCTTACGTATTGCACAAAAGGAAATGTAGGTACGAATCTTTATATTACTTACACCTCTAATAATAATCATTGCTATATGAAATATTAATATTTATTATTTGACTATTAGAGGATGGGTATTTTATTCGAATACTTTTTCAAATTAATACATTTTTAGAATTGCCTTATTATATGCTTATATATAAGATATATAACTTTAAACTATGGATAGATATTTTAAAAAGTCAAAATTCATATATAAACAAAAAAAATGATTATAAAGTATTTATAAATTAAGGATATAATTATTATAATGTCGAAAGAAAGATGTCTCGCCAGCATTTCTTGACTTTCACTTTTGTATTTTAATGTATTGTCCTAAGCCGAAAGATGTGATTAGTACAGATGGAAATTCATAGACAATAGCACCCAATAACCATAAATCACAGACAAAAAATAGCAAATGTCACCACGTCTTTATTATCTATTATGTCACATAAACACAATAGCTTGCATAATCTGTGGATGGATGAACATAGAATTTAAGATCGATTATATATTATTGGGCAGTGGTAGCCCAGCGGTAACGCGTCGCTTGTATAACCGAGTGAAATTTATTTAGTTTTAATATAAAAGAACAGTGGTAGCCCAACGGAAACGCGCTCGCTTGGGTAGTACGATGCGGGTTCAAATCCGGGTCTCGCACCTCTGATATTTTCATGAGCGAATCATTTCTATCCTGATTACCAATTGTCTTACGGTAAAGGAAAACATCGTGAGGAAACCTGCATGTCTGAGAAAACCTAGCAAGTTTTCGTAAGACATGTGAAGTCCACCAACACGCACTGGGCCAGCGCGGTGGACTATGGCCTGATCCCCTCGTACTGAGGGAGACCCGTGCCCAGCAGTGGGACGTTAAAAAGGGCTGATGATGATGATGATAAATTATTAGTTTGAATGCAATTTTTAATTATAGTTACGTTGAAAGTAAAACCTGCATCCTTTTTAATGTTCGTACTCGGAAATAAGTCGATTTTATTAATTATTATGAATAAATTAATTGAAAACAGCAAATTAAATGTTTTAAAATAATATTAACCATAAAAACTTAAGTAATATGTAAAAAAAAATGTAACAGTAGCCAGTGTTACACAGCCATATTTTATAGCCCTTTTTTTATTGATACAGTTTAATGTCACTGTAATTAAGAAATTACTTTATGACAGCTGTAAAGAATAAATATTTTTTTTAGATTACCAGTTTATTCTATGAGTAATTGTTATTAGTAAGAATCATTTCCCTTTTGCATGGTACTTTAACACCAACTTTGTATTTCAGAAAACCGCTGTATAATATATTGTTCATGATTTCAAATAAAATGCCAAATAAACTATTGAATTTACAAAATGTAGTATAAACTGTCAAACACACTTATCGTAACACCCTGCATATAAACATGGTAGGCGGTAAAAATTACCATATTATATACTATTACCATATAACACTGTTTCATTGATATTTTGTAAACTAACACATTGTATTAACCTCGTAAGGCCCAACCTAAATTTAGGTCGATATAAATTACGACCCAATGTACTAAAAATAGGTACAAGTAGTAGCGGCCCAGAACTTCGAATTAGTAAAAAAGTATTTAAATGAAACGCTTATGAATTATTTCTGTTAAATGATACTTCTTATGCCTAAAGCTAACTATTTAATGGAAAAATTATGTTGAAATAATTTGTCCTCTTTTTGGGTCATCGGGCCTTAGTTTAAAGTATAATATTAGTTTTAAAAAAATGCGATCTACTTATTATTAATGAAACAAAACATGTTTTAATCATATAATGAAATCATAACTTTATTAAAACTTTTCTTACTAAATAAACATAACAAGAATCACTAAATGAGTCTCATTATTAGGAAACAATCATTATTATTAGACATATTAATTATTTATGAAACAAAATATAATAGTACTAATCATGTAACAAAATAATGTTTTTACTATATATATAAAATAATGTCTTTACTAATCAATGGTAATATTTAGAATTATAAAAGTATTATAATATGTATTATAATAATAAAGATTTTAGAGCAGCATTGTTGTGTAACATAAAAATGGTGAACTAGTCTAAAATTCTCGCAGGAGGATTTGGAACTGAAAGATCGCCTTCAGAATCAGAAGATGTTGCTAAGGTATCCGACTGACGATTTCGGTTCTGAGGTCTATAATCCACGTCCACGTCATCAATATCATCGATATCTTCATCATCCTCAAACTCGAATAGGTCTTAAGTTGTTTGAATATCGTCTTCGTTCATAGCCTAAACAAAAGAACAGTAAATACCCAATGTGCTAAAATTATGACACAGAAGTTAGGCTAAGTTTTACAATAAAAACCCACCGACCTTATTTTGGGACATAGTTTTATCGTTCTCATATTTCTGCATTAAAATTACTTTTCAATTAAAAGAATTGCGTGAAAACAAAATATAACATTTCCACAACTATAAGCAATACAATTTAGATATTACCAAGTGATGATTATGAAGATATGAAAAGATTTACTTACTTATCTCCACGAGGTCACCGTTCAGTCGAGATGATACATCAAAAAGACAGATACTTGGTTTTAAAATGCCAAGTTGACATTGTCAAAATTATAGATGCGTTTAAGGTTAATAACTTTTTGAAGGCAGATTAAAATTGGCGGGATTTTTGAAATCAAAAAATACATTTTAATATTATGTCATAATATTAGGTCGTTGGGCCGCAATCTCATGATATTTAAAACTATCTTGGGCCGAAATGTCAACATATTTTTGTCATTAATTTAGGCCGTTGGGCCTTACGAGGTTAAAAGTATTGACCTACGCCTACATCCATATACTTGTTAAAAATATTACATAACTAAATTCGCGCGTGTGTGTTTGTTTCTCCTACACGCTGAAACGGCTTGACGGATTTAAATGAAGTAAATCAGTATTTTTTTCTAAAAAGTAGTTCTAGTCTAGACTTAAATTTGATTTTACTGGGCTCCTTTTAGTACAATGGCTACGTACTGGATGATCAATAAAAAATCCAAGATGCTACTTCAGGTCATACTCTATCTATGTACTAAAATCATTCAAATCCTCTAGGCTCTTCAAGGTAAAGAACTAACGACCACAGTTTCAAATCTTATAGTAGTAGCAAAGCCTATAATATAAAACATATAATAGTTGTCCTACGGACGTGACAACCAGCCCAAGCTGCCATACACTCGCTTGGGACATTAGTGTATGGCAGCTTGGGCTGTCACTTCCGTTGGCCGACTATATGTTTCATAGGCTTCGATAGTAGTCCGACACAAAAGTGACAGAGCGAACTCATGGTAAATCGATAGTTATTAAAGAAATAAAAACAAATCGTCTGTGTGTCGTAAGCACATATGTCAAGGGCGAAAGCTGCCGGCTAGTTTAAATTTTGCATACTAATTAACCAAATAGCTCTGTTAAAAAACTTTAGTACTACATTAATTGTCAAGGTTCCTACTGTTTTGGTGAAGATGTTACTGATATCATATTAAATTTACATATATATGTATTTTTAAACGATTAAACTTAATGTTTAGTAATACAAAGCTTCCCAATGTGTTAATTAAACGATTATTCTTTTAAATCATAACAATAACCTTTATGCATTTATTTTTTCGAAATTTGCTCATGTATTTTCATTATTTAAATTAGTTAAAATCTCGTAACTCGTTTTATATGATAAGGTTATCCCAATAAATTATATTTAAAAATACTTTTCTTCATTAAATATTATTCACTACATAAAACAAAGTCCTCCACTGCACCTGTCTGTCTGTATGTCTGTTAGCGATAAACTCAAAAACTACTGCAGCAATTTTCATGCTGATTTTACCAATGAATAGAATGGTTCTCGAGGAAGGTTTTAGTAAATGATTTGACAAGTTTTTTATATGTATTTAATAGCGGAACCCGTGGCTTCGATCGCGTTAAATCTAGGCACGAGCCCTAGTGGAGCAAGGACGAGTCGCTAGTCTTAAAATACATACAATAATAATATACTTACTAATTATTACTAGCAGCTTGGAAAACGTTACTTTGCTTTTCGAAGTCATTAATAGCTTTTAAAACCCATTACCATGATAAAAAGTAAAGTACCTGCGCGTGATTGAGTAACCGATACTATACAGACATCATCGCAAACTTTCACATTTCCATTGTTAAATCGATTTCGATGATAAATGTGTATAATAAAGTAATCCTTTTTGTTAGTTAGCAAATTGAGAACGGCTAGACCGATTTGACTAATCTATAAAATATTCGTATGAGCTTAAATATAGTTTTTGTGATAAAAAATGTAAATTTTGCTTAAATAATTATAAAATAGCAAAATAACTCTATGTTTGGTCTTAAACATCATGCATAAAACTGAATTATTGAAGAACAACAATATCAAGTTAAGTAATAAAATATATAATAATTTATTATTTTCTACTTGTACAGTATTTATTTTAATAAATATACTGGCTTCTTATCAAACGTTTCAATTATAAAAATGTGTTCTCAAATCGATTTCTAATTCTATCGATATTGCGTACTATTCATGTGTAGTTATTAGAAAACTCATGTACCGGTAACTTATTATGTTGTTTCTTGTTTGTTATCTATGCATATAAATAATATTGAAGTCAGTCAAATCTGTACGTTCAATATTTGACGACACGTTTAGCTTAGTTGGTAGTGTAGTTCTTTCTGCGCCAGCGATCGCGGGTTCGAGTCCCGCTGGGGCATTCATTTGTTGAGCACGAATGTTTGTACTCCAGTCATCACCCATGTGTTATTATCATCATCATCATATTTATAATATGTATGTATTTAAAATGTATATGTGTAGTATACGGTACTAGATGGCGCTGTTGTAATAATGTCCCAACATATTTATTTTATTTTTTTTTTGAAAATTTTATTGAAATAGTCATTATTATCGATGCAGATGATGAATTTACTCGTATAATTTTTAGGATATTTGTCTGTCTGTCTGTGTTTGTGATGCGGTATCACGAGAAAACCACTTTACACGTTTTTATAAAATTTGGTATTATGATAGATAAGTTATTCGGGTCAAAATATAGAATATTTTTTACTGCTGGAAAATATTTCATTTCTGAAAAATCTCAATTAATCGTTTGAACCGGCTATAAAATATCACACGCCATAATATTATTATGTGAAACTTATAAATTTGGTTTCGGTTTTAACGCAGGTGAAGCCGCGGCAAATGCTAGTATGAAATATATAAAATTAATCGCAATTTCATATTAATATTACAAATATAACTTCTGAGCAATCAAGCCAGTGTAGTGCATAGTGCCGTTCATAAGCTACGCAAAGCTTTGGATGGATCGAGTCAAGATTAAAGCTTATTCTTTAAAATTTTGTGAGTGTATTTTGATGATTATTATAATTGTAAGATTATTTATATTAATAAATAAATAAATATGATGGGACACTAACACAGCACCATTTAGTGCCGTATAGCAAGCTATGAGACATTATGGATACCAGATTGTTGACACACTACACATACATAACTATAAGTACATACGTATTATAAATATAAATAAAAATGACCAGATTCCAAACATTCGTGCTTATCACACAAATTATTGTCCTCAGCTGAACTCGAACCCACAACCGGTGCACAGCTTTAGGATTACTATAAACTGAGCCTAACGTATCGTCAAACGCATTTCTTAGTAATTTTTATAATTGGTAGTTTAGGAAACCGTTTGATGAAAATTGATTCAATATTACATATTTTTTTTAAGTTTTCACTAATTTTTTTGTATTAATTTTTTCTAACAAATACTCGTATCTATGAATTATTTATTAGACAAACGTCACTACTTACCAAAGTATGATAGGTGTTTTAAGGCTGTTTTTAAGGTGATTTAAGGTCGATGTACGTTTTCAAACCCGTCTTTATTACTATATTATACACATTACTCGTTTGTATTTCACTGTCTTTACCCCTATTCTTCATATTTTTTCATTTTTTTTTTTCATTTTTTTACATTTTTCATTTCTTCATGTTTTTTTTTCATACATGTCACTCTGCGTTAATCAATCTACTAGTATAAAGTAAGTTGTAAAATGTTGTATGTATGGTTGTAATTAATATATAATTAATTACTTTTTATAATTTGTATGTACCTATGTTACTTCTTTGTGCTGAATTGCTTTATACTCAATTCTCTGAACGGATTTCGATGAATAGTATGGCCTGAAGGAAAAATAGGCTAGTGTTTGATCTAAAAAGCACCTGATTTAAACGCGGATAATTCAATAGTTTATGATACGTGTGCATTTCAAAGACGTTTCGATCGACGTTTCATAATTTTGGTTTTTACCGGTGAGAAGCTACGCCATTGTCCGCAGCACGCCCACTTACAAAATACGGCATTGTTTAATACTGAAATATTATAAATAGGTGCGCCCTTGAATTTACATGGTTTATCTTAAAAGTAGTGTAGGATCGGTGGGAAGGGAAAATGCGATATTTTTAATTAACGAAGAACGATGTGTCGCAATTGTGAATGTTACAGAACCAATTTAGATATGATAAGATGCCAGTAGGCATACGATTTGACTGAGGACAAAAAATGTAAACAAGACAATTTTATAGGTATACAGTATTTAAAATAATGATGTTTATTAAAAAGAATAAGAAATGGACCTAAAAATTAATCATTATCATTTTATTCTTAAATCTATTTTAAATAACAGGTAAACAAAAATCTTAAAAGTTTTGCTGAGAAAATATTTATCTTTGTTATATCTACATAAGATTATATAAAGTCCAAATTAAATAGGGAGCTATATCTAGTATTAGGAAATTCAACAAAAATGAACTCCTTAATTATTGTAAACCGCATCATCAGTCATTAATTCGTAAGTACCGCAAATGCATTATAGCATTTATAGGTGACCTTAAAACAACCCATAAGAGACGTGAGAAAATAACAAATTACTAATAATCATAAAATGTTATAAAAATCGTTTTACTATATAATACTTACGATTTTTTAACTAACGAGTACCTTCGGCTTTACCCGTGTCTTTTTTTTCAAGTTCAATTTTAAAAGATTAATTAATTATTTAAATTTTAAATAATTAATTAAGTAAATTTAATGCATAATATTAGTTTTTTTTTCTTATTATATACAGCCATGAGATAAATGTATTAAAATATACAATATATACGCATTAATAGATAAAAAAAAAGAACTTAATTGAGATATTATATGAAATAAATTGTCATCTTTAAAAAACTTGATTAAAAATATATGGCGCTTCTATGTATATTTATGTTTTGTATTAAGGTAGGTAATGAAGAATCGTGAGAATTGAGGGTTGGTTAAGTATGCCATTAGAAATATACATACATTATGGCAAATGTAAAGTTGCGACAAATGATTAAGATCTTCGCTAACAACGTATATTGTTTGAAAGAGTGGACTTTTAAGTTTAAGCTTAGGAAATAACTTTGTAAGTGGTCTAGACTTAAGTTCTAGACCTAGAAGAATGGAGTACTGATATTTTTTTAATTACGTACTTAATTTCTTAAATTTAAATTAACTACATTATGTGGTAAAATTTAATTCAAATTATCTGTAACATCCCAATAATCGCAATCATTATCGCAATTGGCTGAATCTTATAATTTATACGCTCCAAACAGACCAGCAAACAAACTATTTTATATAAATAAGTGGTAATAAGCTATAATTTTGTAGTTCCTAATTATATAAATTTGTTTCATCATTACTATTAGAATAATTTTCATATTATTTAGAGCCAATTTTCAATTTCAAACTATTCAACGTTGAATACTTCATTGAATTTCATAATTCGCTATATACAGCCATAACTACTAACAGATAGGTACCGATAAGATCAAATGAATGCACGTTTTTAGCTTGCAAAGGTAAGGTTGGTCACATGTAAAAGGTTAGGATCATCAAATAACGATACAATGAGTATATTTATTAAAGTTGAAGTACAAATTCTTAATGGTTTTTAAATTAGTACACGATTGTAAACATAAATTAATTTAAAATTATTATTAGAATTGTAAATAAGTTTTTATATAATTCATAATAAGATCTTTTATATTACATTATTAATGACATACCTATGATATCAGACTGTGAGTTAGCGTAGTAATACTCGTAAAACGAAAAGGTAGAGCTATTAAGAGAGTATAATTTGCTTAACAATTAATTGATAACAATTGATAACAATTTTCCGCGTAAGTAGAACTGGCAAAAGTAGAAAAACAAAATGACTGTATAGCATATTATGATAAACTACTGGTCACAGACGCTTAAGAGCTTTTTCTTAAGAGCATTTATACATGGATAAGTACTGACTATATCTAATAAATTATTGTAATTAGGGATAATGCTAGTGTCCTCGCACTTGTATCTCTATTCTCTTATATTTTCATGTGCGAACCTTTTCCAACATGATTACCACTTGAGGAAACCCGCACATCCGCAAATATCCTAAAGACGTGTGAAGTCAGCCAACCAACCAGTGGTAATTGAAGGGAGGCTTATGATCGGCAGTGGGACGATAAAAAGAGATAAATCAAAATCAAATCAATAATATAAAATGATTTTGTTAAATTTTTACGGCATATACCTACTCATGACACTGAGTTAACTGAGAAATTAAATATTAGCCAGTCAAAAATCTAACTATTTATTTAACCTAAGTAGTATCTTATTTGCTACTTTGTATTGTATTTAGGAGCGTCTTCGTTTCTATTTCGTAAACAATTACGTTTACTCAGCATTTGCTATTTAGATAGATGAACTTTAATGCATAATGTTATTATGTTCTTTGATGACTTGTATAGCAAAAAGATACAACATTAGACATTATAATTGTTATTAGTTGTATTAAAATTATAAAATTGCTGAGAAAAACTATGAAGTATCTATAGGTCTACGAACGTAGCACATAAGCTTTGATGTAGTGCCTATTTGGGGTCTTCTAAAATAAATTAACTCCCAACTGATAAATTATGGAACGTGTAATTATCATTATTAATGTAATTTTATTACATAAAATAGTTTAATCTTTCGTGTTCATATATCAAAGGTTGATCTTTACATGATTCACATGACATGTCGGCCCGCAACTTAAAGGTTACGTAAGCAAGCTTTGATTCCGTTCGATAGCTTTAAAACCGAAACGTTTCAAAATATAATAAGTTTTGAGATGAAATATCGAAATAAATAAAATATATTTTATTTACAGAAATATTTTTGTTATTATATATTATATTATTATATAATATTTAATTAATAATAGAATCGTCGGAAAATTTAAGTAATAAAAGATTTTTGGTAAGCCCAATGAATGCAGCTATTAGTCCGTCTATCTGTGATCACACCACGAGATAATCAGTGGACAGATTTTGACGAAATTTAATATGATGATTTATTAACTGGTTATCTCATTTCTGAAAAGAGAAGAGAAGGATATACGAGTAATATTTTATTCTATGTAATACAAGTATATTCGTTAACTTGCAAAGTCACGTCTCAGTGACAGACTTAGGTTTGTCCGTTGGTTATATGTATTTTTTATTTTCAACCGACTTCTAAAAAGGAGGAGGTTCTCAATTCGTCTGTATTTTTTTGTCTGAAAAAAATGTATGAATTATGTTTTTCTTATATATACTGACTATAATTGCATTGCATGTTGTAAAAACCTGTCATACTGATGTTACAAGATAATATTTCAATTTTATGTATCTGTATAGAAGACAAAATGATGACAACTTAAAACAAACTAGAAATCGCCTTTTAAGGGTGAAAATCAACTGTTGCAGGCAATCTCGCTCTTTCATAATGTAATATGATGTTTTCTCACTAAGTAAGGATAGTGGATTATTGAATGCCACAGCTTTGAAACTTAGTATGGCAAAATAACTAGCATAAATACATTCAACAAAACTAAGTACTTTATATGTCACGGCCATAAAGTTCTTGTTGAGAAAATTATTTGTGCTCATTGCCTAAAGTTGTGCAACACTAAATTACATCTCAGTTTCGGATACTCTTCAGACAACCTCGTAATTAAGGGCTCTTGACTCGTCCCGACTTATTGTGAAATGACAAATGCTATTTAAATTACCGTTATAATGTTTTTTTTTTATATAATTAAATTACGTGTAGTTTTTTCTATTCATATACCAGTAAATATAATTTGTTGTAATCGATTCTTCAACGCTGAAGAAGTTACAGACGTTTGAAGAAATTGAAAATTAACTATTAGTAACTCACCCTTGCTTCGCTCGGGTTCGTCCCGAGTGATAGTACAAAAGCAATTATATTCAACGGAAACCGTTCATTCTTTTTCTATCACTTTGCAAAATTTCATACATATCAGTTCAGTTTTTCTAGCATGATTGAGTAACAGATTATAAAATCATTAAGAAGTAAGGATTTTTATATGTTCATTGAAATTCAGTGTAAATAATAAAAATAAACTGGTTCTATTCTTACGCATCTAACATTAAACGTTTAAAATGCGTGTAATGCTAATTATATGCAATCATGCATAACATCCGTAGGCAGTAAAACGACTGTAACGAACATCTATAATAATATTTTATTCAACATTTAATGAGACGTTTAAGAATCTTCTTTGTGCAACATCAGAAAATTCCTATGAATCACACCATTATTAATTCTTACCTCGTGTCTTATAAATAATTGAACCAAGATATAAAAATAGGCCTTTACTGAGATTTGTCAACTTTTGTTTGTTTTGAATTATTTTTATATATTATTCATTTATTTTCTTATTTTATATAATTATTTTTTCTTAAAATAAACTCACTTATATTTCTATTCACTTATATTTTCTACAAGTTTTCTAAGTTAGTTTTACTTTTTAGTTTTATAAGTCAAAATTTACACGCTACCCACGTGCCCACTACCGTACCGTACCGTTATGCACCTACACTTCTCATTGATATTTACGAGTATGTACTACATATCAGGAATAAGACATCTTAATTAAATATGAATATTTAAACTTAAATGTGAAATAATATATTCATAGAACCTTTAATTAAATTATAATAAATCAAGTGTGTCAAATTAAGAATCACGGATATTGCCAATCAATAATCATCTAAGTCATCGTTATTAATTCTATGAGCTACCGACCTTTTGTTTTGGTTAATGAAATGTTCGAGTTAACAAAGTACCTGCATAATCTGCGATTTTAATGAACAATAATTTCATTTTTTTATATTAACAAAAAATGTATCTAATTTAATAACAAATATATAATATTGTTTTATATAGTAAAAATTCTTCTATCTTCTTATATTCTATCATTTTATTCTTTCTAACATTTTTTTATAATTGTATATTCATACATAATAAATACAAAAATATAGTACCTATAGTAGATACTTCTACTCGGTGCTCGAAGATATATAAATTATATAATATTTTTTTTTATATTGAGACTTAAAAATTTATTTCTAAAGAGAGTAGGTACTACAGATTAAGATAAAACAAAACAACACAGTGTAATTAATTACATATTTCCTCAATGAAGGGAGATAAGAGAATGCCAATTAATTAGATAAATTAACACTAATTCGTGAAACAGATGTGAATCTTGCATTGTGCAAGTTATATAACAAACCAGTTCCACCGGAGAGGGCTTTGAGATGCACCGTCCTGACCATGGCATACTAAGGGAAATTATCTCACATAAATTTCGATTTCATTCTTGTAGCCTTTCTTTTTGGTATGGTCAATGCCGCAAAATGCATTGATGTCGTAATATCTCCATAATGAAGTTGAAAATTATAATATTGATTTTTAGTGATAATAAGGATAAAGGACTGACATGTTACGAGTATATGAAGGCGTAAGACATTGACATAATTTAATATGGGAATAAAGTGATTTTATATCGCTATATTCTCTTACAAAGTAAATAAAAAACGAAATATCTCCGGTAATTTTTTATATACCTTTCATTTATTTATTACTTTAAAATGTGTATTCACTCAAATACTAGGATAATACATAAGATTAGCCTGAACAAACAGACCGACGAAAATATAAAAAGTTATATTCTTCTTATAAGTACCGTATATAATTTCGTATGCATTTAGTAAAAAGCTTATGTTTTGAAATTATAAATAGACAATTCAATTTTATTTATTTATCTGAAGAGATGTGAAAGTAAGTGTTACCTTTTCACACTGAAACCGCGACACAAACGGTGGTATTTAATAAACATAAATTACGTCATTGGAAAGATCAATAGCTTATAACATATCAAGACTTGCAATGTAAAATATTAAAATTATAGTTATTTAAAATTACTATACTCTTTTATAAGTTAAACGAAAACCAAAATATTTTTTTAATATTGTATGAACAAGACGTGACATCAAACCCGTTTTAATTTATCATCAAACCGGGCTGGGCTTTACTTATGTTAACTCCACCTACTTAAATGATTTGTAATATAATACACCTGCGACTGTATTTAACAATCTTATAGGGTGCCTACGTAATAGGTCACTTGAATGCAATACGATGATACATTGTTTCACATTTTAAGTCAATGTTTATATTGAAGAAGAGAGGCAACAAAATTGCGGGTTAAAATTAGTAGTTTAACGTCTTTGCTTTATGTAAAGTTGTAGGCATTAGGTATAAATTTTTCAGGCTATTAAAAATTATATAGTCTAATTTATGTAGTCAAATTTTTGTATGTAACATAATAAATCATATGGTGATGAGGATGATGAAAAAGATGATGATCACATAATCACACTACAAATTAGCACAATATCTACATAGATATATAATATCTACACAGACAAACGTGTCAAATACCTGAAATTCCTGGATCATGTTTCTTTTTTAATGTACATAGATATACATTCATATAAACTATTATGTGCATAGTATTTAGAAACAAGACATTTAATTAGTAGTAAATTAAGCAGAACTTTCTCTTTGATGAACTAATTTATGCAGCTATTCCCAAATTCAGACCACCTTTACAGAGCAATAAAATAACAAACAAACAGAACAAAATATTTAACTATTTAACCTACCTTTATTAGTTGGATAACAAATCAATGCAGATTAAAATCAAAACAACCAAATTATGACTTCGTTCAACCCTTGAACTTTGTAAATCTTGTAATTATCACACTTGATTTGTTAACGTGACCTTTATGTTTCATAGATGTTATGATTGATATTTATGTGAGTAATTAGAGGTGTTACTAAAATGTTTGATCTTTTCCACATGACTAACGTTTAATACTCACATTACGTAGGCAAATTTTACTTATGGTTTATTTAGAAACTAGTTACTAAACCTCGCTCCGTTCGGATTCGTCTGTAGATACGTTTTAATTGTTAGCATCTATAGATTTCTTAGAAATAACATAATTAACGGCTGATTTCATCAAAATCAGTCCAGTAGTATTCATGTGAATTTGAAATACAGACAAACAACTCGGCCTAAAGATTCGGTAACGGAACTATAGATTCGGCCTTTGAAACGATAATAATGATTACTGCAGTAAGGTTTTCCCAATATGTTATAATTAATGTAAAGATATTTACTAACCCAATGCTATTCAAACCTTTTGAATTATATATTTTGTATTGTTTTGCGAAGTAGATTTAGTAAATTTAAAAAAAAACATGTGTTTAAAAATAAGGCCAGTGAGAAAAAAGTTGCAATAATATCAAAAAATCTACATATGCATGATGAAATCCAATTGAATTTAGTATCTCTGTTTACATTTTCACACTCCATAAGCCAATGGTTGAGCAACTTGAGACAATTTAAAAATCTCGACAATACTGCATTCAAGAACTGCACGTTAGCATTGTCTTTGCAAAAGAAAAACCTTGGGAAAAATTATTGTTGATTTAATTACCGAACATTCCAAATGTGACAAATCATCGATGACAATCGCAATAATTATAGGTTTTGTTTAAATTAGGCAGCAAATACTTATTGTATTTGCTGGCTTTGTGTTATTAAAAAAAAACAATTGACCCGACTCTATCTTGACTTATTCCGTTTAATTTAAAGTTAGGAAACTCATAAGTCCACTTTTGATGTAAAAAGAAATATAATATGTTTAAGCTGACAAATCCTTCAAAAACTTATCCATACATTTTGAAGCTTCAGTCATGTTAAAAGCGCACCTGATGTGGGAAAACATTTTACATATTATAATATATTTCTGTAATAATTATCAACAAATGTAGGTATTCGTAGCATTAATAGTCCAGTCAATAAGTAAATCAATCTTTTCCAAATTTTCTTTTTTATTTTCATTTATCCTAAAATTTTCGCTTATATTATAAAAAATATATATATTCCATTCTCTATTTTTGAGTTTATTATTTATGGCTAATTAATATCGCAACATATTTGATCTTGGGATTTTTTTACATATATAATTAAAGTAAAAACGAAGCCGAGGGCAAATGTTAGGAACTTTATATAGTGTAACAAATTCATTGCTTCATTCTTCAATCAGTACTTAAATTACACGCAAATATTTCACGGATAATAAGCAAACATATTTTTTTAATAGGAATTGTGTTGAAATATACGGAAATACCGTCTAAGTTCACACAAACTGACCTCACGAAATCAAGATGCAACTATTATTAAGGTTTTCGTGATCCGCCATTTAAAATATACTTACACATATATTATAGCTTGCTTAGTTCACGTTTCGTATGGAATGCTGTGAAAAACTAATAATAGCCTAACGCTTTGTTTGTTATAATTGTTTTATTCTAATATATAATTAATTAATTAATTAATATTGTCGCGTAATATAGTGTGAACTCGTCATAATAGCACGCTTGTACCATGCCTTAGAACGGCGAATGTCAAATTTTAACTTATGTCAATTAGATGACAGGAACAGCTTATTACAAATTCTAATGTGTTAGAGAGGGACAAAACACTTTCGGGAAAGGATTCGAAATTACTAGAAACATTTTGAATTTTCGATACTAGAATGTTCTAATATTTATGCATATAAAAAGGCCGGCAGTGTGTCGAGAGATCAGTTGACATCGAGTCGAAGTAGAGTGAAGATAAGAAGCGATACGAAATAGTGGAAAAGTGAAGAGTTAGTTAAAGTATTAGTGAAGAAGTATTGAGAAGGAGTACTGAGAAGAGAAATACAGTGTTCAGAGACTAGTGTTGTGTACAGACTGTGCGTGTATTCAAAGTGAAATAAAACATCCTTAGTGCAAGAACGCTTATAATTTCCGATCCCGAACCCGTAGTACGTAACAATTGGTGTCAGAAGTGGGATCGGAAATGCCGTTAGTACCGAGGCACGAGAAGGAAGGCGTTACTACACGCGCAATGGCAGAACAACACAGGGAAGATTCTGGTGCTAGTTCTTCAAGTGGAGAGTCCGCTGCTCAAAAAAGCACCGTGCCAGACATGAACGCCCTTCTACAACAAATGGCGTTCATGATGCAAGAACAAACGCGCCGCCAGGAAGAACAAGCCCGCCGCCAGGAAGAACAAGCCCGCCGCCAAGAAGAGCAGCTACGTGTACTCCAAGAGGAACAGGCTCGCCGCGAAGAGGAGCACGCGCGTCGTCAGGAGGAGCAGCTGCGCGTACTTCAAGAGGGCATTCACAAGGACGTCATAGCTGCTCTCCAACAAAATGTGGAAAGGGTGGAAGCCGTTGAGAAGGAAGTTGAGGGCATAAAGTCGACACTCGGTGAGGCTTTAGAGCAGTACGACTCAAAACTCTCTAAAATGGAGAAGAGGATGGATTACTTCGAAACTCACAAATTACCGCGTAGTGTCGACATAAGCCCATCATCAAAGAGCTTTAAGGTCCCTTACTACGACGGCAAGTCTTCCTGGGCCGCCTTCAAGATCCAGTTTGAGACTGTTAAAAAGACTAGTGGATGGACGGATGACGAAGCCCGATCTGCCCTTACCGTCGCGCTTCGGGAGGAGGCTTTAACTGTTTTGGAGGCTCTTTGTGCTAGTGACCCCGGTAGTGAGATTACTTATAATGAGCTATTGAACGCTTTAGAGTCGCGGTATGGTGATAGCCACCTGGAGCACGTGTACAGGGCACAGATTAAAAATCGTTCTCAACGAGCTAATGAAACCTTGCAGCAATGGTCCGTAGACATTGAGCGGCTTGTACGGAAGGCTTATCAATCTTCGCCGTCGACCATAGACACTATCCTTCTGCAGGCGTTTGTGGACGGGATTCGCGATCCGGAGGTACGTGCCACTGTACGCCTAAGACACCATACCAGTCTAAAGGAAGCTGTCGCTAATGCTTTGGAGGTTGAAGCTGTGCGCCATGACACAAGAGCTTGGAAAGTGAGGGAAGTGGTCACTACGGAGGGATTATCCACCCGGAAACGTTTTTTTAACCCAAGATGCTACGAGTGCGGCGAGCGGGGCCATCTCAGAAGTAACTGCCCTAAAATAACGAATGTTCGGAGGCAGTCAGATGTGGCTGTATCTACTTCCGACCAGCCACAGGAAAACTAATTCCAGCCAGGGCTGCGGGGTGGGCGCTGGCCGGGGGATATACAACCCCACAAATAGAAGTGAAGCAGACAGTAGATGGAAACACTTTGGTTATACATGGTGCTATTAATGGAGTAGCATGTAAATTGACGCTGGATACCGGAGCATCCCGAACCGTTATTAACAACCGATTGCTGAAACACATTGCGGACAATCATTTGCAGGACAGAAAGCATATCACTCTCATGACAGCCACCGGCCAGCGCATACCTGTTTGGGGGGAACGAAAAATTGCTATCAAAATTGGGGACAACATCTATTGGCATAACGCTATAGTAGCAGATATCGTTGATGATTGCATCATTGGATTGGACTTTCTTCAAAATTACCAGTGCACGATTGACATGAAACATGGAGTTTTACGATGCAGAAATAGAGAAGTGCCGATAAGTGGTGGAATTCACGGAAAAGTTTGTTGCTTGAAAGACACCGCTCTTCCACCAAGATCGCAGACTCTAGTACCTGTCGCTTTACCTCAGAACAAGTCAGACCGTCCATGGTCATGTGCTATTATAGAGAAGATGGAAGATGAGAGCTCATGGATCCCGGCAAGAGTTGTTGTAGGTAAAGCTTCGACATCTATGGTTCCGGTTCTGAATACCAGTAATTCTACTCAAACCATTCGAAGAGGCGAAGTTGTGGGGACTTGTGAAGAGATAGCCTGGTTAAGCAGATGTCAACCGAAAGAAAAGGTGTTGAACAAGGATAAAGAGCAAGCGATGAAACTTTTGGAAGATTGTAAGGAAGATCTCACAAGTTCACAGAAGGCGAAAGCTGGAAATTTATTGTACCGATATTCAGATTTGTTCTCCAAACATGATGGCGATATAGGAAGAACCGGAATAGTTAAGCATAAAATTAATACTGGGGACGTAGCGCCTATTCGACAACGACCTAGACGAATTCCTTGGGCTAAGGAAAAGGAAGTTGACGACATGATCCAAGACATGAGAAAGAATAACATCATCGAACACTCCACTAGTCCTTGGTGTTCGCCAGTGGTACTAGTAAGGAAGAAGGATGGATCTACAAGGTTTTGCATCGATTACCGTAGGCTCAACGATGTAACCAAAAAGGATAGTTATCCCCTGCCTCGAATCGATGACACCCTAGACACTCTCAGCGGTATGAAATGGTTTTCGACTCTCGATTTGAAGAGTGGCTACTGGCAAGTGGATATGGACCCCGTGGATAAGGAGAAAACTGCGTTTTCAACTGGAAAAGGGTTGTGGCAGTTTAAGGTTATGCCGTTCGGGCTATGCAATGCACCAGCCACATTCGAGAGATTAATGGAACGTGTTCTTGCTGGATTACTGGGAGAAGCCTGCCTTGTTTATCTGGACGACATAATTATTGTGGGACGTGATTTCGAAGACCATCTTCAGAAACTAGAAAAAGTATTCGATAAACTAAGGGAAGCTAATTTAAAGTTAAGTCCGAAGAAGTGCTCATTTTTCAGGAAGCAAGTAAATTACCTTGGACACGTTGTTTCGGAAAACGGAGTAGAAACGGACCCCAACAAAATCACTGCTGTGAAAGATTGGCCAACCCCTAAGGACAAGACACAAGTGAGAGCATTCCTAGGATTGTGCTCTTACTATCGACGGTTTGTGAAAGGCTTTTCTGACATCGCCAAACCACTTCATAAACTGACCGAAGAGAAGAGACCTTTCGTATGGGACTATAATTGCGAATCGGCCTTTCAAGAACTGAAGAAACATCTTTGCCAAACACCGATCCTTGGGTATCCTGACGTAAAGGGACAGTTTATTGTCGACACTGACGCCAGCAATATCGGTATTGGAGGTGTATTGTCCCAGCGGAAGGGTGATGAAGAAGTGGTTATCGCATATTTTAGTAAATCCCTATCTAAACCGGAGAAGAACTATTGTGTAACTCGAAGAGAGTTACTTGCTGTAGTCAAAACCTTACAGCACTTCAAGAAGTACTTGTTAGGTCGTAAGTTTTTGATAAGAACCGATCACGCTGCCTTGAAATGGTTATTGGAATTCAAGGACCCCGAAGGACAGGTCGCGCGGTGGATCGAGCAGCTGCAAGAGTTTCAGTTTGAAATAGAACATCGTGGGGGTAAAACACACAGTAACGCCGATGCTCTATCTAGAAGACCATGCGAAGAACACTGCAAGCATTGTCAAAGAAAAGAAGCAAAGGAACTAGAATCTATTAAAATCATTAGAACAGATTCGATAGATGAACGTTGGAGCGATGATGCTATGAAGAGAGCACAAGAAGAAGATCGAGATATACGACCCATTCTAGAATGGTTAAGGAGTGGTAGGCCAAAACCTAAGTGGACTGATATAGCACAATACAGTACCGCTACGAAGAGTTTGTGGGCACAATGGAACAGTTTGTTGTTACACAATGGAGTATTGTGCCGCAAATGGGAAACAACACGTGGAAATGATAGCCATCTCCAACTAGTTGTACCTAAAATAAAAGTATCCGAGGTACTTCGCGCCTACCATGATGGTTCCTCTGGTGGACATTTAGGGGTGAGAAGAACGTTAACCAAGATCAGGGCACGATTTTACTGGTTGCACTGTCGAGATGATGTAGAAGACTGGTGTCGGAAATGCGAACAGTGTGCCTCCGTCAAAGGCCCGCAAACCAGAAGCCGAGGAGCAATGAAAGTATACAACGTTGGGGCACCTTGGGAGAGAATCGCATTAGACGTGGCAGGACCATTTCCTATTACTAATTCTGGGAACCGATACATTTTAGTTGTAATGGACTATTTCACAAAATGGCCCGAAGCATTTGCCATACCAAATCAAGAAGCTGTTACTGTTGCAAATAAATTGGTAAAAGATGTATTTTGCAGATTTGGCATTCCATTAGAAATGCACAGCGATCAGGGAAGAAACTTCGAATCACAGGTATTTCAAGAAGTGTGCAAAATTATGGGAGTGCATAAAACTAGAACTACGCCTTGTCACCCACAATCCGATGGAATGGTGGAGAGATTCAATCAGACTTTGGAACGACATCTAGCCAAGGTTGTAGATAGTCATCAAAAAGATTGGGACGAGTATTTATCACTGTTTCTCCTTTCTTATCGGACCGCACTACATGAAAGCATTGCCATGACACCTGCCTTTGCCAATTTCGGAAGAGAGTTACGGTTACCAGCGGATCTGTTAAGTGGTTGCCCGCCAAATACACCCAGTTGCATCACCGAATATGCCAGTGAACTAAGAGCGAAGATGATTGATGTTCATGAGCAGATACGAGATGCAGGGCTACAAGCAAGTGAACGCATGAAAACGCGTTACGACCGCAAGGTGACAGAAACGAACTTCGAGGAAGGCTCATTGGTATGGCTGCATAACCCGGTGAGACGAAAGGGTAAATCGCCAAAACTACAACCCAGCTGGGAGGGGCCTTATAAGGTTATAACAAAAATTAACGACGTCACTTTCCGAATTCAACGAACATCTAGAAGTCCAGCTAAGATCGTACATGTGGACCGATTGGCTAAGTACAATGGCAACAACAATGCTCGAGACGAGCATAACTAAGGAGGGGGTAGTGTCGCGTAATATAGTGTGAACTCGTCATAATAGCACGCTTGTACCATGCCTTAGAACGGCGAATGTCAAATTTTAACTTATGTCAATTAGATGACAGGAACAGCTTATTACAAATTCTAATGTGTTAGAGAGGGACAAAACACTTTCGGGAAAGGATTCGAAATTACTAGAAACATTTTGAATTTTCGATACTAGAATGTTCTAATATTTATGCATATAAAAAGGCCGGCAGTGTGTCGAGAGATCAGTTGACATCGAGTCGAAGTAGAGTGAAGATAAGAAGCGATACGAAATAGTGGAAAAGTGAAGAGTTAGTTAAAGTATTAGTGAAGAAGTATTGAGAAGGAGTACTGAGAAGAGAAATACAGTGTTCAGAGACTAGTGTTGTGTACAGACTGTGCGTGTATTCAAAGTGAAATAAAACATCCTTAGTGCAAGAACGCTTATAATTTCCGATCCCGAACCCGTAGTACGTAACAATATGTAAATATATAAAAGAAACCTGTAAGAAAAAGTTCTTTGTTTGTAAACTTTCTTGTAGTTATGCAAATTTTACAAATATTTCTTTAACTAAAAATATTTTTTTTCTCCATTTTAATAATTTTAAATAACTTTATACCTCGGTGGTGTAGTGGCTAGCATGTACGGTCACACACCGAGAGGTCCTGGGTTCGAGTCCCGGGTCGGGCCAAGTTTAGTTATTGAATCTTTCTGTTTCGTTAGCCTCAGTAACAGCCCGGAGTTGGGAAGTTGGTGGTGGTTCACCCCCGTGCCTCGGAGAGCACGTAAAGCCGTCGGTCCTGCGCCTTATCTCTCACTGGTCGTGTCGAGTAGTCGTCCCACCGGAGTATGAGAGTGATAGGAAGAGAGAGTGCACTTGTGTCTGCGCGTACACTTGTGCACTATAATATCTCCTGCGTACTTGGCCAGTCTCAATGAGATTGGCCGCCATGGCCGGAATCGGTCGGAGAACATTATTATTATTGTTAAGGTATAATAGACTGTTAGATTTTGCACTTTATTATTTTACATTTTTCATGTTCTTTTTATTTATTCTATATAAATAAACATACTAAAAAGCGCAATGTCTATCGTAATAGTCAAATACGACAAGGTAGTTAATGCGTTAATGGAATTGGATATTTTGAGATTAATTAGTTTTTACATAACCCAATACCTAACTAATAGGTATGTAACTAATAGGTATGTATGTGTAAATTAATGTACGTGTTCGAGTATAAGCCATTTTAGTTTTTTTGTGACCGAAACTAAGGCTAGTTAGATATTTTTTTTATAGAAACATAAGAAAATACTAAAATATTTTTAAAAAAGTTTCAAAACAAAACGTAACTTTAAAATAAATATATTTTTTATCCTTTATATGTTTTTATTAGGATAATACATGAAATGTTTTTTGAACACTGGACAAAAACCACGATTTCTTAAAATGATGCAACAACCCTTTATTTTCTATTAAGTACATTTACCAACAAAAATAAAACGACATTTACGTATTTGCTAAATCGTGACAAATCACTACTTGCAAGAGATTTCAAAATCTTTACCGTCTATTATGTGCGGACTCTTGACACTAATATGTCAAATACCATCTCGGTTTTCCTAAAAGCGATTTTATCAGCAGTTGATCTGCTGTAACTAGATTTTGTAATAAGCATTTTGTATTATTTTGATGACACGTTTGACTGAGCTTATAGCGACTCTACTTGCTGCGTACTGGTTGCGAGTTCGAGTCCCGCTGGGGGTATTCATTTTTGTGAAAAACACAATTTGTACACGAGAATTCGTACTCCAATCGTCGGTGTTTATATTTTTATTATGTATGTGCACTGTGTCAAATTTCTAGTATCCATAAAACATGTCTTATCTCCTATCCATAAAAAACTTACCATGTAACATGACGGTGCTGTGTGTTCTAAATGTCCCAATATAACGTATTTACCTAAAAGGTTTAAACTTAATGAATAATATACGAAGCGTTGAAGAAGTAAACAATATGAAGATCAATAAAAAAAACAATGTATTTCCTACTCAAACTTTGGTGCACAAATACAAAAAATATTACAAAGAAATTATTGAAGTGCGCTAATAAACAAAAATCTTCGTAAGCCGAATAAAATGCAGAAGTTAAATATAAGTAATTGTGATACAAATATACTCATATAATAAAAAAATATAAAATAATCTATTCAGACACTTTATTGTGTATGTGATAACAAAAAAGATCACTGTAAATGATAATTTAATTTTATTTACAACATAATATCACCATAGATATAACTTTTGTTAACAGGATATTTCTTTATTTCCAGGGCCCCATGAAGCGGCTGTCATGCACATAGCGGCACTGATTGCACTCGTGCAGGTAACTTAATTGTAATACGTAATTATATATTAGGCTGTCTTATAATATTACATAATAAATTCAATAAGTCTTGTTCATATATACATTTATTTAAATATTTATATACAAATGTACATCGATAAGGTTTTGCTTTTCATTGTCATTGTAGTTGTCATTTTTGGAAATAACTTTTTTTTATGTTTTCTGAGAAAACAGCGAGCGAAATTCGATTTTTACCCCGGTATTATAATTATATTATATAACTAAGGAATTTAGTTTAAATTTTTTAAACATAATATTTAGATTAACAATTAATAGTACAATAATTTGGTCACAGACATGGTAGTTGGTATGGTATGATTAGATCAAACATGACCAACGTTATATAATTAATAGGGCGTGTTCGTTAATATAATAAGTCTTAATTATTACAATAATCTAATTTCTAGTAAATTCAATTTCTCCCTCATTTAATTTTTTTGAACGGTTTTACAATCGTTCTGTTAAAGGATGTAAAGATGAGGAATTTTTATTTAAAACAATATTACTTTGACGCTAAAAAGATAATAGGATGCATATAGTTAGGCAGAAGGATGTATGAAATAACATTATTATTATAGATATATCATCATCTAATAAGAAAGTATTGGACACATCGAATTTCATCACAAGCTGAAACGTATTCTTGCCTCAAAATATCCAATACATGAAACCTCTTACATATTGAAGGTCAATAATATTAAAAAGCTGTAGATGACGATATCCTAAATACAAACGGAAGTCTTCATCGTGGAAAGTAATATCATCAATCACTATTTGTTCAAATTATATATGATTGTAAACAATGACTCTAAAGGTCGTTGATATAAATTATGTAAGGCATTGTTGACATATTCAATCTGTGCAATGAAACCATCACTATCCATACATTTCTCAATACAATTCTTACGCAAACGCCGTAGCTTATAGTATCCCATGGTGTTGAGATGAACAGTTAGCAAATCGATTACTAAATAACCATATAGGTACGGAAATATGATTAGCATAACACCTATTTCTAAGATATGTTAAAATTTTTACATATTGATGAATGACGGTACATTATCAAAAACTCGTATAACCAATTGCATTATATTAGTCAAGTCCATACATAAAATACATTTTAAGTGAATTTAAATTAAGTATTTTCACGATAATATCATTGAAATATTTATTATCATCGATTCAGAGGCTGAACCTACGTTTTTTAGAATATTTGTTATTTAGAACGTGAAAACCTCTCGTTATGCGTTCCCAGACATAACGACTGGACATATTTTAATGTTTGCTATGATATCTGGTGATCTGGGTCATCATTTAGGATACTTTTTAGAGCGGGAAAATATCTCAAAATCAATTCAATTATACTTAGGGATAAACTCGTGCGAACCTAGTCTTATTCTTTCTTATCCTTTATATATAATAATCGTTGGTGGCTAGTGCATATGTAAATGATCATGTATAACGTATAACTCGGTCAGCTACTTTACGCATCAACAGACTCGCCTCAAGTAATATTAGCATACTCGTAGCTACCATCGATAGTTACCATCGGTTAATCTAATAGTTGGCATTGAAATCAGATTACTAACAAATACCAAAAAAACTTTCGTTTAGTATTATATTTTGATTTCCGTAAACGTCTACTTTACCAGTGTCTGATAGTCAATTTCCATTCCATCAATTTCCAAATCTTAAAATAGATTTAAATTTATAAAATGAATAATTTTAACACAACCAGTTGGTTCTGTTAAAATTAAAATCGGAATGTGTTACAAAGTTCAAAGCATAACTTTATTAATGAAACAATATAACATTTATATTTCTCAACACCAAATGGGCTGTAATCAGGCAAAATAATGCGTGAGAGAGAAAAAATTCACATTGTACTCGACTCCAACAATAATCTTACAGATACTTCGATAACACTACACGAGTTTATAGCAATAAATCTCATAACTATGGCAATTTATTAGATACATGTGTAATTTTAATTTAGTAACAAAAATTAATTACTATTGCCTTTAATTAAAACTGATATAATGTATTGGGTTATGTTAATGATATATCATAATATAATAACGTAGTGTTGATGACGTATTCAAAATCAAATTTATAATAAGTCAGCTGCTTTACGCCAGTAATAATATCCTACAAGCACTTTTAATTGAATTGAGTAGAATTACTACCAATTTGATTTTATTATTTGTTGGGAATTATTTATTCAATGATTTCGTTTAGAAGAACAGTAAAGGTAAAGTTTTAAGCTGTTTCTTGAGACACCGACACTTTTAGATTAATAGCCAAATTCAATTAATTTCAGTAAGTATTTTAAAAATGTGAGACTCGTAAGTACGTAATAATTAAGAATTTATTTGAATATTAATATTTTCTATCAAAAGTATGAGCCACTCTATCTCTATCTACACTACTAGCTGACCCGTGCCCACTTCGTTGGGCATAATGTTAATAATCCTTTTTTAGTACAGAGTGTTATGTTTTAATTTCTAACTGCCAAAAGAAGGGTTATACTTATACCTATGTAGGTTTTTTATTAATATTAAAAATTAAATTATTAAAAAAACTACTTTTTGTAACTTAAATATAAAAGTTAGACATATGCCGGCGTTGACTTTTTTGTAGGCATTTTCAAACTCCACATCTTTTCTCTAGAACTCAAAAATATATCTTTCATAGTTAAGGCAGCGTTCGTAAGAAACGCTTTCATTCGACCGTTTTTTCTCCGATTCACTTTGCAAAACGGACTACCACGTAAAAGCCTTTTTATTTTTCGGTTTTTTATATAACCTATGACGCTCAGCAATAATGTGGCTTTCTATTGGTGAAAGAATTTTTAAAATCAGTTCAGTAGATCCCGAGATTACCCCTTACAATTTAACAAACACACAAACTTTACTTCTTTATAATATTAGTATAGAAATATAGATGTACAATTAAAACAACTTAATCTTCATGTATGTACTAAACTATGTATATCTTGGATGTGTATATAATCTTCAAATTGGCTGTAGCTGTCGCTCGCTACAGCTGTTTCAGATGTCGGGACGCTAACCGCTGCTGAGCTTAACCTTCAGTTAGCGGGAGAAAACGGATTGTCACCGTTCTTTGAAGATAGCGATGACACTGGGGTCAACTTTGTGAGGGGCTCCAGAGCCGCCGACTCACCGTACTCACCGGATATTAATGTACAATGTTCCGCGGGGTTCATTGATGTTACCGTGGAATTTGCTGATATCTATGACGGTATTATATACAGCAAGGGTTTTTTGAAAGATCCCAAATGCAAGTAAGTGTATTATTGATGATACGATTAATGAAATGTGTTCGTTTTTTTTTAAAATATTTTTTAATAAAATGTCTGAGAGAACCTAGCAAGGTTTCGAAAGACATGTGAACTGCGTCAATCCGCACTTGGCCAGGGTCGACTGTTGCCTGAACCCCCGCTCGTCATTAAGGGCCCGTGGCCAGCAGTGGGTTGTTAAAAAGGGCTGAATATATTATTTATTTAATCAATATGCTGGTTAAAGAATATTGAATGATTTAAGCTTTTAACATGTATTTTCAGATATGTAACAGCTGGAGGCAGTCAGTCTCGTTACTCTTTCCGAGTACCGCTGAACGGATGCGGTAGCCGACCTCTTTGCAATGCCTGCGGAACTATCGATAACATTCTTATATTTCAAACAGATGATTTAGTGCAGGGACCCCATGATTTCGCCAGAAAGGTATTCAAATATATATTTTTTACAATAAAGCTAAACACCTACCAGTTGCGAGGGAGAAATATTAACTCACAAAATTTATAAAACAAACAGTAAAGAAATTATATAAAAAATACAGTAAAATAAATACAATTGAAAGATACAACATAAATATAAAAAGTGTTATCTGTATGAACGCCCAAAAGACTAGAATCCGCTTCTGGCAAATATGTCAAACGTCAGTGCAATTGACTAATGATATATGTCACTTTTGCTGCGTTCCACTAAGCGCCCACAACGATCAAAATGCTCCTTTATTCGTTCCAAATAACGACCGCGGTCGTTGTGGTCGTGGCGAGAACGTCACTCATGACGTCATGACTTACGCACACGCGAAGCACACGACGACCCATCTAAAAAGGTGGGTCGTAGTGGTCGTTGATAAAATTAGCGGCATTTTCAAAATTTAAAGAATCAAAGATGGCGACCGTGAAACTTACGTTATTTCTTGCGGAAAGAGATATTATCCAAGTGCCGCCGCATAAGATATTTTAATTACATTTGAACGTTAATTAATTAAATACACCACTTATATTAAATATAAAAAATTAAATTATATTTTTTTAATATAAATCGATTTAAACAATAATTATTTAAGTTTATTTTCAAGGCTTGCAGATTATAAACTAACCTCTTAAATCTTTTGCTTTCTTTTTAATAACTCTCTGTTTATAATTTGTATTATTTTCCTCTACGCTCAAAACGCTCTTTAGTCCATTCAACTTGAATAAACGACAGTAACGCTCACTATCAAGTGGAACGGGGAAAACTGCGGTCGTGAGCGTGATCGTTGTGAACGCTTAGTGGAACGTAGCATTTGTTTTTCAGAAGTTCATAACATCAGGAAATTTGTTTGCGGGTACATAATTATTAATTAATTTAAAATTTAATATATTTCATTTCATGCACGAATTAATACGGAATATTCACACTAATTAAGAAAATATAAGAGTTCTCACGGAGGATATATTTTTGATCATATTGTACTCTACATGCCTTCTTTTAAAAGGAAATTGTATGTTTAAATATATACTACATACTATATTTTAAATTACAAAATTACTCAATTCCAGATATCATGTGCTGGCACTGCATTAGAAGTTTCCACTGGAGTAGGAGTAAGACAAGAACAGTCACATACGTTAAAACTTAAACCATTCATGGTAGATATGCTTGATGTGGTTGCCGTAGAGGGACCCGCTGGTGGCGTCGAATGCTGGATGGATATTCAAAAAGGAGTTTTCCCAAATGTATGCAGTTATTATTAAAGTAGTTTTGTATATAAACATAATATTTATGTAAATTAAATTCTACTCCCACTTTAATAAAAAAATGTTTACAGACTTATCCTTTGGAAAATTCGATTAAAATCGGAGAATATTTGACTATATTAATATACTTAAAAGATGTTAGAAAGCAATTCAACCTCAAGGTTCATGATTGTTGGGCGTATGACAATGATGATTATGATAGCCCTACGACTAATAGGATTCAATTAACTGACAAGGAAGGTTGTCCTAAGTAAGTATGATTTTTTAAATACGCATATACTCTATATAAGCCGTGCGAGCTGTTTAGTGTTCATCCACCAAATATTTGTAACTTATATAATACAAAAATAATATAAAATACAATATATAATATAAAAATACTCGTAAAATTTTAATTAAAATTAAATACCTAATTTTAATTTACCTTCTAATAAATCATACATGAACTGTAAAACATACATAATTACGAAATTTTCAGGAAGAAAAAATTCATAGATGTATGGCAAAAATCTACAAATACCGGAAGAAGTGGCGCAACATTAATTGCTTACAGTAAAGTTAGCGCTTTCAGGTTCCCAGAAACTGATCAAGTTTATCTAACTTGTAATGTAGAGGTGAGTTCGCTTATAAAATAAACAAATCTATTTTAAGTATAAATACCTCACATCTATTTTTTTATTACGAACCTGTGATTTAAAACGGCAAACACTTCATCATGTCCACTGTCATTTTAATTATTTCTTTTCAATTATTCTTCTATAACTACATCTGCTTATATTTGGGTTGCGTAAATATGAATATGTTCCTGATATCGTGAAAAAGCTCACATGGCTCCCTGTCCGCCTCGCAGAAATACTCATATTCTTCGCCTTCTTTACTATATTCTGTTCGATTCATGTACCCCACCTTACCTCAAAGAGCGCTTCTCATTCCTCGGGAACTTATATTCTCGCTTCCTTTTATTATTATTATTATTCTATATACTTTATTCTCATGCCCGTAAACAAAATAAATATATATAAAAGGCCGAAAATAAATATAATAAACTTACTTACTTTGTATGTAACAAATAAATGAACATACTTAGACGTTACATAGATAAACATTGTACCGGGTGCATGATTACGCCCCAGCAGAGTGAGTGAGTGTTTTTCGCAATTATATAAATTAGAGATATAAGTAAGTCGTATAAATTCTAGTTAATTAATAATATGTTCAATCATGAAGTATAATGTAAATTACTCTCTAACTTTTATTTATAAGACTTATATTTTTACTTCTAGCTATGTACGAGCGGCTGTGATGCAGACTGTACTGGAATAATAACAGAAATATCAACAAGTGGAACAGAAGAATCTTGCTATCCAGGGTCAACCAATCCTCGCTGTGCTAAAGTTACAACTCCAACCGCACTAAGATGCTACCCAGGTAGCGACGATCCTCGTTGCCCTAAGCCAACGACACCCAAACCAAATTGTTATGAAGGCAGCACAGATCCTAGGTGTCCTAAGCCAACAACAACCTCGCCAGAAGAAGAAAAATGTTATCCTGGATCACCGGATCCTAAATGTCCTCAATCATCAAGACCTACGACACTAAATCCACCAACATATTTGCCGCCAACAACTTCAGAGCCTAATTGCTACCCAGGTTCGACAGACTCTAGATGTCCTAAGCCCTCAACACCTGCACCACCAAACTGTTACCCAGGTAGCTCAGACCCTCGTTGCCCAAAGCCAACAACGCCCGCTCCGCCTAGATGTTATCCAGGAAGCAACGATCCAAGATGTCCGAAGCCCACAACACCCGCTCCACCTAATTGCTTTCCTGGTAGCTCAGATCCTCGTTGCCCTCGACCAACTACTCCTGCTCCACCCAATTGTTACCCAGGTAGCTCAGACCCCCGTTGTCTCAAGCCAACTACGCCTGCACCTCCTAGATGCTATCCAGGAAGTAGTGATCCAAGATGTCCTAAGCCAACTACACCAACTCCACCCAATTGTTACCCAGGCAACTCAGATCCCCGCTGTCCAAAGCCAACCACGCCCGCTTCACCCAGATGTTATCCAGGCAGTAGCGATCCAAGGTGCCCACAGCCTACAACACCTGCACCACCGAACTGTTTCCCCGGCAGCAACGACCTTCGATGCCCACGGCCAACCACACCTACTCCCCCTAGATGTTATCCAGGAAGTAACGATCCAAGATGTCCGAAGCCCACAACACCCGCTCCACCTAATTGCTTCCCTGGTAGCTCAGATCCACGCTGCCCAAAACCAACTACTCCAGATGCTCCAAAGTGTTACCCTGGTAGCAATGATTTACGGTGTCCTAGGCCTACAACTCCTGCACCGACAAAACCTGTATGTTACCCTGGTTCACCGGATCCCAACTGTCCTCAACCATCCAGACCTACGACACTAAATCCACCAACATATTTGCCTCCAACAACTTCAGAGCCTAAGTGCTATCCAGGTTCGACAGACTCTAGATGTCCTAAGCCCACAACTCCTGCTCCGCCAAACTGTTTCCCCGGAAATAATGACCCTCGTTGCCCTCGACCAACTACTCCTGCTCCACCTAATTGTTACCCAGGTAGCTCAGACCCTCGTTGTCCCAAGCCAACAACGCCCGCTCCACCCAGATGTTATCAAGGCAGTAGTGATCCAAGGTGCCCAAAGCCTACAACACCTGAACCACCAAACTGTTTCCCCGGCAGTAACGACTCTCGGTGCCCACGGCCAACCACACCTGCTCCCCCTAGATGTTATCCAGGAAGTAACGATCAAAGATGTCCTAAGCCAACAACACCAGCTCCACCTAATTGTTACCCAGGAAACTCAGACCCTCGTTGTCCCAAGCCAACTACACCTGCACCTCCTAGATGTTATCCAGGCAGTAGCGATCCTAGATGTCCTGAACCCACAACCCCTGCTTCACCAAATTGTTTCCCAGGCAGCAACGATCCTCGGTGCCCTCAACCAACCACACCTGCACCTCCTAGATGTTATCCAGGAAGTAATGATCCAAGATGTCCAAAGCCCACAACACCCGCTCCACCTAATTGCTTCCCTGGTAGCTTAGATCCACGCTGCCCAAAACCAACCACTCCAGATGCTCCAAAATGTTACCCTGGTAGCACTGACTTACGATGTCCTAGGCCAACAACTCCTGCACCGACAAAACCCGTGTGTTACCCTGGTTCACCGGATCCCAACTGTCCTCAACCATCGAGACCTACGACACTTAATCCACCAACATATTTGCCTCCAACAACTACAGAGCCTAAGTGCTATCCAGGTTCGACAGACTCTAGATGTCCTAAGCCCACAACTCCTGCACCGCCAAACTGTTTCCCCGGAAATAATGACCCTCGTTGCCCTCGACCAACTACTCCTGCTCCACCTAATTGTTACCCAGGTAGCTCAGATCCTCGTTGTCCCAAGCCAACTACACCTGCACCTCCTAGATGCTATCCAGGAAGTAGCGATCCAAGATGTCCTAAGCCAACAACACAAGCTCCACCTAATTGTTTCCCAGGTAGCTCAGATCCTCGTTGTCCCAAGCCAACTACACCTGCACCTCCTAGATGCTATCCAGGAAGTAGCGATCCGAGATGTCCTAAGCCAACAACACCAGCTCCACCAAACTGTTTCCCTGGTAGCAATGATTATCGGTGCCCTAAGCCAACAACTCCCGCTCCACCCAGATGTTATCCAGGCAGTAATGATCCAAGGTGCCCAAAGCCTACAACACCTACACCACCAAACTGTTTCCTTGACAGCAACGACCCTCGGTGCCCACGGCCAACTACACCTGCTCCCCCTAGATGTTATTCAGGAAGTAACGATCCAAGATGTCCAAAGCCCACAACACCTGCTCCACCTAATTGCTTCCCTGGTAGCTCAGATCCACGCTGCCCAAAACCAACTACTCCAGATGCTCCAAAATGTTACCCTGGTAGCAATGATTTACGGTGTCCTAGGCCAACAACTCCTGCACCGACAAAACCTGTATGTTACCCTGGTTCACCGGATCCCAACTGTCCTCAACCATCCAGACCTACGACACTAAATCCACCAACATATTTGCCTCCAACAACTTCAGAGCCTAAGTGCTATCCAGGTTCGACAGACTCTAGATGTCCTAAGCCCACAACTCCTGCTCCGCCAAACTGTTTCCCCGGAAATAATGACCCTCGTTGCCCTCGACCAACTACTCCTGCTCCACCTAATTGTTACCCAGGTAGCTCAGATCCTCGTTGTCCCAAGCCAACTACTCCTGCTCCACCTAATTGTTACCCAGGTAACTCAGACCCTCGTTGTCCCAAGCCAACTACACCTGCACCTCCTAGATGCTATCCAGGAAGTAGCGATCCAAGATGTCCTAAGCCAACAACACCAGCTCCACCTAATTGTTTCCCAGGTAGCTCAGATCCTCGTTGTCCCAAGCCAACTACACCTGCACCTCCTAGATGCTATCCAGGAAGTAGCGATCCAAAATGTCCTAAGCCAACAACACCAGCTCCACCTAATTGTTTCCCAGGTAGCTCAGATCCTCGTTGTCCCAAGCCAACTACACCTGCACCTCCTAGATGCTATCCAAGCAAAGGAAGTAGCGATCCGAGATGTCCTAAGCCAACAACACCAGCTCCACCAAACTGTTTCCCTGGTAGCAATGATTATCGGTGCCCTAAGCCAACAACTCCCGCTCCACCCAGATGTTATCCAGGCAGTAATGATCCAAGGTGCCCAAATCCTACAACACCTACACCACCAAACTGTTTCCTTGACAGCAACGACCCTCGGTGCCCACGGCCAACTACACCTGCTCCCCTTAGATGTTATTCAGGAAGTAACGATCCAAGATGTCCAAAGCCCACAACACCTGCTCCACCTAATTGCTTCCCTGGTAGCTCAGATCCACGCTGCCCAAAACCAACTACTCCAGATGCTCCAAAATGTTACCCTGGTAGCAATGATTTACGGTGTCCTAGGCCAACAACTCCTGCACCGACAAAACCTGTATGTTACCCTGGTTCACCGGATCCCAACTGTCCTCAACCATCCAGACCTACGACACTAAATCCACCAACATATTTGCCTCCAACAACTTCAGAGCCTAAGTGCTATCCAGGTTCGACAGACTCTAGATGTCCTAAGCCCACAACTCCTGCTCCGCCAAACTGTTTCCCCGGAAATAATGACCCTCGTTGCCCTCGACCAACTACTCCTGCTCCACCTAATTGTTACCCAGGTAGCTCAGATCCTCGTTGTCCCAAGCCAACTACTCCTGCTCCACCTAATTGTTACCCAGGTAACTCAGACCCTCGTTGTCCCAAGCCAACTACACCTGCACCTCCTAGATGCTATCCAGGAAGTAGTGATCCAAGATGTCCTAAGCCAACAACACCAGCTCCACCTAATTGTTTCCCAGGTAGCTCAGATCCTCGTTGTCCCAAGCCAACTACACCTGCACCTCCTAGATGCTATCCAGGAAGTAGCGATCCAAGATGTCCTAAGCCAACAACACCAGCTCCACCTAATTGTTTCCCAGGTAGCTCAGATCCTCGTTGTCCCAAGCCAACTACACCTGCACCTCCTAGATGCTATCCAGGAAGTAGCGATCCAAGATGTCCTAAGCCAACAACACCAGCTCCACCTAATTGTTTCCCAGGTAGCTCAGATCCTCGTTGTCCCAAGCCAACTACACCTGCACCTCCTAGATGCTATCCAGGAAGTAGCGATCCGAGATGTCCTAAGCCAACAACACCAGCTCCACCAAACTGTTTCCCTGGTAGCAATGATTATCGGTGCCCTAAGCCAACAACTCCCGCTCCACCCAGATGTTATCCAGGCAGTAATGATCCAAGGTGCCCAAAGCCTACAACACCTACACCACCAAACTGTTTCCTTGACAGCAACGACCCTCGGTGCCCACGGCCAACTACACCTGCTCCCCCTAGATGTTATTCAGGAAGTAACGATTCAAGATGTCCAAAGCCCACAACACCTGCTCCACCTAATTGCTTCCCTGGTAGCTCAGATCCACGCTGCCCAAAACCAACTACTCCAGATGCTCCAAAATGTTACCCTGGTAGCAATGATTTACGGTGTCCTAGGCCAACAACTCCTGCACCGACAAAACCTGTATGTTACCCTGGTTCACCGGATCCCAACTGTCCTCAACCATCCAGACCTACGACACTAAATCCACCAACATATTTGCCTCCAACAACTTCAGAGCCTAAGTGCTATCCAGGTTCGACAGACTCTAGATGTCCTAAGCCCACAACTCCTGCTCCGCCAAACTGTTTCCCCGGAAATAATGACCCTCGTTGCCCTCGACCAACTACTCCTGCTCCACCTAATTGTTACCCAGGTAGCTCAGATCCTCGTTGTCCCAAGCCAACTACTCCTGCTCCACCTAATTGTTACCCAGGTAACTCAGACCCTCGTTGTCCCAAGCCAACTACACCTGCACCTCCTAGATGCTATCCAGGAAGTAGCGATCCAAGATGTCCTAAGCCAACAACACCAGCTCCACCTAATTGTTTCCCAGGTAGCTCAGATCCTCGTTGTCCCAAGCCAACTACACCTGCACCTCCTAGATGCTATCCAGGAAGTAGCGATCCAAAATGTCCTAAGCCAACAACACCAGCTCCACCTAATTGTTTCCCAGGTAGCTCAGATCCTCGTTGTCCCAAGCCAACTACACCTGCACCTCCTAGATGCTATCCAGGAAGTAGCGATCCGAGATGTCCTAAGCCAACAACACCAGCTCCACCAAACTGTTTCCCTGGTAGCAATGATTATCGGTGCCCTAAGCCAACAACTCCCGCTCCACCCAGATGTTATCCAGGCAGTAATGATCCAAGGTGCCCAAATCCTACAACACCTACACCACCAAACTGTTTCCTTGACAGCAACGACCCTCGGTGCCCACGGCCAACTACACCTGCTCCCCCTAGATGTTATTCAGGAAGTAACGATCCAAGATGTCCAAAGCCCACAACACCTGCTCCACCTAATTGCTTCCCTGGTAGCTCAGATCCACGCTGCCCAAAACCAACTACTCCAGATGCTCCAAAATGTTACCCTGGTAGCAATGATTTACGTTGTCCTAGGCCAACAACTCCTGCACCGACAAAACCTGTATGTTACCCTGGTTCACCGGATCCCAACTGTCCGCAACCATCCAGACCTACGACACTAAATCCACCAACATATTTGCCTCCAACAACTTCAGAGCCTAAGTGCTATCCAGGTTCGACAGACTCTAGATGTCCTAAGCCCACAACTCCTGCTCCGCCAAACTGTTTCCCCGGAAATAATGACCCTCGTTGCCCTCGACCAACTACTCCTGCTCCACCTAATTGTTACCCAGGTAGCTCAGATCCTCGTTGTCCCAAGCCAACTACTCCTGCTCCACCTAATTGTTACCCAGGTAACTCAGACCCTCGTTGTCCCAAGCCAACTACACCTGCACCTCCTAGATGCTATCCAGGAAGTAGAGATCCAAGATGTCCTAAGCCAACAACACCAGCTCCACCTAATTGTTTCCCAGGTAGCTCAGATCCTCGTTGTCCCAAGCCAACTACACCTGCACCTCCTAGATGCTATCCAGGAAGTAGCGATCCAAGATGTCCTAAGCCAACAACACCAGCTCCACCTAATTGTTTCCCAGGTAGCTCAGATCCTCGTTGTCCCAAGCCAACTACACCTGCACCTCCTAGATGCTATCCAGGAAGTAGCGATCCGAGATGTCCTAAGCCAACAACACCAGCTCCACCAAACTGTTTCCCTGGTAGCAATGATTATCGGTGTCCTAAGCCAACCACACCCAAACCAAAACTAGTATGTTACCCTGGATCACCAGATCCCAGTTGTCCTCAGCCATCGAGACCTACGACACTTAATCCACCAACATATTTGCCTCCAACGACGTCAAAACCTAATTGCTTCCCAGGTTCTACAGATTTACGTTGCCCTAAGCCCATAACGCCTGAACCTCCAAGATGCTATCCTGGAAGTAATGATCCTCGCTGCCCTCAACCTTCAACACCTGAACCTCCACGATGCTACCCTGGTAACAATGATCCTCGTTGCCCCAAACCTACCACACCTGAACCTCCAAGATGCTATCCTGGAAGTAATGATCCTCGCTGCCCTCAACCTACAACACCTGAACCTCCACGATGCTATCCTGGAAGTAATGATCCTCGTTGCCCTAAGCCTACAACTCCTGAACCTCCACGATGCTACCCTGGTAACAATGATCCTCGTTGCCCTAAACCTACCACACCTGAACCTCTACGATGCTATCCTGGAAGTAATGATCCTCGTTGCCCTAAGCCTACAACGCCTAAACCTCCACGATGCTATCCTGGTAACAATGATCCTCGTTGCCCTAAGCCTACCACACCGGAACCTCTACGATGCTATGCTGGAAGTAATGATCCTCGTTGCCCTAAGCCTACAACGCCTGAACCTCCACGATGCTACCCTGGTAACAATGATCCGCGTTGTCCTAAGCCTACCACACCTGAACCTCTACGATGCTATCCTGGAAGCAATGATCCTCGTTGCCCTAAGCCTACAACGCCTGAACCTCCACGATGCTACCCTGGTAACAATGATCCTCGTTGCCCTAAGCCTACAACGCCTGAACCTCCACGATGCTATCCCGGTAGTAATGATCCTCGTTGCCCGAAGCCTACAACGTCTGAACCTCCACGATGCTATCCCGGAAGTAATGACCCTCGTTGCCCTAAGCCTACAACAACTGAAAAAAGTCCCACGCCCAGTTCTTGCTATCCGGGTTCCAAAGACCCTAAATGTCCTCAGCCATTTGCTCCTAGTAGTACTAATCCCCCAACAACATATCTACCGCCTTTCCCGTCTGAAAATGAAATAAAATCTAACCGAGTCAATAGATTAGCAGATAAAAATATCGACTATTACGATGACACTCTCCCCGAAATAGGTAAGGAAAAAACGTTTTTTCAATTTATAAGAATAATTTGACTTTAAAATTACCTTTTTAATTCATAATTTTTAATTTCCAGATGATTTTGAATTCTCTCGTACTCAGCCGCGATCAAGAAAAGCCAGAGATTTAAGTAATTCTGCTGATGTATTAACTAAAACTGCAGAATATGCAGGTTTCGAATATATAGCTCTAATGGGATCAATTATGTTTGTAATATTTTCAGTAGGTGTTGCTTTCATTATAATCAGATATAAACAAAATTTTAAGTTAAGACAAAACTTACAAAATAATGTAAATACTCATCCTTGCTAGATTAAAAATTGATGTGTGATATAATAATTCTTCTCGCTTTTAATATTTTCTATTTTATTTTTATTGTATATTTGTATTTTGTATAAAAATGAATGCCTGAAGTATTCAACTTTATATGTAATTGAAATATCACTGCCTTTTAAATTTTCAAATGTGGCATTAAAGCGATGCCTGTATGGTTCTTATACAGTGCCATAAGATGATATCTCAGTCAGCTATATATGAAGCTGTTTACTGCCGTTTATGTTTATTACCTATATTCCTAGTCAAAATATATAAAAATGAATATTTTATATATTTTACTATACTGCTAATATGTGATATTTGTACATATTTACCAATATTGTATTGTGGCCATCCGAATTTAGTTAAGTTAACTCATTTTATATGTTGGTGCTAATCTTGCTTTCTGTATTGTGTCAAGAATAGTGCGAGAATAATGATTATAAATCTCTTTAAATGATAGTTTTCTTCACACAATGCAGATTGAAAGAAGCAAAACGAAAAATTAATGTTAGTAGGATTGCTTGATGCGTCAATCTAAGTAAACATTCTATGAATGTGATTTTGTGTTTTATTTAACCCACACAGTATTAAAGTGTCAAAATATTTTTTTATATCATTTTATTGATTTAATAAATAAATAGGTACAAAATAGTAAAAACTATGATTTTAATGTGAAAAGTAAAATGAAAATGACCATTTCTGTAAAAAATATGATTAAATATTTTATATAACTAATTACTAACTACTAAACGTTTGGTTAGAGAGCAGAGAGAGAGAGCTTTATAGTATGTAGCTACGGATTTGGATTTTAAAAGAATACCAAAACTTCAATAAAATTTTATATATAATGTATTATGATTTTAATGAAAAATTAAGTAAAATAAAATATCTGACCTAGCCAAAAATATAAATCTTCTTTTTCTTTTCCGTCTTCTTAAAAAGGGTAAAATAAGAGTATAATAAAATAAAACCTCTTTAAATGTTCCGCTACATCACCTCCATATGGAATAAAAAAAGAATTAACTAAAATCTAGTAATTAATAGAATTAGGCAGTGGTAGCTCAGTGGTGACGCGCTCACTTGAATATCGAGTGAAGCGGGCTCCAATCTGGCTCTCACACCTTCTCATCATTTTCCAATCCACACTTGGCCAGTTTGGTGGACTATGGCCTGATACCCTCGTATTGAAGGGAGGCCCGTGCCCGGAAGTAGGACGATATTGGGTTACCAGTAAATAATTAAATGTAAATGTCCATAAAATCTCCTTATTTATTTCAAATAAAAATATACGTTTACATAAGTTTTCAATAAAATAATACATTAAATTATTTTTTGAGCAGTTCTATTTGTCGTAGTTGTAGTCTCATAACTCATGTTACTATCATCGATCAATCATTTTAATTCGTAAAGGACCGTGAGGCGTGTACATTGGATGAATATGGTATTCCAGTGGCTCATGATGATACTCCATTTTAAAAGCTTGTACTATCTGTAAATTGGAAAGAATTTTGAAATTAACGTTTGCATAAGCCTTAAAAAATATATTTATCATTCTGTTAAGGTTTCGTAATCTGTAAATTATAGTTTTTATATAATATTTTTTATAATTAAAAAACTTAAATCACTCTGTTGATGAATTGCTTTAATAATCTTTCAGGCGCACATTGCGAATTGTATTAGTTTTGTGTTGATAAAAAAATATTAAATATATTTTACGATCGATATTTACAAATTATAATAGAAGATTTCGTCCTTTACTTTCAAACAATGATTTTATTACATTATCCAAGATTTAAAATAAAAATATAACGTTATTTTTTTATTCCTTTACCTTACAAATCATTATATGTATCTCAAGTTCAGCAAATCTACGACCTAGGCACATTCGTTTGCCGAAGCCAAAGGGTAGAGATGCGAAAGGGTGATGCTTGTACATAGTCCGTTGTAACCAGCGCTCCGGGAGAAATTCTGATGCCTTTGTGAAATACTCTTCGCTGTTGCCCATAACGTAATGTTGGAATATTACTTGTGTCTAAAAATAATTTGGATAATTAAAATTACAAAATTACTTCAATCAATCAAAAACCTGTATGTCTTTTAACTTTTTCTTAGGCCTCCGAATAGATTTCTTTATTTAAAAATGGCCATACTAAAAAGTATTAAAATATATTATCTAACAGTTTACTTACACCTTTAGGAATATTATATCCGCAAATAACAGTGTCTTTAGTCAATTGTCGGCCATTACCAATGACTACGGGATACATTCTAAAATTTAAGAGAAAAAATAATTTAGTATCAATTTTTATTTCAAAAAAACGGTAAAGGTATAGTAAAAACAATAGAATAAAAATATACTAGTAGAACCGGCGATACGTTGCTTTTTATATGTTTTTTCTTTAGCTTGGGAATAGATGAAACAAAATTTATTTAGGGTAGCCTTTTCCAAGTTTCTTCATCCAGGAAGAATAGGGCCCCGAATATAAATAGTTTATTTTGCAATAAAAAAAGAAATAATGATAGTAAAAACTTTGCTATCTTTTAAATTGGAATAAATTATACATTTAAAAATACTTTACAATTAGATTAGTAGACTCGGAGTTAATCGTGGACCCGCGATATTGACAAATGGATCGCGGATATTGACATAGGGATTTAATATAATATTAAGATAATAATTACCTCAATACTTCTTTAACACATGCTTTTAGATACGGCATTTGATTGACATCTCCAGGTTTTAAAGGTCGACCTTGCAGAACATTGGATATTTCATCATACAACCGTTCTTGAACTTCAGGTCTTCGTGACAGCTGATATAGTGTAGATGCTACTGCATTAGACGTCTGAAAACATAAATAACTAGCAAACCCGGCCCGCTTCGTTGGGCGTAAATTGAAATAAATTAAACGGTTTTTGCAATTTTCTAATAAAATAAAAGTACCGTAAGTTACTCCTTATAACATTAGCTATCTGCAAGTGAAAGTCCCGTCAAAATCGGCACAGCCGCTTAGATATTAACGTAAGTACCTACCATATATACTTTCATTTGCATTTAGTGAAGGTTTTTAATTTGAAATTAAAAACAGACAATTCAATTTTATTTATATGTTGATAAATGATAATAGATGAAGCCTTTGGGTGAATTCCCTGTCGTTCAAAGATGAGAACATATTAAAAGAGTATAAAAATAAAATAGAATTTTTATTCAAAAATGGACGAAGACGACTAACGAAAACAAGCAATTGTATCATATAACTTAGTAAATAATTGTGATTTTACCGTATCAATGCCAACAAGGAACATGTCAAGAGCTGCTATAGCGGCTACTCTAGAGCCAGCGGCCGTTACTAGATCTTGTAAAAGAGATTTACTGCTTCCCTGTGCTCGACATTCTTGCAATGCTTTTTCCACATGCGTTAGGGTAATACTGTAAGCAAGATAAATAAATTAGATTAACAGGACTTATTATTATTCATGATAAACTAAAAACCCGCTGAACTGTTTTAAATGTATTGCAAAGGATATAAGACAGTTTTCTCCTGGAAATCATCACTTTAAGGGATAAAAAGGAGGAGAAAAGTATGGAGAATCTATCTTTCATCCAATAATATGTGATTTTAACCGTTAAAGCCTTCCTAGGAAGGTACTCGAGCAAGGTGAGGTTGAGTTGCTAGTGGTTACTTTATTTATTAGTGCGGCTAAACGTTTAAAAAAATCATTTTCTGTATCTTGTCCTAATATCTCAAAGTACTATGAGTACTATGTTTTATTTGGTGGGATTTTTATTAGTTTTCTTGTAGATTATTTTATAAATGTTATCATATTTAGGCTACATAAATAAATAGGCTAATGCGTATCGCATTTACTTATATGTAATTCAGACCTTTTTTAACGTCCCACTGCAGGGCACGGGTCTGCCTCAATACAATCTATCTATAAGGGGGATCAGGCCATAGTCTTCCGAAAACTTGCTAGCTTCTCACAGACATGCAGATTTCCTCACGATGTTTTCCTTCAGCGTAAGACAAGTTTGTAATCATGATACAAAATATTTGCACATGAAAATATCAGAGGTGCGAGACCTGGATTTGAACCTGCATCACTCGTTTACCCAAGCGAGCGCGTTACCACTGGGCTACATATATGTATATATATTAACTAATAATAATTAAATACAAACCTAAGTATAGTATCTAGAGCGGCAACATATTTTTTAAACATAGTAGTAGGGTATATCCTCCACCATGGAGCTCGGAGTTCCAATTCTCCTACACATAAAAAGAATGTATGTACAGCATTTATGAGACGTTGACTTTCAGAGCCTTCGCAAGCATCGAAGCAACCCAAGCTCGTATCCAACGCTATCAATCCTAACGCTGGAAAATCAAAAATATTATAGAAATTTAGATTGCAAAAATATTGGATGAATAAAAATCTTATTTTAGATAACACTATATCATTTAATTTAAAATTGACGACTCAAAAGTGCTTGTAAAATTCTATTTCATATTTTTATTTTCATTCAGTCTTGATCTCTATTTTTTTAGTCTAGAAGCGATCACGTCATTATTCTCAAGGTATAAGTACATAAATATATAACATAAATATATGCTGTATTATAATATTATAGAAACTTACATTCTAAGGACCACTTGTGAACTTCATTCAAGAAGTCATCAGGTGTTTCGGATTGTTCATTTCTTATTTTACGTATTCTGCAACATAAAACGCAAATTAAATTGAATTTACCTAGTCTTTTGATGCTAACGGCGAGATTATACTTATTTTCCTTTAACTTAAAAACCATTAAGCTTTATTATTTTACTATCATCTAGTTAACATACACTTGCATCTGCTACTTATTAAAAAAAATTATGTTATGAAGCAAATAAAATAAGAAGTATTTGCCGTAAGGTAATTTATCTAATAAAATTGTGAACATCTAATACCAGCAACATACTGTCAAAGGCAGCATGTTCTATGGTATCTTCAATTTTCTTTATAATGGAACGATCTTATTTGTCCTATTTTTATCATTCCTGGTTAAATATTTTTAGTACTAGGCCAGGGACTCCCTTTTGCTTTAAAAAACACAAACAAATCCACCCCACAGAAACTAACTATCTGTTGCAAAATTTTACTTAAATTTAGTCAATCTTTCTGGCATGATTTAGTAACAAACATTCATCCAAACTTTCGAAATTTACAATATCAATGGGATAGGATGGGAAGACAATTTACCTCATAACAAGAAAACATAAAAATAGGTGTAAATACATTCAAAATATAGCATATGTTACCTATTAATAAATCCTTCAGCCACTTCCCCCACTTGATCTGTATACTGAGCGGCGGCTCCAGTACTGAGAGCTACTCGAGATACTTTTGTTCTAAACGCCGCCCATGAGTCACCGTGGCTGATAAAGATAGTAAATATTTGCAAATTAAAATAGCAATTTGGCGAAACCATCTCTTTATCTAGTAAGTCCTTTCTTTTAAGAATACCTTATTTCTAAGGTGGAACTAAATGGCACTTCGTAGTCCGTACTAAAAGAAGTACATAAATAAAATAAATAGAAGAAGAAGGGACAGAGTATTTGCTTCACGTAACTAGTCTAGTCTCAATATTTTTTGTTTTTTGGTTGGCCAACATGATCGAATTATACAAATAATATAATAATAACAAATGATACATAATATCTTGATACGAAAATAAGTTATTTTCTTTTATATTCGAAGGTCAATTAATATAATATTATTAATTAAACTTACACAGCAATAACTCCCGCACAGTTCTCCTCGGCACCAAAAAAGTCTTTCCTCAATGTGTGCTTATAATAATTTAAAGATGGCATCGAAGGCCTAAAATAATAATATAATTTCACATCAACATTTTAAATGCTTGATATTACTTTGAAATTAACAAGATAAAAGCTGCCACCGACCGATGCGGAGCGCTGTCTTCCCCTCGAAAGACTCTCTCGACTTCACTTGCATCGAACACAAACAGCATATCTGGTCTACCCAATAGACCGGCCATTTTGACACATTTGCCATATTGTTTCCTTAACGATAAACACACTTTATCCACGTGTTCTACAGAATAACCACCTGTAACAAAATAAAAAATATATACTTATCTCTTAACATATCATATAATATTTGGTGTCAACAATCATCCTTATTATAGGTTATTGCGAAGGTGTGTACAGGTTTCTGTAAATGTTTATATGTAAGGGCTTAATGAATTAGCGAAAATCAGTTCACAGTTCAGTCTTTTTAGTGAAAAAATGCCAAATGTTAGCGCTGTGTCTATATATGATAATTTCCGAAAGACTTCCCAAAGTGTCATTGCTTTATTTCTAGCCCCATTTATTTTACAAGACGAGAACTAATTGGAAATGATTATATTATGAATAAACTAGAGATTCACCCTCGTTTCGCTCGGGTTCATCCCTAGATTTAGCACGACCGAAGCCAAGGGTTCCGCTAGTATAATTTATAAATTATAACCTATGCCTATGTGATATTCTGATGTGTAAGCTATATTATTGTAAAGTTTCATCAAAATCCATTCAGTAGTTTTTGCGTGAAAGAGTAACGAACATACATCCACACATCCATACATTTTTACAAACTTTCGCGCTTATAATAATTGTAGGATAATTTCTTCGCTATATTTCGTATTCTGTGAGAGTATTTTATGAGATTAAAATCGTATTTAATGTCTTGAGATTATCCTTTACGTTACTGGTAAATACGATAAATATAAAAATATACGAGTTATACTCTGCTCCTTTTCTTCCACCACTCGCACTTTCTAGCCACGATTCACGATGCAAGTGAAACTTAATAGCATTTATCTTATTGCCAATAAATATGATTTATTAATAACAGTTATGATATAGTGTATAAAATTGAAATTACAGAGAGTGTTAAGTGTAGAGAATTCGAGAAATAATAGCCGGAACAGACGGCTAGTTACGTCAGATCAATACAACACTTTGTTAAGATTGTTATACGTAGGTTATGTTGATAGGAGTCATTTTATCCTTGTCTAATATTGATTAAAAGCACTGAAATTATTCAAACATTTGAATTATCTAATAATGATTAATATCCAGACCAGACATTAATCTCACACATTAGCACCTTCTAAGTATTCCGTGATGTTGTAATAAGCCTTAAGCAATAATGTATTTTTAATTTTAGATTTGAATTAGCGAATCACCCTCGCTTCGCTCGGGTTCGTCCCTAGGTTTAACGTCAGCGAAGCCACATATTTCGCTAGTAAAACTAAAAGCTAGTTTAATAGTAGTACTACTTACTACTTTAGTAGTAGTAAAGCTAGTAAAACTAAATAGATTGTCTAAAATGTAATCTCCTCCTTTTTTGAAATCGGTTAAAAAGTAGCCTAAGTTCCTCCTTACATCATTAGCTATCTGCCAGTGATAACTTTATAAAAGTGATACTTTCATATGCATTTAGTGAAAAGCTGTTAACTTGAAATTAAAAACAGACACTGCAATTAAATTTATATATATATATATATATATATATATATATATATATATATATATATATATATATATATATATATATATATATAAACCGTGGAATTTTATTATACATGCGTACACCTTACCCCATACACTATTTATTAACTTTTGAAGGCAAAGGCTAGGTGTTACCAGTTTATACTAATTTCTTGTATTTATTCCATATTTGTCGCTGAGTCTCAAGTAGCAATTAATGGTTTGTCGAACAAATAAAATGCCATGTTCATTTTTCATTACCTAGTGCCCGGGACTTACATCAAGAGTTGCTACTTCAAAAAAAATATAATAAACACAGGTAGCTAGCTATTTATGTCAGCTTATTCTTATTAACCCCTTTAATTTTCATTTAAAACGTTATCATAATATGATGATTTTTCTTTTGTAACATTGGGAAATGCATTATAGCATAATTGGTGGTCATATGGGACTCGCCGATTTAAAATAAGCCGGTACCACCTACTAAAACCCAACAAAACCTTCCTCCTTCTCAATGGGGCGTCGTATGATCGCCTAACTATTCAACTACGACTACCCGACGGCCCCGCAGGTCTGCCGAAGCAGACCACACAGCTAAGAGGTTGCTCTACAGTCCACTCCACTCTGCTATCAGTAAAAGTACCAGGAACAACTCACATGACACACCGCCCATCTGAGTAGACCTGAAGTTTGAGCGTTTCTTGGCTTCACACCCGGCCGCATTGTCATGACAAAGTGAACGCACGTTAGAGGGGATACTATGATGATTCTCAAACTCTAACCTTGTCCCAATTTCCTTATTTCGTAACTGCTCGTCATTATTATGAAAGTTTGGGAACAATTTGTATGCGAGACCACATTAACACTAAAAAATGGCGACGAGCGTGCCGGTGTCATTAACTGTAACAATGTAGCTATTAAATAGCGATATAAAGAATGTCTGAGAATTGTATTCTATTAAGAAGAAGGGGACTTTTATATTTTTCTTACATTATTGTTACTTTGTAGATATGTAAAACACTGGCTACAGAAAATATAATTCAATTATTTACTTTTTTTAAGTATTAGCGACTTATCCTTGTTTTGCTCGGCCGCCTCTTTTTTCCGTGGTAAGCTACGAGTCTGTATCCGTGATACATCACGGATACCAGATCGTTGATATATACATGGTATATCTAAATACGTACATATTATAAATATAAACACCCATGACTGGAGTACAAGCATTCGTGCTCAAAAAATGAATGCCCCCAGCGGGACTCAAACCCGTGACCGCTGGCACAGCAAGTAGGGTCACTACAAACTTAGCCAATGTGTCGTCGTCGTCCTTTTCTGGGTACGTATTAAATAGTTACATAACCGTTCTTGCACTATAAATGATGTAACTTTTCCATCTTCCTTCCGTATATTATAATATAGATTTGCCTAGAAATATAGTATAGATTACGTAGAAAGTAAGTATTATACAAATATAAGTAAACCTAATATAAACCTAACTAAGAAACTGTATATTATGTAATTACAAATTAATTTAGGTAAAGCAATAGTAAAATATGGTTAAATAAAAACAGATATATAAAAGTAAAATGTAACTAAAATGTAAAAAAAAAACAACAGTGTCGGGCCACGACGCTCCACTTAGTTAAGTTCGTAGCATGTTAGTATCGCTAGTTTAGAGTTATTACTGTAAAACGCCAAAAAAAAAAATATGTTATAAAATTTCCAAAGGCACGGGTGCTTAACGCCTGTGGATATGTTCATTTGTTAAAAAAATATAGATTTGCCATCTACGGAAATCGAAACCGCTACAACTGATGATTAGTTTATATAAATAATACACAGTAAATAATGCTTTGTACATAAAAAGTTATACTTAACCTAATTTTTGTTATGACATATATTAATTACATACATAAAATAGGTAAGATAATCAATTAATTATTAATCGTAAATGTTTAAAAAAAGCTTCAATTAAGCTTTAAATGCAATGTAAATTTATTGTTGTTCGCTTAACAATTTTTATTATTTAGAAATATCATAGGCGATGTGCTGTACTTATATAAGACATTCGAGACCGTAGCAAAAACTTGTAACAGACACACCTCCCTCAGCTATAAAAATACTATAGAAATACGTTTAAAAATATTTTTATTACATTAAAGAGTTATTAACTAATGATATTTTTATTTACAATAAAAATATAGTTTTTTTTTACGCAACGACATTTTAATAATTTCCAATGTACATTTTTAAGTTTTAAGCTCTCCTTAAAGTTTGTTAATTATTACTATTAAAGTTTGCTAGAACGAATTTTCGTATTTCATTTATTAACCCTAATTTTATTTAAGCATTTTTTCGCAAAATAGCTATAGTACAATATAAGTCAAACAACATTACAACCATTTATTAATATTTTAATCATTAATCAAAAAAATTTCAATGTTTAATGTTCAGGACCAAAACCTCATTTTGTGCAAATAACGAATTAATAAGATAAAATAAACTTCAGCGCAAAAATAAACAAAGCGTACCTCGTTAGTACACTTCAAAAGCCTCGCCTCAACGAAGCAATAACTACTGTTACGAATACACAAGTAAAGGAGCCTGCGCCATCTAGCGTGGAGCGAGGGAACTACTTTGTGTGCTGTACGAACCACTTCATTACTAAGACAACGTGAAACCTCCGCTCAATACTAGATGGCGCTAGAGGAGCTATATAGAGGAATAAACTCAAAAATCGAGTACACGCGCGAACATTCCAGAATGGTCTGGGACTAGACGCGGCCGGTATAAATAGGCCGCGGGTGGCCGAGCGAGGCAGTTCAGTTTGAGCGATCAACAAAGCGACTTCGAAGTGAAGACTAGTGATCAAGAGTGATACCAGCGGAAATCTACGATATTGGCTACGACCTCGGACATCGTTAGTGCTTAGTGAGTGTACCTAGTGCTTAGTGAGTGTACCTAGTGCTTGTGTCGGACCTAGTGCTAGTGAATAAAGTCAAGATCAAGAGTCAGCAGGCCTTTCTCTCCAAATCGTTCGAACCCTAACACGCAACAACTGGTGTCAGAAGCGGGATTTGGAGATGCCATTGACTCCGAGAGAGAACCCCAAGGAGGGGGTCAGGACGAGGGCACAACGAGCTCCGGATGCCACTAGGGGCCAAGCTCCGCCCACGGTGGGCCAAGCCCCGCCCACTGGCCCCGCCTACCAGGCCACGCCCACTGGCCACGCCCCTCAGGACCCGCCCACTGGCCCCGCCTACCAGGCCCCGCCCACTGACCACGCCCCTCAGGCCCCGCCCACTTTGACTCAGGCCCCGCCCACTTTGGCTCAAGCCACGCCCACTGGCTCCACACACCTTGCCACGCCCATCGGACAGGCCACGCCTCAAGTGGCACTTCAATTAGGAAGTTTATTTGAATTAATGAAGGCAATGAGAGAATCACAAGAGGCAATGCAAGAATCACAAGGGCAACAAAAAGACCTCCAAGAAAAAGCGCTTTTGGCTATAAAAGATGTTAGTGACACGGTGGGTAAGCTTCGAAAAGATGTCGACGAAGTGGAAGAACGAGTTATCGGGTTAGGATTGGATGTTAAAAATGTGAAAACCGGTCTCGCTGAACTACAGAAGAAAGTAGTGCGCCTTGAAACCACGGGAGTTGCGATGTCTAGTGGAACTACCGGAGGGGCGCAAGGACCAAGAGTGAAAGTGCCGCCATACGACGGCACTACTTCGTGGAACGCTTATCGTCAGCAATTCCAGACTGTTGCCACTGCCAATGGATGGACGGAAGAACAATGTCTGACCGCTCTCACTGTTGCGCTCAGAGGGCAAGCCTTGTCTGTCTTGGAAGCACTGCCACATTCAGGAAACGGGTTCCAAGACCTGATGGAGGCCCTTGAATCCAGATACGGGGAGCGACACCTGGAACACGTGTTCCGTGCCCAACTGCGTGACAGAGTCCAACGCTCAGGAGAAGGACTTCAACAATGGGCGCTGGAAATTGAAAAACTCGTCAGGAAGGCACACCCAGGAGCCGAGACTAAGATGGTAGACACGAACATTGTTCAAGCATTTGTCGACGGAATCAAAGACCTGGAGGTCAGAGCTGCAGTGAGGCTTCGTCTCCATACCTCGCTAAAGGAAGCATTGGCGCATGCTTTGGAGGTCGAGGCTGTTCGCCATGACGTACGGCAGACCCATAAGGTCCGTGAGGTCTCTGAGGAAGCCAAGCAGGTTAAGGCTCCTACGAAGAGAAGTTATGGAGTCATGTGCTACAAGTGCGGCGAGAGGGGGCATCTTCAGCTCAACTGCCCGCAAAAGGAGACCCATCTGACAAGGATGAAAAGGATCGAGGATCAAATAGAGGAGCTGAAGAAGCAAGGGGCTTCGTCCCCTGCCCGGGATCAGGGAAAACGAATAAAAGCCAGGACTATGGGGCGAGTACTGGCTGACGCGGAGGAAGCTCCGATAACCATTATCTCCCAGGCATGCAGCGGGAATAGTCTTGTGATTCAGGGGACTATTAACGGGACGGATTGCAAAATGACTCTAGACACAGGAGCCTCTAGAACAATAGTGAACCCAAACCTGGTAAAAGCAGCAAGGGGACACAAGAGGAGAATTAACTGTCAGCTTCTTACGGCCTCCGGTCAGCCAATACCCGTCCTGGGAGAAACATCAGTTACGATGGAGGTAGGGGGGTCCTCATACTCCCATAACGTTATCGTAGCTGAGATTATGGATGATTGCATCTTGGGTTTGGATTTTATGAAGAAACACAACTGCAGAATTAACGTTGCTGACGGAGTTTTCAGATGTGGTGAAGAAGAAATCTTCATTCTCGGAGGTACCTGCGGGAAAGTCGCATGTATAAAGAAAGTCATTATACCTGGACGAGCGGAAGCTCAGGTGCTGGTGAAACTGCCGCCAGCTGGAAAGCAAAAGTCAAACAGATGCGTGTTGATAGAAGACACACCTACGAAGACATCGGCGCAAAAACTGATGACGGCGAGAACCCTTGTTAGTGGAAGCAGTAACGCTGTGGTCAAGGTTGTTAATCTTGGTGACCGCGAGATCTGCGTGAACAAAGGTGACGTCATTGGAAAATGCGAGGAAGTTGTCTGGATGAAAAAGTGTAGTTCGATAACAGGCACAGACTTTGTAAACAACAACAACTACGGAATAGTGACGGAGCTGCTCGATGACTGCAAGAGGAACCTAACGTATTCGCAAGGCATGAAAGCTAAGAAGTTTTTACAGCGCTACGCGAATATCTTCTCCAGTCACGATGGGGACCTTGGAAGAACGTCGGTGGTTCAGCACAGGATAGATACCGGAAGCGAGAGACCAATTCGTCAACGAGCAAGACGGATACCAATTGCTAAGGAAAAAGAAGTTGAAGGCCTTTTGGAGGACATGAGAAGGAATAAGATTATTGAACCGTCTGCAAGTCCGTGGTGCTCACCTGTTGTATTAGTGAAGAAGAAAGATGGTAGCACTAGATTTTGTGTGGATTATAGGCGTCTCAATGATGTCTCTAAGAAGGACAGTTATCCGTTACCTCGAATCGACGACACTTTGGATACCTTGAGTGGCATGAAATGGTTTTCGACCCTAGACCTGAAATCTGGATACTGGCAGGTGAAAATTCATCCAGAAGACAAGGAGAAGACAGCTTTCTCGACCGGTAAAGGTTTATGGCAATTTAACGTCATGCCCTTCGGATTGTGCAACGCACCTGCCACATTCGAGCGACTCATGGAGTGTGTACTAGCAGGCTTAGTTGGAGAGGCTTGCTTAGTCTACTTAGATGACGTCATCATTATCGGCCGTGACTTCGAGGACCATTTGCAAAACTTGGAGCGAGTTTTCACAAAAATAGAGGGAGCTAAATTAAAGTTGAACCCGAAAAAGTGTCATTTATTCAGGAATAAGGTCAATTATCTCGGCCATGTTATCTCCAGTGATGGAATCCAGACAGACCCGGAGAAACTGGAAGCAGTTCAAAAATGGCCTACCCCTAAGGACAAAACCGAAGTGCGGGCATTCCTCGGCCTATGCTCATACTACAGGCGTTTTGTTAAGGGATTCTCAGAGATAGCCAAGCCGTTACATCGGCTGACCGAAGATAAACGACAATTTAGTTGGGATGGGACTTGTGAAGATTCTTTTCAGAAACTGAAGAAACATCTGTGTGAAACACCAATCCTGGGCTATCCACAAACTGAAGGTCAGTTTATAGTCGACACGGATGCAAGCAACACGGCCATTGGAGGGGTGTTATCTCAAAAACAGGGTGAAAGAGAAGTTGTTATTGCATATTTCAGCAAATCTTTATCCAAGCCAGAGAGAAACTACTGTATAACAAGGAGAGAACTCTTGGCTGTTGTAAAGACGCTACAACATTTCAACAAATATCTCATCGGCAGACAGTTTTTACTGCGAACTGATCACGCAGCCTTGAAGTGGTTACTGCAATTCAAGAACCCAGAAGGTCAAGTAGCTCGATGGATTGAACAGCTTCAGGAATATGACTTCAAGACGGAACACCGCAGCGGAAAGATGCATGGGAACGCTGACGCACTCTCACGAAGGCCGTGTTCGGAAGACTGCAAACATTGTGTTAAGCAGGAATCTAATGAAGTAACATTAAAGCTAACGAGAACAAGTCCTTTGGGTCGCTGGGAGAATGATGCTATGAGGGAGGCTCAAGAAACAGATGACGACCTTCGGCACATCATCACATGGAAGAAACGGGGTGAAGTAAAACCAATCTGGAGTGAGGTTGCACCCACTGGCGCTGTCACTAAGTCATACTGGGCGCAATGGGACAGTCTGATACTTCAGAACGGAATACTCTACCGGAAATGGGAGAAGACTAACGGCAGAGAGTTCCATCTTCAGATAATTGTACCAAGAGCGAGAGTACCAGATGTTCTCCGTGAAGTACATGATGGCGTATCAGGAGGTCATCTAGGTGTCAAGAGGACGTTAACAAAAGTGCGAGAACGATTCTACTGGTTGCATTGTCGAGATGATGTACAGGATTGGTGTCGCAAATGTACTACTTGCGCTGCTGTAAAAGGACCACAGACCAGGAGCCGTGGGAAGCTGCGGCTGTATAACGTCGGTGCACCGTGGGAACGAATTGCAGTTGACGTAGCCGGGCCATTTCCTGTAACGGAATCGGGAAACAAGTATTTTATGGTCGTCATTGACTACTTCACCAAATGGCCCGAAGTGTTCGCCATACCAAACCAAGAAGCTACAACAGTCGCTTCTAAGCTAGTCGAAGAAGTGATATGTCGCTTTGGTGTGCCTCTAGAAATCCATTCTGATCAGGGCAGGAACTTCGAATCGCAAGTGTTCCAGGAAGTGTGCAGAATTTTGGGCATGCATAAGACGAGGACCACCGCGTACCACCCACAGTCCGATGGAATGGTTGAGAGATTTAACCAGACTCTTGAGAGGCATTTGGCGAAATTGGTAGACGAAAAACAAAAGGATTGGGACAAGTATATACCACTCTTCCTTCTGTCGTACCGAACCGCCGAGCATGAGAGCATAAAAGCTACCCCGGCGTATGTCAATTACGGTAGAGAACTACGAATACCAGTAGACCTATTGACAGGAGGGTCACCGGAGGAACCAGAGACCGTACAAGACTATGTCAGCAATTTAAGGGAAAAAATGCGCTATATACACGCGTTGGTTCGGGAAAATGGGTTACAGTCAAGTGAGAACATGAAAACCAGATACGACCGGAAATCGAACACGAGAGGATTCGAGGAAGGGTCACTGGTGTGGCTGCATAACCCAACCCGCCGGAAAGGGAAATCTCCAAAGTTGCAGACCAACTGGGACGGTCCATACAAAGTGGTTACCCGAATGAATGACGTGACTTACAGGATTCAAAAGCAACCAAGAGGGTCATTCAAAGTGGTACACATAGATCGGCTGGCGCGTTACCACGGCAGTAACAACGATGCTCGGGACGAGCATCTCTAAGAGGGGAGTAGTGTTACGAATACACAAGTAAAGGAGCCTGCGCCATCTAGCGTGGAGCGAGGGAACTACTTTGTGTGCTGTACGAACCACTTCATTACTAAGACAACGTGAAACCTCCGCTCAATACTAGATGGCGCTAGAGGAGCTATATAGAGGAATAAACTCAAAAATCGAGTACACGCGCGAACATTCCAGAATGGTCTGGGACTAGACGCGGCCGGTATAAATAGGCCGCGGGTGGCCGAGCGAGGCAGTTCAGTTTGAGCGATCAACAAAGCGACTTCGAAGTGAAGACTAGTGATCAAGAGTGATACCAGCGGAAATCTACGATATTGGCTACGACCTCGGACATCGTTAGTGCTTAGTGAGTCTACCTAGTGCTTAGTGAGTGTACCTAGTGCTTGTGTCGGACCTAGTGCTAGTGAATAAAGTCAAGATCAAGAGTCAGCAGGCCTTTCTCTCCAAATCGTTCGAACCCTAACACGCAACACTACTATACGATAATCAAATATAAGTTAAATTTATTACTACTTAAATGCTATATACGAGTAATAATTGTGATTTACGGCTAACAATTTCGTCTTAGATTTTAACAAGAGACAATTATATCCAACGTGATGAAGACATGATCATTGATCATGTCTTGAATCAAACTCACTACCATCTCCAGTACATATGTAGATACTCTGTGCTAAGTGGTTACTACGACAATTATAGTAAAGTTCATTATGTAAATTAAATAATTATGACATTATGTAGTTAAATACAATTGTATTTACAAATCACGTTCAACCCACTATCATTAATTCTAAAGACGTTCCTACGTCGTTGACATGCAAAAATGTCTCGAGCAATCGATGACCGATTGTGTCAGTCACCGACCTTTAACTGTATCTATATTTGATTTCTTTTTTTATGTTTTTACCTGATTCCGGCGCGCCAAAATTAAGGGTAATAATTTTGGCAAATATATCATCTCTTTATATATACACCTATTTATATACGTAAACCTTCTATGAGAACGTCTCTATCCATTGGTGAAAACAGCATGGAAATCGGTACAGTAGTTTTTGAGCTTATCACGAATAGACAGATAGACAGACACGGCGGAGGACTTTGTTTTATAATATGTAGTGGTATGTAGTGATACATATCTTTTGGCACCTACTATGATAATGTGGAAGGCAGAAACACCTCCATTTAAAGACACGGTATGCATAGTATCCAGTATTATTATTGTATCCAATTATTTCCTTGTTTCGTCCTTTTTGAACCCCTTTTTACGTGTTATAAATGAAACTACCTTTTCGGTTTTTGTCGCGGATTTATTTTGATTTTTAGTTCCCGACGTTTCGAATGCTTTACAGGTAATCATGGTCACGGGAGAGCAAAAGCATTCGAAACTTCGGAAACTAAAAATCAAAATAAATCCGCCACAAAATCCGAAAAGGTAGTTTCATTTATAATGCCCTTTTTACGTAGTTGGTATTATACAGTAGTAACAAGGTATAGTTTTTTTTTAACTTTGGAATCGATTTTCAAAAGCCATTTTGGCTTTCCACCTTTCAAAATACACATAAGACTACTATATAGTACGATGCCTAAATTTTATTTGTGTCAAATTATGTTTTATTTTTTATTAGTACTATTTACATCATTTCAACTGACTCAAGTTTGATGTAGTAAAAAAGATTTTTAATTTTACAATTCTCACAAGTTATTGAGCACATTCGCCTACATAATTAAAATGACTATTAATCACTTGTAAGACAAAAAATACTTTCCAGATTTTACATTAATTTTGATAAAATTTAAAGATTTTTGCGCAGACAACGAGGTCAATGGCCTCGTTGAAAGTTCCATTCGCTAATTGTGTAAAATTATTTCAAGTAGCTCTTAAAAATCACATAGCCTATTATATTTTGATCATATCTGTGTTTTAGACGCTAATTTTATGCAATTTTGAGATAGCAAAAATATTCAGCAATGTCTTCAGTTTTTGAGAACAAGGTTAATGATGACTACTTTGTGATATATGTACATAATATTATAATGTTATATATTATTATAATATTAGTATGCATATATGTATGTTAATAATTTTATATTTTTGATTTTAAAACCGTTATATTTAAATAAGAATAAAAGTTCTTATAAGAACATCGTAGTAGTTATTTATTATATATAGGTAGACTAGCAATCGTCTCCGCCCGCGATCATAAAAATCGGTCACGCCGTTTCTGGGAGAGTTCGATACCAAACACTGTGACTCGAGATTTTTATATTTTAGATGATCATTTATTGGATGCAGAAAGAAATATCATAATATTTACTATGCACAGAAAAACAAATCAATAATTATTATAATTAAAAATTTTGAAGTAGATTAAACTTCACCAATTTCTTAATAAAAAGCACATGTAACATATTATGCCTGAATGAAACTATCTAAGGATTTACAGGGAGAGAAGTCTATCCCGTGACCATGATTGCTGTAAACTGTAAAGCATTCGAAACGTCGGAAACCAAAAATCAAAATAAATTCGCGACAAAATCCGAAAAGATAGCTTCATTTATAATGTCGAATATTCGCGTAAACTTAAGAAAGTATTAAGTACATAACGTATTTAAATAATAACTATAGAGTTAGATGTGTAGTTTAAAAAATTGTTAGAAATATCTCTTGAATGTATACTGTTGGTATTCATTATTTAATAAAAAAAAAGTTTTAATATTTTTTTTCTGTACGCAATGTATTATAAAATCTAATTACCATGTAAATATCTATTAAAATGTATATTTTTTCTTACCAATATATGGTATGAAACGCCAAGTATTTCCAAGTAAAGGTAAAGGCTTTGGTCCAGGCACATCCTCCCAGGGCTTCACTGAAGGAGAGAGGGTTTCTAAGACGGACGCCACAGCATGTGTTGATCTTGCGCGATGACTTTGAGCTGGGCATGATTGTCGTCGAGAAATGTTACCTGAGAAAATAATTAACTACCGTAATATAAGGTTATTGCTTACTGCTTATTGCTTAGTGCTAACTTAATATTTGTTGTAATTTATTATGATTTGATAAAATTTTTGTTGTCGTCTCGCTTTGGTTAGTCCTTAGATACGTTTTAATGGTTTTAGGCGGAAGACTATTCTTTTTCTAGAACAAAAGTAACTCTAAAACTCCAGCTACTTCGGAAATTAGCCGGATTAAACAAACAGACAGACAATATTTTAATATTATGTAATTCAATAGACGACTCGTTTGGCTCAGTTGGTAGTGACCCTACTTTCTGCGCCAGCGGTCGCGGGTTCGAGTCCCGCTGGGGGCATTCATTTGCTAATCACGAATGTTTGTACTCCAGTCATGGGTGTTTATATTTATAATACGTATGTATTTAAAATTTATATGTGTAGTATATCAACTATCTGGTATCCGCAACACAAGCACGTTACGTAGCTTACTGCGGAACTAGATGGTGCTGTTGTAATAGTGTCCCAACATATTTATTTACATATTTATAGTGTATTAATTTAAAACGAGTAGTAATTGGTACTATTAAATTAAATTTTAATAGCAACAATTATATTATCATTTTATAATATTTTACTATTATAATCATTTGATAATATAGTAAAAAATCTTTAAATATAAATTATTCATTGCAATAGAATATTATTACCGAAGTCCGAACTTTCTGTCGGTTGATTCGCAGTAGCAGTCGTCCCCATATAACGTTCCGACAATCGCCGTAGAGGCCATTTCACAACACATGCGTGATTCCTCATTGTACCAGCTACGTGATGGCTGTAATTAATAATAATTGTATGAATTTCATAATTATAAAGTTATCCTGACTGATTTCGGTGACGTCAACCCATGTCACTAGACAAGCTTAGCTGAGACTATTGAAGCGCTCATAAAATGTTATATATTATGTTAGTACACTCCTTTTTTGTCTAACTTTCTCTGGTCGTCTTAACCTAAACACGTTCACTGCTAGACATAGCTCTTCGCCAAAGATCTCCACGATAACTGGTCTTGTGCCGTCCGCGTCCATTGGGCCCGAGTGACTCAAATTTTTAATAATTGTACAGACCCGTAAGAGAATAGGGACAAATCTTAGACCTCTAAATGGTACATCTTAACCACTAGACCACCGAGTGAGTTAATTTATATTTTTTTGGAATTACGAATTTTTACTCGCAATTCTATTTCATCTCTATTTTTCATGCGTTATTGCTCGGACCGTTATTTTGAGTGAGAAATGTAGTTAAAATTATCATAGAAACAAGAAATAAACATAACAATGTAACATGCACAGAATAAATAAAATAAAAACGAGAATTTTATTGTACAAAATAAGTACCAGGCAATAAAATGTTCTTAATAAAAAGTAACGGGACGAGTGAAGATAAACTTAAAGTACTTTAGTAGGTTTAAAAATCACATATAAATATTGTTGCGACCTTCACAACAATCATTTGCATTGTATGATAGAGATCGCTACATCCTGTAATAGAAGTGCAGTAAAATTTATGCATAAAGATATGCAAGTACGACTTTTACAAGGATCCTTAAAGACTACACGTATTATAAAATTCTGAGTCTAATTTGTACATTTTTTTTGAAAGAGAGAGGTCGAATTTTAAGAGTTCTAAAAATCTTTGACTGTCTGGGCTGATTTTTATGTGTATGATAATTAATATCTGGCTATGTGGGTCAACGTAGTTTAGAACACGTTAAAACATAAATATGGACGAATGCGAACGGAGAGAGATATGTACTTACATAAATTACGTATAAAATTTGCAAACCTTATATTACGGGCTAAAAATGAAATTTTATCAAAATATTATTTAAAAAATCTTATACGTATAAAAATCAAAGGTATAAAAATACATATGAAATACTATTATTTTTTATTTCTACTTTCTTGTAAACTTATAAAATAACTTAAATTGAAAAGTTTTCAAGTCAATGAACTTATTTGACTTTAAAAGTTAAAGGTTTTTTTTTATTTTTGAAGTAAAAAACGATGTTAAATATAGGTTTAAGGTTTTGAGAACAGTGGAGATCCTAAAAATAATAAATAAAAGATATCTATACTCGTAAAACAGCCGTAGTAATTAATAAATTCGCTTTCCATTATTATCCTTTGAGAAAAATGCTTTGGGTTAAGATCTCTTTCTATACTCTTATACCATATTTGCTTTAGCTTCGTTTAGAACCAAATTAAAAGCATTTTCGTAAGCATAAGCAATTTCGCAAATCAGCTCTGCGTTTGTGTTTACATAACCTATTTATTGTATGGTTATTTATGTAAATAATACTTAAAAAGAAAAATAAGTATAAAATGTTTATATTCATATTTTATATTCACTTTCAGTATAATCTTCGTAGAAGTAAAATAAAAATACAGTCAAAATGTAATAAGATGATACAGCGAAATAGCTGTAGTAAGCTCATTTCAAAATTTCCTTTTTTTCTTGTTTTTATTTTTATGAGCACGCGTTTTACAAGCGTTTTAAATCTTTTATACATACATTTTTAGAATGGTTGAATACTTAAGTTGGACATTAAACGAGACATGCCGTTGCAAGATTTTGCTCTCTTTCCGATTTATCTCTAACGTATTAATGTGATATGGGGATATGGGTATCTAATAAAGATACACATATGTCTTAAAATAAATAAGTATCTTAAGTTTAAAGTTCACTATAGACATGCCGTAACAACTAACTTAAGTATCTTAAAGCTTACTATAGACATGCCGTAACCAATTACCATAATTGGTATTCTAAATAATACTACGAGTGCCCTTTAAATATAATGAATTTGAAAAATCTTTAAATACAAAATTGTAATTTTTTTATATCAATTAATGTAATGCAAGCAATGGAAGGAATGTAGTAAAAGCTTCATTTATTTTTATTTGACATTGATTTAAATTACCTAAGCGCTATAACGATAAAACGTTATGTAGTAAATGGCATTTAAATTAAATTGTATAACATTAAAAAAATGGGGTGTCGACATAAATATAGTATTATGAACATAAGTCGTCTCACCAAACATATGAGATTAAGTCATATATAGGTACTATGCAAAACTGGAGATTTTGTTTTACGCAAACTTATATGTTAATGGTTTAACAGATTAGTTTAAAAAGTTAATTTCAGAATCTATGTATTAAGATATAATAAAGGTTAGGATACTAAAATCGTAAAAAAAATTAAAGAAACCACAAAAGAACAAAAACAGGTTATTCGATAGCAGTATTAGTAGCAGTTTCACTGGTGCAGGTGGGTAGAGGGTTCAGATGAAAGTAAGACCTCATTTATCGCATTAACGGGTAAACCACGAGCGAAAGTTAGTACGCAATTACTTTTAAAGTGCATAAGAATAAGTATATCTCGGTGCCAATATCACTTATGTAGCATGTTGCTGAGTATCAAAAATATACTTTATTCAAATTGACCTTTACAAGCACATTTGAATTTAAAGATTAAAACTAAGGTAATGTCAGTATGTAAGTCCATGAAGAATCTACCACCGACTTGAAAGGTAAGCAAGAAAATCAACAGTGGCTCTTTTAAAATAATACTTGTTTACTATAAAATGATAATAATCTTTTTATTAATCTTATTTACAAGAAATCGAATCGTATATAAGCGAAAAATAGGACCAAGCCGTAGATACTAGAAACCATAGAAAATTTCCAAAAACCTCAATCTTAACATCCCTAATGTCAGATTAGTACTGATTAAGAAATTTTCCAAACAATAAGATTGTTACATTCGAGTATAAAATCAATTTTCAACATGTAATAATTTCAAAAGTAATAATATGTATATGGTATGAAACCAAGTGTCAAAAGGTATGCCGACTCGTTTTCTTAGTAAATAAAAACCAGTTCATACGAATAAAGGTATAAAAAAGGCATGGCCCTCTTTTCACATCTCCTTGAGATCAGGCAAGTGTTCAGTACCTACGTAAAATCAATATTGACGCTAATATTACGAGCTTAAATTTTTTACAAGTGTTTGAATAGCTTTGTTGAGGCAATTTGCATACCTAATGATATTGACTGGTCAAATGCAAAATCGTTCAAGTCAAATAAAACTTTAAAGATTTTTTTATTTTACACAATACGACCTTAATGCTTTATTTTAATAATATACGAGAGACATGAACTAAATGTCAACATTTTCAACATGAAAGGTCAATGTTAAAATATAATTGTTAATACCTAATGTAGTATGGTATACTGTCTACCTTGAAAAACTAAAAACTTAACCTTAATAAGATTCATTACTCACTATTCGCAAAAGAGCCTATCAATAGATCTATGTTCTAAGATAAAACAATTTAGACTAGTAGACCAATAGTCAAAATAAAATAGTATCACAATAACTTTAAACGTAATTATTCTATTTCCGCTTTTATTTTGTAAACACTCTTGCGGTATTGGCTGGTACTGGTACTACTGGTACGTGAATATTTAAAAAGAAACATTTCAATCATCATATTTTGTGATTATTTTGTCGATCAACCATCATTGACAAAATTGCGGAACATAACTGAGATGGACTAATTCAATACTTTGTAATAAAAACACAACTTTTAGTATATAGCCTTATTTGAGATTTAAAATGCAATTAGAGCGAATATTCTGTAATATTTTGTTTAATAAGTTATTTAAAGATGGTTAAATTATTTACAATACACTAAAATCTTATAAGCTCATTGTAATCATAAAGTGAAAAGCAGACTATTTCATCCCAACTAACTATTTCTTTGCAATGAATCACATCGACCTAATAGTAATAACTAAAACACTTTCATGTATTTTCCCACGGCTCTGCTCGCTTGGTTGGTAAACGGTACTTCTGTAAAATATAGTTTATAAACCCAGTATCAACTAATATGAAAAAATAATAATACATTCGGTTATAATTTTTCGCAATTATCTATATAATATAATATTTATTAAAAATATTTGTACTACTTTAATTTTAATCGGTTGTTCTTATGTTACGTACAATGTACATCAACACAGTAAAAAATGAAAAAAAAATACCTCAAACGCCACCATAGTTTGAAAATCATATTGTCGGAGTAACGGTCGTTTTTAATTTAAAATCAATTTGAAATATTTAGCTGAAATGAAACTTTATTATTGAATAAAAATAAACTGTTACTAATTATAAATAATTTTCATAATAAGGAGTCAAAGCTTACCTATTAGCAATTTAACTTTTTTTTAAAAACTTGTCACACTTTTAACTAAAAACGAACTTTGATCTAAGTATTTTTTAATAAATATTCAATCATTAATTAGAAATAACACTAATAATACGTATGTTAAGGAAGTAAATTCGTATTGTGTTAGTATTTCGCATGCCACGAACAGACTGACGGCGAGCGCTCTCCATATCAACCGCGGTTTGGCTTGCTTGACGCGTTTCCATTGATCACTTCACAACGCCATTGTAAAACTCGTTTTATATTTGATTATTGATTTATTCTAAAAATAATAATGGTTGTATATATAAAAGTAGAGTTCCTTAGAAATTACAAAATATCCCCTAATTTCGAACTCTTACAACCAAATAAGACATTGATTAAAGTAACGTACTTATTAGAGGCGATCGAAATGCAGATAAAATGAATATGCATCTTCGAGTACAGCTATTTGAACACACGGTATTTAAGATAGTGCAAAGAAAGGACGAAGATGCTCTTTTATCTAAAAAATATAATTTACATGCTTCATATATTGTATGTTACTTACTAACTTTGGCGTTTTAATATACTTTATTATTAAAATAAATTAAACCATTAAAAATATATTAATTAAGTGACGTAAATATTTAAATGTAAAGGCAGCATTGTCTTTTTCTAAAGATTTTTTTTGAAAAATTTTCTTATTTAAGTCGACAAGTAGCGACATTTTCACGTCGTATTATGAAACATGTACACACTATAATTTGATACGCTCAATGTTCTACGTATAATACAACCGCTTGTAAACGAGACTGAAAGTACTAGTATATTATTTCAGCATTCGTTACACGGTAAAGTGAAAGTGTGTTATTAGATATATTCGATATATAGCATAGAATTATCTATGAATTAAGGGAAATAAGAACCTAAGCCTTAACAATAATTGAGACGCTCAGTATCATATAAAGTGAACAAAAATATATCAAGCTAACTAAAAATATAATAAAAAGAAGTTGACCAAAAATATAGTATTATCAATTACGCAGTCGGAGACATACAGTAAAGCCTACATGCGCTACACATACTTCATACTTGTAAAATACATCTCGTGGCAACATTTCATTATTTAGTAACTACGAGGGATCATGTGGATGTATTGTGTAATAGGAGTGAGTGGGGGCGGGATGACTTAATAGCATTTTTAATCATCGAATAATAAATGTTAAAATTATAATTTTACAACATTTTTACGACATACAGACTCTTAACCGACTTTTTGTTTGTTATATATAAATAGAACATACGTGAGGTGATTTTCAATAAGTATTTGGTAATTGCAATCCAACTATCGACAGTCACTCACGCTACTCCCCAATCAAATACCGTATATCCATTCGTTTTTTGCATTCATTTAATCTTATTTTATAAGTTTTTTTCTAGAGAGGTATAGAGAAATGTGATTATTGTATTTAACTATATTATATAGTGTGAACTAATCAATCATATATTAACAAAAAACAAAAACCGACTTCAAAACTAAACAAATCTAAACTAAAAAGTAGAAAATAATACTTTTAAGAACTTCGTTAATTTTGAAGTCGGTGCCAGCCAAGACGGATAGACTTATCTTGCCTTTGCAAGGCAACTTTCGAACGGTATTTTGATTATGTTTACAAATATTATAGATATAGATTAATCGAATATGTGTCTATTTAAGGTTATTTTGCTTTGGCTGGCACCGACTTCTAAATTAACGAAGTTCTTAAAAGTATTATTTTCTACTTTTTAGTTTAGATTTGTTTAGTTTTGAAGTCGGTTTTTGTTTTTTGTTAAAAATAATTTATTTTCAAATTTTTAACGGAAAGTAGATACTTATTTTGTTTATGTACAAAAAAGAATTTTCCAAATCGGTCCAGCCATCTTCGAGTAATGGGGAACATACATAAAAAAAGTCCCCAATGAATTGAGAACCTCCTCCTTTTTTTAGAGTCGGTTAATAAGAGCCTGAAAGAATTTAACTATCGGTCTATAATTACGTATAATATTGAAAGAATTTTCTTTTAACTCCTAACCGTTGAGGAGTTGTACCTTCCATCATTAGCTCAACCACAGGAGATGATGATTATCAGACGCAAATACTTGAACAGCTTTAGAAAATATATGAAAAACGTAATAAGTGCCTATAAAATTTGAGAGTTGTCTTCGATTTCCCTGGGATCCCATCATCAGATCGTGACTTGGTGACTATGGGACCAACTAGAAACTATACCCTTTCAAACAAAAAAAGAATTTTCCAAATCGGTCCAGCCATCGTCGACTAATCGGGGAACATACATAGAAAAAAAAAAGTCCCCGACGAATTGAGAACCTCCTCCTTTTTTTGAAGTCGGTTAAAAAATCTATGCATAACTAGCAATTTACGCGGCTCCGCCGGCGCCCGAGGGGTGAAAATGTATAGTTATAAGAATTTCTTGATGCTAAATCATATTACATTTATGTGCAAAATAAAAATTTGGTCTAAAAAATAAAATATATGGAGAGGGCCACCCATATTCCTAGGTGATAATAATAGGAAAAATCTTGGAATTAAATTTAAAGCTTACTAAAAGCTCTGTAAACGTCGATTTTTAATAATTTTTAAATTCTACACATATAAGAATCAGGGCCGTAGCTAGGGGGGGGCATTGTGGGGCAATGCCCTACCTTGAAATCACAATGCCCTACCTTACAAATACCAAAAACTAGCAATAATTATTATAATTAAATTAATTAAATTATTTGTTCATAATTGGAGATAAAAAAATGTAGCGAAGATGATACCTATGAATCTAAACTTTTCCGAACATACCACAGTTTGTGACATTCCCTTCATATTATAATAATTATTTAATCTACGTAGATGGCCTTTGAATCGCCATGACATGAAGTGATGGATCTATTTATAATATCTGTGATGCAGAGAGGATTCCCCGTACCATAGATTGATATTAAAAAAATATTTTTAACCAAAAATCAAAAACCGACTTCAGAACTAAACAAATCTAAACTAAAAAGTAGAAAATAATACTTTTAAGAACTAATTTAATTTTGGAGCCATGACGGACAGATTACCTTGCCTTTGCAATGGACTTTCGAACGGTATTTTGATTATGTTTAAATTGATAGATTAATCGAATATGTATCTATTTAAAGTTATTTTGCTTTGGCTGGCACCAACTTCAAAATTAACTAAGTTGTTAAAAGTTTTATTTTCTACTTTTTAGTTTAGATTTTTTTTGTTTTGAAGTCGGTTTTTGTTTTTTTGTTAAACATAATTTATTTTCGTCTTTTTAGTGGAAAGTAGATACGTATTTTGTTTAATTTTAATATAAAATGGGTATAGGGTAGGCCACAGACAATTTAACCTATAGACGACGCTTTAGAGGGGATATGCTTTCGCCAAGGTTTGGCAGTAACACTGCATAACAGCCGGCCCCGCCCCTTTTCGTTCCTCAGTCCGCCGCCGACAGTGACAGCGATAACATTGTCCGAGTTACAGTTATAATGCCGTATTGTTCAGTATATCGGTGTAGAAAGTGTAGTACAACGTTTAGTCTCACCAAAAATGGTATTACATTTCACAGGTAAGTCAAAAAAATCAATAATTACCCAAAAATAAAATATAAAAAGAGCTCGCGTCTTCTTGACACTTATGTCATTTTAGTTTTTTGACATCCCTTTCTTTCGTAGATAAATTAACATAATATTATCTCGTTCTGTCATTAGCACGTGTCAACTAGTGATGAGACACATTGTAAACATAAAAATTACGTTTATCGACAAACATATATTAATATTTAATATGAAGAAGATGTGAAGTTACCATTCGCATGAATGATTTAAAAAAAACTAAACCAAGATGCCGTCCTATGTTTTTTTTTTCAAAAACATTAAATTCTTTCGAACAATTATTTTCCGACTTACTGCAGTATCAGATTGATTATGAAAACGTAAATTATTTATTTAATTTAATAAAATGCGTGATTAATAAATATATTCATATCCGATTGGCTTATTTAGCAAAAAAATCCGAATCAAAATCAATAAGAAGACTTTATACAAAATTATTACATTTTGAGGGTCAATAGTCGACATTGAAGTGAAAACTTCTATAAGCAAGTTTGGATGGAGAGTAAATTCATGTAAGTCGTCATCGACATAGCCACTAACACTCAAGAGTGCCGATAGATGTCAAAACCAGGTAAATGTAAAAAGTTTTAATTTACAAATTTTAATTTAAGATATAACAATTCATGTGATTATCCAAAAATAACAACTGTTTGTGTATAGTATTAAGTTTTCACTTCTGTTGACAGTCCTCATGACTGCTTTTAGTTTTTTTTACTTTAGTGAGATGTTTACTATTCTTACTATATAGTCCAGTCATTTTAGGATTTATCTGCGGAAAAATTCCTAGTGAGCTGAATTTTTGTACACACCTTTATTACGGCGTTGTAATGAAGATGTGAAAAATCGACATTAATATCGTGCCAGCTAAAAAAGTTATCTAGGTCAAAAGATCGCGAAAATCAGTTTTTTCCAAATATCTCGTTCTCTCTCAAATTTGTATAACAATTAACATGTCTTTTTATTATATAATAATCGATTCGACTCAGTTATTGATATCGATAAATGAGTCTCGTCCGTCACTAGTGAATTGTCACTAGCATTGGTAAGTTTGACATGAGTTTGAACGAACCAATGAAAAATAGACAACCTCCCCTGCACCCCGCCACGTTTTGGCGATTTTGTTTTCGTACTAAAATTATTGAAAGCGGAGTCTATTAGGTTGAATTGTCTGTGAGGGTAGGCCAACTAAACCACTGCTCTAATAAGTCAACGAGGTTTCGGGGTAAACGTTATTAAAAATTACCTTCTATTATCAGGTAAACCTAATAGATTGAAAGTATACGACTATCGGTTCATAAGTGCGTATTATATTGAAAGAGTTTTCTTTAAACTGTTAACCGTTGAGGAGTTGTACCTTCCATCATCAGTTTACGGTACGTGACTAAATATCCGAATAGCCTATAAAAGATTCGGCCGAGTATCGTTAATTTGCTCCTAATAATTGAAGAGTTCCGTTACTTTGTCATGGATCTCATGATCAGAACCTAACCAAATTCTTTTCGAACTACCCTTGCAGTACATCCTTTCCAATAAAAAAAGAATCATCAAAATCGGTTAGCGTGATATTGAGTTATTCGTCCATTTGTCGCGCATATTATTAATGCAAATTTAAGACTTGTATGGTTTTCTCATGGATGCCATTGTCAGAACTGGAAAATATTAAAATGGGACTACACGGGAAGCACCACCTTTCAGATAAAAAATATCATCAAAATCCGTTCACCCAGTTGAAAGTTCTGAGGTAACAAACGTAAAAAAAATAGAGACCTCCTACTTTTAGGAAGTCAGTTGAAAAAGAACAAAATCAGTAGATCTGAACGAATTTCTTCGCATTTTTAATAACATGGCAAATCTTGTTGACAGAAACAATATATATCTAAATGGTATTTTTGGTCGTTTACTCGTATCACCCCACACAACAATTAATTATTGCCTCACTCTCACTCAGACGTGAATCTCTACATGCAACTCTGGAAGTTCAACCATCCTGTTCGTTTGTTCTTCAACGTTGAGGATTTGATAGTTCTTAGATCCATGCTCATTGCTCATGCTCTGTCACAGAAATTATTTGTTTACGAATAGCTACTGAATGTACATCAATACCTAGAGGTCAGTGATATACATGGTGATCTAATTAGGAGCCCGTGCTTCGAGGGCATATAAAGTATGATAAATTTTTTACTTCCGCCCTACCTGAAACCAATGCTGCCCTACCTCAAATTCGACTCTAGCTACAGCCCTGATAAGAATATATGTTTACTTTCGTTAATTAACGATCTCCGTCTTCTCATGGTCTTAATTTCGCAATCACAAATTATGTATATTTTATTCGTCTTTATCAATAGAATTAGTAATTAAAGATAAATGTTTGTAACATTTATCTTAAATTAAATATTAAAGCTGCCGATGGCTACACTTTTGAGGTAAATCGTAGAATAGCTTCGTGTCGGCATCCGGTATTTGGTGAACGTAACTGTTAAACGAGGGCCTCTTCATTATTAGCCATATCATGTCACGAGATCTAAGAATTTCACTGACAAAAGTTTAATAGAGGTTTTAAGAACAATCAACTACAAATCCTATTAGTTTTACGAAAGTATATTAAAACCTTTCACTTTAACGAGTTATTTCTAAAATTTGAAATTACTCACAAGTTTTAAAGGAACCTTGCAATTAACTTATCGGATGGTGCGTTTTAATTTTTTTTCTTATAGTTTTTTAAAGTATAGTATATGAATTTTATTTTTTACAACCCTTTTTAAATATCACTGTACACGTGCCTCCTTTCACTCGAGGGATTCTCTAAGCTCACAAGGTTTTCTCAGACGTGAAGATTTCCTGAGGATATTTTCCTGCATCGTAAGTCGAGTGATAATCAGCCTGATTATCACTCAATTGATTAGAAGTGATTCGTACATGACAATGTCAAAGGTGCGAGACCAGGTTTAAACCCATTTTACTTGATTTCCTGCCTTGCAACACTACCATAGTAGCAGGAACTTTAGTCTATTTTAAACAAATAAATAAATATGTTGGGACATTATTATAATAGCGTCATCTAGTTCCATGCTAAGCTACGAGGCTTGTGTTACGGATATCAGATAGTTGATAGTATATGAACTATCTGGTATACATATAAATATATATTTTAAATACATACATATTATAATTATAAATACCTATGACTAGAGTACAAAGATTCGTGTTCAACAAATGATGACCGATCGTGCAGAAGGTAGGCTCACTACCAACTGAGCCAAACGTGTCGTCATATTCTATCTATCCGGACATACCGACGGAATACATTCCACGACTGACTATCAATAGGATGAACACAATCAGATACAAAAAAGATCCAGATAAAGCTTTAAGCCTTTAAAGAGACTAGAAAGTATCGAAATAATAGCTTATAGAGAGTATATTATTTTTTAAAGGGAAAGCTGCTAAGCTAAGTATTATAAGAAACATTGCGGATTTCACTCAAGCGAGACCAACCCGTTTGTGGAAACCAAGCCTACATTACAAAATTCCTGCTGCCTCGATTATAGCAAAATACCTACATGTACAACACGTACGCACATAATTCACTAAATAATTGTATACCTTATTCTTCTTAAGAAAATTCATATATTATTATGATCATTATTTTAATCGCTAGGTAACGTTATCTATGTCATGTCCCGCGTTTTAAGGACCGAAAACGAAATTGTTAGAATTTATATATTTTACCTGCTGGAGTCTGGAGAACTATAGAGTCGGCTTCTGTATCGTTGATAATGACTATTGCAATTAGATTGTAACTAACTGACATAACACTAGTAAGTATTAAAAGTGACGTCGACCTTTTATTAAATATACTTGAAGGTATTCAGGTACCAATTCGTCTCCTTAATAAATGAAACGTGAAAATGTTTGCGTGAGCATGCTAGTGGTAAAGCATTCGAGACGTCGTGAACCAAAAATCAATATGAATCCGCGACAAAATCCGAAAAGACATTTTCATTTGTTATGTCAAATATTCGTGTAAATCAAAGACAGTATTATCAAAGCCTATGAAACATATGTTCCAAAGGCTTTGGTATTATCATCTATCTAAATTAGTTACCTAAACCACTTATAATAGTAACGAAAATTATCAATTAAATATTTCAAATTTTCTTCAACTATAAACAAATTGTTTTGTTCTTAATAAAGCTAATCTAAATATGTTGAAATTATACTTTATAGATATTTTATTGGACATAAAACTTTATTTTATTATATCAATATTTCTTACACATCGTAAAAATTATATAAAAACGAATCATAAGCTTAATGTACATCGATATAATACACTTGGAAAGTAGAAATTACAACACTATACATCGCAAAAAAATATTCATAGTTTCTTCACAAATGTGTAATAAAGAGCATTGTATTGAATTACATATTATTGAGATGTCATCATTTCATTACGGAATAGTTCTATCGGAAACGATATAGTGTGTGTTATACTTGAAAATTCTAGTATTAGTTTGCATATTTATAAGGTCTTGTAATATAATACATTAAACATAGTTTTGACCTAGAAATCTTTAACCTTTTTAAAGCAGCATCTCATTAACCTTGTCTCGTCTGTCTAAAGCTCGTATTGACTTATTGTAGTTATGTAAACTAATAAGGTATTTTATATTTATAATAAAATAATTTAATATTAAAAACTGTTACACTGTACTTTAGTGCGGAAAATAATAATCCAAATCAAATCAAAATATACTTAATTCAATTAGACTTTTACAAGCACTTTTGAATCGTCACTTTTTACATTATGAATATATAGAATTTAAATTAATTGTCAGTATGTAAGTCTGCAAGGAAGGTACCTAAAGATTAACTGATTGTGTACTTACCTTTATAAAATATCGTGGTGGAACTTTTGCTGTGGAGAATAGCTTGGGCTTAATATTAGATGGAAACACAAATAAATATGGCTCAGCTCAAAATAGCATAACGTATTCGCTAAAACAAAAAACAAAAGACAGTCTTATCTACTATACAATAATATTAAAGTACATGATGTGATAATTGGTAGTTTAAGAAGAAGTCATTTTACAAGTAAATACAACGATAATAATTGATGTAAAATAAATCTAACATGTAACTTTAAAATAAGAATAAGTTCATGTTAGGATATGTTCTATATTACAATAGTTAGTTTCTTAAGTACCTTTAAGTCAAACCAAGTTTTCCCTTTAATATATATCATTTGTTTGTATTAAACATATGTCCCGTCCAAGAAATTGAACTTAAGACATGCAGTAGCAGTCGTATAAGTTATTACATTAGGCAATTTAGATATCCAGTTTTGCCTATTTTATTACTTACTAGGGGCTTACCCTCGCTTCGCTCGGGTTCGTGCCTAGGCACGTGTTGTATATATTCACTTCGTACCGCCCGGTATATATTTGACTTAATTTATATGAATTAATTAATTAATAATTATTCATTAATTTATACCATTGCACGCACTATGGCAACGGTCATAACATGATACGTCAAACGCCGTTAATTTTGTTAAGTTTTTTAAATTTCCTAAATTTTTTCGATACAGTATGCTATCCTTAAGAGATAGGCATATGCCATCGCGGACTTTTTTGTAGACCTATATAAGATACACAATTCCACCACACATCATTTTGTTATATGTCAAAGGGTTTAGGCAGCGTTTTCGTTGAAAGCTCCCTGACGGCTTATTTTTTTCCGACACGTCCAACGGATACCATTATATTTTAGCCAATGTGTACAAAAACTTGACAAATTATATATTAAAACCTTCCTGGAGAACCTTTCTATCCATTGGTGACAACTGCATGAAAATCGGTGCAGTAGTTTTTGAATTTATCGCGAACAGACAGACAGACGCGGCGGAGGACTTATGTTTTATAATATGTATAGATATAGAAGTGGCGGTAACATTGACTGTGAAAATATATATGTCGTAATTCACGAAATAAAGGGAAGTTAGTAAAAAACAATTACAGATTTTTTTGTAAAAAACTGATCTCACTCCCATAGTTATGACTTCAAGCACTGTTTCAACTAGACCAGCGGAAAACCGGTTCGTCGATACAAAAACACACTTTCCATTTCTTTTTTTCTGTGTAAATAATAATTGTATGCAAACATAGAAAGTGCGAATATAAGGCTGTTTGACCATTCAATGCTATAATATATGCCCTTATATAGTTAAGCAATGCATTGATTAGGTTTTAAAGACAAAATTTTAAAACAGATTATAAAATCATCTTTCCTTCGTGATCACTAAAAACAGTGAAACTGATTCAATAATCAGAAGAATATCTTGATTTTTTATTGATTAAAAAAATTAAAAGTCAAAATGACTGTTTTCAAGCTCCAATTTGTGTTTCTTCCAGACTTTTTTTCTTTCGAACCTATTTAGATGTGTTTTATACTTAAGCCAAGTTAAGCACGTTTTGTCTCTTTGTATCAGCTTTAGGTGTATACTTAAAGAAAAGTCTTTAACTTTTTGAGCTATTAATTACCTAAAGGCCTATTGTTTATTTCATCTATACTTTAACAATAAAAGTTGTAATTTACTCACTTAAAATACATGAAATTGAAGCTTTATTCAATATTTTAATTTTAATCCAATTTATTTTTAATCTGTCATAGATTTATAGAACATATTATCTTACTTTTAATTATAGATAATAATATACCTACTAGGACTTACCCTCGCTTCCCTCAGGTGAGTCCTGATCAGTTTCATAATATGTGTTTACTAAAAAGATGTTATTTTGACATTTGGAAGAGACACTTTTTTATCTACATAGGTATTATATATAGGTATATTGTGTGGAACATCAGCTTTATTTTTAAATTTTGCTTTCGGCTTTACTGTTTACTTAAATAGCTAAATATACAGTTCTAAGTTGTAATTCTTTCAGTAAATATTCACGTAAATCAAATTCATGTTATGTTAACATTGTGCTTTACATAACTTTACTTTTATGGCTAGTATAGCTACAAATCTATACATATAACATAATTCTAACTTACTCGAATTTTTTGGAATTTTTTGGAAATTCTTATTAGAATATTAATTATTATCGATATAGAAGCCAATTATATGTGTTATATTTTTTTTCATGACACATATTAAATTAAAATAACTTATTTAAAAGTGACAAAAACAGTTATCTTTATTAATTTTTAAAGCAATTTATTATTAGATTAGCCCAGCCCAGCGGTAACGCGTCACTTGTATAACCGAGTGATGCGGGTTCAAATCCGGGTCTCGCACCTCTGATATTTTCATGTGCGAATCATTTCTATCATGATTACCACTTGTCTTACGGTGAAGGAAAACATCGTGAGGAAACCTGCATGTCTGAGAAAACCTAGCAAGTTTTCGTAAGACATGTGAAGTCCGCCAACAAGCACTGGGACAGCGCGGTGGACTATGGCCTGATTCCCCTCCTACTGAGGGAGAACCGTGCCCAGCAGTGGGACGTTAAAAAGAGCTGATGAAGATGATGATGATTATTAGATTTTACTTTAACTTGACTAAAGATAATATTAGTCAATATTAAAATAATCTAGGTAAATATTACCTAAGTTAAAAATAATACTAAAATTAGAAAATATCGGTAAAACCAGTTTGAACTCTTAAGTAATTAAACGCATATTAGTACATTATTTACGCACTTGCGTAATCTACGGAACTATTATTTGCGAAGGTCAAACAATTTTTCGTCAAACGAACGTGGGTGTGGATGTTCAAACACTTGGGATCGGCCACACGGTATCGCTACAACCTCTCAATCCAAACATGACGTGATATAAATAATTGATTATTATTTAAAGACCTATTCTCATTATAAGTATAGATATTACCCTTCGGTCTTAGCACGAACGATTTGGACCCTCCGTTCGTATGCCATAAAAATGTGTACCTTTATAAAAGTAGTCAGCACTAAGTACATAGCCTGAAAAAGCTCTCTCCTAACTGAGTTTAAGTCTCCTAACTAAGTTTATAATAGAATGAGTGTCATATTATTATATACAGTTTTAAAACAGCTGAATATGAAATTTCATCAAAAACATGAAACCGAAACGACACGAAAACAGTGATAACTTTAATAAGTATACAAGGCTGGAGAGTTAGTAAGTTTGTTTGAACTCGTGGTCCAACCATCATATCCAAAAACCCTTTTGGTTAGCATTACGCCATGAGATTATTAGCAAAGAAATTACACAAATACTCGTAAATTATGCCAGTACATGTAAATAAAAAAGTAATGAAAATTAAATGTACCTGTAAAATCTAATATATAAAAATCTCGTGTAACGGTGTTTGAGGTCGCACTGCTACGAAACAGCGGTGACTTAAATGTTTTTTTTTTAATTTGGTAGGTATGAGAATAGGTCGCAAATGCATTAACGCATACTACAAGTGGTAATGTGGGACACACTGTCCAGAAAAACCAGTACTACCTACTAAAACCCAACAGACCTCACCCGTCTTCATGGGGCGTAGCAGGCTCGCTTGCACATTCAACCACGACGCCGGTGGTGGGGGCAGGTCTGCCGAAGCAGACCACACAGCCACGGGGTTTGCTCCACAGTCCATTCTGCTATCCGAGAAGTACCGAAGTAAGTAGAAGGATTTTTCAGCCTCCTACCACAACACTCTTATGTTATTCATCGAGATTTTAGTATTACAAACAACGTTTGTCGGGTCATGGTGCAAGGCATGGCCAGGACAAAGTCCTTTAACCAACACTACTTCAAATATCAAATATTAAGATAATTTAAGTAAAATATTATTTTTACTAAGAACCTATTTTCTTAACCTCGTAGAGGATATTGCGTTAGTGCAAATACTTACATACCATTAAGATAAACGTTCATTTCAATCTAGTCAATGTTGCAAAACCAGAACGTTTCATTCATGTTGCAATTTTTTAATGCTAGTTTTTGTAAAATAATTTTACTTAATTGGTTAAATTTTATCTTTGTTTTTGGCCTTCATTTCGGACTAATATCACGTAGTCGTGATGTCAATGTGAAAGCTTGTAAATTAACTCTTCACGTCAAAATGGCTGAACGGTTTTGAATAAAATTTAGCTTACTTACAGATAGGGCCGTCATTACAAGTGTTTAAAAAATGTAAAATCTAAAAAACCTATAGGTATATCAATCAGGTCAATCCTGTAGAACCCGTACTTAACTTACCCGTAATTCGTACTCCTAGAAGTCTCTCTCTCTCTAGAGTAGAACTCATTTACAACATGGTTACCATTTGTCTTACGATGAAGGAAAGGAGAACCTAGCAAGTTTACTAAAGATATGTGTCTGCCAACCCGCACATGGCCAGCGTGGTGGACTATTACTACTAATACCCCTCGTATTGAAAGGAGGCCGGTATCTAATAGTTCCAACTAAACGTTAAAAAGGGCTAAAATACGAAGACTTTAAAATTAAATAAAACTCCTTTTAATTTGGTACAACTTTATTACTGTGTCATAAAGAATTCTTTATAATTTATACTCAAATATATTTAATTATAATTATAAGAATAAATTGTCATGAAAAAAAATTAGACTTAATTCGACAACTTTCATAAATTGATGCGGCACGGTTATTTTAAAATTTACTAACCGACTTCAAGAAAAGGAGGTGGTTCTCAATACGTATGTTTGTTTTTTTTTACTTGCCTATTATTAAGCTATAAACTAGATAATTGAATTGAATTAATTAAATTTTTATATGATTATATGTAGTTCACCTTGTCATAGAAACCTCGCAGTGGTTTGATTCTTCTATATTAAATAATTAATTCAATAGTAAATTAATTCAAATGTTCTTAATAATCAATAAGAATGACAAATCTCTACATTCACCCTGTTTACTCCTCAAGGCAAATAGCAACAAGACCATATATTACACTATAGAATATAATAAATATAATTTATTATATTTTAAATACTTTTTAATAAAAAAAAAGTTAATACAAAATATTTAATTTCAGTAAAACATTGTATTTATAATTATTAACGAATAACAATTTTCTCAAATACACATACATTCTAAAGCCATTTCAGTAAAAAAATAAAAAATGTTTACAGTAAATATGAAGCATTTACAAAAGAAACTGAAATCGGTTTTCGTTGTAATGGATAGACTAATACACTCAAAGACAGTTAAGCTACAATCACTTCTCGAAACCAATATTATAAAATATTATTAAATAGGTATATGCAAGTACATCCAAATGCAGTCTAGTCAAAGGTAGAAATATAATTCATGTGTTAGTTAGTACATATATCAATATAATAATAACTATCGTTCAAGCATGCGCAAGCGCAGGGGTCCGTCGGGCGCGTACATGAACGTGACCGCGTACTCGAGCGGCTCGTGGTGGTACTCCAAACGATATCTTCGAAGCAACTGCGGGCAAATGTATGAGTGATATATTTTTAACATAAAATGTATGGGGAAAGTTAAAAGTACAGAACTAAACCAATTTTCTAGCTTCTTTTTCAATTAATGATTTATACCTTAATTGTAAGTCGTCACATATAAATTTAAAAAAACTTGTATTTATTACGACCTTACTAACAAAGTAATTTTATATTTTTAGGTACAACTCTCTTTTTCAACCGACTTCCAAAAGAAGGAGGTTATCAATTCGTCTGTATGTTTTTTTAATGTTTGTTAGCTCATAACTTTGAACTGGGTGAACCAATTTTTGACGAATAACTCAATATTACGCCAACCGATTTCGATGATTCTTTTTTTATTGGAAAGGATGTACTTCAAGGGTAGTTTGATGAGAGTAAGGTTAGGTTCTTATTATGGGATCCATGACAAAGTAACGAAACTCTTCAATTCTTAGAAGCAAATTAACGATGCTCGGCCGAAACTTTTATAGACTATTCGGATATTTGAGTCACGTACCGTAACTGATGATGGAAGGTACAACTCCTCAACGGTTAGCAGCTTAAAGAAAATTCTTTCAATATAATACTTACTTATGGACCGATAGTTGTATACTTTCAGGCTATATATAAGGTTTACCTCATAATAGAAGGACCTCATAATAGAACCGACTCCAAAATTAACAAAATTCTTAAAAGTATTATTTTCTACTTTTTAGTTTAGATTTATTTAGTTTGGAAGTCGGTTTTTGTTTTTTTGTTATGTATTTAGTCGTCACCTTACGTAAAGTAGTTTGGTGCTTTTTTTAATTTATTTGAAATTTAGGATAGGCACTATCTGTAACAAATACCTATATATCTATGAGACGTTGAAAACCTTATTCTCTTCCGTGACCATAATTGCTGTAAAGCATGCGAAAAGTCGGGAACCAAAAATCAAAATAAGTCCGAGACCGCAATATGGAAGAGATAGTTTCATTTATGGAGTAATTTTAGTTTCTAAATAATTAGTACCTATGTGATTTTGACGATCATAGATCAATGTATTGCTTTTTTTCTAGTACTTGCTACTTACTGTCCTAGATTATCTGTATACTATGTTACAACAAATTTATAATTGTAATTTTATTACCTTAGCTAAAAGCACTTGGATTTCCAAATCAGCAAAACGCCGTCCCAAGCATATCCTCGCGCCGAAACCATACGGCAAGGAGGCGAAAGAGTGGAGCCGACCATCGCTCTCTAACCACCGCTCTGGCCTGAACTCGTCAGGGTTTGACACGAACTGCTCCATATTACCTGTCACTATCGTCGGGAACACCACCTGTACCTAAAATTTAAATGAAAATTAAATTGCGATGAACTCAAAAACCGATTTTCATGCTCTTTTCACCAAAGGATAGAGCGATTCTCGAAAAAGAGTTTTAACTTTTAAAATATAATTTGTCAAGTTCTTTAATACATTTACTTGCGAAACCCGCGGCTTCGTTCGCGCCAGTATTTACATATAAAGTAATATGACGGCGTCTTTGCAATCAGTATTCTATAAATTTATTTTAGTTATTAACTTACCCCTTTTGGTATATGATAACCGCAAATGACGTCATCTTCTTGTAAGGTTCTTCCATTACCAATTACAGTTGAATACATCCTATAAGAAAAAAAAATTTTCTTAAGGAAAATACATCTCTGTCGTTTTTTTTCAAGAATAGAATATAAAGAATATCCGAAAGTATAGGCTGTTTTATGATCAAATAATCACCACGGTGATAAATCAGGCACAAGACCGGCGACTTTACGTATTGTTCAAGGCACGGGACGGGAGTGCAATACCGCAATCATGTCCACTCAAAGCTCAAGCTAAGACAAAAGAGCAAACTAAGACTTTCTTAACAGAAATACTAACTTAGCCCGTCTCGGGACTCGAACCCAAAACCACCGTTTCTGAAGTCGTACATTGTATAAGAAAATAGTATATATCATAAAAATATTTTTACTGCAGTCTCGCCTACAGAGTTAACTTATGTATTATCATAATTTCTAATTAGCTTATCGTTATACAACTACATTATGTACTGTAAAAGTTTTATCAAAATTCGTTGAATAATTTTGGCATTTATCCCATATATTAATAGAACAATTAGAAATTTACCTAAATACTTCTCTAACAAAAGCCTTAGTATAATGCAGTTTATCCAAATCAGCGTAAGTCAAAGGTTTGCTAGCGTCCGGGAGCACTCGTTTAATTTCTTCCGCCATTTTCTCCTGCTGTTTCACCCTTGTTGCTGCTTGGTATAATATGGAACATACTGCCATCGAAATCTGCAAATTTAAGAAATATGTATACGTAATTATGTAATTAATCTAATAATGTCACAGAAATTTCATCGAAAATTTAAAAAAAAAGTCGAGGAGAAAGTAGAAATCCAGTTCAGGCAGAATTAGAAACACGAGTACAGAAATACAATTTAACATAATTCTACATACATAAATTATATATTTAATTTATAACTAGATTTCTTAAGTTTTATTAGTTTTTAATTTTATTTCTACGGTACCTAAAATTATAAGTGTATTACCGTATCAATTCCCACAAGGATAAGATCAAGCGCCATTATAGTCGCAATTTTTGGATCACCTTCACTTTGAAGTACCCTTTCGAGTAAAGAGAGGTCGTTGTCAGATGAGACTTCCTTTGTTTTCAATCGTTCTAAGGCTTCATTTATGTATCTGGAGCATAATCTGAAATTTATAATATAATATCATTTATTAAATACTAAATAATATTAGTAGGAAATAAGTCCGTAATTTTAAAAATTTTGTTCCTATATAGTAATGAAGCAAGTATAAAGGGTATATTTACTATTTAGATTTGTTTTTAGTTATATTTTATATTCATAACGCCTACATTCATTTCATTAGCACAATCGCATTTCGTGCAATGTATTGCAGTCATCTTTACATACGAGTACATCTTTTAGACATTTACCCCACACCAATTATATCTATATTGATTATCTTCTATTATCTTCGATTTTTTTATGATAGATTTAAGATTTATATAAAATTATATAATTTGATCATTAGTACCTATACCTAGATCACACAAAATCCTATATTTAAAAATTGTAATTATAGGCATCACTTACTCAACAAAAAAGTTCATATTATTAACGTATTTAGTCCACAGTGGCGTAGGGAAGTATCTCCAATATGGCGCCTTAAGTTCCAAAACAGCTACGTTACGGAGCGCGAACTTGGCTGCGTCGATGATGCGTTGCGGCTCGGGGCTAGTCGAATTCGGAGATAGACAGCCGAGTCGAACGTCGAGAGCTACACGACCGATACCTGTACAATCGGAATACATTTATAATATGAATATATGTGCTTATGTATGTTGTATGTTATGTTGTATTATAATATTTACAAATACAAAAATTTCCCGGCATGTACCTGTCCAGGATTCGAACACACGACATTCGTCGTATGGGGCAGTCCATTGCAGGTTTATAAGGCTAATTGTATACATGACATACGCTAATAAGTACTATAATTAAGTTTTCGAAAGATAGTCACAGCGAAATAAACTTTTGTCGGATTAAATAATTTCTATACTGGACCATCGTGTAATCTTCAAAACACTTACATAATAATTTTATTAACTAAGGCATAACTTAGGCATATTGTTTGAGTATGTGTTTCAGTTATCTCGGCCTTTAAAAGACAAAAGAACAATACGGTCTAGCTCATGGGTATTTACAACTAAATACGAAGCTCATGATCTTACAAAACGTGACTAATTTACTTAACTATTATAGGTTTGCAATGAATCATAATAGTTTGATTTAAATCAATAAATGGTAAATAAAAAATAAAGAGATAATGTGTTACATCAACCAACTTAAAAACTGATGCTTTCAAAAAATTAAACAACTTATTACTTAATTAATCTATATTCAACTTTTTTCTACTTACATTCTAAAGACCATCTATGAATATCATTATCAAATTCATGAGGGAGATCCCCGTTTTCATCCCGTGCATTTTCCATATATTTGATGAAGTCTTCTGTGACCAGCTCGATAGGCGTTACATATTTCTTCACAGTCTGCGGCTGAAGTATAGGGCGTTGGACTTTTGATCGAAATCGCCTCCATTGCTCACCATGTCTGTAGCAACGAATTTTAATATTTATTAGCTCTTAGAACATGCCCCATACAATATTTTTTATAGCATAAAATAAAATTATAAAATACTGGCGACTCACCCTCGCTTCGCTCGGGTTCGTCCCTAGGTACCACCATTAGGATAAACTTTTTTACAAACTTTGAATGTCTTATTTTTATCGAATGATGAATGAATGAATGAATGAAGCCTGAAAAATACGTTTCAAGCTTCTAGCTTAAAAAATGACGTAATTTCGATACAAATTTTCATCCCTTATTTCAACCGTCAGGCCGTTGAAAAGCCTATGTCCTTTCTCAGGCTCCAGACTATCTGTGTACCAAATTTCATTTAAATCGGTTCAGTGAAAGTGCGACAGACAAACAGTTACTCTTTTATTTATAATATAGTAAGGACTAGGGAGCGAAGCTGCGGGTCCCGCTTGTATACAAAAACTTGACAAATTATTTACTAAAATTTTCCTTGAGAACCACTCTATCCATTGATAAAAAAAAGCATGGAAATCGGTGTATTCGTTTTTGAGTTTATCGCGAACAGACAGAGGCGGCTGAGAACTTTGTTTTATAATATGTAGTAATATGTAAATATAATATACTATTACGACTTTCGAAACATCAAGACTAATTAAAATAAAAATATTACAACAAAAATTTTATCTGCTTTACGATTTTAAAACAGTCACGGTGGATACACTACTACATTAACATTGCAAAAGATAAAATAAAAGCCTCTTTAAGGTTTCTAAATATATGTTTCAATGACTCTTTCCGAGAGATCTTTTCGAAACACTAACATCACTAAATACAATTTAGGTCAGATAGATCGGATGTCTATGTAAAAAAATATTTGTAGATATTAAATTATAAAATTTAGCTATAAAAAAAGCTATTTCATGATCTTAATTCTTTCTTTAGCTTTGGGGTAGATAAAAAATATATTAGATACACTCTCATCAAATGTCAACGAACGGGTTCATTGCCACTCGAAAGCAGGACAAGTTGACAAACCAACTTTCGTATTTATTATTTTTATAGGAATTCACATTGTAATATATTAAAAAATGAATATCCAACTCGCACGGAACAGGTATTTTGCAAGAACCGCCGTGACTGGATAGAGCCACTCGCTTGTGAAATTCTACATCATTAACACACTTTACAGATCACCAAGGTAATCTGAACATGCAGCTGGTATAAAAATATTATGGTGACCATAAAAAATGTTTATTTATCGCAAGTAATATTTTGTAAAACTAAAAAAAATACAAAAATAGTTTTATATATTTTTTTTAATTGAATTAACGAATGATTGAGGAAACTACCATTAAATTGTTAACCTATACAGTATACAGTATTAATTCAGGCTGAAATATCAATATCAGTATTAAAAAAAGCTTCGTTAACACACAATTGAAGAAGAAGATCATTTTAAGAACCATAAAGTAAACAAAGCCAAAGGCGAAAGCTAGTATTATGAAAGTGTTAGTTATATCAATACGAGTATGTTACGACGATACTAATTGTCACTTTCATTCATATACCATGAATAATGCATGAATGCTATCGATTAGGGTCAGTTATAAAGATTAAACAATTAAATAACCAAACATATTATATTAGCCCTTGTATAACTTCAAAAAGTAAAAAATATTAATTAAATAAGTTAATATACTAGCATCTCTTACTAACTTTGCTTATAATAACGTGCCTTAAGACAGTATTTTTGTATTTGTAATGAAATAAATTTGGCAAATAAACACAGGCAAAAATAACGATAGAGTTGATCAGATTTTAAGCAAAACTTGCATAGCAGAACTTCTTCATAATTAGGAAACTTTGTAATATAGTTATTTGTTTTTAAAGAATTATATTATAAAGGTTTCATACTTTGTGCTAGACAGAAGCGATTTTTTCGACGACACGTTCGACTCCGAACGAAAAGATCGAGAACAATCTCATTACTAGGAATTGTATGAATAGTAATTTTAGTACATTAACTTATTCATTTTTTCTAGATCCATTATATAAAAAAGTAACATATTAGTATAGCGTTTAATTGAATATTTTTGTTATAATAATTGTTATATAGATTGAATTGAACTTTTTGTGTAAACAGTGTATTGAGTACACTAATTTCTAATGCTAATTAAATAATACCGTATATATCGCAATTGCATACTTTTACTAAGTAAAGTAGCAACAAAGTAGTTTTAATCGTATTAAAATGTAGCCCGTCCACATAGCTATGAAGAAATCGCAGGCAGAATGAAAATAGAAACAGCTCTACCGTGATTGGTCGTTAGAGTTCGTGAGACAATGCACTGATGATCTATTTCTTTGCAAGTTACCATTTCTAACGATGACAATATGCAAAAGAATAACAGACGGATAGCTCAATTAAAACTAGTAATCAATTAAACTATTTGTTTATACAAATAGTTACTAAAATATCTGTGAAGAAAATTCAGTCAAGTTTATAAACCTTTTAGTAATTCATCACCTCTTAAGTACTGAAATACTTTAAACCTTACTTTGACTAAATAGACATGGGACAAAATATTATCAGAATTTCAGAAATAAATTAATAATTTGGATAAATCAAATAAAAATAAAACAAGCGCGCGAAACCGAAGAATTTTGCTAGTGCTTGTACATAACGGAAGAAGCAACTAATTAATACTACTCATTGTTTATTAATTCAAAGTTGCAAACTTGTGATTCTATAGTACTTAGTAAAGATCCATACAAATTCATTACGGTATAAAATTTAGGTCATAAAAGCAAGCGTTACTAGAGCGTTAGTCTGCGATTCTATCGCATATCTTATGTCTTATTATGTATAATTACTACACTTTTAAACCTTAAGACAAACATCAAACCAATGTACTAGAAAATAATTATTTTAGGTTTTAAAACTTGAAACTTTAGGTCTGAAAAAGGTACTCGCAATAAATGTTTACTATCTATTTAAACGTACCTACCTAGAGACGCACCCAAGTAAAGAGAGTCGCTAGTTTTAACGAATAGCATATTTTTAATATAGCTAATTTAAAGTGAAACGATATGGAATCTCAAAAGTAAATAGGCGTAATATATTACGTGCTATGGTGTTATTGACTCTACAAAGTGTTTGCCATGACCACAACATATTCGCAATGTTTTAACGTATGGGTTAGATTCTAAGGATATTCGCAAAGTTAAAAAAAAGAGGCAGAAAGAGCCATATTATGTTTATTTTATAGAAGTATTTAATATTCATTCAAAACGTATAATTAAAAAAGATAACCCTTAAATATTTAAATGGTTAAGAATACAATACGAGTTAACGAAACATTTTTAAGGCAAACAGTATGTAAGCGTAAACATACTCGTAAATGTCCACAAAGTATTTCCTTTTCGCAAATAAGTACAAGTTTTTTTAAGTAGACGTGCTAAATGTAAACAACGACAATATATTTTTACATTCTACTAAGTGCTTCTTTCATATATTCTTTACTTTAGTAGAATTATAACTTTACAGACAAACAACTTTACACAATACGTAGTTGAAGTTTTTATATTGTATTTAGTTTTTTTTTAGCGAAAAACAATCGTATAAATGTCCATTTAACAAAGCAAATTACTAGTAATCATATTAAAGACATCTCTGTACGCCCGTCACGTTATTACGCACACAGGACACACGCTTTCGCTCCGCTCTGATTCATCAGTAGCGATGTTACTGTTTACTTTAGATGTAAAAAAAATCTGACAGTACAAGATAATTTATTTATAGAATATAGGTACACTTTAACAAGTAGTGTAGATTTCTGAGAAATTACATATTTTTCCGTTGTGTTACCAGTTACCATAGCACCAATTTCACCAAAATCTGTCCAGTGGTGTTTTCGTGATATGATAATAGATAGACAGATGCACGAAAAATCTAAAGACAGATTTGGCATCTATATCGGTAATAATTACTATTTAAAAAGGTTTGTCAGTACAACAAACACTTCATTTGTAGTTGGAGTTAACTACAGCCTGCAGAGTTCAATCAAAGCCTATGAAACACATAGTCGGGCAACGGACGTGATAGCCCAAGCTGCCATACACTAAACTGGCTGACGTGTCCCAAGTGAGTGTATGGCAGCTTGGGCTGTTACGACCGTCTCATCATATTATGTTTCATAGGCTGTGGTTCATTTCTTAGCATGCTTTTTGTTATATATGTATGTATATTTAATATTTATATCTCTCCCTTATATTAAAATAGTAAAGGTACTAAGTAGGTCTATTCTGTATTCTATCTATTACTAGCGATTCACCCTCGCTGCACTCGAGTTTATATTTTTAGTATAAATTTCTTAGAAACGAGATAATTTCTTGATTTTTTATGCTGTAATATAAACCTATATACACCTTCTTATAACATAAATGTATATTGTTAAAACCCCATTCAAATCCATAGAGTAGTATCTAAGCGTACAGACTTCGGGTAGCGACTTTGTTTTATGCTACGTAGAGACTGATAATAATGATATATTATCTAATTATAAAAAAATATTTGATATAAATTATAAATAAAAATGTTGACTGCAATATTTCGATTCGATTCAACTTTTACAAATCAAGAGAAAACTTGCAAAAACGCATTTGATCTCAATCTCGAACATTGTGACCAATCCACACCGGTTTTACTACTTCACTTCTTTGCTTGCGGTTTAAATCTTAACTTCACAATGCAACTCCAAGAATTAAGTAAAGCAAATAAAATACGAAAAGTGTGCTAAAATATTTTTATTCTGTTTTTATTCTTAACCATTAAAATTCAAGATCAATTTTATCCGCCTACGACGAAGTCAAAGGGGGATCGTGTGTTTGACCCGTGTGCATGTAAATATATAGGTATATGTGTAAAAACACACAAAGGCAAAGCAATATATTGCTTGATAGTAATTAAGAATGTCACGACCAACTGGGAATTTACACGTTAAATATACATAATATAATATGTATATATGTACGTAAGTCAGCATTATGTCACAGACGCTAAACGAATGTGATAAATAGTATTCCAATGTAGCGCAGTATGACATTGTTGTCAATTTGACACTTTTCAAGTTTAAAATAAAGAATATGCTTCTCCTACTTGTTTTAAATATTAATAAAAGTACAAGATTTATTTTGTTTATTATCCCGAGAAAACTTTATAATATACGATGGATAGAAATATGTATTTAGAAAAGTATATGAATTTAGCGATTTAACGGCAAATGCAAATACTAAATTCGTAATCATTGAAAGAATAATGATTTTTCATGAATAATGCTAAAATACATGAAAATTTAGAATATACAGGATTTTACCCTCATAAAGACGTGTTCAATCTGCAACTTCCAAAAGATTACAACCACTCATAGGTATTTACTTCATTCACGAGTTCTGCCAAAATTGGCAAATTAATTCGGCTTAATAAAAAAATCATACAAAACAACTACATACTACGAGTATACAAAACTTCATTCATCAATGCAAATAAATAATCGTTGATTCCAAACAAACATACTTAAAAGGTGCTTAATGCTTGTTACAAGAGCCTTGCATCATGCCTCAGTGCCTAGGTCTAAGTTACGTCCTCGGGTTACATTATATGCGTGATCGAGCATACATTTACCACCGTCTATAGGTCATCTAACACAATATGACCTACACGATATCATAATATACCATAAACACTAACAAGAATGAAACTAACTGAAAGAATGAGGTATTTACAATTATTATAGATAAAAAATGTGTCACTTTTGAAATAAGTCTTGGCCAATGCCGCCAAACCGCAATAGGCCAGCGTGGTGGACTATAGTCTGATCTCCCTCGTACTGAAGGAATGCCCATGCCCAACGTATTTAAATTAAATGGCAATATTAGCTTTGTAAGGAACCTAGCTAAATCCTATATTTATTAATTTCACGTAGCAAATTTATCTCTGATATCAGGAGATTTTAAACAGTTTGCGTTTTAAGCATTTCAATTGTATTATAACAGATTTTACCACATATTATATGGCATCACTTTCAGTTCTTGCGTTTGTTCATATTTTTTTTATGGGACAAAGGGGGCAAACGGGCAGGAGGCTCACCTGATGGTAAGTGATCACCTCCGCCCATGGACATCTGCAATACCACAGTGCTGGCAGATGCGTTGCCGGCCTTTCAGGAAAGGGAAGGAGGGAGGAGGGAGAAGGACGGGAGTAGGGATGGGGAGTGGGCCTCCCGGACTCTCACTTACCGGACGAAACGCGACATCATAGCTGCCACTTCACGCCGGTCTCCTGTGAGAGAGTGGTACTATACGGGGCGTGCCGGCCCATTCGGCTGCTACCCGAAGGTAACAAGCATGACACTACCACTTATAATGTTCAATGATTGCCACTCAATAAAAATATGTTTATTTATTTTTTTGATTTCATATTAATTCAATACGTACATTATCCAAGCACGCCTTATATTTTTTCAATAATTATACACTTTATATGCACAGAAAGGAGTCAGAAAAAGACTTGTGTTTTTTACTATCAATAATAAGCCGACTGCTTCTTTAAAAACATGTTTGTGAGACTTAAAAACTAACTTGAAGTCGGGTCACGTCACTTTTTAGGTTTTGCCTAAATTATGCAGGAATTGGTAGATGACCGGAGTGAATCGCAAAAGTGAAAGTTGAACTCAAAATACTTTTTCTCTACAAAATTGTAAATAATGCAAACATCGAATGATTTATTCCATAAATTATAAAATGGTTTAAAAATTAAGTACATAGCTGAATTATTTTAAATTAATTATTATTTACTAAGAGATTATATATATAAAATAATAAATAAAATAAATGTAAACTTACACTCCAACAACGCCAGGTAATTCACCGAAAAAATCTTTTCGCACTTCCGATTTATATTTCACTAGACAAGGCATGGCTGGTCTAAAAGGAGTAGGTCCTTCTCTCCTATACATCCTTTCTATTTCATCTGCATCGTACACGAATAACAAATCCGGTCTCCCGATGAGCCCTCCCAACTTAACAATCCTGCCATATCTCTCCAAAAATAACTTGGTAACTTTAGCAAATTCAGAAATATCAAACTGTCCGATTACAGGGACCATACGCCACGTATTACCCAGGATAGGTATTGGTTTAGGGCCTGGAACTTCGGAATAGGGTTTTGCATTGGCAAAAATTTCCTCAGTAAGGGATGCTGCTGAGGCAATTTGAGAACGTTGTCTTTTCGAGAAAGGACATCCTGTGGTAGCCTGACGACAGTGTTTAGGTACGAACGGACGTGTGTACGCCGAGAGAGAGCGTAACGAGCGACCCATGGCGGTTAAGGCCGCAACGACGACTAAACCTATCGAGATCGAACATTTACCGTTGCCCGTACATTCGCGGACGCGGATCTCACTGACGCGTTCTCTTTTTTTATTGTTTTGCTCAGAATGCTTAATTACTGTTACATTCACATTAGCCTCTATTTCTAAAATGTTTACTGTAATAATGAACTGTTATAAAAAGTAATTTTTTTTATTGGTGAATTACAATCACTATATTTTAATATATAATTATTTTCTATACTTTTAATAGTTTTTAATCTACTCTTTATTATAGTTATTATATTCCTGGATACACTTACAGAATTTGTAAACATGAACTAGCGCGACATTAAAATGCGTACGTAGACCTTAGTCAATTTCGTACGTACGGTCGATGAACTCAGAGGCGTATTTACAAATTTGGCGCCCCGGGCCAATTAGCTCTGCCGCCCTATGAAGTGACAATAAAGTACTTATTTCAAAAAAAAATGTCTTGAACGCAAATGTTATTTAGGTACTTTTTAATGTGGATGTTATGTAAGTAAACTTCCTCGAGGCACCTAGAAAAAGCCCCTGGTTTTTACGCTGAACTTATTTTTCCAAAAAAAAGCCTTATATAAATTGGACTTGGCTTTTTGCGATGAACAAATTTTTCTAGAAAAGGGCTTAAATGAATTGGACCTGATAAAGGCCCTAATAATACTACAAGCAAAAAAAATCGACATCATTATATCGAACAATTGGCAAATATCCAGGGATATCTCAGTGATTAACAGGGTTAAAATTGGCAGTGATCACCGACTTGGTAGCTCTAAATATGAATATAAAAATTGAACATGTGCGGCTAATAAAGTCTACTCTTAGATTAACATAGTGACGTAGAAGCAAGCTGGCTGCGAAAGCTTTCAGTTAGGGCTACAGAACACAAACCAAAAACACGATCGAGAGATGGACAAAAGTTGAAGCTTTCAAGTAAGACTCTGAACGAGAATGGCGAAGGGACGCGTGATTGTAAATACCACATAGTCTAAACGTCACTTGACAGGAATGTGAAGCGTAATCTAAGACAAGCGATACCCAAAATATTGAGGATGCTATAGAACCCAATATGGACTCCAAATATTTTTCCAATTCTCACAGCTGCCGTTGTCACCAGACAAAGCTTAGAACCTCACAAAGTACAACCGTGACCTCGAAATTAGACATTCTCGCCGAAGTCGAAAGATTCTATGGAGATATTTAATCCTTACATATATTTCCACCTGAGTCCCACCTCGTGGAGGATCCCGACTGGTCTCCAAACCAGACTGGTACGTCATTGAACAGTTAAGCTTCCCGACATCAACGTAGGCAAGAATAGGATAGGTCTTGGACAGCAAGGAAACAACAAAGCACCGGATGAAGACGGAATTACTGCAGAGTTCCTCAGAGTGGCAGGAACACCGGTTCTATCAGAGCTCTCAAAGTTCTTTGATTCTGTTCTTCACAATGGCACTACACCGGAAGCATGGGGTAGAGGCAGAGTAGTATTGTTCTTAAAAAGGGGGATTTAACCATATTGAAGAACTACTGACCTGTGACTCTTCTAAACTATCTTTATACGTTAATTTATGACGAAACGTCTCGCCCAAAAATTCGATGACTTTCATAATCAGCATTTATGCCTAGCGGTTGTGGACTACGAGAAATATTTTTTTATTTATTAAATAAAGCTTACTAACTAGAGTAAATATACACAGAAATAGTAAACACTAAAACTTTAAAAAAATATTTTAAGTTACGTAAATACTCGTACTATACAAAGTTAGTTACATACATTCGTTCCACTTAAAGATAACTAATATAAAAAACAAAAAAAAAAATTGTAAAACTAAATGATTTCCTTAAGATTCTACAATCTATGCAGAGTTATCCAAGTACTACGGTGTTTATAACAGTCCGCAACGATGACCATCCAAGTACAAAGTTAGAGCACCAGGCCAATCCGATTACACCGCGGGGTAAGAAAGGGGGATGTTATCTACTTGAAACTATTTACCTGTGCATTGGAGGACGTCTTTAAAACGCTCGATTGGAATTGACGCGGCATCAACATTAATGGAGAGTATAACACACCCGCAATTTGCCAATGTCATAGCCAGCATGGCAGATACTATGCTGGATTTGGAAAAAATGCTAAACAGCCTAAGTGATTCTTCAAGACGAGTGGATATGGACGACCAAAATCATGTATAATTGTCGTGTATCCCCGAGACCAGTGATCGTGAATGGTGCTGTTCTCGAAGTTGTGCAGGAATAAGTATAATTGTTCAATCTATACAACTCGGCCGGCACAACTTTGAGAAAGAGTCCAACAAAAGAATACGCTCGGGCTGGGCAACTTTTGGGAAGCTACGAGTACATCATTTTCTAGAGTCATCGATCCCACAATCCCATAAGACCAGGGTATTTAACCAGTGCATGCTACCAGTAATGACATAAGGAGCTGAAACGTAGGGCTGGTCCACAAATTCAAGGTTCAGCGAGCAATAGAACGCGCAATTCTTGGTGTTTCCCTGGCAGACAGAATCCGAAATGAGGTTATTCGCCAGAGAACTAAAGTAACCGATATCGTTCCGGTCATGTGTGAGCACTGTGGCCGATGGATCGGCTCCACAACATGTTAGCGTGAAGACCGCGTGTTGGCAAGCGTAGTGTAACCTGCCTGGGGCCTGCCTGCCTTTTCTGGTTAATAGTCACTTGTGTATACCTTAATGCTAAAATCTCAATAATAAATAAAAAAGGCCTTTGTTTAGCAGTGGACGGCGATAGGCTGATTCATAATTGATAGTATGGATGGTACCTATCGTAAACAATTTGTTGGCTTTGAAGCTTACGATTTTTTGTAATTTAAATCTTGCAATGTCATTCAAAATAAAAAAATAGTCTTGGCTTTGCCGCCCCTCAGAGCCTGCCGCCCCGGGCCATGGCCCCCTTGGCCCTAGGGTAAATACGCCCATGGATGAACTAACTACTAAAATGTTTGACCTACATGTTATAAAATGAATATAATATTATCACTTAATAGCCAATATTCGTTATAGTTTGTTGTTAATTATTATAGATAGAATTTCTCTAAGACGTAGATGATGAATAGAGATTGAATTATACCTATCAATTTCCATTGTGGTTACATAACTACAGCCCTCGTAGCTCTCAAATAAATTGCTGTATTCACTTTCAAATTTCTAGGCCGTGTTAGTCTTATTGAATTGTAAAATATTGATATGATCATAAACAGGTACGAAACTTTTTAATAATTACAATTAAAATTTAACGATTCCAGCCACTGCGGCCGATCTTATTAGAGCTACAATAACTAACTGTGCAGGAGATAGTTTGTTGTACAAGTGTACGCATAAACGCAAGTGCACGCTCTTTTTTTGTCAATCACATAGTACAGTAGGTACAGTACTCCTGTGGGACAGCTATTCAGCACCGCCAGCATACAGTTACGCGCAGGACCAACGGCTTTAAGTGTTCTTCGAGGCACAGGTGTGAAACACCGCTATCTAACCAACTCCTGACTGTTACTGAGGATTACTAAACAGAAAGACTCAATAACTTAGCCCCAACCGAGACTCGAACCCAGAACCAACCCAGAAGGAACACAGGCAATTACGAAATGAAACTCATTGGAACCGCTTATTTGCGCTATCGATTATTTTAGTTAATGTATGTATCATATAACTTTATTAGTGATTTATATATTATGTAGGAATATACTCTATGTTAGTGATGCATGTAAGCTACATAATAAATGAAACTACCTTTTCGGATTTTGTCGCGGATTTATTTTGATTTTTAATTCCCGACGTTTTGAATGCTTTACAGCAATCATGGTCACAGGAGAGACTAAGATATTTGACGTCTCATAGGTTTATATACTTGTTACAGACAGTGCCTACCCACAATTTACAAAAAATTTTGAAAATGGGTAACAAGTATTAGAAAAGTCAATCTTGAATCTGACAGCTGCTAAAGTACTGTATTTCTTGGATTTAACTGACGTCGATTTTTATTTGTATGAAAATTATTTTTATATACGTTCTACGTGGTACCTAACTAAGAATATTTTTACTAACTATTACAATTCTTGTTTTTTTTTATAAAATGTAAATTAATCTTAAATCGATGATTCATTTTTTAACCTGTATTCCACTTTCGAATTTCAATTTATTTGTCTATGAATTTATTGAGATTTGAGATCCTTCACGTTTGTCAGTTGTCACATATGACATCTGTCAAGTGTCATGCTGCTTAACAATGCTAATTGCTAATTTGCTAAATGCATGCTTTGTGTATTGTTTGTACACAAATCACAATCTCGTGACTCGTTTAGATAATAACGATGTTTTTGTGGAAAGTTAGCACGCAAACAAGCCGATCCAAAAATATTTGAATAGAATTCTAATAAAATAGAATTAAACAATAGGTACATAAAATATCATTTGATTTGTTGTGTAATTATATTTAACATGGGATTTTACTAGCAAAATGATATCTGAATTTGCAAAAGAAAAAGTGTTCTGGACGAGAAAGATGAATTTAAGATTAGTAAAATATATCCAAAGTAAACCAAATATTTGGAATCCTAAACATCCAAAGTATACTTCAGTCGAACATAGGGATAGAACTTACGCGGAATTCGCTGCCAAATATGGCAACGAATTTACAGGTCAAGCGGTAAAAGACAGATGGACAAATATTAGATCTACATTTTCAAATTATTTAAGGAAGGTTAAGGCCAGTAAAGCAAAAAATAACGGTGAGGTAAGTTTATTTAAACATTTAATAAATATATGATATTATGTAGAATAATATTATTAAATACAGCTCTTTATTCTTTAGATACATTAAGTTCTGAAATTGATAAAGAAACTTTATTTTAGTTTGCTAAAATTTTTAATAGACTATTTGTTTAACATATTAGTAAAAATAACAAAATATAGTAGTTCTATAATGATTTAGTTTAGTAGTTAGTTAATGGTACATTTTTCAGTGTTTATTAAGAATACTTATCAAATGTCAAAACTTTAGGAATACCAAGTAAATTGGCATTTATGGGAGGCTTGCCAATTTCTTCAAAAAGTTAATAAAGCAGCAAAAAATGCCCCTAATCAAACAGATACAGATGAGGAAGAGGTATGTGTAATTACTATAATTTTAAAGTTATATATCATAGTACTAATCTCTAGGTCATAAATAGACAGACAGACATGAATGACAATTTTTTATACTACTTATTATTTATTAATGTAATATTACTTTAAATATATGTTTAACTATTAGTAGTTGTAAATAAGTTACGGATGAAGTTGGTTAAAAATACAGATCCTCTATAAATAAATGTATATTTATCATCATCAACCGCCTTTGTCCACTGTTGGCAACAGTATGTATGGAATTCAGGAATGTATTTAATTTTGAATCATTTTTTTCAGGATGACCTAAATCTACATAAAGAAAAATGCTATGAAACTGAACATGACCAGTATTCTGATAATAATTCTTCTAGCGGTTCAATTACATGCAGAAGTGTAGCTGATAATTTACTAACAGTCTTTAAAGGTGTTCAAAATGATGCATTCAGTTTAGAAAATTCAAAGTATGGTAAAGTTGGAAAAGCTGTTACTAAAAAATTAAGTCAAATGAATTCATATGAAGCTGCCAAAGTATCTGGAAAAATTATAGAAATACTATGTCTCTATGATGAGGGGAATCCTTATAACCCCAATAAAGTTAAGACTGAAAATATGTGAGAATAATTAATAATTATATTTATGAAAACCACTATTTTGTATTAATTGGATATTATAATAATATAACATAATTTCCTACCTCTCAAAAAACAAACTTAAAAGACTAACCATTCTACAAAATTATAGTCCTTTATTAAATTTTTTTTTTACTCTAACACGAATAGGTTATTACATCATTTTTTGAAAAGTGTCTCAATTAGATTCTGTAGTAACAATAAACCACTTAAGAAACACCAAATTTTTATTCAGTTGATAAGTGTTATAAAAATGCATTTAAATTTTTATATTTTCAAATTTCGCGCCTCATAGGTCTAAACGTTGAACAAAGTGAACGCCATTATTACTCTGTGTCAGTACCCACTGAGGGTTTTGTAAACAAATGATAATTTGTATGACATTGATGATTGTTTATAATTTAAAAATGAGTTATTATTATACTTATCGTTGGTGTGCTGTTCCTAAATGCGAGATTACTAGTGTAAAAACGCCGAACAAATAATTTATTTTTGCTTACACGGCGCGGCGGTATGACGTATTAAAGTGGCTACTACATATTTCATGGTGTTTAAAAACAAAAAAAAACTGAAAACCTTGAATTTAATTTTAAAACACTTTTTGCCTAAGCTATCTTAATATTATATTTTTTGATTGTTTTTCATATGGAGTAAAATACCTTAATGCATAGATACATAATAAACGCCCCAAGATTTATTTTATTATACTATTCGGCCTATTTTATTGCTATTAGGCTTATCCGTCTAGTTTATCTGTGCTCTTGAAGTGAATTTGACATAACTTCAATGTTATAACCATGGAGATTAGAAACCAGGAGAACCAAGGCCCTAGAATGTAGTGTCTCAGAAATATTGTCAAACTAAGGAGGCGCTGCGATCGCTATGTTGTCTCAATGCCTAACTTCACGTTGTCACAATAGTGACAGTACTCATAAATAGCTAACTTCACAGATAGTACTTACCGCCGGCAGCGCGTTGTAAATTCTACACATTTTCAGAGACAGGCGGGTAATGCTTTAGTATGAAGCGTTGGTTCTCCTGTATCTAACCTCCATGGTTATAACCATAGATGAAAAATAAAGACTTATACTCCATGGAGATTGTATCTAACCTCCATGTTATACTCTATGGTTCATGTCATTGCTCATTGCAAATTGCAATTCGCGATGGGTCGTCGACTTATTTAGCGTGAACGAAACTAGACCGTTCATTCTCTTTCGTCGACTAGTCGATCAACTAGCTCAAATCGTGGACTGTGGTTCACATTTCGCATCCGACTTCAGTTGAATGTAAATACTAAATAGACGCTAGACAGGATTTTTTACTTTTATAACGACGCTAGACAATCTTTACGAGTTGGAGTTAGTTGCGAGACGGGACGCCGAACGACCGAATCGACGTCCGTGTTTATACTAGACTGTTAATTCGTAATAATGACATTTTATGCTGTATAAATAAATAATCTTAAAATTTAACTATTATATGTATAATAAAAAATTAATACGGATTCTACTACTTATTTGTAGAATAAAACTGCATGTTATTATTAAATTAATTTGATCTTCCCTTCGTACTTGTTCCAGGCTTAGGACTGGCTAAATAGAGTAAAAGTATTACTCACATTTAGGCGTACTTAAAAGATCAACTGATTGTTTGTACATGATTAAATTATATTACAATATTTACATTCTTTGTACACATTACTTTTATGTTTTTTTTTTGTTTTTACTTTTTTATCTATTAAAATTTTATTTACACCTCGATTACAATATTTACATTCTTTGTACACATTACTTTTTTATGTTTTTTTTTTGTTTTTACTTTTTTATCTATTAAAATTTTATTTACACCTCGAATCATTCTTTATTATTATTTTTTGTTTTATTTTTTTCAGTACCCATTAAACCTCTCTTCCGGCGTATTTACATTAATAAACATTATCTGTTCAACCTTACTGGTGGTCAGTCTTGTGCGCCTTTCATTTAAGATAAGCCCCGTTTTAGAAAACATCCGCTCACAAGGAACGGATGTGGCTACAATATTACAATGCATGGTGTATATCTTTTTTAAATTAGGATACACATATTGGTGCTTTTTCCACCATTCCAGAGGGCAGGTTAAATTACCCGCCTGGTCTTTCCGGGGCAGTATCTCATCGGCAAGATACATGTCAACTTCTTTTATCGCTCTTGAAAGTGGAGTTCCTTGAGCAGTGTTTGTCGCAACCATCTTGTCGAAAATGTTCCATGGGCTCAAATCATCATCATTGACGCTATCTGGAAGAACCTGAGGCGGCACTGTGGTTTCTGTTCCACCGATCATTCCTGCTACCATCTTTCGTATCCTTTCTTTTATTTTTGTGGCCTCGTTTGGGTCAGAAAAACCTTGTGTTTTGAACCGTGGGTCCAGAAAAGTTGATAGAGCAAATGTTCCACTTTGCTCAATAGATTTAAAACGTTCTTCCAAACCTTGTTTCAGGAGAAGAACTGTGTCATTAGCTTCTGGCAACAGATCTGTTCGCTCTAGAAGTTTCTGACACGCTTCTTTCAAACACCTTGTGATGACAATTACCGAGCTCCCAGTTACATATTTTTGTCCACTCATGGAAGAGGTTATCGTTTCAAAAGGTCGTAAAATCTGACAGAGCTGTTTATACAAAATCCAATCTTCCGGAATGATTGTTGGTAAGCTTCGGTTAACAAAACCTAAAATTGCTCGGATCGCCTCTTCTAGTTCTACAAAACGATGGAGCATGAAATAGGTTGAATTCCATCGTGTTTCAACCGCTTGTATCAGACGTTTTGGTTGTTGGCCTTGTTGAATTTGATACTTTTGCAGTCTTTCTGAAGCCACGGTACTTTTTTTGACGTGCGCAACTATCCGCTTTACTTTGTCTACTTGCAGCTTTACTACTTGAAGCGCTCTCTCCACCACTAAATTTAAGCTGTGCGCATAGCAGCCAAAATGTTTCCATAACAAATTTTCTTTCACTGCTTTAACAATGTTTGCAGCGTTATCTGTTATTACAAAGTTGACTTTGCTTTTTAAGTCGAACTTATTTACGATTTTTTCAATTTCAGCTGCGATATTATCTGACGTGTGGTGACCAGAAAATTGACAGCATCCTAAAAGAACTGTCTTGAATTCGAGCTCTTCTGTTAAATAATGCCCCGTAAGGGCTAAGTAGCTCTCCGTTTTTAAAGACGTCCACATATCTGCAGTTAAACAAATGCTCTGAACTTCATTACGCAGTTGAGCCTGTATTGAGTCAAACAACTTTGTATAGACCTCTTGCATTACGGAGTTTGAAAGTGTCTTCCGTGTGGGCAGCTGATATCCCGGTATCCACCGGCAGAATTTTCTGAACGCCCTTTCCTCCACAATAGAAAATGGATGGAAGCTGTCACAACACAGATCCAACAAATCTAAGTCTATTTGTTTTTTTTGTTCATTGCTTATTTTTTTACTTATAAAATTGTCTATTAATTTTTGTTTTTTCGCTGCTGGTTTTGAATTAGTTGTAGTCGTTGTACTTGCGGTGCTGGTGGAGGGACCAACTAAATCCGGTTGCGGCAAAGCATTATATTGTTGAGCATTAGAATTAACCTGTAGTCCTAGTCCAGAATAAATTGAAATATGCTTTCTTCTTAGGTGGCTTTTTAAATTGGCAGTTGAAGATTTGTATGCTAATTTTTCCTTACACACATTGCAAATCGCTTTACCACTAGCAACATCTTTTTCATAATGATGCCATAGTTGGCTTCGTCCCGACATGATGAAATTTTTTTTTTTTAAATTACACTATTTAGTATTTACAAATAATACACCTTTACTATCTAGTTAAAACTATTAACCGTGAACAAAAATAATTAACTGTTTACATAAGTTATTAATAATTTATAACTGATACGCGCACATCAAAATTAACACTTGCAAAAAAATGCAACCGCACTCACACTGAAAATCAAAACTAAAAATCAAAACAAATTAAGTAACAAAACTAGCTTAAACCAGTTTTTGGCGCCATGCATAGACGCGGCAACGCCGGGATGGCGATTCTTCTCAAAAAAGATCGATTTTTGTATCGATCCTAATCGACACCTAATGAATCGATTCGTTCTAAAGTTCGATCTCGCAAAAATCGATCTCGATTTTTTTGAATACTTATAATATAAGTATTTTAAGTTAAATAAGATAGGCTAGGCTTTGAATTTCAGTTTTAGGCAGTTTATTTTCTATGATTTCAAACGCAAACGCTTTTTTTATTTCTTTTACGTATTAAAAAGAAGTAAAGGAAATTAAGCCATCTCCCTAAAAACCTTCATAATATCAAAGTTATTCTTTAACGTCATTATTAAATGTTCCATTGATCTCTAATTCTGATCCTCTGATTGGCTAGTATTTATTATTTTGTTTTCATTACTACGAGTCTATGCTTTAAAATTGATGCTTCATAAAAATATTAAAAACACTAGAAGTGCATCTACACTACATTACACTCTTGTTTCCAGCAGGTGACAATCTGGAGCGAGAACAGTCTCACCTAGAGCGAGAATCGTTTATTAAAATTATGGCAACCTCTGCTTGCTGTCTTTTTTTAAATTACAACCATGGGTTATCGTAAATAGTAAATAATATATATTATTCACCTATGATAAAAAACTTTAATGTTAGATTCCCATTTTTAACTTTGCGGCTGACTGAGAGCTGATACCAATTTTTTTTAATTATTTACATGATAAATTCATTAAAAAGATAAATAGTTGTAATTTATATCAGCAAATTGATAATACTAAAATTAATCATAATTTATTGTGGCTTATTTTTTATAGGCAACTCATCGCTAATACATTGCATACTCCGTCATCATTCGTTTAATATTAATTTTATCAAATGTGTCATTACCAGATAATTCGTGTTTAACTCTTCTTGAACTAACTTATTCTATTTTTATAGTCTTTATTAAAGCATAAAATATCGAATGTCGAATTGTCGATTCTCTAGGGTAAAGTATCGATTCACTGGATCGATTCAGTATGACATATCGATTCAAAAAGATCGATTTTTTTTTTGGTCAAAAAAAACGATTTTTCGATTAATCGATCTTAGATCGCCATCCCGCCGCGGCGGCGAGCTACTGCTGCCTTGGGCTGTCTAATATCTCTTTCGCACTCAACAATTATATAATATACCTATCTCACTCTAAAGCTCGCATACAAATGTCAAACCACTGTAGTTAACATTAGAGTTGACATTAATTTACAACCTGTTCAAAAAGAACGGCAAACAAGCTTCTTGTTTACGTCAGTCTGAATAGTGAATTGAACTAGTTCATTTGAAATACGTGAACCGTCGAAACGTCGACGCATAGTCGACCGGTTGATTGGACTGGTCCGTTCATTCAACGCCCATCGCTAATTGCAATTATTATTTATTTTTCAAATGTCATAAATCATAATAAATATAATATGCATATTGCATTATGATTATATTAATTTTGCCGATAATAATTATTTATATAGGTGAATAGGCATCAGAAATATTATTTATTAGAACAAATTAAACAATATTCATACTAATAAGAATGTTACGTTTTTACGAAACCAAATCAAATTCAGAAATTCATATTTTAATTTCCCAATTTTCTCAATATATGAAGTCAAGATGGGATGATATTCATAGTCAAACAAATATTTTTCGTTATAAAATTGATCTTATCCGTGAGAGATTAGTTGACAAAATATATTTATTACAGGTAAACAGGTAATCTGTATTCTTCAATAAGTTTTATGATTTTTTTTTATTAATTACTACATTTCTCGACTTTACAGTTAAATCCAAATAGGAGCACAAATCGCAGGACTCCTGAACACATTTCAGAAATTTCTCAACCATTTGATGAAAACAAATTTAATTTTAAAAAAGTATCTAATGATGAAATCATGTTTAAATTAAAAGAAAGTGGAAATGGTAAGTTTATCATCAATGGAATTTTTCATATATAACAACGGTTTTTGAGTTTTCGATGGTTAAATTGTTTATTTATATAGGTATATTGACTTTTTCGTTTTATTAATGATCTGTTTTTATTATATCTCGAAAATGCATTTAAGTGTCATACAACTTTTAAACATTTCCAGATGATTCTCATGTAGTGTTGGTGAATGTAAGTCCAATATCAAGATACCACTCTTTGCTTTGTCCATCTATAGACAAATGTCTGCCACAAATTATTACTAAGGACAGCTTGAAGTTGGTTATAGATTTAATGTTATTAGCACAGGATGGGTGAGTTGCAAGTAAGCTTTGTGAGTTATTTTTAATCTTAAAAATCAGTACATATTATAAGATGAAGTCTCCACCGCGTCTGTCTGATCGCGATAAACTAAAACTACTGCCCCAATTTTCATGCTATTTTCACCAATACATTAGTATACTAAAACCATCCTCGAGGACCACTCTATCCATCCATCTATATATTTTGAAAAGTTTTTGTTTGTATTTTACTAACAGAACAAGTAGCTTTGCAAGTGCTAATTCTAGAGACGACCCGAGCAAAGCAAGGATGAGTTGCACTACACTATTTAATTGTATAAAATTGTATTTAATTGTATTTAATACATGCTGTGTATTCTGTTAGCATTGATTTAAAAAATATTATTTATGTTAAAATATATCTAAGGTATGTCTCAGCATTTTAAAAATGTTATTTTATTAATAATATTATAATATTTAAGTACCCAGATTTTTAAATTTTGTTTTTTTGAACACTAAAAGAAGAAAATAAGTATATTCTTTTATATTTTTAAAACAAGATAGGTAATTATATTTCAGATTATTTTTTTATATGATAAATCATAATAATGTATAATTTCATGCTTTTCAGTGACTTAAGAATTGGATTCAATAGCTTGTGTGCATTGGCGTCTGTAAATCATTTGCATTTCCATCTTTTTCTAGAGAAAACTATTCTTCCTATAGAAAATTTAGTAAGTATCTCAAACCTGTTATTGCATATGCTTTAAAATTTTCTTTAGAATCTTTTTATCATAAGGCCTATATGTAAGAGCTTTTAAAGAGGAAGGATCCCTCTATAACTTCCGCCCATGGGCAAATGAATATCATCATATCATGAATGTCGCTATGCCATAGATAATAAAGAAATAAATAATATTTGTATGGGTTAATTGTATGGGAAAACTTTAAATTCATTCAGCGAGTACTTAAAGCTATCCTTTGGTGGGAATTTGTAGAACAATATTTCGTCAATGGAGTGAGAAAAAAAAATAGTTGTCCCAAATGAAGAATCACAGAATATGCATATGTATATATAGACTGCTATTATTTTATCATAAAGAATAATGTGTTTTTAAAGCCGGTTCTAATCCAGGTTCATGATAACTGCATGCCTGAGGGTATTAGCCGGTTTACTAAAGAGCCTATTACACTATTCATTATTGAGACAGTCTTTAAGTGCTAAAGTTCATTTGCGGGTTTGCCTGCCTTGTGTATCTTATGATACCTTCCAAATTGATGACAAGATTTGTGATACCTTCCAAAGATCTGGACAGTGTTTACTGTAGATTCAATGTCTTCTTCGATTGCAGAAGTTGGTGTTGTTGGGTGGTCCGTATCCCTACTCTGAAGCATCTCTGGTCTTACTGATTGAATGTGTAACCAATCAACCCACTTTCTTGAACTACTTTAATGATTTGTTTATAGCGTTTAACTTCTGAACTATTTGTTCTTAACTGGCTTCGGTTGACAATTCTAAGAGTAAACAGTCTCTTGTCGACAACAGTTTCAAGCAGTTGACAAAGCTTTGTTGTCGTCTTCTGTACAATATAATAAACTATTGGAAGGGGTTTACCAGATTGTTTGTCTTTGGGATTATCATTAACTTTAGTAAGATCAACTGTTAAACTTGTTAATCTATTTGAGGTTATTACAGTTGTGAGAGAAGGACTGTTTGAGGTTTTGACGACTCGTTTGGCTCAGTTGGTAGTGACGCTACTTTCTGCGCCAGCGGTCGCGGGTTCGAGTCCCGCTGGGGGCATTCATTTGCTAATCACGAATGTTTCTACTCCAGTCATGGGTGTATATATTTATAATATGTATGTATTTAAAATGTATATGTGTAGTATATCAACTATCTGGTATCCGTAACACAAGCACGTAACGTAGCTTACTGCGGAACTAGATGGCGCTGTTGTAATAATGTCCCAACATATTTATTATTTATTATTATTATTTATTTATTCTTTTTTTTTTGGAATTTCTGCTGACAGGAATCTCTGCTCTTTACCATGTTTACAACAATAACTTATACTTAATGACATATGAGAGTTGTGTCATTCTTTGTGTAAGATGCCCCAGGTTGAAGTTGACCATCCACCATGACCATCAGAGGTTGAACAAACTCTAATTTGTTGAAAGCTCTCCAGGCCAGGGAAGAAAATATTTGTATTTGTTTTATATATATTTATGAATCATGTCTTATGCAAAATGGACACTATTTTTACATATTTTAGTTGTATACATGTTAAAAATTAAACAATTCGTAAGTTTTCGTATTTTAGTTTCGTATTTATTTTAAGATTGTTTAAATTCTTTTTATGTGATGTTGATCATCTTCAACCTTTTTAACGTCCCACTGCTAGGCACGGCTCTCCCTCAGTACGCAGGGGATCAGGCCATAGTCCACCGCGCTGGCCTAGTTGGCGGACTTCACATGTCTTCGAAAACTTGCTAGGTTCTTCTCAGTCATGCAGGTTTCCTCACGATGTTTTCCTTCACCGTAAGACAAATGGTGATCATATTAAAAAATGATTCGCACATGAAAATATCAAGAGGTGCGAGACCCGGATTTGAACCCGCATCACTCGGTTATCCAATCAAGCGCGTTACCGCTACCACTCCCTTATTATATAATACAATAACATGTAAAATATTCATGTACCTACTATTTATTATTTTTCTTTACAGAAATGCAAACATATTGAAGGCCCTTTATACAGCTTTGATGATTACCCAGTACCAGGATTTTGCTTTGAAATAACACCCTCATATAAAATCGATGAAATATTTAAATTAATCGATTTTCTCCATAAGAAATCAATAGCTCACAACGTATTCATAACACGAGGCTTATCAATGGAAGATGGTATTCAAGCAATAAGATTATTGGTTTGGCCGAGGAAAAGTAGTGCAGGAGCGAAACAGCTGGCAGCTTTTAACGTTGCTGTCTGTGAATTGAGTGGATGGTTTCCAGTGTATAGTATGTTTCTTATAGATTTTTTTTCTATATTTCTTATCTTATATATTTAAATGAGCAGTTCTTGTATATATACTCGTATAATCTGAACCTCGGAAACTGCTCCAACGATTTTCATAAAATTTATTTCGGGGGCGATAAATCGGTCTAGCTAGGATTCATTTTCAGAAAATGTTGTTTTATTCGTGTTTTCAATAATCAACTTTATCGATAATCAACTTAAACATAAACTTCTTTTTTTTTTATTGAAAGAAAATAAAAAAAAGGTGGCGTTTGGGTAGCCCAATTTTGCCACTTAAACAGAAAAATATGACTCTTACCGACATCTATTGGCGAATAATAAAAACATTTTTCTTAAAAATACCGAGCAAAGCTCGGTCATCCAGGTACTTTGTATTATGTAGGCCTTTTTTATTCACCACCTCACTACCACCGCTAGTAAAACCTGACGGATCCCTGGCTCATACGGCAAAGGAAAAGGCGACTTTGCTTGCTTCTCTTTTTGCCCAAAACTCATGTCTTGACACTGGCAATGCTACTCCACCACATCTACCTCACTGCGGAATCTCAATTACAGATATCCCCATAACCAATAAGGAGGTCAAGAGAGTAATGTGTCGTCTAGATGTGAATAAAGCCAGTGGTCCTGATGATATACCAGCCATAGTGCTAAAAACATGTGCTCCCGAGTTGTCTCCGATATTGACACGTCTGTACCGCCTTTCTCTTAGGACTGGAATAGTGCCTAAATCCTGGAAGCTTGCCAACGTGCAACCAGTGCCCAAAAAAGGTAGCCGTGCCGACCCTGCCAATTATCGTCCAAACTCGATCACCTCCATACTCTGCAAGATTATGGAGCGTGTATTGAATAGTCGTCTAATGGCATACCTAGAACAGAATGATCTCCTCAGTGATCGACAATATGGGTTTCGCCGGAATCGGTCGACTGGGGACCTTCTAGTGTATGCCAATCACACCTTTGGTGAAGCTCTGGAGCGAAGCAAAAGTCAAAGTCAAAGTCAAAATATACTTTATTCAAATAGACTTTTACAAGCACTTTTGAATCGTCACTTTTACATTATTATACGAATTTAAATCAAGTGTCAGTCTGTAAGTCTGGGACTTGGGAGTAAACTACCACCGACTCGGAAAGCTGTTCTGCCGAGAAGAGCCGGCGAGAAACTCAGCAGTTGCTCTTTTCAAAAAAATATTTGATTACAATATTTATTGCATTACAATATTTATCTATTTATCCTACGTGAGACACAACAAGACATTAATCCCACACATTTACATCTTCTAAGTATTCCGTGATGGTGTAATAAGCTTTATTCAATAATGTATTTTTAATTTTAGATTTAAATTGTTTTAAAGGCAAGCTCAATATGGACTGTGGAATTTTATTATACATGCGTACACCTTGCCCCATAAACGATCTATTTACTTTTTGAAGGCGAATACTGGGTGTTATAAGTTTATCCTTATTTCTAGTATTTATACCGTGTTTGTCGCTGTGTTTTGAGTAGCAATTAATATTTTGTCGCACAAATATAATGTTACAATATATATATTGCGAAGCAACCGTAAGTATACCAATTTCTTTAAAAAGTTCGCGGAGAGTATCCCGAGCGCCAATGTTATAAATGGCCCGAATGGCCCTTTTTTGAATTATAAATATGGATTTAATATCCGCTGCATTACCCCACAACAAAATGCCATACGACAAAATGCTATGGAAGTAGCTAAAGTAAACAAGTCTGGCAGTGTCAACGTCTGTCAGCTGCCTGACTCTTCTGACAGCGAAAACAGCGGAGCTTAGTCTACTCGCAAGAGACGAGAGATGGGGACCCCATTGCAAACCCGAATCTAATGTCAATCCCAAGAAAACCGTGGAGTCTACCGTATTTAATATGTCGTTATTAAGATACAAGTTGAAATTTTGCCTTTTTACATTAGGTAATAAAAACTGAATATATTTTGTCTTCTTGGCATTTAAAGCCAGATTATTAATGTTAAACCAATGAAGTATATGCGATAATGCACTATTCACTTCGTCGTAATTATTTGACTTTCTATCAACTTTAAAAATTAAGGACGTATCATCCGCAAAGAGTACAATATCACAAAACTTGTCGGCATAAAATGGGAGATCATTAATATAAACTAAGAACAAAAATGGACCCAAGATAGATCCCTGTGGAACACCCATCTTAATAGGAGATCCAAAAGAATTAACATTATTTACCGCGACCTTCTGAACCCTACCACTAAGATACGATGCAATGAGATCAAGGGCAATACCACGAACTCCGTAATGAGCAAATTTAAGCAGAAGAGTTTCATGCTCTACACAATCAAAAGCTTTAGATAAGTCACAGAAAACACCAATTGCATTCTGTGATTTTTCCCAAGCGTCATAAATATGTCTAAGAAGTGCTATCCCCGCATCAGCTGTAGACCTACCTTTAGTGAACCCATACTGTTCACTATGGAAAATATTATTTATGTTAAAATGGTTCAATAGTTGACTTAACATAAGTTTCTCAAAGATTTTACTCATACATGGCAATATAGAAATAGATCTATAGTTGCCAGGATCATTTTTAACGCCATTTTTAAAAAGAGGTATTACTTTACTAATTTTCATGAGATCAGGGAATATACCAGTGTCTATGCATTTATTGAATATAAGAGCTAAATAAGGTGCAATGTTTGTTATTATTGTATTAAGTAATTTAACAGACATGCCCCACAAATCACCAGTTTTCTTTACATTAAGAGTTTTAAATATTTTAATTATCTCATGTGCATCTACATATAAAAATTTAAATTGGTGATTACAGTGCCTTGTATGATTTCTCAAGAATTTGACTGCCTCTATAGGGGAAGATCTTAGAGAAGATGTGACCACTTCTGGGATTTTCGAAAAATAACTCTCAAATGTATTTGCGACATCTTCATCGGAACTTACTGTAACATTATCAATTAAAAGTTGGACAGGTTCGCTGGCGGGCTTTGATCTTCCAGCCGTACGAGTAATCACGTCCCAAGTTGCTTTAATTTTATTATCAGAATTTAAGATTTTATTTCTAATGTGAATAGACTTAGCTTGGAGACAAACATTTTTAAAAATTTTAGAATAAGTTCTTACCCGGCTATGGAAAATTGGGTCTAGATTCCACTGCTTCATACTATATAATTCGTACAACTTATCTCTACTTCTGTATATGCCGACTGTCGCCCAGTCGCTAAATTTCATTTTAGTGTTCTTTATTACAGTACGTTCTTTAAATACGTTATTGAATGATTCCAAGAGTATATTGAATACTTTATTGTAGTAAGAATTGGGACTATCAACAGACATGTCCATATTAAGTAATTGCTGTGTGACTGTCTGTTTAAAAGAAATAATCTTATTTGAGTTGACCGGTCTACATATGATTTTTTGTCTAATATTAACACTATTATTACTTATAGAAATTTTTTGACCAAAGTGATCTGAACTTAAGTTTTTAATGATAAATTTATCAAGCACTTCTCCATGATAAAACACATTATCTATACATGTGGAAGAAACGTTAGTAACACGAGTTGGTTCGCAAAAAACATTAAATAAATGGTACGATCTAAACAAATTTAAAAGGCGATTCCTGAGAAGCGTTACTTGAAGTATGTCTACATTAAAATCGCCGCACACAACTACTGATTTTTTGCTAGTACAAAGATTTCTAAGGACATCGTCCATCTTATTTTCGAATATGTCAAAATCACCCGAAGGGGGCCGGTACACGCATAATATAACATACTGTTGAGTCTCAACGCAGGATAGTTCTATAGAACGCTCGATAGAGAGTGCCACTATGTCCTGTCGGCCCTTGCAAACTACATCTTTTCTAACTAATACAAGAGAGCCACCGCGAGTAGCGTTCACTCTAACAAACGAACTTGACAAATTATAATTTTCAATATTTAAAGTATTACAATGTTTTTTAAGCCATGGTTCACTTAAGCATATAACATGAATATTATATTTTTCAAGATAAAGTTCTAATTCTAGCTCTTTGCCACCTAAGCCTTGTATATTTTGATGCAAAATGTTTAATCTATTAGACTTAGGCTTTGTCTTGATATTTAGTTTAAACTAATACTAGCACTTTCTACAGGAACATTTTTTTCATCTAATAAGTTATTAAAAATGACAATGTTCTTAGTTGTACAATGTACAACTGGGTTTTGTATATTATATGCTACTAAAGTAGCAAGTTTTTTCTTATAATGTAAAGGCAGATACAATGTACCTTCTGTCACCTTAAGACTAGAATAATTAATAAATTTATTAATGTCAAAATAAAAGAATGCGTCACTATGACGGTGAGTTGTATTGTAAATAGCCATATTAAGGCTATATATGTACCTATTTTGTTCATCAGTGAGGGAAGAGGAATAAGGAAAAGAGCAAATAATAAATTTGCACTTAGTCCTATTGTGTAAATTGAGTAAATGTTCCAAACTATTTATAATATCCTGTTTCCTTACAGATGAACTATCCCCTTGGAGAAGTACTACAGTACTATTTACACTCAATTCCATAGAGGATATTTTCCTAATATTATACTGGAAACTGGCACCAGGTGAACATATATTCTGTACATTATTAATATGCTTTACAAGCAAAGCACCAAAGCCTTGGCCTATTTGGTCAGACACTACTAATACTTTACCTTGGACAGTGGTACGGGAGGAATTATCTATGCTATGATTATTATTAGTTTTTATACTATGAATTTGAATTTGCTCATTTTGTGTAACCGATACACAATCTACATCCACAGAATTATTTTGGATATATTGATTTTCTGATTTTGGTGTATGACAGTCACAAGTATATTTATTAGTAAACGATTCAAATCTTTCATAATTGTAGTTACAAAGTTCTACTAAGTTGGTAGCAGCAAGAATGTGCTCCTGTATCTGTTAATGTGCTCCTGTATCTGTTAATGTGCTCCTGTATCTGTTAAGCGGGGAGGCGATTGCCGTCTCCCTCTGTCTATAATATATATGTCTCAAAAGCTTTTGACAGGGTCTGGCACGCGAGCCTTATACGCAAGCTTTCAGCCTACGGTATATCTCCTGGCCTGATCGGCTGGATTAAAGACTTCCTGACCGACCGATCTCTTAGAGTTGTGGTTGAGGGTTATACGTCACAACCCTTAAAGACCAACTCAGGGGTTCCTCAGGGGTCTGTTCTCTCTGCAACCTTGTTCTTGCTGCATATTAACGATCTGCTTATACCCGGTATCTATGGGTTCGCAGACGACAGCACTGTTGTAGAGAGATACCTGCCAAATCCTCGGGCCAGTAGAGATCAAATTCAGTCCGAAAAAGAGGCCATGGTAGAGCGGTTGAATCTCACACTCAAGGCAGTCTCCACTTAGGGCGATGCCAATCTTGTGAATTTCAACGCCACTAAAACACAGGCGTGTCTGTTCATCACTAAAAGGAGTCCCTTTATCTTGACTCCTACTTTCCGAAATGTGCCTCTGGAATACACTGACCGTCTGCAGTTGTTGGGTATGGACATTGCTCCAACATAAACTACGGGCGGTCCATCGAGTCTAAGGCTAATGTAGCAGCGAGGAAAGTTGGTATCCTTGCAAAGGTCCGACAGTATTTCACACCGGGACAGCTTCTTGATTTATATAAAGCTCAAGTCCGGTCGTGTGTGGAATACTGTAGTCACATTTGGGCTGGTGCTGCGAATTGCCATCTGTCAGCCTTAGACTCGATCGAGAGGCGTGCCCAGAGACTTATAGGTGACCCTACGCTGGTAAAAGCCAACCTACACAGCCTCGATCACCGACGTAGGGTTGCCAGCCTCTGTGTATTCTATAGGTTACATTTCGGAGAGTGTGCGCAGGAATTACACGATTTAATTCCCCCATCATCATCGGACGCCCCGACGAACGGCTGGTCTCCATCCTTACGCCGTGGACATTCCACCCGTCCGGACGAAGCGTTTCGCTTCGTCATTTATTATACGTGCGGCAAAGGTTTGGAAAAATCTGTCTGCGTCAGTGTTTCCGTCCGATTACAATATGGGTGTCTTCAAGGCAAGAGTTAATAGGGGGCTACTGAATTAGTGCGACTTACCATCCACGACTACGTTACCACTTACCATCAGGTGGAACGTAGTAAGCACTAATTCAGAATGAAATAAAAAAAAACCATGTGGGACTCACCGGCAAGCCAGTACTACCCACTGAAACCCATCATCCGTCTCAATGTGGCTCAGGTCTGCCGAAGCAGACCACACAGCGAAGAAGATGCTCCACAGCCTACTCTGCTATCAGAGAAGTACCAGCAGCAACCTGCATGACATAACGCCCACCGAAGTGGGCCCAAAGTGACTGATAAACTGTCCCACCTGCGCGTTTCTTGGCCGAATTGCCGGACGCTACTGAGCTTCCCCACTACAAAGTGAAAGCTCCTTTCCATTGTCCTTTGACATTTTGCTTATTTTTTTCTATGATCAAGTTTATTATTATATTTTTAGGAACCAGAAGTGAAATTGAAATAAAAAAACAAAATCAATTTACAAAAATAAAAGAATTCTAACATCTAATAATTTGAAGAAATATTATTCTAAATTACAGAAATAGGCAAGTTGACTTTTTACACGGACAGAGGTTCCCCTTATACTACTTGACACTGCACAAAATTCGCGCCGAATGAAGCGCGCACAGGTTTATATCGACTTACCGACACCACCACTACTTGTCATCCCTTCCACGATGACGTCTCCTCACTATTCCTCTAACACGGCCTCTCCTGACTGGAGGACGTCCTCGTACTCCTGCGTCTCATGCTGCTGGATGCCCACTGAGCAGGAGGGCACAGGCTCCGTAGTAGGCTCGCGAGGCACATTGTTGCTCCTGGCAGATTGCTCAGGCGTAGACTCCATATTGTCATCATCGTCTGCACTTGAGAACATAAAACATATCTGATTGAGACGTCAGTAATTACCGGGGATACATCGATCCATAGTTTATCACAATAACAAATACCAGAGAGGAAGCACGACGTTAGCTATCTCTGACCGTAAGAAACATAGGCACGACGTTAGCTTATTCCTTACATCAGCTCACCTGCATGGCATAGGCACGACGTTAGCGTACCATGAGACTCGCACGAATGGCAGAGGCGCCACGTTAGCGTACCACTTTTAAATCAACCACATGGCATAGGCACGACGTTAGCATACCATGCGGTCTTCACTACTGTACTGTACTGTGTGACAGTAGCACAACGTTAGCTTGTCCACACAAGTACCACATAATTTCACCCTCAAAGAAGGCAGTACACGTATCAGGTGTCCACTCCCCTCGCCATGGCACCATAAACTCTACCGCAGCCCGAGTCGCCTTTCCGTACGAGCCTGCCAGCAGTCGTAGCTCGTAGTGGCCGTGGGGAAGCGCCTTGACCACATGATATGGCCCGCGCATGCCCGAGTCGAGTTTGCCAGTCGCTTGTGCCCGCTGCTTAACGGTCTTTGGGATGGGAGCCTCAACTAAGGCTTAGACCTTTTGTTCGCTCGGCTGCACCTGACCCTGACTGATAGTCCATCCCAAATAATCTATTTTAGTAGCCAAAAAAAGAGCATTTCTTTAATGTAGGTAATAGTAAATTACGAAAAATAAGAATAAACTAAGCACAATAATAGAAAAAAAATCTTTATGTGGGTAGGTAGACTTGTATAGCTAAATAGCAAAATAGAAATTCACAAATTTATTTAAGATTACTCACAATTATACTCAATATCATTGTAGGTAGTAAGCAAAAATTAGAACGTACTCGCCAGGGCTTTAGTGTCATATACTTTACCATACAGTCACGCAGGCTACACAATACCTACGTAACAGCAAGGAACATGGAATAACTTCACTTTTTCGAACGCAACAAGAAAAATAAAAATAAAACCGTTAAGTAATTCGAATAGTCAAACTGCCGTATTTCAGGAATGCAAAGCGAATTAGGTCACGTGAAATGAAGCGCGCACAGGTTTATATCGACTTACCGACACCACCACTACTTGTCATCCCTTCCACGATGACGTCTCCTCACTATTCCTCTAACAATATATTATAAATAAAAATATATATAAATATGTTGGGAATTTATTACAACAACGCCATCTAGTTCATCGTGGCCGTGGCCGCCATCGTGGTAGGCTCCGGGGCTTGTGTTACTAATACCAAACAGTTGATATACTACACATATAAATATTTAAATACATACATATTAAATTTAATAATATATAATACAAATTAAATATATTTTATTATGCAACCAAGAATGCAAACGTTGAGTCTTTCTCTTGATATACATTCATATAGGTTAACTCCTCATTACTTCCTTCAGGGACCACTTTTTCTCTTGTTACTGTCTCTATGATCTTGTATACTCTCACAATTTTTCGAATCATTATATTGGCACAGTTCTTATACATACAATTCTCTAATAAAGGTCCCTAGTACTTTTTTGAACGGTACATAGTTTGATATTAATAGAATAATCCACAAATATATTTTCAGATTGTGAAGACTTTGAAAATCTTAGAAAAGAAGACCTCGAAAAAGAATTACGGAAGTGGCGTATGGACGATTTCGATCATTTGTGCGGAGAAGTCAAATTAATTTACTAAATAAATAATAGTTTTTATGAAGTATAAATAAAAAAGTGTTTTTTTGTTGGCTTCTAAAACAGTGTTCCGCAAAGTGTGTACCGCGGCACACTGGTGTACCGTGGTTATTAATTGGTGTGCCTCGGAAAAATAGGGTTATCTTATAAAGTTATCTCTAGTAAGTAAGTAAGGGTAAAAAAATATATTACACATACTAATATGTACATCAATCAATAATACTTTATGTAAGTCCCGGGACCTCACGAACGATGCGTTTTGTTTCGTTCATCTAATTCTGTGGATTTGTTTGACGCGGGCCAATGTTCGTTTGGATTTATTATTAAAAACTGATTTTTTTTTGTCGTGTACCTCCAAAAATTTTCGTTTTCCTAGATGTACCTTAAACACAATATGTTTGCGGAACACTGTTCTAAAATATACATCTATTTCAAATTTGTAGTTTCTAATAATTTAAAAACAATATTAAAATAAAGTACTATAAAATTTAATTTATTTTGATCAAATAATCTCTTACAATTTTATTTAAATATTCTATTGTTATTATGTATTATAATTATTTTTTTTTTATGGGACAAAGGGGGCAAACGGGCAGGAGGCTCACCTGATGGTAAGTGATCACCTCCGCCCATGGACATCTGCAACAGGGCTTGCAGATGCGTTGCCGGCCTTTCAGGAAAGGGAGGGAGGGAGAAGGGAGAAGGACGGGAGTAGGGATGGGGAGTGGGCCTCCCGGACTCTCACTCACCGGACGAAACGCGACAGCATAGCTGCCACTTCACGCCGGTCTTCTGTGAGAGAGTGGTACTATACGGGGCGTGCCGGCCCATTCGGCTGCTACCCGAAGGTAACAAGCATGGCACTACCACTTGTAAAAGTTTGAATCGATCAAATCAAGTGGGATATCTTCTATTAAATAATTAATTATTTTATATTTACTAATTTTATAACTTTGACAAACTACATAATGTAAAATATTTACTTACGGAATAATATGAAACTACTATAAAAAATAAACTGATTTCAAATTTAGACTGTTGTTTCCTTCTTTCTGATACTATCTCGTACCTTCGTAGATGTGAAGTGGGTACGGAGTAGGTACATCTCGCTCACTCCTACAGAAAACTAAATGCTATCTCTGTTTTAATAATTTTCTTTTATGTAAAAATTTGAACATATCATCGCATATTATAAATCTCGTTAATTGTTTTTAATGTATTTTGTACATACATTACACAATAAATTTGGCGCTAATAAAATTTATATTTATTCGAATATGTGCGTATATTGCGAATAAAAATGTTATAGAAATAGTCATAATATTATATATCGCTTGTTTATATTTCAAATTCAAAATATGTATTTTATTCAGCATAAAATTATTACAATTTTTTTACTGAACGTTACTGAGTCTACTACCAGTTCGGAAAGAAGAAGCCGCTGACCTGAGAAGAACTGGCGAAAGAAACTCAGCATAATATATATATATATATATATATATATATATATATATATATATATATATATATATATATATATATATATATATATATATATATATATGATCATGAGATGGTCGTGCTTTCCCATAAGAAGTTTTCTATTGTTTTTCATTTTAGTGAACCGAAATCCCAACTCATGAAGTATTTTTATCAACGTCTTTTCAGACCAATCGTAACTAATAGGCTCAGATAATTTTACAGTCGTCAGTTCTTAAATCGTAAGTGAATTTAATTCTTCAAATAGCATCATAATCAAAATCGTACTTAATTAAACGTTATTTTTCTAGGTCTATCTTGGCTCTCTTAAGTTGGCGGGGGGGTAATTGATTTTTTTTGGCTAATTCAATTGTTCTTTAACTGTTCTTCAATGTTTGACCAAATAGTTTTTTTGTTCGTTTTTTATTTATTTTTTTAATTTTCAAAAATTAAATCTCAAGTTAGCGCCAACTATAGATTTTTTTCATTTTTTTTAATACTTTGAAACTATCTCTTATGTGTTCGTCCAAAAAAACATCTGTTCGGCCTTAATTACCTTACCTTTTTACCTTTCCTACTATGGGGAAAATCAAATCATTTGACACCGGACTTTTTGTGAAATTAAATTATGATGAATATGGAGCAGTTTCATGCTATATTATCAAGAATCACCACGATTATTTTGTTGAAATACTGAATCATTATCAATCACTGACCTCTATAATACCACTGGACTGGCTGTTGTCAACGTGCTTTCGTGGCTGCTTGATATTCGCCATTTTGGCGCTGTCCGCCGCTGTCGTACGTAGCGAGAGTTTTTGGTACTAAAACTAATGATGTCGATATAAAGATTTTTATTTTTATTAATCAATAACCGTATCATCATAATTACTAATTATGTTATATTAACAACGAAAATGCAAAATTACTTTACAGTAAACAAACACTTCTCGCTGTCTTTTGCAATATACGTCAAAATTAGTTCTCGGGACTCTCGCTAGTGGCGCTTCAAATGGACACAAAAAAATTGCTGTCAAACGTTTGGAACAGCCAGTCCAGTTGTATTATAGAGGTCAGTGTTATCAATGCAAAGAATTTTTTTATTAATTATATTTACATTGTTAAATTTTTTTCCAGCTTAAATGCCTACGTATTTAAATGTCCAGGAACGCCAAAAGAAACCTTCATTTTACTAAAATGTACACTACAGTAATGGCGAAAGGTTGCTAATTTATTTTTATACACTCCGAAGATTTGTATATCTAGTTTCCAGACGTGACTTTTTATTTAGGTAACTAGCTGGTCCCAAAAATACGCATAAAATATATATTATTTTGAAGCCTTATTTAAATACTTTTTATTTATTTTAGGTCTAAGAACGTGGCCAGAAAGTTTATTCGTGAGACTCTTTTGTGCCAAATGACATTTTTTTTTGCAAAAATGGTTTGTCAATCTATCTTCCTACGATATAATACAACACATATGATGGTTAGCCAGGGCCTATAGCCAACCGGCATTCGTTATGAAGCGATTCGATTTCTACAATCGTCATCGCTTAAACGCAGCGTATGCATCTTGAACTTTAAATCACTAATAATTGAAATGAATGTACTTTGTCTAGCATCATCTATTCGTTGACAACAGATCACGTGACATATCTAAGTCATATGTCAAACCCATACATTTTGGACTTTTCTACTATCGCTTTCGCTAATCGATTGTTACTTTGTCTAGGCCCTCTGGTATTTGTATATTCTAATAAAATTAAATACATGTTTTTCATCGACATAGACACGACAATGTCGATGATAAGCTCATCGCTATCCAAAAATTTGCTTGTGACAACCTGCATAATAACGAAAAAGAACAGCATTGTATGTCTCTTTCCTACGCACTATTAACATCGTAAGTAAAAAAAGATAAAATCAATTATACATTCTTTTCTTATTTTAGCCCGGGTTCCATGCTGTGATTGTTCCTTGTGAAATAATTACCTACATAACTTCCAAATGTTGAAACTTTTCAGCAGGAAAACGAGATGGCGTTGTACGTTTTTAAAACGCGCTAGCGTTTGGTTCAGTTTGGAAGGATAAATAAATGTAGTAATCTCTTACACAGACACAAATAGTAATAACTTAAGATAACTCAAAACAATTTTTGAAAGTCTCCTTTGAGAGACTCCAATTGGTATTATTATACAAGATACACTATACTGAGTATACTCGTACAGTACAGTATACAGGTGAAGTCAGAAGTGTGAACGAGATAGTAGATACATAGTTTTTATAAACTTCTACACTTTACTCTTTACTCTTTAGTAAATAAATAAATTAAAAATTGCCTATGCAGTTAATTATTTGTAAATTATTTATTTAAAAGTATCTACTATCTAGCTTTAATTTTTTAGTTAGTCTTATAACCAAAAACTAAAAAAAAGATTGCAAATAAAATAGACGCTTAAAATGCATTTACGATTAATTATTATTAGTTATACGCTTATTATAGTCCGTTCGCGTTAAGAGTGAAATGAGTCATCAATGCAACTACAGGGTAAAGGTGTTTTCACAGTGGTCTCAAACTTCTTCAAACAAATTATGTTTTTAAACATTAAGCTTAATGGATATATAAAATTACTTTTAACCTAAGCATTTTACTATGTATTCGTTTCTTTTTTTTCACGTAGAATACTAATCTGTTCTCTCGGACACACCGCATGCAGTAGCTGCTTTTTGTAATAAGCTGTCCACAGGTAAAAGTGGTTTGTGGTCCACAGTCGAATTTAAATCACACTGTTTAAAGTACTTAAACACATTGTAAATTAGTTTTCTTTCTCCGCTATGAATTACCGAACCATTTATATTTTGATTTACACTTTTATAGTTGGTATTATTTTGTTGGCAATCATTGTTCTAGTCAATAAAATATGATTATTTCTTACATAGTGCTCTAAGATTTTTTACTAAACCACTTTTTAAATGCAAAGCAGCATATTTTTGTAGGAAAACAGCAACTGACAAGGTTATACAATTGATATAGAGCTGTTTCTTTTCTTTTAAATATTATAAGGAAATAGAAAAATTATTAGTCGCATGGCTTACCTGTTATAAAACAATTTGGATTTTAAAAGCTCATGGTGCGAATTAAACAATAAATTGTCTTGAAATAAGAATGTTTTTCAATGGGCCATATACGCCCCTATAGTAGAGTTAATACCTCGCTGCAGACTCGGCCATAAATCATAATCGGACTAGGGATGTGCGCTAGTTGCGCGCGCGCAAGGCCACTATCGATAACGGAATCATCAAGGTTACGACGTAAACATACTGCATTAATTAAGTATGCAGGGTAACTAATGGGTACAAATGTGATTAACTAACTAATTATTAAAAACTAAAGAGGGTAATTAGCAAATATGTTTAGCCTATTTAGTATAACTATTTTAGTTGTGCTGTGCTATTAAGTATATTTAAATCGCTACAAAAATAAATTAGACCATTACGTGTCAAATAAACGTGTTTTTATTTCTATCACCCATTTATAAAGATACAAAAAAAAGGAACTATCGATATCACTCATCGACTGCAGTAATGCACAGCGTAGCAATGCACAATGCCGTGCCATAAGGCCCCTGAGTGGGAAAGAGAACGAAACACTCGAATGATTTATGGCCGAATCTGCAGCGAGGTATTAACTCTACTATAGATGTCTTCTTTTTACGTTTTTTTAGGATAAATTTACTTTATTTTCGCCGCATGGGATATATTATGTACTTATTATATAATATTTTTTGGAAGTCTCACTAGGTGAGAAAGTGAGACTCGTGAAATACCTACTAAATGTTTTTATTTGGTTATCAATTAATTATTGTAACAATTATTTGTTTCACTATGTAAGACATACTTAAAAAAACGCATATGGCAAATGAAGGCATTTCGAATTTCTCTCTTTGCAAAAAAGATAATAGGTACTTTTAATTGGATGGTTTTATTTTTAAGAGAAAGAAATGCTCTATCTAACAATCTACAAAATATATTTTGATTTCCTCAGCTCAATAAATATTTAGTTTAGTGGCTTGAAAGACATAAGTGCGCACATTCGTTCTGAATGAGATGATAAACAAGGTAAGGCCCGTAGGTTGTTTCAAAACTAACTAATTTTTCGATTTTCTATTTATTTCAATTTAGTCTGGAACTATTTCAATAGCCTTTTTTCGCGACAAACATTACTACACTTCCTTGGTACCTACAAGATTATTTTGTTAAAATCGCTTATTACTATGAGATAATCAATCAGCAGTCACTGTGAATTCAGAAAAAAAATTATCGATCTCATTTGTATAATTTCTAAAAACTAATCAAATGCTCGTTACTATTATATTAATGGTCTTAATCATATTGTTTATCATAATAATGAAACATCTTTAGATTTATTATCCTATCATCAGCAATAAGTTCAATGTTTGTGTACAAATGACTCACTACATTTTATATAACAAAATATATTACCAACTAATATTAAATGATAATAAATATAAATATCGGTTTCTGCTCATGGTTTTACATTTGTTTTTCTATTTTTTTTAACGCACTACCCTAAAACAACCCTCCTAATCGATTTCAATACGGCGTCCGATCTAATACTAAAGATATATCATTAATTGAAGGGTACAGGGGCTAAGCAAGAATGTCACAAAATTATTATTTTTTTATTTATTAACATTGCATTCTATAATACGTGGCAAAATCTTAATGTTCCCATACTTTTCAACTTTTTTAATTTTATGCGAGATCCTTTGTTTTACCCCTGTACCCTGACCCTTCATAATATATCGTATAAAGGCAAACCCAACCGGTTTACAATCATTGGCAGGAGTTGGTGAGTGAAACTAATACATACAGTAGGGGTTTATTCACTGATCATAATAATAACACTCACAACACAAGGTAATTCATATTTTTAGAGAAAATTAATAAAAACTGAACGTGAGAGAGTAAGATAACAAATAGGATTTTGTATATGTGAGACATAGACGATTACATCTAAAATGTGTCGAATTACTGAAATGTCATTGTCAATTATCGTAATTCCTAACGTCGCCATATTTAGTTCCGCGATTCTATGGATATGTGTGAAACTGCTTTCATCGTAAATTACTAAATTTTTTTCGACTTAGATAACATAGGTTCATAAGTTTAATCTTCAAACCTTTGTTTCTTTCTAGGTTAAAACATGACCATATCGCACGAGCCGAGCCAGCGAAGAAAGCGTGCCGCGGCAGCGCCCGACGAATGCTACATTCAAAGTCTATTTTCTCAAAAACTATGTATTACGTTGTAATGGAAGTAGTATAGAGATAATAGGAAGCATCTCCCCTTCCACTCCACTGCTTCCTATTTCCATCGTCTTGCCAAACGATTGCAAACCGCTTCTGGGTAAAAGTATAGCTCAATAAAATGTCGTTATAATTTAATGTTTTACGAATTTAAAAGCTTACGAATTTGCCAATCTCGCACGTTACTAATTTAAAGGAATAGATAAAATATTGAGATAATAAGAAAAAAATATTTATAATTCTTCTTAAAAAAATATTGTTGTAAGTTATTATTGTAAGTTTAAAATTCTTAGAACTAGTTTTGCGTCATTGAACAGTAGTAAACGCATGATAATAATATAATATCTACGCTCAAAGTAAATTTTTATTTCAAACCTAGAATCCTTACTTTTCCCGAGATAAAAATTGCATATAGTATCTTCGTCCTTATTCCAGATATTTTTACCCATTTAGGACTAATATAAAAAAAAACGTTAATTTTAGTTAAGATTTACCTTTAAAGTTATTGATATTTAGTTTTATCATTTAACAAATTTCATTTTTACAGTATAAACTACTTATTACAAATATGTTTGTTTCTTATCTATAAATAAAATATTTGTTACAACTATTGCATAAAACAAAACTAATTACTTTTTCCTAAGTAGGTAAAGTCTATATTAAGCTATACTACCAAAGTCTATGAAACATATAGTCGGCCAACGGACGTGACAGCCAGCCCAAGATGCCATACACTCGCTTGGGACATTAGTGTATGGCAGCTTGGGCTGTCACGTCCGTTGATCGACTATATGTTTCATAGGCTTTGATACTACGATGATTGTTTACATAGTTCAATGATGACCTGTCGTATCGAGATAATTTACTTCGGTTCTCATTAACAACTTTAGTTGCATGGACATCGCTCGACGCGTACAGTTCTTTTTTAAATATGAAGCGATTACTCATATTGTTTGCTTTAATTGTTCTAATACAATACAGCGAGAGCCGGTATACTGACTGGCTACCAAACAGTCTTGTTGATACATTCACAAATAGAACGGCTCGTATTACTAATTATGTCCGCTCAAAAGGGGCTCGTCTTAAACAATTTTACGTCGATAATTTGCGGAGTAAAATAACTTCTTATTTCGGCAAGAAAGATAAATCAGAACCTGAACAAGTGCTAGAAGGTAGTCAAGTAAGGATGAGAAGAAAGTTCCAAGGATACGTTGATACTGCAGAGGCTAATGACCAAAAGATATTTGATGCTATCGCTCCCAACGAACTGGAATTTGCGTGCAATGATAAGGACCCCAGTATCCAAATGACAACTCCACAATTGATAGCGTTACACGGATACGTTTCGGAATCACATACTATTGTGACAGAAGACGGTTATATACTCACAGTTCATAGGATACCTTATTCACGGAATAGTAAAAGCCGGATTACTCCCCGAAAAACGGTTCTTCTGCATCATGGCCTTCTCGGCAGTTCAGCTGATTGGGTCATGTCAGGTACAGAAAAAAGTCTTGCATACATATTATCTAATGCTGGTTATGACGTGTGGTTGGCTAATGTTCGAGGGAATTCATACTCCAGAGCTCATGTAACTCTTAACCCAGACAATTTCGCATTTTGGAATTTCACCTTCCATGAAGTAAGCCAGTATGACCTGCCAGCTGTTATTGACTATATAATGGAAACAAAAGGATGGGAAGTTAAAATTAACTATATAGGACATTCGATGGGCACCACTATTTTGTTCGCTTTACTTTCCACGAAAACTCAATACAATAAAGTCTTAAGAGCAGGGTTTGCTCTGGCACCTGTTGCTTTTATGAGCGATATCAAAAGCCCTATTGGAATACTTGCAAAATACAGTGACAATTTAGAATATTTATTTAAACTTCTTGGCGTTAATGAATTCTTACCTCAAAATTCTGTCTTGAGGTGGTTGTCAAAGCATGCCTGTGAAATTGACCACTTTGAGGAAGCAATATGTGAAAACTCATTGTTTATTTTGTGTGGCTTTGATGCAAAACAGTTTAATAGAAGCTCACTGCCTATAATACTTGGTCATGTGCCTGCTGGAGCTTCTACTAGAACCTTAGTGCATTACGCCCAAGAGATTCGCAATGGTGGACGGTTCCAACAATTCGATTACGGCCCTGAAGAAAATGTAAAAATATATGGAACTACTGTTCCCCCAGAATATCCTTTACATAAAATTACTTTGCCAATAGCTTTATTTGGGGCGAAAAACGATTGGCTAGCAAGTGATGTTGATGTGACAAATTTATTTATGCACCTCTCAAACCCCATAGAACATTATATCGTGCCGCTTAAAGAATTCAATCACATCGATTTTCTATGGGCTATCGATGCACCGAAATTAGTTTACGCGAAATTATTGCAATTATTAGAAGAGGGGGTCTCTACATCTTCGTATAATATGGACATAGATAAAGAAAATTATAATAGTGTAGATTCATTAGCATCTGAAGTTCCTGATGTACGAATTTTATAGGCAAACTTATGTTGTTTTAACTAAATTTTTCTTCCTTATAATATTGTATTTGTAATTTAAGTACTAAGTTATGTGCTGATTTTATAATTCATTGTAAATAAAATATTATGATTTCTTATCTCAATGTTATGAAACTATAGATAGTAATAAGCCTTGCTCGAAATACAAAGATTTCAACATCGCGCTAAGTTAACTATACCGGGATACATATTTTGTTGTAAACCGTAATATTAGTACCGGTAATATCCTAATACCCCTAAACCCTATCAGTACTCCTACTCGTAGTAGGATAGAAATTTCCATAACCTCCATGCTAAAAGTTTGATAATATACATATAACACCGTCTTTTGCAGAACTATTTGAAATCATTATGTTGAATATATGCGATTCTAAATCGGTCCTCTACTTCTAGAGTTTATTATTTACAAACAGACATACAAGCTCTTCATATTTATGTATAAACAAAAATTGCTTGATATCATCATACTAACTAACACTTTTAGAAACGAAGTCATTATACAGATTTAGATAGAATAATTTAACGAGCAGAACTACGGGCAAAAGCATGTCAATATATTCTAAAGTTTAGCTTTTCTACTCTTATCCTCACATATTAAATACTCGTATATATTCATAAAACATTTTATAAAATATAAGCAAAATAGCACTAAATAATGTAAATAATTAATAATTAAGACAATTACCAAAAATAATTCTGACACATAAAATATTAATAATTCTAATAACAGATGCGCAAATTAGATCACTGAGCTGAAAAGATAGATACATATCTTTTAAATACAAAGATATATATCTCTTTTAGCTCATTTGTTTCAGTCAGCTTAGTTAAAAACAGAGTATATTGCTGCTTATAATATAAATGGAGATACAGCTTCGCCATTTTATTGCGCTAGGTGATAAGGGTGGGCCTCTCCAGATTTTTTATGATATTAGGACACAACCATAGAGTATATTCTCTAATATACACATAATCTGTAAAACGCGGCTTGCAATATTACAACTTATATACATATTACAATTTACATACAATCTTGAATCTTTTATCTTACAAATTATACATAATGTTACATTAACAATTAACATAGTAATTAGTATTTAGTAACTAAGAATTATAATTAACGAACATATTATTTTACTGTACTAAATGTTCAATTTTGATTTTATATAAAATATAACTCATTTTAATCGCAATTCTCAGTCTCTGCAGGTGAGACTTCCAAAAATATACGGTACGAAACCGCGGGCAATAGCTAGTTTTAGGGGTCGTGTCTGTACATGAATGCTTGTGCAGTGCGTTACTTCTCTACTTAAGCTTCCAACGTAACCAAACCATAGCGCGTTTTAAAAACGATCAGCGCCATCTATTTTCCGTCAAACGAACTACAAAATAAATATTCTAGTTAAAATTATTTAAAAAAACAACAATAATTTAATCATAAAAAGGATTTAGATCAAAAATATACTTAAGCTGTTTATATTGTTTAATTTCAGCAATGATATTTTAACTATAGATATGTTATACGCTCACTAAACAACCGAAAAAAGTGTTCCGCGCTGCACACATACACACTTTTCATTCAAGGTACATGTCAAAATGATAGAAAGGGGATAGTCGATAAAATCAATAAGAAAAAAAGAGACAGCTAATGTTGTCAATTGCGCGTCAATGTAAACAAACATTAGTCTAGCGACCGATGACATATCAGAATATTAGGCAAATAATTGAAATATATTAATAAATCGAAGTATTCTGCGTTCTTACATGTGGTATGAGATCCCTTGTGTTTTATTAAATTTGGTATCATAATTGGTGCATTTCCTAAATACACAGGATGGCATTTTTTTAAATTTTGTAGCAGCGTACCACTCGTCGCCATGCGGTGACACTGACTAAAGGCAATACGTCCTAATTAGGATGTTTTCGAGTTTTCACGATTGCGCGCTCATAACATATCTATAGTTAAAATATCATTGAATTTCAGCCTTAAATTAATGTGTCTATTACAATAATTGTTGTAAACAATAACACATAGAACGATAGTTTCATACATAATTCCGCTCAATATTGAAGCACCATAGAATGAATGTGTGCGTAAGTGTCACGTAATTGCAACCGAAGGCACGAACACATACAGCCAAATAATGTTGCCAAGTAATTTTTACCAAAAAAATTGGTACACTTTTCTAATTTTGCCATTTGTTGAATATGAATTATGAAATATATTTGTTTGCATTTAATTCATGTGAATTCTTATACACATTGTATTCAGATGTAACGAATCGTCAGAATTCAGATAATAATATGGTTGGGCTTGGGCTTTATTGTTTTTTCGTTACTAAAATTTTAAGGGTGCATGTATGTTTGTTTGACGACGCATTTTTCTGAATCTAGTAATCGGATCATCATAATTATTTTTTATTTGCTTACATTTATTTAAGCTAAGGGGATTGCTTTTTGAGTATGGTGCCGAGGTCGGCCCTAGCTACGTCGACCAGTGATGATCCATTGTAGCTCAATCTAAGGGGATAGTAATGGTTTAATGCCAAATAGTACAAGTATCTGTGAAATGTGATTTTCTTTTTCTTATTTTTATTATGGAGATGTTTTGACACCTTTCACTGCACAGCAAGTCATTTTTAAATAAAGCGGGAGCTTAGACTATCTAGCCAAAAAAGTGGCTTCAATTCGCTTGGACCTACTCACCTTCTATGTGTTATTATTCTAAGGTCCGATTTCACCAAAGTAGAATAAATTTTATTCCTAGGATAAAGCTGTTATTTACTCTCAGATAACCATACTTTCATTTCACCAACTACTTATCCTAAGCATAACAAAGTTATACGAGAGTAACTCTTATACCACCAATTTTGAAGGAATAACCGGCTTATTCCTCAGATAAAATCAAAATGGTGGCAAAATTATGTCACCTGAGCGCTTAGAGTACATTATTACTGAGCGGCCATTACATAAATAAATAAATATAAATAAGCATATAAGTTAGCACTTCGTTTCCTTTAAGATATTTTTTTTAAAACAGTAAACACAACACAAAGCAAACTAAATGAAATTTAAACACCAGGCAGCGTGACTTTACAGATAGTTTGTTTGAAAAATAGCACTGACACATTGACACAAGTTCAAAGTGACGACTAAATTAGAAATGTCCTGTTATGCTATACTGTATTGAGACCATGACAAGCCTATTTAATTTGTCTGCATTCACTTATCTAAGAATAGTAAATAGTAATACTAGGAGTAACTTTTTGTCCTTACAAAGTGGTGAAACGTACTATAAGTTATTCTGAGAATAAATGCAGCGAATAATTTTATACCTGGCATAGCTATTCTTCGATTACGACACCATTGGTGAAATCGGACCTAAGAGTAATAGTAGTCGCAAATGACAAAATGTAAAGACAATGTAACGAAAGAAAAAGATAATGCTAATAAGTTACATAGGTACCTATTTACGATTTAATGCTTATAATATTATATAATATCATACAAAAATATTTGTAGAGTTTTGGTCGGTATTTCTACACAAGAGTCATACATTCGATTCTAACGTCAAAAAAATCACCTCTGATCCTTTAATAAATACACAAAATAAATTGAAAACATATATATTACACGAGTACAAATGTTTTATAAGAAGTAAAAATTAATTAATGTTGGCAGCCGATAGTTTATCGGACAAAATTATACAATTAAAAAGACTTTTGTCGATACCTAAATATTATATTCCAAATTCTAACAAACAAAAAAAGAACAATAATTTTAGATTTATAATTTTAGTGTCTAAAACTTTGCAATTTGCATCTATTGCTACAATATTTGCGTGTTTTTACTTTTTACTACTTAGGTTAGTTAGGCATCGTGGATTTTCCCGTACTTTAATTCTATCTAATCTTGCAACCAATATAAAGTTCACTTGACAAGTACTTTTATTGATACTGTTGTTATAAATATTAACACTTACTTTTGTCCGATTGCGGGGAATCCCAAACGAGAGTTATTTAACCCTTATGTATGTATTTTAAATAAAACTATCTATTTGGAATTTTAGCGGGAATTGTGGGAAACCAAAAGTCAAAATTAATTTTCGATTTTTGATTCCCGAGAGAAACAAACAATCAAGGTCACGAGAGAAACACCGGGAACCTAAAATGAAAATAAATCTGCGAGAACATAAAAAAGTTTTAATTATTTAAAATGTTTAGTAGCTATTCTCGGAAATATAAAAAAGTATTTTGTTCTTGTATTGGACTCTGTTCCCCTGTAATTAAGCATCGTTAGATTCGCCTTGATAACAAGAGTCATACCGCATACGAAGAATAATAATAGCACTAATTTGAGTGACCCGCAAAAAAGTTTTCGTTCAAATCATTTGATTGGGGTACAGTTTTTAAGTTGCGATAACAAAAGCTTAATATACAAATTCTAGTAATTCTCGCAGCTCCGGCCGCGCCCGAAGGATGAAAATTTACAGTTATAGTTAAGATTTTTTTGATGCCAAATCATAAAAAAATGCAAAGTAAAAATTTGGTCTAAAAATAAAATATCTGGAGAGGGCCACCCTCATTACCTAGGGGAATAAAAAAAGCCTACGACCTATAATTCTCAGACCTACCTAATATACACAAAAAAATTCATGAAAATCGGCCGTTTCGGAGGAGAGTACAAACACTGTGACACGAGATTTTTATATATTAGAGATAACTTAAATAACTTCAAACATAATAATATATGTACATATTATATTGTATAATATGTACGGTCTATGTTTATTCGTAAACTTGATCGCGTCTTTTCAGTTTGCTTATTGCGTTTTATTTTTTTTATACTTTTATACTTTGTGTTTTATAATTACGTAGTAACTAATACTTAATCTGTGTTTATAATACAATCATTCATGTATAAACATCGTGAAGTAGATACAACACCTACTAATATAAGTTAATCTTAAATTTTGATAATGCGATATAGTTTTAGAGCAAATATTATTATCAATAATTTCGTTTGTTTACTTATACATGTATTGTATATTTTGCTTCCCCTCTGACCGCGCAGAGGCGTTAGCAAGGGCCAAGGAGTATAAATAAACTCAGTTGATTCGATTCGCGCGGTCCTAACTCACGTGTTACAGTTAATCATGAAGTCTCTATTTTTTGTTCTTCCTTTGTTCATGCTAATTCATTACAGTGAAAGCCACATCGAATGGTTTACAAACGATGTACCGAACTTATTAAAATACAAAGGAAATAAAATAAAAAACTTTATTGAAACAAATGTAGAGTCAACTAAATCGTTTCTTAGGGTTCCAAAAAACTTTAGAATCGATGAACCTGACTTTAAGAATATTTTTGGTGCACAGCCGGTGGTATATAACACTATCGACGAAGATCCCAGCATCTACATGACGACGCCACAGATGATAGCTTCCCACGGCTACGTTTCTGAGTCGCATACAATAGTTACTGAAGACGGTTACATACTCACGGTTCATCGGATACCTTATTCACGAAAAGGAAACAATAAAAATAGTTCTGTAAATCAAGATACAGTTCTACTTCATCATGGCCTTCTCGGCAGTTCAGCAGATTGGGTCATCCCCGGGCCTGAGAAGGGACTTCCGTACATACTTTCTGATGCCGGCTACGATGTATGGATAGCAAACGTTCGAGGCAATACATATTCTAGAGCTCACGTCTTTTTAAATACAGATACCTATGCCTTTTGGAATTTTACTTTCCATGAAGTCAGCCAATATGATCTACCTGCTGTCATTGATTATATCGTGAATGTAAAAGGTCCAGGTGCAAAGTTGAACTATATCGGACACTCAATGGGAACGACTATCCTATTTGCTTTACTCTCTACGAAAACTCAATACAACAAAGTGCTGACAGCTGGCTACGCACTAGCTCCTGTCGCTTTTATGTCCAACATCCGAAGTCCAATTCATCTTCTTGCGAAATACAGTCATGATTTAGAATTTTTGTTGAAACTTATTGGTGTTAACGAATTTTTACCCCATGGAAGTGTTTTAAGCTGGCTATCACAGCACGCGTGTGAAATGAATAATTATGAGGTGGAGATATGTGAAAATTCAATGTTTATGTTATGTGGACATGATGAGAAACAGTTTAATCGTACCTTGTTGCCTATAATATTAGGTCATACACCAGCTGGAGCCTCGTCTAAGACTTTAGTACATTACGCTCAAGAGATCAATAATGCAGGAAGGTTTCAACAGTTCGACTATGGTGTTCAAGGCAATATTAGAGCGTATGGTACCATTGCACCACCAGAATATCCTCTAAACAAAATCACTTTACCAATTGCTCTATTTAGTGCTGAAAATGACTGGTTAGCCGGCGACGTCGATGTCACCAATTTGGCTGTTAAAATTCCTAACCTTATAGAACATTATATTGTACCACTTAAAGAATTTAATCATCTCGATTTTGTGTGGGCTATAGACGCACCCACCTTAGTTTTTGCAAAACTGTTAGAAATACTCAAGAAACTTAGCGCTGTAGGTACATAGTTTTGTTCCTCGCTAAGTGTTTCATTTAAATAGTATTTATTATACAAAAAGTACTTACTATAGATTCTTATGACAATAATAATTAATATGTATTTACATTTATTTTTGAATATTTTCTAAAAAAATTTAATACTTTCTTAGATTTACGCGAATAATAATTTATCAATCTAAAATATACCTACATAGATATCAGTCAGTCAGTCACGAAACCTAGATAACTATGTACTTTTATAAATTACGAAGTACCTATTTTAACTTATATAGGTAATATAAAATATTTTTATTTAAATGTACATATTTTGTTAGACAACGCAAAATAGATGATAATATGATAATCGTTAAGTAGAAAATAGTGTGATTCATCAATTATTATTAACAAATAAAATTGACGCGGTGAATCTTTGACCGTTGAACTTGTTGACCAGCCAATAATGTTACTTTTTATTATAGTGAGAAGTTCTACTGACCGCATTCGATAATATTCTATTGTAAAAATATAATTTGACTTAATAATACATAAAAATATATTATTACCAGTAAAATGTGTATTATGGAACTAAAGGAAAAAATAGTATTGGATATATTTTTAAATAAAAAATTAGGAAAAGTATATATGCCTAGGTATCCTAGTAATTATTTATAATAATAATGATTATTTCTACCTTTCCTAAGGCCAAAAGGATATTTTTTTAAATACTAGGTAGATACGTTATACTTTTTTTAAATTTCGGAAAAACATTCACCTTTTCAACGGTCCATGACTAATTGGTACCACAATGCTATTATACGATAACATTATCGCGAAAAAGTATTCCAAAGATAAAATATTAATGGAAGTAGAAGATAGGTAATAATTGTATTTTTAAAATACCATAACTTAATCTTGTTAAGTTATAGACTAGATTCCAAGATATATCCACAGAGTACATTATTATATACTGATATATCTGACAAATCACAAAACATTGTAATTTGCGAAACGCTTTGGAAGGTGGCTCATTCCGGTGCCTGTTGTACCATGTCCATGGATGAAGCGTATTGTACTGTTTTTGAGTAGGGGAGGTTTCCCTGTCACGAAACTTTTCTAAAGTATATTCAAAACGTTTTGAGAAAATGTAAAATTCGAGTATTGATCATAATAATTGTAAAAGAGAAATATAAATGACTAAATAACACTTCTTATTAATGCATGGTGTTTGTATCAACCAAAATCTTATTTAATTGGTATTTTTAAAAATTTAACGTAATTCAATTTACTACTATTTATTATATAATATAGCGAATTATATATGGACATATAACATTATTTTAAACGAAAATATGGTTCGAACAATTTGTTACTTGTTAATGACAGCTGTCTTAAATGACATTTGTCAAAGTCAATAATTGACATATAAAAAATCAAGAGCTGAAAATTGAAATCTATACAAACTGAAATGAGATTAGATTTTGTAACATAATTTAACAAATAAACTGACTCAATATAAAATGGCACTTTCTAAAAACGTGCGTTATGTGACATTTTTAAGTGGTTTTGTTGGTTTACTAGGACTCACATTGTATCCTATTATTATAAGTCCAATGATTGATGTTAGTGAATACAGTAAGTTTTATATTTAGATGAAAATTATTGAGAGTAATTTTATATTACATAATACACATTATTAAATCACGACTAAAAACAACTTTCAGAGGAAATACAAAAAGAGACTAGGAAAAATATAAGACAAGAAGATATTCAACCTGGAAGTAAGTTGAAATTTTAGGCTTTTTAATTCATGACTTATGTTTACTTCGGGTTGGCTTTAGAAGTCGGCCACACGATTTTGGTGTTTTGGGGGGGTGGGGGGGTAAGGGGGGGGTTGTTAGCTACCCGATGGTACCACTCCCGCGGCGCGGAGATCCTTATTTTTTTTTTATGAATTTTTTAATTTCGTGTTTTTGTATGCGTATAACGGAACGTTTTTCCAAGTAAAAATTGTTTGGTAAGTAAAATGGAACGTAATTATAAGTGAAAAACATTATAAATTTGAAAATAAATAACACACAAAATAAATTTCTACTCAATACAAATAAAATTCAAATTAGAATTAGTTAGTCGAGTACCATAAGCATTACTAGGCCAGATTGGTTAGGTTAGGTTAGAACATGACCACAAACATAACCGACTTTCAGCTAAACACTAGGTCAGATTGGTTAGGTTAGGTTAGAACATGACCACAAAAATAACCGACTTTCAGCTAAACACTAGGTCAGATTGGTTAGGTTAGGTTAGAACATGACCACAAAAATAACCGACTTTCAGCTAAACACTAGGTCAGATTGGTTAGGTTAGGTTAGAACATGACCACAAAAATAACCGACTTTCAGCTAAACACTAGGTCAGATTGGTTAGGTTAGGTTAGAACATGACCACAAAAATAACCGACTTTAATATTTTTAATTCTAATTTGAATTTTATTTGTATTGAGTAGAAATTTATTTTGTGTGTTATTTATTTTCAAATTTATAATGTTTTTCACTTATAATTACGTTCCATTTTACTTACCAAACCATTTTTACTTGGAAAAACGTTCCGTTATACGCATACAAAAACACGAAATTAAAAAATTCATAAAAAAAAAATAAGGATCTCCGCGCCGCGGGAGTGGTACCATCGGGTAGCTAACAACCCCCCCTTACCCCCCCACCCCCCCAAAACACCAAAATCGTGTGGCCGACTTCTAAAGCAACCCCTTTACTTCTTATTTATTCATTATTTACTGCTCTTAGCACTTTCTGTGATTTAATTTTTAGAAGTTATATACAACTAGTTTCCTGATGAAATGGTCACTAAACATATTCGAATTGAATTATTAAGTTAATCTCCTATAGTAAATTTGATTTGTAATTATAATTGCGCCTGATAATCTTCATAAATTGACTTGTTTTTGGGAATGATCATATCTATAAATAATAAAGTGATATCTTTAAATGTAATATTAAAGTTAATAATTCTTTTTTAGATATGAAGGTCTGGTCTGATCCATTTGGGCGCAAATAGGAGTAAATAAAAATGATTATATTTAAGTATGGTATGTTTATTAGATTATAAAGTGTGATTTTTTAGAAAATAACTGACTGTACTTTTTATTTACACCTTATCCAACTAAGAAAGTTATTTTTATCACATATGATCTGGGCAAATTAATCATCATTCTCTTCCTTAAATATTACACAGATTTTTTTATATGTATTTTCCTCGATTTTTGGAGAGTAGATAATTTTTACTTGTCTCTTTACTTACCTAAAACACTTAGAAATGCCAGGCACCTGCAAATTTACTGATAGTGAACTACTCTGCTAATAAATTCCACTGCAGAAATGCTCAGTAAATGAATTTCCAAATTCTTAACTTTGAATATTAAAAGTAAAATACTTTAATTTATACCTATATATTTAAAAATAAAATTTATTAAGTTTTATAAAAACTGATTACAAAATAATAAAACTAGCAATATATTTTTAATCTTTATTTATTATCTTTGCAAAAGTGTCGTCATCATTTCCTTAAAAGTAGAAAAAGCTGACACATTGATTTACTACCTCTAGCGTTGATATATAAAAGCTATGCCTCTACTTATTTACATGGTTATACACATAAAAAAACACATAGGGTTTATAATTACAAAGTGAGTGAGTTGACATCTTGAATTTTCCAGCCAAGCCAATATGTATTAATTAATTATTATAATTAATTATTATTAATTAATTATTATTAATTATTATAATTAATTAATACATAAAATTAGTTGACATTCACAAAAACATAAGGTGGTCTATAAATTCAACTTGTCAACTTATTCAGAGCTTCTTATGGAATTTATCAATTAAAATATTAACCTATATTCTCTCAGTTCAAATTTAACTAACAATAATAACTAAATATAAAAGATATGCTTCAAAATATATTAATATATGTAACTAAAAATATGCATGCACCAATAGATTTATAATTATTAAGTAGTGGAGAGCGACTGAATATTTTTCGAATTAAATAATAATTGTTATTAATAATTGATTTTATTTATTGCCGTCTCCAATATAATTATTTGGTAACAAAATGAGAATTTGTTTCTGCGCTATGTCACAATAGCTTTCTTTCTTGACATTTAACATAGGATTTAAAGATTTATGACTTGAGTGAGCAAATGCAAGGCCTCATACCTCATTGAGCGTAAAAATTTAAAATAAATAACAAAAAGTAAAAATTGATATTATATGACAATTTTAGTAATTAAAATATTTATACGTAATTTGTTTAGTCTTAGAATCACACAAAGGCGTTTCATTAAACGCAAAACTTGTTCATACAAATTTTCCTATAACATAGTATGTACGAACACAAAACATCACAAAAATTACATTATTATATACATATTGCGCGAGAGACTATCATTTATTACAAAAATAAGAATAAAATTCACACTAAAACGTTTTAAAATCTATATGGACAGTTATGAATGATAATAAAATGGTATTGCTTTTCATCATTTAATCGTTGTTTAAGAAGTCTAAGTTGCTAACTCATTTTTTGTTAAACTGAAAAAAAACTTAAAAAAAGGGTGTTAAACTATGTACTTGTACAATATCTGTCAACTGAAATTTAGATATTGTAGTCGTTTCATAATATTAAATTCTTAATTCTGACTAGTAATTTCATAATTTGTGTGAATGGGAGTTAGCAGTTTAGAATACTTAGCCGATGTAATATAAGTACTAATACTAGAGTGTAGTAGATACTTTGTTTAAATTATTAATTGGATTTAAAATTAAAACAATTCATAAAATATGCAGTACATTGATCATTCATACTCGTATTTGTTTATGTCGAAATGAATAATCAAAAATAAGGTTATGCATAATGTGTAAAGGTGAATTAAGAATTTCAATATTAATATTAATAACAGAAATACAATGTTATAGAAGCAAAAAATATTATTCAAGATATTTAATTTCATAGTAATAAGGGTGTGATTTAAAAAAGATATTAATTTTAATAAGCTATTCAGACTAATGTGACCAGTAGCAAATATTTAATTATAACTTAATTAGCTTTACTCGAATAAATCGCGGTAAAAACCTACATAATGTTAAGAAAATTATATATTTTACTCAATGATATTTTAACTATAGATATGTTATGAGCGCGCAATCGTGAAAACTCGAAAACGTCCTAATTAGGACGTATTGCCTTTAGTCTGTTTCACCGCATGGCGACGAGTGGTACGCTGCTACAAAATTAAAAAAAATGCCATCCTGTGTATTTAGGAAATGCATCAATTATGATACCAAAGTTAATAAAACACAAGGGATCTCATACCACATGTAAGAACGCAGTATACTTCGATTATTTCAATTATTTGCCTAATATTCTGATATGTCATCGGTCGCTAGACTAATGTTTGTTTACATTGACGCGCAATTGACAACACTAGCTGTCTCTTTTTTATTGATTTTATTGACTATCCCCTTTCCATGGAGCATGGAGATTAGAAACCAGGAGAACCAAGGCCCTAGAATGTAGTGTCTCAGAAATATTGTCAAACCAAGGAGGCGCTGCGATCGCTATGTTGTCTCAATGCCTAACTTCACTCCATGCCATGGAGGTTAGATACAGGAGAACCAACGCTTCATACTAAAGCATTACCCGCTTGTCTCTGAAAATTTGTAGAGTTTATAGCGCGCTGCCGTCAATAAGTAGTATCTGTGAAGTTAGCTATTTATGAGTACTGTCACTATTGTGACAACGTGAAGTTAGGCATTGAGACAACAAAGCGATCGCAGCGCCTCCTTGGTTTGACAATATTTCTGAGACACTACATTCTAGGGCCTTGGTTCTCCTGGTTTCTAATCTCCATGCCCCTTTCTATCATTTTGACATGTACCTTGAATGAAAAGTGTGTATGTGTGCAGCGCGGAACACTTTTTTCGGTTTTTTAGTGAGCGTATAACATATCTGTCTATTAAAATATCATTGATTTTACTAAACAACTTGAACAAAAAAAATTAATGACTTTTTTAAATTTCATATTGACATATTTTCGAGATTTGTTTTCAAATAGCATCTTTTGCACATTAAATAAAATAGTAAATTATAATTAGAATAGAATTTATAGAAGTAAAATATTACTGTACTTTTTGGATTAAGTTTTTTTTTTAATTTATGAATTTATTTTCACTATTTTAAAAACAACATGTCAATTTTCTATTTACACATTTTTTTCACAAACATAAAATTATAGTCTCAAAAGACAAATAATACTATAAAATAAGTGAGTGATAATGATACCCTAATTATATTGTTTTATTAAATGTTAATTATTGCATATTTACATTCACTCATACTTTCCTTCAAAATAGCCTTTTTTTAAATGTATGAAAAACGAAAATTTTTATTTAAACGTTTACTATTAATAATTATTATTAAAAATGCAATTTAGTGCCCGTTGTGTCTTTTAAAATTAGAAAGTTAACCATAAATAACTTTCTTTTTAAACATACTTACATGTTAATTAAATATGTATGTTGAATATAATATTATTTGAAATGTGTATATAACAAAAATATTAATGCAAATTTCGTTGCTCTTTTTATAATTTAATACAAATTATTTAAAATACAAACCAACTATAACAAAGTTTTAATTCTACCATAGACAAGTTTGGTGTTATTTTATTATAGTCTATGCTCATATAAAAAAGTTATTCTAATGTCAAATTTCAAATATAAGTATTACAAGAGCATGTTTTAAGGGTAATATAAGTACGTATATGTCACTGTAAAATTGTGAATACCGTTAGATCAAAATCTATCACAGTGAAACCATCAAAAATTTTGAAATGGCAGAAGTATTATATTTACAATACAATATTATGACTACAATCTCGCAAGATTGTAATCTGCGAAAATATAATCAAACTGTTTTTACAATTTTACGTTGTCATAAACAACATTGATGTTTTGTTAACATTATATTTATTTATAAGCGCAGTCTTTTAATCTTTAATAACGCTATAACTATCGATATATAGCCATAGAAATGTATTTTTAATAACTATTTTCAAAATTAATAATATCACATTTGCGCGGAATACTTATATTAGCCTTAAAATCTCTAACCAATTATAACGTAGCAAAAATACATCATCTCATGAAGATTTACAGATGCCTAAATATAATAATATTACCGTGTATTATCACTTTTTAACTTTGCAATTTTTGTCCCTTGTTAGAAATATTATATAACAATTAATGCAAAAATTCGTCATCGTCGCCAACCTGTAAAGATTTAAATGAAAAATTAAAAAGGTTTACTAACCATTATTAAAAAAAAATGTTTTTATTAATTAATGATAAATATTGTAGTACAAAATATTAATCTACTGTGTCACTAATAGTGTAGTTAATACTTGATATAATATGTTAATGCAAAACTTTGATATATAAATATAATAAATGAAATATAGATAAAAATATTATATGTGGTGAAACAAAAATATAGGGTTTTTTCAGTTATTTTGCCTTCATTAAATTACTAAAAATTAAATTAAATAAAAAGGCATACCTGTAAGAAATATTCAAAATCGCTCCGATGGCAGTTGCCCTCTGTGGAAAACGTGAATTTGTGAAATGTTCCATCTTCACAGATAACTGTAATAACATAAATAATGAACTTACTATAAACTTTTTGACGTTGACAAAAAAGTATCTTATATGTTGACCAGCTTGCCAGCAGTTGGATAACCAAACAAAATTTATTTTTAAGATTTAAGATTTTATCAAAATCTGTATAGTGATTTTCTCGTAATGTGGTTACATACAGACAGGACAGACAAACATATTAATTATTAATATAAGATTTTTCAAAAAATAATAAATCACAAAATCTTTACGATTTTGTTAAATTAGAATTTTAGATTAGAGATTTTATTACATTGTGCTATATAGGTACATACATAGGCATGATTAGTCGTAATATAGAGGATTATGACACTAGATGCAGTATGTGTGCGTGCGAGTGCGTGTGTATGCGTGAACGTATAAGTGTGTGAATGCGTATGTGTACGTGTGACATGATTAGAGATTTTATTATATTGTGCTATGTACATACATACATATGCATGATTGGTAATAATATATACTAATAGAGGTTATTACACTAGATGCGTAATGTGTGCGTGAGAGTGCGTATGCATATGCGTATGTATGTTTTTGTGTGACTGACCGACGGCGCCGCCCTCGTCGCTGAAGGCGCAGAGCGCGCGCGCGGCGGCGGCGGGCGCGGCGCACACGTGCGCGTAGGGGGCGCGCGCGCGCCACACGTGCAGCGTGCCCTTGTCCGACACGCAGCACACCAGCGAGCCCGACGTGTTGAAGTTTATACTGGCCACGACAAATTATTGATAAGTTACATTTAATAAATAAATAAATATGTTGGGACGTTATTACAACAGCGCACTCTAGTTCCGCAGTAAACTACGTAACGTGCTTGTGTTGCGGATACCAGATAGTTGATATACTACACATAAATTTTAAATACATACATATTATAAATATAAACACACATGACTGGAGTACAAACATTCGTGATTAGCAAATGAATGCCCCCAGCGGGACTCGAAACCGCGACCGCTGGCGCAGAAAGTAAGTAGGTTAGTGACCCCTACTAGTAGGTTTGAGACCCGCTGGGAGCATAAATTTTGTGACACAATTTGTACTGCATTCATGTGTGTTTTTTAGATATAATACTAGCTATTCTCGCGGCCCCGCCCGTGTTCTAAAGACAGAAATCTAATTCTCATACATATTGAATATTAATAAATTATTCTTGTACCACTTTCACTGCTCACTAAAATATTGAAAAAATATCCCTTATCACCTATGAAAATAAGAAAAAGCCTGCAACCTATTTTCAGACCTACCAAATATACACAAAAAAAAATCGTAGAAATCGGTTAAACCGTTTTGGAGGAGTTGTTTTTTATATATTAGATGTAAAGTTATATACATATATTTAAGGTATCAGTTATCTGGTATTCATAACACACGGTTCGTGTTTTACCATGGTACTAGATGGTGCTATGTCCGTATATATTTATTTTTTATTTCATTACAATGAGGAAAGTTACAAGTACATATACTAAATTATATGAACAAAAGAAACTTACACTTAATGATTACTGTCAAAGTCATCTCCACGTGGAATAGTGGTGGCCCGATGAATGGCAATACTTACTTTAGGTTACTATATGGGGTAAGACACAATATAAACACCTAATCTAAAAAATTCAAGCACTTACCAATAAACATCCGCATAATCAGACCCTCGTCTCAACTCATGCAGCAGGTGTTTAGTCGCGGTATCCCACAACCGTATGATGGTCCCGCGTTCGGAAGCTGTGGCTAACTTCGCGCCGTTCGCCGACAGACTTATACAAACTAGATCTGTTTGGTGACAGCCCACGACTGCTGGGGAACTGGATGCTGCGCCTTTAACTGCTCGAGATACATCCTAAATGAGAGAAAATGAGTAATAATGTGGTTTAGAGAGTTTTGATTTTAAGTATTTGGTCGAATATAGTCATAATGTTAAATATATTTTAAGTGAGCTGAAAGTAGAGTAAGTGGGTTCTAGACCCTCCAATATTGTGTTGAAGTTCTGGTAGTCCGGCAATCCAGCCGGGTGCGAAACCAAGAAAGAGATGAGTTCTCTTTTTTGTACCATGCATTGTCTCTACTCTTGGACTCATAGCATTCATTATCGTTGCATCAGCATGTTAGAAGCTTATTGAATATTGAACTCTGTAGCATGCAGTATGTAGTCTATGAGTATGATAATGTATATATATGCGACTACGTTACGAACAAATCAATAATTAAATAAGGCATATTAGGCATATTATAATCACATATTTATAGAATATCATACATGGAAAGAATATAATATTATGTACTTGTTAGACAATTACAACGGTTACCATGGCAACATGGGAACGAATATTATATGTATACATTTCATTATCATATATTTCTTTATTTGTCGTGACGCATTTTCGCTTCATCGAGTTTCAAATCACAACGATTCTATAGAATTTTCCCTTCAAAACCTAATGTTAAACAGAAAACCAAACTTACTAATAATTGCAAAGAGCCCTTCCTATGCGCCGGCGCAGCGAGCAACTGCGGCGCGTTGGGGTCGGTCGCGAGCGCACACAGCGGGCGCGCCGCCGCCGGCGTGCGGAGCAGCGCGACGCGCGCTAACGATGGCAGTGATAACACTTGTATGGACGAACTTAATACTACCGCCACTCTGGAAAGTGAGGAATAACGTAGACCTATTAATATGTATTGCAATTATTATTAAATTTTGTTAAGATAATATGTTAAATGTTGTTTAGATTTAGTCAACTCAATCATCTTATTAAGGATATTTACATCGACAATATAGGGTACGGTAGGCGGATTTTTAAATATCATTATTGATTTAAATCATATACATTCTAAGCTGTTCCGCGTTCGAGTGGCAAATATAAAAATTAATAAATACCTCACACATTTTAATAAAAAACATATTTTAATAAATATAACAACCTAAATTATAATTAAATTAAATTTTAATAGTCATTTTATGTTATACTCACAATGTAACGGTAACACTGGTAAGGTCGAAAACTATTGTTTGAGGTCAAAGACACGTTATAAAAAAAATAGTAAATAATATAAGGAATTCAAACGAATTAACTTAATACAGGTAACTCTTATTTTATCTACTCTTAGTAGTTGTACTCTTAGTAGTATAATGTAAGTAGTAGTTAGAATACTTAGGCAAATAATATTTGATTATAAATAAAAGGAATATATTAACTTATAAATTATAATAAATAAGTAGTTATGTATTACTTTCCAAACAAACTTTATAATCTTTTCACACTACAAGCCATAGGGCTTTTTTAATTTAATTTCCAAAATCTCTTCCATAGTATTACATAGCATCTTAATAATTGGAATAGGCTGAAAAAATTTTAATCTTTACATTTATCAATAACGTTATATAAGCATAAATTTTTTTTCAAAATTTCTGCACTTCATATTGTACCAAGTTAAGTGTTTTTCTTAAATATTGATTATAAAAGTACATATTGGGTTAGTCGGTTAAGGTTATGATACGTTATCGATTTGAAGTAAATACAGCAAGTCTATAAGTGTATTGTATTGCAATACAAGTCACAAATATATGGAGATAACGTCACAAGTTCAGCGTTTAGCATAGCAAAAAAATCAGGGATAAACATTTAAAGGGAATTTGTTATATTTTGTTTCCGCAACATTTAAATGAAGTTGTATATTATAGACTTTTCATTAAAAAAATTTTACGCAGGATAAATAGTGTTCATATAAGTTAAATTTTAAGTTGCTTCGCTAGGGATCATCCCTAGATAGGTTTTAAGGGTTAATATGTACATAGATTCCTTAGAATTTTCAAGCCGTAAAAAGTATCCCATATGTATGTATCCGAATATTTCCGTTATCAAAATCTGTCCAGTGCAGTGGTTTTCTTGCGATGCGAACCGGACAGACAGACGGATATTGTAAAAACTATAGATTCGGCTTTTCTATCGATAATAGTGACTATTTCAATAAGAATATCCAAAAAAATATTTAATGTAGTTTCAACTCAGTAATTTAAAGTTTCATTACATAGTAGATTAATGAAAACACGAAAAGTTTGGTCCAAAAATATCCCAAGGTTAAAAAAGCTAAGGCCTTGAATAGAGTCCATATGAATTTTTAAGTAGTACAGTACAAATAACGGCTTTGTGGAATGCAAAGCAGCTTAGTAATGTATTTGCAAAGCAATTATTTTCATACAATAGATAGATTTGACGTTCAATTTGCGTCAACAAAGTTTTAGTTTACTGTTTATATAGCACTTGAGAAATAACGACGTCTTTATAAAATTGCTATAAATATAGCAATATCTACTACTGAAATTAATTCGTGAAATTTCCATAGATATTTGTATTTAAGTAATTTTCATGAAATCGTTATAAATGTTATTTTTTTACTTCACGTACAACAAAAATACGGAAAATCATAAGTTAGTGTAGTGTGTATCCAATACACTGTATTGCGAATAAAGTTTAAGTTTTATGGTTTCGAGAGTGATGACAATATATATATATATAGGTATATATATATATATATATACACACACATAGATCTATCATATCAAGGATGAATAATATGCACTGGTGTGTTTTTATCTAAATAGGCACTACTTTCACGCATCAAAAACTACAAATCAATAGATTGGCGTGATTTTTTCATAGAGATAACTGCTATCCATATATTATGTTTCTTACAAAGAAGAGACATCACTAAAAGTAACGATTACGGAAACTTAATTTTCGTTAACGACTTATGTTGTAGCGCTAAAACACAAACCAAATGCATTATTTATGTTCACTTACTTATCTTTCCTAGCTCGTAACGCTCGTATGGGCGATTTGAACAACACTTCGGCTTTAAAGGCACGTTGCTGGTCGTCCAGTAGCATGAGACTGCAAGGCCTGCGCGCGCGCACCAATAGCAGCCAATTCGTACGGAACACCATCTCACATAATGAAACTTCCCCCAACTCTTCCTTGCCTATAATATAAATTGTATACTATTTAATATTTAGTTTCTTTAATTCTGGACCAACTTAAAAAAAAATGGATGTCTGAAGTCTAATGTATGCTTTTTGTTACGTACATATTTTTTTGCCAATTGCAAAAAGTTTTTGCATGGATAAGTTGCATTTCAAGGATTGGACTCAATACAGGGTAGAAAATAAGAATGGTTTTGTTAATGACAAGGTCATTGACACAGCAGGCATTAACTCATCATATCTTATTATTATATCTACCACTTTTGTTAGTACATTTTTAATTTAAAACAGTGTAATTTTGTTATTTTGGTAAATATTAAGGTTTTATCACTGTCCACTAAAACAATTATTATCATTGATAGTGAACATATAATCTTGAGGTATATATACACATATTAAAAGATATGGCAATCAAAAAAAAATTTAAATGAAAAAGTAATAAATAATGATTCTAACATTGGATATCATTAATATTTTAGATTTTATTTCATGTTTCTTAATATTTACTTACGTTAAAAGGTTTAATAATTTAAAAAAGTTTTGAAACAGTAGGTAGACAAATTTTTTCAAGTATAACTATTACACATTAAGCCTGTGTTACATACATATATTATTACACTTCTAATAAAACAATTACTGTTGATTTAACTACCATAAAAACAACAAAAGAAAATTACTTATGTATACAGCACAGTTTAGGGATTGAAAATGTAAATTTATGTGCATTTAGTTCTAAGGAAATTTAACAATATGCATCCTGGGACTTAGACCATAGAAACAGCTATTTAAAGAATAACTTTGACATTATTTAAAATTTGTCTATTAAATAATGATAAATAATTGAATAAGAAAATGTTATTACTTACTATAATGTGCCTTTTCAACCAATGGGTCCACATTATAGACGCGCAGGCCAGATGTTAAGCAGCAAGTGAAGCAGCCTGTTCATAAAGGAATATTTAATAGAAATTATAATAATTGCAAAAAATTTAAAATAACTTATATAATAAAGAATATATGTAATATAATAGAAAAGGTATTATACCTTTGATAACAATTTAATAATTCTGATATTTATATTAATGAGATTATAACTATGAATGTGCACTTTTCAGTATAGTTAGTTATCATTTTATTAGATAAAAAAATTGGGTTCAACTATATACAAAAAATCTAGGGTGAATAAACTCTACATAATCAAACATAAAGGTTTCTTTCAAGATGACTCATATTTATAATAATAAGTACAATGAATATTAAAAAGCTATTTTCTGAAAATAATTATTTACTACAAAGAGTTCTAGATCAAATCCTTTTTTAATATAATTTTTTTATTTCTCTAAATAGTGTATTTTAAGTAGGCCAAACAATAGTGAGTATTCATCACGTTTACTGCGTGGGCGCGTTACCGAAAATATCAACAACACGTGGAGTTTTTACGAACGCAAGAAGCGTGGCAAACGTAATGTACGCAACGCAATTGTAAAGAGTTACGACTTGCATTCGCAGTGTCTAAGTTTTGAAGATAAAATGTTTGATATCATATATTAAACTAAAACCATTCACGTACTGAGTAATACCTAGTATAGAGAACAAAGAAGTTGGGTTGGCGAACTAGGAAGTAAGACAAACCTTGATCCTGGTTAAACCCCAGGCTCGTAATACCGCTGCTCCTCCGGCGCGCCATGTTTCTTCCACAAAAAAATTATCATAAACATTGAGTTGCTTTTATATCAATTGACTCACTGGACATTTTCACATCAAAATTTTAAATACGCACATTTGTTATGTTACATGTTCCTAGTATGCGATACACAGCTGATTTGATGACTGATGACAGAAAAACATACGAGTTGCCAGACTTAATATTTTTTCCGAATTGCCAGCAGCAAATGTATACCACATAAAAAAAATATCCGTTTCCTTTTAAAAAGTATATGAAAACGGTCTCCTTTGTTTCAAATTGTCTAGTTTTAAAATGTAAAAAAACAAAAATCTGTCAAAATGTTTTTATCTTCCCTCATCGAAGAAATACTAATGCACATAAAATTTTTCGTTTCAAAAGCTGTCTTAAATTATGTAGGGTGTCAGTTAGCTAAAGCAGTGATTGTTAATTTGAAAAATATTAACATCATTAATTGAGGTTAGTAAAACGTAGGTAAAGTTAAATATGACATAACTTGAATGTTCTGTTATTTCGTCAAAAATTTAAAAATAATATTATTTCAGGTAAATTTTAAGTAAAATGGACTTCAACACAACAACCAATAATGATTATCACTGGCCTTTTCCTAAACCTATTGTGGGAAAGTATGTTTTGGTATATTTTAATAAAAATACCCTATTTTATCTTTAGAGCCATTCTCATAGTCAGTTTTATTGAAGTAGTAATATCTAATAGTAACTTTACGTACTGTGTTATTGATCATAAAGCTCATTAATGTTATAATAAATATTAAATACTAATTAGTATATCTAATAAGAAGTATATAAGAAACAACTATGGTACATGATAAAATTGTATTTTAGACCATGTGAACCACCAAAGCCTGATGCGGCACCAACCATCAGACCAGCACCCGTTGCCCCATATTGCCATTGTGATGCCCATTCTTACTCGCCTCGCGTAGAACAATATAAGCAATTGCTTGAAAAGGAGCAAAAATTATGTCAGGATTATGAGCAGTTGAGAAAGCAGGTACCTACCTACCTAGTACCTACTAAAAAAAGATATTGACAGTCATTATTCTTTTACTATACTGGCAGCCGGCAGGGTTTTAAGCCGTTACAACAACATTGAATTGAACATTAGACTACTAATACTCATACTTTGTGACATTACTTTCACGTTTTTTATGTGTTACATAGACGCAAGGCAGCAAGCACTATATAAACTGTTAAAGGAAAAGTTAATTAAAAAGAAACACTCGATGGTGCGACATTATGTTTTAAACGCAGACAAGAACTCGCATCATTCGATTATCCAAGCGAGCACGTTACCACTGGGCTATATATCATGTCATTATAATGTTACCTAATTCTATCATTAAACGTCTGCAATTTTCTAGATGGTAGACGTAACAAATGACATACTCGATCACCCTTGCGATGATCTCGACAGCAAAATGATGACAATGTATCAAGCGACGTATAAAAAGAGATGTAAGTACCTATATTTTAATAAAAAGTATAAATTACTTCCTTTCAGACCTTAATTTACTTTAGAGCGGTAATGACATGTTTCAATTGATAAATCTATATGCAATATATGAAATAAAATAATATATTATTAAGGTGCAGTTGTGAGCGAATCTGCTTCATGGTTATGATGATGGTTTAGGTTCGTTGGCCACATGAGGGACTTATCTGTGTTAGATTTTTTCCATCGCTCCAACAAAGAAAAACTCAATTGTAATCGATTCAACAAAACTAAAATCGAGTTCTTTCATTGTTTTTTTTTGTGTAGTGATTTACTTTTTAAAAAAAGAAAAAAATATATATAAGGTAACGTTCGTTTAAACAGGTACTATTGTAAATTACTATCTACAGGTTTTTATTAATTTTCGAAAATATTATAAGGCTCAGTAATACGTAAATAAGTAAGTCTTGGTGATGGTTTCATTCCTACTTAGCAAATCTAATAGTACCGATCAGACATAAGTGAACAAACAAACGTGTTTCTTTTGGGTCAAGTCGGTAGTGATTGACGAACATTTTAACCCTTCCGCGGGGTAAAGAACACAAAACAATTTAGAATAAGTAATAGAAACATTCATATGAGTAACTGTAAGAAACTAGCGATTCATTATTATCACTTTGTTTGCGTTCCTAGGCAACGTCTTGCCACTTTTTTGCATTATTTTAAAATGTTAAGGCATGTCGATAAAGTTACTCAACGGCCAGTTTTAACTGTATTTTTTTAACTAGAGTTATTGTGATTTCGGATAGTAAACACAATTTTTTATAATAATAAATAGAAAAAGTTCCTTGTTTTTAGTAAAAAAAAACACTGTATAAATTTGTACGGATTACTAAATAGTTATATTAATTGTTGTCTTTATTATCAGCATTCCCAGTATCTGATTACCGAACAATCATGGCGGCTGCACAATCCAACGCGCCTATTCCGATGGAGAGTCACAAACTTGGTATTCTACGTTGTTACAAGGATCCAACTCACTTCTCTGACAACCCTCCAATAGTTCGCCCCACAATTAACCCTCCAGGTCCAGTTCATACAGGAGTTAGTCCTACGTCCATCCAGACCTGGTTTACAGAATTCCCAGGAAGAACAGAGTATATGGATACAATCAGTTCTTCAGCAAAGGCTAGTTGGAGATCAATGCAAAGGTTTAAAGAACCCTTGCCTTCTACGAGGAGAAGGGCAGATGATACGTGTGTCTGAATTTGCATTATATCATTGTGTTAAATTTTTTATTGATGCAACATTTTTGTTATCTTATTTTATCCATAGAAATTATATTAAGTTAAATCCAGAAGAAGAAGTATTAAAAAGAGATTAGTACTAATATTGTCTATTTGAAGTTTAAATAAAATAAGGGAAGATAAATTTGTTTTATTTTTTGTTTTGAACAGCTTAAATATTTCCGGTGAACAAGAAACGGAATTACGGAAAAATGAAATATTAATGGCTTCGAGTAGGTACATTATATTATTAGGTACGAGTACCTATTTGTTAAATTTTGTTGTAAACGAGTTGTAAAGGACACATTTTTCTATAGTTTTTTTTTCTAGAACCTATATAATAGATAATGTAAGCAAGGGTAATGTTAGTATCAAAAAGTAAACAAATAACATTGTTATGAATAATATGAAGATATGAAATGATGATATAATAACGGAAAACATAGTACATAATACGAGGTTTATAAATTAAAATATTTTCACTCAATCAACTCTTTTACATCCCACTTTTAGTTAGACTATATCACAAGTCTATATATCATTTATCTAATATGTAGGTATATAAAAATCTCGTGTCACAGTGTTTGCTATCGGAATCCTCCGAAACGGCTTGACCGTTTTTTTTTTATTTTTTTTCTATAAGTATATTTGGTAGGTCTGAGAACAGGTCGTTGGCTATTTTTTATCCTCCTAGGTAATAAGGGTGGCCATATTCCAGCTTTTTCCTATTTTATTTGTAGACCAAAATTCAATTTTTAAATTTAATTTTTGAAATCTAAAATGGCATGATTATACATGTAATTCAAAATTTTTTATCCTTCTGCCACCAATTATTATTTTGATAGTGATAAAAACGCAGGTGGAGCCGTGGGAATTGCTAGTTTTATATAAAATGGTACCTACCTAAATACAGACTCTTTAAAAATGTAGAGCACAGATAACGTTAGAGATATCATAAGATTATTGTAAAACAATACATAATGCAAAAAGTGATAATTATTACCTAAGTATAATACCATAATGGAAAATCTTGTTATGTATATTGTATAAGGTAGCAAGTTCGATTTTACAAATGAATTAAAAAAATGCGAACTAATTTTATAGGATGAAAAATGCAAATGCAAAAAATTAATAACAATATATGAATAAAGTACTTACTTTATTAAAACTACAATAATATTCTGTATTATTGGTCATAAAACATTTACTTGGGGCCCAAAAAGGACTAATAGGAATCTTTCCAAGACTTCTAACTGTTTATAATTTTGTTTCGATATCATAATTCAAGGTCTGCTAAATATAAAAGATATTTATGCAGGTACCTACAAAGCAAACAAAAAAAAAATATTATGAGAGGATGTTAATGAATTGTTCGATTCATCTTCCAGCTCTTTATAAGTATTTATCATTTTGACACTATTCGATTCCTTATCAAAATTATGATTTGCTTCTACTCGTAATAAAGTAACGCCAGATGTGGTTTCAAGTATCCGATAAAATGTCCAAATAACAGTAACAATCATTACTAATGATTAGAGCAAATAGCTGAAACTTTATTAAAAGATTTTTTACTCATTATTTATATTATTCTTAAATATTTACAACAAAAATTCTGACAAAATAGAAACAATCCTACATTAAGAAATTTCTCGGTGGTGCAGTGGCTAGAATGTACGGTCACACACCGGGAGGTCCTGGGATCGAATCCCGGATCGGGCCAAGTTTAGTTATTGAGTCTTTCTGTTTTGTAATTTTTTTTTATAGGACAAGGGGGCAAACGGGCAGGAGGCTCACCTGATGGTAAGTGATCACCTCCGCCCATGGACATCTGCAACACCACAGGGCTTGCAGATGCGTTGCCGGCCTTTCAGGAAAGGAAGGGAGGGAGGAGGGAGAAGGACGGGAGGAGGGATGGGGAGTGGGCCTCCCGGACTCTCACTTACCGGACGAAACGCGACAGCATAGCTGCCACTTCACGCCGGTCTCCTGTGAGAGAGTGGTACTATACGGGGCGTGCCGGCCCATAATTTGGCTGCTACCCGAAGATAACTAGCATGGCACTACCACTTTTTAAACTTTTTTTGTAAGCCTCAGTAAAAGCTCGGAGTTGGGAAGTTGGCGGTGTATCACCCCCGTGCCCTCCCCGTGAGTATTAGTGTTCTGTGCCCGTGCCTCGGAGAGTACGTAAGGCCGTCGATCCTGCGTCTAGCTCTCATTGGTCGTGTCGAGTAGTCGTCCCACCGGAGTATGAGAGTGATAGGAACAGAGAGTGCACTTGTGTTTGCGCGTACACTTGTGCACTATAATATCTCCTGCGTGGCCAGTCTCAATGAGATTGGATGGCCGGAATCGGTCGGAGAACATTATTATATTAACACATTATGTAACATATATAAAACCTATGTAAGCAACTTATGCAGTGTTCATTAATTTTATGAATGTACCTATATAATCTTAAGGTGACAATAGGATACCCAGTAATATACTGTCATCGCGTTAGTTTTGTTTAGCCAACAAAAATGATCCCGGCATTATACTATACTCTTACATAATATTATGTAGAGGCGCAAAACGCAGTATTCGTAGAACTAATAAACTAGTTAAAATGAATTACTTAGCTATGTTTTAATGCCTGTACAATTACCTTTGTATCTGTCCTATGCAAGAAATCGGTGTAATAATAAAAACTGAAACAAACTAAAACAGGTATTGGTGATATTTGCGATTAAATAGCCAGACTGCCCGTTAAACATTGGAAGCACTTTATTATTATAAAATGTACAGATTTGATCCCGTCACATAGCTCTTATCAAAATATTGTATGAAACACTATTACGAAATAAGTGTAGATAAGTTTTAAATATAAAAATGACAACTGAATACTTGTACTGCACAGGACATTTTTGTGGTAGTTTCTACCAATGAAGTCAAAATATACAGTGAAAGAAAGTTGTTTTTAGTTTTTCCTAAAAGTTCCATAATGAGCACTTGCTATTAATGATAATGTAAATTTATTAATTAGATATTTTTACTCGATCGCAATAATATCTCTCGTCCTATGTGTGAGTATCGCAATAATGTTACAAAGATGGAATATTTTATTAAATGACTTTTAATTACTTTATAATAGCGTAAAGCATCAAGTTTTTTTATATATCAATAAAAAGGAATTATTTAAATAGAGCAAAGACCTAGAAACCTTTTTTTTGGATATGAAACGACATTGAATGAACTATAAATAATATACTTTCGTAAATAGTAGTTTAAAAATCATTAACCGAATGGTTTTTTAACAAATTCAAGGTTAACGTTACCGTAAATACGCCAGTGCATTTCTAAAAACCAACCCATAGCTAAAATTATTATTCGGAGAGATAAAAAGAAAAAAAAAACAGGATACATTTCTTGCACGTATTGGAATAAAAGTTGAATTGAAACCAGGGCTCGGATACCGGTATATTTTTCGAAACGTTTTCGACTTAAAAACCTAAGAACGGATTAGTAATGGTTTCGTTTGAACAGAACGCTATATAAAACGTTTTTGAAGAGGAACAAAATTTAAATCGTTTTCGGTTAATAAAACGTTTTTAACCTTTTTTAAACGTTTTTTTTTTTCACTTTAATAAACACGGCATAAAGACCAGTGCCAAACCATTCAAAATATCGTAAATAAAATCTCAAAAAACGAGTACAAGCCCCTAATAACATGTATATTACCACCCCCACCCTCCAGCCAGAACTTTTTCTGAGTCTGGACAATTTTGTCCATGCGTGGTCGCGTCCTGCGGAATAAACCGGTTTTTGAAAATGTTCTCGTATTGGTTTCGTTCCGAACAAAATGTTATATAAAAAATTCAAAGAACTGTTCGGAACATTTTAAAAACGGTATTTTAAATAACGTTCAATTTGAAACACAATTTTTCCTCAAAAATGTTTATTCCTATACCTGAAAGCTAGAACATTTTTGTCTATAGATAACATACCTAATATGTACATTATAATACGTGAAGTAAAAGATAGAAGGTACCTACTTTAGCTACTGTAGTATTATAATAGCATTTCACAATAGCCAGGTAGAGCGATACTGTTACGAATAGAGTGTCGTTTCCGCTATGTTCCATATAAAAAGTTAAAAAAACACTACTTCAAATTATATAATTAGTTCGAGTAGATGTCACACGCACATTTACCGTAGATATTATCACATTCTTCCTTTGTGTACTTTAGGTGTAACTTTGTGCAATGTGGCTTTGTACTTAATAAACATACCTACCTAGTTATAGAATTCTTGCAAGTACTGAATTAATTAGTAGAAGATAAGGTCGTAGTAGAGATTATTTATTATATTTAATAAGTAATTTTTTATTTAGCTAGTTTTGGCAACATACTGACAAAGTTTTTATATGTCGTCTCTTTTCGCCGGATACGGAAGACAGGATCCAAGTAAAATTAAAAAAAATATATTACAGACTACGAAGTAGCCGTGAGACAAAAATCTTGTTATGTTTTTATTTTTTTGTTGTTGTTATTATAATATCTAGTTTCTTATTACTTACATTTCATTTTAATTTTTATTATTTCATTTAATTTTTTTCTTTTTTGTCGAACTTACTTTTCCTGTCTCTTATTTTCGCTGTTTATCATTATAAGTTGTAGATCATAAAGTATCTGTGTATATAATGTATTTATCTCATACAGTAGAAACTCCGAATAGTGACTTTAAATCTACATCTACACTAATATTATAAAGAGGAAAACTTTGTTTGTTTGTTTGTTTGTTTGTTTGTTTGTTTGTAGTGAATAGGCTCAAAAACTACTGGACCGATTTTAAAAATTCTTACACCATTCGAAAGCTACATTATCCACGAGTAACATAGACTATATTTTATTTTGGAAAAAAAATAGGGTTCCGTAAGATATTTGGGTTTTTCGGACACAAGGTGTAAAAAATCAACCAGAAAAGTTACTTATTTTGCGTACGCTGCCTAAACTATAAAAGATAGAACCATAAAATGTTCTAATTAATTGTAGATCTTATAAATATCTAAAAAAAAGTCCGCGATACACTATACCTATCTATGTCGAGTGAGGCACAACAACCATTTTTTTATTTAAAAATTATCATTGCATTTTAAATATATGTAGGGATCTCTCCAGATTTTTTATTTTTTAATATCAGATCAAATCTTTACTTTTATTTCTTTATGATCTGGCTTCAAAACCTAAATATAATCCTAAATTTTCATCCTTCTACAAACGCGGGCGGAGCAGCGAGGAACAGCTAGTTGGTTATAATTAAAGAGCCATTCCGTGTAGTGGAATAAAAATATCTAAGTATGTCACTTTATACTTAGATCACACGGATCCGATTTTAGAACTTTACCCTGATGAAGACATATCTAATGTAGACATAAAATAAAAATTGAAGTGTCTGTTTTTAATTTCAAATTATCAGCTTTTCACTAAATGCATATGAATGCAATCAATTTTAAAAAAAATTGTCTGTCTGTCCGTTTGTTCCGGTTAATCTCTGAAACGGCTGGACCGATTTTGCCGGGAATTTCACTCGCAGCTAATGTCATAAGGAGTAACTTAGGCTACTTTCTTTCTGGAAATTTTATTTATTTTATTTACGGGACGGATTACCGTGCTACAAGCTTTAACTTTGGCAAGGAGCGCCCAGTTTTAAAATAAGAATCAATTTCTTTTAATATTAAGAATATACTTTATGTTGAATGTAAATTAAAAAAAAACGATTAGATAAGTGTGTAAAAATATATTTTTCACTTAGACATACAGTACATGAACACGGTAACCTAGGTATTAATCAGTCCTAATGTTAATTAGAAAACTATTACATTTATTAAACATATTATACAGTAACATATTTTTTGCATAACATATTTTTTTGTATATTTTTTAGTGATTCGAGCACACTAAATTAAAAGAAAAAGTGCACTAGTGAAAAGTTATAAATTATAATATTTTTAATTAATGTGTTTTATTCAGAAAATATACAAAAATGCAAATCGTAAACTTTCAGATTAGAATACTAATGTAAGTTTATATTTATTATTTACCTTACCGAATAATAACGACATTAAAAGGAACAAAATCACAGAATTATTTCTTAAAATATTTATATACATATAATGATAAACTTATTTTCATTTTAAAATCAGCTTTCTATAAGTATGTGGTAATAAGATAACTGTATTTGGTGTAATCGTCCGACACATGAGTTCGGTTTAAAATCACACTATCATTGCCACTATTTTTTAAAGCACTAGGCAGTATGTAACCCATGGCAACATTGAATAGTATCAGAAACACCAAAATAATCTGAAACAAAACAATATTTCCTCATTAAATACGATTAAATGACAATATTATTAGTGTCATGTTCTTGAACTTGTATTATTAACTATAATTACTTAATGTGTTGAATATTAATAATATTATGCACAAGTTTTTTCACGCGGGTCCACTCGCGTATGCCAATAAAAAGAGGTCTATGTCTTCATTTTTGTATTAAAACTTTCAAAAATTGTGTCATTCAAACCCATACCTTTTCTAACTCTAATATACTTACATTCATATTAGAGAGAAGTAAAGAAAGCAAAAAAAAAGACAAAAAAGAGAGAAAGACTTTAGCATTAACACTTTAAATAATTATCCTGTGAAGCACATATATTGAAGATATATACTGCTAAGTACTTACTCTATTTAAGTTGATTTTCTTACGAGATAAATAAATCAGGACAAATATTTTTATCATAAGTACAAATAAATTGTGCCAGTGCGGGAATTGTCTCGTGACAAAAGTAACGGTCGTCGTGAAGAAGTATTGTGAAAAGGGGCATGTAATGTAAATAATGATTGTAGTCAATTACATATTATAATGTTTCAAAGTGATGATTATGCAGTATGAATGTGTAATTTAAAACAGTATAAGTATGCATACTTGTTTGGTTGAATTATTTAAGGATTTTGTTTTTGTATATGTAGGTATATATGCACATAATATATAATACACAATGATATTCTAACAAATACATCATTGTATTTAGTAGTGTAAAAAGAATCGCGTCAGTCACATCTAGGATTGCCAGATAGAAACTTATCAAATCCGGGACAATTCTAGTAGTCCATTGAAAAGTTTCATTTTTTGGGGTTAAGTTTTTCAGAGGCAGCAATTTTATTTTTTTGATGTGTAGGGGGGATGAGTAGAAGCTTAAGTTCAAGTTTGTGGGGTCGCCGCCCCTGTCCCACGGCTGCGATTTTGGAAAAAAGAGTGCAAAGGGTTTTCGTTTATATCTCGTAACCTAGCAACCTTACAAAAAATATAGAGGAATATTTGTATCAAAATAATTTGTCTACAACTTTGATCCTATTTCTTTTTATCGTAAAATGGAAAATAAAAAACAATAGCTGATAATTTTCTTTCGGGCGTTAACTTTTTTCTGGTAATTTTACAATAAAATGACATCAGAGCAATCTTATACAGGGTTTTTTAACCAGTAATTTGTTTAATTTTATTAATTTATCTGGGTTTTACAGCGCTCCGAAGTTGACCGGGGACCGGGACTCGTAAGAATTCGATAAAAACGAAATATTATTAGGCTTAGTATTCTAAAAAAGTTATAACGCCCGAAAGAAAATTTGTTCAAAAATTTTCAGCTATTTTTGTTCATAACTTTTTATTTTCCATTTTACGATAAAAAGTAATAGAATGGATGGAAAGTATTATTTAAATCCATGCTGAGATTAAAATTAATAGTAATCTAACTCATAGGCAGGCCAGCCGCGTGATGTGTCATTCGTTCTAAGTTTTCGGAATCCGGGACAATATGGTCTAATTACTGGACACGGGACAAGACGCAAAATTCCGGGATAATCCCGGATTTCCCGGCCATCTGGTAACCCTAGTCACATCTCATGTTGCTTCAGATTTCAGAAGCTTTTAAAACTCATACAATGTACTAAATTCTATGAAATGTGGAAAAAGAAGGACATTTACTTTTTATAGAATTTCCACATGTATTTATGTATGTATAATGTATATAACTATATTACGTAGATTGCATTGCATACGGTAACAGAGGATATATTTTTACTGTACAAAATTTTCATTTATTTATTAAAAGCTACGGATTATTCTCAAGATCTTTAACCAAAATAATCGTCACCGCATGTCCACGAAACTAAAATTAGATTGAAAGTGGAACAGTGAATAAGTGCCATAATTGATGTAAATAGGGTGACTAACACATTTTACATTTATGTCAAATTTCATTTTATTTTTAATTTTAAGTAATTATGTAGAGCAGAATTTGTAATATTTAAAGAAAAAGTATGTTACATTAATTGAATTATTTCCTATATACTAAGGTTAACGAAAAAAACTATTGAAGTTTGCTTTTGTATATTGTAACACACAATAATCAACAACATTAGCCGCTATGCAGGAGAATGAAAACAATAATAATAAAACAAAGACGAATAACAAATATTGAAATAAATATATTTGGAACAATTGATGTTTTTGTTTTGTAGTTCACATATAAATAATAATATTAATTAGGTACTACATTAGATACATTATACATACAATACTTCTCTCAGACTTGTGCGAATATTTGAAATAAAAATATATTTCTGATTTTTCGCGAATTGATTTTGATTTTTGGTTCCCGAAGTTTCGAATGCTTTACAGCAATCATGGTTACGGGAAAGACTTCCTAGGTAATAGATATAATATAATACTAGTTTAGTAATATACAGTGAATCACTATATGTGTAGTATATAGTTTATATTGAAGCTAGCATTAAAATATCTAATAATAAAAAGAAATATTTATGATATGGAACAAAAAATAATTTATGTTTCAAATAAAAAAGAAGCAAATGACTAATCTACTACTTACTGATCGATATCGATACATTTTGTAACATTAAAATAAACACGTGTATCACAAATCACTGTATCATCTTGTATACGCCGTACGACTGTTCATATCCACAGCTGACTGTGATATGAGCGGTTGAAGAATTAAGAAACGTAGGGTGATAGTGCTTTTTTCGAATGCTGTATACCTACTTATTGTTAAAGGATAAATCATTCAATGCCTTTGTTAGAATTCTTTGAAAGGACGCAGGTATAATACATACTTACTTACCTACTGTACCATTATTTATTCTCTAAATTTAAAATCATTGAGGTATTTGATTTGATTTTCTGTTTATTGTTGCATGTAGGTAGGTAGGTATGTTACGTAGGTAGGTATGTTACGCGATATATTCTCTAAATTTGAATCGATTCTCATAGATTCGCCTTCTGAGTTATATTTAGGACGTTTTTCAATTACAGGAGCACTTACTATTGTATTTTAGAGTTAAGACATACAATAAATATGTCTTAATAACAAACCAAATCAAAATCTAACTAAAAAGTTAGATTTTTTTCAGTTCTCTCATGATCTACGCAGCATTTTCATTTGCCATCACTACATTTTATAAAACAAAGTCCTCCGCCACGTCTGTCTGTCTATTCGCGATGAACTCAAAAACTACTGCACCGATTTTCATGCCATTTTCACCAATTGAAAGGATATTTTTTCAAGTTTTTGTATACATTTACTCGCGGAACTTTAACAAAAGCTACGTTTCGTGCATTTTTAGAATACTTATTGCGTATGTAGATTTTTTATATGTATTGCCTTCATTGTAAATGTGATAAGTAGCAGAAAAATGTAAAATATGTAGGTAGCTGGTAGGTACTTGTTGTGTGTTATCTACTAATAATATATTTGAACAAAAATTTTACTTTTTACAAAAGTTATTTCTTTGTGCCTACAATAGTAAACAAAACTTAATTTAGTTTAGTTAACTTAATACTTTAATTTGTTATCATTACTAAATGACATTGGATTTTCAATTCTGTCACTAAGAAAGTTTTCAATTTATAATTCAGAATAAAATTCATCTATAACGTAGTGTTTATTACCATCTTCTATCATTGTACCATTTTATGTCTTAAACCGATCATTCATGTATAATTTTATTATCACTCTCCATTTCTAAATGTCTAAATTACCGCTCAAACTTATTCGTGTCTTCCTCACAAAACGCGACACTGGCAGAATGTATTGCGTCTGTAAACGCAATCCCAAGCCATCTACGTTAAAAAAAAAAAGAAAGTTTTCTTATGGGAAATTAAAAGTATGAAAATATTAGGTGAATATAATATGTAGGTACCTAATGAATAACACGTAGCTAAATTATATTATAGTACTTTCGTACGTGTATTGCTATTGGCATTAACGTGATTTTGAACATGCCTATACGTGATGAAATACGTCAATATGCTTATATGCGTGATGAAATGGATACCTATCCATTTCTTATCGAGCCATATGGAAACTACGCAATTATAAAATTTAATTTAATTTACTATTTAGTAGGTTTCTTATATTTTTAGGTAGGTATTATTATATTATATATATAGTAGGTATTTAAATATAAGGATGACCCTCTTTCATTTTTTAGCGCAATCAGGATTTCTATAGAATGTAGAGTAAGTATAAGGTTTTTATCACATTTATTACAATACTCCGACTTATTTGTAAATTTTAGATTCATTGAAAATTACTAAATCAAGATTTTATCCATGTCCAAGATAATATATTGACTTGAATGTATTTTTTTTCAATAGTGTTGCAATTTAATTGTAATTATGTAGGTATTAACATTTAGAAACTCAGCACAGCAATTTTTTATTACATCAAGTAACCCATCGTCATATCAAAGACAAATAATCATAACGTTACATTATAATACTACGAGTATTTTTATTAATTATTTGACGTGATATTTGATTATCATAAAAGTAAAACTTTTGCATTATTTTTTTTTTTATATGCAGACCCCAAAACCTCTTGTGGCCTGTCTGTTGTAATTCTTACATAAAATTGTCCTTTGGTATAATATACCGAATATTATTCTAAAAAACCATAAGGGTCGATGGGCTTAGTGAATCAATCAATTCAATCAAAGAAGGCACTAAACATACATGTAGTAGGTACACCTAATAAATTATAATATCTTTATATAACACACGACAACTTTGACTCACTTTGTAGAGACTTTGTAGAGAGAGATAGAGAGAGAGTTCGCGGGTTCGAGTCCCGCTGGGCGACTTTATTTGTGTGATGAGCTCGAATGTTTGTACTACAGTCATGGGTGCTTATATATGTTATCAACTATCTGTTATCCATACAAGGCTCGTACCATGGAAGCTTGTAATGTAGTCATGGCTAAAATAGTGATTTAAAGTATAAGCTCAATAATAAAATGGTATTTTTAGGGTTCCGTACCTCAAAAGGAAAAAGGGAACCCTTATAGGAGGATTGATTATAGGATCACTTTGTTGTCCGTCTGTCTGTCAAAACCCCTTTTCTCAGGAACGCGTGGATATACCAAGCTAAAATTTATATCAAATACTTAGGTCTACTGTCCCTTGGAATTGTGAAAAAATCTAACTGCTAAGCCAACGCAATCAAAACATACAGTTGTTTATGCTGCAAATTTTAGACACTCGCAAGGGAATCAAAATCTGAAGGATACTTGCAGTCGACCTAGAATCTTGATATTTGGTACGAAGCAACGTCTTATAGCACACATAAAGGAAAAATTAAAGTAATGATAACATTTTGTTTAAACTCTAATCTTGATAAAAATAGTTCGATATAAAGTATTTAAGTAATCGCTTCAGTTTAAGAACATTAAAAGCTCGTTAAAGAGTTTTTTATAATTATGATACATCAATTTGCAACAATATTATTAAATTGCTCGACAGAATTTATTTTTTTATTTGTGTGTAACTGTAAACAATTAAAAGTTTTAGGGGTTAATTAGGAAAAAGAATTTGCTTCTTGTATGAACTCTATATATAATCTTATAACATCTTTGGTTTCCTGACATAGACCTATAGCCAATCTATCATAATTTACGTAGTAACTAATACTTAATCTGTAATCATAATAATAAAAAAATAAGTCGGTATACGTCAACATGGCATAAAATTTTTGGTTTCAACATTTCAAGTAAATTTTTAGTTTGAAATATATATTAAAATTATGTTTGAAAAATTTTACTGGTTAATTCTTTGTGTTCTAAATATACACCAAGAACAAAAGTGCACCCTAAATAGTCGACTCGATTTCACTCAACCACTGCCAATTATTTTAAGAGACGGTAGACTGTTAGAGCCTGATGATAGCGAAGGAAATGTAAAATTAAATCATGGAGACGTGCTTACTTTAAGCTGTGAAGGATCTGGTGACATTTTACATCCCGGAGCCACACAATATTTCTCAACTGCTGCTATTAAATGTGTTTCTGGAGATCATTTTAGAAACGATGACTGGCTTCTACCCTCTGGAACATTTTCACAATTCAGGTGTTCCTATCCTCCAAATTATGTTAGCTTTCAGACTGATAGAACATGCTTCGAAGGGAATCGTATTATCGAAGTCGGTTATAAAGTCGAAAATGCCTTTTACCCAGTATTTGAATCTTGTTTTGATTCTAATAATCTCAACGCGATATATTCGAAGTATACACAAAAACCTTACAACGCTCTATATCAAACGAGGGTAATACGACCTTTCTTTGTAGATGATGGTAACTATGGTAATGTCCGCGTTGATTTCCTGTTTTCCCCAAAAGGGCTTAGGGCTGCCATTGCTCAGCTAGTTGGGGACCGAATAGATTATTACTTCACTTACAACCAAAGTCTTTCAAGAGGACATCTAGCTGCTAAAACTGACTTTGTATTCGCTTTTGGTGAACGTGCGACATTTCACTACGTCAATTGCGCACCACAATGGACAGGTTTTAATGGCGGTAACTGGAATACGTTGGAAGTTGATCTTAGGAACCATATCCACTATGCAGGCTACGATACAATTATTTACACAGGCACGTACGGAGTTACGCAACTGCTTAATCAAGCGAATCAGAGAGTAGATCTGTACCTCGATACTGATATAAATAATAATCCCATAATACCAGTACCACAATATTATTATAAAGTTGTCTATGAACCGAGCACTCAGCGCGGCGTCGCCTTTGTAGGAATCAACAATCCATATTACACAGCATTAGAAGCTCGAGAGTTGTTCTTCTGTAAAGACATTTGTAGAGGCAGTAGCATGTATACAAGATGGCTGTCATGGCATCCAGATAATCCCGGTGAAGGTTTTACTTTTTGCTGTAGCATACCAGATTTTAAAGATACTATCAAGCATTTACCTCATTTTGAAGTCAACGGCTTACTCACTTGATCTTTTTAATTGTTTAATTTGTATAAAATACTAGCAGTTCCCGCTTCGCCTGCTTTCTAAAGACGGAAACCTAATTCTCTTATACATAATATATTAATAAATTACTCGTATACCTAACTTTTACTGTTGTGACATGAGATTTTTATATATTAAAAGAAGAAATACTTAGAATTTTGAACATTATGAGCTTTGTTTAAATTTGTAATAAACACATGCTCCTTTGTCCATTTGTAATTAAGGGTGAATGCTCGAGCGATACAATTTCTTATCACACCGGACATGTCATTTTGACCTTTGACTCATTTACATGCGGTAATTATTGTATGAGACAGCGTCTTGTTCATTTTAAACTATGGTAACAGAACTCTCAAAAATGCCTATAGATTTCGTTGAGAAATATCGTAAAGATTTGATAGTATAAAGTATATAATAACTACTAGGTATTGATTTAAATGTGTATTGTATACTTATTGTACCTTTCTCTCTTTGATAATATACTATAAATTTATTTCAATAGATATTATGAATTATTTAAATTCAACCTCAAATCAAAATCGAGACAATGTTTTTCAAAAGTTGTGGAGCATTAGAATCATTTTGAATAAATGTTTTATTGACATAATACGTCGTTTCGTTTTATTTAAAGAGCTCTCCCAATGAAACAACGCCTACACTAGCAAACCCAGGCCAGCTTCACTGGGCGTAAGTTAAAATAATTTGAACAGTTTTTGTAATTTTGTAATAAAATAAAAGTAGTCTAAGTAACTTCTTATAACATTAGCTATTTGCGAGTGAAAATTTTGTAGGCAGTATGTTATCTTATTAATTACGACATAATGAACAACTAATATAATATGTACTGTAATAAATGAGTTTATTACGGTTACGTTTGACATTTAGTGTATTGAATGTATGGTAGTGTGGGTAATATTTTTTTTATTGATTTACTTAATGTATTTTTATGCATAATTAAAAAAAATATATACTGCACTCCTTCTCTACATAAACTATATTATATAAGTGTGCGAAATTTCATACTCCTCCGTCCGCGCAATTTTCGTAAAAAGGGGTACAAAGTTGTTTTTTCGTGTATCAATATGTACATTATAAAACTTCCAATAAATATTTATCTAATTCTGATTTCTAGACAAAGAGCTCAGGTACTTTAAAATACAGATAATCGTATTACTTAATCGTTTCTTAATCTCTAAACAATAAATGGCTTACTGAAAACGAAATTAGCTTTAAAAAATGCATCAGCGTAATTAGGCTTAAGTACTTAGCAAAGTATTCATTAATATTATTAGTTTCATTATAGGGGATATATTTCTGTATTTAAATCCAACAACTTAAGTGAAATACATCAGTTTGTGTTAGTTCCTTGTGCAGATTGCATTCTATTATAATATTCGAATATTTCAAACGTTGAATTCACAATGAAGATATTGGTAAGTCATAGTTTTATAGTTTTCTTATTAATTTTAAAAACTAAGCATTAATTAAAAAGGGCTAGAAAAATTATAATAATTAACGCTATTAGGTTGTTCTATAAGTTAAGAATTTGCATGAAGATAGATAATGTTGATACAATTTCATTAAAAGGAAAATATTTGTCAATTTATCCCAATATAGAGTCAATATATAGATGTATTTTTAAATATATTTCTTTTTATTTTAATATTTAAGATATTTTAGAATTTCAACTTACCTGAAATAAAAATATAAATATTTTAATTTACTATAACCAAACCATAGCGCGTTTTAAAACGCCACTAGCGACATCTTTTCTCTAACAGTGTTATATATTTGTATGGTGGAGAGTTCATTGAAGTTCGCTAAGTGAAATTCTTAAGATAATATGAATGATTTTATGAATCATTTTATAATTTTCAAATATTTTTTGGAAAACAATATTTATAGAATTGCCTGATTTCTAGTACCTACTTGTTGTATAAATTAGTTTTAACTAATACTTTTTTTATTCCAGGTGGCTGTCATTTTTATATTTATTGTAAAAATCAATGCGAATCATATTGAGAATGACTCATCGAAATCTGGTACTCTCCAGACTGCTGAACTTAGTGAAGCCAATACGCCTGTTACAGGAATTAATACCAGGCCATTTCCAAACAAGGCAAAAAAGTTTATGGTGACACTTAAGCAACCTGTTAAAACATCTTTCACTTTGCCGAAAAGAGCATCGAAGAAGTCTTTTATCCCAAAATTTCAAATACAATATAACGTGCCTAAAGGAAGTATCGGTACTTTCCCAGTACTTAGTACAAAGCGTCCACATTTGATGCAAACTAAAAAGTTTATTTCGAAACCCCACGCCGTCGACCGCGCGCAACAGTTACTAGAAATAAATAATTTCAGCAACAAGCGCACTCCGAGTAAATTTAACCAATATAAGGCTGAAGAAACGTTGAAAAATATCGACAATAACGAACATAAAACTGAAGACACTGAGAGTTTTGAGGAACGTTTTAAAAATTTTGCTGACATTGATATTTCAATCGAAGATGATTCTGATGAAACGAAAGAAAATATCGAACCCTTACCCCGAAAATTCATAAAAGGAGCAGCTTCTCATAAAGTCACAACTATTGCATCACCTCCTATTACAAACGCCAATGTAGCGAAGAACTATAAAATTAAAACTTTATTGAGGAACCAGAAATATATGCCTCAAGTAGAAAGAAAAAAGATGGTTCCAGTACTAGCTCTTCAGAAGAACGAAACAGCTATTAGTCAAAACGATAAGACCGTGCCTCCTGCCATACAGGTCTCCGAAGGTAAATCTGAAAATAATTTAAAAACATCGCCTAAAAATAATGATTATTCGCCTGAAGAAAAAGCTGACCAGAATGAGTTTATTTTTATTAAAGAAAGCCAACTTAAATCAATGAGCATAACGACGTCGAGTCCTGAAGATGATGAAATAGTAACGATGGATGCAATAAATGATGCTGACGTTCGACAGGAGAGGTAGGTCAGTTCTACCATGGTTTTAATAATTATATTTTAAATAAGCAAATCATCTTTTACTAATATTAATGTTTTTATAAATTTTGAAAACTATTTCTTCCTACATATTATAACACGGTAATTTCTCTCGGGTTCGTCTCTAGAGCCAACCATATTTTACTCATGTGCAAAATCGTTTTGTGTACTAAATTTGGCCAAATCGGTCCAGTTGTGTCAGCGTGAAGGGTTAACAAACATATACACTTAATTTTTTCCCATATACAACTAATAGTAGTCCCAATTATCCTTAATACAATATGATGGTTTTTACAGATCTGTCAACATAATAGAGGAAGAGAGTGTTGCGACGACGTCAGGCGCTATGTTTACGGCCAAGGACAGGCCTGTGAGCTTTGATTTTGCATATAAAAATATCCACACATGAAGGGTTATTAGAAGTATTTTATTTTATAATTTTTGTTATTAAGAAGCATCCTTGTGAGTGACTTAATGTTAGTTTTCGTATTTCTAGTGAAAAAATAATATTTTAATTTATTATTGTACCTAAACTTAGTAACTATGTAAATATATCAGTATATGTATTACTGAAATAAGTGTATGAATGTTTATGTACTATACTATAAGTTAAGTGAGTAAGTGAAAAATAAAATAAGTGATGTAAGTTAAAATGTATTTATTTTCTCTATTAAAAACTTAATATTACAGACAAATTATAATGTACATCCTTATCCTAGGTACATCGTAATGGCAAAATCATTTATCATAAAACTATACATCGATCACACTGTAACATTAAATATTAAGTAAGCTAAGGCAAGTAAAAAAATTACAAACACACTTAGTGAAATTATCCATTTTCTGATATTTATAAAGTACACAGAATACCATATAAAAATATATATTTGAAATATTATATTGTTATTCCTACACACATTACACGGTGGATTTAAAATATGGTTAAGTCAAAGGTTTTATTTTGCTTAAAGCGACGTATTTAAAATAGAAAATAAATTCTTATAGTCTTCCAAAGATTAACAATTAGCGTATGTAATAAATTTCAATTTAGCCTAAATATCAACTTGATCTATAAAAAAAGTCAATAATGATAAAAAAGTAATGATTCCAAAATATGATTAAAAAAATAAATTATATCAAGTAAAAGTTGTTACGAAGTTCTGTCACTAGATGGCTTTATTATGTAAAAATATTTTTAATATCAATATATTATCAAGTATTCCAATTGTACTTATAAAATCGTTTAAGTAATAAATAATAAGTAGGTAATGGTTTAACTCAGTAATGTGTATAGTATTAATCGATGTAGTTCCACACATAATTTACATTGCACTTTAGGAAGCTATACATGGCCAGAGTGTATGTCATAAATTTAGTAAAAAAAATACGTAAGTTAAACAATGAAAAAGTTGTGCACGCTTCACATAATTTCATATATTTTAAATAATAACTAAAACATATTTATGTATTTAAATAACACTTTTGACAGATGGTCATAAAATTTTATAATTTATTTATTACGAAAAAGATATTAACTAAACAAAAATATTAAAAAAATAAAGTAATGATTCCATTTTTTTTAAAAGCTCTCATCACTGAATAATTTAGTTTTCATTTTTAATCTATTTTCACATATGCTCGTATTTCATACTAGATGGCGCTATTAAAGTATCTAAAAAGTTTATTTATAATCATTATTACCAAACTAATTATATCAATGTTTAATTTACTTAACTTAATGTCACGTAAAAAATATGAAAATTTATTTGAAGACAAAGACTAAAAATATTATAATATCCATGTATTATGACAAAATATACACGTTATATTAACAATATCCACTCGCTTATTACAGCAAAACTGTTTTTCATTAATTAAGTAATAGTACCACTGTTTAAAACACTGTTCAAGATTCGGAGCATAATAATTAAACAAAAAACGATGAAATGAAATAATATCCGAAGATCTCGCCTAAATACAAAAATATAGATTGATTATTTTGATGTCAGTTAAAAATAACCGATCATTTTTCCTCATGACATTTCCATTATATGTGATATTTAGTAAAGTAAATAAGGCACAATTGGTCAATTAACGAACCCTTAGTAAGAAAATTGAATTTAATATCACAAATGTAATAGTATATGTGGTATAATACAGCGTGACGAACAAATTTAAATCACTGGTCAGTGTAAAACGACTGAAAAAAATGAACACAGTGTATCCACCAAATGAAAATTTTAAACATTTTCATGTTCCTTCGGACCTTCACACAACCTTTCCTCAATGCCATTTAAACAACACCAATTCCGATGAGTTTATTGTATCACAAAGCTTTTTAGAAACATTTCTAAGGCAATAATTGCGCTGTTAACAATTAGTATATTATCATAGCACAGTATAAAAATCCATACAGTCGTCTTTACTTTTAAGGGCGAAAATTTTCAAATTATTATAATAGTCGCCAACCCTAAATTTTTTCCCGAGTGTCATATAAACTGAGCTACGAGGCTTGTGTTACGGATACCAGATAGTTGATACACAACACATATATAACTTCTAATAAACATACATATAATAGATATAAACACCCATGACTGGGGTAAAAACATTCTTGCTCATCAAATGAATGCCCCCAGCGGGACTCGAACCCGCGACCCTGGCGCAGAAAGCCTAGTGACTCTAGCACTACAAACTGAGCCAAGCGTGCACGTCGATTGCAAAAGACGACTGTATGTATAAGTAGACTATGTTAATATCGTGGTTGTACTTGTATAGCAGATATGCTACTATTTCTTCGTGAGCCGGAACACGTCGTTGAGAGCGTATGGCGTCCGCGTCGGGATCGCGTTGTATGCGAAGGATGGCTGTGCGTCTGCTCGGAGTATTACCACACCTGTTGAAATTTATTATTATTTTGATTACTGATTTAAATACATACCTAATTATATTATATGTCTATCAATAGCTAGCTTCTACTGTAGCCATGGGCGTACCCAGCTTTTGGCCTAGGGGGGGGGGGGGGGGGGGTGCAAATCTGAAATTTATTAAACCGGCCCCCGCACTTGTTTTGCTCTACATACTACACAAAAACACTACACGTAATGAGGTGTATATATTATTATTATTATTATGCTGGTCACTTTTTCTTCTTCCGAGAAGGGCACCAACCATCCCAAGGTGGTGTTGGATTTTTAATCCATAAGTCACTCAAAAACAACGTCGTAGAGGTTGGCAGTGTGTCGGCGAGGGTAGCGTACCTTGTATTGAAAATAACCGAAAGATACTTCTTGAAGGTTATACAAGTGTATGCTCCTACGTCTACTCATTCTGACGACGAAGTCGAAGCCATGTACGAAGACATAGCTAAGGCTATGTCTCGTACCAACAACTACTACACTGTTGTTATGGGTGACTTCAATGCCAAAGTGGGAGTACAAGAAGATGGCGAATCGATGGTTTGATCATTTGGTTATGGACTGAGGAACCATCGAGGGCAAATGTTAGTAAACTTCCTCGAGGCCCAGGGACTTTTTCTGATGAACTCATTTTTCCAGAAAAAGCCTCAAAGGAAGTGGACCTGGCAAAGCCCCGATACTACTACAAAGAACGAGATCGACTTCATTATATCCAACAAGCGCTACATATTCAGGGATGTCTCAGTGATTAACAGGGTTAAAGCCGGCAGTGATCACCGACTTGTATGGGGAACCCTGAATATGAACATCAAAATTGAACGTGCGCGGCTAATGAAGTCGACTCTTAGACCTACACCACTCCAGATGAAAGCTGGCTGCGAAAGCTTCCAGCTAGAAGTACAGAACCGATTCGCCATGTTGGAAACCACTCAGGATATCGATGACACCACCAATATCTGATGCGTGTGATCCGTGAGGTGGGACAAAAACATTTTCGACCTAAGAAAGATAGACAAAAGTCGAAACGCTCAAGCGAGACTCTGAACGAGATGGCGAAGCAACGCGAGGCTGTAAATACCACTCAGTCTAAGCGTCAGGTACTAGACAGGAATGTGAGAAACCTAATAAGGCGTGATCTAAGACGAGCGAATACCCAAAGTGTTGAAGATGCTATTGCACTCAATAGGGGCTCGAAAGTCTTTGCCAACTCTCACAATTCCCGTTGTCACCTGACAAAGCTTAGAACCGCACAAGGTACAACCGTCTCCTCCAAACCAGAGATTCTCGCTGATGTCGAAAGATTCTACGGGGATCTTTACTCCTCACATACACTTCTACCTGAGTCCCACCACGTGGAGGATCCACGAGCCAGACTTGTACACCACCAAACAGATGAGCTTCCCGACATCGACGTGGGCGAGATTAGCTCTTGGACAACTAGGAAACAACAAAGCTCCGGGTGAGGATGGAATTACCGCAGAGCTCCTCAGACCGGCAGAAACACAGGTTCTATCAGAACTCTCAAATTTCTTTAATTGTGTCCTTCACAATGGCACTACACCGGAGGCATGGAGTAGGAGCTTAGTGGTATTGTTCTTTAAGAAGGGGGATAAAACCCTTTTACGCAACTACCAACCTGTGTCTCTTCTGAGCCATGTGTATAAGTTGTTTTCAAGAGTTATCACGAACCGTTTCGCCCAAAAATTCGATGGGTTTCGAAAAGGCTTCAGTACTGTAGACCATATACACACACTAAGGCAAATTATTCAAAAGATCGAGGAATATAATCAGCCTCTATGCCTAGCGTTTGAACTATGAGAAAGCCTTCGACACCATCGAAACCTGGGCTGTTCTACAATCCATGCAGAGATGCCTTAATGACTATCGGTATATCCAAATACTACGGTGTTTATACCAGTCTGCAACGATGACCATCCAAGTACACAGGCAGAGCACAAGACCAATCCGATTGCACCGCGGGGTAAGACAGGGGGATGTTATTTCCCCGAAACTGTTTACCTGTGCATTAGAGGACGTCTTTAAAACGCTGGATTGGAACGGACGAGGTATCAACATCAATGGAGAGTATATAACACACCTGCTATTTGCCGATGACATAGTCGTCATAGCAGATACTCTGATGGATTTGGAAGAAATGCTAAACAGCCATAGTGATTCTTCAAGACGAGTGGGTCTCGGGATAAATCTCGACAAGACCAAACTCATGTCGAATTGTCATGTATCCCCGAGACTAGTGATCGTGAATGACGCTGTTCTTGAAGTTAGAGAAGTTAGAGAGAACTATACAACTCGGCCGGCACAACTTTGAGAAGGAGGCCAATCGAAGAATTCGCTTGGGCTGGCCTGATTTTGGGAAGCTACGTCATATTCTACAGTCGTCGATCCCACAATCCCTTAAGACCAGGGTATTTAACCAGTGCGTCCTACCAGTAACGACATACGGAGCCGAAACGTGGACACTCACCGTAAGACTGGTCCACAAATTCAAGAACAGAATTCGAAATGAAGTTATTTGCCAGAGAACTAAAGTAACCGACATCGCGTGCAAAATTTGCTCGCTGAAGTGGAAGTGGGCCGGTCATGTCTCCAGGCGAACTGATGGTCGATGGAGCCGAAAAGTGCTAGAGTGGAGACCGCGTTTAGGCAAGCGTAGTGTAGGACGCCCTGCAGCACGATGGACCGATGACTTAAGAAAGGTAGCGGGCAGTGGATGGATGCGGACTGCCCAAGACCGGGATGGTTGGCGTTCATTGGGGGAGGCCTTATAAGCATATATAAGGACAGACATACAGAGGGAAGCGACTTAGTTTTTGTACTATGTAGTGATAGTGCATTCTCTAACGACAAATATTGTTAGAACATAAACATAATATCTTTTGGTATGTGATTAACATGATCTAGATGAGGTACTAAATAAATAAATAAATAAAATAATAATAAAATAATTTTGTTTCGGTTCACTTCACTTCACTTCACTTACACTAAATCCAGGGGGGGGGCAGCTGCCCCCCCTGCCCCTACCTGGGTACGCACATGACTGTAGCTTTAAAGTAGGTAGGTACACATATTTTTGGGTATGCATGTTCAAGATAATTTTCAGGACATTCTTTTATATAAGTTGTCTAAATGTCGTTAAAACATTAGGATTAATTTACAACATGTTAAAAAAAACTAAAATATTTTTAAATACTGCTTTTCTCGCTTTAAAAGTTAGTTTTGAATACATTTAACTATGCCGAATGGAAATCAACATGTTAATACTAAGTAAAGAAACTTAGCACGCAAGTGTTTAGATCTCTATCAATATAAAAATAAGACACGTTCTACCTGAGGGGTTCACTTTCACTTTGATCTTAGTCTGCGGGGAGAGCACTCCATAGTCCACGTCTTCATATAAGTCCTGGAAAACAAATGACAACATTAAATAAAATAAAATAAAACACATTACTTGTTACATAACTAGGTCGAAGAACTAAATTGTTATTAATAGTAGGTTTAAAAAATTAAAGTCGCATTTTTCCTTAAACCTTGAAAGTTCATCAAATCATTCATTACAGCAAAATATGAGTAAGTACATATCTGCAAATCATAGAATTAAGTGTGACTAGATAAAAAAACAATAATTATTTTTGTATATAAAAAAAATATAATAAATTGTTTTCCTCACAGAAGGCGAATTTTAAAAAGCAGATAAAAAGAAATAGTATATTACTTAATAATATAAATAAAATTAAAAAAAGTTTAGTCTTTTCTGAGATCTTGTTTCTTATAAAAATAATAAAACACTCAAAACATGGAAACCACAACTAAAAAAAACGCGAAAACATGTAAAAAACTCTAGTAGATAGTTCCCCAGTAACCCCATCTCACCTCGACTCTGTATCCGGCGGGATTGTTCAGGCCGAGCTCGCGCAGCGTGACGGCGACGTCGGAGGGCGTGCCGTCCGTGCGGCGGTTGACGAACGCCACCGCGTACGAGTAGTGCTGCCCCTGGATCGGTATGATGGGCCGCGACCAGATCTCTATACCGCGGTGCTGGGGTGAAAAAATGTACAATCACTACGTATTATAATACAAAGTTCTTTTCAGTCGGAGACATCCCAATGTACATCTCGCGACAAGGATGAAACGTGTATGTCTCCGACTGCATAATAATTAATATATTACTTTGTCAACTTGTTTCCGTCCTTTATGCAGTCGGGTTTTTTATTTTTATAATATACTAACAATTCCCGCGGCTCCGCCCGCGTTCTTATCACTAGAATAACATAGGGATTGGTGGTAGAAGGATGAAAAAGGGTTATAAGAATTTTTTGATGCCAAATCATAAAAAAATAAAAATTTGGTCTAACAATAATAAATAAAAAAATCTGGAGAAGATTACCCCTATCACCTAGCGGAATAAAAAATAGTCTACACAAAAAAAAACATTAAAAGTCGTTTCGGAGGAGTTCGATAACAAACACTGTGACACGAGATTTTTATATATTAGATTTATTTTTATTTATATGTACTTACTGATACCCTCTTACAAGAGTAAGAATTTTTAGAATCCGATCAGTAGTTGCAGAGATAGAATATTAGTGAAGATAAGGGTCTAAATCTTTATCTATTTTACGTTGTACAGTAAGCCCTCTCTGCTGAGGTCTGGGGCCTCTGCCAGCTATGAGTCACTTACTTAAATCCAAAGTTAGATTTTTACTACTGCAGTGAAATGGATTAATTTGTGTTAAAAGATCGTTAAATGTGTAATCTAGTCATTTATTCGGCATAAATATTGTAATAAGTATGCAGAAAAGCTTTTCTTCTTCTATTCCTTGACCTTTAAAATTCGATGCATTTTATAATATGTATAATAATATATTATATGTACAAATCTAGGTACTAACCTTATAAATCCTCCTTCCCTGTATCCCTAGAGGATCTTGATCAACTTCAATGATCTTCCGGTTCTGTAATATCGCTTTGTACTCGGGCCGGATGGTGCGCAAGTCCACGCTCATCAGTAGCGGAGCTGCCAATATCGCCCATATCGCGAACTGTGTTTTACTCTGCTCGTACGATAGACCGAAGTTGCCGATAATCAACTGGGGAAAGATACGCGAAATTAAGTCTTTAAGAAGTCAAATATTACTTTAAAATTGAAACAAAAATTGATTAAAATTAATATACTAGTGATAAAGACAGCATTATGGTCAAAATAACCTGATATATTAGTTAAAAATTGAATATTTACAATTCATTTTCATTATTTTTATCGTAAGAATTTTAGTGAACCGCCTTCAGCTAACTGCTCACGTATAAATTGTTAAATGTAAAGTTAAGAAAATATTTGTTAAATTTCTTATTTAATTAAATAAATGAAAAAGCTCTTAAATTCAAATTCAAATTCAAAATATTTTATTCAGCATAAAATTATTACAATTTTTTACTGAACGTCACGAGTCTACTACCAGTTCGGAAAGAAGAAGCCACTGACCTGAGAAGAACTGGCGAAAGAAACTCAGCGGGACTAATTCTTTTTTTTTGTCTGTTTTAATATTTTTTTTAATGAAAATCGAAATGAACAATAATTCTATGGGTTGAAATAGCCTGGAGGCGATCACTGGTCTAAAATTATTAGGGTCTAGGGTACTACCCGATTTAAAAATTGGAATAACTTTACTATGTTTCATTAGATCAGGAAACACACCACGTTCTATACAGTCATTAAATATAGTAGCTAAAAGAGGTGCAACAACATCAATTACCGAACTAACAACTTTTACAGATATACCCCATAAATCAGCTGTTTTCTTGACGTCCAGGCTTCTGAAGGCTACCATTATATCTTTGGGGCTTACAGGTTTAAATTTAAATATTTCATTACATTCTTTAATGTTTTCCTTTAGCAAAAATTCAGCAATGTCGGGAGATGAATTAAGTGATTGCGTCGTTGAAAGTGGAATGTCAGTGAAAAATTTTTCAAACTCAGATGCAACTTCTCGTTCTGAGGTAATATAATTATCATTAATATTTAACTTAAAATCGAAGCTGCGATCTGTGACTCTTCCACTTTCACAAGCAATTATGTTCCATGTCATTTTGATTTTATTATGCGCATTTCTTATTTTGTCTTTAATATACAAGGATTTTGCCATGGAACATACTCTTCTAAACATTTTTGAGTAGGCACTTACAAAAGAAGCAAAAGATACACTATGATTATAGGCTCTTTCACTGTACAATTCATATAGCCTTTGCCTGCTCTTACATATGCCAGGAGTTGCCCATTCACCAAATGTCAAGAGACCCCCTGAATTGACTGTTTTAGAAGTGAATATTGTAGAAAATTCAGTTTTTACTAATTTAAATAAAGAGTTATATAAGTAGTTGGGGTCATTAATATAAGATAAATATGGAAGCTTAGCCACAATATTACCTCTAAACTTCTCCATACGTGTAGTATTTATAGGTACAAAAGTCTTTTTTGAAATATTTTTGTTGGCATTTAATAAAGAATAAAAAAAGGAAGCTAACTGGCCACAATGGTCTGAGCTTAATTTATTAATAATGGCTTTGGAATATGGTTTACAATTTGTAAATATGTTATCAATCCACTTACCATATCCGGATCATTCCAGTGTCCAGGCCCAGCGTTGGGCACGATGACGTCCTGATGGTTTCCGTAGTAGTCTATGATAGACTCGACGGATGCCCACGAGTCCTGTATGTCGTCGAAGTTACGCCACAAGTTGCAGTGTTCGATGATCGAGGAGAAGTTTGGCTGAAAAAATGAAAACCATCGACGTTAAGAATGTCGCTTATGCTTCAAAAATATCATAATAATTTATTTTAAAAATACATACATGTCTATTAATATATGTATTGATTTTAAATCATTTAACTTCTTTAATTTTTTTTATTTTCAAATGAAACATTAATAAATATAAATATAGTGAACCTTGAAAATAGCCCTGTAATTTTATTAAATTTTAAATATTTGAATACTAATTGAGCAAAAAAACCGAGATGGAAGTCCTCTCAGAAGAAAAAAATAACTTATAGAAATCGTTCTAAGTGAAATAACCACACAACTCACAAAACAAGATCCTAATCAAACCTGTAGGTGTTAGGGGAATTACCTCATCTTTATCAAAAATCTCCACATAAAAAATGTACTAATAACTTACCTGAAGACCAGCATAGATCTGGTAAACTGGCCAACTGCAAGAGTAGACCATTTGACGGCCAGTGAGGTTGAGCTGTCTGCCGAACTCAGGGTATCCATGGTCCATATCCACAGGGAGAGCGTAGCATCCGTCTAACTTTACGTAATCGACACCCCAGGAAGCGAATGTTGCAGCGTCTGAAGGAAAAAATATAAATATTAATACATAGTTACAAACATGTATGAGGGCAATTGAAGTTATTACTTCTAGGGCTTAAGGCGCAGATAAACGACTTTTAATGATTTTATATTGAACATCACGTCTAAACTTCTAGTCTTATTTCTTTGAAAAAAAATATGTTATACTAGACAATTTTATTCATAATTTGATATGTGAAAATGTGAAATTATATTTTAATAACATAGAAATTTACGCGTTAGACATTACTTTACAAATGAATTACATTCATTTGTAAAGTAATGTCTAACGCGGACAAAAAAACGACAATCACGCAAAAACTATGGGGCGTATTTACATGAAACTTTAATCATATAAAAGACAATTTAATGACCCATATTTTAGTATACGGTTTTTATTTTTATTGTGTTTGATAAATCAAGGTGGGTTGTTTTTTTCGAATAATCTGGGTGCGCGTTGAAGCGGGCGACGGGCTGCAATGTATGCTCAAGGTCGCGTGCAGTTAATGTCGCCTTAAGAACCTTCCGGCCAGAAAAGTGACATTGTTATGGTACCGTTAAAGCTCTATAAAATCTTTTCATTTGTATTATCTACAAATAAAACTTAGATAATAACTAGAAATGCCTTCCACTAAATAGTGATTTTTAAACAATGTATGTCGATTTAATACATTGCAATAAAACTATTTTATAAATCCCATCAAGTATCCATTTAATTTTATTTTATTGCAATAGCGTTAATGACGTTAAAACTGCAGTTTTACTAAGTAAATTATAAATAAAGGATCAAGTATAAATCATTGACTAATATAGTCATTGATCAATTACTATTGTGCAATTTAAGATTGAAACATCACAATGATAGATAATTGAACCTTATTTTACTTTATTATACTTATACACATTTAAATTATTTGTAATGTAATTTAGTTATATAAGTATGCATTTAAAAACATGTAATCAACAAAGTGTTATAATAAATGTTGTGTTTAAAGTTACAAAATGTTACTAAGTAGGTATATAATGGCAAATATTTTAAACATGTTCTTGAATTTTGAAAGTTGAAATACTGAATACTGATAAATCGCTCCACTTTGAGTTTTAGCTAAATATTATGTTTGCTTTCTATTTTATCAATGTTTCGGTAATGTAAATATCAATCTAAAAATGCAATCAATTTTAATGGAGTGGAAAGTTGGAGTTCTATTTAACGCTACTTTTATTTAGTAGATCTTCCTACTTTTAGAAAGTTTCTATTAGATTTTCTTAAATATATGGGCCACAGCTATTCTAATGAATATATAAATATATACCTAATATTTACTCAAAGTATTTAGCTGCAAATAACTTGGCTTGCGTTTTGACAGTTTTATAAGTGTGAATCACAAAACGGAAAGCTCTCGTTAGTATTTTGTAGCATAGAATAAGTGGATCAATTGAAAAAAAAATATAAGATACTTATAACAACAATAATGATAACATTAAACATATACATTATACATAGATCCTTCAATATTACAGTAACGTAAAACCGCTGGTACTTGTGATGCACAATGTAAAGTCAGAGAACAAAAAATATACATTGACTTTGAAAAATATTCCATGTTCTATTTAAACAATTTTAATTACATACATAACAAAAAAAGTACAATAACATGTAGTAACTTTTAATAAACTAATGAATTTATCATTAAAAATATAGATGTAAGTATAGTTTTAAAAACTTCTTTTACACATTTCCTAATATTAGGAAGTACATACCACGAAGCAACCTCACAATCAGGTCAGGAAGACATTTCAATGCGAATTGCACGCGAATTTTTGCATAACATCCATTACTTTACTTCTAGCTATTTCCTTTGGATTCACTCATGTTTTTTTACCAGTATTATATAAAATATTTAATTGTTCACACCTTTTCTGTATTTTTACTGGTCTATTTACTTATTTGTGCAATAAAGAATATAAATAATAATAGAAAAACTCAATTTTTTTTGAGATGGTATTTTATTTACCCAACATAGAAGCGGAGATACTCCAGCTGAGTATAGTTTTTTTAACGGTCTGACGTACAAAAGAACGTATTATTCATATGTAAATACTTTATTTAAGACACACAGAATTTTTAAATCAATTTTATGTGGATATCTTCAGTGTGTCTTCTTTATAACAGAAAACTTCCTAATTCCTAATATTGTACAACAGAATAAAATAATAAAATAAGTATTAATTTATAATAAATTAGTATTAAAACAATAAAATACTTATTTAATCAAATACCCAAGTAACTTTTACGTAGTTAGGTGTAGTTCTATTGTATTATTATATACAAAATTATGTATAAATATCTTATGGAGTGCGGTACACTTTTTTCTTTAGGTCGTTTTATGAATTTAAAACATACCATTTGGTTACAATCGTTAGTACATCAAAGTGTTTGCCGCATATATAGTAACTTATTTCTTATTTCAAAAGCCAACGTTAAATCACTTATTGATTCATTGCACACACTAGATCAGACATCAATAGATTTTGTAATAAACTTTTGTTACACTATACAGTACTTACTTAAAATGTTAGTGTGGTGGTATAGTGGATTATTTTTATACATCTTTTTAGTTCTTCATTTATAATTTTTTGCATTCGTTAACTACTTTTACATCAAATATATCGAAATAATTATTTTTAAAATAAATACTTTTTACTTTTAAATTAACAGCTTTTCACTAAATGCATATGAAAGTATATTATACGATACTTACATCTGAAATCAATTTTTAAAATGTTTGTCTGTCTGTCTGTTTGTTCCGCTATTCTCAGAAATGGCTGGACCGGTTTTAACTAGATTTTCACTCGCACATAGCTAATGTCATAAGGAGTAACATAGGCTACTATTATTTTAGAAATATAATTTATTGTAACTAGCGGAACCCGCTGCTTCACTTGCGCTAAATCTAGGGCAGACCCGAGCGAAGCGAGTGTAATTTAAATAATTCTTGATCAATTCTTTCCTCATCAACATAATCTTGTATGATTGATTGATCACGTTTTTCCTAAATTAAATATTAGCTAATGTCACTTTCAAGCGCCACTTAAATTAACATAGGCAGTTTTTTTAGCATGAAGCAGTAATAGCATCGGCCCGTATAAAACTTATAATTAATTACTTCATGCTTCATTGATTTATCCCTGTTTAACGCTCCACTGCTGCGCACGAGCCTCCATTCAATACTGTGCTGCTGTATGGTTGGATTTATTTGTGAACTTCACATAGCTTTTGAAAACCAACTAGATTTTCTTAGACATGCAGGTTTCCTGAAGACATTTTCAGTCATCGTAAACCAAGTGGAAATCAGGTTAGAAATGACATTCGCATATGGAAATATCACAGGTGTTAGCCCCGGGATAAGAACCTGTTTCACTGGGCTACTGTGCTAAACTTCTTATGATATTATATTAGGTAAATACTAATTTAGCTAAATATATAGTTTTGATCGAAACCCCATTAACAGCCCACGTAAAATACTTGACTAAAATAACAGCATGTTTCTTCTATGTTTTTTTAGTTGCTCAAGCTTACATAAGCTTTTTTCGAATTTAATACACGTAGCTAATATATAAATATTAGTATTAGCTGCAATTTGAGTTTGTATAAGGCAAACTTACCTCCAGCCAGATGGCCGACGACGCCCGGGTAACCGGCACAAGTAAAGTTGCCGTAGTCTTCATAGATGCCGAATTTCAAACCCTTGCTGTGTACCTAAATAAAATAGATATTGTTGAATATTGATAATATAAGGTACAGTTTAAAAATATTTTTAAGTCACAATTATTAGCGATGAAATATCTTTATCTTTAACAACGATTTTTTTATCTTTCTTTTTCTATTATTACATAAAACTATTCAAAGAATAATTATTTTTTTCAATTATACGTTCAGTTTTTTATTACTATTAAAAAAAAATTAATTAATAATTATTAAAAAAACATTTTATAAACCTACAATTTTACAATTTTCAACATTTATAAAAATGAATGCCCTTTTTTCTTTAACACTATTTTTCCCATTTCATTAACCCTTTTTTTAATGCTTTGTAGAAGATTCTTAAAGGAAAGAAGATAATTGCGTAGAAAATTGGTTAATTACGAAAAACTTAACGGTATTTGGACTTCACTCGTTTGTGAGTCTCTACTTCTAGTGATTTACGACTACTAAAGTATTAGCACCTACCCGGTAGGTATTACTTCTTATTTATATTTATTTTTTATATATAATTATTTATTATTTTATATTTATTTTATAATATCAGCAACACAGAGATTTCATAGAAATAAATAGATACCATATGAAAGACTACTTACTAATGGAAAGCTACTTTAGTTTCACAATTTATATATCAATCAACTTTGAAATTGTTATAGAATAGTTTATTGTATACAATATATAATCACATAATTGCCGCAAAGAATTGAAATTGTACATCAAAGAATTGTATATCATTATAAAACGAACAATGAATCATCTAACAATCGTAATAAGTCTTGTTGAAATATGCGCAAAAACTTAAACAGTATCGATTCGATTTCGGTAGTACTCGTACATAGGGTTGCCTTGCTTTGTAGATTAATTGAAAAATAAATATTCAGATACAATTAAAACACTAATAAAATATGTTATTTATGTTCTATATTGAATATGTAATAAAAAATAGAGAAAATAATGTTTAATATAGAGAAAATATTATGATACTAACTAAATTTCTTTTTTTTAACTTCAGCTGAAGAACTTAGGACTTTCTTCTTTCTTTTTCATAGAAAGACCAGCAATTAAGAGTCAAGATATTAATAATAAGCAGACTAAGCTTTAAAGCCCTAATAAAATTCGAAAAAACTGTTAGTACCGAGCCTTATAACAGAATTGTATCTACTTATTAAGAAACTAATTAATTGATCAGGCTCGACAACCATGCTTATTAATATTTGATTATAGATACTTATTAATTTTTATTTGCAAAACAAAAACTAAAAGTATAATCAGTGATCAAAGCACAGTGGGCAGTTATTCATTTCTTACAAGGTCACATAAAAACTTAAATTATACTAAATATGATTCATACTGAAATATAAGAAAAACCTTTTTTTAATATCTTGGTTTTGTTTGTGCTAATTAATTTAATCGTTTTTATTGCTAACAAAAAGGTGTTACAATAAAACAATTTTCTTTGTTTTACTTATGATAATTCTATTATAATTAATTAATGTATGTTAAACAAGAATAATCTGCTGCATTTTAGTACAATATTTTTAGGTTGAATATATTTGAATTCATGTAAAAATATGACCATAATACGTTTACATTCGACTAGCTGAAACTTAATCGTTTTCAAAAGACACTATGCAGTATCAAATTCAGACAATTTTAAACCTATTATTTTGTAATTCCTAAAGTTATATATTGTAATTGGAAACCTACTCTACCAAATACTGTACGTACAATATATGAATTTTTTATATTCATCGAATTCTTCGAAATTTGTTATTTTTCACTCTATAATGCTTAAAGAGATTTGGATGAAAATCAGTATATAGATAGACCCTCATGGTAGGTGTAGTACGTCATGGTGATTGGCACCTAAGGACGCGTCCGATACATGGGAGGATAGTCTTTATTTTTTGTACCATAATCAAATTAATTAAAAAAATATCATAGAAAAATGGCCGGTACCGATTTCCAAAATAAATCAATGATTTACCTTCTTATGACATAGAACATTTGCGAAGCATTCAATTTTTAGGAGTCAATTTTCGTATAATAAAAGCTCTCTCAACATTAGTGAATTAAACTAGTCTAGATCTATTTTATAACCCACAGAATCCTAGACCTATCGTAACTGCGTGAGAATCATGATTGCCGCTGCGACCAACTTACGAGTATTTGCTGTTTCGAAAGGAACACTGTCTGCCCCTGAAGAAATATTTAATGACTTCCTTCTGTTGGATCCCTAGAGCAATATATTTAATTGTTATTTTAAAAGAGTGAATTGAAAATATTGGTATAATATATAAGAGTATTGAATATTTTTTGAATAGATCAACTTTAAACTTTATATTGTGTACAAATTACAATATTGAAAGTATGGATTCCATTCAGCTTTTGAAAGTTTCTTTATTAATTCGATATAAAATAACATCAACTGAGGCTTGAAAGGTGATACTAAATCTAGACAATTATTTCTAAATAAAATAAAACTTTATAGGTACTGACTAACATAGTAGGTACTTATATACCGCACACCGTTGGTGTAGTGGCAAGTAAGTACGACCACTCATCGAGAGGTCCTGGGTTCGAGTCCCGGGTTGAGTCAAATTTAGTTATTGAGTCTTTCTGTTTAGTAAGCCTCAGTAACAGCCTGGAGTTGGCGGTGTGTCACCCCCGTGCATCGTAGAGCACGTAAAGCCGTCGGTCCTGCGCCTTAACTCTTACTGATCGTGTCGAGTAGTCGTCCCACCAGAGTATGAGAGCCGAGAGGGATAGGAACAGAGAGTGCACTTCTGTCAGCGCGACCCTTCTGTACTATAATATCTCCTGCGCAGTTAGCTAGTCTTAAGATTGGCCGCCGTGGCCGTAATCGGTCGGAGGACATTATTATTATATATACCTCACCTGTGCGTAGTCAGACAAAAGCTTGTTTAAATAATATGTAGGTAGACAAATACGTATGTATATTACAGTAGAAGCAATTGAAATAATATATCATTTATAAAAAAAACTTACAAAATCCAAAACAAAAGACAATTATCACATACATTATACATAATTGTATATGTAACATACCAACTCGTATATCAATGTGTCAACTCATTTGCCATTCGGTGCGGCACACTTGTTCCCACGATCCTTCTGGCGAAGGTCGAGATAAGTTGATGAACGTTCTAAGATACGTGAATGACGCTTTTGATATACAAAGTGTAACATAAATAGTGTTTAATTTATAAACTAGGTTATTATAGCTTTGTATCAATCATTTGAACTAGAATTAGTGATATTTTAAAATCAAATGTATTTCTTATGAAAGATTACACTTAATTTGATAGACATCTAAGTAAATATGTTTTAGCTCAATATGCAGTTGGTACAATTTTATTGTTGTAGGTACAATTTTATTCTGGGTACTAATGCAAAAATAAAAAATTGGGTTCGCACAGCCACATTCGCTCTCATATCCGGAGCTAACAAAGTTCATCTTTGACGGATACGTCAAAGAGGTCGTCATCACTAATTCAAATACTTTTAAGTTGACTATGATTCGGAATTACAAAAAGCCTACTGTTACTTGGACTTGCCTGATGCAAGGGTTAGCTAATGTTAGATATGTATATTTAAAATAAAAATCTAACGCATTGAAGTGGTAGCACTTTGTCATCAATTGATATTATTGTGATTGTCATGTTAGTTACAACCCCGCAACATGAAATTCGTGCAAAAGAGAGAGACATTCTTACTACGACCAATTACTTTTTGCAATCAGCCTTTGTTACCGTCCCGCAGATGGGCATATGTGCGTTGGTGAACTTAACATGTCTTTCGGAAGTACTTTTTAAAACAATGATATACATATTACATACATACAGTGTATAAATAGTTCATCACAGTGCAATGGTGCTTAAGATGTAAAATACGTTCTGAGATAAGTCGCTTTACTATAGATATTGTTCTATTATTGTTTGACTTTTCGCACACCAAGGGCTGGTTTCGACACACGATTGTGATATAATGAGGTTGCAAAAGTTAAAAAAGCATAGACATTCAAACTGACGGCCGCGGGAATACATTTTTTACTCTATATTCAATCAATGCTATTATATTTAAATATATGATAGTACCTAACATACAATATACGTGCTTTCAATATCATGATTTTTTAATAAAACTTCATATAGAGAATAATGTAAGCTTTTTTATAGAACAGGCCTAGATAAACCTCGTTTGGGCTTCGCTCTAGTGGGGTCAAAATGAATGAATTTGAAATATGGGTAAACAGAATCAACGACTGCCGGCTTGGCAGGCAATGCTTCTCTACATTTGTTAGATATTTAAGTTACAATAAGGATTTTAGTAGAAATTAAAAACCTTTTACGTGCATAATATTCCTTCTAGAAGGCGATTAATAAAAACTTAACCAAAATAACTTGAGTAGAATAAATAACAAAGTATTAAGAAAACTTATTATGCAATTGAAAGCAAGGTAACATAAAAACACTTAAAATTAACATTCGACATACTCGTACATGTAAGTCAAATCCATTTGCCGGAAAGCGAATGACCTTGCCATGTCTTGTGGAGTCAATTACTTTAAAAAATATATCATGTACCGTTCTAAAAAGTAAAGGCGTGAACTAGACTAAGAAATGAACTAGTATTATAAATGCGAAAGTTTGTATGTCTGTGTGTTATAAAAAAATGTATGATAGAGTGTGCCTATCTCCTAAAGTACGATTACATTGACTATAATATGTAATATTTATATAAAAGGTACTTTAGGATTAAAGACGCATTCGAGCGAAGCCAGAGTAAGTTACTAGTTAAGACAATAAATGAAAACTTTCCCGACCATCGGCATAGCATCGTTATCGGTTGTAATTATTCAGTACCGCTTATTAAATAAAGCGCGACTTGACTTTCTATAACTTACTTCGAAAGGAATTTTATTATTTGCATTCGATTTCTGTATTCTAGATTTCACCTGCTAAATATATGTTTATGCATTTAATTCAGATTAACTTTGTGAAAACGCTATAAGTACTTAAAATGATAATTATCATTACAATTTACTGATTTCAAAATCACCTTGAAAATGATTATCCTACCGTAAGGAGTGGAATTTTTCAGTTTTATATCTAAACAATCCACAAAATCTATACATATAATAAAATTCTAATTAAATCGAATATGAACTTATATGAAACTTTTTTTGAAAAATCTTATTGCAATAGTAATTAATTATTATCGATTCAGAAGCCGCATCTAGTTTTCAAATATTTGTCTGTCTGTCTGTTTGTTAGGGCATGACAAGAAAACCACTAAACAGATTTTGATGAAATTTGATACGATGAATGATGATAACTGGTTATCCGGATATATACTAACGTAGGGACGAACACGAGCGGAACGAGGGCGAATCTCTAGTATATCCTATATTTATCAATAGACAAAGCTTTAAAATTATTTGAAAAATACAATCTCGTTGAGAATCTTGTCTAATAATATTAAAATATTTCAATAAACATACATATATGTATAAGTTACTCTCATTACATCTATTGCACTCATATAATAATAAAAAAAACAATAACTGAACCGGTTATTACATTTGTGCAAGCTAAGACTTTGGTATGTTGCACTTGACCTAGTTGGCTAACTCGATTTGGGCGTATCCAATGTTTTTACACTTTTACCGCGGCCTTCATCACCGTCGTAATGAATGAGTTTTATTCGCACGGTATTTTGGGATCGACATTGATTCTAGTGAATGATTTTAACCAGTGAGCTGATATATCCTGCTTGTATTGAATAGCAAGGTTATTGAATCGGAAACATTAAAAACAATAAGTATTTTGACCTTATTTATTTAATCGCTTATAATACACGTTTTCCGGAACAATTTCGATTTTTAATCAGATCCACCTAATTCTACCTCGTCAATTATTCTTAGCTGACGTCTATAAATGTACCTAGTACCTACTATCTATAAACTATCAAGTCGACCTATGTAGCAGCTTAATTGTGTGTTGATAACTATTCACTTTTACGTACATGTACATTTATATGAATTATTATATTTTGATAAATGTAAGAAATTTTAAATAAAACAGTTTTTTCGATTTTTTCGCTGATTTATTTAGATTTTTGATTCCGGGCGTTTCGAATGTTTTATAGGAAATCATGCTTTCGTCGAGCCTTTTGATATCTCAAAGGCATTATAATATACTTGTTCCTGACAGTCTCAGTACAAAAAGGCCCAAAGTTACAAAATTTGCTAATTCATGAGGTATAGTCATAAAAGTAAGAAATAATTTAACTTTTAATAAAATTACAGATACATAAGTAAATACAAACAATATTATAATTGCTTGTACATACATATGTACAAACAATATAAATAGCGCCACAGGATTCGCCACTCAATGGCTCAATGCTCCGTTGACATAACCTGTCTATTTAAATGATGAAGCTTATTTCTAATAAAAAGTTTTTTGTCGTAAAACCCGTATCTGTATGATAATTTCGTAAGGAAACTTATCGTATTTTTTATTTCAAATTTAAACATGACGAAAGATTAATTCTTTATTCATATTCTTCGAATTCGAAAACTCTACTCAACACTTTCAATATCAAACAAAGAATTATATATTAATGATATGTAAGAATTAAGGAATACAACATTAAAAGAACATTAGCAAAATACAAAAATAAAAATATTAAGTCTAAAATATACGGTGTTACCTATTTCGGTAGCCGATTCTCAGAAAATCTTACAGCAACAGAGTTAATTTAAACGAAACCTATTGATAATATTTTCTGCATTTCTGCTGCAATACCTGCCTAAATAAGTATACGCCTACATATATATTACATCCATGTTCTATTAAAGGTTGTGAAGGCAGTGTACGCCTACGTCGAGTTCCCACGGTGATTCTAATCTACTAAGGCTGTTTGTCCACCACCGCCGTCACCGGGCCGTCGCCGAGAACGAGATTATTTCGGGCCGAGTTTAATATGACGTGACGGCGATCGTTTGTCCACCGCGACCGATTTCGCTGGTTTAGTTTGTTCCAACTGTCATGCGTGGTAGTCGCGTTTTCGAAGAAATAAAGTGATGGCTAGGTTAAACCGGCGACAACTTCTTCTTCTGCTTTTGTACCTTCGAAGGCGCAGGCGATGTAAAGAATTTTGGGTTCATCCGCTAATACGTGAACGATACATCACAGGGGCGTTTTATGTACACCACGCCAAGTTGCGGCAGCATGACGAGAAGTTTTAAATAAATAATAACTGAGCTCGTTTTCGGTGCGACGGCGACGGCGACGGCAGTGTGTGGACAAGTTCATACGTGTTTTGTATTGCCGGCACATCGGCCCGTCAAAATCTCGGGCCACGTTCTAGCGGTCACGCCGATCTACTCGCAATTTCGGCGGCCGGGATGACGGCGCTCGGGTGACGGATGTGCGGTGGACACGCGGCTAAGTAAATGTATGTACCGCTACTTCGGCGCCGTCATCTCGTTCTCGGCGACGTGACGTTGACGGCGGCGGTGGACAAACGCACTAAGTGATAAAATGTGTTACGGATTTAAGGTCATGGGTAAAAGCTATGATACACGAAATAGGCTTCGTATTGCGTTTTGTATCTATGTAAGGCAAAATTTGGTAATTTTTTATCAACAAAGGCTTTTAGGGCATTGTAGGTACTTAAAATTTTCATCATTTCGATAGTTCTGGCGTGGGTTGATGATTTTGGTTTAAGAAATCTGATTTAAACTATATTAATATTATACAGCTTTTGGTAACATACTTTAGCTATAACTTCTATCTATTGGCTTTAGTTTTTAACAAAAAACGCGAAATGCTTAAAATATATAAACCTTTTTCGTGAGTTTTAGGCAAATTTGGAAGAGACACGTGTTTTGAACCTAAAATGAGGGCAAATTTTAAAGCGACAGAAACATAACCATATGTTTGTGTACATTGTACTATATAATTTCAAATAGGAAAGTTCCGTGTCATCATTATTATAACAAATCACAAAGTAGACGGCACAAAGAAAGTTTGCCCACAAAACTCAATTTATTCTCAGCGTAACTAACAAGGTCTAGAAAACGATATTCGGAGACTGTACGCTCGATTTGATGGAAAGCAGGTTAAGATGAATCTAGAAATGCTTACGGATATAACACTGACCCTTTTATATAAGTAACTAGGATATGTTTAATTAAAAGTAATTATATAAAAGTAAAGTACCTACATCTTTTAGAGTACATATATGTATGTAGGTATATAATATTGAAAAATATGTAGATCAAGTTTTGTGTTTGAAAATTATGTGTAGGCCAATTCGCAGTTGGCCATCATGTTGGGACTATGGCCTGATACCATATTCTTTATACTATGCTGATACCGTCATAGAAAGGCCCATACCCCTTAGCGGGAACTTAAAAAGGTTTGCATAGTGCCATACCATACCATACCATCCATGCCATGAAGAAAAGTATGAAATAAAAAAAAACTGACTGTCGAATGTAAAAAAAAGGAAAAATAAAATGTCTGTTATCTATAAGTTAATATAACAAATATATAACAAACTTACGTATCAAAACATTTTTAAATAAAGGATTTGTATTTGCCATAAGAAAAACAACTTAATTGCGTTAAAATTCATACTGTGTCTTAACAATTGTGACTTGAATAAAAGATGAAAATATTTCTATGAATTTTCCACGTGCAGATGTAAGGGACACGTTCATTTCAATTAGTATAATTACTTATTTTTTTTAATCTATGTATTAAATGTATATAATATATATCTTTTACAGCAATCACGCTAGTGTTTTATTTATTTAAAGTCCAGGAAAGGTCTAACACCTTATAGGATAACTCCTACTTTACATGAGATAAAATTTTGTCATAGTTATTGAAACTGAATAAAGAAATCTTCGAGTATGTGCCAATTTATAGACTCACAACAGAAATAATTAAAGAGGCATCCCTTTTAAATGCAAGTTTTTAATCCAATAAGTTCCGCTGGATGGTAAAAGTTTATTATACTAAAATAGAATACAAAAAATATTTATCTCAATATTTGACTATCAGTGAGTTCATTATCCTTATTTAATGAAAATATTAAACGAGGATAACGAACTATGAAAAATTTACATCAAAACAGCATTATTTTACTACAGATATGTGTTCCGTTAGTTAAGAACATCAATAATTAATTACTACTTCAAGTTATGTCGACATCACGTCGATTGAAGAATGTAGAGTTCCGCACCTCTGCTATAAAAACTGTGTCAAATATTTATTGAAATATTTGTTTTCTCGCTTCTTATTTGGATATTTTGACATATTATCAATCGTTTAAATAAGTTTGTAGGCCCTTTCGCAATAAAGTATTTGATTAGTTTACTTAAAAATGTTTACTTTAGAAAAAGAAAATGTTTTATTTTTGTAATTTCTATGTTTTACTTTATAAGTTACATAGAAAATTTAAAATTAAAGCATATTCATTTATTTTTAAATAGGTATACAAAACATAAGCTATGAATTAAAACGCATTTAGCAAAATGACTGCTCTATAAGACTCATATCGAGGAAGCGATACCATTTATGTAATTTAATGCAATTTTTATGTCGCTATGTACGGAAGCGGTTTGTATCCATATTTTGTGTTAATGAATATTGATGACTATAAAGATGGCTATAAAGTATACAATGAAGTATAAATTGTATTTTAATTCACTGAAGTTTCAAATATCGCTTATACTAGGTACTTACTTATAGAATCGAATACCTAATATATATACAAAAAATACTTTCGAGCTTATTATTTGGGTGTTAAGTATTTAATACCAAAGATTCAGTTTACGGTTCTTTCTACTTCATCGCTAATTAATGCTCTCCGACCGATTCCGGCCATGGCGGCCATTCTCATTGAGAGTGGCCAAGTACGCAGGAGATATTATAGTGCACAAGTGTACGCGCAAACACAAGTGCACTCTCTCTTCCTATCACTCTCATACTCCGGTGGGACGACTTCTCGACACGACCAGTGAGAGCTAAGGCGCAGGACCGACGGCTTTTACGTGCTCTCCGAGGCACGGGGGTGAACCACCGCCAACTTCCCAACTCCGGGCTGTTACTGAGGCTTACGAAACAGAAAGACTGAATAACTATACTTGGCCCGACCTGGGACTCGAACCCAGGACCTCTCGGTGTATGACCGTACATGCTAGCCACTATATATACTGTTCTCGAAGAGTATACTTGATCATAAAAATAAATTGCGTTGTCCGCTGTCTATTACTGTGCGACCATTAGCATAGTCCTTATTTAAACCAAAATTAAGATTTGGCATGTTCGTTACTTTTTGGTGACGTCGATGCGACCATAAATACAATGCGATGCGCTCAAACAATAGTTTATTAAAATGTATAATTTGTTATTCTGATATTTGTTGTAAACTAGCGGCTAAACTTTTGTTAGCTCGAGTTGCTTATCTCTGGAGCTTTTTGGACTTCATCATTATGAATGAAATTCATGAATTTCATTGAAATTCGTCCAGTTGTTATAGCGTAACAAACATAAAATATACACACTACTAATATATTTTTTTTAATTTTTAGTAATATTTCAATGGTTTTACCTAACTTTTCAAAAATAATATTAAAAATATAAAAACATGTTATTTGCCCAAAGGTGCTAATTTGTTAGCAGAATACATTTATGTATTTAGTTGACAAAGTCTATTCACCTTCGGACGAAGTTCAATGATGTGTTCGTGACTTACAGTTCGAAAGCAATAAATCTTGTGTCCACACAAACTTTTCATCATTGAATTTAAGTGGATGATTATTTTAAAATCAAGCAAAATTTATAGCTATATTAATCATTAATAAATAAATATAAAGGCTAGTATTTTATTGCCTCTTTTCTTGTACAGATAGGTTTATCACTCTCGAAGTATATCTCAAAGTATGCTACACGGATATACTTATTATATATTTTAACTTTATCATCCATCCCATAGTTAAAGTACCTACAATGGAGTATGAATTTAGCTGGTGTCCTTTTTAACGTTCCACTGCTGGCCATAAGCCTTGTACGCGAGAGGGATCAGGCCATAGTCCACCACGTTAGCCAAGTGCGGGTTAGCGGACGACACATATATGTTCCTTAGGCTTACGATGTTATCCTTCACTTTGAAACATATGGTAATCATGTTGTAAATGATTCGTCCATGAAAATATCTGAGGTGCACGACCCCGGAATTAAAACCCGCTTCATTCTGTTTTCGGAACAAGTTTTCTTCTTATATGTCAGATGTTTTTTATTGATCACTGAGTATGTAGGAGTATCATCTCTTTAATAGGTACTTTAGAGTTTAGTGTGTTTCGCGAATACGTACAATTAATTACATTTTTGTAATGTTTTGTATGCTATAATTTGTTCTGCTTATAAACTCAACACAGTCTCAGTTACCTATTTTTCTCATAAACTTAACTGCTGTAATAATTAATATAATATTTCAATTTACCTAGACATAAAAATTATTCTTTACGCGAGATTTACGCAACACAATGTTAGCTCTCTAAAAGTTTTATCATATCTATTAGATTTAAAAAGGCTTTCAAAGTCAATAAAGATAAAAATACTCGTAAATACCTCGATTTGACAAAAACACTTTCTTCAAATTAAATTTACTAAAAGTATCTGTTAATCAATACATTATTGTCTTTGAAAGTAAAAGTGAGGTAAAGCAAAACAAAGTGTGGGTACTATTGTTAGACATATAAAAGGTTTATTATCAAATTGCTACTTCGTAACAGCTTTAGATTCACTTTCACTAAAATTGAACTGAAGAAAATCGCCTTGAGCACTTAACACGATTAATTTTAATTGAATCATTTATGTGTAACGTTTAGAAATGTGTATTGGAGGTATAATGTGTGGGTAAAATATCACCTATTGTATTAATAAAATAGTACTTTATTCCAAAACACTTTTGAATGGTCAATTTTATATATATTTAAATTAATATTAAATGATAGTCCATAAGTCCATTCGAGAAATCTATTACTACACAGTAGCTTTGCGGAAAATTATTCCAAGACTCAAGAGTTGCTTTTTTTCAAAATATTATTAGTAGATTATAAATAAAAGAAGTTCAACCCTAAGCCCATAGAAATAAATGAATACCACTCATTCTTGATTTCCAACTTGATTTTTTTACACTAGTTATTATGAAATTTAAAATATACAAAGTATTTCAATCAATTAATAAAAACTCAAATTAAAAAATCAATACAAAGATGAAAATCATTTAAAATAACAAAGAAAATTAATTTATTAAATTGTTCCATGTGATTTCGTAGCTATTACATTTATAGCTTTAATTAAAAATGAATTTTGATGAAACAGTATCAATATTGTGATTTATTGTTCGCTAAATACTTATACTAATAAAATACGCTTGCATCCGGCTCAATGATAAAAAATAACTCTTTGTTCGTAATAAGTATAATAAGATGTAATTGAGCATGTAATAAAAATATAATCATTAAAAGCTTAATATTATACTAGAAAATAGCGTTTTGCTTTATATTACCTAGTACCTAGTTATTAATTATTTCTCGACGTTTTGATTGTTTTAAAACAAACATTACTGAAGAGACTTAGTTCTAAGATGTCTCAAAAGTTGGTATTTAGTTGTTATAAAAAAAGTATAATATAAGTATAATTATTTTAAAGCCAACTAAATATTTATTAAATTCTAAAAAACTATTATTTATTGCAAAACACATACAGTTATTTAAAAACAATTTGTGATTGCAACGGTGGACTTATCTATAGAAGAGATCTCTTGAAGCCAACCTGTTTTCGTGAGTAATAGTGTTATAAAGCAGGCTTAATTTGTGCAGTGATATACCTACATAATATTATATACAGATAATCAAAAATATAAATATATAGTATTTAATACATTTTTACAATACACACACCGCCAATTTCTCAACTCCGGGCTCTTACTGAGACTTACTAAACAGAAAAACTCAATAAGTAAACTTGGCCCGACCCGGGACTCGAACCCAGGACCTCTCGATGTATGACCGTACATGCTAGCTACTACACCACCGAGACAGGTAATATAATTAAGAATAACAAAACCATACTATCTTAAAGAACAACAAAAAAAATCTAAGGAATCTCAATATTTCATATCCAAGGAAGCGATTACCTTTATTGTTTTAAACTATTAAGCGCGAGGCTTAATATCAAAACCGCAATTCTTATGAGATAGCTAATAGATTTTAACCATAGTTTGAACAAACTTCACCACAATAGCCACTAGAAAGTACAGTATAAGTTTTTTCATACTATAATTTGTCGCATTCCTTGCGTTATTACAGCAATGTTAGTTTTAGTCTATGATACGAATTGATATTGTTTTGCATCCATCAGCTTGCCGAAAATATATTTGTTGTATTAAATATATAACGTTAACAAACAACGTCTTGATAACATTAATTTACATTATATACATAACATTTCATTCTTTGTATAAATGGGCAAATCTGGTAAATAGCAAAATTTCGATATTCTCTCATAATGTACGAGGTACTGGTTTATTTGGATTAGACAAAAAATTAAAAGGTAATTTAAATTCACTCACACAATTCAATCTGTTTAACTAATGCAATAATTGTATCTCCACAGAATCGAATCTGCTATCTATTTTAGTTAAACCTAACCTCGTGCTATAAAAGCAAGCATTATTATTATATTTTTTTCCAAATCATTTGCATTATGTCGGTGAAATACACTAAACACGGCTCTCACGATTAGTTTTTGTAGACAATCTAGCAATATAATAAACAATTTAGTGACGAATCGGTGTCAAAAGTCTGCGTGAAATGTAATGTGATGCAAGATATAATTTCTCCGTTAGATAATCTACTGGGACAATTGTGAAGCAACAATGCGTTGTTAATGGTAAAAGTACTTAGGAACCCAGATGTAAAACATTTGCTTTGCTAGTACCATAACAAATTTTATTAGTCAACAGTTCTTATTCTTTCAAATTATTTTATTCTGGTACAATCTAAACATATAATAAAATTCTAACTTAGTCAAATCTGTGCAGTAAATATTTTTTGTAAACTTATTTAGGTAAATAGACATTTTTATTAATATACACACTAGAGGATATTCAGAATATCTTCTGTCTGTGATCGCATCACGATCAAACCATTAGACAGATTATGATAAAAGTTAGTATGATGTTCGGGTCAATATATACTTTTTACTGCAGGAGGCTATCTCATTTTTATGAAATCTATAATAACCGTTAAAAACGGATATATATAGAGACAAACACGAGCGGAGCGAGGGCTAATAAGGGGGTAATTCTATTACACATAGAATATATGGTACAAAATAAGAGTATACACGAAAAAAAAATCTAAATCAACTATGCTAACAGTGTAAAGACTAAAGAATATTAATATTAATGATAGAAAACTTAGAATCTACTTTACCCTTAATTATTAAGGTGATCTTTACCAAGTTTACAATTGAACTTCGCCTCATCACAAATCGCAAGTCTTCGCAGATAAAAAACAATGTTCTTCATGTTCACCTTCAGGTTTAAAAAGGCTTTAATATCAAAATTAAAATAAAAAATGTTCATGAGTTGATAAATCGTGAGAACGAGAGCCAACAATGGATATGAATATATGCAACAATGATTAGGGTTAAAGACCGATTTATGATCGCTCTGTTCGAATAACTGATGGAACTGTTGACGTAGTATGTAATAACTTATCCAATGAGTGACGGAATTATTGACGGATCTCAAGAACCTATCTTTTTATATTTCACATAGACTCGATACAAATTTTGAAACGTCATATAATCTACCTCAAGCAATTGAGACAAAAGACAAATAGGATAACTACTTACATAAATTCATCCAATACAACAGGAACAGGGTGCTATTATTACAAAACTATCCTTGAGTATATTATACGAGTAAAGTTTGTTTACTTACTCTACTTTCACGAGCTAACGGTGTTATAGACGACCTTTGTCTTTTCACAGTTCAGAAAACCTAATCGCAACATACCTTTATTTTTTATGTGTTGAGTGTCCTTAAGAGCAAAAAGAGAGACAATACAATTATTAAATTTACTGCTACTAAAATAATAACTGCTGTAAGATTACCAAATTTTGTTACCCAAATATTCACGATTTTATTAAAAAAAATGGAGCTTTTTCGACGATGTAAATAAGACTTCAAAAAACATATATTTATGTCCTTTTCCTGTCCTTCACTTTAAATGTGAAATGGTTCAGAAAAACTAAATCTTAACCTAACCTAAGTTACGTGTAATATTGCAGTAGCTACTATAAAGAGGCTCGAATATACATACATATGTACATTGTAATTATTGTTAATTTATATGTAAATCTAATAAGCAATACCAGCCAATGGTTAGGTAAGTTATTTTATAGGGATAATAAGAACTAGAAAATCATTGCTAATGTAAAGTGCCTGACTTTTCTGCTTATCTTGATATTGAATAAGTATATAATTATAAAGACATGAATATAGGAAAAGATGTGTATAGTTTAATCAGTAATAATAGTTGATACTTTACAGTAATTACTGTCATTAATATATAACAATAGGCCTTGACAACCTTTTGGCCCCGATGTTTTCTTAACTGTTGACATCTATATGAGTTTATTTCCTACATATAATATGTATATGGATATACATACATATATGTATGCATAATATGTTGTACTTTTAGGAATAATACAGAGTTTTAAACATGAAATCAAGCAATTATTAAATTATAATGAAAATTTGCAATATTAGAAATTAAGACACTAGTTTTTATACAAAATTTCCCTTGCTCTTTCAAAAATCAAATGATTTGTTTGGCAAAATCGAGAATAGTAGCATAAACAGCAAATTCTTGCCGACTTTGGTTTTTTGACGTCTCCGTTTCTTCTGAGGTTGTACCTACGTTAAGTTACTAGCTTTAGCATGTTTCTCCGCTCGCGTGTAAGAAAAAAAATTTTGCACTGTATAGTCTACTTATTTAGGAAGCTGTGTAAAATATCTCGAAGCAATTATATAATTGTTATTTTCATTTATCATATCTGACTGCTTATTTAAAAAAATAGCACGTTATAGAAAACACAAATTAAAACTTACAATCTCTTCTTTACTCAATTTAGCTTTAAAACTATATTTATTCTATCTCTAAATTGCTTCAAGCCAAATAAAACCATATAAATTTACATAATAAGGCGTTATTAATTCGATTTGCATGTACATTTTGAATTTTTAATTTATCGACCACACTCGTATAATATAATCTTGCAATATAAGAAATGACTATAAATCATTTGCGTAATCATTTAGAGCAATACTACATTATCTTCACGCTTCAACTATATATGGAAGATAATTCGCAACTCTACCTTCGCTTCACTTTTCGCTCCCAATAATCTGTGTGGTAGGTGTATATATGGTAGGTGTGATAGGTGTAGTAGGTGGTGTTCAGCAAATTATTAAATTTATTATACTGCGTAATCTGTCCCTTTTTAGGGTTCCGTAGCCAAATGGCAAAAAACGGAACCCTTATAGATTCGTCATGTCTGTCTGTCTGTTTGTCAGTGTGTCACAGCACAGCCACTTTTTTCCGAAACTATAAGAACTATAATGTTGAAACTTGGTAAGTAGATGTATTCTGTGAACTGCATTAAGATTTTTACACAAAAATAAAGAAAAAACAATAAATTTTGTGGGTTCCCCATACTTAGAACTAAAACTTAAAAAAGTATTTTTTATCAAAGCATTACGTGTAGGGTATCTGTGGATAGGTCATCAAAAATGATATTGAGGTTTCTGATATTATTTTTGTCTACATTACAGCTAGTACCTACTAGCCACTAAAACCCTATAAAATATGTTGATGGGACCCCGAAGAAAGATTAAATCACAATGAGATAAGAACTCAGTCACTATGAGGGAAAAAAATAATAAAATATGTTCACGTTAAACTAAACATTCTTAGAATTCAGAAAAAAATATCAATTATCGAATAACATCGTCAAGATTGATTAAGAGCATTGTACGCTCATTATGTCATTGTAATGCATCGCTGTGACTGATTAACACGAAATGATGAATACAGGTGAGTGCAACTACACACGAATGTACCATACATTAATACTTAGAGTAAACAGACTGAGAAACACGCATACGTCTATATACTTTAATAGTTGATAATGATACGATTTATACATTAATCGACATTTCACACTATCTTATTTTTTATTTTTTTTGGAAATTTGCAAAAAAGGAAAAGCATAGAGCGTCCCGACTTTTGTTTAAAAATGGGCAAAGGGAAGAGAATATTCGCGTATAAAAATTTTCATCGACTACTATAACCGTGAACCTAGACTATAACCGTGGAAAAACAAACTAAAAACGTCAGTTCTTGATGTTAATAATACTGTATTACTTACTCGTATCTACCTGACCGAGAGACCTGAAGTGTGACCAATTAACTTACTAAACCAGTACTTTATGATTGACCCTTCAACATGCTTTATTTTATTATATAACCCACGTTACATTATCATCTATACAAAGAGATAAAATTTTCTTTATCATACAGCTTATTTTGGATATTAAAATTAAACGAATTATACGAATTTTAGCATTAAGCATAGTGCATACTAATTCAAAGAAAAATAAAAAAATGGTCTACACTGTGAAAAAATTGTCATATATTATAGGTACTCCAAAGAAATAACTAGACAGAAATCTAGATGGTACTTACATAATCTGATAAGCTCTTCATGCCGTACGGAAACCGTTCTCTGTCAGGCACTAGCTTGCCTCTGGGGTCACGTTCCCTTTCTGGCCAGCAGTCATCCACGTTGATATATTCGTAACCTGCTGCGGCATAGCCTTCGGAAACCAGGATATCAGCCATGGTCCGGAAAAGACGGTCGCTGTAAGGAATTAGTAAATCATTTGCGCCATATTTCTTTCAGTCTCTACTAAGTCTAATCTATATTAGAAGGAATATCGTACAAAAGAGCTATGAACATTCATATTTAGACGTACATATAAGGACAAATCATATATTTAATTCTTCAGTCATTCACACAAACATATATTTAATTCTTTAGAATCAGTTGCTATGTCGTCGACTGTAAATGTGGTGGCTTTTCCGAGAGACTAGACTGAGACTAGTCGTTTCACCTTTAATTAATTTAATTATCTTAAAAATTGAAAACAAAATTAAAATATTCCTTTTGAAACAGTAAAATTAAAAAAAATACTTAAATTTAATACATGATTATATCTAAACACTTATAAATGTTAAACCAACATCTTTAATTAGTAACAATTATTTATATAATCGAATAAAAGAAAGAAAAATATTTACCTACCTTATACAATTATCAGGATCATTCTTGCAATCAGTGTTGCACCTAAATCGTTCCCATGCCAGCCATCCCATAGGGGGTGTTAGCGCCAAACCATTGTCTAACCCAGAAATCTTCCCTAATATACACACTACTACAAAAATAATCCACACACACGACTTCCACGACGCCATTTTAATAAAGTAAAAAAATATTATCTACTTAAAACTCCTATCCTCATTATTTTTTTAATTACAATGAAAATACAATAACACAAAAGCTGTAGCTTATATGTCAAATTATAAATATAGATTAAATAATTAATTAACAATCTGTCATTCCTCAGTCAAGGAGGTTAGTTTATCGATGGTTCAGGGATTATCTGTAACAAACAAAAGTGCACGTTAGTGATATTGAAGATTTCCTAGAGCATGTATAGATATTATGAAAATTATTTTTTGTTTATAAATTGATTGTAATAATGTAACATCTTCCATATCGTTGGAAGTGATTAGTGACCCAACATTCTGCGCCAGTAGTTGCAGGTTCGAGTCCCGCTGGGGACATCATCATCATTTGTTGAGCAACGAATGTTTGTTTTTCAGTCATGGGTGTTTATATTTCTATGATAGAAACATGACAAAAGATAAACGATATAAATATCACGATTGACGCTATAGGAATAATTATGTCGCGTTATCCATAAAATATTAGCATCTTCTTAAAAAAAGGTTTAAACATATAAATAAAATCGAAGTGTCTGTTTTTATTTAAAACATCAAAAAATTAATTATTAAAATGTCGTCTGTCTGTTTGTTTCGGCTAATCCCTTTAACAGCTAAGTAACTAAAGGAGTAATTTTATTTTCATTTACGCCTAGCGAAGCAGGCCGGGCTTGCTAGTATGAGTATATTTATTTTAAAAAAAAAAATCATATTAAAATGGTATCCATGACTCATGTATCCGCCATGGTTACAATAACTACTATATTTCTTCTTACAGATCTATTAACCATCCATTATGTAAAAAAAAACTCGTGTAACAATTATTATTAGTCTTCAATGATTATAATTGTATGAGTTATGCTAGTTATTATTACTACAGTTTTTATAAATGTAATATTTCATTTTTTATTATTTTTAATTTTCTATGATTTATATTACACAAGCCATTGTTTATTATGCCTAAAGAACTTATGTTTTATTTTTCTGAATATCTAGTTGTTAATACCCGTTATAAAGTAGTATAATGTTTGACGTTCATACATATATTATAGTGATTTAAACTTAATAGAATTAACCAAACTAATATACAATAAGTATATATAGTAACAGTCGTCTTATATCAAGATTATGGATGAAAAAAGGAAAACTAATCAATATAAAACTGCTTATTTTCTACTTGTTTCCGCTTTAACTCAAGTCGTCTCTATATCTCAGTCAATAACAAGATAATATACTCTCTCTTTTAACCCTTACATGACTACTATTACTTACTTACATAAGTATAAAAAATTAAGCTTGAAAGCTTGGATCACGGGTTCGAATCTCGCAAGAAGCATTTAATTTAACATGTATATAAAGTTATATATTATGTGGAATGTATTAACTATCTAGTATTCGTTACACAAGCCTCGTAGCACACCATCGAACTAGATGGTGCTATGTTCATACCCCAACATATTTATTTATGTTTTAATTCTCACTATTCTTTATTTAGTAAAATAATTTATCAAACCTAAATAGATCTTTAAGGCTGTTATGAAATCAATATTAAAGAGAATGACATTGATTTATTATTTATTCAGGTTGTTCTGTTAAAGTGAATTAAGTCAAGTTTATTAGTAAAAGTTGTTTTATTTTCATATTATTATGAAGTAGAGCAAAGAGTATAATTAAAGAATATTTTATGTAACTTAGACGTGTCGACTTTCTACAATCGATATAAAAATAAATATGATATCATAAGTTAACTAGCGATGAACGACGGACTAAGCTGATGTTGAGGTACAATGGACCAACATTGGTCGACGAAGCTAAGGCCGACCTCGGCACCCACAAAATATAATAATATCCGGATATTCTAGTTTTAAGAAGTCTATGTAAAAATATCAACAGACATAATATTTTAGTTTTCTATTAACGATATCGCTTATACAAGCCTATTTGACTAAACAGGTGTTGCGAGTGCAAAAGCTATTCTATTTTATGACCGATGAAAATTACATCTTAATATATTAAATACGCAGAATGCCTTGAACTGTTTGATTAAATCAAACATAAACTCAATGTTATTTACTTAGCTTATGTTATTTATTTTTAATTTCACAATTTAACTTAATATATCGTAATGGTTTTTTTATCAAAATAATAATAACAAATACTAGTGCAAAAATATTTTTTTGACATGACTTCGCATATTTTAAGTGTAATAGTGAGATTTTTATATGAAAATTCATTACGGGTAAATATTGGTGCAAGATAATATGGCAAGCGATTACAGTTGCGATAACCTAATGGGTTATTACATGTGCTTCCGACCATTTGGTTTTGCAAACAACCGGTTTCGTTATAAGGCTCTGTTTTTACTAACTTTTACAAAGTTATCTAATATAAGTAGAAGTAGAATGATAATATGATTAATTATATTAGCGACATACTTATATTATAATGAGAAAACTGAGTTGTTGATTATTGATATTGGTTTTCATTTGCATTCTTTTTACGTCCTATTTCCAGACACGCAGTGAAACAATGCAAAAAATTGTATGTTTGTGTATTTAGGTTATGGTTTGGAGAAATCTATAGGGTACAAGGTGCTACTATCAACCAGTTCTATCAAGTAGCACATGCATGGGTATGATGATTGTAAAACTAGGAGAAATGGATTCACTCGGGATTCGCACCTATAGGGTATTAACTAGTCATCAATCAACAATTGTGTAAATCTCATCAGCTTTTACTAGTAGTTTATATTTCTTGGATATAGTAGTACTAAAATGATAGTGCAAGATAATTCCGTTTATAAGATAGAATGAACGTACGATAATTAAATATCATAATAGGCTTTTTATACTTCTCACAGTTGGTAGAGACTAGAGACAATGTACTTACCTATTATGTAACATGCATCCTTTCTACTAATACTTTATAATAACAAAGTTATATGAGAAAGAGAACCTAAATAGTATTAGTAGAGTACTGGTGTAGATTGAAAGGTGTACAAGTTTTTTTATAAGGTTTCTTACAAAGAAAATGTTACTTACTTATGTTAGATTACAAGGTATACTACATGGGATATAACTACAGAGTATTAAGAAGCGAAAAAATAATAATATAAAGAAATATTTTATTACATATTATTTCGCAATTATCGCCTTTTTAATTTTCATAAAGGTTGTTCTTTGGTTTTTGATGTTATACGCACCTCTCATATAATAAGAACTTTTCCTTGAAGTAATTAGAAAGAAAGTGCACAAATTTTCGTTCAAAGTACAAGTTTTAGATTGCCTATTGATGCGAAAATTATAACAGAATGGTACGACCTACATCTTTCTTTGTTCTTTTTTCAGCCCTTTTTAACGTCTCACTGCTGAACACGGGCCTCCCTCACGAGGGGGATCAGGCCATAGTCCACCGCGCTGGCCTAGTGCGTGTTGGCGGACTTCACATCTATTTCGAAAACTTCCTAGGTTTTCTCAGACATGCAGGTTTCACGATTCATTCATTCATTCACCGTAAGACAAGTTGTAATTATGATAGAAAATGATTCGCACATGAAAATATCAGAGATGCAAGACGCGGATTTGAACCCGCATCACTCGGTTATCTTAACGGGCGCGTCACCGCTGGGCTATCACTGCCTACGACCTACATACCTTAAGAATAATTTATGTATTTATCTGTTACATTTTTCTTGTTCATTAAACATATTCACTAAAGTAATATTTAAATTTTATAGCTTTTACGTAACAATTCGCACGTCATTCACATTTCGTTTATAATTGAATACTGTCATGTTATAATTTTTACGATTTGAAATTGAGCCAAAGTACTCAATCAGCTTTCATAAATATAATATTTATCAAACTAAATGATGTATAAGAAATTGGTAACATTAATTTATTTATGTTATTACGAGTAGATAGAGTTTTATTAGATTTCCGCGAATATTTGGCATTATAAATAAAAATATATTTTCGGATTTCTTCGCAAATTTATTTTAGTTTTTGACTCAAAGGACATTGGGTATATAGTACATATTATATACTATATACTTCTTCCACACAGTGTCTGCCTAAAATTTTAAAAACGATTACAAAAAACAGTAAATCAAAGTACTTTACAATATTGGTTGATATAATTTAATTTAATTTTAAGTGCTTTCGCGTTTATGTAAGGGATTTTATTCAAAACTAACACTTAAAACGTACCTAGTGACGAATCCGAGCAAAAAATTGTAAGCCGCTAGTATAATTAAATAAAGTAGTAATATAAAACTAGTATATCATTTGTAGACTCTACTGCCGTAAGTGATGGCCAAGCCATTCTTTTTGTCAAAGAATAGGCGAAATCAAATACCCTATATTATCATTATAAGTGTTCCACTCTATTCTTAATTAACAAAAAATGCTTATTCCACACATCACATGTTACATCACAAAAACTGGATACTTAATCACTATAATTATTATTGCGAATGACCTAAAATCATCGCATTAATGTCAATCACGAAGTCATATTCACTGTAATTTTCTATTTATAATACATGCGGGTTTTTCTTTCATATCCGCTTGTAAAGTGTAAAAGATAAATTATGAAATTATCTTTTCAACTTCGTACATTGAAACTGTCACAGTCAAGGCCTTTTATTGTTGTTAAATAGCGAAATAAGCTATTATTAACGTCAAATTATACCAATCAAACATAATTTTAATACAAAGATTATACAAAAAATATTATAATACAGACAAAAACCCGCAAACAAATTTATATATTAATTTAAAATAAATAAAAAATACATTTCCTTAAAAATAAAAACATATGTGTAGTTTGTAATAATTAGTTACGACCACGACGCGACGGTAGAGCGACCTACAATTTTACGTAATTTTATGTAAGAAACCGGCTAACATGCTTAGTCCAGTTGTTACGTGACATACCTACTATATGATCGCGGCCATATAAAGCAAATTTTTTTTGTGGGTAGGCACTGTCTGTAACAAGTATATAAACCTATGAGACGTCAAATACCTTAGTCTCTCCCGTGACCATGATTGCTGTAAAGCATTCGAAACGTCGGGAACTAAAAATCAAAATAAATCCGCGACAAAATCCGAAAAGGTAGTTTCATTTATAATGTCGAATATTCGCGTAAATCTAAGAAAGTAGTATAAGTGTATTACAATACCAGCGGAAAGTGAAAGAACAAGAAAAGAACATATTAATTATCACACTCTACAAAAATAAAGTTAAGTATTAGTTTCAATTGTTAACATTGTAACAGTTTAAAAACGATTACACCCATGACGTGATTTCTATAAAGCTTTAGAAACGTTGGGAACTAAAAATCATAATAAATCAGCGAAAAAAATCTAAAATTTAGCGTCGTTATATAAACAGCTCCACGAATTTAATTCACAATGAATGACATTTGGAAATGACATAACTCCGAGTTAAACAAATCTTTTAGCATTGTATAAAAATCAGTATTTTAATAAAGTATAATAATGGAATATAGTAGTTTTTTGCTGACCATACATTTAAATCGAATTTGAACTGGTTTAATATGTGCCAATAAAACCGGTCGCTTGCACTTTCTGCCCTGCCCGCTCCCTTCGCACAATGTCATTTTGCAATACTTTACTCAACTGTTATCGTATTAATAGATGTTAGTAAGGACGATGCAATCGTTTATAGCAACTATAATTGGATTTATGGACTGAACTTACATCGTTGCTGATAAAATAAGACTTGGTTGATAATTTTGATTATTATTTATTATATATTATATACTTATATAATATATTGAACTGAAATTCGCGTTCGTAATAAAAATAAATTTTAAGGCACATAAAGGTTACTATTTATTGTTTTATTTAATGAATGTGTATGAATAAGTTATTTTATGTAACAGGTCGAAATTTGTATCTATTTATTTTATTTATAAAAGGACCTAAATGTATTATTAAGGGTCTCTACGATAAATATAGAGTATATAAAATCATTTTATTACAGTATAAGTATAAGAAAAAGTTATAACAGAAATAATATAATGCAAATCATCATAAAATCGAAACGGAATTAAGTAGTTTTTATTGCAAATATATAAAAATCTTATTAAGCTTTTTTATAATGTATGGAGCTTTTATTCAAAGATCTTTTACAATAATATTTTATTAATTTTAATTAATTTTACTCTCAGATGGAATAAAACCAAGTTCTATTGTGTCCTATATCTCTAAAGAGACGTCAAAAAACAATCTATACGAAAAAGTACTCGTTCCCGCAAAATTCACCACAAAAACAGAAACAAACAAAATGATTCAAGTTTAAATTAACTGACTCATATATGGGCAAATCCGGTTAAGTTCAGTCTTGCAAGAACCGAAAACATTATTATTTTTCACGTTCGTATATATTAAAGTGTTACAGATTATAATTCTGCTCTACAATAATAAGATGCCTAGAAATAAACAATTTAAGAATCCTTTATTAAATGAAATACAATGATAATGTACATCTACATATTGTTTTGATCTTCGTCATAGAATAAACTAATTAAATATAATATGTATTCTATATAAAAAAAAAAAAAAAAAAACGAAAACGTCAAACGTGATGTAGGCATCGGCTCCGTATTACAATTTGAAATTAATCCAAAATGGTTTGTATTTAAACTCTAGGAGTGACTAAAATCGCTTGATGACATTCGGTGTGCTCGTGAAATTGTTGTGTCGGTTTAAAACAAAGTGTAACAATAATAAGAAGTAATTTGAAGCGATAACTTACAAATGTGGGTGATACGTCATAAACTTATAAAAAAAAACCTATTTGCTCAGTCCAGCTTATAAAATAGGGGAAAAGGTTTTCAAGATATTTTTCATATGTGTGCGCATGAGAGTTTTATTTTTGGTAACAACATCGTGGCTGTTCAGCCTTTTAAAATTTTAGTATTGGCGTGTGTTATTTTCAAGACGCGGTTGCTAAGGCCGCCATCGGTTACCCTAGCGACGCATGTCTCTTCAACTGCAGCGGCCAATTACAAGACAATATTGAGACATCTACGTAACGACCCCTTCGTGATTCGTCTTGTTTCCAAAACAAGCAGCCGTCATATTTTGACTTCGCCTTTTTTATTTTTTTAGTGTACATTTTAAGTTAATTTATTGTGTGTTTTTTTTTATTTGTTAAGTTATTCTTTTTTGTGTATGAATTTAACTTTTATGAATGCATTTAACTTTTTCGAATGCAGTCCGCGACCCAATCTTGTGATGGCACGTCGAACGCAACCCATATATGTACTCAGTGCAACAAGTCTTTTAAATCTTTGAAAGGCCTCAACATACACACTACAAAAACACACAGGAAATGTTTTAGCCAAAACAGTTCACCTGTAGACACCCATCCCACTATTCCGAGTACGCCTACTCATGTAGCCAACGATTCAACTCCTTTCCACACATATCTTAACCATTTGAAAAATAGTATACCCATAGTTAAAAGAATCCCTCGAGGAGCTCGAATAACCGTTGCTACACATTTATCACAATTAATCCAGAAATGTTACATAAGCAATTGTACTCAAGACTGGCAGAACCTATTTTTATTTTCATACAGCACTTTACATATAGTTAAAACTGATGAACCGAATTTATCCTTGACGCAAAGTAAGCTCATTGCCTTCTCCCGCACCTCTATTCAAACATGATGCCCCTCGTAATCGCAACAAACTCATCATAAACAAAATCTGTGACGGAGATCTCAAAGGTGCCGCTCGCCTTTTGTTCTCCAACGACGTGCTATCACCAGATACCCCTGACACCCTTCAGGCCTTACTGACAAAACATCCTCCAGCTCCAATAAACCCATATTTTCTAGACCCACCAACAGCAGGGCAAGCATGCCTTCAAATTCAAAACAAAGATGTTACGAATGCCATTTCATCTTTTAAACCAGGTTCGGTTGCAGGTTTGGATGGAATCTCACCCCAACATTTGAAAGACTTAACATCGTATTCTGTGGGCGATGCAGGCAAGCAACTTGTAAATTCAATCACTAAATTAATCAACTTTATGTATTCCGGTAATGTCAATCCAGAAATTGTTCCTATTCTTTTCGGCGCGAACCTCATTGCTCTCACCAAAAAGGACGGAGGGGTGAGACCAATTGCTGTTGGATCAACACTACGACGTCTGGCCTCCAAAATTGCTGTTCGCCATATTTTACCAAAATTAAATTCGGAATTTGAACCCGTACAGTTAGGCTTCGGTGTAAAAGGAGGGTGCGAGGCAGCCGTCCATGCCCTACGCTCTTTCCTAACTTACGGACAGCCTGACGTGTTGCTCAAAATTGATGTCAAAAATGCTTTCAATTCGGTAAATAGGGATACCCTGTTGACGGAAATAAAACAACATATACCGGAATTATACAATTATCTTCTTCTTAGTTACGCTGACCCTACAAAATTGTTATATCGCTCTAATGAACTGTCCTCGGAAGTAGGTTGTCAACAGGGTGATCCCCTTGGGCCTGCAATTTTTAGTTTGGCTATAAATCCGATATTAAAAAATTTAAATTCTCAATTCAACGTTTGGTATTTGGACGACGGAACCATAGGAGGTGATGTGGATACTGTGTTTTCGGACCTTTTTTTAATCAAAAATAAATTTGAAGCCATTGGTTTGGAGCTTAATTTTAGCAAATGCGAACTTTTTATAAATAACCGCGTCTTAAATTTAAATGACATTAAACAAAAATTTAATATTTTGGCTCCAAATATTAAAATAGTTAACAGTAATTCCCTTTACCTTTTAGGTTCTCCAATTTTTGATGAAGCTATTCCTGAATATATTAATTATTCAATTAGTAAATTTCACAATTCTGTTGACCGTCTCTTTGAAATTAGTTCACATTATGCACTTTGCATCTTAAAATTCTGTCTTTTCGTCCCAAAATTTACATATGTGCTCCGTTGCTGCTCCTTTTGGAAACACCCAGATCTTTTGACACAAGTAGACGATTTAATCAAAATTAGTATAGAATCGATTCTTAATATGCAGCTGAACGAGCAATCTTGGACCCAAGCATCCTTACCCATCCGTTATGGTGGCTTAGGGATTCGCAAAATTTCCAGTGTCGCTTTACCAGCCTTCCTATCTTCTGTCCATAGCTCAGCAAATCTCATAAGTAAAATTTTAAGGGCATCCCCTTCAAACTTTGAGATTGCTGGCTTGGAAGAAACTAGAAACGCTTTCTTAATTGCATGCCCAGGTCAAAATTTTCCAGTTTCTACAAATTCACAGAGGAGTTGGGACGACATAATTTCTAAATTTACTTTTGACAATCTTTTAAGCTGTAGTAAAGGTTCGGCGCGTGCCAGGCTTTTGGCCGTGGGTGCGCATGAGGCCGGCTACTGGCTTCACGCGTATCCTTCGTCAAATACAGGAACATTTCTTGAGCCTGACACGCTCCGAATCGCAATCTCTCTACGGCTTGGGGTCCCGGTCTGCGCTCCACATAAATGTCCCTGTGGCAGCGATGTCGACAAGCTAGGACATCACGGACTGTCTTGCCAAAAAAGTGCAGGCCGCTTCTCGAGACATGCCGCACTTAACGATATCTTACGCCGGTCCCTTGCCACCATAAATGTGCCAAGTCTACTTGAGCCGACTGGTATAGCAAGAGACGATGGCAAGAGACCGGACGGTATGAGTTTGATTCCATGGAAGATGGGCCGGGTACTGGTATGGGATGCAACCTGTTCAGACACGCTGGCCCCTTCCCATCTACATGGAACCAACAATAGAGCTGGTGCGGCTTGTGAAGCGGCTGAAAAAGCTAAAGCAGGCAAATACAGGGGTCTAGGCTCCGAATATGATTTTGTTCCATTCGGTGTCGAGACCCTTGGTCCGTGGGGTCCTAGTGCCATGAGGCTTTTTAAGGAAATATCTAAAAGGTTAGTCGACATCACCGGAGACCGAAGAGCTGGCAGCTACCTCGGACAAAGAATAAGTCTAGCAATCCAAAGGGGGAACGCTGCCAGTATCTTCGGAACCTTGCCTAAAGGGACTCCTTTTAATAATATATTTTAGTTAATATAGTATATTTTTTAAGGTTTTTAGTTTTAGGTTCATTCTTTTAGTATATATTTTTATATTTAGTTGTATTTTGAATTCATATGTATTCTATATATTATGTATGAATGTACATTTTTTTTTCTAATCTACTCATTTTTTCACCATATTGATGTATTATTGTAATGTGAAATAATATAGAGTTTTACAGCAAAACACAAACTTAAGTGTGCTATTAATTTATATTTAAAGGAATATTTTTATATCACATAATTGATCCCCCATCTGAATTCAATTATTTCTTGTGGTTTTATATCATCTCATTCTGTATTAGTAAATAGTGTCTATTTTTTTAAATAGTTTCAAAATTAAAATACATTGTGAAAACAGCTTTAAATATCTAGGTTATGCGCTCACATCGGATTCTAACATAGACAAAAACATAGACCACCGAATCAATACAGCTTGGCTTAATGGAGATCCCTATCGGGAACTTTGTGCGACCGATACATGCCTATCAGAGTGAAGAGAAGAGGTTACAAAACAATTGTACGACCAGCCATGACCTACGGAGATGAATGCTGAACCATATAAAAGCCACACGAACTTCAACTGCATACTAATGAAATGAGAATGCTCAGATGGGCGGGAGGTGTAACTCGAATTGACAAAGTACGAAACGAATATCGGAAAATCATTTAAGGTAGCACCTATAACTGAAAAGCTAAAAGAAATCCGAATGCACTGGTATGGCCATATTCTGAGACGGAACGACGACCATTCGATACGCAAAGTTCTAAATATCCGTGATCGCTCGCGAGGAAGAGGACGACCGCGCCACCTGGTGGTCAAATATGCAAAAAGAGATCCAGAGAGAGAACCTGAGTGCACAGACAAGCCAGAATAGAATTTGTTGGCGCAACCGTACCGACCCGATCCCAGCTTAACTGGGAAGATGGTTGGACAAAGAAGATTGTGAAAACGGGCTCTTTAGTAGCCAAAGATGTGAGGCTCGGCTAGAATCTCTGTAATTATCGAGTGCAAATTTCATTTCCAACATTTAATCTGTAAACATTTGTTATGTCGAAATAAGTATCAAATCAAAAGTTAAAAATGACAAACTAAGCTTATACATCTACTATTGTAAACATAACAGTATGGAAAAAATAATACCTATAACTCTGTTAGACCGCGAGTTCAAGTATATGAGTTAATTATTATTACCATGAAGAGTTCTTCATGGTAATAATAATTAATTCATTCAGTCAAAGAATTCGCAATATTTTCCAATACAAACAACATAGTGTTCTTAAAACCTTAGCGAAATGCTAATTAACATGCAGGAGTGGTGAAATTAATGCGTCGAATTATGTTGTATTTAATTAGTGAAGTAATAACCAGTTGGATATGGTATTCTGCGTAGATGTAGCTCCCGTCAATGCAATCGGAAAGTCGAATACAGAATTTAATTTGAATAAACGAACATGGATGTGTAGATATTTTGTAACAGATTACAGCATTAATTAATATTTTCATTATTTTAATGCTTAATTTACTCCTTGTAAATGAGTAAACAGTCCAAACGGTATCGTCACTAAGAGGATTGGCGAATACGTTGTCGTCTTTAAGGGACTTGAAGACATGATCCTTAAAGAGACCCATATTCTAGTTCTTAGAAAAAACCTCAGGAATCAGAGTTCATTCCACAATTTGCACGTGCGATGTTGAAATGAAAGAAATGCACATACACTTTTGGGATGTCAAGCAGCCAGGATATGTATGTATATAATTCAAAATATAAATAATATGTTAAAATATGATGCCCAGAATCCCGTAGACATTTTTTATACATTTGCTAGAAATAAACCATCTGGTACTACGTGACAGCTGTGCATGTGGATTAAGTTTGAAATGTAGAGACAAAAATTCATAGATTTTTTTCTTTAATAGTTACATAATAAATGTGTATGATTTTTTATGTAATGTAGTCTAAGAAGACATTTTAAAAATACAAATAAATTACATTAATATTAATAATAATATGATTGTTACGTTTTACACATTTTCACGTATAAGTACTTTTAGCACGCAATCGTTACCAGATACGGTGTTTATGAATGTCAATTTATTTTATTAACACGCGTTCGCACATCATTTAAATACTTTGCTTTAAGTCGTTTGCTATCAGTGACATAAGTAATACTCGTACATACTTCAATATTATAATTAATGTGAAACTGAAAAGGTAATTGATCCCGTGCAATAAGTAATAGAAATATGAATCAACATTTATCATAATAATATATTATATAACGTACGTCTTGTTGCCTTTTATATTGTTATTTTTAATGAAATTTCATAGTTATTATCATATCATTACAAATAAAATATATCGATACCACCTTTAAATAAAAGTAAAACATGAACATCAAACATCGACACAGATTTCATGTCAGTTTTATATTAAAGAAACTCTTAATACAGATACTCTAAGAATCTATTGTAGTAATAGTAACCTGAATTTGAATCACAACATATTATTAATTATTTTATCTTTTACGTAATCTGTCTTAAAGGAAGTTGCGTTATACTTTGCAGTGAATGGTCGATAGTTAGCCGAGGAACTTTTATGTTTATACCTGTTTAATATACATAGTGAATTTAACTTTTAGCGTAGATTTAGCAGTAATGAAATATAAAACGATACTGACTATTTTAGTATATTTTTTTTAGGTACCAGTAGAAATTATGATTCTTTTGTATAATATTTCGATCATCACATACCAATTAAATAGGTACTTCAAATGTACGATTTTTTTCCGTTCTGTTTTTATATAATTACTGTTTGATCTTTTCTAAATAGTAGTATTTATGTACAATACCGTCAAGAAAATAATAAAGGGAAATATATTAACCTGAAAAAGATAAAATAAAATCATCTACAAAAAAATAAAGAATATTATACATACAAATAAAAGATATCATAGAACTACTGTAACCGAATGTATTATTACAAACTATTTTTCTTAATTTCATTTATATAAAAAAACATCAAATTTAATTTGTGATACTCTTAATTTATTTTGTGTAAGCATCTTATCCATCGTACCCTCGGTATTGATCTATTCAAAAATATGGTATGCTTTGGTCCATATCACTAGTAATCTCAAAACGCATTAAGTGCCTTAGATAAAATAAAATTACTAAAAGTATTCTTTATAGTTTCTGCACCGATGCCTCACATAGCTTGTTCTAATTCTGCAGAAATAATTCATAATTAGCAATATATCTTAATATCAATTGTACAATGTATCTTTCCACTCGTGAGCACTAGTTCGTGTGACCGGCGCGGCGCTACAAAATCGAAAGCGGTGAAAACAAAGACATGACGCAACCGCTCTACTCTACATGACGCATTCTTTCTAGACATAATCCCGTTTAAGCTCTATCATTAAATAGTAAACTGCTAACCTTGTTAACTTTACTATATTCTAACCAGTGGTAACGCACTCGCTTTGATATCAGAGTGATGTGGTCAATTCCGGGTCTCGCACCTCTGATATTTTCATGTGCAGATCATTACTAATATGATTATCACTTGTCTTACGGCGAAGAAAAACATCGCGAGGAAACCTGCATGCCTGAGAGAAACTAGCAAGTTTTCGAAAGACATATTATGCAGTCCGCCAATCCGCACTTGGCCAGCGTGGTGGACTATGGCCTGATCCCCCTTGTATTGAAGGGAGTATTCCAATAGACATTTTACATCAAATTTCATTTGAAATTGACAGAAGGAAAAAAATAAATGAGTTCTTGACGGGTTGCTCTTAACGCTTATGTATTTTTTATTTTAATTTCTATTGTTTATTCTCTCCCAAGAACTAGCTTATCTATACTTATGTATTAAATGAATACAGTACTAGTATAATAAAACTTTTTTATTAAAGGAAGGAATTATAACGAATAAATCATTGTTAATTATTACAATATATTTATAAGAAATATAAACTCATAAAATATGTTTTATATTGACGATAAAATGTGTATAAAATTATGACTTTAAGCTATTATTACACCACTCTTAGTATTCCCAATATATTTTTATTACAAAACTTCTAATACCTAGGTTCATATATTGTATAAAATTTTTAATTGACCAATTAAAGATTGTTGTTTTTAACAAATAATGTATGAAATGTTTGGCAATTAAGAAACAGTAAATTATCTGAGTGCGGCGGGTTAAGGTCCATCTCATAATCCTTAAATGGAAAGCATACCCGGAAGTTAATTAGTATCATGTCTGTAACCTTGTACCTGTTTTATTTTACAAGAGAAGGTCAGTGTTTAATTGGTCCTCTTCAGAACTGTTTTCAGTATTCAGCTTTTTTTAGAAGATATAGATATGTGACTGAAACCGGATGTACAAAATGTATAAAAGTACATTTAAGTCCTTTTAAAACTTTGTTATGTCCGAAATATCATTAATATATAGTACTAGCAATTTCCGCGGCTCCGCCCGCGCCCGAAGAATAAAAATGTAGGGTTATAATTTTTTTTTGCCAAATTCAAAAGTGAGAAATAAGAAATTGGTCTAAAAATAAAAAAATAAAATATCTAGAGAGCACCACCCTTATCACTTAAAGGTATGTCTGAGGTAGACAGATCGTAGAATAATTTTTATTCCTCTAGGTAATAAGAGTGGCCCTCTCCAGATAATTCTTTTTTTTATACCAAATTTTATTTCTCATTTTTGTATGTTACGTTTGTATCTTATAACCCTAAATTTTCATCCTTAACTTGCGTGCTTGATTGGATTGCTAGTATGAATATAAGTATCAATTGAAACTACTGGATCAAGATTCAGAGATTAGAACTCTTAGTATTAGCGATATTCTAATAACCGAAGACTGCATTGAAACTAGTCTATACCTACGTCCTACATGTAATAAAATTCCAATATTTTCTTAATTTTTTTGTCTGTCTGTGACTGCTTCATGAGAAAACCACTGGACAGATTTTGATAAAATTTGGTATGATAATAGCAGGCAGGTTACCTTTTAATGTAGGTAAATATCTAATTTCTTAATACCTAATAATTCTTAATGTGTAGTTATGAACCAAAGCGAAGCGAGGTAAGTGTCTAGTGAATAGTAAAAATATGTTCACTTTATAGTCAGGCATTTGACTGTTTATCTAGTTTATAAAATAATAATTTATATGCAAATCATGTTTGTTGCCATGTGAATAATGACTTGTTATGGCAAAGATTTTGTAACATGAGAACCAATTTTTCCTCACACCATTTGCAGAATGACTTCGTTGTTCTCTGCTCATTTGCATATTGATTCACTATTCGTTAGTTAATTCACCTTGTGCCATGAGAAAACCGAGTAATTGTTTTAACAAAATGAATAGTAACTATAGCAATTCTTACTTATGAAGAGGTAACTGACATTGTAATACACATACGAATGTATGAATATACACGTAAATATAAATGAAATTAACCAAAAGTACGTTTTTCTCACTCACAAAATGAAATTAAAAGTGACCAACAAAATTAAAAAATAGCATTTAAAAGTTATTATTATTATTATACCATCATTATTATTTTCTATTTAAGATATCAGATGGTCGTAAGTTTAAGTTTTGGGATGCCCTGCAAATATGCAAATACTTCTATGTTATAAAACAAAGTCGACTTAATTTAACGCCGCGGTTTATAACTTAAAAACGGCTGAACCGATTTTTACGACGTTCTGATGTTAAATTTGCCTGCGCCCCGAATATAACGAGAATATAATAGAATAACGATTAAAACATCAGGAATATTCACGAAAAAAGTTAAATGGCTACAAAAAATTAAATAATTCACCCGAGCGAAGCAGGCGCTATGTAGTATAATTTATCTCCACATCTATTTAATATTTAATCAAATTAAAAATGGTTTATAATTGATAATACTAATTAATGTTTCTCTGTTTATTAACTAATAATTACCAGTTTTCCAGTAAATTGTAAGTAGGCCTTTAAAAATTATTACATTTAATATATGCATAAATTATAAACACTTTTACTTTCAATACATAAATGTCATAACTCATAAATAAAAGAAAGAGAAAACATTTACAATGCAAGTTGTTCCCACACGGCGAATGAACTGAACCGAGCCACTAGTATTGATAGCTAAGTTTTTGTTCTGAAGAAACGTTTAATGCTTTTCCGTTATTGTACAAAAATAAACATTTAACACTCATATATAATAGAGTAAATATTTTTTGATTAATTACATTTTGATTCATAGGGATTTTTAAATTTGTTATTATTTATAATAAATAACGTATGTACCTAATTGGTATTTTAGTACTGTTTTTATTAATTTATTATACGTTTTTTATTTACTTAGTCGAATCTGTACATTGAATATTTTTAAAATTAACAATTAGAATTTAACACAAACATTGCAGTAAATACAAAATGCTACAAATATAAGATAATCGATCAGACTTCACGAGGCTATTTAGATTATGTAGGAGTCAAAACTACATTTTCTTTAATTTAGTAGCTGACAGATCAAAATAATAATTAATCATGGTTGCAAAACAAAAGAATGGTTTGTTTATAAAAAGTATTTTCTTAATAGTTATAAGGCTACGCACGGACGGTTAAGTAACCGAAAGATTAATTAATTTATCAGATTACAAGCGTCTTAAATGCTTTTATGTCAGTATCGTAAATCATTTTTAATAGTCTCAAATATGTCAAAATCAGAGAGGTGAGCATTTTAGGTTTTCAAATATCTGAAAAATTATGTTTACTTTTGCAGAAAACTAACAAGAGGAGTCTGTTGTGTCATTTGTCATGAAACTTTTCTGTAAACAGGCACGCACAAAAATACATATTTTCGAAATTCTACCCGTTTATAAGAATAATGCCAGAGTCGTAAGTCATTTCGGGAACACTTTAAAATATTTTTTACAATAATGATTAACCAATGTATTTAAGAATGACCTTCAATAAATTGTAATAAATCTGTTGCTTAATCAAAAAAAAAAATATATTTTGAATGTTTTTTAAACAAATACAATTATTTTTAAATTACTCTACATAAATTTTCAATTAGCGCAATTTCTGCTCCGATACTTTAAGTTATTATAAATATTCTTGCGATTAGTAGTATATTAATAATATAAATACCAAAGTTCAAATGTCATTTTACCTTATATATGCATGATTTAACTCTAACATTAATTATTAAGTGATTTATTTGCCGTTTTTGTGATGTTCCCGGAAATGATGAGAGTGTTTCCAAAATGACAGCCAAGTTCCCTAAAGTAGATTACGTTCTCTGAAAGCTTACAATATCCTGTTTTCGATATACGTTATGCATAAAAATAATAATATACATTTACAGTATTATACCTTTATTTATTGTAAGGAATGAGGAACACGAGTATCAAAATCTAATAATCTAATAACAATAAACTTTAAAGTTTTAATCAACAAACATTAGATATTAGGAACGGATTTCTTGCATAGCAATGCTTAAAATCAAACCTTTTATCAGTTATTTCGGTGTATGTAAATTTTTTACAATTTGGTTTTAGTAGGCATTTTGATCAATTTTAAATATTTTTGCGGAGTTGCGCTGAAAGCGAAGGAAGGTGACTTTTATTTCACCATCGTCATCGATTGAAACGTCAGCGACTAAACCATTTTTGCAATTATTTTTTGTCATTTCCGTACGGTGTACCAGCACCAATATCGTCACTATTTCCATGAAGTCGATCTAAAACCGTTTGGAGATTCTCATCATCTAAAGTGTCGGCTCCATTATATACTGCGCCGTAAACACCTTCTCTATTGATACGAAGAGAATTCAGAATCTCTTAATTCATTTCTGTCTAAATTTATTATATCTGAGTCTGACGGCTCTTGGATTTCGTTTCCTTTATCTTGGACTAAAAATACATGCAGTTTAATTTCTTGCAACAATTTTGATGATGGATACAATAGTATGTAAACATCAGAAGTCAGCTAAAATATTTGCCAGCAATTTTTCTCCACGCCTTTCTCTGTTTTCTTTTCTCTCTTTCAGTCATATCACTAACAGTCTTAACTTTATTTTCAGCTTTCTTTCTCTAGTAATAAACCCTATCTTTTAGTCTTTTCATCTCTTTTTGTCCAGGTGTCATTTTATCTAAAAACTTGCGCTTCCTTGCATTAGCCTTTCCACGATGCTTTTTATAAGCTATACTGTCTTATTTTGATCGGTTTTTCTACTTCTTTTTATCGTTTTCTACTAAATGGATACCTCAAAGCAAAATATTGCATGGTAAGGCTTTTTAAATGCATTACAATATAATTTTGTTTACAGATTTTCATTTCGGGAACGTGGTTCATATCGGAGAACGTTTCCGAAATGACCGTCCTCGTAATGATTATTCGACAAATATTTTTAGGTTACGGTTGATGCCACCGTGTTTGGTTTTGGTTTTTGAGGTTATGAACAAGTAAGTTGAAATATTTATTAGTATTTTGCTAAAAGTATGCAAATTTTTGAAAAACTAATCACCAAACAGCGTTCACGTAGTGACAGGGTATTAAAGTACGCTCACACATATCAAATGAAACGGTACTTACTACCAAAATCCATTATTGTTTTCCATAAACACAACACATGGCCGTTTGCTTTGACTAGCGAACTCCACGCTGATGCTTCTTAACGCCACCAAGTGTATGTTTTTTTATATTTAATCGTTGTTTATCCTTCGCGCTCACAAAATGACTGGATAAACGTCAGACAGCATTGGAATAGCCAAAATATTAAGAAATTAATATAATTAAAATTTATTTTAAAGATATATGCTTAATTTAATATGTTTTAAAGCTTATACTAAAATATGGGATTTTTAATTCGTAGTTGTAAATATTTTTATCGTGCCTGAACTATGAAACATGGTATAAGGACGCGTTCCCGGAATGATTATTTACGCCTGTTTTTTTTATAATCAAGTGACAAATTATCAATGAAAATTCTATATGATAAGTGCTTTGTAAACATGTACAGTAGCTTTAATTTGAAATAAATATTGTAGCAATATCATTTTATTTTATTAAGAAAAACTTTGTCAGAAGCATAATGCTCACCTCTCTGATTTTGACCATAATCATTTAGTCAACGCGAAATCTTAAACAGTACATGATCTATTACGCTGAAAGGCAGACAAGTTACTTTTAGTTTATAGGCAGAAGACATCAGCTAAGAATAATTTTGCTACAGAGTATATGGGATCGGGCAAGATAGTTTATTTATTCATTCGTGCATTATTTTCTTTCATTTATTCATTCAGTACCCGACGGACAACTGAGCTTCGGGCGGTATCTTTTGCTTTTTCGGATTTTTCACATAAATCAGATACGTGGACGAAACATTTCTTAGTACATTTATGAATAAAGTTTAAAAAAACAAATAGGATATTTTTTAATTGAACATATAAATATGATGTCACCTAATCTGCTAATTACAAATAAGTATGTCAACTAGTTTTATGCGTACAAGTAATTAGGTTTTTACTATCATCACAATACTTCTTTACCTTTTATTTAAATATAATATAAATAAGTAATATAAGTAAGTATAATTAAAAATTTTGATCATGTTTCAAACATGTGAATTTTAAGTATAAGAACTAAGAAGTGAAATAGGCTTTTTTCTTTAACAAAGCTATGGCTATAGTTTAATATCACTACCATCAAATAAGTTTACTTAATTGTGCACAAAATCGCGCGGAAAAGCGGAAAAATACTAATTAAGTATTATTATTTTCATAATATGAGTATATATAATTCATGAAATATACATGATAAAAATCAACTATTATTATAAATTATACGTTCTCTATTTTGATCTCTACTGACTTATTTAATTAAATGATTCTAATATCGCCATTAGAAGAGCGTACTTGGTTTTTTTTTCTCACTAAATTGTCATACTCGTCAAAAGGATGCAATCCAATGTATTTATCAGTAGATTACAATTAGCCTGGAAATTTTCATAATTTAACGGAGCATGTATTTTATTTTAGCAGATTAGCTAATTAGGTAAATTACTTGAGTATTTTCGATGTTTCGTGAAGTTGCTTACAATTTCGTTTCGAAAATTTATCAAATGAAGTTTAATACCTGCTTTTTTCAACTTTATCGATGCAATGCATCGATTTAGGTATGAAAGCAACAATATTTTAGTCATATTGTTAATTATTTTTACTAAAATTGATGTAAATATATAAATACCAAGAATTGATGTAGATAGTTTTTGCGTAATCTATGTAACATAGAATAAAATTACATATTTTTTGGAAAATCTTATTCAAATTGCCATTATTATCGATACAGATACCGAATCTATAATGTTTAAAATATTTCTCTGTATGATCTGCTCGGGCCACTGGACAGATTTTGATGAATTCAGTATGATAGTATGGTAATCGTTTAAGCTGTGGTAATAAGCCTGTGCCCGAGGAGGTGCGCTTCAGACGCTCTAAAATGTAAATCAATATGTTTCAAAGAAGATGTCTAACTTTGGTGGGAGCTGTGTTTTTTGATATTTTTAACAAAACAAAGTAACAATTAGTGAAATATATTCCTACTATTTTGATTATCTAACATAAAGAAATTATTATGTTTTTGAGTTATTCACATCCGAAACTGAAATTCATACACGAAGTAAAAAAATAGTCGTGTAAGTATAATATTTCGTCTCGTAAAATACACTGCGTATTTAATAAATGTAGATATCAAAACGAAATTCACCATTTTTTATTTTGACACTCGCCTACTAATAGTAGGTCGAAACGCATGTAGGCAGTGTTGTTACAAGATCATAAATCTTTAATTTATGATTAATTATATAACATGCTTATAATGTGGCGAAGAAAATAATCATGCTATAGCTATTACAGCATATGATGTAATTATACGTGTTTATTATCAAGGTTGTGGTCTGTTTCCTTCCAAAATTTATTATGTCATTTCTATTAATTTAAGATATGTTTTTGTTTATAATTTAAACGCGAATGGGTATTTGTCGAAGGTGTTGCTTATAAATAGTTAAGAGGACCATTTTTATAGTAATAGGCTTTTTGTAGTATGTACCTATATATGATTTTTAAGCATTAAACTATTTTTAAATATGTACAATGTACAGCTCTTTTTCAAGACTGAGCTAGGCTTTACATAGAGACTAGACATCTCTTATTGATCTACTTTGGTCCAAATATATCAAAGCTTTCAAGTAAAAAGATACTTATTTTTACTTTTCTTACATTTATTCTGTTCGATTTTGTAATGATCAAAAAGTTTCGCGATGTTGACCTTTCTTTTCAAGGGTAAAAACATTCAGTCAATTCATATCCGTTCGTATTGCACGCAGATTTCTCGATGTAAATAGAGCTTTAAGTTTAATTCTAAAGTAAATATTATAATGCTAATAAAGATGTGGACAATTATTTGTATTTATTGTCAAAATAGCAGTAATACATGTTATAGAATACTAAAAACATGGTTTTATTTTTGTCGAAATGGCCCAGGTCGTAATCTGAGTACTAAATTTGTTTAAAATTTGTCGCGCTTTTTTCATATTTAGAGTAGTAGTTCTAAAGACTCAGACAAGAAAAATTGCTGATGTCTGTTTGTGTATCTTTTAACACAAAGCCTTGCCTAGAGATTTACTGTTAAATAGGTATACTTGTGATACCAAATGATTCCCGTAATGGCCTGTGGCAACAATCGTCGTATACGTCAGAAAAAAAAGAGTGACACAAAGTTTATATACTTATCATTATAATCTCTTAACCATAAAAAACCTCTAATATAGAGTATTTTCATATTAAATGGCAAATGAAAGGTCAAATGCAAGTTTCACAAAACCTGACCAAATATTTTCGGTACGACTCAGTTAGCTGGCAAGTTACAAAAGTAAAGACTTTTTTGTTTCAACACTTAAGCAATAAAAACATGTATGTCTGGACATCCGGCTTGCTGTATGAAATATTAAGAAATTATAACGGTTGGTGTAATCTTCATCATATTTTAAAAGTGTTAAAGGTGATATTAGAACGTTACAATATTTAATGCTAGCGAAGTATAATTTTACGTATCATCGACTTGATTAATAGTCAGTGCATCGGTTTATACGTGTAAGTTGTTGTTGCACTACTACCTATTATTTTCTTACATAACAACGTCGAGACAAATAACTGTATATTTGATTATATAGGTAGTGGTAGCCCAGTGGTAACGTACTCGCATATATAAAATTGAAGTGTCTCTTTGTAATGTCAAATTAACAACTTATTACCAAATGCATGAAATTTTTTTAAGATAAGCACTTTATAAGATAAACATTTTTTTTAAATTACGTCGGTCTTGAACAGATATTGAATTACCAGAGACACACCCGACGGAAGCGATGGTAAGTCACTAGTCTCTACAAAAAAAGTTGGCCAACCTAAAAATCGTCAAGTCACAGAAACTAATCAAAATCGAAAACGTGCATATAACCATGTTTATAACTTTCTTTTCTAATCGATATAAAATATTCGCAGTGTTACAATGGTAGAAGCTAATCAGATATACTAATTTATTTCTGAACAGCCCAGATTTTGCCTGAAGGAAAATGTATCTTTTCACATCAAACATTTCTCCCATTCGTATACTCGTAGTTATTAGTGGAGCTTAGATCCACTCACAGCTCGATATTTATATTAGCTTTAGTTATAGCCCCTAGTGCTATCAATATCGAAGGTGTCCTATATATATGTATATATGTATTAACCCATCAACGGGCGCGGGGACAATATAGATTTATAACAATTGAAAATCTATTGTGTCTCGTATGTTCGCGTTGACGGGTTAATAATTTAATCTAGGGTAATAGTTCAAAAAAATTGTAAGGATAATAAAGCCTACAAAATAAACAAATCTTATTAAATCTTGAAAAGTGTATTATTGAGTAATCTCCAACTTGAAAAAAGATGCATTGGCAAACTGTTTTTTTTTTCTAAATCTTTTTTTAATTTTATACAATAAACCAAGTACCTATAATTTTAAAATGATATAATATGACATGAACTCTACAAGTCATTTATCACTACGCCTTAATAAAGTAAAAATTTTGCCTATTTAGAAATTTTTTATGCAAATTAAGATAAAATATAAAAGTAGTATATGTATAAATAAGGATATTTTAAATTACTTTGATATAGTGTATACTATACTAAATAATGCACAAGTGTTATTGAAAGCTTTTTACATGTGAAAGCGGCGAATTGTAAGAACTTTTAAGTGTTTGCTAATACGACTAACTTGCTGGTTAGGTTGTCAGTCACTATTGAACGACTCGATAGCCACTTTCTTCGATATATATACCTCTATTCCTCAGCAGCAAATAAGTTATATATTCTATACAAGGTTTTCTTTTATTCTTGCCTAATTAAATAAAATAAGTACTGGAAATTTTTTAAATTTAAATTCAAATTTAAAGAAACATTTTCAAATTTAATATGTATTTTTAATTTTATGATATATATTTATTATTACTATGCTAATAAACTATAGCAAAATAATATTATTAAACAAACAGAGGTTGACCGTGAATCAGCAAGTAAACAACGTATGAATACTTTGATAGCCTGCAATATTGAAATAGTATTTATTATGAATAGGTATCAAGATAAGTAGTAGATAAAAAAATTATAAGCATGCATATTATGCATATGCATTTACTTATACATAAACTTTAAACACTCTCAAGTTTCAGTACATTGGATTCAGAGTTCAGACCATAATTAGTGCCTACAATAAAAATGAAACTTCCTGAATTCCTTAATTTTACTTGTATATATGTTTATATTACAAGTGGCAACATAAATGCGATAAAAAAGGTCAATGAGGTCAATTAATACGTCTTTTGAAGGTAATATGTGCAACAAGACGTATCAATTACTCGTCTAGGATAAATGGACAAATTAATTAAATGGTATTATATATGTGGTTGAAACTTGATAACCAATTATAGTGTCATATTATGATGTATTACTTAGATAATATATATAAACATTTTTGCTTTAGACTACAATAGAATATATTCATAAAAACTATTATTAAAAATATTTGTTTCTTAATCCATGTAAGGTAATTGAAGCCTATTACTTCAATTTAGATTTAAATGATGATATCTTAAGATTATAAACTAGGTTAAACTTTTGACATTGCCTTTTACGAGCTTTCATTCCAATTTATAAGCTTTCTTTTACAAATTAACGAATGCACGTATTATACTGTAAAACGTACCAATGGTACATTTTAATTCAACAATTATTTAGATCAAATGTGACAGATAAACGATAATATGATTTAATTTAACTGAAAGTAGAGTATTCCTTTCACTTCGACACTTATATTATACTCACCCTCTTTCTTTTCAGGTTCGTCCCTAGGCACTTTTTATATAATGATAAAAAATTATATATTGATAAAATTTTTCAAAAATATTCAACGTACAGATTCGAATCAGAATTTAATTATAAATATAGGTATATATATAACATATAAAGTATATAATAATCTTTAGGCCAAAAACATGTTTACATAGTATCTGAGAACAAAACCAATGAGATTTTATTGAGAAATACGTTTATTTGAAAGAGTTTCTACAAGGCAATGGAAACAACGATTGTACAAGCCTTTCCGGTCATCCGCTTCCGTACATTGTGAAAGTTACACATAGCACGCATACGAAAAACTCATTAAATGTACCCTATGCATGTGTTTATTAATTTAAGAGTCTACAATAATATTATTTATGTATTTACAAGTTTAGCAATTAGTGAATATATATAAATATGTACTTTTGAATACCTATAGACAAAAACATATTACATAGTAATAACACAGTGTAAAGAATAGACCCAGTGGTCCAACGCCTTTGAAATCACGCGAAATGCCGCTTTTGTGTAGGCATTTGTTTTTGCTGCAGGGTTGTCACAATATATAAATAAACAAATATATATATATATATATATATATATATATATATATATATATATATATATATATATTATATCATCAGTTCTACATTTGTGTATTCGCAGTATGAGTATATAAAAGGATGCCAGGAATAAAATGAAAAAATATTGAATGGCGAAATATATAAGTATTAGATATAATATAAATAACGAATTATATGACAAGTTTTATTATCAACAATTATTAAAAAAAAACAAATTAGTTAGCTAGGTTAGTAAGAAAAAGATTAAAATAATGATTCTATTAAAATCCAGAAATGTGTAACTGAATGGTATTTTCAATATTTGAATCTACGAGTTTTCAGATTGCGATTGTTGAATTTGACGATATAGTAAATTCTCATACGTAGAAACAATTTTAATAAAACGACAGACGGGAAGCAGGCGCATAGTTTTGAGTCCCACAAAACCACTCGTGGTTTGCGTCAATGCATTTCCAAACATTAAAAAAAATGGAAACGATAATCATATCGATTTTACAAAAAAATTCGTCCGTCATATTGAATCTGAACAAAAATCTAGTAATATGTCATATTCATAATCGGCACCCCCAAAAAGCATGGAAACGATACCCATATTGATTTTATGAAAAAATTCGCGTCCGCCATCTTGAACTTTGAAATATATTGTCATATTCGTAATCGGCTCATAAACCGTTCTAAGAAAAGACAAAAATCTAGTAAACAATAATATGCATAATTTTGCCTAATATCGCTGGGCGAATATTTTTTACCTTTCTTCAGTGTGTGGAAACTGATGAAATTTTAAATTCTTATCTAAACGAGATAATGACATGCAGTCTCCCACAGTACATGTAGTACGAACCATTATAGATAAGTACAAGTCAGACGAAACACTTAGAACAATCAAATTAAAAAGCGTCAACCCTAGCTAACGCGTACCGAGCGGAATGTATGGCAGCTCGGTACGGCTACCCCCTCCGCAAACCCCGCACGATTGCTCTGTCTAGACACGTCCGTTGGCTCACTTTATGTTTTATTCACTTTGGTAATAACATATGTGTATATCTTCTAATAAAAATAACCTGTCAATATCCAGTTCATAAGTAATATTATTGGGCATCAAACAACAAGTTGATATTTCACACTTCACAAATTTAGTTCCGTGATGCAAAATTCCGTAGTTTGGCATATCGGTCAGTCAAAGTTAAGTTGAGGTTAAAAATGAAATAAATACGCGATAAATTATAAAGACATTCTGCTTAGCAAATAATTTTACATTTATCAAAGACTATTTAAAAAAGGCTATTTAATGTTTATATATTATAATAAAAAGTATGCCGTCAAAGCATTTTATATAAACCATTATCTCCCAAGTTCTCATTATTATTCAACTCACTTAATTGTATTCAAAGAAACATCTGATTGACAATAACAATTTTAAAAGATTTTCCCGCGTTGCTATGTTTATATGAATGACGTCAGACGTGACGAAGTTTTTTTTTTTACTTATACTGCTTTGCATAGATTTAAAACAGGATAAAGGACTTTTGTACAATTACCTTACCCTGTTGAATAAAAAATAAGAGAAAATAAGGATTAAAAAAGGTTTTATTATATAATAGTAGGTATAGGTAGTATAATAAATTGCCACAAATCTCACCAGAGTTCATAGCATTATTGCATATTAACAGTGGTTTATTTAAGTCAAGTTAGTTTAAAATATGAGATACTAAAACGGTAATTATGTAAAGCTAAGTTATTTAAAATTGATTAGAAACAATGACCATTGACCATAGTTCGAAGAAAATCGACCTTGTGTAAGGCATTCCAGTTCTAAAACGTGATATGTAAATATTCCATTAATTTTATGCTAGATCCTTATTTTAAGAAAACTTGATAACTATTATAAAATGTAAATATTTGTTAATTTAATACAATTTTATCATTAAAATTAAAAACAAAAACATAATAGTCTTTTAAAGTCGTAGAATTCATAAATAATACTTACTCAGGTTAAAAATTAATAATCTGTTTTAAGTTTTTTACAAGTATAAATAATTATTAAAAATAGGTACTTTAACTGTTTACTCGATTTAATATAATACATTTTAAAAAGTTACAAGACAGTGATAGCCCAGTGGAAACGCGGTCGATTTGAAAACCTAGCAGGTTCAAATCCAGGCTCTCGAGTCTCGCACCTTTGATATTGACAAGCATTGTGGACTTGATAATGAACGTTATAAATAGGGCGTTATACATACAAAAACTAAACCATAAACATATTATAATATTTTTATATAAGGAAAACTGAATTTAGTATTATTAATTGTATTAATATATTTAAAACATAACAGAAAATGACTTAACTGATATAAGTAAACTGAATAAACTGAAAAATATAATTATTATCAAATTTAATCAATTTAAACATCTAAGTAGAATCCACTCTAACAGTGGGTTATTTTTATTACTTAGGAACCTACTTACTAACTATTTAATTTTATTTTAATTCTTATAAAAATAATATTTCAAGGCCGTCTTAACATTAACTGCAATTTCATTGCAAAAATGTAATTTATAATTTAAGCTTATTTTAGTTTCGATAAAATTCGGAAATGGGTTAATATTATGTCAAACTTGTCTAATAGGAAAATATCTAATAGAAAAATGTCTAATAGAAAACCTACCTAACTATATAAGTTTTCCTGTAATAATTACAAATTTAAAGTTATATAATATATATAATATAAGTAATAATACAAAATAAAGCTGTGGTTAAAATTTGTAACATGATATAGAAGGATGCTTAAAAAGCTACAAGTAAAAATGATAATATACACGATGAAACATTAATCTTAATTAAATTGAAATCATTGAAAGTTTTCTATATTAAATTGTATTTATTTTATATAATTATTATCATCAAGATTTCGCAGTAAACCAATTATCTGGTGCAAATTTTTTGCTTTCAGTATGCAACAATTAGGTAACGCGCATGCGTGCGTCGCGCCGTTGATATCTTTTCTAGCGCGAGTATAATGTACGTATATTAAGTAAGATGTGAATAATTTATTAACATAATTATGATGACGGATATAACAAATTAATTTTAAACTTTAGTACTTTAATATTTATGAATTTACTTACACGTTTCACGATTTAAAGGCTTTTTGGAATTAAATTTTCCCTTATTTATATTCCAAAGAAAATAGTTGGTTTAGAAATATGTAGTATTCAGATCAATAACAAAATAATAATATAAGCAATGATATTTTAATTGTTAAAATATCATTGAATATAAGTATTTCATAATTTATGTCCTATTTTTTCTTTTATTTTATATTTTCCTTTCCAATCTATTATTATTTTCCTTTTCTAATCTATTATTCGAATAATAGATGTCAGCTCTAAATTTTTATTCTGTATCCTTTTTATTACAAATACTTAATTATGCCATTATATTTTCCTAGCGGAAAATAGAATAATTTTTTTTAGATCTATTCATTGTAAAAAGAAATGCAAAAATTGTTTTTTTACTTTAATACATTTATTTTTATATTAAATAAATAAATAATATAATAAACAAATTTCTAAACGCAAATGCCATTTTTTGAAATAAAAAACTCACCGTAAGGGAAACGATGAAACACTCATAAAAAAAATCCTTTAATATTTTTTTAACACAGCGCGTCACAGTCACAGTTCGAAATTCAAAAATCGATCATTCGATTTATTCGAAAGGTAAGCGCGTGTAGTCACGTTCCGTATGAAACGTCGACTGATCAACGAATCGTTCGAAATTTGTTCCTCGCGCATCGGTCACTTCAGGTCGCCATTCCTCTACTACCATCTATTTAGTTTCTACTATTCAAACTTTCAACAAATTCATTGTTGTTTTTATTTAAAAATGGTTTAATATACGCAATTAAACAAAGCAATGTACAATAAATTTTCGTATACTGAAAATGTTTATTTTACACTATGATCATAAATCGTATCGCGCATGGGACGTTAAATGACATTAATGATTCAGGTAAATAAATATGTATATAAACCGATTTCTTTCTCATTTATCATTTAAAAATGTTTTAACAATATTTATTTTCCAATAAAAGTATTACATACTCGAATCTGTTCATTAAATATTGTTTTTGTAAGATATTAATATTATTGAAATAGCCATTATTATCGATACAGAGTCTCTGATCTGTCTGTCTGTCTGTGGCTGCAAGACGGCTAAACCACTAGACAGGTTTTGATGAAATTTTGTAAAACGATATCTGGTAATCTGAGTCAACACATAGGAATTTTTTACTGCGATAAAATATAGGTTTATAAATTATATGATTTTGAAAATATTTGTTTCTTTAATATTTTAATTTTGAAGACTAAATACAAGTTGTCTTAACAATCTTCAAATAAATAATCATAAAATACTTTAAATAAAATTTATTTATTATGTACATTATTAAAACGATAAAAAAATTAGCTATCAACCATCATTTGATCGATTAAATGTTTAATAAGCTGGCTACAGTATCATTTCCTTTTTGGGAATTACGTGCCTTATCTATGCAGGAAATATTAGACACAAAAAGTTAGACCGTGTTTGAGCTATACACTTATTTCGTACATAATATTATAAATTTTAGTAGTATAATTTTATACTTTTTAAGACTTCGGTTAGATTATCTCGTGAAGGAAGCTATTAGTTAAGGAATATTATTTTATTGCTCCTTATTAAAGCAAATGCCAAGGATTATATTATAAAAGCTTTAAAAAAATTTAAAACGTACCTATTTAATTTATGCAATATCCTTTATGGAGTAACTACAGAGTAAGCATGACTCAACTTTAAGTTTCCCATAACCCTTTAAAAGGCTATACTTCTCTTTTTTTTATGGGACAAAGGGGGCACGAGGCTCACCTGATGGTAAGTGATCACCGCCGCCAATGGACATCTGCAACACCACAGGTTTATTGTAATTTTAAGTCGTGTTGGAACTCTAAGTAGGAAAAATAAGAAATAATAAATGCAATCGTAACTATTTTTTTTATCAATTAGTAAAACATCCCACTAAGAATTACTCGTATTATGAATAAGTTTAAGGATTTCCTGAAACATTTTTATTTTATTTATACCAACTAGCAACTCACTCTCGCTTCGCTCGGGTTCGTTACTAGATTTAGCGCGTGTGAAGCCGTAGGTTTCGCTAGTTAAAATAAATAAAATTTCTAAAATCAAAGTAGCGTAAGTTACTCCTTATAATATTAGCTATTTAATAGTGAAAGTCCTGTCAAAATCGGCCCAGCCAATTTAGAGATTAGCCGGAATAAACAGACAGACAGACATACAGACAGACAAACAAAAAAAAATTGTTAAAAAACGCCATCTATTGAATACAATATGTAATCTGTATACAATACTAGAGGGAGCTGTTTGTAAAATAATATGAAATATCACGTTATTTTCGTTACGGAATTTCTGGATTCGGTCTCCACGCTCAAGGCCCGCGATAGAAGCTATTTAAAATTGATTTTTTGATGTTGGTATTGTATATACTTTCATATGCATTGAGTGAAAACCTGTTAATTTGAAATTTAAAGCAGATTAAATTAGAAGCAATTATAGATGTAAGTATATATATATAACTACTGGAATATAATAGGAATATACTCTAAGACTCAGAAACGATGATGAATGATTCTTCTACCAAAATGACTGGATTCTAAACAATTTCATTTCGGAATAATCCTCTAGGAAATATTTTTTCATAAATCCTTCTGAACGCGACCTTTAATATCAAGCAATTAAGAACTGTAAAGCAATTTTTTGCGTTACAGTAGAGTAGAGCTTTGTCTACCTGTGAGTAATATTTTTATTACATTTTATTAGTCCGACATTTTTTTATTTCCTTCTATTTTAAATAAAAATATTATAAGTTAAATTTATTTACATTATTATTATTAATTAGAACATACGAAACATTAACTTTTATTAAAGTATACAGATATGCAAATGCAGATGCATTGATGTAATCTGGACTATACATACTCTATAAACACGCATCTTCATCTCATAATAGTGTGATAGAGGAAAATAGGCCAGTGTTGTTATGGTACTCAAATAAAGAAGCACAAACGCTCTCAAATGTTTGTTTCGACATGAAACTAACCTTGCGTCTTACAAGTTTTGCTAATGGGTGTATCATAGTACTCGTATGTGCCAGGAAAAGTGAGAATAAGTTGTTGTTATCTCCTGAGTCCTTCAAAATGTAAAAATTATAAGGTTTTAAGTTAGAATAAAATTCAAATTACAAAACTGATCTTAAAATCTGTTCTATTTATTAGACACTACAGTGTTTTGATTTCAAATGCGACAGCTTTAAATCTAGGGGCGTAATGTATCCGGTAATACCGCGAATATCCGATGCTTGTGGACTTGCGCAATTGACACCAAACCAGTGCAGTGCTAAATATAGAAATATTGATTAAGCAATCATATGTGGTTTCTCGATCGACCTATTTGGCCCAAATTATGATATTTCTCCGAAATTATGTAGCAAGTTTAAGAAGGTTAGAGCACATTTTTCTTTCAATGTTATCTTGATAAGCTTAATATTCTATAATTATTTTTAATAAAACTCCTAGTATAAAAGTATATATCCCAGTCATAAAAGTATAAGCACACACATCGATGCCTTAATTCGCAAGTCTCCGTCAATTTCAAACAAAGTAACGAAAATATCAATAACGTATATCATTCAATTACCTACGTTAGTATATTATATACTAGTGACTTACCTTCGCTTCGCTCGGGTTCGTCCCTAGGTTTAGTGTCAGCCCAGCCACGGGTTGCGGTGGTTAAAATATATACAATTTCTAAAATATAACCTCCTTTTTTGAAGTCGGTCAAAAAGACACAGGAGAATTAAATTATTACTAAAAATAATAATGTTCTCCGAACGATTCCGGCCATGGCGGCCAATCTCATTGAGGCTAGCCAACTACGCAGGAGATATTACATATAGTTCACAAGTGTACGCGCACACACAAGTGCACTCTCTTTTCCTAAATCCTATCACTCTCATACTCCGGTGGGACGACTACTCGACATGACCAGTGAGAGCTAAGGCGCAGGACCGACGGCTTTACGTGTTCTCCGAGGCATGTTGATGACACACCGCCAACTTCCCAACCCCGGGCTGTTACTGAGACTTACTAAACAGAAAGACTCAATAACTTAATTAGGCCCGACCCGGGACTCCAACCCAGGACCTCTCGATGTGTGGCCGTACGTGCTAGCCACTAAACCATCGAGGCAGTCAACTTTTTAGATAACAACAACAGATAAACTATCACTAATATTAAAAACGCTAATTTGCATGGTAAAATACCAACATAAGCATTAATGAAATATTAATTTCGTTTCATTATTTAAATTTTTCTCAATTTTCTTCTATTTCCTTATTTAAGTACCTATGCAAAATACAAATCATTTTAAAGTGAATAAAGTTATGTCTCTGAACCGTTATAACTATTAATTTTTTTCAATTTGCCTAGCGGTGCCTAAACGATAAATGTATATAAGCGAGATTAAGAAATACGACAAGAATTTAACCATAAACTTTGATTTATAGCTTTTAATTTATTCGCGTTATATTATAAAAACTATTTAGCGAGCTAAGTCGTGGGTTTCGCTAGTAAATGTATACAAAAACTTAACAAATTATATACTATAACCTTCCTCGATAACCATCCATTGGTAAAAACAGCATGAAAATTAGTGCAGTAATTCTTGAGTTTATCGCTATAATAGACAGACAGACAGACACTGCGAGTGACTTTGTTTTATAATATGTAGTAATATATTACGTAGGTAGTTAGTAAGAGGCTTCATTTATGTTATTTAAAATTTTATTATTGTATTAAAATTTATTTTATCTTGAAATAATATTATCCATAAACAACCAAGACTACCTAATAATTACTATATTATCTAGTATCTACTAGTAACAGTAGAAAAGTATATATCTATCTCACAGTGAAAGAAAACATCGTTATAGTCCGAGAGCCAGCTGTATGCTACACCTATGGATCGAATACATGAATAATTTTTCGCGTGTGAGTACTACTAACTATAGATCTAACAGACGACACTTATAAAATTGACCGATTTTGGCCGCATGCAAAATATTTGAATTTTAACATAATCTAAAAAGTTTTCGAAAGACATGTCAAGTCCGCCAAACTTCACTTGAAAGCTTCACTTGAAGACTACGCTTAATCTCAATCGTATTAAAGAGTTAGCCAAGCAGTGGGCAGTCGAAAATGGCTAAATACATAAAATACACATAACACTCCGCGTAATTTTATTCCAAACATTTCATCACTCAGTTTGGTATAAAGGAAAGGATGTGATGTATTTGTAAGAAATACGGCCGTGGTACTGAGTTAATCGCATTTAATCGTACTTAGTGCTTGTTTACAACTGCCAGGATCAATTCCTAAGCCATTTGCGTTTAGAAAGGAAAGCGTATATTAAATTCAAGGTAGGTGACTGCACCTAGCGAGCAACGCCTCCCAGTGGCTCGAGTTATGTACTTATTTTAGTAAGCGTATTAATTAAAAATAATTATATTTTTACCATTTTAATTGATATTTCACAAGTTTTCTCTTTAAATATTTGTTAAAAAGATAAAAATGTAATAAATTATTAAACTTCTCTAATAAATAATTTAGAATAACAAATAATTGATAACAAAATAATTAATTGCGTAACGTTTTTAAATAAAACTTCTTTTATAGTTTTATATAGTTTTTTTCATATTAAATAATTATAGTGTTTATTATCTTCTAAATAAGGACCAATTTTACAAACTAGCTTTTATCTAAAGAAAACATACAACAACACAGAAATCTAAAAATCTAAATAATAAGTGCCTTATTATTTAGATTTCTGTGTACAACAACCATTGAGCTAATATAAAAATAAGAAAAAATATCCTTCGAGCCGGATTTGAACCAGCGACCTATGGATAACCGTGTTAGTAAACCTCTACAGTCCACCGCTCTACCAACTGAGCTATCGAAGGTTGTAGGCTAGCAGTGAAATAGTGTTTTAGTTACTCGGTTTTGATATAAAGTTAAAATATAATGTAAAATTGTATGTTATAACTCATTTCATTTGTTAAAATGTGTTAAATAATAATGAAAGCTAGTATTACAAGGGTATAGATAAATTATAAAAAAAAATATAATATCATAATATGTATAAAAAACATTTTAATAATTAAGTAGTAATCAAATATTGTTTAAATGATGAAAAATTAAAATATTAATAATGAAACATAAAAAGCTTGTATTAATAATGTAAAAAAATAAAATAAAAGGTATCGCCCCCGGGTGGGCTCGAACCACCAACCTTTCGGTTAACAGCCGAACGCGCTAGCCGATTGCGCCACGGAGGCAGATGAGCACACATGCGAAATAAAAAATTACATACTTTTAAGTTTTAATTATTGTAAATAAAACTTTTATACTAAAACTTTTAATATTCAAATTCAAAAAATTCAAATATAAATTAAAAATATTAGAAATAAATAAAAAAAATGAAGATTTAGAAAAGAAATCTTTTCTTAAAAAAATAATTTGATTTTGGGCCGTAGAATATAATCTTATATTATGACAGTATCTACTCTCGCAGTAGGGCAATAAATAAATGCGTAATAAAGATAAGAAGCCAAATAGATAGGTATTCGGTACGTAAATTAGCAAATTATTTTGTAGAAAAACAAATAATAATAATAATGTAATTTTAATTCATTTATAAGTATGTATAAGTAATAATAATTAATAATTAATATATGTAATTTTAATTTATTTTTAATATTAATAATAATAAATACAAAATATTTAATAATAGCCCAGGAATTGATATATATATATATGTCGTAGGATAATTTGATAAACCGAATTTTTGCAAAAACTCTAGGGATATCGCGAAAATACGGATAATTAGACAATGTCTATGATTAATGATATTTCTCAATGTTACTGAAAAAGGATAGGGTTTTTGCAAAAACGCTACTCTTTAGTAAGATCGGATCGACCAAAACAACGTGTTATCTGATTGGTTGACGACTTGACGCTTCACGCATCTTTTTGGCGCGTTATTTGCTTGCGATGCTTTGTATTGTTTTTGTACCTTTAACATTGAGGAACGCAACAATATTTCGTATTTCTGCTTTTATTAGCAACGGGTTTCTGTATGTAATCGTGATCCATCTTACTATGTTTAAAGCCAAACTCTTAACTCTCTATGAACAGCTATAAAGTTTTAAGTCTATACTTCTATAGCAAAGTGTCGTTCTTAGACAACTTCATATAGTGGTAAGTATCCCCGCCTGTCACGCGGGAGACCGGGGTTCGATTCCCCGCCGGGGAGGTTCTTTTTGTTCTATTAACACAATTTTACAGTATATAACATTTATATAATATTAAAATTATATAATTTTAATATTTATAATATGTAATTTATAAATCTTTAAACAATTAGAACTGTAAAGAAGGTCAACAATCAAGATAATCATGGTGTTGGTTTCTATGACCTAGTCGACATTTAACCAAAATGGCGGCCACACCTCTTTAAATTGCACAAGTTCATGTATCTTAGTTAAGTACACTCTATCTTGAAAGTAGCCAAAGTGCGATAACTCAAAAATATGCAAAAATTACATCACGCTTAATATAAAAATTGCTTTTAATAAACATACACCTACCAAATAAAAATGGGTTATTTATAAGAATATTATACGAAATTCTCATTGTGGAAGTTGAAATTATATAAGAGAAACGAATGTATAGATAAACGTTCATTAACCTAAAATCTCATTAAAAAATCTACATAAAATAGCCAATGGCAAAAATAAAAAAATGCATTCTATTTTTGCAATGTACTACATATCTTGATTTTTATTTTTTAAATATCTCCATTAAAAATCATTTATTATATTTGGGTAGACCACTTTGACTGTTGCAGAAGCCTTCACCTTTTAAGAGGGCAGGATAACTGGGCCAATTCACGTATATGCTCCATTCACTTCCTTCAAAGCTATATGATTGATATCGACATCGGACAAATGCTGAATTAAAAAGAAAAAAATATATAGCATAGGTATATTTTTACTCCAACTACGAAACTATATGCCAATATAATTACTACAATAATTTAAGATGATGTATTTCAAAATCTAATAAATACCTATGTAGATGACATAGAGAAGGGCCTTTCTTGTAACTTTTTTTTAAATATATTAATCATATGCATTGCAGACTGCAGTAGCCAGTGGATGCCTAACAACTGAAAAACACAATATATTATGCTCTTTAATATAGTACAATAGAAATTTAATGTTTAAAAGCCTCCAAGACTATGAGTTGATGTCTAATCCAACCTGGTTGCTCTATATTCGAAGTTCACAAGTCGCATTACATATTTAAGCTTTGATCGTTGATATAGCATTCTAGGGACGCCGTGGGTATCGCTAGTTATATGCTAAAACTTTCCTCGAGAACAACTCTATCCATTGGTGAAAACAGTATGAAAATCGGTACAGTAGTTTTTGAGTTTATCGCGATCAGACAAAAATATGTAGTGATGCAGTAGTCCGGGTACCAATACCGCATTGTATAACCATTAGCGTCTACTACTAAGCTTATTTTTATGGATATTTCGTAACTTGCAAGAATTAGATTGAGTTGATATTTATTTATTATTTATTTATTTATTATTATTAAAGTTTACATATTTTTTTTTATTAAATGTAACATTGTAAATCTCTTAGATTTGTATAATGTTACTTACATAATTCATTATATAATATTACATGTAAAGAGTGTTCGAGACCCTGGGAAGGACAGGATATTTTTTATCACAAACATCATCCTTAAAGAATGATAACGTAAAAGTTTGCGTGGGGAATCAATAAATTCTTACATAGGATATCTATATTAATAATTTCGTCGATCGAAACTTTAGCTGAATAATAAAACATAAAAAAATAAAGATTTCGAGTCGACAACATATATCCGCAAAATTCGGATTGTCGAGTATTTCGTTTAACCCTACATAGCTAACGTTCCCGAACTTCTATGATAAGCTAACCATTCGTCTTTTTGATCATTTTTTAAATTTCTTTTTTCTTTAAGATTTTATTTCAGTTTGATCAGGTTTATTTTATTTATAGGAAATATGGGATATAAATTAAAGATAATTGTTGCAAAAATGAATATTTATTTAATTTTTAAGTAGTAAATCACAAATCGTAAATGGCACATGTTTCTTTGAGATCAATAAGGCACTAAATCTTACAGAGACTAAATTAGGAATTATTGGTTTAATTTTCCGTTTTTTATTGGTGATATTTAAAAAAAGAACGTTAAAATTAGCCGTAAGTATCAAATCACCTACACTTTTTTGGCACAAGTTGGGCAAAAGTCGACTCTATGTTCGCCACAAATGGGAACTCTGCAAATACTGTAGTGATTCTTCGTCATGCGCCTTTTCTTATAGGAACACAACCTGCAGCTTTTCCTTTTCCTTGTTAAGATATTATCAGGTATCAGGGGACTTCGAAAACTAGATTGCCCAAGAATTTGACCTTGACCTTCAGCGCGTTCCTTACGGTTCAAACCCAATACAACTCTTATTTTATATTTAATTCTTCTAGGCATTGTTGGCATCATAGTTTCATAGTTATGTTTCTTTATGGCTATTTCAGAATTAGTTCACTGCAAAATATCCTCACATACTACATCAGTTATAAATGAGCGCAGTAATTCGGGAAGAAGTATGTCCTTTGTGAGTCGCCTACATGTGACGATTTTTGCCTGGAATATTAGGTTGAGTCAAGTGAATAATGTAGTTGTAACCTGCTGAAGAATTCTCACTGGGATGAAGAGCATCGGAAGTGGACCTTCCTTGTTCTTCTTCAACCATCACTTTCCACGCCATCAATCAACAAGCCATCTTCATTCTCACTATCAGAAATAATTTCATTTGTATCGACATAATCTTCATCACCTTCATCACCTAACGCACGAACTGTAATATCATCATCTGTCAACCTAGCAGCCATTCTTCACTATGAACTCTATAACTAAAAAAATATATAATAAAAAACAACTAAAGTACAGATCTAAAAGTTACGTATAAGCTAATCATTCGTCAAATTGACGAGCATGTAGTAGGTATCTCAAAAACCAAAGTACTTACCGGCTTATGCATCTACCACGCGACGTAGCCTAGTAGTCACTAAGTTGGCACGAAACAACGAGTATGTAGGTACACTCATTAGTAAGAGAGAAGAAGATATTTATTAGATGTTCGTCATTTTGACGAACGTTAGCTATCTAGGGTTAATTCTAATGGTGCTGACAGACAAATCGCAGTCGCCATATTGGCCACTCTAGCGAAACGTCACTGACATCGGATAACGCCTGTTCACAAAAACAATTTTTAGTCATATTTACAAAGAGTATAGATAATATACTGGCATATTTATGTAACTCTTCAATAATCATATAATAGGTAAATATAAAAAAATAAAAAATTAACAAACATTTGCAATATTTAATACATATTTTACAATAATTTCTGTTTAATTTAACAGTTCACTTGATAACTAAATAATAAATCCAATGATATTTTAACTAATCATTGAATAAATCAATCTCTGCAGTTAGATGAAGTCGTTCAAACAGATGTTAACAGATGGCGGTATTTATATAGTGTATTTAATATTCATATAAAATAAAATAAAAGAATATTTAATTCCTTAAAACGTATTGTACTTTGTTTGTAATATATAATTTTAGTAAGTGTTAATTGTATTTTGCTATAATATTTTATATATTATATATTTAAAAAAATAACAATAATAGCCTTAATATGAAAAGGAAAAATTGTCACAATTACATTCTTTATTTTTGTGAATTGCTTTATAAAACTGTAGGTAAGTAGGTAGGTATGTATATTTTTGTGTTTTTTTGAAACGGCTTACCTCTGCTAAAATTTCACTCTTTGCCACTGATACACAATACTTATTATTATTTGAATATTTATTTAATATTTTTGATGGATAAAGAAGAGTTAAAGTATAACCAAGTTTTATTATCTTATTATTATGAATACAATCTGAGGCATATATTATAAGATGTAAATTTTAAATAAATAAAATGTGTTTTATTATAAGTAAACTGCAGCCACTATTAAATATTTTGTACTAGCGACTGACCCTCGCTTCGCTCGGGTTCATTCCTAGATTTAGCGCGAGCGAAGCCGCGAGATCCGCTAGTAAAACTTAATATTAAGCTCGATAATATACTTATATGTACTCTATCTATACCATACGACGGATCCGAACGAATTCACTTCAGTCGAATTTAATGATACTAACGACATGATATTTTTTTAATCTATCGTTGAAAAAATAACAAAGCACCAAATTCAAAAGACAACGGAATATTTACCATCTAGAATGTAATTATTTGACATACAATAGCAACTCCACCATGGCACGTTCCCATGTTCGGTATCGTAAAAAATAATTTAGCAATCCATTGTTGGAAATATTATAGTGCTATGTTGAAATTCAGTGCCAAATGTAATTTAAAATAAGGATCTCATAATATTATAAAGAAATATTTTTCCTAAATATCTATGTACTATTTTATCATTACGATGTCGTAACTAATAACTAGCTTGGCGATCGAGCTACGCGCTCAGCGTTGGTTCTCTTTATTTCGCATATTTACTTGTATTGACGACAATACAAGTACCACAAACATTTACGAGATGACCTTATAATGATAATAAATTCATTAATTTCAAGTATCAACGACTCATTATTGTATACATGGAAAAATACTACTTATAAGAAATTCTCAACAAAAGAGCAGATGAAAAAAATTATTGATTTTTTCACAAAAGAAAGATAAACTTAAAAGAAAACCTTATCTGATTCCAAAATATCATCCAAATCGCTTGAGCCGTTTCCAAGATACACGAAATAAATTTATCTTTAACCCCGACTTCAAAAAAAGGAGGAGGTTCTCAATTCGTGAAGGCACCGACTTCAAAATTAACAAAGTTCTTTAAAGTATTTGTTAATTATACTTTAATACATCACTCATCGGTACGCAATGTGATGAAATAACGCAAAAGAAGAGTAATTTTGCACAAACTGACTAACGTATTTAGCAGCTTACGTATTGATTAGTAGAGTTTATGAAGCTTTCTATTTTTTATGTGAATAATACATGTGATTTTTGCAATACGATCGTGTAAATACATTTTAATTTTACCTCCTAATGACTACTGGTATAGTATATTAGTTAGAATTATATAATCTGCGTAATGACTCACTCTCGCTTTGTTGGGGTCCGCCTCTATTAAAAAATAAAAATAATCTAACACATCAGAAACGTTTATTTTCCAGAAATAAAAGACATTTCTGTGCTAATTTAGTTCTAGGGTGATTGAGTAACAAACGTTCATCTATTTTTGCATTTATAATATTTATAAGATAATTGTTAGAAGTAGTCTTTTCTACTCTTTCATACGTTATGCTATATGCTATACTTAACAGTATGTACTGAAATTCTTGTATGAACGTATAAGTATAAAATAAGCTTAAGTAGATAGTTGTAGTAGACAGATTAGGCAAAAAATCGACGATTATAGGTAAGTATGAACTCTCTAAGGTTTCCAGTTTCCACCATCATCAGCTAAAGTTAGACTGTTACTAAAAAATTGTAGACAAAGATCTAATTTCTCGAAGAAAGACTCTTTCATCCTGACCCAATAGTATTGAGTCAGGATTGAGTTGAGCAAACTATTGAACTAGCCTGCGTAGAGCTTGAGCACCTCATTGTTGTATGCGTATACAGACCTCCTAGTGGGTTATATGAGTACTTTGAAAAAGTATTGGAAGAAGTTTTGTTAAAATTAAATATTTCTAAAAAGGTTATTATTGTATGTGGAGATTTTAATATTAATTTATCAGATAATTCTAATATAAGTCTCAGATTTAAATCTATGCTTCTATCATATAACCTACATAACTTATTTACTGAACCAACTAGAATCACTGCTACTAGTGCTACATGTATTGATAATATATTTACAAATTGTAAACCATATTCTAAAGCTATTATTAATAAATTAAGCTCAGACCATTGTGGCCAGTTAGCTTCCTTTTCTTATTCTTTATTAAATGTCAACAAAAATATTTTAAAAAAGACTTTTATACCTATAAATACTACACGTATGGAGAAGTTTAGAGGTAGTATTGTGGCTAAGCTTCCGTATTTATCCTACATTAATGACCCCAATTACTTATATAACTCTTTATTTAAATTAGTAAAAACTGAATTTTCTACAATATTCACTTCTAAAACAGTCAATTCAGGGGGTCTCTTGACATTTGGTGAATGGGCAACTCCTGGCATTTGCAGGAGCAGGCAAAGGCTATACGACTTGTACAGTGAAAGAGCCTATAATCATAGTGTATCGTTTGCTTCTTTTGTAAGCGCCTACTCAAAAATGTTTAGAAGAGTATGTTACACGGCAAAATCCTTGTATATTAAAGACAAAATAAGAAATGCGCAAAATAAAATCAAAATGACATGGAACATAATTGCTTGTGAAAGTGGAAGAGTCACAGATCGCAGCTTCGATTTTAAATTAAATATTAATGATAATTTTATTACCTCAGAACGAGAAGTTGCATCTGAGTTTGAAAAATTTTTCACTGACATTCCACTTTCAACGACGCAATCACTTAATTCATCTCCCGACATTGCTGAATTTTTGCTAAAGGAAAACATTAAAGAATGTAATGAAATATTTAAATTTAAACCTGTAAGCCCCAAAGATATAATGGTAGCCTTCAGAAGCCTGGACGTCAAGAAAACAGCTGATTTATGGGGTATATCTGTAAAAGTTGTTAGTTCGGTAATTGATGTTGTTGCACCTCTTTTAGCTACTATATTTAATGACTGTATAGAACGTGGTGTGTTTCCTGATCTAATGAAACATAGTAAAGTTATTCCAATTTTTAAATCGGGTAGTACCCTAGACCCTAATAATTTTAGACCAATTTCAGTACTCCCAACATTTAGTAAAATTTTTGAAAAAATCATACTCGGGCAAATGTTATCGCATTTTAATGCACACAATCTACTTCATAAGAAACAGTTTGGCTTCACAAAAGGTCGCTCCACAGCAGATGCTAGTGTTGAGCTAGTTAAAAATATTTTTGAGGCATGGGAGAGGTCGCAGGATGCTCTTGGGATATTCTGTGACTTATCCAAGGCCTTTGATTGTGTGCATCACGTGACGTTGATCAGGAAACTGCATCATTATGGGATTAGAAATAAGGCACTCAACCTTCTGAATTCCTATCTGAGTAATAGAATACAGAGGGTTGATGTAAATGGTAAGAGATCTCCTGGGGCTCCGTTAGATATGGGGGTTCCACAAGGCTCTATTCTTGGTCCATTTCTCTTTCTAGTTTACATAAATGATTTGCCATTTTTTGTGCAGGACAAACATGAGATAGTATTGTTCGCTGATGACACTTCACTTATTTTTAAGGTAAAACGTAATTTACTTGTGTATGACGATGTAAACGATGCTCTCTCAAAGGTTGTCTATTGGTTTGATTCGAATAATTTATTATTAAATAACAAAAAAACAAAATTAATAAAATTCACAACACCTAATGTTAAACTTATTGATAATGGTGTAGTATTAGGCGGAGAAATGTTAAAACCGGTACAGTCAACTAAATTCCTAGGTATTATCTTAGACTCGAAATTGCAGTGGAATCTCCATATTGAGGAGCTAGCGAAGAGGCTTAGCTCTGCAGCGTTCGCGGTTAAAAAAATTAGACTTCTTACTGACATAGATACAGCTCGCTTAGTATACTTTAGTTATTTTCATAGTATTATGTCATATGGTATCTTATTATGGGGAAATGCAGCTACCGTTAATACAATTTTTGTCCTGCAGAAAAGAGCTATTCGTGCAATTTATAGTTTAGGCCCTAGAGTATCATTAAGAGATAAGTTTAAAGAAATAAAAATATTGACTGTTGCTTCTCAGTACGTGTACGAAAATGTTTTATATGTTCATAAAAACATACACGAATTTCCCAGGAACTGCGATATGCATAGTATTAACACTAGGAGTAAAAATAAACTTGTAATGCCTGTGACTCGCTTACGCCGAGTCAGAAATTCTTTTTATGGACAATGTATACGCTTATACAACAGGATCCCAGAAAACGTTCAACAAGCTTCTATTGCCAAATTTAAAAAAATTGTGAAAGAACGTTTGTGTACTAAAGGATATTATACGATTAACGATTTTTTAGAAGATAGTACGCCTTGGGAATGATGTGATCGCCACCAGGCTGTTTCAACCTATAGAATTATTGTTAATTTCAATTTAATTAAAAAAAAAAAAGAAAAAACACTAAGACAAAAAAAAAAAAAAAAAAAAATATACATTAGTCCCGCTGAGTTTCTTTCGCCAGTTCTTCTCAGGTCAGTGGTTTCTTTCTTCCGAACTGGTAGTAGACTCATGACGTTCAGTAAAAAATTGTAATAATTTCATGCTGAATAAAATATTTTGAATTTGAATTTGAATTGAATTTGAAATTGTCGCTATACATATAAGCCAGCCACAAAATTACCGAAACAGTTCTCATTACACGTATTATATATACAGCAGTAACTTGCTTGTAAATTATTATGATTTTGTCACGCAGCACGCTACATTATAAGAGCAAAGATATTATTATAGATACATTTATTTTATCTCTTCTAAATGTCAGCACTGAATTTAATTGTGACAAACATTCCGATCTCACAATAATTAATCCTAACGTTATTGTAAGAACGAGTCGATCGAGTTTCAAAGCTGTTTATCTTCATAAGAATTTACATTAAGAAACGAATTGACGCGATTTCAACGGTTCTTTTATGCTAGAAGCACATATCATAATCTGATACTGATTAAACATTTCTCATTTTGGAAGGAAAACATTGTAAGGAAACCTGCATTCATTAAAGTATATAGCAAGTTTTCGAACAACATAGACACCAACGTTTGGCCATCGTAGTGCACTGTAGCCTAGCCCCTTGTAATAAAGGTGCCCGACGCCCGTGCAGTGCCCAAAGTGGGACGTCGAAAGTGTTAGTCTATAAGCATTTATTTTCCTTCCATCCTTGATTCTATTCAATGATCATTAAATCTTACAGTATCAGATTTGGTATTTGTGATTTATATTTAAACAAAGATACCTACATTTTGAAGGTTATATGGATTTCCCAGAAATCAGATATTTTCCCGCAGTAAAAACTATCCTATATTGACCCGGCTAACCAGCTATCGCCTCACCAAATTTCATCAAAATCCATCCAGTGGTTTTCTCGTATTGCGGTCACAGACAGACAGTCAGACAAAAAATCTAAAGGCTATAGATTTAGCCTCTGTATCGTTAATAATGGCTATTTAAATTAGAATTTTCAAAAAATATTCAAACGTTATAGGTACACACATATTCCATATTTGGAACTTAGTTAGAGGGTTCTAACATTGTCTTGTTATTATACCTATTACCTATACCTTTTTAGGTATTGGTTACGATAATAAAAGTAGTATACATAATATGTATTTAAAATTTAGACTGTGTGCCTGTATTTGAATAGCGTTGTCTTGAAATATGTTTGACTTATTGGGAATGAACTCTCATTTGCATACATACGAGTAACTTTAGAAGTTAGTTAACAAAAATTAAGTATGCTCACATGCAACTTAATGCATATTGCACACGTTCGCGACATTTCTTTCATTTTTTTTTTTCTATTTTTATCATTAATTAATATGATAAAGAGTTTTATATACGCAATCATAGTTAATTCAACGTTAAAACAAATGTATTAAGTATAACGTATAGATCGTTTAGTTATAGCTTTTTAAGATAACATCCAGTAGGATCTATGTTTACACACAAGGTTGGAAGGTTGGTAAGCCAAGAATAGTGTTTGACATAATATAAGATGAGTTGATTTTTTTAATTAGGCTGTCTGTCCTTGCAACTTCCTCTTAGCTTTACATACATAAGAAAAACTTGATAGGTTAGGTTAGGTTAATTATTTTTCCCGGGGGAGAGGCTGTCTCCTACCGGGCGCGTCCCCAGGTGGCGGATGGGGGAACGCCACTCGCTCCTGTTGGCAAGAGCAGGAGCGGGTGGTAGCGGGGAAACCCGCCGCGGACCAACAGCCAGGGTGGGGTGTCAGGAGGGCACCCGGGCCCGCCCGAGGTAGCGCGGTGTCTCTGGCCGTTTTCACGGTAGGAGGCACTGCGCGGGCCGTGCTGTCCGGGGTTCGTTGGGGGATGCGTTGGGTGGGGGTCCTCCTCCCTTCGATGCCATGGGGTGGGGTTTTAGGTCTCGTTGAGGGGTGTTTCCTCCTTCCTCCGGGGTTCGTCAGGGGATGCGTTGGGGGAGGTCCTCTTCTCTTCAAGTCCTATGGTAGGGGGCGCGGTGGGGGGTGTTTCCCCTTCCCTCCGGGGTTCGTTGGGGGATGCGTTGGGGGGGGGTCCTCCTTCCGCCGAGGCCCGATGGGTGGGGTGGAGGGCCGCGGGGGGCGGGAAGAACAAAATATTTCTCCCCGCCTTCCGCGGTCCCAGCGGGGCCGTCACCGCCTGATGACGGATTGTGAGGGGGCGGCAGGGGAAGGGGAGTGTCGGCGTTGTCGCATCCTCTTCTCCTGCGGCCGTAGTGGACGGGCCTTCGGGCACATTTGGGGGGGTTTGCCCAGCTTTTGGGTGGGAGGTTTTGGGTGTATACGTATAGACTTATATATGTATACACCCCTTCTTTTTGCAGAGTGCCCACTTTGGTGGGCGGTGTTGGTTTGGGGCTGCTCCGGGGACTTCACTGACCAGTGGGTGGCCAGGGTTGACTTGGGAGCAGTCCCACTCGTGGTTGCTAGTCTTCCCATAATGGGGTTGCCCCGCTTGGGGCGGCCTCATGGTGGTGGCTTCGGCCAACCGTCGGGGCGTCGCGGTTGTATGCGAAAGCGATCCCGTGGCGTCCCACATGGCGGCAGGAGTTGGGAAGTTGGGTTTTAGTGGGTATGCCGGTCTCATTAGCCGGAGAGTCACCACATAACCACCCCAGGGGAAGTCGGGTGGTATCCGTAATAGGATTTCCCAACTATAAAAAAAAAAAAAAGGTTAGTTATTTTTCAGAATACCTATAGGTACGAAAGTCTTCATCATGCATTAATTTTATGTTTTTTTTAATCAAAGGACCCAATATTGAAAATGTTAAAAATACATATAATGTAGTATTCTAATATCAATATTCTCTAAATGAATTATATTTTTTATACTATATTCTTTCTATTCATAAGAAATTATGCGCTCTCCATAAATCACATTTTAGTATCATCGGTGATAGATAAAACAGAGTAACTAATTAAGAAGAGTCAATGACCTCAGTATGCAAAACCAAGTGTCCAGAATCATAATAACATATTGAGTTTATAGATTTGAAAAAGCCAAAGAGTTTATTTTCGCTTTTTTAAGCACGATGTATTATAATGTCAACGATCCATAAAAATGGAGAAACAATAATCCATATTTATAAGGCGTTATCTACATACTTTGCGTGACAAGTTTTTTTTTTATTTAAAACGGTATTATTACGCCTATTAGTTGTTATTAGTTGGGAAGACAAGTGAAATAATATATATTTAATACTCATATATATTTAATACTCATTACTCATATATTTGATATTTTTCTAAAACTCTTGTTAGTGAAAGACTAACAAAATGTTAATAATTCTAAAAGTATATATTCTAACTTCAATCGGTTATATTTTAAAGAGATAGTTGTATCTATAAAGTAGCCTAACCTTACAACAACGTGAGTAAAAAGTGTAATATTCGTCACTCTATTACCTACCCATTGAGTTATAAAATAACATCATTGCTATTACCTATCTATATCTAAAAAAAAAACAAAATATACTTTATTCAAATAAACTTTTACAAGCACTTTTGAATCGTCACTTTTACATTATTATATAAAATTTAAATTAAATGTCAGTCTGTAAGTCTGGGACTTGGGAGTAAGCTACCACCGACTCGGAATGCTGTTCCGCCGAGAAGAGCCGGCGAGAAACTCAGCAGTTGCTCTTTTCAAAAAATATTATCCTATATACCTATCAATTATTGTACCTATAAAACTTACATTAATGCACAATTACAACACCATGGTTGTATTAAATAACATAATATTTTTATTTTTTTATCAAAAATGTGGGACAATGCCAACCAAAATTGATACAATTTTACAAAATATACCCTACAACAAGCTTATTAACTTTGTAGCGTGAATTTTGTATAGAAATAGTAGGTACACCATACACTAGCGAAACCCGCGGCTTCGCTAGCGCTAAAAGTAGAATAAATATTTTTGGCTTTATGCTATAACTTCTAATGAACCAATGATTGATTCTCCATTTAAAGCACCCTTCTCTTATGAGAACTAATCTTTAGAACCAGTTATTGTGTATTCCTTTGCAAATTAAAGAATAATTAATCTTTCATCAGTCATCACACAAAGTTTACTTAAAATCGGTTCAGTATATATATTTTAAACGCATGCATCGATTCGCTAAGTTACTGTTTTTTATACGTACTGATAAATATAAATATTGATTGTAAGTTAGGAGATAGATATATAATATTTTAGATTTTTCTGTAGGACTTTTTAAACTCTACAATTTCTTACTACATTATTTTAATGTTTTACCCACCCACCGCTAGCCTTCTAAGACCCAATAAGGAATAAAACCATTTATTTAGTTTTATGAGTTTTACAGCTTAGTACGTAAGTACCTACCTACAAGTTAGATTCACCTACCGTGCGAAAATATTATAATATTCATGGTCAATATAAATTATAATCGACATTATAGGTAGTTATCGTGTTAGCGGTAGTTAAAGGTCAAAGCAAAGTGCCCCATTTTGTCTTTTGTGCTTGAAGGTTGGCTAATTTTTGTAAAATAGAGCTATTGGGGCTACATATCCTTTTAGTGCGGTATTGACTACTATTATCATTTATTATACATAAAAATATTTAAATACGTATAGGTATAACACGGCTTACATATGATATTAAAATGGGTTAACCAAAAGTTTATCACAATATACTTATTATTATGAGCACCGAGGATATTTTTTTCATATTTTTTACTCATATAATACTCGGTACAAAACCATTGAATGTTTATTCAAGTGCAAAATGCTTTATAACAACAGCCTTTTGGATTTGAAACAAAAAGCAAGGTCAATGACACTTAACTCACAAAACATCTCAAATCAATAATAATGAACAGTAAACACCTAGTTTTTTTATTTACTATGCAGATATTTTTAATATAATACGTTTTAAATATTTTAAACGTAAGCTTAGTTACTTAGGACATTTTGCAGTTTTCTCAACTTGATCTCGCTTATAAAATATATTATAAATAAATAATAAATTAAATATATTTATACATTTTTTTGCGTACCAACCTAATTATAATAATTAGATAATAATAACTAACAATTCCTGCGGCTCCGCCCGCGATCTAATCACTATTAGAAATAGGAATTGGTGGTAGAAGGATGAAAATTTAGGGTTATAAGTACTTTTTGATGCCAAATCATAAAACAATAAAAATGTAGTCTAAAAATACAAAATAAAATAAGTGGATGGTGACCCTTACCCTTATGACATAGAGAAAAAAAATTGGCTGCGACCTAATTCTCAGCTATACACAAAAAATTCCATGTTGGAATGGAATGGAATTGGAATGTCAATTTGATGTCGCTGTCAAAATTTTTCTCTCTATTATTTTATTCCATATTATAAATTATCCGCATTATTTCCTTTTAAAATTGACATCAAATTGGTTCATATAATGCATATAATTCGAGATAATATTTGCAGTTTAAATTAATTCCTGTGTATGTTTTAGGTGGCGACATCGAGGTGTTGGGCGCCGGGTGCCGGGCGCTTGGCAGCCGGGAGTCTCCGGAGCCACCCTGGACGCTACGATTCAGTTTATGGACATTATAATTGTATAGTGTATTATGTCATGTAATAGTAATAGTGTTATGTCCGATGTTTCCCAGCCGGTTTTACTAGAATGTCCGCAATGTGCAAATGGAAGGCTGTTTAAAGGTCAAAAGGGATTAAAAATTCACGTTTCACGAAGTCACGGCCTTCCTCCATCAGTGCAGACAGTCCCTTCAAACTCTTTGGTAAGTGATTCGACTGTTCAAAATAATTATAAAGACCCTTTCGAGACTCTAATTCCGAAATGTCATCAAAATATCCCACTTTTAAAAAGAATTCCTAGAGGAGCAAGAATCTCGCTAGCCAGATCTCTCTCCAGCGTTATTCAAAAATGCATTTCGTTTAATTCTATTTCGAGTTGGCAAAATTTATTTCTATTTGCATACACTTTCTTACACGTGGACAAAAATCAAAATGGCTCTTTATGTTCCAAATTAAAACAAAACAGTTCAACTGTTTTAAGCGAAATTCAAACTCAAAATTACAGTGCTCGACCCCGAAATTTCGATCTTAAAAAAATTGTTGAAAATAAAGCCATGGATGGAGATCTTAAAAATGCAGCTCGCATACTCTTTCCAAGCGATACTCTTGCGCCCTTCGACAACGATACGCTACAAGTCTTGCATGATAAGCATCCTTCACCTAATTTAGATCCTTTGCTTCCGATCCCCCTTCCTGATTTTTCCCAATCTTTACAAATTAAAGATGAAGATACCTTTGCAGCTATTATGTCATTTACAAGTGGCTCTGCTGGTGGCATTGACGGAATCACACCACAACATCTTAAAGATCTTGTGAGTGCGTCAGCAGGTGACGCCGGCAGGGTTCTCTTGGGTGATATTACCAATTTGTGTAATTTTATGTTATCTGGAAAGGTAATTCCATCATTCACACAATACCTTTATGGTGCAAGACTATGTGCCTTCAATAAAAAGGACGGGGGAATCCGTCCAATAGCTGTTGGGTCTACTTTTCGCCGTTTGGTTTCTAAATTAGCATGTAGGCGCATAGTATGCAACTTGAAGGCCAAATTTCAACCAGTACAACTTGGGTTCGGTAGCAAAGGAGGTTGCGAAGCAGCAGTACACGCCACTCGTACCTTTCTCACAAAGGGTGAGGAGGAGGTATTGCTTAAAGTTGACGTGAAGAATGCTTTTAATTCTTTGGATCGAGCAGCTCTGCTGAATGAGGCTCATTCGTACTTGCCTGAAATTTACCCATACATTTGGCAATGTTACAATACACCTTCTAAATTACTATTTGGTGATAAAACTATTATATCGAATGTTGGTGTTCAGCAGGGGGACCCACTAGGCCCAGCTCTCTTTAGTCTAGGTATCCATAAATACATTTTAAAAATGCAGTCTAAATTAAACATTTGGTACCTAGATGATGGAACTTTAGGCGGCAAAGTGAATGATGTCCTTAAAGATTTTCTTCTTTTGAAAGAAAATTTTAAAAAAATTGGTCTGGAACTAAATTTTTCTAAATGTGAATTTTTTTTTACGGATAACAATTCCATGGAAAAGGTTTTTCTAACAAAAGATATTTTCCAAAAAATTTCCCCTAGCATTAAAATAGTCGATAAGAATTCCCTTTGCCTCCTTGGTGCTCCATTACTTGACGAAAGTATTCCATTAGTATTGGAGGAAAAAATTAAAACATTTTTAGCCAACTCTCACAAATTGGGCTCCCTCAATTCTCACATTGCCTATACTATCCTTAAATATTGCCTTTTCGTTCCAAAATTGACTTATATTCTTCGTTCAAGCCCAATTTGGAAATTTCCTGGCCTAACCGACAAAATGGATGTCACCTTAAAACAATGTTTAGAAAAAATTCTAAATTTATCTTTTGACGATTTTTCATGGACCCAAGCTTCTCTACCAATTAGAAACGGTGGCATCGGCGTGAGGCAAATTTCAAGTATAGCCCTTCCAGCATTTCTCGCTTCTGAGCACAGTGTTCGAGAACTCTGTTCTCAAATTTTAAAATCAAACCAAAACATTACTGGTGCTGCAGAAGCATTAGAAAACTGGAAGTCGAAATGTCCAAATGTTGACATCCCAAAGGAAGTTTCCATTCAAAAACTTTGGGATGCACCATTGGTTCATTCTACATACCAAAATTTGGCTCAAAATCTTACAAGTGAAGTGAATCGTGCCAGACTTTTAGCGTCAACGGCGAAAGAATCGGGGCACTGGCTGCACGCCCTACCCTCGACAAATGTCGGTACACTTTTGGATAATGATAGTTTTCGTATCGCTCTAGGTCTCCGGCTGGGAACACCGCTGTGCACTCAGCACAGGTGCCCGTGTGGAAAAGAGGTCGACTTTAATGGACTCCATGGACTCTCTTGCCGAAGAAGTTCAGGTAGACTTTTTCGTCACGGTTCCCTAAATGATACCATCAAAAGGGCTCTTGCCACCATTGACATTCCTGCCCTCATTGAGCCTTCTGGAATAAGTCCAGATGATGGCAAGAGACCTGATGGTCTGTCGCTGGTTCCTTGGGAAAGGGGACGGGCGTTAATGTGGGACGCTACATGTGTTGACACATTGGCCCCGTCCCATGTCAAGGAGACGTCGTCTAAGTGGGGGCTGCGGCGGAGAAGGCTGAGCTTCTCAAGATACGTAAATATACCTCCCTTATTCAAAATTATATTTTTGTACCCTTTGCTGTAGAAACCCTTGGCCCATGGAGTCAAAGTGCTAAGCACTTTTTAAAAGACATAACACCTCGTCTTATCGCCTCCACTGGTGACAGGAGAGCTGGCTCATTTTTCGCCCAAAGAATCGGCATTGCCATTCAACGGGGGAATGCAGCTAGCATTCTTGCCACTATTCCACGCGGACACGACTTGCACAGTAATAATTAAGTGTACATTTGCTTTGTATATGTATATAGTTAAGTTTACTTGTAATTTCCTTTACTGTAAATAAATTATATATTTTTCTATATTATCTTTATTCCATTTAAAATTGCGTAAGTACTATTCCTACAGATTACACTGCAGTTAAATCAACATATTTCCCCATTTCTGACGGGTTATGGAGGGAAAGAGAGGGAGGGAAAGAGAGATTAGTTAATAGTTATCCTTTGTCGGCATTCCATCACTCTATCTTGTATGTTACATACTTATATTTTACGGTACGTAAGTTAATAAATAATAATTATTTCTTTTCTCAACGACATATTTACAAACACACTTGCATTACAAATGTGAAAAACTCACTTTAAAAAGCCTAATATTTTCATGTAAGTAAATACCGATGTGTATAATATATAATATATTTTCATAATGTTATTATAGCTAAAATTTTTAATCATTTTGAACTAATAAAATCTTACGAACTATTTAATAACTAATAAGATAATTCTCGCTTAAATCTGTATTGAAATTAAATAACATATTTCACACGTTTCATTAAATTAGTTACACAAATTATGATATGCATATCCTAAAAGCCACCTTCAATATCATTGAAGCGGATATTCGGAATAACAAGGAAAAACATTGACCTTTACGTTAAGAAGTCCATAAAATATACTAGAGGAGAGCATCTTTCACAATATAAATTATTAATACCACTGTCTAAATTATATGTACATTTAAAATATTATTTATTAAAATGCCAAAGGTTAATATCCTGTTTCTTAACTTTTAACACTAATATTATAAAACAAAGTCCTCCGCCGCATCTGTCTGTCTGTCTGTTCGCGATGAACTCAAAAACTACTGCACCAATTTTCATGCTGTTTTCACCAATGGATAAGAGTGGATCTCGAAGAAGGTTTTAGTATACATAAATTGTCAAGTATTTTTATTTGTTGTTGTTGATGTACATACAAATACATTAGCTTAAATGTTGGGAAAAAATAAGCCGTCTAGGAGCTTTCAACGAAAACCCTTTGAGATATAACAAAATGAATTGTGTATTTTATTCAGTGTATCTATGATTACTTTTATGCTTTTTAAAGTTTAAAAAAAAAGAAGTAATAAAAGTTTCATGCCATTGTTTATACCATGGTTTATATTTTCGTAACAGCGCTATCTAGTAGTAAATGATGTAACTATAATAGCAGTACTTCCTTCTTACAGCGACATCTAGTGAGAAAGCAATATTAACTATCAATTAAAGTAGACCGGTTCCAGTACAGATGGCGCTGTTTCTTATAAAACCTAAATAATAGATATGTTTAATAAAGACCTCTGGATATTTAATTTTAAATAATTAATAATTATAGTCTTAAATTTAATAAATAAATTTGAAAGAAATGAAATTACCTATTTAAATTTCATAACAATTATGTAATTTATGAATGAATGCATATTGCGTACTATTTACTATTTACTGATAACAATTTTGTAATTTTCTTTTTTCAAATAATAAAAAGTAATTATAACGTATGTTTTTTATAAATGACAGTTGTTTTATACTACTTTTTCTTATTAATAGAAATAAAATATATAGGTATGTAAGTAAATATGGCCTCCTTTTTCTATAAACTTAATGTTATAGTTCAACTGTGAAATAATCATAATGACACGCCATTAGGCATCCCACGTAGCATCTGACGTAACTAAAGTATTTCCTTTAGGAGAAATTTTCACATTTTCAGCAATCCGTGGCGCCTTTTCTCCACTCTCTGATTGGTGGACGCAGCGTGACGTCATCGCGCCCACACGTCTCATGTGACGTAAGCCGATCAATGTGTATATCCGTCTCGTTCTTTCATAAGAGCAAGCTGCCTGTCTTTTTCCTACAGGAGTGCTTCGAAATTTAAAACCGTAGGCGCCCTCGTGCGTACTGATGTCAATATAGTTAGATACGAATATTTACAATATTATTTATAAAATGCCGATAAACTTGTTTTTTGTAGCATTTTTATAAGAAACATTTATAACAATAACGAATGAAGTATAGTGTATTGTACAGAAGGTCAAATGCGCAGTGGGGTCACGGTTAGATAGTCATTTAATCAACTAATTGTGCCCATTTCTATATTTCCTAGAAAATGTGATTAAGCACGAGCGTCATTGAGCATCATGCCTATAATTGATATTTTATATAGGTAACCATATATTAAATAGTTAGCCGGTAGGTGCATATGTTTTCGTCTGTCTTTGACCGTTTAATCATCTCAGTTTAAATTTTAAGACAAATAATATAAGGTAGGTACATACTAATGGTATTATGTAGTTAGCATTATGATACGATACAAGTGACAATATTTTAAACCTACATGTAATATAATATCTTAATACTTTGATTGTCGGCTCACGCTAAATAGCTATTTTCATAGCTCCTTTTGTGGGTGTTAGCTATTGTATAGCTGCAAAGGTCATTCTTTTTTTTCTATCATTTACAAGCAAACTGACGTTAGTAAATTGCCTAAAAATACATAAAATATTAAATACATAATGGCAAAATGGCAGTTATTTACAAGCTTGCTTTGGTCTAGTGGCTAGCATATACAGCTACAGATAAGGAGTTCCTGGGTTTGAGCCGGGTCGAGCCAAGTTTAATTACTGAGTTTTAATGTATTGGGAATTTGGCGGTTTTACACTTCGTGCCTCGGAGTTCACGTAAAACCGTCGGTCCTGTGCCTTAATTCTCACCGGTCATGTCGAAGTATCGTAGCATCGGACTTTGAAAGAGATAGGAATAGATAGTGCACCTTGTATCTATGCGGACACTTGTGCACAATAACATCTCCTGTGCATATCTCAGTGAGATACACCGATGTGGTATTTAAATATTGCATTAATATTTTTCTTGGGAAACTTCGTGTTGTTATACAGAAGGAAAACTCTAGTCTAGAAAACTTAATAAAACAGCAAGTAAAATATTGAGAAATATATAACAAATACATAACCTACTAATAAATGAGACTACGAGTAATATTTTATAAAAAGTCGCTATAATGTTGTCTTGTTTGTCTTTGAGCTTGGTAATTATTCAACCATTGAACTACCATGATAGAGAAATAGAAAAATAAAAAAAGTTCATATTGTTTTTAGTTTTTAATACGCAGTCATAATTTTTTTCAGTTTGTTTTCTGTTCCTGTGCCTAAATAAGTAAAATAAAATAAATAGATTAGCTACATGACAGTGTCCTAGATCCTTCTCTAGCAGTAGCTACCAAAGAAACGAGGCACGCGTTGCAGTCAAATGGAGTGTACAAATTGCATGCAGTCGTTGGATATACTTACCATTAACTAGCGAAATACTTCAGTAGACTTCAAGAACAGTAAGAAAGCAAATATGTAGTGTTGTAAACATGTAGTACTTATATATTACAAGAAACTGTGTAAAATTAATTTTATGTGCATTTAAAGTTATGTAAAACGTAAATTATAGTATACTTAATTGACAATCATACCTTATATTGTCATGGCGGCCTAGATATGCAAAAAAGGATTTGGCATTCACATTGAACTTTTGTTGTACTTTAAAGTTGGAACTTCTACTATCTTAGTCGGCGCCAGTTAATTCATGACTCTACATTTTTTTATAAATTATAATAATTTTATCTTGGCCTTTTATTCTATATTACATAATATAAACCTTCTTCTTCAATCACACTGTTATTGATGACAACCGCACGAAAATTCCTTGCGTAGTTACAAAGATCTAAGCATACGGACGGCAGGAGTGTCTTTGTTTTATAATATGTAGAGAATATGCATTAGAAAAGAATTATATTGGCTTAATTATTTATACATAAACATCCAAAATTACTCGTACTACATATAAGTATGAAATTAACAACGTTTAAGTCGCCTATCCATGTTGAAACTACAAAACGCATAGTATTCATAATACTTGGTAAGCGCGTAATTTTTCTTATATTTTAATTTTTATTTGTGCTCTATTTGCTTTGTAAGCCACCAGAAATAACACTTTTTTAACCTTTAATAGTTAACATTTATATTCACATATTATTAAAGCAACTCAATAACCCGTTCTTCCAAAACTAATTGGTCTTATCAAACTATACTCAGTATATGAAAACGGTCTTTTTTTAAGGCAAGTACATTATTTTATAAAACTCTAACCTCATCAATAAGCTTCCAAATCTACAAAGTTTTTTTGTGCGATTCTATTGAATGAAAAGGAATTATTTTATACGAAATGACCTTGGTATGACGTCAAAGGAGGCATAAGAGCCTGCTGAGATGAAAGCAGAGGTTGCTGTCTGACCTCGGTCTAGCCGGAGCGGCGCCTGAGCGTCTATCTCCACCACGCAGATCTTGGCTTTATAGCTCTGCAGAGATGTTTCTATTCATGTTTCCGATCTAACTTTAAATATCCGAGATGGTATTTTGTTTTTGCTTGTATTAATACGGTAATTATTGTTTTTCGATAACTTTCGATTTTGTGTAAGTTCTTTAATATAAATATTATATTTATTAAAAATCTCGTGTCACAGTGTTTGTTATTGAACTCTTCCGAAACGGCTTGACTTTTAGATTTTGTGTATATTTGGTAGGTCAGAGAATAGGTCATAGGCAATTTTTTATACCCCTAGGAGATAAGGGCGGCCCTCTTCAGATTTTCTTATAATGTCTACCACCAATCCATATTTTTTAATAGTGATTAGAATGCGGGCGGAGCCTCGGGAATCGCTACTGCTTGTATATAGCTTACAGTTAAGCATGAATTTTTGGGATAATATTAAACAAATTATGGAAAAATTATTTTAACATCGCAGTTAATTAATTATTTTTTTTAATAAGTTTTGCTTATAATTAAATTTAATACAATATTTTTAGCGTTATACTCACATTTACGTCATATGTATTGTTAAGGAATCTATAAAGTAACAGTTTTTCATATTTGGAAGACTAAGTATGACCTATGAACTTTTAACATGTCATTCATTCATTATAATAAATATCAAATAAATATTTATAAAGGCTAAGAAATATTTATAAGAAATTACATAATATTTCATAAGAAATTAATAATTCCTATAACAACTATAAATTCTTATAGAGCCAAGTGTTGTACTTTGCAAAGTAACCCTTACTTCACATAACCTTATGTAAGATTGAAAACATCTAAAATTAAATCTGTGTAGACCCAACAATGTGTTTGTATGTATTGTTAAGGAATCTATAAAGTAACAGTTTTTCATATTTGGAAGACTAAGTATGACCTATGAACTTTTAACATGTCATTCATTCATTATAATAAATATCAAATAAATATTTATAAAGGCTAAGAAATATTTATAAGAAATTACATAATATTTCATAAGAAATTAATAATTCCTATAACAACTATAAATTCTTATAGAGCCAAGTGTTGTACTTTGCAAAGTAACCCTTACTTCACATAACCTTATGTAAGATTGAAAACATCTAAAATTAAATCTGTGTAGACCCAACAATGTGTTATCTAATTAAAATCCATACATAGACACTAGAGTATCTACGGCGTAGCCGACCGTAGCGCGCTACGAACCCATTACATTCACATTACCGGAATATAAATAGACAATAGAATTGCCTAATTTCTACCACGACTTTATACCATCTTTAAAGATCTAAGTCTATTGACTTGATGATTGACTGGAAGGCTTCATTTCCTTTGACAATCAAAAGTCAATCATATTTAAAAACAAACTGTTGTGACATAAATGTATGGAAGTTTTGAACGGGAGGCAGCCCGTCCATACATACATGCGCGTAGGTGTATTTTGGCGGGTAGGCACCACGCATGCGCCTCCCGCGACCGTCCGCAGTCCTGCCACCATTCTTTAGTTGCACACAGACAGCCGTGACGTGCAGACGTGTGATACCCGCGCACAACCAAAAGGCCGTATTGGCAACAAAAACCACTTATAAAAAGCTATTTTTCCATAAAATTTTGTGTAAAACATTTGCGAAGATAAGAGGAAAGCGTTGCGAGTTAAGTGCATCGGCTCACCGTGATCAGGGAGGCGTGAAACGGTAAACAAATAGGCGATGTGCTGTAGCGATTTTTGTGAATGAAATTTAAGATGGTGGACGGTGCGCGAGTGTAGAGGCGGCGTCGTTTTAGAGTTTTATGTTCATCTGTGGCTATGCTTGATTTTTTTCTTTACTTTTTCTTGGACGGTGGTGGCATGGTGGCGGTCAGGTGGCGGGCGTGGTGGCGCGTTGACGCGTGTGTGCGTGCGATCGAAGTGGATGAATGGAATGACGTGGGTAGACTAATGTGTGTTTGATAACTGCTCGACTATCTACCCGATAGCTTGCCCCGCTCCCTGTACACCATTATTTTTAGATCAGATACGATATTCTGCGTCAATACCACCGGCTGCTTTTAAGAATGGAATGAAAATCACTTAGCGTATTAATTTTGACCTAAATGTAGAAGCATGAAGTAATTTTGCTGCAATATGCTAGTATTTTTGTTTATTTATGTATCATATATTTTATTATTAGCTATTATGTATGATCTTATACTTTTTATTCTTTCCTAGACCAATATTTTATTATTTATTAAACGCATAAGTTTTTATTATCAGCCTCTTTCAGTTATAAAACTCATTATCTCAAACATTCAAATAATAGCAAAACATCGTACCAATACCGATACCGATTTGTTTCCTTTGAACACAGTTTGAACATTGTCATATTCGTATAGCTATAAGTATTTATATATTCCTCGAAAGGTTTTAGGTACAATAAACTCCAGTAGTGCTCCAGTTTGAAGAAATATTATTTGGTATATCTAATTTGGTGTCACGGTGTTTTTGGGCACACTTTTCTGAAACGGCTGGACCGATTTTTATTTTTTTCTTTAAGACTATTTCGTACATTTTGAATCTTCCTAAAGTATTTTTCACCCTTCTTCCTCAACCCCCCATTTTTTAATCGCGATTTTAGTATATTTATATGGCTAAAAAAAAATTGCGGGGTCAACTAGTAATAACATATAAAAATGTATGTAATTGTTATATTTGATGGCATTTCTACTTCTTTGATATTTAAATATAAAGCAATATGTATTTCATTCAAAAAATAGATTTTTGAAAACTATTACTAGTTAAGTAGTTATATATACCTATAACTAGTAATTTATACGGTTTTGTTCTCTCTTCATATTTTTCATGAAATACTCAGTAAGAAATTCCTCAAACGTAAGATGTTAAGAAAACTGAATAATGTAGTACTAACTGTACTTATACAATAAACAATATATCTAGTTCGTTCTTTTTTTTTTATTCCCAAAATGCAGTCTGACACACAGTAACAAGCAACAAATGTTGTGTGATTAATTAAAAAAATGAATTAATAGTTTATACTCAACGTAATAATATTATTGGCTGCAGTTTCCAAATGTTACGTTTGTCTATAGTGTTTATTTGTCAACGACCGCCACCGATTCCTAAGTTGTCTCGCGTATTGCCCTGGATTCCTGTAGAATGACCTAATTGTGTCTAACTTCTTTGTGGAGTTTGTGCCTCAAATCTATGTAAATAATTAAAATGATAATTTCTTTCCTTCACCATTAAATTTACAAGTTTTTAGCCCAAAAAGTCCTTTCTATAACCCATCTCTAGTAAATACATTAATTACATTCTATCTCATTCATGGCATATTTCAATAAAGAAAAATCGCACCTACTTCTGATATCTAGCACGCATTTAAAGTTTGTTTTAACTGTTTGATTGATATTTGTTACAATTATCTTTAAATAATTTTCTTTTTTAAATATAGTTATATAATTAATAAATACACCAAAAGTTAATATAATAAAAGATATATTATGATATAACAAATATTTGTCAATTTTTCCATTTAAGTAATTATTTTTATTTTATTTCTAGGTACATCATAAAGGAACATCAATCACACGAAGTGTGATGTAAATTACGTTTTGAACTAAGTGCTCGTGTTATTTTGAATTGGGGTTTTTTTACGGATGAACGCGCCTGAGACTCGAATCTGCATCACGCTATGATTAGATTGACTCGCGATCAACAAGCTGTCTACAGAATATGATACAGGTATGTAATCATTTATTTCACTTTCTTTGTACCTAAATAATGTCTAATTAATAATGTACTTTATTATTATATATGTTTAGTGTTTACAAAACAAATATACCAAAACATTTTACAAAAACACTTAAATGATATTGCAATAATAATAAGAAGGGTCTAAAATAAATGTACTTACAATTTACAAGTTACTATTCCTAATAATTCTAAGCCGGTTTGTCTTTTCGTAGATAAGCCGGAATAAAGGGACAGACAGACTCCCAAAAAAATTTAAAAAGTGTTTCTCTTATAAGAACAACATATGGATGTCATATGAATATTTATTATAAAGCTGTATTTTGACATAGAAAATATGCGCTTCAATTTTATGTATCTTAATGGATATCTGTCTATTTGAAATATAAACACGTCAGCCACCTTAATATGTGACAATAGGTACATACTACCATTCTACATACTACATTCTCACTTTGAATGGGCAACCTCATATGCTGTAAAGTTTTGGTCTAGGATCGGGATATTGTAAAATAACCACTCAAAGGAATCTCCGTTTAGTGCTTGGCTTAATTGAATTTTATTAAGCTTTCAGTTATAACGATAAATTTCCTACTCAACATTCCTTTAATATTTATCAATCAAATTACAAGTGACTCAACGTCGCTCTACTCGTTTCCACTCTTTAGAATCTTTAACTGATAGTGAAGGTTTCTTTGATCCCAAATATCATCAAAACCTGGCAAGGCTTTCTCGAAAAAGACGGCAAATCTAAAAACTATAATTTCGGCCTCTGTATCGATAATAAAGACTATTTCAACACCCAAAAGTATTTAATGTACAGGTTGTACTCAATTGGAACTTTATTATATTATATAGGTAACGATATATTATAGATATTACGCGTCTAAAAGTGCGTCGGGAGTTTTAATTTTAACGATAGGGACTTGTCAATAGATGTCGTAGTCCAGCAATTAAATGATAAGTAATCAATTTCGAAAACTTAATGGAACTACTCATATAGGAAAAATTTTGGAATTTATAAAATAAAATACCATATATTGAGCAGAGAAATACTTAAAAACAAAGTTAAATAGGTCCAAACCTCTCTTAGCCTATATGCGAATCGGACATTAGGAGAAAAGAGAGCTGAAATATCTAAAACAGCCTGACTATTTTTCGAAAGACTTTTGAGCTCCGTAAATCAGCATTTGACCTACATGGTGGAATATGATCTAACCGTAATCCCTCTTTGACTTCTAAATGCCCGTGATCAGCTCTATGACTTTAAATGGCCTAAATTGTTATTAATGATTTCGGATTAGCAATTTATACGGTGTATATAGTACATTTTACAGAAATAAGATATTTTTCCGTAGTAAAAAGTATCCATTATGTTGTGTACCCGGATAACCGGTATCATCGTACCAAATGTCATCAAAATCTGTCAAGTTGTTTTTCTTGTCGCAGACAGACAGCCAAAAAATTTACAACTGTAGGATCGGCCTCTGTATCGATAGAAATTAATGTACATATTCTATTCAGTAAGAATTTTATTATAGTTATAGATTAATTAAGGCGTCCTAGTAAGCTCAGGGTTGCCCCGCTATTTTTATTTCATTTAAACTTAGACTAACCTAGTGCAATAAGTTTGACCTTATTGTAGTATATTAATGGCTAAGCACCGATAACAGTGTCGTGTTTTAAGTTATTATAGTGGCATATTGTGGCATATTCTAGTATAAGCTCTGGTAATGTCCAGTATGTTAAGTAGTACAATTAATTTTGTGGTTGTTTAACAGAAAGACGTTTTCTTGAATATTTTTTTATTATTATTTAAACAAATCGGATCCACCGACTTAAGGGTAGTTGGCTGGTCTAAGTTGCGATCAGACGAAACATATGATGCAAACCTTTTGATTAATAAAGTTCATCCACAGAAGTATCAGTATTCGGAAATTTGATAAAAGCTCTATATAGAAACATAGTTTTTTATTATAATATACGCTATTTCCCGCTATTTCGCCATATTATTATTTGTATCGGCTATAAAATTCAGCAAATATCTTGTTAAAACAATTCGCTTATAATATTTTTATATGATTTATACTGAAAATATTTAATTAATAGCAGAAGAAATAAAGCACTCTGTTGTTCCTACGAATTGTCTTAATAGCTAATAAGATGAGCATTTTTTTATTTACTTACTGTATTTCGAGTTAATTGAATGAAAAATGAGTTATTTGTACTCATATATAAAAATCAATTGACGTTTGTTAGGCTCGCTAAAACTCAAAAACCACTGACCGATTTGATAATAATTTTTCTTTTGATGGGGCGTGTCAAACGTTTAAGTATGAAAAAGAAGGAAAAGAAAAATAAAAACAGCTGGAAAATCGAAAATTTTAGGACTGTTTATTTTGTGTAGGAATCAAAAACCCAAGCGATACGAGGGTGATTTGTTAGTGTGGGATGAAGAATTCTAATAGTTTATCAGGAATTTCTTTGTGAAATAACTGGAAACCACTAATTACAGCAAACGCGTCATTCATGGACACTAATAACGTCATGTGTAGGTACTATTCACATCGTGTGACGTTAAGCGAAAAAACCAACAATTCGTTTTGACCTCATATATAATTGCTGTTAAGGCTTCCATTAAATCTGTACACTCAGTGACAGAAATTTAGATGCTTGGTAAATTGCAATATAATTTAAAAGATGTCATAAGACATAGAGACACACATATATCTTACTTAGATTTATAAATTTATTTATTTATTTATTTAGGTTTGCTAGTTGTTATTACATTAAACATATGAATTAAATTAAACTAAAAAAAATACAATGATGCAAAACCGTTTGAAAGCAAACACAACATACACAATATTTTGTCCGTTTATGTAATCTAAACTTAACTAATAAAAATATGCTTAATAGAGTTTTAAATCAATGATTAAGTTGACTAAATGAATTACATTGAATATAAAAAATTATAGAAAATAAATTGAATAACAATGAAACATAATAATATATCAAGGTAAACTCGAAATTTTTGACGTCATTTATGTATAAAGGAATTGTCGTAGCTCAATGGTGAAATAAGTCATTTAACTTTTATAACCTATTTTAGTTATATATAGTACTAGCGGACCCGACAGACGTTGTCCTGTCCGCATGCGCAAAACAACGTTGCCTAGCAACGACTTGTTTATAATTGGATATTTCATTTATTGTGTAAATGTATAAATAGCTAATTAATTCAAAAAATACATGTTGTAGTGGACCGAATTGTGAATCTAAACCATTCTCGAATGCACTCGAACACGCACAAAACATTTCATCAAAATCGGTCCAGTCGTTTAGGAGGAGTTCAGTCACATACACACGCACACAAGAAATATATATATTAAGATAGATAAATCAGATATACGTAATACTTGCATGATATTGGTCCATCATTTTTGTTTATACACAGCTACGAAGTTGCATTACGTACATTTCAATAGCATGCTACGAAGTCAACGAGTCTAATACGATGTTGTGCAAGATGCTTTCGTAGCGGGTCTACGAAAATATTATCATTAACGAGCTTATAATGATTTACTGTCTTACTAAGTGTTTAGTGCTTTAATTGTTTATCATTTTATATATATATATATTTTTAAAATTAGAAACCTTAGCGTCATTGCATTTATACGATACGTTTTCAGAGTATCGTTTATAACACACTAGCGACTTAACACTTAACCTCACTCACAACACAGACAGCCTTTGGTAAAAGGATTACAGAAAACGTAGACGAGACGGTTGATCGGACCATTAAGTAATATTAAAAATATATGTATAAAGCATGATAAATTACATTTACAAAGACAAAAATATATACATATATAATAGCTAGGTCGTCCAAATGTCGCAGGAAGGAGTAACAGACATACACTAATATTTTCGAAAATTAAAATATATTATATTATACTAAAAACAAATAGTAAAAATTAATTTAAAAATAAATCCCACACAATTAAGGAACAGTGCTAGGCGAGGCTATTGAAATAATATATACGTTCAGAATTTTCATTTTTTTAGGCTTATCCCTGCCAAATGATGTAAGCAGGCACTTGTCGACATGTAGTCTGGGAGGGCTGCCAAATCCGCCTACTTGTGAATGGCAACACTTCGCATTTGGCATACGCTATGATAAATTGTTATTTTTTAGCCAAACTATTATCTTGAACTTCTTGACTGTACTCGTTTATAAACTTTTAAAACAGTACAAATCTAATTATCAATATTACATGTTAAGAGTCTTATAATTATTGTTTAAACTAGCATTAATGTTTTGAAGTTTTTTTTTTAAACAAGACTTGCTAATGGTTATAATTTTAATATAAAATGCACAGATAATTGATAATACTCTGAATTCTTTAATTTATATTAATTAAAATAAATCTTAAGCTTGAAGCTGGCAATATAATTTTAAGCATCAAAAGTATATATAAATAAAATGTTCATACAAAACGTCCTTGGCTTACTCCTGCAGTAATTCATCGTATGACAAGCGACATCGCAGACTAGCCACATTCCTTTTAAATGTACTCTGTGACCTTCTAACGCAATTTGATTGGCTCTAATACACCATTTATTATCAGACGCATTCGTTAAAAGGCAATTCCTGTTATTTATCACTTTAATTCTTCAAATTATATCAACTAATTAGAAAGATTATGTACAATTAATAAATTATGCATGTCTACATTTTTGGGGTTGGGTAGTCAAATAGCTAAAACGGAGCCTTCATTTCTTCGCCAATTTCTTCATGTATATTTGTATGTTATAATAATTTTACTCGATGAATTAGAACTATAATGCTGAAATTTAGTAGGAATCTTTTGTAAATCTCTGAACAATTGGTAGTCATTGTATAGAAAATAGGGGTGGTACTCTTTTCACGTAATGAGTTGTGATGTCGATTTAAGATGATTTAAGTCTTCATAAGTGTTTGGTATTTTTTAAAGTTTCTTTTTCAAAATCATTAACCATGTCTTATGTAGTAGTAGATGGGTTATTATTTTATATTAACTTCGTAAATAACCAGTACGTATTTTAAAATAACCAAAAATTATGTTTTAATACTATTCCATAATATCCCTTAGTGTACGATACAGTCTCGCACATGTTCAGTTTTGCTTCATTTTAATTTAAATTTAATAATATTGTAATTAAAAAAATATATTCGACGACATAAAAGTTGGTGCCCGATGTGGGCCATATCACATACAACCGTAACCTACACTGTAAATGTAAACTAAAGCTCACATTGATTCGTTACTTTTACTTTACGTTACGTTTACTTTTTTCGTTTTGTGTTAATTCCTTTTATATTAAAATATGATTATATAAATTGGTTATTTGTTTATTGCTTATAAATATTATATACATAATATATCCTATTTGACTTCATTTCCGTTGTACATCGTCCAATCTTAGTACTGTCAGATAAGCGCGAGACGACGTGACGTCATCAACGAATCCTCAATGAAAGCTAATTTCCCTCGTATTGACGACAGATGGCGCATAAAATGCTGATTTAATATCCCTCAATTGACGCTCGTATAAAGTAAACTACGCTACTTAATTCCCGTGAATCACAACCACTCAAATGTCATTTCCATTTTGTTATTTAAACGTCCACTGTTCTATGAAATTATTTCATTATAGGGCTTTAGAATGCGATGTGTGTGATTGAGTGTGCTTGATTGTAATCAAAATTTAATTGAAATATTAAAAGTGATTGATTGAGATATTAAGTGTCATTTACGTCGCTATATATTCAATAGGGTAAAATAAGGGAAAAAATAATTTTTTTTACTACTGTACATGTTTAAATACTTATTTTTTTATACAATGAGGCCTGAGGGCGTGTAATATTTACGCGTGATTGAAGTAAGACTTCTTTGGCGCTGTAGCGTATACGGCAATTAAATTAAAACAAATTAAAATATCAATATAAGAAATATTCATTTTTATTAATACTAATTGCTATATAATTATTATTAAAAAATAATTTTGAAAAACAATAATTATTAAAAGAAGTGGTAGCCCGCCGGTTAACGGAGTAATGCGGGTTTTATGTTATTTTCATGTGCGAATCATTTATAGCATGATTACCACGTCTTGTCTTACGGTGAGATAATATATAGTAACAAACCTGCATGTCTGAGGGAACCTAGCAAGTTTTCGAAAGCAACTTACCCGCACTTGGGAGCGTGATGGACTATGGCCTGATCTCACTCATATTGAATGGAGACCTGTGTTCAGCAATGGGTTTTAAAAAGCTCCTGAATACATTACTTATAAAACCATATTTTTGTATTGATTACTAATAGAAAAATAAATACTTAGACTTTCACAGTCTGACTTTCGTGACTCTCATATTTCCAATGTATTAACTTAACCCTCAGTCACGTCTAAAGAATTTTATTTTAAAAATCTATTAGAGACATAAGGATATACTTAATTCAAGTAAAATAATGCCAGTATAAATACTATGTATATCGTTGGTGTACCACTAATCAATTTATAGCAATAAATCAAGTGCATAACTCTTAACAGTAATTAGTAGCGCTGGGCGCTCGGCCAAGCAGTCGACGACAGGTTCACCGCAAATTCGTTTCTTACTTCTTGAAACTTACAAACGTTTCTTTCCACTTTCTTATGTAAAATGAAAAACATGAAGTTATAAATTATGATTTGTATTGTTAGTAGTTTAAGGAATTATTGGAATGACCTAGTTTGTTGCGTAACAGCAGTTTTTGTAAACGTAAGAAGCCAAATTCAGCTCTTATTTCTGTTCAAATTGTACGTCATAAAAAATGACTTAAGTGTAAGTAATTAACCAAAAATATGCATTTAAAGTATTAAGCCTAATTAAAACTAATAAATAAAAATATTTCTTATAAAAATAAAGCAATATTGTATTAGATAAAGAATCGGAATGGCGGAATAATACATAAGGAATAAAAAATGTACACACAAATTTTCTAGATCTTGTTAAAGTAGCAATAAAGACAGATCTCTAGAGCATTCAACGGAACATCAGATTTGGTTAGTCTATGGAACTTTGAATATTTATGTATCAATAAAAATATAATGATCTTACTATCCTACTAATCTACGATAGATGTTTGACGAGTTATATTGAATTATAACAGAACAGCTAAACGGATATGGATGAAATTTGGCATAGAGAATATAGTCTGGAATAGCAGACAGGCTACTTTTTTCCGAAAAATCATACGGTTTCCATAGATTTGTTTTTGTTTTTTTTACTAAGAACGAATCTTGGTGAAGCGAGGGTGATTACTGATTAGCTATTATGTACTAATAAGTAAATGTAACTGTTGTAATAATTTTTCTTTAATTAACTTAATGAGAAGATCTTATTAAAATTAATCTTATCTTCATAATTTTATTTATGTAGGATATAAATTCAGCAATCTCGCTTTACATTTGTTGGGTGATGTTCTTTACTCTACGTCCACCATACTCAAACTTGAGTAATAAATTGGATACACATCCATTCAAGCTGATCCAGTATGAAGGAGTAACAAGTATACACATATACCTAGTCCCAATTATAATTATAATTAAATATAAAACGAATGATATATAGAACGTACTGCATATTTCATTAGAAGACTATGTAGGTGCTAGTATATTGTATAAGACAGAATTTCCTTTATTTTACGAGGATAATATTCACTTACACTCCTGGCCCCTTTCCATGCAATTTCAAAGCGAGTCAGGAATCTCAACAAGAGGCTGCATTATGCGTGCAGCGTTGCACAGCGTGCAGAGCAAACACCTTTGAAGTATTTCCTGCTTTTTGCAAAAAGAAACGTATTTTTGCTATTTGTTACTTTGTTTTATGAAATATAATTGAACTTCTTTCTTTTTCTTAAACTATACACTTATTCTTAAACTATAACTTAGCTTTAAAATACTATAGGGTATAAGTGCTATTACCTGACATTTATATGTCAGACTCAGACTTTTATTATTAAACTAGGTGCTCACCCTCGCTTCGCTCGGGTTCGTCCCTAGGTACCTACGTGTTGTATATATTTACTTCACACCGCCCGGTATATATTTGACTTGATTATATGAATTACATTGCACGCACTATAGCAACGGTCATAACATGATACGTCAAACCCCGTAATTTTATAAAGTTTTTTTAATTTCCTAACTTTTTTTTCTCTTGTAAGCATAACCTTGACAAATTATATACTAAAACCTTCCTGGAGAACCATTCTATCCATTGGTGAAACCTGCATGAAAATCGGTGCAGTAGATTTTCAGTTTATCGCGAACAGACAGACAGACAGACGCGGCAGAGGACTTTGTTTTATAATATGTATAGAAGTGTGAGTCAAATCTGCACATCATTATTTTTGGAAATTTTATTAAAATAGTTCTTATTATCGTTATAGTGGGATAATTTATTGGTTTTAGATTACTTTTTATTTGTCTTTTTATGGTTTTGTTTATTTTTGATATAATGATAGAAAACTATCCAGGACAAAACATAGAGTACTTTTTATTGCGGGAAACGTAACCAGTCCCATACATACTAGGCATATTTCTAGTTTATACGAAATATTTTTGAAGAACTTCTATATACATTGGTGGTTGCATAATACATTCATAAATCAGTATACGGAGCTCTTTGTAATCAATTGGTCCTAAATATAGTAACATTCATGACTGATTCCAATTGAATAGCGACGGAATTATTTCAATATCCATAATAGCTACGATGCTTATGTAACGGTGAAAGCCTTAATATACGACCTCGCTTCAAAACTTTCAAGTTCAATGGCAATTTGTTGTTCTTTGTAGGCTCTATGTCTCATATTGTAACATGAAACTAGCTATCCAACCTTATTTCTGTCGGGGACAAAAATCTTTAGGCATATCACTTCATACCTATGGTAGTTCACCATAGCAATAACTTGGGTAAATATTCGATGTGTTTAACAATAACAATAATATATTATATTACAATTATTAGGGTGAGCGAAGTGAATTCTAACACTATCCCACAACCTGAGCATTTTGTGGTTTACTTAACTAAAAACCATCACGCCTATAGATTTGTGCTTTAACATAGTAAAACTACATTCCTAGATGTGTTATCTGTCAAAAATAATATAATTTTATAACCAATAAAAAAATGAACATTAACAATTTTGTGTTCATTGGATAGAATGTTATTGCTCTTCTAACGCCATCTGTTAGAAAACCAAAGAGTTAACATCACTGTAACATTATTACCCGTTTGAAAACCTACGCAAGACTTCACAAAGCTCAGCTTTTTGCTAGTATTATTTACTATATTCTATAATATTATTAATGTCCTCCCAACCGTTTGTGTTCACGCCCATATACCAAGTAGAGACGCACGAGTTAGTAAACCTTTTGTGATACGTCACCCGACTTTAATCTTACATCCATTCCACCAGATGTATCCAAACTACTGGAGCACGCTACTTAACTATAATTACAGCTAGTTACTTGAATAGGAAACTATTTGTTATGTTTTCATCACTTTTTTCAATCACACACCGTTAAAAATATAATCAATTTCCTCTGTACTATATGCTACAAAAACTAACTGAACTCTCATCTTACACAACACTGTATATGTATTACAGTATACCTTACCAGGGCAAGGCAAAGCTTTTTAAAAGACATAAAACTGTGCACAAAGTTTGCGTAATACCCTTTGAAGAGCAACGACGCGGCTTTTACGGAATTACTGAAAAAAGATGCACGTCTGCATAAACTAAGATACATCTGTTTTAGACTCGTTTGTACATTGTTTTGCTATTTTACACTGAAATGAGGCTATTTATTTTTAACTATTGTTCTTTTGCTTTATGGTTTGTTACAATCGAGGTAACGTCCTTATCTTATTAGGACACTTACATCCATTCGTCTGTCTACTTGCGTTATATTTTCTTCGTATAAACTGAAAAATTTTGGCACATCATATACATACATATAAAAATAAAATTGAAGTGTCTGTTTTTAATTTCAAATTAACAGCTTTTCCCTAAATGCAGATGAAAGTATATACGGGACTAATATAAAAAATAAACTGATTTTGATGTAACTTTCACTCGCAGATCGTTAATGTTATAAATAGTAACTTATGCTACTTTTATTTTATTATAAAATTGTAAAAACTTTTTAATTTATTTTAACTTACGCCCAGCGAAACAGGCCAGGTTTGCTAGTACGAGTATTACATATAAAAAAAATAACTGTCTACGGTACTATTGGTTAAATTCGTAGTGAACATTTATTGTCAAAAGCTAAATAATATTAATATTACAAATTAAAAAATAAGAACAGATATGTTTGTTTTATACAAGTAATAAAATGCAATTTTTTGGATACATTGGTTTTATATGTATAACCGATATCATATTTTTAATAAATGTGTAATAAAAATAGATAATCGATTTATAAACTGGTGTTATTTAGACGGTAAATTCCATAGTACTTTAGTAAAAGATAAAGACAGTAAAATTAGTCTTATGTAAGAACTTATTCACTAAGGCGTGAAAAGTACGTAATCTTGTCTCTGATAAATGGATAGGTTCTCTAAAGTGTCTTTTACTGTTCTGTTAACGGTTAAGTGTGTATTTGAATCTTTAAAATACCTACATAATATGTTATTAATGACATATTTAAATTTATTATATTATCACAGTGTAAAGAAAAGAATCAGTAGGTCAACGCGTTTGAAGTCACGCGAAATGCCGCTTTTGTGTAGGCATTTGTTATTGCTGCAGGGTTGTCACAATATATATATATATATATATATATATATATATATATATATTAGGGTGGGTCAAAAAAATCAACTATTTTTTTTTTTACAATTAATACGGAAAAATGGGTTACTAGGCACCTTAAAAAAATTCTCACCAAATATGAACTCTTAATTTTAATAGGAAGATCCTCCGCGTCGCAGTTTTTCATTTTTTTCTCAGTCCAATAGAAAAAAATTCATTCCTCATCATTAATTGGTCGTACAGAAAAAATTTTTTAAGAATTTTGTAGGAAATTTAATGCTCTACAAAAAAGGTATCTTATGTTTTTTCCGTAAACCTCACCATTTCACTAATATTGAAGATTTAAGATTGATTATTTTAAGTCAAATGTCACTTTTGTTTATGAATTTTATAACTCGACAAGAAATGGCTATTATTGAATGGGCAATAGAAATTTTTGTAGCAAATTAACTGCTCTATAAAAATGGTATCTTATGTTTTGGCGATTAAATTAATCGTTCAAAAGATATTCATCATCAAACTTTCATGTATACCGATTTTAAGAGTTTTTGATTAAATAATCGAAAAATTTCAATTTAATCTATCAGTTTTGAGAAAATTTACACGAAAAAAATTTTTTTCATCAACTGAGAAACTTCAAAATGTTTTTCAAGCTTTTTTTTATGTGTAAGTATTTTTATCTACATTTAAAAAAATAAATTGTACATTATTTATCGCTTAGTTAATCATTTATCAATAAAAAAAGCAAAGTTTTCATTATAAATATATTATGATTTCAGTTTTAGAGAAAAAAATGTCCAATTAGTTATAAGAAAGTTTTTTATTTCAATTTTCAACTGAGCTATTTATTTTCAAACAATTTTTTGTTGCAAGTAGGGTAGTTTTTTCGATGCTCTTTCACAACTTGCAATAAAAATTGAAATTGCTCTTCGTCTTTCGTTAAGCATTGGTTATATTCACTTACTAATGCGACACCTCGCTCTGCCACATCATTAACAACTTTCAATTGTGCGAAAAATTCTTTATTTTCATTATAACTTTCATCAGTAGACCATAAATCAATATTTTTGTCAAGAAAATCATACGGCAAATCAAAGATCTCAAAAAGTTTTAATGACTTCTTAGAAACAAAGTCACTTATATTTTTTTGCAGAATTAAATGTAAATTTTTTCTATCAATAATAAATCTTCTTGCTTTAGAATCTGTACCTTCGCGAGTCTTAACAGCTTCGACAATATTCTTCTTTATGTTTAATGGAACGGTATCATCAAAAAGTGATAAAATAGCAAGTTCATCACTTAAGTACCATAAATGTGAAGTCATTTTTTCACATGTAGCCAAGGAAATTAAAGAATTAATTTTACTGTACTCAATTAAATTTTTCATAAACTCTAAGTCGTGATTAGCAGAGAAGAAAAGAAAAATGTAGGTGGCGCTAGTTCACAAGGGAAACAGAGTAAATAGAATACAAAACAAAAATTCTCTACAGAAGAAATTTTCCCAAGGACAATATACAGCTGTAGTGGAAAAAATTTTTAAGACGTTTTGAAGACGTTATAAAAAAACAACATGATCGTGATTTCTAATGATGAAAAATAAAAAGTTTGGAATTATTGAATAAAAATTTTGAAAACAAAATTCAAATAATACTTACATTAAAGACAAAAAATGAAATTTTCTCAAAACTGATAGATTAAATTGAAATTTTTCGATTATTTAATCAAAAACTCTTAAAATCGGTATACATGAAAGTTTGATGATGAATATCTTTTGAACGAATAATTTAATCGCCAAAACATAAGATACCATTTTTATAGAGCAGTTAATTTGCTACAAAAATTTCTATTGCCCATTCAATAATAGCCATTTCTTGTCGAGTTATAAAATTCATAAACAAAAGTGACATTTGACTTAAAATAATCAATCTTAAATCTTCAATATTAGTGAAATGGTGAGGTTTACGGAAAAAACATAAGATACCTTTTTTGTAGAGCATTAAATTTCCTACAAAATTCTTAAAAAAATTTTTTCTGTACGACCAATTAATGATGAGGAATGAATTTTTTTCTATTGGACTGAGAAAAAAATGAAAAACTGCGACGCGGAGGATCTTCCTATTAAAATTAAGAGTTCGTATTTGGTGAGAATTTTTTTAAGGTGCCTAGTAACCCATTTTTCCGTATTAATTGTAAAAAAAAAAATAGTTGATTTTTTTGACCCACCCTAATATATATATATATATATATATCGATACCTTTGGGTTCAATTGGCGTATAAACCATTTTGGCCAAAATGAGTTATATATACCATTCTTCTCAGAATTTTTTTCTCTATCGATCTGTTTAATCCACATATCAAAATTCGCGAAAAAAATGTTTATACGACCTAAAAATATTTGGACAAAAAGTCATTCAGAGGGTTAAATATTGGTGTAAAAGTCAATTTGATATATTTTGTAGTTTTGATATAGCGTATAAACCATAACTTTTTTTACTCGTGGTGTAAAATCGTACGTTAAACCAAAATGGTTTTTACACCATAACTTGTTATATATATCGTAGCAGAAAATTGAACACTTTGAACACAACAATTTTTGAATTGCACAGTTTGAACAACAAAAAAATATTGTAAGACATAGTAAACTAATAAAAATAATGAAACATTCTTGGAGCTCTGAATTTACAGCAACTTAAAAATATTAATATTAATCACATTTTTTTATAATTTAAAAAAATAATTAGTTCCTATTCTATTTAAAAGTTGATTACGGTAAATAATAATAATAATATTATTATGAATGTTTGTCTTTTGTTAAGTTTAATAATGTTGATTGAGTTACGTATTTCAAGTCATTTTTATGTTTTGCTACAATTATAATTACTATGAGCAATAATAAAATAACGGTATTTTCACCAATTCAAGTGGTTTAATTTTATTAATCCATTATTATAATTGTTTTTTGTTATAGGATTGCAATTAATTAATTAATTCCTTCACATTTTGGAAACAATAACATTATTTTAATAGTCAGGATCCGATTATTTCTATTGATAATTAAAAATATTAAGGGTAAATAAAGCAAAAAATCTTCATCAATGGGTTTTTACGACATAATTGTTATTTAAAATTAAACAAAAATTAATATACGCTTATGAGAATGGTTTTCCTCGGTATTTTCGTGGTCGTAAACACCATAAACTGTATTTTTGCAAGTCGTAACTCCAAGCTAATTTTTAAACGAAAGAAGATTGATACATTTTGATTATTTAACCTTTTTTATCCTACAATTCTAAGAATTATTTACCTTGACAGTTTTTTTATAACTTTTAAAACAAAAAAGTTATGAATTTTTATAAAAAAAAATAATCGTTTTTTGGCTCTCCTGAAAAGTAGGGTTTTGGTTTATACGCCAATTGAACCCAAAGGTATCGATATATATATATATATATAATATCATCCGTTCTACATTTGTGTATTCGTAGTATGAGTATGTAAAAGAGTACCAGGAATAAAATGAAAAAATATTGAAGTATATATGACAAGTTTTATTATAAACAAATACAAAAAAATCTTAATTAGGTAGTTAGCTAGGTTAGTAAACAAAATACTGAGATACCGATTCTATTAAAATCTGCAAATGCGAAACTGATTCATCAATGGTATTTTCAATGTTTGGATTTACGAGTTTTCAGATTGCGATTGTTGAATTTTAGAAACAATTTTAATAAAAAAGACAGACGAACGACAACGACGACAGGAAAGCAGGCGCATGGTTTTGAGTCCCACATAACCACTTGTGGTATGCGTCAATGCATTTCCCAACATTAAAAAAGATATTCGTAATCGGCACCCCCGAAAACCATGGAAACGATAATCATATCGAATTTACGAAAAATGACGGACGTGAACGTCATATTGAAACTGTACAAAAATCTAGTAATATGTCATATTCGTAATCTCAAAAACCATGAAAATGATACCCATATTGATTTTATGAAAATATTCACGTCCGCCATCTTGAATTTTGATAAAAATCTAGTAATATGTCATATTCGTAATCGGCACCCCCGAAAACCATGGAAACGATACCCATATAGATTTTATGAAAAAAATCGCGTCCGCCATCTGGAACTTTGAAATATATTGTTATATTCGTAAGGCAGTGGTAGCCCAGCGGTAACGCGTCGCTTGTATAACCGAGTGATGCGGGTTCAAATCCGGGTCTCGCTCCTCTGATATTTTCATGTGCGAATCATTTCTATCCTGATTACCACTTGTCTTACGGTGAAGGAAAACATCGTGAGGAAACCTGCGTGTCTGAGAAAACCTAGCAAGTTTTCGTAAGACATGTGAAGTCCGCCAACACGCACTGAGCCAGCGCGGTGGACTATGGCTTGATGCCCCTCGTACTGAGGGAGGTCCGTGCCCAGCAGTGGGACGTTAAAAATGGGCTGATGATGATGATGATTCGTAATCGGCTCGAAAACCATTCTTAGAAAAGACAAAAATCTAGTAAACAATAATATGTATAATTTAGCCTAATATCGCTGGGCTAATATTTTTTACCTTTCTTCAGTGTGTGGAAACTGATGTAATTTTAAATTCTTATCTAAACTAGATTATGACATGAAGTCTCCTACAGTACATGTAGTACGAACCATTATAAATAAGTACAAGTCAAACGAAATACTTAAAACAATCAAATTAAAAAGCGTCCACCCTAGCTAACGCGTACCGAGCGGATGTATGGCAGCTCGGTACGGCTACCGCCCCTCTATCACCCCGCAAACCCCGCACGATTGCTCGATTTAGACATGTCCGCTGGCTATATATTTCATTGACTTTGATATATTATGGCGTAAAAGTTTCTTAGCGTGATTTATATCGAATTTCGAATAATGTCTTAAAATAAATTAAACAAAAAACCGTAGTTTTAGTCCTATTGTTTCTCTCACTTTCTTAGATAATCCTCGAAATATTTAATAGTTCAAAATGTCTTAAATATATTTCGATACAACAATTTATTCATATCTGTAAAACGGCTTTACTCGCTTCTTTCTACTAGGTATAATAAAATTTCTCGTAGATAGCGTACTTAAAGGTAGCTTCTAATTAATGAAAAATGTTTGAACCTGAGGTAATATCGTTTCTTTCATTCTAGTCTCTTGATATAATATTATTACATACGAGTATTTCCAAGTATATCCCTAATGAATCCTGCAAAAACTAACCCTTTTTCTAGGATCAGAGCAACAGTAACACGAGTAGCCGAGTAAAAATAAATACCAAAATTATAAATAAAAACCTTATAAATATTTAAAATTTTATATGATATATAAAAAACAGTTTTTTTTATACATTACTTATAATGCAGATATTTAAAAAAGTGAAAAACACTTCTAAAGCTCGCGCTTTCAAAGCTTTTAACTAAACCTGGTTAAGCGAGTTTACAGGTATTTTACTCATGCATGGGCTTCATTTATCATAAATAAATATGTTGGGACATTATTACACAGCGACATCTAGTTTCGTGGTTAGCTATGCTTGTGTTACGGATACCAGATAGTTAATATACTACACATATAAATCTTAAATACAAACATATTATAAATGTGGTTTAATACACGTAATCTATAGTAAATAATATTATAATTGAGTCGAACACACATACAGTTTACAGTGTACAGTTTTACATATAGAACACTTTTTACTGCGAGAAAATATCATATCTCGGAGAAATCCATACTAACCGTTAAAAACCGTTAAAACGAGGGTAAGTCACTAGTAGATACATAGGGTTATTATCGTAGCCTATATAGAGTTCAAATATACACATATCTACCTTATGTACGTATATAGTATAATGCTTATTTTACATTAGCCTAAATTATTCAAAGAACGTATCGCAGAAACAACAATAACTAAAACACAATCGCACTAATGTGAAAAGAAATGGGGTTTTCGTTTTCTGGGTTAAATCCAATGTCGAATCATTATACCGTTAAACTCTAAAATATTTATTATAAGTGATATTTGAGCACTTTTTGCTAGCAGAATCCAAATATAAATTAAAATCTTAAATGTAAAAAACACATCTTCTGAAGAACAAATAATAAAAGTCCCTCTCTACTCCAAACTACAGTAATCCAAAATACAATAGCAAGATAACAAGAAAATCTAAATTCTTTGTAAAATTAGAATTCCATATCAAAAATGGAGATAACGGCCAATGAGGTCGCCGCATTGCGCGTAACGCCATTGGATGCATCAGTTCGTTCAACCCGTATGCTGCAGAAGGCTCAGTTATTATCTTGTTTGCGAATGTTTGCCAAGCAAGTGTGAACTTTTTAACTGTTATACTTCTACTTGATATTGGCTTTAAATAAGTAGAATGTTTTTGTTATTGAGTAAAAAAGCTGTATCTTAGAGAGAAAATCAAGTCTTATGAGCTTTTAAGCATGTGAATAGGTACAAAGTTCATTCATTACGGTTAGTTTAAAAACAGTTTTAATATATTAACTAGCGACTCACCCTCGCTTCGCTCGGGTTCGTCCCCGTGTAACCTCTTTAGTATAGTTTAAAAATTTTCCCGCTTTTCTGTTGAAATTTTTCCTTAATTTTCTTTGCTATAAACCTCACGGAGCCCGAGACCTTTCCAACGAATGCAAAACCGTGGAAATCGGTTCGTGCGTTCTGGAGTTATAGCGTCAGGAAGGAAAACCCGACTTATTTTTATATAGTAGATAATTACTTCAGTTATTGATTAATGTTTATTCTAGTTGTAAACGAGGATGGAATTGAGGAACTCTCTTTATTTAATTTTTTAATCTAAATATATAAAAGCGAACGATCACTCTCACATCACGAAATATCTAAAAGCTTTTGACATAAATAAGCGTGAAATTTAGCAGGGAGATAGTTTATAGTTAGTAGACGTCCGCTAGAAACGGATTTTGCAACAGGACCGGATTAAGGAGATCTAAGGGCTCTCACAAGTTTGTATGAAAGTACCTTCATTTTTTGTGCTACAAACTTTAAATTCGCTAGCGTTACAGGTTACTATAAACTTAATTAATTGGAAAAAGCTTATTATCCCGAGTACCAATCGACTTAATATATGGGGATGTAAACATGCATATAGCACGTAAGATTGAAAGCACTTTGTAATAGACTCTTAGTCTAAAGTCATTATGATGATCTTACAAAGTAGGACGTACGTACACGTGTTTACAGGACGAAGGCGTGCTACGCTTGTTCACTCAACCCTCCCTACTTTATTGATGTATATAGGTACTTTAAATTGGAAAAACTGTTTTCATCCATTTTGTTAAAAGACAGGTTATGTTTTATTTGTTGCATTTTTAAAATAATAAATAAATAATAAATATAATATACATTATAACCTCTTAAATTGACTTTAAAGAAATTATTCAAGAAAGTTAATCAATAAACATCATATATACTTCTTCTTCCCAAGGAATCTTTCAAATATGACCGAAGATGTTCCTAACTAACTTTACTTCTATTTAGAAGATACAACACCTTTTTCACTTAAGCCTGGCTAATGCTTCAATTTCGTAGGATCAACTCGTATTTACCTTGAGCCCAACGCTTCCGATCGGTCTAGTTATCTACAAGTAGGCCAGAGAGCGTTGACCCGCCCTGATGCACTAATGATTTTATTGAGTATTTCACTTTATTTTCCGCACCTAGGGAGAAAAATTATAGTTTTATCGGTTATCCGTTGTCATCATATTTTACGACGGATTTCAATAATCAATTTATCGGTACTTTTCCTTACTACAGTATTAATTACATTTAAATTATGTGAAATTGCTATTGCTAGTAACAATTTATGAAGTTACTGGAATCTGGATCAAAATTTTTTCACAACAGACTCTGCCTCCGTCTTTTGGAAAGCTAATAAAATACATAATATGTAAATACATATACTAAATATTGGTATCTTCACCAATGGCACTTAAAGAATGCATAAGAAAGTTATTTAAATGAATTCCGCAAAACTGCATGAAATAAGTTGATGATAGGTTTCGCTCAGTTTGTAATGACCTTACTTGCTCGCGGGTTCGAGTCTCGCAGAAGCATTAATTTGTTACACATTATGTGTAAAGTATCAACTATCTGGTATTCAAGTCTCGTACGAGTAGCTTACGATGGAACTAGATAGTGCGGTGTGTTAATTATTAATGTCTCAACATATATGTTTATTTTTAAATAAAGTCTTTTACGAGTATAACCTAACTTTACCATACGAACTGTTTTGTTTATATTTATTCGGCAGTGCTTTTGGCAATGCAGATGTCGGCGACCACTTATCTCTGCGCCATCTATTTCACATCTTTTTGCGACTTCTTAAACGTTCACTCGACTATTAGCATTCAATTTCAATTACAAAAGGTTTCTTCACTCATGGTTATATTTGCAAAATGCTACTTTCCAGATAAAAATATTTAAGTGTAGTAAGTATATTATATTAAGTATGTATAGTTTTATGTGTATATTTATACCTATTTTAAATACATATTGGTATGTAATACATAGGTATATTTCAAATTTCAAATTTATTTATTATTTTACAAACACAAAATAATCATTATTATACAGATCTGAGACGCTCGTACTAAGTGACACTTGTATTACGAGCGTCTTGCCTTCCATATTGAACAATATTACTTAACAAAGGAATAAATTTCATTTACATTATTAAGAAAACATGCATCAGTACTTATCTATCTATATCTATACATATTATAAAACAAAGTCCTCCGCTGCGTCTGTCAGTCTGTCTGTCTGTCTGTTCGCGATAAACTCAAAATCTACTACACCAATTTTCATGCAGGTTTCACCAATGGATAGAATGGTTCTTCAGGAAAGTTTTAGTATATAATTTGTCATGGTTATGTATACATTGGCTAAAATATAATGATATATGTTGGAGGTGTCGGAAAAAAAAGCCGTTTGGGAGATTTCAACGAAAACGCTGCCTAAACCCTTTGAGATATAACAAAATGATGTATGGTGGAATTGTGTATCTTATATAGGTCTACAAAAAAGTCAGCGATGGCATATGTCTAACTCTTAAAGATAACATACTATATCGAAAAAAGTTAGGAAATTAAAAAAAATATATAAAATTAACGGCGTTAGACGTATCATGTTATGACCGTTGCCATGGTGCGTGCAATGTAATTCATATAATCAAGTCAAATATAAGCCGGGCGGTGCGAAGTAAATATATAAAACACGTACCTAGGGACGAACCCGAGCGAAGCGAGGGTAAGCACCTAGTAAAAGATAAAATATAATAATATCTAATATAAAATAAACAACTTTTATTATATTTAATTGATATTACTATTAGGCATAGGTTTGTTGTTTGTTATTTTTGCGTCAAAATTGATTTAATCTTTTATTATAATTTATAATAGACAAACGCAACTATCCCCGGTGGTGTAGTGGCTAGCATGTACGGCCACACATCGAGAGCTCCCGGATTCGAGTTTCAGGTCGAGCCAAATTTGGTTTCCGAGTGTTTCTATTTAATAAACCTCAGTAACAGCCCGATGTTGGGAAGCTGGCAGTGTGTCACCCCCGTGCCTCGGAGAGCACGAAAAGCCGTCGGTCCTGCGCCTTAACTCTCACTGGTCGTGTCGAGTAGTCGTCCCACCGGAGTATGAGAGTGATAGGAACAGAGAGTGAACTTGTGTCTACGCGTACACTCGTGCAATGTAATATCTCCTAAGCAAGTTGGCTAGTCTCATTGAGATTAACCGCCATGGCCGGAATCGGTCGGAGAACTATAATAGACAAATTGTTTAAATATGGTATTCATTAATAGATATTAAGACCATATTTATATTTTACAATCATTGAATTCTAAAAACATAAACTAAATTTTAATTTGATTATATCGTCTACAATTCTAGAAAAATGACCGAATCTTCCCAAATCGAAGAAGCTTATCATGATACGAGTATGTTATAATAAATACAACATATATTGATGAGTTTTAGAACCACACATACCATTTTTAGCTTTAAGGTATGTAAGTTAGTTTATGTGTGAGTATATGTTAATTAAAAAAATAATAATTTTGTGACATTCCTTGTCTTGCCCCTGTACCCTTCAATTATAATACCTTTAAAATATTATGTTTACGAGAGATGACCCCTCCTATCATAACATTATTAAATATTTCTTGACCCAATACGAGTATCCCCAGAGTCTCTCTATAAATCCACTACATTTTATACCCGCATTAATCTGATTTTTCGCCATCTTCCGCCGAGATAGATAATCCACTTGTATTAGTAGTACTACGGCTTCAGGTTTAGCTCATTACAGTTTCATTATATTATCTGCATCTCTGGCATACAGTATCAGTTAGTAAGTATTTTTCAACACAATAAAAATGTTATGTGCGTCTTTTAATTTTAATTATTTTTATTTAATTTTCTATGCTTAGTGATTTACAATGCTTTCAATGAAGTTGTGCATTAATTACATATTTTATATATTTTATAGAAATCGCATTTTATACTAAATATTATTTTGTATACTAAAGTCGTTTTAATCCTAACGACAATCAAGGACTTAGTTTCTTTTCAGAATACTTTTTATAAAAGCTCTTCTCTGCAAAAGAGGCGTAAAATACTTGTATGTATTATTCTTATAGATATTTATAAAGCGACACAATAGCTGGAATCCGAGGCTTGCCCTAGTTTAGACACTGCACAAATCGTTACCACTACAATTATATTCAAAAGTTTAAATACGCTCGAGAAATAAACTTTTCAATTCTCAATATTACTGAAGTAACATTTTATTGTATATGTTATTTTTATTTTATTATATGTTTTCAGATTTGTTTATTCAAATATAATGTGTATCTAAATAATATAAAAGCGAAAGGTCACTCACTTACTCTACTTACTTACGTACTTACGAAATATTGAAAAACCGTTTGATGTATAAAGGTAGTAGTTTATAGTTAGTAGGAAGACCACCGCTAAGAACGGATTTTGCAACAGGGCTGGATTAAGGAGGTCTAAGTTATTATAAAAGCCCTTTTTTGTGCTACAATCCTTAAATTTGGCAGGGAGCACCTAGGGACTTTTTTTAACAATTATTTAGCAATTATATAATAAATCCACATATTGCAAGAAGCTCGAGTATTAATATCTGCTTCTAAGATCTATTTAATTGTTAAATAAAAAATAAGCAAAATCCAAATTTAATAATGTAGTCTTACAACAGTTGTACAGAAAATTTTGTCTCATTATCAACAAATAATAAATATATAATAAAAGTTTTCTATAAAAAACAGTATCATAGTCAAAGTTATGCAATTAGTATTTTTAAGCGATTGCCTACGATAAAGAAACAGAAGCCATACAAGAAGTACTTTATCTGTCAAACAGGAGGGATTTCCCAAAGCTTTACTACAATCCAAAAAAAGAATGGAACCAAAAATAGAATACCTAGTATAAAATCTATAATCAATAGATTATTAATCATACAAATATTACAATCATTTGTACTCATAAGTATCATCTGTGTATATTTTTTACTCCTTCACGTTCAAACGAGAAAAAGATGAAAATTGCTAACGGTGTTGCTCCTACTTTATATTTATAAATATAAAAGTAAAAATATCGGGAATAAAGTATATTATATTTAGCTATTTAGCTAAATATATTCACGCGTTTAAGTCCGGTAGTGCCAATACATAATTATGGAACGCGAAAATATAAATATTTACAAATAAATTATTATTGAATGATATTTACAGATACTAAAAGTCATCGCCAACACATGTAAACGATGCAATGGTAAGACCCTAGTGTTAAAAACGAAAACATTAATTTTTAAGTGAAACATTTTCTTTATAAATGATGTAATACTATTTCTGCGTCAAAGCCTTGTAAAAAGCTCTGCACGTGTAACCGAGAAATAAACTGCACCCTGTGCGTCATCATCTAAATAAAACGTATCATATAATAATTAACCTTTGTTCTGACAGTTAATCGCGAAGTAAACCCAAAAGCGTATTCGAATTTCCGAACAACGAAACTAATGGATTATTCATCAAATTGCCCGAAACAAAATCAATAAATGTTTTTGGCGTATCGTTGATAGCAACGAGATGCCACAAATAGATATTCTATGACCGATATGGCTGCAGTTGGCAAACTTCATACTTTGATACTAATCTGTTTTATATAATACAAGCACCCCGTCCACATCAGTTCTTTTGAATTTGGTACTTCCTTACTTTGGTACATACAGATGTTCTTTCTATGACATATATATATGCGAAGAGCGTTATAATACAGTAAGTATAGTACATCATACTTGTGTTGCAGAGCATTAACATCAGCTCATTATAATCTTCTTTCGATGTATGTTTGTGGTAGTGGGGCCTATTTATCGTACGGTAACGTAGCCGGGCGCGAAGTCACACGTCGGAGGGTGGGGTATTATGCAGGTTGCTCCTGGTACTTCTCTGACAGTAGTGTGTAGGTCTATTTGGTAATTTAGTCTGCTTGGAAAGACCCGCCGTAAGTGATCCTGCGACACCCTATTAGGACGGCGAAGGTTTTGTTAGGTTTTAGTGGGTAGTACTGACTTTTCTAATTAGACCACATAACCAATTTTTGTATACAGCTTTACAGGTGGTATGCGTAAATGCATTTCTTAAAGCCTGTCACAATAATAAAACTTATAACAAGTGTATTTTGATAACAGTATCGATTTGATAACTACAACTGGTTTTGCCCTAGATTTTGCAGTACAAGCTTATCACATACAAACAGTCACTTCTAACTTACTTAAAGTTTCATACAAGGATTTTTTATTTAACACTTATGTTAACATTTTTAATTGGTATACTATTTAATATACATATTATAAAATATAGTTAACCACTACTGCACCGATTTTCATGCTGTTTTCACCAATGGAAAGAGTGGTTCTCGAGGAAGGTTTTAGTTTATAATGTTTCAAGTATTTTAATTTATTTTGACGAATATCTTAGGAATAATCGCAAATAAATACGGTCGCGAGAATAAAATGCAAGCGCTGCTTCAAGCGCCGCGTTGCTTGATGTAATGCCTACGCGCAACGTCTTGCCTACTTTTTAGCTAATAGCTTTGATTTGACATCATAAAATACTTATTAAATTTCCAGCATTCTACCACTAATTCCTATTTTTAATAGTGATTAGAACGCGGGCGAAGCCGCGGGAATTGCTAGTTGTATAATAAAACTAAATATATAACTTTGTTGGAACATTATTATATTACTTAATTCACACAAATCTCATGTTGTAAAAATTAAGGAGCGAGAGATTGATTGATTGAGCCAGTTAACTGATTTGCGAAATTTGAACGATCCATATTTCACATACAGGCATAAAGTGTTTATAATCCACATAAGTACCAAACACGTCTTATATAATATGATACTTTTTATATATTTACAAATAAAAAATATATTTTGAAGACTAGGTACCTAGAGAATTACATTGACTCAGGAAAATATTAATGAAAAATGGTCGAATACATACTATTTACAAGCTTTTATTTAACATTCAATGTAACAGTGTTTAATGTATAACAATGTTTGGTAGGCTTTGATTTACCTGTGAAGATAAATAAGTAAATACTCGTAACTTGATCTGATTGATTATAATTTTTAAAAATCTCAATCTAAGTATATATATACTTATAAATTATATCACGACAAGCTTATATATTCAATACATAGAAATTTCGTGTCACAGTGTTTGTTATCGAACTCCTCCGAAACGGCTTGACCGATTTTTATGATTTTTTTGTGTATATTGATAGGTCTGAGAATAGGTTGTAGGCTAATTTTTATTCCCTTGGGTGATAAGGGTGGTCCTCTCCGGATATTTTATTTTTATCTTTAGACCAAATTTTTAATTTTCACTTTTTTATGATTTGGCATCAAAAAATTCTTATAACCCTAAATTTTTATCCTTCGAGCGTGGGCGGAGCCACGGGCATTGATAGTAGCATAAAAATTGTGTAATGACGTTATAATTTGATCACTAAAGTTTTAAAGGAAACGTTTCAAGGTAACGTCATTTTTAGGTAATTTATTTTCCAGTACGAAATATTAAAAAAATGGGATCATAAAATAACAATAACAAAACAATTATATCATTTTGGTACCAATTTAAAACGGGAGCTTGTAATTCAAACCGCTATCGGTGTATTAAGCCCGAGAAGGGGGTGAAGGTTTCGACCTGCTATCCTAGATGCGTTGCCAAGGTAACTCGATCTACCCTTACATTTAATATACTGCTTACTACTGAATTAACATATCTCTGAATGAATCTTTTGACGCTAATTAAATAATTATACTTTGTATCTACTGGAAATTTGAATACTACTAAACTGGCAGACGTCCAATAAAAAAATTAAATAGGTTTTTAATGATTACTTTCTTACTAAAATACTTTGGAAAATTGTGCTTTCTGTTCTTACTACGTATAAAACTTATATTTTTGGTACAATTTGATATTCTCAAAGTTACAAAATTATTGATTAACTTTCAACTTATAAAGTAGGTAGAGAAAAACGCTTTATGCTAGCTCTTATGCTTATTATTATTTAACTTAGCTATTATAAATAAATCAATAAAATACAAATATACAATAATACAATTAAAAAACGAAATAATTGACCCGAACTTTCTAATCGCTAATAGGAAGCTATGTATGTGATAGTTATAGGCTATTTCTAATATAAATTATTTCTAGTAAGAAAGCGTGATCACAAAATCTGTTATTCAAGCATTTAGGGCCTGAGTGAAAAAAATGGAGTGAAATCGATTTCTCATATAATTAAGTTCTAAAGATAATAGCGCTATACTTAACTGCAGACATAAATATATAATCAGTAAATATATAATCAGTAAAAGAAGACACAGTAAATATAAAATCGAACGATGGGCGTGGCGAAGCTTTGCATTGTACGGTATACGTAAGTATAATACGTAAGGTTGAATCATGAATGTAAATACGAATACATATGAAACATATATATGAGGTCAAAGAATAGTGTATAAGGTTGGTGTAAACCAAAAAGCAGGCTTATCTTTCACACAGAGCGACCCGCTGACCTGAAATCTTGTAGTCCCGTGAACTGACCCCGCTAAATTTTCCGCCAGTAGCAACATAAGCTAAAGCTATCACTGATCGTACTCCTTTGGTACGACATAAGGTCGTATGTAATAATTATATTAAATATGTTAAAATATGTTTATATATTCATATTTCTAATGAGGCAATCTCGGGTAATCAGTACTGCCAGTGAAATTAAAAGAAAATCCATAAAAAAACATATTTAGGTAATTATTATGACTTATGGTTAGTAAAAATGTCTAGTTTTAGTTTTCTATAAGCGATATCGAGTGTAGAAAACTTGTCAAAAGGAGCAGGACAGGCAGGGAGTTCAGTAACTATTTTCAGTATCTATTATACACACGAGTACGAGAAGTTTACCCATTCAGATGAAAAAAGACAAAATTAAAAATTTCTGTTTCTAGTAGCCATATATGAAAAAAATATATTATGCAAGAGGTAATTTAATATGTTAAATTTTAAGTTAATGAATACCACCTTGAAATAATAATTAGTAAACAAAATACTATAACAAATGATAATTTAGACTACAATTGTGGAAGTAGGTCTTAAAAATTATCATATTGTTTGAACGTATTGTCGATCATGTATATTTGTGCGTGTTCAGTGATCACTTGCGATGTTAATAAACACTGATAGCCCTAGAAACCCGGTATCAGGCATGTAGACATCGATCCATTGAATTAAAAAAAAATGCATATTCTATATCTTTATGGGATGCTGCATTAAATCACCTTTCTAATAAAAAAAACTAGCAAGTAACCAGTAGGTAGTAAAAAAACGTATAAGGTTTCAGTAGCGTCCTAAGTAGAATGAGACGTTCATATTATATTTTAATTATAAACATTTTATCATAACAAAGCATAGCCGAAATAACAATATTCATCTCAAAAGTCTTATTATTTCTTTATTAATTACTTAATCTTAAACAGTATGCAAGAGTATATTTTTTGACTATTTTATAATCGAATAAAGAAATAAATAAGTTTAATAGTAAAAAAATGTCTATTTAAATGCTATAAATAGAAGAAAATTCCAGTACAGACCGGGACTGGTGAAACTGAATAAAAGCCTTTAAAAAAGTACGGACTATAGTATTAACATAAATAATTATATATACCAGTGGTAGGTACCTACTCGGTTTTTTTTTTATGGGACAAAGGGGGCAAACGGGCAGGAGGCTCACCTGATGGTAAGTGATCACCTCCGCCCATGGACATCTGCAACACCACAGGGCTTGCAGATGCGTTGCCGGCCTTTCAGGAAAAGGAGGGAGGGAAGGAGGAGTGAGAAGGACGGGAAGAGGGATGGGGAGTGGGTCTCCCGGACTCTCACTTACCGGACGAAACGCGACAGCATAGCTGCCACTTCACGCCGGTCTCCTGTGAGAGAGTGGTACTATACGGGGCGTGCCGGCCCATTCGGCTGCTACCCGAAGGTAACAAGCATGGCACTACCACTTGTAAAACGGTATTACAGGCAGGTAGTTTCATAACGAAAGCTTTTATACATATCAAAGGTTACAGCGCGGATATTACAGTAAAAATTTACATTTTTACACTTCTCATTTTCACTCCCACCTTTGAGTGGCACATACAATAAAAAAATTATCTCTATATTTAATGAGAGATATTTTGTCAGAAATCATGATATCTTTAATTGAAGTCAGAAAAAAATTGCACGTCGACTTGCTTTACCAACTTGATCTAACTAAACGAATATAGCAATAAAATCTTTGGTTCAAACCGGGATGCACCCGAGAAAAGCGTCGATAAATTACTAGTAATAATTAAAAAATATATCAAAGATATAACATATTTTAAAAATACGAGTTTTGCATCGCAATTCTTCTACCTCAAAAATCTATCATCCACTTAATACAAAAAAAAGTCGGTTTAATTTACGCAGTTAATACTCGCATCGATGGAAGTGTCCATTTTGCTTATAAATTATTACTAAGTTAAGTAAGAAAATGTTTAGAAACCGTATTCGATTTTGTTATTTTTTCTCTAATAAATTAAATGAATGGAGGTGCGGAAAGTGTCTGTTTTTAATTTCAAACAAAACAGCTTTTCACTAAATGCATATGAAAGTGCATAAATACGGTACATCAATAAATCAATTTTTAAAATTTTTGTCGGTCTGTTTGTTCCGGCTAATCTCTGAAACGACTGGACCGATTTTACTGGGACTTTCACTCGCAGATAGCTAATGTTATAAGGAGTAACTTAAGCCACTTTTATTTAATTACAAAATTATAAAAACCGTTTAAATTATTTCAACTTACGCCCAACGAAGTGGGCCGGGTTTGCTAGTAACTTAATAAAGTAAAACATTCCAGTGTGTTACAATGGTGCGGTGATGGCGGATGGGGAGTGCGCGGCGCGCGGGGCGGCGCTCGAGCGCGCGTACGTGCACGATGTGTACGAGCAGGCGGGCGACGACGCGCCCTGCGCGCCCGCGCCCGCCGTGCGCTCCTTCCTCAACGGCCTCGAGCCTGGCAGCCTTGTGTGCGATATCGGTAAGGCTTATATTCATTTATAAATGTAATACAGAGTTTTACCTCCCTTGTCTAGTGGCTAAAAAGACTGGCCACAAATTAGAAGATCCTAGGTTCGATTCCCGGTTGAGCGAATTTCAGTTATTGGGTATTTTACTCCGGAAATTCTGAGCCTAGGGTTCAACAGCTGGCGGTGTGTCACCCCTGGGCCTCGTAGAGCACGTACCCTTGATCGTTGACCCACAGGAGAATGCCTCGCCGTCGTGAAAATTGGTCGGGAGGATATATCATTATAATGTAAGAGAATTTTAGGACACAGATGGACTATAATATGTCCTGGAGTAACTATATATTCACTATATAGTACATCCTGGCTATTTTTAGGCACCTAGGGTATATGAGCGAAGCGAAAGTAAGGTAAGAATAAATATACTATCATTCGTCGAACCAAGCCAATTAATGGCTTATGACTTTATTTTAAATCATCATAGTAAAATCGTTTTATTGACCTGATATTTGTTATAAGATAATTCATCTGCCCGATTATATGGCTTATTCAGTATAAGTTAACCCACAATTAACTTTATTCACGTTCCAGCAAACTCTCCCACGCTCAACTGTTGTGACATTTACCCTCAATCAATGTACTAGTGCAAATTATTAAACACGTTTGAAGGAGAATAAATAGCTACATTGTTACACAGAGGCTGCCAGTGAAAGATCATAATTCATAATGTACTCTTGGGGCAATCATTGTCGTGGGCGTGAAGCAATCTGCCCACGCGGACTTTTAAAATATGCTATATCAACAGATAATAATTAGCAATTCAATGCTGAATACTTTAGAGTGTAGGTTATTTCTGAACCCTTTAAGGCACGAGGCTAGTGACTTTGATATTTTAAAGTATAATTAAATAATAATAAATTATTAAAATTCAATTTTAATGTTCATTATAAAACCACCTACTATATCTATTAGACTTGAACAAAAGCCATACAAACTTATTAAACAAAGTTGAAGTCCGTGTGCCGTACTCATGTGTAATATGTGTAAAAAATAACGTAAATTATTTCCAGGGTGTGGCAATGGAAAATACCTAAGCGTGAATCCGTCCGTGTTCGCGGTAGGAGGAGACCGGTGCACCCGACTCGCTGCGCAGGCACATCACAACAGCAATGAGGTAGGATTCATCAGTACGCTATGCTGTTGATCGATTTCATATTTCATCGAACGAAAATCTCATGTAAAGTGGCAATGATACCAGCCGAACAATTGCTGGAATTGCACGCTCTGATCTGTTCCTGATCATTAAAGCCAAGCTCTAGAATCGGCAAGGAAAGTGTAGACAAGGCTGTCCTAAGGAGGCCTGACGACGATCATCTTGTTCATATACGATTGCGACCTGCAACGTAGTGAAGTTGCAATGGACTCTCACACAATACTAACTCTTACTTATTACCGTGGATTTAATAAGTAAAATTTTGTAACTTTGTGTTATAAGTCAATGACGGTGTTCCTCAACACTGGATAACATTTATACATATGTATATATTTATACTATTTTTTACTATATATTTCAACATAAGAAACTAATCATTTTGTCCAAGAATAAGAGAAAAAAAAATTCTACAAGAACAAAAGAACGTATGCGTCGAGATCCACAAAGAGAATAATTGACACTCAGTTTTTATGTACATAAAAAAATCGTCATATACTTAAGTTCAAAGATACCCTGAAATGTTACTATAGTAGTATAATATTATTCGAGTATGATATGTGCTTAAAAATATAAAATATTGTCTTTATTTAAGGTGGTGGTATGTGACAATCTATGCCTACCGTTCCGCGATGAGTCATTCGACGCAGTGCTCTCTATCGCGGTGGTGCACCACTTCGCAACGGTCGAGCGCCGGGCGATGGCTCTGCGGGAACTCGCGAGGATAACAAGGATCGGTGGACGGTTACTACTTACTGTGTGGGCTATGGAACATGAAGGAAGGAATTTTCATTCACAGGTAATTTTAATGTAAAATGAAATTAAAAAATAATGACCTCAAGAACATTATCTAAAAATGACATGCCTTAATACGAGTCAATAAAAAAGCTAATATTTAAGCAACCTAACTTAAAGGCAGGTTTAACAGTATTAGAAATAATGTAAATTAAAAAAATCAAATTAATTTAATCTAAAAATACATTTGCAATGTTTTAGGATGTTTTAATACCTTGGCATCGACCAGCAACATTATGTCCACCGCCGCCAGCACCACGATTTCTTTCAGTGGAATATGACCAGTAAGTATAAATCTTTTAATATCTCTACCGTCTAAATAATATCGTATTATAATTTTCATATTAAATATTTTAATATTAATTTTTATTTAACAGCTGCTACGAACCATGGAAAAGTAAAGATGGTTCTCCGGGATCATCTTCGCTGTCGTCACCCAACGAAACATGCTATTCATTCGTCAGACGCGCCCTACAACGACTTGCAGGACGTCGTTCATTTCTACCATCTTGGGGGATAAGTAGAGCTACACAAAGACCTTGTCCACGTCCAGAACCACCTGCAGCAGATTTACCAATCGAATTGAGGCGATTAGATGAATTTCTCCCACCTCGGTTGGTTTCCCAACCTTCCGAAACATCTACAATGAAATCTCGAAGTCTTAGTGATATTGCTGATATCGAACGTCGAGCACTCGTTAGATCGAGGTCTAGTCTGCCGAGCTTAGGAGGTGAAGAAACTGAGCCAGTTGTTATAGAAAAACCAGTGCAACCAGTTATAGAACGTAAAAAACCTCGACTTGTTAAGCAAAAAAAGTCTATTAATGAAGATGATGCAGATGAAGATCTCGATAAACCTACAGATATGAAAAGTCTGGTTGAAGAAATGCCTAATTTTAAAGTCCATACTCAAAAATTACACTCTAAAAAGCCGGGAGTGATAAAACAGACTTCACTAAATGAAGAGCTAATGTCTGTGGAACGGTTAAGAGAAAAAGAGCGGCTCAGAAAAAATATACAAAAACAAGCGTCACTTAACGAAGAGTATTTATACCGAAGACCAGGTGCTCTGGATTCAATTCGAGACTCAATATTTTCAACATCAGCTACAACTGCGAAAAAATTTCAATCTCTTAAAAATGGCCTGACTAATAAATTTAAAACCTCTACAACGAATATAGATAAAGTAACTGTATTCGTAAGAATGCTTCAAGGCTGGAAAAATCACGGACCGGTACCAGAAGTTCCTACCCCGAGTGACAATAATGCAAACAATGAAAAAAATTACGCTGAGAGGCGGCATTCTAAAGAGGATGGCTCTGATTCTTCGAAAGATAGTAGTCTTCAAAGTGATACAAGTGTTGATTCAGAAGATAGTTTTGCATCTGTCATATACGTTCCCAAAGCAGACGGGTCTGGTGATCCATTATCACCTACGCCATTATCTCCAGGACCCACATCTCCAAGACTCAAAGTATCGTCAGTACCAACATCACCCAGATTGAAAAATTCACCTGGACTACCATCACCTAGAATTAAGCAAGCTTTTCCTTTAATCAGACCACCAGCATCACCGAGTGCTGTGCAAGCTCCCGGTCCCAAAATCTTAGTAGCTCAATACAGTTTAAAGAATTATTCTACTACAAGTAATGTTGCTCCAGTTCCATTAAAACCACAATCGAAAAGTCAGCCTAACTCACCCCCTAAATCAGAACCAGATGAAAATATACTAAAAACTGAAATCCCAACCATAATTAATAAAATTTTACCCATTGATTATTATGAAGAAATTGATCCTATTCCACCAATACAAGAAGAAGAAGAGACCCCAAGTGAAATAACCAAAGAATTAATTGCTGAAATCAATAAAGATATTGAAGAAATACATAAACTAACAGCAGACACTGATGATATAAAACCACGAGTTCTACACCAGGACATTAAACCGTATCCAAAAATAACCCTTCAAACAGTTGCAGAATTACCAGAAATACCTCAATTTAAACCGAAGCCAATGACTAAACCTCAGACGAATGATACATTAGATTCTAGAGCGTCAGAAAGAAAGAGGAAGGAAAGAATACGACAAATTAAAGAAATGTTAAATAAAGGCATTCCTTCGTTAAATGTAAGCAGAAGACAACCATTTCCAATTGTACGTAGCACTAGTAAAGCAGAGCCCATAGCGAAGAGTCATCCGAAACTTATGTCCCTAGAATTGTTCAACCCAGCTACTGATGATATGGATAGCGACTCTAGTGGTGTATCTTCACCAGATTCCGTGGACAGCGTTATAAGTGTCGTCCCTGACGAACTACGAAAAATTGCAACGGAAAAAGGTATTTTTTAAATAACTTAATTTATGTAATAAATGTTTAATATGTCTGGATAATATTAAATAATTCTAGTTATAAATTGATTAGAATGTAATAGTAATAAAAGTATTCCTAATAATTGAAATATGCTACTTCAAATACTAATATTAAAAGTAATCTAACATACGTGTATGTTGTTCTAGATTTTCCGAACCCACCAACCTTGGAAGTAAATCCTGTCGATGAAGAAATCAATGCTTCCACAACATCGAATAATCCTCACAATTTAATTGACGCCGTAGCTGAAGTAGCTCATTCACTAGATGAAACATGTGAAACAGTGATTCAATCGAGCCCAAGATCAAAGAGACGACAACTAGAAAAGTTAGAAAGTGCAGAAACTATTGCAATTGTACAAGGTGCTTCTAGTAGTAGTAGTAGCAGTAATTGGAGTTTAAATAAATTGTCACCGGGTGATTTAAGAATATTAGAAGACAGATCGAGGTCTCAATCTCATACAAGCTCCAGTGGCAGTTCATCCAGTTTAGAGAGACTATCGCCAGGTAGAAGATCCAAAGATCGTTCTCCAAAACAAGGCAGCACAAGTAATTCTACCTGGAGCTTAAATAGACTATCTCCTAATAGACCTGAAGGAAGATCATTAGATGAGAACTTAAGCAAAAGCCATAGAAGCCCAACCAGATTACCGTATGATTCAATGTCAATATCGAGCACAGATTCCGATAAATCCATCTCTAAATCGGAAAGCTTTAACCGGATACAAAATGAACCTTTAGTTACCTGTAAATCTGACATGATAGCTAAAGAAGATGACTGGATTAATGATCAAAATGATCGAAGTCAGCATTTAACTGAATTTGCTGAAAAGTTGAGTGAAAAGCTATTGCAAGAAATAGACCAATACTCAAAACGAATCAATGAAGAGGACTTTGATCTTCCAAGTAGTAGCAGTAGCGAAAAAAGTATTTCTCTGAGATTAAAAAGAGAAGAAGAGGATAGAAATACACAAAAGATTTTAGACGAACTCTCTGACAGTTTACAACATCTTGAAGATCCTTATAGCAAATTTAATATTGACCAAAACACAGGTAAAGTCGTAGGGGAAAAAGTTAGATACATAACATCGATTCAAGATACGCAAGAGTCTGACATCAATAAACTATTTCCAAAATGTAGCACGAAAACAAAAAGCAAAAAGCGGTCCAAAGATGTAGATCCAATTATCAACAAATATAGAGAACTCAAAAAATCCATGAAGGTCACTAGCGATGAAGACATTAACCTTAATAATTGTATCAACATTCAGTACAACGTTAAAACACTTACAGACGAAAAACTAGCTGATATAGACACTAAAAATCCAGACGATGACAGCGCTATTTCATCAAGCAATGGCAATCCAGAAATTACGATTGAATCTAGTACTTATGACACCAGTCAGTCCCTAGAAACAGGTTACTCACTTGAGTCGGAAATAAGCGTCGATTCCCTTTGTACAAGTACTGATAAGCGCTCGTCTCTGAAAGTCGGCCAATCAACAGACTCTAGTGATTTAGATAAAATGGAAATCAGTCCAGAGTCGTTAACATCGAGATCTAGCACCAGCACTGCGCCTTTGAAGTCAGGATTTTCCATAGAATCGAGTGATACCTCCGCAAGTGATTGGAGTCGTCGTGATAAAACAGGAAGCACAGCGTCATTGGGTTGCGCTAGTTTGGCTTCGTTGCCATCTTGCAGTGAGTGCTCTAAAGAGCGAAAGTTAGAGACTCGATCTTCGTCTGAAGATACAGCTACCGTACCAGCGCCGCGAGCGATGCCACATGCACCTCTATTACCTTCGCTAAGCGATGGCTCAGACAGCTTGCCCTCGGAGGGAGGGGCTGTGACATACCACAGATATTACCATGTATTCAAGAAAGGCGAACTAGATCAGCTAATCGATCAATACGTGGAGAGCCTCCATGTAGTGTCGTCGTATTACGATCAAGCGAGTTGGTGCGTTATTGCCGAGAAAGTTCAGGTGTGGACTATTTAATAGGTAATCGAACGCGGACCGTTTCGACTTTAAATTCGCTGTTTAAAGAAAGATACGAGGTTTCTGAGGTTCTAGGATAAAGGTATAGTCTTATGAATTGTAAAATTCCCTCATACATATATTTTCTACGGGACACGTGTCAAGTGCAGTGACATCTAAGTGACCTTCCTTACGAACTCCAGTGAGTGTTAAGGGCATGTTCAAAATAACGGATCGATTCTACGCAAATGTAGAATCGACTCCGTACAAAATGCCAAAAGCGAAGCTTTTGTTTAAAATATATTTTAGACTTTTAAAAAATTAATAGTTGTTACTATATATTACTACATAGATAAATACAGGGGTCGTGTTTGTATGCTGTCAAAATGAAATTGTATGGAAAAATCTCTTTTTTGCTGGTACTTCTGAAGCATTAAGATTAGGATGACAATTCTTGAGTAGGATTTCTAAAGTCCTCGAGCAATAGCTGGTTTGACAATATTCTTCAAATTTTATGCCCACTTCGGAGGTTAGTCCGACTCTACGACTATCTTCTCTTATTAAGGGCCTTTGGTATTTGATGCGATACTAGAATTCGCAGAACAAAACAACTAAGAGCTTTAAATAGAAAATTTAATATAATATATGATATATTTCAGTGGCTCAATATACTATAAGCTATTCATAGCTTATTATTATAATCTACCATTCATGTATACTTACAAATATATTGTACCTTAATACGATTTATACCATTATCCAAGACCACATATTTAAATAGAAATAGTCAATGATTAATTACGTGGTAAATTATTCTATGACAATAACAATTAAAAATTAATTTAAGATTTTAAATTAACATATCGCTCCAATTATATTTTGCCCTTTGTCTCGCTTTCTTGGTTTTGGTGTATGGTATAAATCTTTATAATTGTAATTGAAATGTTATGTTCAGTATTAATTAATCAGAGCTGGCCTCGCTATTGAACCCAATATAAGGGTCTATTGTTTCTATTTACTTAATTGTTTGGTTCATCTGAAATTCGGACCATTTAGTGAAGTTAGAATTTATACCTTAGCGCAGACATCCCTAAACAGCCTAATTATAATATTTGAGAGTACAAATACTCAATACGTACCTTAATACTTTAACTTATTTCCATGTCACAATCTGTGCTGATGACATTTATTTCGTCGACATTTTGCGACAAAACGAATTACATATTATTTTTCAATAACTAAGTAGATCATAAAACTCCTAGATAATAGTCAAGAAACAGCGCAACAGTTTTTTTCTTATTAATTAATGGGCTTGCGCGGATATATTCACGTTTAGTATTCATATTGTAAATAAACGCTATGTAAGTATATAATGCTATATGATAATTATGTTATCAAAAACAGTGAGATTAAAATTAATTATAGAATAGTACAATAATACTGTACATTTAATATTGATCTATTTATAAATGAATCTCAATGGAATAAATTAATGTGCAACGTAGGCGCATTAGGTTTATGCATAGGATACTATAGAACCTTTAGGGAGAAATTATATGTATAAAATGCACAACCATTAATGTATTATTTTTAAAAGTATAATATATTTGAATTATTTATTATGTAATTATATTAATTTAGTGAATTGATGTTACCATCACTTATATTATTTATTTTATAATATATACGTATATAAATTTATATACTTAGGTATATTTTCTATTTCTTTTAATATTTTCATCGTAGTCTTTGTTTTTAAGCAACAGGGTATTTGAGTAAAGTGTTTTCGTTTTGTAATCTACAATGATATCTAATTCACTAAATTAATTTTTGAAAATAGAATATTTTAGATCCATTAACTCTGCAATTGTAATATTACTTTCAAACGATCGATCGTTGTGCCTGCTTAAAGTATTTTTTATTATTAGACATGACGCATATCATACAGATTAATATAAAGAAATATGTACATTATTTAGTTAATACGTTATAGCTATTTATTTTTCGTAATATCGTGGTACTCGCATTTTCACAGGTAAAAAATATTTTTTATAAAATGCACGTAGTTAAACATAGTTTTATCATACCTTATATATTCTCCAAGTGACCAAATTGAAACCGATTATATACGTATGAAGGGTTATTTTTTTTTAATTGTTTAAACCCTATTTAAACAGGTAGAGCGTATAGAATGAAATTAAAGCGAAGTCGAACTAATGTTTTGCATTTCCAATCCCTCAGAAGATCAACCAAAACAAACGAATACCATTTAAAAAATCAATTTTGTTCTCTGCGCTTAGTTCTTCTAGTATGAAAAATAAACTTTTGTGAGATAAATGTCTTAACTTTCTACGCCACCAGGGAGCGCTGCTTTTACGTTTACTTACAGGTATACTTTAACAATTTTATTGTGGTTAGTGTTCTTAACTAGAAATTCCAATTTACTATGTTATTAAAGTCAATAGTTAGCATTTTGTATAATTATTTGAAGTTACAATAACTTTTCTGTAATAACAATTTCTCCAATTCAAGTGTCCCCATAATATGTAAGTTAAGCTCTTTACGCAAACTTTATTGTATTTTCTTTTATATCACACTATCTAGCTTGGTCTAGATAAATAACTGTTATATATTTCCATATAAATATCATATTTATAATTAAAAATACCTATAAAATATTTATTTCCGCCCTAATATAATATGTATATTTAAATTAAAAGCTGCCTAAAACTCTGTTTAATAAAATGTTTCTATATTTTGTACATATTTGACTATGTAATGAAATAAATATTCGATTGCTAAACATTTTCTATTGGCTTGTCTGTGATATATAATTAAAATAATAGCTAACCGCTTTAACTTTCCGAACGATCTTTTTTTATTTATGAAGTCTAGTCATAAATCGAGCATATTTTAATGTAATGTCAATGTCATTTTTTAATTTTACGCGCTTTTTCGTCGCACAGATAATATATATTAAAATATGCATTTTCCAACCAGTGTTATCAAGTTAACTGTTTAGTTTTTTACATAGCAACTGTTCGCGATAAAACGAAATATGTATCGATACATATACAGTAATAAATTATAAGCTTATAACGTATTGTACCTATATATTATATTAGGTGACAACCTTCACAATAAAATGAAGACTAAATAATACTTTCTTTTTACTTTGAATTCCCTGACCACTTCTAATAATTAATGGATGACCCATATTGTTTATAAAATTTAATGCAATATTATTAAGTAATGCAAGTTCAACAAGGTCGTAATTTATTGTTAACTAGAAAGAAACCTTTTCACGTTTTATATCCATTTCTTATAAATGAGATATTTTTCCGCAGTTCCGCAGTATTCCATATGTTGACTAAATCATGCTGCTATCATACGAAATTTCATCAAAACCTGTCTAGTGATTTTTTCGTTATGCAGTACAGACAAAAATTCTATAAAGTACGGATTTGGCCTCTGCATCAATAATAATGACCTATTCAATATATAGATTTGACTCAGTTAGAAATTTATTATATGTTTAGATTTAATTAAAATATTTTAAGGAAATGCTCGAGTATAAGAGAATCTAATGTACGATGGGAGAGAAAGGAAATGAAAATAAAATCAAAAATAATTAGTACAAGTGTATTATAAATAGTAAATACATTACACAAAACATAAATATACCACCTAAATACTAATAATTTCGTATCGACACGCTCTTACAAGAAATATTATTGATTTTTAAACCACGTTTATCAAAAAGTTTATTTAGCTGTAGTTCTTAGTATACCATGATAAAATGTCTCAACATTCAACAATATCAAATGAAAAAACCAAATACCTTTAGTGATCTATCTTAAAAATACTTTTTGAGTTAAAAAAAATTAATTATGAATTAAATTAAATGGTTACCAAACATTTAATAAGCATGTTACTTAAGCTATATAGGTCTTATTTTATATTTGTTTTAAGGACGAGACTTATAATCGCTTATATAAGTTTCAATTCAATTATTTCCTTTAATGGCTTCCACGAGTGCCGGCTGGGATCTCGTATAAGTTTAAAGTTATATTCTTAGACGTATTTATTAAACATTTTAAATATAAAACGAAAATGGCATTTGGGAAGGCAGCCAGCGCCATCTAGGCTATAACAATGACAGACAAACACTGCTACATCATTTAAAGCAAATCGCACTTGTACCTAATTGTTTTGTTTGCGTGAGTGATTCTCAATCCCAAGTGAATCCCAACTTATCTCTCTGTGGTTTTGTTCAATTGTTAATTATTGCTTATGCTTAATGCTTCAAGGTGTAACTGTTGAGCACAGACTATATAAGCGGCGGAAGAATTATTTCCAAGGAGTCTACATATTCATATTAAACTACCAACTTATCTGATTTAACATCTCTTCTTTGAAGATATCTTGATTTAAACAGGGATTTTACTCCTATAATTTTATTTTTTTAACTTTTCCGGTAATATTTCCTTCATCACAGAGGGGTACAAGTAAACCCGTCCCCTTCCGCTTACTCACAAGTCACATGCCCCCTTCCCTGTGCCCATGAGAGATTACTTCACCAATATCACGTACACTTATTAGCGACAAAACTTTGACATGACTCGTTTATACTATTTAAACTTCTCCTTAATAGAAAGGATAGACCAATTATTAGGTTTCACCGTAGATTATGGATTTTCAGCAAAGACATATTATTTAAAGTTTTATAAATAAATAAATATGTCATAACTTGTTATGCTACAACTGTCATGTTAGGTCGTATTATTTGCGATAATCTTAAAGGGTTTCTTGGTAGCATTCGCTAGTCTTATATTTTATTATATTAAAATACATAAATTTATTTCGTGTATCTCGAAAACGGTTCTAACGATTTGTTAATTGTTTGTATCCAGGTAAGTTAATCGGTATAGGTGTCATTTCTCAAAAAAGCAATTTTTGTCACAAAAAAGTTGTGCTTAAAATGTGATTGGAAATAAAAACTCATACTCGGGCTAAATGCCAAACTATATTAAACAGTTATCAGATGAACAATAATATTGCAAACAAAAATCACTGCAAAACATACAATCAATGTTGTTTTAAAATACTTTTTATCTTATATTTGTTATACTTGTGTTATAGTAGAGCACAGATTACACAAAATACGCAGCTAGCTGCGCCATCTTGTCTTTCGGCTGCTTGGCGCGGTGCTTGGCCCTGGCGCGTGGCCTGGCCCTGGTGCCCATGGCCCTGGCGGCCACGGCGCGGTGCTTCTCCACCAGCGCGGTGAAGGCAGGCTCGCAGTACAGGCAGGCGGTCATCTCCGTGAGCGCGGCGGGCAGGCGCGTGCGCTCGGCGCGGTACTCCACCGTGACGAGCTGCGCGCCGCACGCGCAGGACGTGTCGCACACCGCTACCCGGGACGCGTCCTCGAATATGTTTATTATGACGTCACAGCTGCGGATTGGAAACATTGTTAAGGAATCCAAGTTAGTTTTTTTATTGATAATCAATAAAAAATGAATTGAATAATTCTTAGTTTTGTTATTAAGTTAACTTTGGTGAGTTTTGAAATTCAAATTATTTTGTAGTTAGCAAAAAACCATCTAGACTTTGACTTAGCTAAATTTAAATAATAAGTTTTTAAATCGCTTTGATGTACTTTTCAAAAGTAGTGACGAACCATATTTTATTTTTTAACCTTATCTTGAGTAGATTTTTCGAACCCAAGACATCCCCATAACCACGCCACATCATAATCACTAAAACGACACGACCAGTGAGAGTGGTCTAACAACTCTTTGCTCTCAGAGAGATCGTGGAATTAAAAAACAATAATACCTCCCAACTCTGGACTTTTACTGAAAATTTGTCAGAAAACTCAGTGACTTAACTCGACCCGGGACTCTAACCCAGGACCACCAGACATACCGATTGCAGGCCAGCTTCCACTTGGGCGCGGAGGGGTCGAGCACGAGCACGCCGTCGCACTCCACGCAGCCGGACAGGCCCGTGGAGTTCACGCCGTACGCGCACGACGGGTGCGTGCACGAGTTGCAGCCGAAGCCCTTCTTCATGTCCCTGCAGTCCGAATATTTTTGAGACCATTGTTTTAAAGAAAGTAACCATGAATATTGTTTTAATGAAAGTAACTATCTTATCAAATGTTCGCGGTATTACTTTATACTTGTGACTTACACTTCCTTTTCTAGTGCTTAGATGCTTTTAAATAAAATAAAAAAATAGAGATATGCTATTGCTAATTTATCAGTAGGTGTTTTTAGAAATACAATTTTGTAGCATATTATATTTTTTTATGTTTCTGTATATGTTTAGTAAGTTTAAGCAATGTAAGTCTCAAAAGTAATATAATTTAATACTTTCTTAGATTTACGCGAATATTCGACATTATAAATAAAACTACCTTTTCGGATTTTGTCGCGGATTTATTTTGATTTTTAGTTCCCGACGTTTCGAATGCTTTACAGCAATCATGGTCACGGGAGAGACTAAGGTATTTGACGTCTCATAGGTTTATATACTTGTTACAGACAGTGCCTACCCACAATTTACAAAAATTTTGAAAATGGCATCAGAGTACCTTATAAAATTTTAATTCTAAACATTTATATTTAAATTTAAATAATTTAAAAATAATTTATAATTATGGCAATATTATTAACTTATTTTTAGCTAGTATTGTTATAATTATTATAATTTTTATTTTTAATATTAGTTATTCAAAAGTATTATGTAGTGTTGCTATTATAATAATACATATGTATATTTTCTTACCTATAAATTGTTTATGCTAAGTTGCATTTTATTATTTAAATTAATTTGATATAAGAAAATTAAGTTAAAATTGCGAAAAATATAAATTGAATTTTGATTATTTTAAAGTATTAAGCAACACTACTGCAAATTAAAAATAATGTAATCAAATCAAAATATGCTTAGATTTGACAGATTCTTTTGAATTATAATTTTTTAAATTTTTTAGAATTTAGATTGAAAGAAAGCTACTGCACGGTTCGGAAGGCAGTTTGTGCAGAGAAGAACCGGCAAGAAACTCTACACTTGCTCTTTTTAAAAATATTTTAACAATATTGCAATACATACAATAATTATTATATATTAAATATAATTTAATTTGTGAAGTACTTAATGGAACGCACACAAATGTAGAAACAAACAGACATAAAAACAAAAAATTATGACACCAAATACCAAGTTTCTTCTGTTACATTTATTTTATTTATGTTGAAGAAATATATTTCAGCATAACCAATAACTAACTAAAAAACTAAAGGTCTAAGGGATTTTTCAATTCCTTGTTTAAGTAAAACAAATAAACACCCAATATAATAAACCTAAAATAAAAAAGAGACAAGCAGTCAGCTCCTGTCCTTGTCGCGCCCGAGTCAGGAGACCAGCTCTCAACCATCTAGCAGATACTACAGATCTTTGCTTATGTACAAAAAATGAATAAAAAAAGTGGCTGTGACATACGGACAGACAGACAGAGATGACAAATACATCCATTCCGTTTTTTGCAATTTGACTACGGAACCCTATAAATGAAAAAGAAAGCATGGTACCTGAAAGGCGGATGATTATAGCAGTAGGGGCAAAGCGGGAAGCTCTTGCCCTTGCTGCCGGAGGACCAGGAGAGCAGCTCGAAGTCGTCGAGGGGACACTTCAGCTCGCGGTAGATGCGCACGGTGCCGTTCTGAGGCAAGGAGTACGTGTCGTCGCAGTGGGAACAGTGTAGACGCGCTGGTTTTGCCTAAAATGTGAAAAAAAAATTAATGTACCCCCACTTCAAACTCTTTCGAAAATTTTTATTCTAACCATTGTTAGGGCAGTGGTAGCCAAGTTGTAACACACTCGCTTGGATAACCAAATGCGGGTTCAACGAGTCTCGCATTGTTATTTTCATGTACGAATCATTTCTTAAATGAGGTACTCACTGTCATACTGTCATATTGTCACACTGTAAAGGAAAACATCGTGAGAAAACCTACGTGTCTAAGAGAACCTAGTAAATTCTCGAAAGATATATGAAGTCCGCCAACCCGTACTTGGCCAACGCGGTGGACTATAAACTGATACCACTCATATTAAACGAAGGGCTGTGTCCAGCAGTGATACGTAAAAAAGTGCTGAATACATTAATACATTAGTATAGAAAATATTCATTTAAATGAATAAAAAACATGGTAAAAATGAATACCTGAATGTATCTCATATAACGCCTACATTTGCCACATCTGGAAAGCGCTTTACCACTCGTCTTCAAAGACGAGAAGCTAACTTCGAACAACTGGTCCATAGCTTCTATCGACCTGACGAAGTACTGGAATTTCCGTCTGAATATCTCTGTAGTGTGCGCTAGAACCGCATGGAAATCGGCTCGGCCCACCGCTATCAGGTTCAACTGTTCTTCTACTGCAGAACGCATTGTTGGTAATACCAGTTCTGGATCAATCTTGAAAACAAAAAGTATTTTTTTAAACCTATAACTATATGTATAATAAAATTCTAACTTAGTCTAGTTCGAATCAATGTCCAAGATAGAATATTCTTTATTGTACAAAAAAATACATGAAGAAAAAAAAACATAGAAAGTGACGTGGACAAGGTGGACCAGTCAACCCATGTGCGTGGGAGATAGTGTTGCATAGCGGGACAGAGAGAGAAAGTGCAAAGACAAATTAAAAAGTAAATAATTATATTAACATTAAAAGAATAACTTAAATGTATACTTAAATATAGAAAAATATACACTACATATACATACCTACATAATATATGAATTACATAAATACATAATAAAAGTATATAATATAGACTAATACATACCAAAGTACATTATTATATATACAATACATATTTATTCACTAGAATTAGCGCGAGCGAAGCCGCGGGTTTCGATTGTAAATGTATACAAAAACTTGACAAATTATTATTTACTAAAACCTTCCTCGTGAACTCCTTTATTCATTGGTGAAAGCAGCATGAAAATCGGTGCAGTCGTTTTTGAGTTTATCGCGAACAGACAGACAGACAGACGCGGCAGAGGACTTTGTTTTATAATAAGTAGTAATTTACCTTTACCATATAGGCATTGTTAAATCAATAAATAAATAAATATGTCGGGACATTATTACAACAGCGCCATCTAGTTCCGTGGTAAGCTACGAAGCTTGTATTACGTATACCAGATAGTTGATATACTACACATATAAATTTTAAATACATACATATTATAAATAAACACTCATGACTGGAGTACAAACAAACGTGGTCAATAAATGAATGTTCCCAGCGAGACTCGAACCCGCGTCCGCTGGCGCAGAAAGTAGGGTCACTACCAACTGAGCCAAACGAGTCGTCAAACACGTCTTACGCTGAAGGAAAACATCGTGAGGAAACCTGCATATCTAAGAAAACCTAGTAAGTTTTCGCGACAGCGGTGGACTATGGCCTGATCCCCCGCGTACTGAGGGAGGTCCGTGCCCAGCAGTGGGACCATGGAGGTTAGAGAACAGGAGGACGATCGCCCTAGAATGTAGTGTCTCAGAAATATAGACAAACTAAGAAGGCGCTGCGATCGCTATTTTCTCTCAATGCCTAACTTCACGTTGTGTCAACACTAACTTCATCTACTTGTACTCATAAACAGCTAACTTCACAGATACTACTTACCGACGGCAGCACGTTATAAATTCTACTCAGGGACAGGCGAGTAATGCGTTAGTATGAAGCGATCGTCCTCCTGTTCTCTAACCTCGTTGAGTGGGATGTTAAATAGGGCTGATGATGATGACAATGGCTGTACCTTCTGGTAGCCGTGCACGAGCACGACGCCGAGGCCGGTGGGCACGAGGCGGCGGCCGCTGCCCACGCCCACGTAGTTGCGCTGGCAGATGTTGTTGATGTGCACGGGGATGGACGCGTCCGTGCCGATGCCGTGCTTCTCCATCAATGTTATCACCTGTTACATTCGTTAATATTACTGTTTATCTGAGTTTTAAGTCTACTACTAGTATTGTCTCTTATTATAGTCTCAGAATGTAAAATCTACTTTTATTGAAAATTATAAAAATCACGTTGTAAATAACACAATCAAAAATGGCACTGATCGTCTGTAGTGTCTGCTATACTCATATAAAAAAAAGTGTGCGTGTACTTATGTACACGCGTTAGAAGTTATACTTCTTTGGCGTAACAACATAAAAATCTTTTTAAAAACTTTATCTTTCGCGTTATTCTACGTTTGAAGAAAAAACTAAAATGTTGACTATAGCCAACTTCAGGGTGTCGGTTTTTCGTGACGGTGTGCGTGCAGCGTGCGCATCGTAAAAATTTACTCTCATCATTTTTCCCTAACGCGCCAAAAGAAGTATAACTTCAAAAATACTTGGTATGTATAAATTGTAATACCCACCTGGGCGGAGCACTGCCGTGTCCCTTGAACTTTCGTGGGTTTCTTTAATTAATTTGTTTGATAGATATTATACTTTCAATAACGATTAATCCAATGAATATTTTTTTCTTTAATTTAAATGGAGTTATTTTTATTTTTTAAAATAATTGATTGTTTCGTTTGAGTATTGATAATTTTAATATTGATAATTTTAATATTTAAGACACTTTTTACCTTAAAATGATAGTAACTCTATGTACTGCCACAGATCCGAAGGTCTTAGATGAGATCCTGCTCGAGCTAAGTTTATTTAATATGTCTCTCTCTCTCTCGTTCTTAATATAAACTACGTGGGGAACTTGGCACTACATTTTTCTATACCAGGTCGAAAGTCCAGAGGCAGACCCAAAACTAGATGGAAAGATGTGTCAAGGGACATTAAAGAGTGCAGGCTTTCCGAAGACGATGTCATCGATAAAGCGAGGTGGAGGAGTGAAACAAGGAAGGCTGACCCCACCACCATGTGCGATATATAGCCAGGAAGAGAGATATTATGTGCTGAATTAACTCACCTCTGATTCAGTGAGATAATCTGGCGGCGATGTCTGGCACTCCTGTAGTCTGTGGTCGTGCGCTTTCAGAACGTCGTCTACGTTCAGTACTGGCACGAACTCGTCTTTACCGAATGCCTGATGATCAAAAATAAATATATAATAATGAAAATAAATGTCTTCTTGAAATAATAGTTAATTTATAATGATTAAACTCAAACATATTAAACAACAAAATTGAAAATTTGATGATTTTAGGATTTCACAGAAAAAGAACATTCTTAGATATATAGAAGAATTGACTCATAATTTATCCTAAGGCTTAACACGCACTGCGATTAAACGCCTGCGTTTTACCGCAGGCCTGAAACCACAAAAATGTAACACATAGCTTTCTATACAAGCACATGCATTAGCGAATTTTATCAGTACTGATTCTAAAAACGCAACTTACTACGTTTTGACCGCAGTTTGAAAATGTGAAACGGTGAAACTGAAAATAAAATTAAGCAAAACGCCAGCCGTAGTGCGTGTTGATAAGCAGTTTCGTGTTTTCAGCTATTCGTAAATCTCTTGGGTATAATCGCAGTGCGTGCTACGCCTAAGAACCATAAAAAATTGTGACATAATTTGAAGCACAATGAAAGACTGCAAATCGCATTATGCATTTTTGTATATAGCCTATGTGTTATTATGATGCATGAGCTATTTTACCGTAACATTCCATCAATATTCGTTAAGTAGTTTTTGCGTTAAAGAATCCAGTACAAATTCCAGTAGAAAAAACTCTTTAGCTTATACCTTAAATATTGAGTGCTGATAGCAAAAAAAAATCACAAATCATACCTGCCAGTGCATAATCTCAGTGTAGCCAGCATCCACTAAAGTGTTGCCAGTGTAGGAGAAGGTCTCGGAGCCCACTACGAAGGTGATCGTAGTGGACAGGTACTTGCAGTCACGTGACAGCGTCGCTATGAAGTGGCGGGTGATGTAGTCGTAGATGCGCCACATGTCGCCTTCTAGCTCGGATTCAGCTGGAAATTAATTTTTTATTTATATATTTGACTAGACGCTAGCCCTTGCTTTGCTTGGGTTCACCCCTACATATGTTATAACGATTTTCACAGGATACGATTACAGACAGACAAAAATTAGTATGTATATACTCTACTACTAGCAATTCACAGTTGCTTCACTCTGGTTCATTCCTAGGTATGGAATAGATAGGAATAGTAAAGATTTTTTAGAGATGAGATACTTTTCCGCAGTAAAAAGAATCCTATATGTGAACCCGTTAACCATAATTTTTGTGAAACATTGTCAGACAAACAGACTGCCAAAAATCTGAAAAGTATAGATTTCGCATCAATGATCATTACAATATGATTTTTCAAAAATTATTTAATGTCAACCAACCAAGTTTTTTGTCTCCAGTTAATATCTTGCAATCAGTCCTTAGACTATAAGCAGATGATTTTAAGTTAGTTTTGGAACCATCAAGTATAGAAGATATTAAAAAAAACAAATATAACAGTTCCAAGTACATGTACAACTTACAAGCCAGCTTCATTGGTGTGATGGGAGGATGGTCGCCTGCATCATGTCCTTTTTTTGGCTTGTTTATGCCGTTGGCAACAAGAGCTTTTACTTCTACACCCCACTTGTTTGAGTTCTGAAGTTGACGGAGAGTTCCCCTGTGAATTCGGTTTGATATTGGACTAGTGTTTCATTTGGTTTTACTTGTATAGTAAATATATATGAATATGCTGATAGTACATTTATTATTTTATTATGACTTGCTTTAAAGGGATTGTTTTCAACAAAAGATGTAGCTTTCGAAACTTGTCTAAAATAACATTTGTTTGGACATGGTAAATAAAGCTACAAGTACAGTATACTAGCAATTCACCGTGTCACTTCACTCCAGTTCATCCCTAAATACCTTTTACTATTTTTTCACAGTAAAAAGTATCATCAAACGAAAGATCTAACTGTGTCCATCCACTGTGTAGTTTTTCCGCAATACTTTTTCAGACCAACAAAAAGTCTAAAAAACTATAGATTTGGCCGGTATTGATAATGACTAATTCAATAAGATTTTCAAAAACATTTAATGCCTAAATTCGACTGAGTGAGAATTAAATGTATCCTTACATGAGATCATAGTTTTCTGGATAACTTGTGGTTTCAGTCCTGGGATATGAAATATAACCCTGAGTATAGAGCCGTTCTGCCACCTGAAGCAATAAAAATTAAAAGTTTTTAGTTCCATATAGATTTGCAGTATTTCTGCAATACCACACTGGGAGACAGTCCCCCTCATGCTCTTGATACTTCTCTAATATATAGTGGACTGTTGGAAGAACAACATGGCCTGCTTTGGCAGACCTGTCATCATGGCATTAAAGTTGACTATGTAAACAATCCTGTGATGCCTTATTAAGACGGGAGAGGTTTTGCTGTGTTTTAGCAGAGGACTTACGAGAACAGTTTAGAGAGGAGCCTTGTTGTTCCAGTAAGATACATCTAACTACCTGTATGATTTGATATACGTAAATGCGTTCCCCAAATTAAAGCAAATAATTTAACTATTATTTCTTTGACTTTCATTCCAATAAATTAAGTTACTACAGCATTAAGAAATTTTTTTTTTTTTATGGGACAAAGGGGGCAAACGGGCAGGAGGCTCACCTGATGGTAAGTGATCACCTCCGCCCATGGACATCTGCAACACCACAGGGCTTGCAGATGCGTTGCCGGCCTTTCAGGAAAGGGAGGGAGGGAAGGAGGAGTGAGAAGGACGGGAGTAGGGATGGGGAGTGGGCCTCCCGGACTCTCACTTACCGGACGAAACGCGACAGCTGCCACTTCACGCCGGTCTTCTGTGAGAGAGTGGTACTATACGGGGCGTGCCGGCCCATTCGGCTGCTACCCGAAGGTAACAAGCATGGCACTACCACTTGTAAAAAAATAACAAAGGCACTCACAAATGATTTGTATAACATTGTACTTACTTGCATAGCATGATGAGGCCCCATTCCAAGCCCTGAACTGGCAACTCTCATTAGCTCCACTGTGTTAAGAGCCACTGGACGAGGTTTTATTTTTTCTTTGGCTTGCACATTTATAACCCTGTTCAAGTAAGCATAGTTTCAATATCAGAAAAAAAAATGTTAAAATATATTAAAAAAGGTATATTAAGCCATGTAATTATGTATTTAAATTAATGTACTGAGTGAGTATATATTTTAAATGAATTAAATAACTAATGAACTGTATGGATTTAATTTTTTAAACTGTCATTAAATGTTTTGAGCTAGATAAAAAATCTTTTATTTTATATTATATACCATAAAAGTCAGAAAGCAGATTTTCTAAAACAAATAGACACAACTATATAAGAAGTAAGCATTCACATCAACTTACGTTGCTTCTTTAATCTCTTTTATATTAGCCAAAAACATATTAGCTATATCTTTTTCAAAGATCCTTACTCTTTTCCATTCTAAAGGTAGTTCTCTACCTTCAGAAGTAGAGGCTGATACCCTCAATACCCAATATGTCTCTGGTTTAAAGGTTTGGATCTCATCATGTCGTTGGACACAGAAACCTAAGGTTGGTGTCTGACATGGCCCATAAGATATAAGTGAAGCATCAAGATCACCATATCTACCTAAAATTTAATTACACTATATAATTTAATCACTATAACTTTAAACTCTAATGAAAAAAATTACTTACAGTATATACTTTAGAAATATTAAGTTCATTTTACCTTGAAAATATTTTGTTTGAAATCTCGTAAATGCACAACCAATGCGTAAATCAAGTTCCTGTCTAGCATCTACACTCCGAGATTCATTTTCATTTGGTCTTACAAGATTCAGCATGGCAGCCTTAATATCCTTTTCAGTGATAGCAGAAAATCGTGCCCTGTATGTCACTAAAGGCGAATAAACATCTCCTTTCATGTATGGCGCAACGCAAGACATTACCTAAAACAATAGTAATATAGCAAATTCACTAGTAGAACAAAACAAAAAAATAATTGTGATTGCAATTTATCATAATAATTAATAATATATGATTTGTTTACGTTATTTACCTCAAAACAAATATTTTCACCTTCTTTATCACAATCCAGCCATAGAATTAGAAAATCACATCCTTTAGCCTCCTGTGCTAAGAATGCTGGTATTCTTAATCGCGGCATTGCTTCCTTTTTCTCTGTGGGGCAGCTGAAGAGCTCTATAGGATCAACTTTGTCCCAATTGTTATATTTACCAGTAAAATCTAAGCTCATAACATGTCCACATACGGACGTCATTTTAAATCGAACCGGCTCATTCTTAAATGTACCATTCCATTCGTGTACTGAACATGCGGAGTTAGAACCTGTAAATGAAACTGAATATATAAAAAATTCCTTGAAAAGTGTTTCACATTACTTTTCTTAATTAATATTTGTTTATAACGAACCTTTAGTTGTATTACATTTGCCATTACTTAAGATAGTTGCAAGATTCTGAGCTAAAGATGGCTTTTCAGCCACCATTAATGCCGACTTCATCGTAAAGTTCTTATTGCAATTTAAACTACAAAATCAAATTCAACGCATCAATAATTACTTTTATTTCATTTTTTGCATCCGCACACCACTGCACACAGTTAACAGTAGGTTGTCAATGTCAATTTTGACACTTTAATATAGGGTTGCAAGGCTTATAAATAAGGTTACTAATTTGTGTTACCACTATTCACTACATAATCATCATCACTATCACTACCTAATCACTATTATACATTAAATATAGGTACATATTATAAAACAACGTCCTCCGCCGTGTCTGTCTGATTGCAATAAACTCAAAAACTACTGCACCGATTTTCATGCTCTTTTCACCAATGAATACAGTAGTTCTCGAGGAAGGTTTTAGTTATATAACTTGTCAAGTTTTATTTGATTTTATTGATTTTAGTTATTATCAACAGTAATGGGGGTACGTCGGCTTATCATGACACTAGTTTTCATTTACTGCCGTGGCGTGACGGTAGACTGAGGTGCTGTGCAACTAAGATAGAATATTACTCTGTCTCTTTTTTATCCCACGTAATGCAAGCGAACTAAACCCTCATCACATTACTCGTATTTATTTCGTATTTAATTCATCATGAAAATGCGTACACAACATATTTATTATATTTGACAATGAGAAATTTATGTCTTTGAAGCAGCCCTAGTCGATAGCAACGACGTACAGCGGCGTTGACGCGAAGCTTGAAAGTTGTCACACTAATCGTACAAATCTCTTACTACTGAAATCACTGACCTCTCTAATACCACTGGACTGGCTGTTCCAAGCGTTTGACAGCAATTTTTTTGTGTCCATTTGAAGCGCCACTAGCGAGAGTCCCGAGAACTATTTTTTACGTATATTGCAAATGACAGCGAGAAGTGTTTGTTTACTGTAAAGTAATTTTGCATTTTCGTTGTTAATATAACATAAGTAGTAATTATGATGATACGGTTATTGATAAATAAAAATAAAAAAATAAAAATATTTATATTTAGAGTTCGTGGTACTAAAACTAATGATGTCGATCATTAGTTTTAGTACCACGAACTCTCGCTACGTCCGACAGCGGCGGACAGCGCCAAAATGGCGAATATCAAGTAGCCACAAAAGCACGTTAACAACAGCCAGTCTAGTGGTATTATAGAGGTCAGTGACTGAAATTAAGCTTGTTGCTAGACCTAATTGACTCGACCGTGGTATTACTAGGGATTATGGAGTGTAGAGGTAAGGAGTACTATATTATATGGAAGTCAAGTGGAAAACATGCCCACCTGAATAAAAAATAATGTTAAAATATGACTTTACAACAACTCACCAAATTGGTGCTAGTGTAGCAATAAGGTATGATATGAATCTAGCACTTGTAAAGTGAGTGAAATGAGATTAACCCACTTGCTACCGTGGTGCCACCACCAAATAAATAATTTCTTGCTTTAAAATTTACCCTGATGCTAATGTGGTGCCACCCTAATGTAACACATTCAATGGACACTTTTCATATACGAGATAGTCCTCCTTACTTCTACTCCCCATACTAGAGATGTAGCTTATCGTATAATTGTGCAAAATCTGTTTAATATAAACAATTTGATGATGGAATCGATGATTATATATATAATCGATGATTATATATAATAATCATAGATGAAAAATAAAATAATAATAGTAATAAACTGATAGGGGAAGAAGATCACCACTGAATTCAGTTATTCTATCAGGATGGGGCGGACAAATATGCGGTCTTGCATGTGGTTAGGAGGCCGGTTACTCATTCGGCTGAGATGAATCTCGAGCCATCAAGCATAAGGACATCCTCCGAGGCTGAATCGTACCGGTATCTGGGTGTGTCGCAATCGAAAGAAGTGAATGAGGCGAACATAAAACCCTTCTTCTTCCTTCTGACAAAAATCTGTAAGAGCTTTTTGTTGGATGCCAATAAAGTCCGAGCCTATAGCGGCTGGGTTATGCCCGTTCTCAAGTACACCTTCGGTGTGCTCAGATGGACTCAGAATGAACGTGACACCCTTAATAGAAGAGTCCGCACGACTATGACTCTCTATCGCATGCGCCACCCAAAATTATCTGCAATGAGGTCGTATATCCGCCGGAAATGCAGTGGTCGAGGCCTTTTAAGCGTCAAAACCATGCATAATCGCGAGATAGCCAACCTCAGAACATACTTTGAGACGAAGAGGGAGTCCCCTAGCATAGAGAGGTATAACCTCTCTATGCTAGGAATGTGATTAAGGACTCACTCCCCTATCCTTAGCTAAGACCGACTGGCAGGCCCCGGTGATACTTAGCACCTCTGACCGGGAGACCGTGGACCGTGGAAGGAGAAGGAATTGCACGGAGCCTTTTTTAAGCTCTTAATGATCCACTAGTAGATAAGAAAGCGTCCGTACAATGGCTGCGCTACGGTGACCTCTTTGGGGAAAACCTAGAGTTTTGTCTGTGCGATACAGGATCAGAAATTTCGTCTTCATCTATTGTGGACTTATCTGTAATACATAATGCGGATTAATATTTATTTTTCCAAATAAAAATCTTAACCTTAAAATTCTTAAAAAATCTTAAAAGTCGGTGGGACCTTAAATAATACATTTTCAGCTCGGTAGGTTAAGGTTATTTTTTTATATTTTACATATATCCTGCTCCTAAAACTTACTTATTTTATATTAGACAAAAATGAGATAGATATTCGTACAAACTGTCGATAGTTGGACGGATAATTATAATATATTTTTAATTAATCCGATTACTAGCAACAGCCTAAAAACTAACAAATAAAATAGTAATAGATTTTCGTTCAAACCGATAATAACCGTATTAATAATTATAAATTGTTCGTACAGTACCCGTATTAATAGACTCAGCCTATTTGAAATTGAAAACATACTATGATCAAACATTATAGTGAGGTAATTTAATCGATTTCATTTTAAACTAGTTTCAACATGGACATCCCTATTCTATTGGCTATTTTATAACAATTAACAATTTATTTATTGGCTGAAGAGAGGTGGACTCAGTGTCTAACGTTTGCAATTTTTTAGGTCTATTGCTTTGATAATATATTAGAAAGACCTTGAATAATATAATATGCGATAACTTTAATGGATAACATCTAGATTTTTGTACGTTTCGCTGGTAATATATTCGTGATAAACAATTACGAAAACATTTGTGTACAAAAATGGTATGCGACAGTGTTTAATTGTTTATTTATGTAATTACTTTCGTAGCCGATATGTGAAAGTTATGTTTTCATTACAGAGCCAGGCTCGTATTGATATTATGTGTCCCTCCGCACCCTTGCGGGTAATACTGCCCGCATCAATGGATAATAATTTGCCACCACCGTTTATTGATATGAGTAAGTCTATTACAATACAATTAATATACATAAGACGTAGGTCACACATGTCCTGTATGTTTGTATTCAGTCATATGTTTGTCCAATGTCCATGTTAAAGTGTCCATAATAAGCTTTATTAAGTACTGATTTAAATAAAAATAACTCAGTAGTAGTAAAATAAGAAAATTGGTATAGAAAGTAGACAATCTTCATGTATCTATATGTAATGTCAAAATTGTGCAATATGATTTGGATGTAGGCAAAGGTCTAATGAATCTTCCAAAAAATATACTCAATAGTAAAATAATAATTTCACAATGATAGCCGGAGGTAAAAGATTATGGAATTTTAGTATTGGTAAACTCTAATATAATTAATATCATTAAGAATGCTAATATTATAAATGTAGAATTTGTGAGGGTGAACAGATGGATGGATATTTTTTACTCTTTCACGCAAAAGCTATGGAAAGAATATGGATGGATTTTTGATAAAAGTTATAGTAGCTTTTATATACAGAGTAACACAGAGGCAAATACACAGTACACAATTGAACTGCTTGTGAGGAGCCACAGGAAAATGCTACTTAATAAATATATTTGGAAAAATATCATTTTTAATAGATTCTAGTTTGGTTGTTATAAAACTTTAAATGTATTGCTTATTAGTATAATATTAGTAACACTGCATTGAAGGCTCTATCTAATCACTTCCTGAAGTGAATGTATATGCCGACCATATTATCTTAGATGTTGGTGTAGAGTGTGTAAAGTATTGTAGACAAAAGTATATTTTAGGTTTCATGTGCATAATGTACATAATATAATATGCATAATGTGTGAGCCCATTCCACCTTAGTGGCTACTCAAAAGATGCTAGCTATCAGTGCAAAAGAGATAATAGTGCAAGATCAGAATGCTCAAACTTAGAAACTCCTGATCTGTAATCATACATGTTAATTAGTAGGTCAATGAGTCACATATAAAAATCATTCTAACACTCTTTTATAAATTATTTTAACTTTTAGTATCTATATTATGACCATATGTATGAGGTAAAAATAGTCTAAACATGACTATATTTTTGCTAAATTTAGATAATCTAATACAAAACCTGTTATTGTTATTATGAGAAAAACAGAAATTTTGGCAAAGTGATAACATTGTTATTGAGACATTTTTTCCCTATTAATTAAGCTTCTGTAAATAAAATTAGATTATGTTTCTATGCAATATTTTAAAGTATGCTTATTGTATTTATGTACATTTTTTCAGACAATATAGATATACCGCCACCACAAGCTGACTTTTCAGCACCTCCCCCATATGATGTAGCTGCTAATTCTAAGCTACCTACTTATGAGGAGGTTCAGAGAGAGAAACAAATGGAGGGAGAGGGACGCCCACCTGTAAGATATTTAAATAACTATACTAATATTTAGCAGTGATAATTTTTTAAAAACATACCCTTTCTATTTATCGAGTAATGTCTTAGTTAATGAAAATTTTTTAGGCTTTGTCAAAATTCATAAAATCATTAAATTTGAGATGATACATCGTCGTCGTTTTTAATTATTTCTCAATATTAATCTTCAATCATCATTCAGTCATTATTTTGTAATACAAAGGCCAAACAACTTCATACTCCACAATATCCAATTTTCTGGCTTTCTTTGGTATTTAAATTAATATATTTAAAGCAGTTTTTTATTCCTAAAATATTTTACACATTTCACAATATCAAGCATAGAAGAAGAGAAAAAACCATAAACTGTTTTAGTTTTAGTGAAGTCAAAATTTTTTACTATTTTTTCCAGGAAAGGAAAGTGTTTGTGAAATATGACAAAACAATATTTTTTTCTGCACACATGATTAAGTGAGGTTTGAAGTAGCAGATATTTATTAATAGTAGAATTTTTTACAGATGATGCCCACCCATTCTGCTATAGCAGCGTTTGTGACAGTGGAGCCACCTGAGGGATCCGCCGATCAGTTAGACCCTGAGAACAGCCTGCTCGGGACCGACATCATGTTCTTAACATCATTTTTCGGTAAATAGAAACATGAACATATTTAGAACATAGTAGTCCAGTGGTATCGTGCTCGCTTGTGTAACTGAGCAATTCGGATTCTAATCTGGATCTTGCACCTCTGTTATTTTCATGTGTGAATCATTTCCTACATAATTACCACATATCATATGGTAAAGGATAAGATCGGGAGGAAACCTGCATGTCTGAGATGACAGTGGGGCGTTAAAAAAACCGGAATACATACTAATACTTATATTATTAAATAGGTTTAAGAAAGCTCAAGATAAATCGTAGTTCCCGTTTGATTCTAACTCGACGTATTTTAATTCTTCCTATTGATTTTATGAAAATGATAGGCGCCAAATGTTTAACGAGAAAAATAGCATTAGTCATAGGGATGTAAAGTTAATGTTGACAAAGTATTAACAACAGATAAACTGTGACTAATCTTTGATAAATAGTTCAAAAACTTCTTAGATTTTATTTTTATTATCAAGTGTTATCGTATTATAAATGTAAATATATGAATAAATAAATAAATTTGATAACCGCCATAGATAATGTGTTAAAATGTGAATTTAAAATTCACGTGATCAATTGAAAAATCAAAATGTATTTGTTTGTGTATATTTGTTAGGTCTGAGAATATGTCGTAGGGTATTTTTTATTCCCCTAGGGGCCTAGGTGATAAGGGTGGCCCTCTCCAGATATTTTATTTTTCATTTTTAGACCAAATTTTAATTTTTTATTTATTAAGACTGCATCAAAAATTACTTATAAATCTAAATTTTCATCCTCCACCGCTGGGATTAACTGAGAGAACGCGGGCGGAGTCACGGGAATTGATAGTAATATATAAATGGATTTCAGTGTACGAGTAACATAATGTATGTTACAAGACAATTTTGACAAGTATTAATATTCCAGTCGCTCAGGCGTAATATACGTAGTCTGTCTACGAACTAGGTAGCGGATTTGGAATACCGCCAATACAATGTGAAGAAAATACTCAAGTTTAAACGAGTAAGCGCTTGTCAAGGCTCTACCTGTGACATTTATGGATTACTGGTTCTATCTTCCGTTCGTGTTTTACGCACATATACGAGTACTTATTTAGATTGTAGGTTCTTAAGATAATAAAAATAAATAAAATAGTATGTTGTGTACGTTAGTAGACAACGTTTCTAAACAAAATATGTGTCACTAGTGACAAAGTCTAGTTCTGCTCTGGTGCGTTATAATGATTAATATAGATATCTCAGATATTACATTATATTGACCCAGACGGTTGTGTATATTACAAAGTCAATATACTGTCATGATACCAAGTTACATCAAAATCTGTCCAGGGTTTTCTCGTAAAGGGGTCGTGAATCTTGTTATTTCTTCACTCTTAAACGCTTCGCGGAATACTCTGGTCCACAGATAGTAAATAACTTACCGCCGCACTCATAGTCACTTAATGAACCATTAAGTCGTTCTTTATAAGGAGATTCTCGACTTAATGGTTCTTTAAGTGACTATGAGTGCGGCGGTTAGAGTCGTAAAAATAGCTTATTCTTTATATATAATGTCTAATTGAATGAACGTAATTGTCATTTAATAACAAATTAGGGTTTTATTTAGTTAACAGATAGGTTATTTTGCACAAGGCATTGGTAGCCCAGCGGTAACGCGTCGCTTGTATAACCGAGTGATGCAGTTTCAAATCCGGGTCTCGCGCCTCTTATATTTTCATGTGCGACTCATTTCTATCACGATTACCACTTGTCTTACGGTGAAGGAAAACATGTACATGCATGTCTGAGAAAACCTAGCAAGTTTTCGTAAGACATGTGAAGTCCGCCAACACGCACTAGGCCAGCGCGGTGGACTAAGGCCTAATCCCCTTCTTACGACGTTAAAAAGGACTGACGACGACGACAAGGTTTATTTTGCACCTAGCTACATTAAAGCTATCAAAAATTTATTTCCAACACAGTGGCATTCCTATTCAACTGGATCGGCTTCCTCCTGCTGATGTGCTTCTGCCACACGGTGGCGAGCCGCTACGGCGCGCTGGCCGGCTTCGGCCTCTCGCTTGCCAAGTGGACGCTTATTGTGAAGCACTCGACGGAGCTGGCTTCCCACGAGAACTCTTGGCTGTGGTGGCTTATTATGGCTTTTGGTGAGTTTAAAGTTTTATTGTTTCAACATTTTATGAGTATTATCTGTTGTCATTTTGTTTGGATTTGAAAGGTGTTTGTCAGTTTGTGTTATTTGTATGTGGATAAGTAAGTAGATTTTGATTTTAATAATATGTACTTAAGAGGTCTCTTAGGGTAGACTGATTTATTTTTCTCGTAATCCACTGAAGACTATAATTTTGGCAGTTAATTTTAACAGGCTAACAAGAATGTTAAAAAGGTTTTAATAGGTGTATATATGTAATATGTAATTAAATATAAAAAAGCTGATGTATGATAACATAAATGCGAAAGTAAATGATCTACTTATTATATAATTATAATCGACAGGTATCCTAATCTGCGTGCGCGCTGTGATCCAGTACTTAAACATCAAGCGTGGGTGGCGTCTGCTCTCTGGCACGGCGCAAGAGAGACTGCTGTTTTTCTATTGAAAAGGATGGTTATGTAGATATATCCATCTCTTTCTCGCTATATAATTGATGTTTAAGCGTTCTCTTCTATTCTCCCATTGATAAAGATGGATGTACATCCGTCTCTTTCTCTCACTCAAATTGATGTTTGAATGTACGTAACGTATCTACGTTACGAAATGCTTGTAGATTTCCAAGTGGAGTTATCTATGAATGATATGTATTAGGGGTTTCATGATAATTATTAATTATAACGATTGGGATTTCTAAACTTGCACAAAATACTTCTTTATTAAATCTTATTGTCAGGACCGTGCGGTAAATTTTCCTAGTATAATGCAAATTGCATTATTGCATTGCTTAAAATGTTGCCTTCTACGCAACTTTTATTAGAATATCGTAGATAAAAGGCACTAAGTACAAGGTTAGTACTGTATATTAGACCAGTGACTCTCCCTCACTCCTCGTGTTGGCCCCTACGTATAGATACAAACGTTTTAAAAGTTAGTGTAGATTTCTCAGAAAGGAGATTTTTCTGCAATAAAAAGCATCCTGTATGTTGATCCGGTTAACCAGCTAACATCTTATCGAGTTTCATCAAAATCTATCCAGTGATTTTCTCGTGATGTGACAGACAGACAAAAGTTCTAAAAGCTTTGGCCTCTGTATCGATAGTGATGAATATTTCAATTAGATTTAATAAACACATTCTACTAAATTAGAATTTTATTATAAGTACATATATAGTGTATGTCTTTGCGTTAGCACCGCACGGCCCTGCTTTTTTGCTCACAATCGTGGGATGAAAGTAATTGAAGACATTGTATGTTATTATTATAATTTTTATGTAAATTTGACATTTATGTGAGAGACGAAATCGATTTATTTTAGAGTATCGACAGTCATAATAGATTTAAAGGTAATAACGTTAGTTATTGTACATATTCTATATAACCATTACCACCCGACTTAACATTGGGCCGCTAGTTTCGACATCGTTAATAATTATCGATATTGTATCGATGCGTCGTTACGTCGTGATTATGAATGATTTTAATATTATTTTCATCACACAAATCGATACAATATCGACGACTAATTATGCTGAAACTGCCGGCCCCGGACTGCGTACCATTCTCTTAGTTTATATTTGTGACCAACATACAAAATAATGATATTATCCGCAATATATCATAATTATTTTATCTTATTGTATATGGGATATGCGTACTGTGTATTGTATATAATTTAATTTACTATCTTTTTAGCTCTTAGTAAAAAAATATAATTAACTATGTCAATATAATACTTTAAGTATCAGAAGTATAAATCATTTTCTTCTTCATAGAATAAAGGTGCGTTTACAAAAAAAAAGCATAAAAAAGACAGACTTGTGATCTGTTAGTGTTAGGATATCTCTCGATTTAGGTTTACTTAAATTTTCAAAGAGTTCCTTTTCACAATCATGGAGTAGATACGATTTTGTTCTGCGAGAAGTTGGTGCTTTTTATTATATATTTTTTTTTATTTAAGACGAAATATTATGTGATAGGAAAATAGTTATTCAGTAATAAATGATTTAAGTACTAAATACCATCACAATATAAGTTTAGTCTAAATGCAATCAATGTCAAAAAATTAGATCTCGTCAACAAGTTCTATATGCGTGTTCTTTTTTTGTTAGCTTACGTCGGTATTGGAAAACAATATTTAATATAAAATTAATATAAAAAAATAAAAATATACAAAAACGGATCCTTTGAACGCCCAACATTTTGGTGCGGTTGGCGTGACTCATACTAAATGATATTATTACAATCAACGAATGAAGATTTATAGAATGTCATACAGTTCTCGCCAAACTTTTTTTTTGATTTGTAACACTCGGTTTATATTATTTTTTTAGTTTTGAGGGTGTTAAAAGTAAAATATCAAAAATATTTTACTTATAGATGTTCTATTTCACGAAGTCCGTTTGCCTATGTTTGTGGTTGTGCATGCATGTGCACATTGTTTTAGTGTGCGTAAGCTCAGGAGCGCTTAGTCTCGGCCGCGACGCCGAGCGGGTCACTAGTGCTTAACACGTTCAGCGCCACGTGTATATGTCATAATACACCCTAGTGCAACTCTCACAGCCCAGTGTATATCTGGTTATACACCTGGAGTAGTCAACTTTAGAGGCCGGTGTATCGGTGAATATACACAGCTCTGAACATTTTCTATGGCAACTTTGTAGCCCTGGCCCTCACAAATCGTTTGGTGTATCTGGGGTATAGAAAAGTGATATAGTTTAGGAGTTACGGTTTTTTTTTTCAAATGAATCAGTTGAAATGTAGTGTTTCATAATATAATCATTTGTTTATCTATTTTTTGTTTCTTACAATCCTTTTTTTCTCTTATATTTTATTTTTTTAATAAATTTATATATCACAAAAAGTCTTACTTAGTATTTATTTGTAACAATTACTTATTTATTTATACTTTCGATCAGATACAATTTATCAATCAGACACTATTTATCAATCAGACTTTTTATGTCGATAATCCTTTTTATTTATTTATTCATGCTTATTTATTTATTCATGCTAATCCTAACACAATACTCATGTTTTTTCTATTTACTGTGTACTTCGTTGAGGCAGGGTCTGCAGTAAATATTTGCACACAGAGCAAATAGTTGTCACTTGAGCAGCAAACTTTTTTTTGGCCAGGTTCAGCCTTGCCTCTTTTGCCACACTTAGTTCAGCAGTTCTTGCACCTTCCTCTCTTCATTTTCGGAGGACTTCCGACCAGATTGTCGACCAATAAATGACCCGTGACCCTGGGAGCTGCCGTTGGTGGTGGCTAAGAAATGGCGGCATATTTCGTGATCATAGCGTCAATGACTTTTTATTCGAAGGTTGTGATTGTCATTTTGGGCTTTCGCGAATATTCGTTATCTAAAAAGTAAGCATTGACGAAGGTAAAAAAAATTTTGGGAAAAGTAGGGAAAAGTAGTGTGTATCATATCATATACACTTGGCCCCTAAGACAAAATTCTCTAGAAATCAGTCTCATGGGCCAGTGTATATTATATGATACACCTAAAAAAAACCGGTTTGGAGAATAGATAAAAAAAAAGAAAAAAAACACATAGTATTTTAGGACCACGAGATGCCATTTATGCAAAAAAAAAAATTTTCAATTCCCACAACATTTGCTTTGGAGGTGCCTTGGCGCTGAACGTGTTAAAATATTTCGACCTAGATTTCGAATTTATCATTAATTTGCAAGATGATTCTGATGACAGCGACGAAGAATCCGAATTTAATTGTTTTTCAGATAGCGATTAAATTACCGTAATTCTATATCTATTTTTTTTTAGTTTTTTTTATTTCATTCTTCTAATCATTTGTACGTACAATAAAAATATGATGGTTCAAATAATACTTTTACTTACTACCAATTTCATAATACTAATTATGTTTATAATATACTAATTTTATTTATAATATACTAATTATATTTATAATAAAAATATAAATTATATTTATAATAATAAAAGATGATTTTTTTTGCTAACTTTACCAACGCTCACACACACATAAGCGCTTATCGGTACACTTCACTACTACATACAGGGCTGAGCGGTCTTCGTGAGATAGAACAACTATAACACTAACACATACTGCTTTGGTGTACGATTTTCGTATGTAGAGTTTTGTAAATACTTTTATTGAGTCAAAAATTATTTACACTTTATACTAATTTATGTCTTTTTTTTTATAAATTTAATCATATAGTTAAATATACAATATAATTATTAATGAGTATAGAAATAACACTGTAATTTCAATATGGCACCTTTTTTTTATAATAAACTTATATATATTATAAAATAAATAAAAAACTTGTAATTTTAAACTCATTAATAAACCTTTATCGAAATGCAATTGTGACCAAAAACACAATACATGTATTGTCTATGGATATATTGTTAATATTTAACTTCAGTGTTAATCATCAAAATTAGATAATTGATTGGTGTTATCAAAGATGTAAATTTAGAATTAAGAAAATGTGCCCTTTCACCAGTTTAGCACCAAATCTATCTAGATTTTATGTCTGAAAATAACCTAGTGCAATAAAAGTCTAGTGCGCAGAATTATAGGTATTATGTAGACCGTAGATGTATATCTTTTTTTTTCTTTTTTACTCTTGCGTTGACTGAAAATTATCAATCATATAATATCCACATTATGTTTTCTTAGATTTACGCGAATATTTGACATTTGATGTTAAATAAAACTATCTTTTCGTAATCATGATTTAGTGAAAGCAAAAATCTTTCAAATCCACGATAAAAATATCGAAAAAATAGTTTTATTTAAATTATGTACATATACCACCTGTATACTTTACATTATTATGTTTTTTTTTGTATTCAATGTATTAAAAATTGTTTTTTTATTTTGCTGTAGTCTATGGTCTATACAGATAATTAATTTATGCCTATAATATATCACACACTTAGTTACGCTAATTATTATGTTAATTGTGAATGTGAATTAAGTATAAGAACATTATATTATTTTTATAATTAATTTTAGTTGCATGAGGCTTTCAAAATTATATAGATATAACTAAACGATTTTCGAATCTTGTTTTGTCTGAATTTTATATTATATTTTTGGTCGAAATAATAATTTTTAAATAAAGTTGATAATAAAGCCTTAATAAAATATCTGATGGTAACTTGAGTTTTATTTTTTATCCAACTTGTTACAACCTACTATAAACTCGCTACTGAATTTAATATTTCAATTTCAAATGTCAAAATGTCTTTTTTAAAAAGACGTCATAATGTACATGGTAATCAATGTATATATTTGATATTTCATCAAAATCCGTTCAGTCACTTAGGAGTTACAAGGGAGCATAGGGTAGAACGTACAACCAAAGCCTATGAAACATATAGTCGACCAACGGATGTGACAGCCCAAGCTGTTATACACTAATGTCCCAAGCGAGTGTATGGCAGCTTGAGCTGGCTGTCATGTCCATTGGGCGACTATGTTTCCATAGGCTTTGGTATAACAGCCATTTTTGGGTTTCGCCGTGATGGCATAACTAGTAAAGTACCTTGTGAAAAATTAGGTGAATTTAAGCCATAACGTTTTTTTACAAATAATAAGGTTTAGGTACCTACTCTGTTTTAAAAAAATATTCTAAGTAAAACCGTAAAGGAAAATTAATCTAAAATTTGTAATGTGATCGTAATACAGATTCGATAAAATTTTAGTAATTTAACTGTTTCTTGATTGTGACTGGATTACTGAGTTTGTACGGTGTCATACTAATCATCACAACAGCTTTTTATTTTTAATGAGTTTTTTTTTCGCGGCTAAAAAAGGTCATTTTAAGTGCTATTATTTGTATTTATTAAAACAAATAGTTAGTCTTGCTTTATTTAGGAAGGACGGACGTTTTAAAAAATAAATTAGTTTACAAAACACAGCCATCTGTCTTTTATATAAGCAAATAATAAGCCGAAGATGTACCTATATGTTGCAGGGACATTGCCGGGAAAAACACTTTACAGGTTACGCTAAATCTGACCAATCAATGACCGTTTTACATTTTAACTGCTTTTTTAACAACTGAAATTATTGTCCAAACTTTATTTATGCACAGTATTAATGAAGGGATTCTGTTTGGAGAAATTATAATGTACCTCATATTGAGACGATGGACAATACTTTGGGTAGTTATAATTCACTAGTGAAATTATAATTTAAAAGATTCCACAATTAACCTACCTACCTACCTATGCTAAAAAGGATACCTAAGGCCTCCATCACATGTAGGTATAATAATTTGGGGTTAACCGTATAGGTACTTAACTATAAGTTTTGATTTATTGATAGTAGGTACACATTTTTGCTGGATGGGTTTCTATCGTTTTTTAACATGGTGGTATGCGTCAATACGCATACCACCAGGTTATGTGAGACTCACCAGCTTAAAATAAGTCAGTACTACCCACTGTAACCCAAGTCCCAACGGACCTCACCCGTCTTAATAGGACGTCGCAAGATCGCTTGCGCATTCAACTACGACGCCCTGACGGCCCGGCAGATCTGCCGAAGCAGACCACACAGCCTAGAAGGTTACTCTACAGTCCACTCTGCTATCCAGAGAAGTACCAGGAGCAACTCGTACGACACACCGGCCACCGCCCACCGAAGTGGGCCCTCCCTGAGCGTTTCTTGGCTTCGCGCCCGGCCGGATTGCCACCCTAAGGGCCTAAGGCCACTAATATCTATATATGTTAAACCCTCATAGTCAGACTATAATAATTATGATTGCAAAAGTTTGTGTTTGTGCGATTGTTCTCCTGTACATGGTAGCGGCTGGATGGATTTGAATGAAGAAGTTGCACATAGGAATGCACCTTTTGCTTATCATTGCAAAAGGCATTTACTCATAACTTCTACCTACATGGATGATTATGTGGTAATCTGCCTAGAAAAAGCAGAATTAATCGCAAGATATCCAACAAAAGTCGTAATGGCGAAGAACCCCATTCTACTATTAAAGAAGTACCAAGAGCGACCCATATGACACACCGCTTGAATAAAATAAAATTAAAGATGAACTAATCTTATCTAGCGTAGTCGATTTATCCTTTACGTAAAAGGACAACTAATCGAGCTTAGACAGAACAGTTTTTCCGAAATCGAATCGTACCTACACCGAATACTGAAAATTCACATTTTGATATGCTATGATATTTATTTTTGCATATTTCATACCAAAAGTTTGAAATCTTAATGTTAACTAGGTACCTCTTCAATTAATTAAAAATTCTAAGTACCTAAAACTTTAATGTTTGATTTCATTTGATTCTATAAAAAATAATAATTAAATTCCACAGTTCTGAAATTATGATAATAGCTTGAGGTTATAATAATTGTGGTAGATAAGTCGCCCTTATGCCAAAAACTACCCAGTATGCTGCCAACAACCGCGCGGGGTTGACGTCCCACGTCGCCATTGCCTTCATTTTCCCGCGCTTCACCATTTTCGTCCGTTACGTTCTGAAACAATTAGTGTCCTTATGAAGGAAGTAATTTTAGATCTTCTTTGGGAGCTCGCAAACAGTCGGTGTTTTCAGGATAATAATTTTTACAGAATACTAGGTATGTATTTAACTATATTTGATCGCTCCTGAAATATTATTATTTTTCCCTTATTTTCTCGCAAACTTTTCTTTAAAATATTTTTTACCACATTTTTTTACTTTCTTGTTTATAAATATTGAACCGTATAAAGGTAATCCAAATAAAAAGGATCGTGTTCTTAAAAATTCGACCCTTAAAACAAAATATGTACAGCCTATCGAGTTTTTGGCAGAATGCCAAGGTAGCAAATGTTGTACATTTTTATCTCGCTAGTGCAAAAATCATCTGTAGTTAAATTAAATATTTTTTGGAAAACTTTACTAAAATACTTTTTAGTGCGGAAAAATATTTCATTATTGAGAAATCTATAGATGGAGCGATGGAGAATCGTTACTTATAAATTTTAATTTTAAGTTAATAAATATGTAGCTTATGGGTAATAAAATCTAAAAATATGACGGGCATATTTGCTTCACTATCTTTTTATTAGGTAGGGAAGCTGTTCCTTTGAGGCTTTGACAGCTTCCTTCTCAAGTGCTTGAGCGTTCGCGTTAAATCAAATAAAATATACTTACATTTGAATTTAGACATTTGTAAATTAATAAACCCCCTTTTTGATTTTATTTAATCGTTAATAACTTTAGAAATTAATTTTTTTTTTCATAGTTCATATTTTTCTGAGACTGCTGGCAACAGGCACTTGTTGTAATGTTTCACTTAATAGTGAATAAAGAAGTATAGAGATATGCAGAAGTAACGCGTTCGCTTGAATAACAAAGTGATACGGGTTCAAATCTGGGTCGTGCACCTCTGATATTTTCATGTGCGAATAATTTCTAATATGACTAACAGTTGTCTTACGGTGAAGGGAAACATCGTGAGGAAACCTGCATGTCTGAGAGAATTTGGCAAGTTTTCGAAAGACATGTGGTCTGGTGTGTGGCAAGGTTAATGAGGGGAGGGCCGTGCCCAGCAGCGAGACGTTAAAAAAGGCTGTGAATACTTTTATAATTTTCTAGCCTCCTCACTATTTTCACAAAAATATTTAATTAATTAATGTCATTACCTAAGTATTATCATCATCAGTGTAGGTTAAAATAAATTTAATTTATATTGAGGAAAGCACAGAAGCTTATTAAGAACTTATATATCGATATATAGCGAATGTCATTCGCTTATAAAAGCTCTTCATATATTTTAGACATTCTAATAATTATTTTATTTTTTAACTAGCCTTTCCCGCGGCTTCGCTCGCGTTCTAAAGGCTGGAAACCAAATTCTTTCGCCCGTCCGCCCGTCTTGCACGCTGTGATCAATATTTTGTTGCGGAGTTATGTTAAAACTATATACTACTAAATCTCGTAAGATATTCCTTGAAATCAAATGATGCTAAGAGCAATTTTATTCAAAATTAAATACTTGTTATGAATAACTTATTAATTTGGATAAGGATTAATATCATGTTTATAAAAACACCTTCGCAAATAATGCATTGTCTTAAAACAAATTTGATTACCATAAAAAAGGTTACAGCGAGTCAACCTTAAAAGTTAAAAGATAGAAATATGCTATCGCGGATTTTTTTTAGAACTTTTAAAGAGGAATAATTCCGTCATCCATGATTTTTGCATAACTTTAACCGTTTACGCAGCGCACGCAACGGAAGCTCTGAAAAGGAATATTTTTCTCCCGTTTTTGCAACATTTTTCATTGGTGCTCAACTCCTATAGATCGTAGCGGGATGTAATATAGCCTATAGCCTTCCTCGATAAACGGACTATCCAACACAATTTTTTTTAAATCGAACCAGTAGTTCCTGAGATTAGCGCGTTCAACCAAACAAACAAACTCTTCAGCTTTATAAGTTGTATAGAAGATTACTAAGTATGCTTTACCTCTACAGCAATTCTAAACACGTAAATCTAAGAAGGTATATAATATTGGCAGGTATTTTACGATCGCAATCGCAAACCAATTAGCGCGATCGCAGCCACATTTTAAAGTATTTAAAAGATTAATACATGAGCTTTTTAGTCGAAATTGAATACCTACTTAGGTTAAGTTCCTTCGAAGCATGAAAGTCGTTTATGTTGCAATTTAACGGCTTTCTGAATAGAAACATATTTTATTGTTTTTTTATAGTTTTTGCATTCGCAGGTGGAAAAATTATAAATAATAATTGATAGTGCAATTAACACATTGTACAGACTATAGGTAGGTAGGTACCTATCAGCAAATTCTTGTATCATTCCTCATCAGTCGGTAATAGATCAGTCGGCTTAGTAGAGTTTCCTTGGTAACTAAGAATATTTATTTTGGAAGTTTGTTAGTTACTTTGGAATATATTTATTTTGGAAGTTTGTTAGTTACTTATTGTACTTTACTTACTTTTTATATTGTTGAGTATAAAATTTTGACTTTTTAATTGAGCTAAGCGTATTACGCGTTGCTGTTGTACATTTACTTTTTAAAATTTTGTGTGAAATCTTTAATTTTTTCATTAAATAAAACAGGCTGTGTAAAAACTATTCTATTTTTTAATTTGGGACAAATTACACTTTTAAAATACTTATGCGGATTATTAGCTCCGAAGTTTATAGTGAACTAACAACGAGACACAAAACTTTTATATACAAAGATATGTCAGTATTCATCTGGATGTAACACATGATATTCTTCTTAATAAAATGTATATTGGCCATAAATCTCAATATCTAAAGTTCTAAGAGGTTACGAGGTGACCCGAAGGCTTGCATGGTGAACGACGCCATTGAGGCGTCGTCGCGGCGCCCGGCCCGACTGAAGATTACGATCGAATTATTCCACTTGCTATCACTATATTAATGGAGTGTTAAGACTCTAAATCTGTAAAATCATAAGATATACGTATAATTCTTTTCTCTCTTAGTCTTAGTTTTATTTTGATTTATTGATAGTTTTGTGCAAAATACTTACTTTTCTAACTATATCTTTTATTTTTTATTGGGATTTTCGCTGTTTTGAATATGATTTTTTACTTTAGTAAATAGAAAAGTGTAAGTACTTTTCTAAGCGTGTTTAAGCGTGCTTGAAGAAATTATAAGACGAACGTACGAGTGTGAATGGCATTGGTTCATTCACTGTTTCACGCGAGCTTTAAGTGCTAAACTTTGAATATATGCAATATAGTAGGTATACTATTTGCGTCTTAGAGATTTAAGAATATGTTTAATATTGTATTTAATATACGAGTATGTTCTAAATCAGTTTATTTTTTTCTCTTGTCTTAACGTCAAACATATTTCTGAAAATCCTGCATTCAATAGAAGCCTATTAGTGTAGACTCCCAAGGTAGCCTGTCCAAAAGGTTGGAAGGTTTGGTAGAAAAACTATTGTAATATTTCTTGTCCATCTTTGTTATAATTTGCCCTCTGATCGTTCATTATAATTGATATAACTAACTATATTAACGATGTGTTTTTAAGTTTAAGTTTGGATCACGAAGAGTAACGAAGAAATAGATATCAAAAGACTCTATATCTGTCTGGAATATAAGAATTTTATGTTAAAAGTATTAAGTTTTTAAGAAGCCAGAGTACGAAATAGTCACTTTACCGGCTTGGGCAAGCAAAGTCGTTGCCTATACCTATATGAAAATAATGTTTCTAACTAGCTTCTTCAATATAAAATACTACAAAAGAATAATAACTAAAATAGACTCAAAAATACGTAAAAATACGTAAGTTATATAACAAATATTTGATATCCATCTTCACTCGGAACGGGAGAAAATATCAATATATCAAACATGCCAAGCTAAACGATTTCTGTGCATAATATGCCTCTTACAGCCTAGCTTCGTTAGCATAAGCCCTGAAAAACCGATGACGTCATAGCGGAAGCGCACTTTACATAACGTCTACCAGACATTCCAACCACACCTGACTATCCACGTCACAATTATCCGGCTCTTCGCCTACAAACAAATAAGTATCACTATCGTACAACAAGCTTATAATAATAGCATAGACGCACTGGCAGATGCACTTGGCTTGTCATATATCCCACAATAACATGTCCTATTCAAAATTGGCCGGCCCTTGATCTAAATCAATTTTGTTAACGAAAATAAAACGTTCGCCGTCTGGCGATCTAATCATTGTCTAAGATATTCTGAATTAAATTCCGCACATCATCACTTTTCATGTTGCAGCTGTTCAAGTTAAGGGTTGAGAAAAGCTCTAAGCCTCTACAGTCGTGCATTTTATGTTTGCATACTAAAATGTTACTCGGGAAACAATAGCCTCAACGATTCTGTAGCTAAAATTAGTTCAAAAAAGAAACTATTATAAAAAAGATTCCATTTACTGTTATTTTATGATACAAAATAATACTTTTAATTTAATTTAAGAAAGAGGTTACGATTGCTAAGTATTTGCTCTCTTACATTTAAATACTAGTTCTGTGGGATTTGTGAACTTTAAGCACTCGCTATATTACCACTAATTAACATTGATTTAAAACGGTTGTTTATGCTGCATAGTAATATTGTCTAGTCTCTGATACAGTTAACTATATATTGGGAGAGTTATAATTTATTTTTTGAAGTCACTGGTTTCAAGTGGATTAAGGCAGATTTCTCCTAAACTTGCGACTTAGTCTAATCTAAGTGATCGAAGCTCTGCTCATACGGTACTCGGTAGATTAGTTAGTTTAGATCTTAAAGTAGTGTAATAACTAAAAAACATTGCCTAGGCTAAGTGTATTAGTAGAAAATATTTCGGAACGCTAGATTCGTATAATCGTATTTAGCCGAAGATTTGGAAGATTATCAATCATTTTACACTCAAAATCAAATCACTTATACTTTATTGATAAACAAGAAAAACATTCTTATCATCATTGTTACAATAAAGTTTCTGCTTCCTGAAAGTTTTTCGCATTTTAAAAATCATATGAAAACTTGTTATATTCATAGAATTTAGAGTTGTATGTAGTTATATATTAAATACTCATCAATACCAACAATATACTTGACTGATAAGAAGTAATAGTCAACAAATAGGTAATAGATTTCCAAACAAATATTGAATCAACCATTACACGTGGTACTAAAGACAATACTAGAAGTAATCAAGTATCAATTTAGGGCACATTTCTATTTTTAAAACATGCTTAATCATGATTTCCAGATTGTCTGTAGATTTTTAAGTACCAATGATGAAATAATAACTAAGCAAGTGATATTGACTTTTATTTCATTACTTATTTATCAAAGAATGAATTTGTAACTCGCCTACTCGCCTACTACTACTACTTATTTTGTTAAAAATCTATTTTTTTAACAAAATAGGTATATAGTCAAAATTAACCAAACAAACACAGGGCACTTTAATCGTAAAATGAATTTAACTACCTACATGTACATATGTAGGTACATATCGCAATAACTTCGTGTCAAGAAATCACTCGAGCTGTATAATTATTGTCTGCTATACGAGTAGTGACCCCTCTTGACGTCTGACCTTAACAACGTCGAATTCATTAATGAAAGTTATTTTTTTTAAAACATCTTAAAACATAATGATCATACATTTTCAACAGATATATAATTATTGTTCCACTGGAATAAATTATAAAACATTAACTGTTTTTGTTGAAATGATGATAAAAAAAATTTAAGATACAACCTAGTATCTAATTAAGGCAATTTGGTGCCATTGTACGAATATGAGACGAAAACACGGTTAAGTTTTTACTGTCATGTTAATTAAAACAATAATAGAGTACCCTCGCATCAGCATAGAACAGTTAACGCTACTAGACATAGCGAGCGTGAGGCGCCACGCCGCAATGCAGTGGCTCTACGGACTCGAACAATCGATCTCTACATATTTCTCATTACTATCCTTCCTTAATGGCTTAAAAAATGTTGGCAATTAATAAATAAACCGTTTTTCACCTTGAAAACTAGAAAAGGTTTTGAATAGGCTGAGCATGTACATTGTACAGCGGGTTGTTATGTTGACTGTGTTAGTTAAAGACTATTTAATTAATAAAATAATGAATTAACATTATTTTTATACCTTTAACTGTTAAGCTTAGCGCACAAAAAGATTCAATGAAACAAAGTACTGTGTTGTAGAGTCACTGCAAGTATTTTTTTTGAATGATTACTGCTAAATAAAACTATTTCTATGCTTTTCATTTTGCAAACAATGATTATCGGCCGTTAAACCTTTAAGTATTTTAATTCATAAGGCAGTTAAAAGGCCTATGTTTAGCATCTAGTGTCTGAAAGAAGTTTAAATAACAAGCATTTAAAAAGCATTTAAATGTCAATAGACTGTGACAGTTTAGATAAGAAGTAGAGATTTTTCATCATAATATTATATTCGCATTAAATCATATAAGCTAATTATTAAAATATAAAATAGGAGTAAAAGTACGATATGTAAATAAATAAACGTTACATAAAAAATGTTAGAACTATTTTTTTTATTCAAGAAATTGGCATCAGCATTGTACTCGTATTATATACCGAGAACTCAATATAGTTTCAGTAGTGCCTAAACTTAACATTGGATTCTATAGGTCTTAAAGAAAACAACAACAAAGATTGCTTTATAATAGTAAGTATTTTTAGCCCAGTGGGTATCCGCTCACTTGGAAAGAGAATGATGCGAGTTTAAAGTCGGCTCTATTTCTAATATTCTGTACTTGAAATGTAAAACTGATGTTCTACTACTTTATATTTTATAATACTTTTACTTTCTAAATATATTAATTTCATTTATTACCCAAATAAACTCAATTATATTTTAAAAATGTAGTGTAGGTATAATAATATTGTCTTAAATATTATTTAAATAAAAAAATATTATTTTTTTACAATTTTTTATACACTTTTTAGCCAGTTTTCCGGACTGAAGGATAATCTTTTCAAAAATAATGGTAAATCTTAACTGAGTAATATTATTACTAAGTACCAAATATAAAAGTAGGTACTTGTGCTTTCTTACGCGGAAACGACTGGACGGGTTTAGATTAAATTCGGTACACAGATAAACAGCTATGACTAGAGTAACATAAAGGTTGCTGTTAAGCACCCGAGCGAAGCCAGAATATATCCCTTGTATAATAGTTAGCAGCACAGTCCTAACGTCGGAAATAAGTTATCCCATAGCGTCATTATTTTACAATAATTATAGAACGCGAAAATTACTAATTTATAAGTAGATAATAAAATAGTTGACTCTGTAAAATAAAACCATTTTTTCGAAAAGAAAAAGTTAGTTTAATTATAATATGTCGTATATTCGCGTAAAGCTAAAAAGTATAGCTGATAGTTTTTATTAAATAATAACTTTGCTTGCAGAGCGGTTGACTCAAGAATGAAACGCAATGAGTCTTCCAGGAGCGTCACAAGGCTATCTCAGCGCAGGAGCGAGCAGCGGCCGGCGCTGACGCTCAGCTTCCGCCAGAACTCGCTTACTATCAGCTCGCTCGCTCAGCAGTCCGCTTATATCACTGAAAAAGCGCTTAAGGAGGAAGGGTAAGCCATTTGTTAATGATTCTTTTAAATCGTTGATTTGATACAGACTCTACATTATGAATGAATTTTAAAGCTCGATTGCAAATGGACTGGTATTTCATAAAAATATATTAAAAAAACATATGCACAATAATACTTCTTCTATTTTTAATTACATACAATTTTTGTTTAATAAAAAGTTAATAAAAATTTTTGTTTAATACTACAATAAAAAGAATACAATTTTTGTTTAAATAGAGTAATATTGTTGTTATACTACATGTATAAAAAAAATATCTAAAACCGTTAAAGAAAAGTTTTTTAATATCCTAAAATATCACTTTATGATGCTTAATAATAGTTTTGATATTAAATAAACATATAAATAAACCTCTTTTTAGCATGGTAAAAAAATTGCAACGTGGCCTGCCTTTTAGGAAATAAAAAGCATAGAGTAAACTCAAAGAAAGTTGGCATTCGTTCAAATGTCCAGATCAATCTTGTCGTTACACTACTGTTACGATATCGTTATACAATCATATTCGACAATAACATTGAACGTAATAGTAGTTTATTTTTGTCATATTATATTTTGATTCTTTTATTTTAGAATAAAAAATATATTGCGGGTAATGTAAGGTGCCACTGCTGACAGAAGCATTTAAAAAAAACAGTTGAATTTTAAGAGTAGGTAGTCCATAAATGCGAAAATCCAGAACAAAGTTAAAAATAAACTGATCTAACGTAGGACTTTATAAGGGTTATATTCTTTAGATCTTAAAACTGTTTTCCATAACTGATTAATACACTACTTATAGGTACGCCATTTATCCACATGCACACTAACAATAAAATATCTCTACAAAATATTTGTTTCCTTAAATTATCTCTATTATGCAGAACAAATTAACTTAAAGTATATTGATTTGTTTAGCTGCAAGGATATGTTATAGCTTTGCAGTTGGAAATGGCATCTTCTAAAGGGTACGGACTCGCTCTAAGGCTTGTGCTTCCCACGTAGCTCATAAACATCAATTCATCCTTTTCGTAGTCAGCATTCTATATTGCTTATGAATCATTACAAAATGATAATGGCTATTATTTCTTACAGTTCGGATCCAAATCAGCAAACTACCGCGGCTTCTTACTTCAGCCTAGTAAGTACCTACTCCATTATATTGTAACTTATATTGACTGTTTTAGATATAATACTAACATGAATAGTGTTTACAATATCTATTTCTAAGATACAGAAGTCGTTAATTTAGATGTATTTCTTATTGTACCACATATTTATCACCTACTAATCATGTCAACCATGTAATATTAATGTACTTATATACATAAAAAGATATGCCAGTGTGTAGGTATAGGTTCAATGGACGTAAATAAATAAATATGTTGGGACATGAACATAGAGCACCATCTAGTTCCATGTTAAGCTACGAGACTTGTGTTATGGATACTAGATAGTTTAGGCACTACGCCTATTATATAACTTTAAATGCATACATATTATAAATATAAACACCCATGACTGGAGTACAAACATTTATGCTCATTAAACTATTGAATGCACTCAGCGGGACTCAAACCCGCCACCGCTGGCACAGCAAGTAGGATCACTACCAACTTAGATATAATTGTTATCCATCGCACATACACTTTTTTACTATTTTATTTTGCAATTATATTAGGCTTGACTGCATACTATGATATATACGAGTACCTCTACAATATACATAAATATTACTACAATATCCATACTGTGACTTTCGCGTGATGCACGCAAAGAGTTTTTACTTAATAATGTTATTTAATAAAAACCTCATTTTCTCATAGAAAGTAAATGAAGTAATTTTGGTTAAGCACTATGAAGATATTGATCCTTCTTAATATGATAGCATCCGCATAGTTAATTTTAAAATAACAATAAATGATAAAGCCAATGTATTATAATGTTAAGCTACGCTTCTTGACTGCACTAGAATTATAAATTATAGATACCTAATAGATACCGGGTTCAAAACCCGCTTGAAGCGAAATATAAATGTATTTTATTCTTTACCAGCGCTTACTTTTTAACTGTTAGTACAGAATAGACTATATACATAGTAACATACCTATATATGCATAGACAAACATAGGTATAGAAAAGTTGATACGTACTTGAAAAAATCTCGAACTTATTCCCTATTTTATACTTTTACTTTTATTGTCAAAAACGCCGAAACTTTTTTATTTTTTTACAAAATTATAGGATATAACAAATTTCTATGTCCTTATCGTAAGACAAGATTTATTTCTAAAACAAACTTACAGGTTGCAACCCCTATTTCATGAAGGATGAAAAAAGCTTATGTCATATACAAAAATTCATAAAAATTGGTTCAGTGGTTTAGACATAAAAACGTATCAGACAGACAGACAGACCGAGTTACATTGGCATTGTATACACTCATTTATTCATAATATGTATATCGAAAAATGTGTATTTAATTTGATAAACTTATTTCAAACTACTGTAGTTCAGATTCGCAAAACCATGGGAGTTTTTTCTTCTGTTCGCGGGGGTGATATTCGCATCCCTAAACGGGCTATTCGTGCCTGTGGGAGTGATCATCTACGGCGAGTTCACTTCACTACTAATAGACCGGACCGTGATGAATGGCACATCGACCCCTACACTCACTATTGCTTGGTTTGGCGGAGGAAGGATTCTGTAAGTATTAATTTTGCCAAAAATAAAAATAGTATCTTTTGGTTTTAATATTTTTTTTATGTAATAGTTTTTAACATGGAAGTTGTAAATACTTTGTATTTCCTATGCAATGATTTTACCTTGCATTTCATTTTTTTATTTATTATTTATGTTCTTAAATGCACGTGGTCAGTCTATTAGCTTGTTCTTACTTATCATAAAGGAATATTGCATAATTTATAACTGTTTTTTTTATTAATTAGTTTAGTACTTAAAATTAACAAGTGGCAAATTGTGTTGAATGACTACCAAATTTTCCGCATTTGTTTGGTAAGAGACGACTCCGCTTGGCCTCATATACCAGAACAGTTTCTGAAAATAAGCTTTCGCTGTAAATAATACTGCCATGTGCTGAAAGATAAATTCTCGCAAACCTTGACAAGTGCGGGTACTGATTTAAATTAATTGACCACCAAATGTATGGGTCGTGACTGCGATCGTTTCGAGATGCCTTTAAAAAAAGTCGATCTCGTTAGAAATTGGATTTTGTTTTTCTTTGTCGCGACAGTCACTGTCACACTGTCACACTGTCACACTGTCCTTTGTCACTTCATTGAAACAGTTCCAAAAAGTGTCACGAGCTTCACGTGTGAAGTTGGATCCAGATTCATCTTCTTTCAGTCGTTTAGTAGGTGGTAAAGACGGCGATGATCTGTTACTGTCAGAAGTATTCGTCGTAAGAGTATTTTATAAAGGTGCTCTATGATGATTTTCAGTCGGGCTTTTTCAGCCTCAAGAACTCCTAAATAGTCTGACTTGAACCTTGGGTCTAAAAAGGCAGCAATTAGGTAATTTGAATTCTCTCCTAATGATTTAAGACGACTTTCCAATTCAGTTTTCAAAGAAGCTCTATAATATAAACGGCCGGATATCCGGCGCACCGGCCTAATAGCTTGCCGGTTATACGGTCAAACTACTATCCGTTTCATCTATAGTCTACGTACATAATATGTCTACATTTTCTATAAATAAAACTTAGAAAAAATAGAAAAATTAGGTGATAACTTACATTATTTTTTTTGTATAAGTACCTACGCAATTCCCGTGGCTCCGCCCGCGTTGGTAGAAGGATGAAAATTTAGAGTTATAAGTATTATTTGATACCAAATCATAAAAAAATAAAAAATGAAAATTTGGTCAATAAATAAAAAATAAAAAACCTGGCGAGGGCTTATCATCTACAGGAATAACAAATATCCTATGACCTATTCTCAGACCTACCAAGTATACACAAAAAAATCATAAAAATCGGTCAAGCCGTTTCGGAGGAGTTCGATAACAAACACTGTGACACGACATTTGTATATATTAGATTATTTTAGCATAGCTTAGCTACAAACGACAAAAATCTTTTTAATTGTAAATGTTAACTGGCTTTCACACATTGTGAATGGCTGAATGCAATCCACTTTATTAAATGGTTTGGTTTTAATAACGGTTAAGCTTGATGCAAAACTAGAAAATAGTCATCTTTTTTGAAATTGGATACTGCTAACATTAACAATATACTAAGTTTATTACTTTATTTAAAATAATGAAGGTATTTGTATTTAACTGTTTAATTACTAGAACAAATGCAAGTAGAGAAGAAAACCGCCAAGCTTTGATCGAGGACTCGCAAGCTTTCGGTATCGGCTGCACGGTGTTCTCCGTACTGCAGTTCTTAGTGGGCGTCATCAGTGTCGATTTGTTCAACTATACAGCTTTAAAACAGGTTAGTAACATTGAATAAAAATAGGATTGTGGACTGTGGTGTAATAGGAGTATAGCTTTTCTATGTTTGAAAAAGTTTCTCTATATTTATCTTAAAAATGTTTTCTAGTGCGTCACATGTATTTTTTAATATCAATTCTAAGCTAATTTTTAAGTATCTGTCATGAAGTCAGAATAACGACGATAATATGTTATGTTATATTTGAAAAATTTAAGAGATATACATATTTTACTTCGAAAGCTTGCTGATTCTTTAAAAAAACCTTTTATGATTATATGAATATACCTACAGTAGATTTGTCTATGGCAGACACTAAATTGACAAGTTTTGCTAATTGGAAGTATTAAACCGAGTTACCTATGTTAAGTTTTCGTACTTTGATAAATGATTGATGATTTCAGATAGAGAGAGTAAAACAAAAGTTCCTAGAAGCCGTACTGCGCCAAGATATTACGTGGTACGACCTTAATACATCGATGAATTTCGCAACTAAAGTATCAGAGTAAGTTTACTTATTTTTTTTAAATTTTTCATTTTCTTTTATTTTTTTAAGTTAAAAATGTAAAATTAATTGTATACTAAATAAAAAGCAGTTGCATTACAATGGAAAAGCGGTCCTTTGTCAAACCTAGTCAACTGGTTCAAAACCTGAGTCACGCACCTTCACGTGTAAATCCCAATCACAAGATAATTCCAACATAATTACCACTTATTCACGCTGACGAAAAACATTGTTAGGAAATCTGCATGACTGAGAATTATCAGTTGATCCTCCTCGGAGTTAAAAGGATCTTGAATCTCGAATTGTCAATCCACTGAGATAAAGAGTGATATAAGAGTCCACTTGTGTTTTAAATTCCACCAGTATTATAAATTGATGAACGAAAGTTCTGAAAACTTTCCCAATTAATAGTGAAAATAAACAAATAAACATAAATTTGTCCAGTGACGTAGAAAAATACCGAGAAGGTATCGGCGAGAAGGTGCCGATGCTGATCTACCTGGTGATGTCGTTCGTGACGGCCGTCGTGATCTCGTGCGCGTACGGCTGGGAGCTCACGCTCGTCATCCTCTCCTGCGCGCCCATCATCATCGCCACTACTGCTATTGTTGCTAAGGTTGTTATTTTATATTTATCCCTTCCTATTACTAAAAATGTTTTGTCTTTGTCTATATTTTAATAATTAATTAAATGCATGCGAAAATTTATATGTAAAACTTACTATTGGATGAAAACCACACAAACGATGACTTAGAGTAGCGCATAGGCTAGTTTCAAACGCATTCGGGCGGATAGAGAAGTTTCTATTTTATGATAATATAAAGAGGTAATCTATGGTAGATGTCTAGATATATTAATAATCTATCAAATAATGCCATTATAATGTCCTTATTAAATATTTACTACTTTTACAAACAAACCGAGAAAATCAGTGAAGTGTTTAAAAACAACCTAACTATCTATGCTCACTAAAATAGGATATTTAAAAAATATTAAAAAATAAAAAACTTATAGCTAATAATAATTAATGTGTGTTTTAGGTGCAATCTTCGCTGACATCGCAAGAATTAAAAGCGTACAGCGTGGCCGGCGTCATCGCGGAGGAGGTGCTCGCCTCCATACGAACGGTCGTCGCTTTCGGCGGGGAGCAAAAAGAAATAGATCGGTGAGATTGATACTTTTATATACTTATCCTAAATATTTTATATTTAGAAACTTTACATAATATTTACTCGTATATGTAGCATGTGATATGTAGGTCAAAAATACTGACCGTTGTAAATGTATTAAAACGAACATTTGAAATATTAACAGTTGTCTTTGATAGAAAATGCTTTAGTTTCTATTTTTTTAGTAAGTAGAATACTAACGCAAATATACATCCTTTTTTTTATAATTGACCAAATTTCTCCCTACGTACATTAATGCATCGGAGTACGTAAAGTAAATTTAAAAATACTCTTTGCAGTTTGAATCCCCATACATTTTTTCATTTTATGAAGGCTAAAACCGAATAGAGTACAGGATTACAAGTAGAGATGATAAAAAGTTCTCTGAAAATTCTTTTCAATATTAAACATTTTCCAAACTCAGGTATCAAAGTCGTCTGGACCCAGCAAAGAAAACCGGTATGAAGAAAGGTATTTACTCCGGCATCGGCAGCGGGTTCATGTGGCTCATCATATACGCGACGTACGCGCTTGCCTTCTGGTACGGCGTTGGCCTCATACTGGACAGCCGCCACGAGCCCGAGCCGGTCTACACGCCGGCTGTCTTGATGATTGTGAGTGTGCTCTGTGTGTGTCGTGTGGTGTGTGTGTGTGTGTGTGTGTGAGTGTGTAGAGAGGTAAAGTGAAAGAAAGAGAGAGTTAGAGAGAATGAAAGAGGAGAAAGAGAGCACGAATTAACTAGAAACCTAATATTATGCTATTTATTAATTTTATTTTGAACTGTTATCGGATTAATTTGTTTATATTATTATTGTTATATTAACTAATAAGGGGATGGGATCAATTATGCTCATAACTATGGAGCATAATTGATCCCATCAATTATGCTCCATAGTTATGAGCATAATAAGCCACACTACAACCATAACAAGTTGTTATGGTTGTAGTGTGGTGGTTATGTGGAGTTCATCGGCAATCTAGTACCACCTTCTAAAACCCAAGCACCCATTATCCGCCTTAGTCGTCTTAATCGCAGGATATTTTCAAAGCATACATTGACAACCATAAAAAATAATATTAATAAACAACCACAGCATTTAATATTCAATTCCAACTCATTACTAGTCCAAATAAAAAATGAACCCGTCCCGCAGATCTTCTTCAGCGTGCTGCAGGGCGCGCAGAACGTGGGGCTGACGGCGCCGCACCTGGAGGCGATCGCGAGCGCGCGCGCGTCCGCCGGCGCCATCTTCGCGGTGCTCGACCGCAAGCCCGCCATCGACTCGCTGTCGCGCGCCGGCGCCACGCCCGCGCTCGACGGCGACCTGGAGCTGAAGGACGTGTACTTTAGGTACCCGGCGAGACCTGATGTGCAGGTTGGTTGGGATGTTTTTACTTGTTTCTATTTGGTCTAAGATTGTGATGAACTCGCACTTTTTAAATGATTACATATAACATTGACAGCCTTAATATAGATAATATACTTAATTAATATTTAGTACCTAATGCTAACAAGACTTAAATAGAACGCATCCTCATATCTTTATATGACAGTTGAAAATTAAGCTTTATAGTAATTATCACTTGTTTAACAGCACTACAGCGTTTTAACTTCTATTCTAGTCTATTCACCATGAAAATTGGTACCTACTTATTTGATAAGAATTTTATTTCTCAGTACTTCTATTTTAATCAATGGGCGTTCTGTTCTTTTTATGAAATGAAATACTAAGCAAATATTAACTAAACTATCCAACAGGTGCTAAACGGGCTCAGCCTGAAGATCAACCGCAACGAGACCGTGGCGCTGGTGGGGTCGAGCGGCAGCGGCAAGTCCACGGTGCTGCAGCTGCTGCAGCGCATGTACGACCCGGCGCTGGGCGCCGTGCGCGCGTCCGGCCACGACCTGCGCGCGCTCAGCGTGCGCCACCTGCGCGCGCACGTCGCCGTCGTCGGCCAGGAGCCCGTGCTCTTCGCCGGCACCATACGCGAGAATATACGGTACTCAAATCAAATCAAAATATTCTTTATTCAAATAGACTTTTACAAGTTCTTTTGAATCGTCATTTTTACTTGATTAAACTGTCAGTGTGTAAGTCTGGGACTTGGGAGTAAACTATCACCGACTCGGAAAGCTCGTACTGCACTTTGCACTGCTATATTAAGATAGGTTCATACTTACGTTATTATGAAGAAACATAGTAAGAAAACCTATATTGTCTCTAAAGGAGAAAATGAAAAAAGGAAAAAAACAACAAGTGGATACATATTTGTCTTTTATTTACCAAATCCTTTTAGAATTTAAAATACGATACGGTTACACATAATATCTTTAAATATTATTACTCCGAAAGCACAGTGGTAATGGGCATGCTTGGTAAAATAAGTGAGGTGTGTTTTAAATGTAAATCAATAAATGATCCAGATTTTAATAATATGTGAAATATGTTAAATATAAGTACTATTTTTAATATATATTTTTAATTTTTATAGCATGAGCAATCCATCATGCACTGATGAGGAAATAATAATGGCATCGAAACAAGCTTACTGTCACGGTTTCATTAAAAATCTACCTAATGTGAGTATTTTTGGTATAGTATATGCCAAACATTTTATATGCAAACAATATAATATATTAAATACACTTCAAAAAAAATGTTAACTATGTACGAAAAAAAACTTGTAACTTATGTATAACGCATTGTGTTTTGTAGGTTGATATATTTTGTATCCACCCCCGGCTCTATATTTTTATTTATACTTACTTAAGTACATAAGAAGTTGTACGTACGTTATTGTAGACGCTAATTTATCTTTTAATCAAATAATTGTTATTTTTGTGATAACAATATAAGAAATAAATAAAAATTAAAATAAAATAAAATTGTTCACTGAAAATTGTTACAACATTATAAATAAATTATAGTGATAAAAGAGTATAAAATAATGGGTATATAACACTAGGGCTACGACACGATGATCGGCGAGCGCGGCGCGCAGCTGTCGGGCGGGCAGAAGCAGCGCATCGCGATCGCGCGCGCGCTCGTGCGCAAGCCCAAGATCCTGCTGCTGGACGAGGCCACCTCCGCGCTCGACTCGCAGAGCGAGGCCAAGGTGCAGCGCGCGCTCGACGCCGCCGCCGCCGGACGCACCACCGTCATGGTCAGCCACCGGTGCGTAGCCACACTCGCCACGCGGGCCTAGTGCGGTTTCCTCACGATGTTTTCCTTCACCGTCAGAAAAGTGGTAATCACTAATCACGTTGAAAATGATTCGTAAATAAAAATATCGGAGCTTCTAGACCCGGATTTGAACCCAAATCACTCGGTTATTCAAATGAGTGCGTTACCACTAGACTACCACTATCTTATGTAGATATACATATAAGAAGAAAATTATCGTGAAACCTGCATGTTTGATAGAAAAGAACCTATCAAGTTTTTGAAAGACATATGTAAGTAGTCAGCAAAGCCACACTCGGCTTTATGAACTATAGTATTAGTCTAATTCATTGAATTTATCCATTGGCCCGTAGTATTGAAGCCTTGAAGGGAAACCCGCACGTGTGATGGAAAGTTCTTATGTTCTTCCAACCGATGCCAGCTACAGCTAAAGCTAGCTAGCAGAGCTAAAATTGAAATAAATCCCGTGCAAAATTTCAAACAAACAGTGCAACCGATTTAACGTAAACACACAAGTATATACAAACTTTTGTATGTACAATGTACTGCTTCACCGAACCTATTTATGACCAAATAACAAATTAATATATAACCCTACGTTCTACATACTATCATATACATAAATGTTGAGATGAACTTATAGAATATTTAATTTTGCCATATTTCATCATCAGGCTATCAACTGTGCTAAATGCAAATAGAATTGTATTCATCGAGAAAGGCGAAGTCGTAGAAGAGGGTACTCATGAAGAGCTTTTGAAGCTGAGAGGTCGCTACTACCAATTAGTGCTTGAGAATGAACCGAGCATTGCGCCGAGTGAAAACACGAACACAGAGAAACGTAAGTATTTAGAAAAAATCAAAAAAAGTTGCATGCAATACATAAATAATATTTGAATTTTGAAATTATTATTATTTTTTTGTTATTTCTGCGGTAACTAATGTATTATTTATAATGAAAATATGAAGTAGCAAAAAGCTAAAAATATTTTTTTAATGTAGGATAAAGGCAATTAATATCTTTTTATAAGAAATGTCTTAACGCTACATTATATACTCGTAGTTGAAAAATAACTATAGTATCAATTTTATAATAATAAAATATTGTTAAACGAATTATAACGAGGTCTTAATATTTAACAATATATTAACAAAATTAACTTATTAGAAAATTATGCGTATTATATGTACCAATAGACAATGATGCTAACGCATCAACATTTAAAAATGGAAACCATTAAACATTTTCATTGGCTTACCGCTTAATAAATAGAGTTCTGCTTAGTAAAATGCTTCAAATAATTATTGATAAAAAGAAATAAGAATATTGCTAAAGTGGATATAAAAATCTGGTATCAAGCACGCTTTCACGGTACATCTGCACGAAGTTAATGGCAATTTTCTTCCAGATAGGTTTCCCAACGTAGAACTAACAAGTTAACTATTAAAAATCCACAGCTAACTCTGATCCAACCACAGATATGATACGAAGAAAAAAGTTACAAAAAATGGTTTCACTGGATTCTATGAAAAGCAACTCTCTTGATGAAGACTCTGGGTCGGAAGATAGTGTTGTTTTGGAAGAGAAGGAAGAAAAAGAGTTCGAACCCACGACCTGGCAGATTCTGAAGTTATGTGAGCCTGAGAAATACTTGATGGCTATAGGAATTATAGCGGCTATAGCTGTCGGCTCCTCTTTTCCATGCTTTGCTATACTTTTCGGAGAGACTTATGGGGTAAGTTTTTCAAATTTTTGTTTTCAGATTATTTATATTTTGTAACGATTTCCAAATATAATTATTTATTAAATTATTATTTTCTTGTTCACATTGTGCTCTTAAATTTTTGTTTTGTGCATAGTTGCTTACTGCCAAGTCTGCTTTACTCTTTCGATTATGGAATTTGTTTAACTTTTGTAAAAAATATTTAATTTTTATATAAAAAAAATTAAACCTTTAAAATTTTATTGTTTTTGGGCAGTTATTGGAAAGTAAGGACGAAGATTACGTCCGCAACGGCACCAACATCATAGCGGTTCTGTTCCTATTGGTAGGAGTGTACACCGGTATCGGCATATTCTTCCAGATATTTATATTTAATATAACAGGCGTGAGACTAACGGCAAGATTGCGGTAAGAGTATTTAATATTATATTTTCACTTATACAATACCTATCATTCTTTGACCATTTGTAATTTTTTTTACATTTTTACAATTAACTTTATACTTAAACTATAAATAAGTTGACTAGTTGGTATAATTGATGAAGGTGCCAGGTGATAAAAATACGATCTAAGTGACAAGCCTAATATATTAAAAAGGAATAAAGTAAAAAAAAGAAATAGGTTCTTTTATAATTTTACTCACACATATTATGAAATTAAAGTTAGGTGCCAAGCTAATTCGATTATGCTTTTTTTGTTATACTTAGAAATAGTTAAATTGGCACTTAGACCCTTCAGATTTACAATCCTTCAAATGATTTTTTCATTTGTATGCTCGTGGTCAATATATTTTAAATTCTAATGATACCTTATAGGTACTAAATTGTAAGAATTTTTAATCGAATAAAAGTCACATAAAAAGTATTTAAAATGTTTTACAGAGTGGCGGCATTCCGGACCATGCTGCAGCAGGAGATGGGTTGGTTCGACAACCCGGTGAACGGCGTGGGCGCGCTCTGCTCGCGCCTCGCCGCCGACGCCGCCGCCGTGCAGGGGGTAGGCTTTACATAATTTATCATTATACTGTGTTCTTCTTTGTCAAAGTAACTCTGTCTGTTTGTCTATCTGTCGAGCTTTCACGCTAAAACTACTAAATTAATTTAAATTTAAAATTTAAATTTTTTTACACAGATAGTCTCGAGTCTGAAAAAAGACTTAAGGTACAGTTACACATGCTCATAAAATGTCATGCTTATTAGCATGCTTAAAACAAGCATGCTCTTCAAACTGACATATTATAAATGTAATTGACTGACACATTATAAATTAAAAACGCTGACGCAATAAATTGAACACACATGCTATTTAAGCACGGGCTGGTTCTTTGGTATTCGACATTCTAGCAAGTTCTCTGCCAGTGTGCAAGTGAAAAATGGAAAACCAAGTGAATTTTCCAGTAGACTTTGACAGTAGCATGCCCAAAAATCACACGACCGTCGAAATTTGAGCATGCTCGAAATAAGCATGCTCATTATTAGCAATGTTTCGACACACATGATTTGAGCACTATTGAGCAATTGCTACTTAGTAAGTAGCAATTGCTCAATAGTGGCATGCTTTCGTGCTAGTTATGAGCATGTGTAACTGTACCTATAGGCTACTTTTCAAGGCGAACAAAGGGCGGTAAGGGGTTGAAATATGGGATGAAATTGCGTATGAAAATTACGTCACTTTAAAAGCTAGAAGCTTGAAACTTAATTTTTAGGCTTTTGATTAGAAAAGTAAGAAAAATTTTATACTAAAGGGGTGCCTATGGACAAACCCGAGCGAAGCGATTGCGAGTCGCTAGTTCTATTTTTCTACAAATTTTACCCAAATCCGCCCAGATGTTTCAGCGTGAATGTGTAACGAACTACTATCTTTCGCATTTGTTTTGTACCTGTAATTGTAACAAGTAGCAATAAAAAGATAAATATTAAATACGTAAATAATTTAATCTCGTATGTAATATGCGATACCTTACGTGCAGGCAACAGGCACGCGCATCGGGGCGTTGATGCAGGCGTCGGCCACCATCGTGATCGGCATCCTGGTGTCGATGTACTTCACGTGGCGCATGACGCTGGTGTCGCTGGTGTCGGTGCCGATGGTGATCGCGGCGGTGGTGCTGGAGGGCCGCGTGCTGGCGGAGGGCGGCGCCGCCGTGCGCGCCGCCGCCAACCGCGCCACCACCATCGCCACCGAGGCCATCACCAACATCAGGACGGTGTCTGCGTTTTGTGAGTGCTGTTTAATACTCTCTTAGATTTACGTGAATATTTGGTATTTTATAGTAAAAATGATATATTGCAGGATTTTTTCCCATGAATCTTGGGTACCAAAAACCATAGTAAATTTAAAAACGGCTAGAATACACGATTGCAAATTTCGGTCAGTATGTACAATAATATCGCTCAGATACTTTCAGTGGTAGGGCAGGAAAAGTAAAGAGTTATAATGTCATGGAAAGAAAAAGTGTAAATTTGTACTATTGAGATTTTCAATGTAATTGAAATAAATTATTGAAATGTTACGGTGCAAGGCGGGGAAGAAGGTGTGCTGGCGCGCTACCAGCAGGCGGGGCTGGGCGCGCGCGAGGCGGCGCGGCGCAGCCTGCGCTGGCGCGGCGCCGTGTTCGCCTTCGGGCAGACGGCGCCGGTGGCGGGCTACGCGCTGTCGCTGTGGTACGGCGGCGTGCTCGTCGCCGACCGACAGGTGCCCTACAAGGACGTCATCAAGTGAGGGTTTCGCTTATCTCTACTTGTAACTGTTACATTAACTAGTAGAGTCTGTAACGTCAAAAAAGAAAGTAAAACAGCTTTTCTTACTAGATTACACTATGAAAGTTAGCTGTATGTGGTAATTATATATTCTTAATTGTATTATATGTAATTAACGAATAACGAGACTTGGAGCGCCATGGCTACACTGTTTTATTGACATCTCTACCATAGTACGATATCATAGCTATCATAGTCCACCGCGCTGGCCTAGTGCGGGTTGGCAGATTTTTCATGTCTTACGAAAACTTGCTAGGTTCTCTCAGACATGCAGGTTTCCTCACGATGTTTTCCTTCACCGTAAGACAAGTGGTAATCAGGATAGAAATGATTCGCACATGAAAATATCAGAGGTGCGAGACTCGTATTTGAACCCGCATCACTCGGTTATACAAGCGAATATAATAAGTATCATCCAGGGTAATCAAAAAAGCATGATGAATGATTATGCAGGGTATCAGAAGCTCTGATATTCGGCGCGTGGATGATGGGGCAGGCGCTGGCGTTCGCGCCCAACTTCGGCGCGGCGGTGCTCGCCGCCGGCCGCGTCATGACGCTGCTGGAGCGCCGCCCGCTCGTCGAGAGCACGCACGCGCCCTCCGTGCCGGAGGACTACGTGAGTTGTTGTCTTTTGTAAAGTAGTTCATTGCAAAGTTGTATGAATATAGTATTTAGTTTAACAGCCAATTTTCCCTTTTTTCAGGCAAATTTCATATTTTTAAGTCTATTTAATTTTTGAAAATTATAATAAAAATAAGTTTGACTAAATCAGTCAGACAGATTTTTAAATTATATGCATACAGTGAATACAATTATCTAATTGGAATATGTTTAACAGCTTAGGATTAACATTTGCTGAAATTAATTCAATTTCAATTTTAATCATATACATTTGATAACTATATAACAATACACAAGACTTTGTTCATTATCATCAACATCATTTCCTTTTCTAAATTTCCTAAGCCGGACTTTTCATAAAGTACTTTTCAAAAACTCTTATTCACATCGAATAAAAGGATTAACTTTTTCCCTATCCCGTGTCCCGAGCCAGATAGCGCAGGGCGAGATCCACTACAAGAACATAAAGTTCCGGTACCCGACGCGGCGCGAGGTGCAGGTGCTGCGCGGGCTGTCGCTGCGCGTGCGGCGCGGCGCGCGCGTCGCGCTGGTGGGGCCCAGCGGCTGCGGCAAGTCCACGCTCATACAGCTGCTGCAGCGCCTCTACGACCCCGACGATGGCAGTGTGGTATGGCGGAGCTTTCTTTTTTGTTGTTTTTTCTTCTTTTCTTTTCCTTGTTTTTCTTTTTTATTGGTTTTTAGGTCTGTTATAAGCACGGAATAGGTAAAAGAAGATGGAACGGTAATGTAAGCGTAACGGCCGCGCCGCAAGTATGATTAAACAATCATACTTCAACCGATTCAGGCGATCACCGCTTGTAGTCCGCGTTTAGAGTGCGTCGAGAACGGAGCTCCGATAAATAGTGTTATAATGCCGTGTTGTGCTATTATTACTTGTAAGACTAAATGTCAGACTTCGAGTATCGACCAAGGAGTACATAACCCTTTCATCGATAGGTCAAAAATATCAATAATATACCTTTAGTTACAAAAATATAACAACGACTACCAAATTCATTACAAACGATATTATTACAATAAGCTAAAACAAACAATATACATTGCTTGCTTTGCATGCGCATATTCAAAGCAACGCGCCATCGTTGTCCGCAATGAATAGCGTCCTTTACGAAACCCACACAGCTTCACCTTCATTCGCATTTGCCTATTATAATTAGTGTTGTGCTTTTGTTGTAAGACAAAATAATCGATAAGAAAATGTTTTTTTTTTGTATGTAATTGATTAATAATGTAATTGACCGCTTTCTATGACCAATATAAAATAATATACAGGGTAATTTAGAAATAAAAATAAATAAACTTATATATGCCTATAATACCTAAAAATATCTCCTGAACATTTGGTAATATAAAAGTCACTATTAGGTTCCCAAAAATCTAAGCTAAAAGTTGTTTTCTTAAAAGAAAACATATTGCTAAAATAATAAATTGGTGGGCGATTGCATATTTCATTTTTTTTATAAAACGTAATTAAGAATTCACCTACTACATATTATGTAACATTAAAAAATATTTATTATTATATTATTAGAAGTTAAACGTTGTTTTATTTTATTTATAATTGAACTAATCTAATTCATTTATAATATAAATTTATAAAATAAACAAATATTATATAAATATTTTAAATAAATTATCGACAAAAATATCGATAACATAATATTTCTTCATTTGTCAACCACTAACGTTTGTTGCTTATGTGTGTGTTGACCAATCAGAGGGCTGCGTTTGAAGCTGCGTATGTGTGTTTATTTGAAAAGTGGCGACAGTGGTTCCCATACAAATTACCCGTTTGGGCCAATCTATTCTCTTTATCTAATCTGTGGTTATAAGTGTGTCAGTGTAGGGTTAATTAAGAGCAAATATGATGATGGGGATATAGTTTGTTGTGGCGGTTTTTTTGTTAAGGTTTTAGGTGTGCTATTTGAAATAAGTTTAGCGTTGATTATCAGGGAATGTGTTTTGCTCTGCTTAGTTCATGTATATTGAAAAAAAATACTTATTATTTAGGGGAGAATGTTGTATTTTTTGTGTCTTTGTTGACTTTTACATGTGTTCCTGATGTGTGTAGAAATTAATGTAGATTTAGGATCAAAGATAAAACTTTGTAAAATAAACCGAATATACATATATACAGGCAAAAAATGCTTTTGTTTAATATAATTGATATTTAACCATATTGAAATACACTTTATTTCTGTACAGCACTTTTTAAATCAAAAATACTTTTTACAAAAACGTAAGAATTAGTAATTAAAGTATGTATATTCGTATGTTGCGCAGTACCTGGACGAGCACAGCATCACGGCGGACATGCGGCTGGCGACGCTGCGCCGCAACCTCGGCATCGTGTCGCAGGAGCCGGTGCTGTTCGACCGCTCGGTGGCCGACAACATCGCGTACGGCGACAACACGCGCGCCGTGCCGCTCGAGGAGGTGGTCGCCGCCGCCAAGGCCGCCAACGTGCACGCCTTCATCGCCGCGCTGCCTGATGTCAGTGATATTCCTTGCGTTTCATGATTGTTGAATATCGCTTTTTCGGAAACTTTTTTCTAATTTTAATTTATAAAGATCAAAGTTTTTAATTTTTTTTAGACTTTTTTCTAGTATCCACTTGTTTAACATTGTATTCCTTTTCACTTTCTGTTTCTATCTCGACGCAATTCTGTAGTCTCTACATTAAAATAAAAAGAAATAATTTGTTATAAATGAAACTCTCTCCCGTGACCCTGATTGCTGTAAAGCATTCGAAACGTCGGGAATTAAAAATCAAAATAAATCCGCGACAAAATCCGAAAAGGTAGTTTCATTTATAATGTCGAATATTCGCGTAAATCTAAGAAAGTATTAAATAATTTATTATTTAAAAAAATATTAGCAAAAAACAAATGAATACGATAATTGCAGAATTTAATTAAGTTAGTGTAAAATGTTTGATTCAACAATGTGTAGTTAACGTGTAGTGGGTGCGCAGGGCTACAACACGCGCATCGGCGCGCGCGCGTCGCAGCTGTCGGGCGGACAGAAGCAGCGCGTGGCCATCGCGCGCGCGCTCGTGCGCAACCCGCGCGTGCTGCTGCTCGACGAGGCCACCTCCGCACTCGACACGCACAGCGAGCGGGTATGAACCATCCTTTTTTGTCTTTATCAGTTTTTTCAATCGAATTAAAAAAAATGTCAAATATCGAGTAAAGTACAAATGCTTGATATACGCATGTTGACAGAACTTTTAACAATTGAATATATAAGTCTTGAACGAGCTTATTTATTTGTCAGATAGTATTTTTTATTTATTTGTGTCAGATAGGCTTGTACAGTGTAAACATTATGACAATTGACATGCTATGTTTAATCACATTTTAATAAATTACCGACAATCCCATTCATATCTTTCTACGATTCTACGTGATAATAGCGAAGCAATCTATGCTCAACTCGCTTTGACACAAGAACTAAATTAACGTGTGTTTATCCCGCCAGGTGGTACAAGAGGCGCTAGACCGCGCGAGCGAGGGCCGCACGTGCCTGATCATCGCGCACCGCCTCGCGACCGTGCAGAACGCGGACGTCATCTGCGTGATCGAGAACGGCGCCGTCGCGGAGATGGGCACGCACCGCGAGCTGCTCGCGCGCGGCAAGACATACGCGCGCCTCTACGAGCTGCAGTGCGGCTTCGTGGAGGAGACCGAGGAGAACCTGCGCGAGGAACAAGACTCTTAGATACAGACTTTGTTCTTTATGTATAGCTTGTCTAATCTAAAATTACGCGCCCTACTTAGTTGTTTAATTTAGATGTGCGAGTGTATTAATAAATCTAAGAACAACCGCTTATTAGCAATACGGTCTACGGCAACTGAATGACCAATTGCAATGGCGTTTATATGTATTGCGTAGTGGGACGCGTCATTTTATAGAAAGTAGACAAGCTTATACATTAGTTGCCTTCTGACATTTTTTTTTTGGGTAATAGGTAGTCCTTATTGAAGATATTTTTTGTTTGAGTCGCTTAGATAAATTAAACCGCAGGTTTTTATACTCATAAGATTATATTATATTATTTGGTTGAATGTAAATACTATAAAGTGTACTGGTATAAATAAGATTGGAAGCGAAAAAATTGTAAAATTTGTAAAAATATAAATTATTGTTTCTTTTTGCTTATTTTAATAAAAGATAACATTACGATTGAACTTTCGAAGCAAAATGTAGTTATATGAAGTAGGTAAATAAAAATGTACAATATATGTTAATCTATAAATTATAATATTGAATTTTTTAGCCAAATGTAATTATTTAAAATTGGGATCCTTATGTTTCTTACTGTCACGTTAAGAAGAAGAATATGCAGTTTATTTCGAGTATTTTACTCTCGACTCGTCCAAGTCGAGAATCTTGACAAATAATCTTATCTAGAGCGGATAACAATAAGATATTTGTATTACAAAATACGATTAATAACGGTATTTTAATATTAAAAATAGCTGTAAATTTTAACTTCCTTAAAAAAGGTAAAATATTGAATTTGATTACCTATTAATTTCTTTTCTAGTCATTTAGTGGGTTAAGTTGTTCATTGGTATACCTACATAATATGTACCAATGTATTGTTCAAAAGAAAATATGATTGGAAGAATATTTTTACTAAATTATGAAATAAATTTTATTTATTGCCATATGTATATTATCCATGATCTTAGATATGTGATATGTATGAATTTCTCTGTAAATTTATTAAGAATTTTATGATGCTTAACGGTGATATGTGATTAACGGTGGTAGACCTCACAAAATATAAACAACGCAATCTATGAATGTACAATAATCTGTTAAAGTTACAAAAAAAGTCATTGCAACATTTCATTTTCCTAGATCAACGCCATCTATTGATTAACATTAAACTAAATTTATAAGGTGAGACTCGATGGCCGTACCAAAAACTATAAATACCAGTTCTACGAATGATACCAGTATTTATTTTTTTATATTATTAAATATAAAAATAATCCACCTAACTTTAAAAACCTCTATAACTACATCCCTTACATTCCTTTAGTAAAAGACGTTACCTTTAAGCCTTAGATTTTATTTAACCTACGAATTCCAACTACCTTTTTTTTTTTTTTATAGTTCATAACCCCTGGGGGTTATGTGGCGACTCTCCGGACGCATCCGGCATACCCACTAAAACCCAACTCCCAAACCCCTGCCGCCATGAATGGGACGCCACGGGATCGCTTTCGCATACAACCGCAACGCCCCGACGGTTGGCCGAAGCCACCAACATGAGGCCGCCCTGAAAAGGGCAGCCTCAATATGGGAAGAATTTACAACCACAAAGGACTGCTCCGAAGTCCACCCCAACCATCCACAGGCCAGAGAGTCCCTGGAACAGCCCTAAAAACCGCGACAGCAGGAGAAGAGGATGCGGCAACGCCGACACTCCTCCTCCCCCGCCTGAACTAGACCACAGAGGGCGGGGAGAATTGTGAATTCCACCCACCCCCCGCAGCCCAGCCCCACCAGCACCGAGTCCTCCCTGACCACCCACTGGCCAAAGAGTCCCCGGTGCGAACCTAACACCCACAAGTGGGCACCCCCCCGGCACCGAAGGGAGGGGGGGTCCTACCCCTCCCAACGTGCCAAACCCCTCGCCAGACACAGGACCACCAGAGTGGCCCCGCTCCAGCCGCCGTACCGACAGGCTAGTCCCGCCAGTACGGCCCGCACAGTGCCTAACCGCCATTTACAGCGTAAACGACAGAGGCACCGGCTACCACCACGCGGGAGACTCGGCGCCCGCCTGACGCCGCTCCCTAAACCCCCCCCCCCCCCTGGCTGTTGGTCCGCGCCGGATTGCTCCGGTACCACCCCCGCCGCACTCAACCTAGAAGGTGCAGGCTGCCAGCGTGGCACAACTCAGGGCCGCACTCAATTAAGGTGCTTGCCACTGAGGAGTACCACCCCCGCCGCACTCGACTAGGAGGTGCAGGCTGCCGGCGTGGCATTCCCCTATCCGCCACCCGGGGACGCGTCCGGTAGGAGTCAGCCTCTCCCCCGGACGAATTCCAACTACCTAATCCATTTGTTTTAAATAATGTAGATTATATAATGTTATTTTTAAATTGTTATTATTAAATTGTTTATTTTAATCAAGATTTCAATGTGTACACCTTATAAACAACTTATAGAAGACACTTATAGAAGACAACAATATATTATGTATGATGTGTTAGTTAGGTGAACTAGACTTGTTTTTTAAATAAAATTAGATATAAGTAGCCATTGTTACTAAAGTATATGTATATATATATATATATATATATATATATATATATATATATATATATAGATTAAAATAATAATTAATTTTAGCTGATATGTGCCTTCATAACAATCATGTGTCTTTACATGCCTAATATAATTTGCATATAATTAGATTACTGTGTGGTTTAAAATCGATATAAATTGCTTTAATTTTGTTTAGCATTTCTAGCCTTAACGAATCGAGCTCAATATAAAATTGTGATTGACATATTTTTGTATAATCTGGACGCCGTTGTATTTAAATAGTTGTAATGTAGGCTTATGAAATATATTGTGGAATTTAAATTTTTCTTTTATTTGTTAACTTTATCCCAATTGTCTTATTATATTTACATTCATACGAACTTATTTTTAAATAAATAATAAAAAAGGAATAGCTGTTCGTTAGTCTAATAATTCTTTTTTGTTTTGTTAGAATTTTTCTCAGGGATGATTTAAAATTATAACAAAATAGTTTCCATATTTGTCTCGCAAAAGAAATCAGATGGAAAATTGGAGTTGAGAAATGTTTCAACGGTTAGTAACCAACCGTTTAAAGACTTAACTAACCGTTTAATCTAAGGTTTAAACTTAATTAGAAATGAACTTGAGAGAACAGAGTGAGCCGCTTGTTAAAGATTAAAAAAAACTTAAAATTTTAAAGACGTGTGTTCTCGGTATTTCTTCGCTCGTGTGTCTGATAAAGTGGATTTTGTATTTTTAATATTATGTACAAGCAATGCCACCTTTTGAGAAATCTTTTTTTTTAATTCTATACTACTAAATGAAATGTGTTTTACTCATCATAGACTGTGACCTGTTTCATCAAAATCCGTGCTTTCGATTCAACATAACAGAGTAAACTTATCAGTTTACACATTTGTGTAGAATTTGTAAAATACTAAAGAGGTGTTAAATAAATAAAAAGTCAATTATATAATTATTTCTTTAATAAATATCTACCCTTAATCATAAAACAAAAGTGCTAAAGGATACGTACATATGTTTGATTAATGAACAGGCAGTTTCGCTTACGAATGTATAAATAAAACAAAAAAAAACATTCAAAATAAAATGACATTCAAAACATGTAGATATAAAAGTTAAATTCATTATTATAACATTTATATACTATAATTATCGTGTTGGTAACAATTTATCTAAATTTTCTATAAGATCTATTCTTCAGAAGCAATAATATAATAATATCATCCCGCTAGTTAAAAACAAAATGGCGGAATGGAGACTTTACAAAATGGCGACCGACATGAAGATATAACAAAAAATAACATTTTATACCATTACTCAAACATATTGGAACGATACAAAACCCTCCCTTACTATCCCGCGAAGGATATAACGTGAAGATATGTACATATTTAAAATCTGACAAGTGAAATTAAAAAAAAACATTGATCGTTTGCAAGTTGAATACTAACCTATATCACATTTCCATGAATACCCATTTTTCATAATCTGAGATTGTAAAACATGTTTTATAATATTTAATTTTGAACACAATCACATATACTGTCACAATTTAAAATTTAACAGCGGGATAATGGCACTTTCGTTCATTTTATTTACGTGGCATAACTTCAATGTGTTTTAGGCCAGCGATGGGACTCACGCCGCGGATCTCGGGGTCATAGTTCTTGTAGTAGATGTCTCCGGAGAGTTCTTCGATACCGACTTCAGGGTCTGTTTTAGATCGTTTTGTTGCTTCATCCACTTCCTTTCGTACTTTAGCGTCGATTTCCTGCAAAATAAACAATAAAATTTTAGAAGTTATACTTATTTTTGTGCGTTTTGTATAAGGAATGATAAGAGTGATTTTTAACCATCTCCTAATCCAATATGGCGGACGTTACAAAATGGCGATTTATCATTTCTATGACCCTAATAATAGTCGAATAAAAGAACTTAGCCTTTTATATTTTTTGTCTGTGGCCGCATCAAGAGAAAACAGCTGGAGAGATTTTAATGAAATTTAGTATCATGGTAGCTGGATATCCGGATCAACAAATAAGATATGCTTTTTATTGTGTCAGAATATCACTTTTATAAGGAATCCATGCTAACCGTTATAAATATAATAAATATGTTGGGACATTATTACAACAGCGCCATTTAGTTCCGTGGTAAGCTACGAAGCTTGTATTACGGATACCAGATAGTTGATATACTCCGCATATAAATTTTAAATACATTCATACTATAAATAGAAACACCCATGACTGGATTACAAACATTCTCTCAATGCTTAGCAAATAAATGCCCCAGCGGGTCTCGAATCTGCGACTGCTGGCGCAGAAAGTAGGGTTGCTAACGACTGAGCCAAACGTGTCGTCAACCGTTAAAACGTACCTAGTCGATAATATGTACTATATCTTTGATACCTATGACTGACGTACAAACATTCGTGTCCAACGGGAATCAAACCCGCGAGCACCGCACAGCAAGTCATTACAACCAGAGCCTAAAAGCCGGGTCCCACGGTCTGCTTTCCCACATGATGGAGTGCAGAATATCAGCCAACAGGCCCCACCAGGCCGGCACAGGCCATGGGAATGACTCAGTACGGGCCGCGACAGGCCTACACAGGCGGGGCAACGCCTGGCGCGGCCTGCCGTGGGACCCTACCGTAAGACACCAAAGCAGATACCTTGAGCTGTTCCGGCGTGGCCAGCTCGTGCGACAGGATCTTGTCCTTGAAGGATGTGATGGGGTCGCGCGTCTGCCGCACCTCCTGCACCTCGTCGCGCGTGCGGTACGACGTGCCCGGGTCCGACATCGAGTGCCCCGAGTAGCGGTACGTCTCCATCTCCATCACTAGCGGCCCTGTTTGTAAAAGTATTTTTAAAAACAAGCTTTAAGTGATTTAAAGACAATTAACTTACAATATTACGTTGCACAATATAGATTTTTAAATAAAATTTAAGTGTCTGTTTGTAATTTCAAATTAACAGCTTTTCACTAAATGCATATAAAAGTATATTATATGGTACTTAAATCGAAAAATCTAAGTAAAAATTTTGTTTGTCTGTCGGTTTGTTTCGGCTAATCTCTGAAACGGCTGGACATATTTTGACGGGGCTTTGTAAGTAGCTAATGTTATAAGGAATAAGAGTAGGAGTAGGGCGCTTCTTTTATTTTACAAATTTTATTTATTTTAATTACGGGACGAACTTTTGTGCTACAAACTTAAAAATTGTCAGGGAGCACCTAGGGACGAACCCGAGCGAAGCGAGGTTGAGTCACTAGTTTATTATAATATAAAAAATTGTCTTAGATTGATTGTTGATTAATTGTTTGTTTTTACCTATTTGATAAAGAAAACACATTATTTTGCTAGAATTGCTTATCTATTTATATAATAATAGATCAAAATAACAGTGTTTTCCTAAATGCATATGGAATTACACACACTATACTTACTACACACTTATACACAAATAACTTACAGGAGAAACACATTTTTTTTATTTTTTGTTCCGTATAATCTCTAAAAAAAAACGGCTGGCCCGATTTCGACGAGACTTTCACCGACACATACATCACAACATCCCAAGGAAACCGCGGATGAATCGCTAGTCATACCTTTCCCGCTGGTGCAGTAGTCGATGGCGAAGCGCGTGGCCTCGCGCGCCGCGAGCACGTCCATGCCATCCACCCACACGCCGGGCACGTAGTCGCCGCGCGAGTAGTACTCCGTGCTGGCCGAAGCGCGGTCCACGCTCGTGCCCATGCCTGCGACGTGCACGGTAACATATTATTACAATACTAGCGGTGCCCGCGGCTTCGCTCGCGCTAAGAGTGAATAAAATAAACATTTTTGCTTATATACTGTTACTTATAATGTACCAAGGACTGATTCCCCATTTAAAGTTCTGGCCCTCTTAATTTGTATTGTAGAGCATTATTGCAGTGTCACGCAAAATATTTCAATAGAATTAAATTTCCCATACAAACTTAGCCACCCCCTTTAACCCCCAATGGGGGTGAATTTCGAAAAACCCTGAAATACGTGTTTCATCATTTGTACTAAAAAGCATTAATTCAAAGTTTCATGCAAAAATGTGCAATAAAAATATTTTTCTCATACAAACTTTGCCACCCCTTTTAACCCTTTTAGGGGTTGAATTTCCAAAAAATAATATGCCTATTTCCTTCTCATGAATGCAAACTATCTACATACCAAATTTCAGCAAAATCGGTTGGGTGGTTTAGGCGTGAAAAGGTAACAGACAGACAGACAGAGTTACTTTCGCATTTATAATATTAGTATGGATTTAATATTATATATAATTCGCATCACGTAAAAAGAACGCTGGAAGAAAGTGGTGGGGGGGTGTTTGCGCATGGGTACATTCGCGCACGAAAGTACTAGGCCTATTCTTTTATTTTTGAAGTAGCCTTTCGATAACGACGTATTATATTGGTTAATGGTAGGTAGTAGGTACATTGAAAAATATATTAGAAGGAATATAATTAAATAGAAGTCTATTAATTAATAAAATATGCTTGATTTAGTGTAGAATATTTAATCTACTTTCAAAAAATTCCTTTAATATATTGTTTAAAATTGTTAACTGCATAATCATCAAGCTCTCTCTTTATAAAACAAAATACGTCAAAATATTTTTTCTCTCTTTTCTATGTAAAATAATTTCGTAATTAAAAACTTTAGTGCACGCGATGGTGTTTCGAACTGACCAACCAATAGCGAGCCGGCAAGCGTGCGGCGCGTGCACTCCCCCCGCCGCCCCGCGCCAAGCCTCATACCACCAAATTGGCCTATAAATCGTCTCTGCGCAGCTTGACAGCCAGCGTTCTTTTTATATGCCGTGAACTCTACTATATATTCGACGACATGTTTGGCTCAGTTGGTAGTGACCCTACTTTCTGCGCCAGCGGTCGCGGGTTCGAGTCCCGCTGGAGGCACTCATTTGTTGAGCACGAATGTTTGTACTCCAGTCATGGGTGTTTATATTTATAATATTATGTATGTATTTAAAATTTATATGTGTAAGTAGTATATCAACTATTATCCGTAACACAAGCTTCGTAGCTTACCACGGAACTAGATGGCGCTGTTGTAATAATGTCCTAACATATTTATTTTATTTTTTATTTATATAACTATACTATAACTACTATCAGTTACTGCCTTATTTGACTTAAAAGGGTAGTTTTTCAGGGCATGACATATTATAATTATATTGAAGTATCTTAGAAACGGCTCTGATAATTTGGATCAAATTTTGTATTCCGATGAGATTCTGCTTATTAAGTTAATGTGATTTAGTAAGTCTAGAAAACGCCATTTTCCACAAAAATAATTTCAGATTTTCATTTAGAGCCATATTGTAAACTAGGTACCTACTGAACGATCGCCTACAGCGAGCGGACCTTATTCGCGGACTCCCAGATATGTTGTGTTTATAGATCGATATAATAAAGTATCGATAAATAGTATAGAACAAAATAATATATACATTAACATCACGTATAATAAGCGACGTATCCAAATTGAAGACTTTTATATACGTAATACATAATAATTTTGAAAATACTTCATATAAGTTATGCTATACTACTACTAACACTAACTAAACTTACCATATCCATTATTCTCGCAAACAAACACACAAGGCAGGTTCCATAGCTTGGCCATATTGTATGCTTCGAATAGTTGTCCCTGGTTCGCGGCACCATCCCCGTACAACGCGAAGCAGACTCCACCGTCTCCTAAGTACTTGTGGGCAAAGGCTATGCCAGCACCGAGAGGCACCTACAAACGAAACTTATACTTATCAATATGAAAGGATTTTATCTATATATAATATAATAAAATAATAAAATTCTTAGTCAAATGTATATTGAATTTTTTTTAAAAATCGAATTGAGAAAGTCTTTTTTATTGATAGGGCAGAGTGTATAATTTTTACATCTTTGCCTATTTTTCGGTGACCGCATAACGACAAAACCACTGGACTGATTTTGATGAAATTTGTTGTGATGATAGACCCGGGTCAACGATGTACGATATTTTTCAACCGACTTCCAAAAAGGAGGAGGTTCTCAATTCGTCTGTTTTTTTTTATGTTTGTTACCTCAGAACTTTTGACTGGGTGAACGGATTTTGATGATTTTTTTATTTGAAAGCTGGTGCTTCTCGTGTGGTCCCATTTTAATTTCGTCCAGCATTGACAGATTGACATCCATGAGAAAACCATATAAATCTTAAATTTGCATTAAGTATGTGCGCGACAAATGGACGAATAACTCAATATCACGCTAAGCGATTTTGATGATTCTTTTACCGCAATAAAATTTCTTATCTCCAAGAAATCTATACTAGTAGTTAAAGGAGACGAACCCGAGTGAAGCGAGGTTTCATATAGGTTTATTAATATTATACCATTTTTTTAAGATATTTGCATAATGAGGAGCTTATGTGGCCTGGCCTTCAATTACGACATCTTCGATGTCTAATTCTGAGATTATAGCTTATAATTCTAACGAAAATTAAGGCGCCATATCGTTAATGTTGTTTACGCAAAAAACTATTTATTAAGGCTTTCATATCTCAATTACATATTCGTACTGTGATTGCAGGCTTTGAAAATAAATAATGCTGTTAATACTGCGGATGATGAGTGTTGCTATATTTTATAAATAACTTGCGACTCTAACTCATAGACCATAGTGAATAAGCTAATAGTTAATTTAAATCTATTTGGCGACACGTTTGGCTCTGTTTGTAGTAACCCTACTTGCTGTGCCGGCGGTCCCGGATTCGAGTCTCGCTGGCATTTCAATTGTTGAGTACGAATGTTTGTACTTCAGTTATGAGTGTTTATACCAATTATATGTATGTATTTAAAGTTATATTTATGTAATTGTATCAACTATCTCATATCCGTAACACATGCAGCGTAGCTTACCCCGGAACTAGATGGCACTGTTAGTTATAATGCCCCAACATATTTATTTATTTACGTATCAGTAAGACTTACTTCTTAAAAATCTTATATTGCTCAATTTAAAATCGAATAACGTCTTCAACATTTCACATGACTTGTCATAGAAAAAATATACCTATTAATGTAAAGTAGGTACAGTATACGTACAGTATACATAAGTATAAAAAATAAGCTATCAGATAATAAAAAAAAGACTAACCTGAGCACCGACAATACCATTGCCGCCATAAAAGTTGCGTCCATACAAATGCATAGAACCACCCTTGCCTCTGGAACATCCACTGTACTTGCCCGTCAATTCGGCAAGCACGCCAAGCACACTGACCCCCATGAGGTGGGTCCACCCATGGCAACGGTACGCCGTGATCACAGAGTCAACATCACGCATTGCCATTCGCATACCTACTGCTACCGCCTCCTGACCTGAAAGAAAAAAAATTGTATCCCTATATACCTAGTACAAATAGGAGAGTGGACTTTGAGAGGAACATTTGGCTTTTTTATGTATCTTTTAAATATATAAAAGCGAAACGTCATTCTATCGTCACGAAATATCGTAAACCGCTTAAGGTATAAAGATGAAATTTGGCAGGAAGGTTAGAACGTCGGCTGGCCGCTAAGAACGGATTTTGTGACAGGGCCCGACAGGGCCCGATTAAGGAGGTTTAAGGGCTCTCGCAAGTTTGTATGAAAGTCTTTTATGTTTTGTCTACAAACTTTAAATTTGGCTGGGAGCACCTAGGGACGAACCCGAGTGAAGCCAGGGTGAATCGCTAGTAATTTATATTAATGAAGGCTTGGGGGTAGGATAGCAGTTACCACAAGAAGGGTCATGTTGGATTCAAGAGAGTCAGTAAGTCACTACACAACATTTTTTTAACAGGAGTAAAATTTTTGTAAAATCGTAAATTGACGATTGTTAACAAAATTTGGTTCTATGCAAGACATTATGTAATACATATGTATAATATAGAGTTTACACACAAAAACTTAAACATAAATGGGCTGGTCACATTGTAAGACAGAACAACAGATGGACTAAAAAAGAGTCCTCTTGGTTGGGACTGCTTGTTAATCAAAAACGAGGCAGACCATACACACGCTCAGAGGACGAGATTGTGGGTATAGCCAGATTACACTTGATGGATGTAATGCAGGATAGCGATATTCAAATAATATGTTTCTGATGTTATGTGTCAGTTTTTATATGAAATGTTATTCAGGAGCGAACAACCTTAGACATTAATAATATTCTTATTAGTATGCATGTCATATTTGTACATCAGTTTAATAGTTAATAATTTAGTTTTTTTTGTAGTCTCTAGTAATTTTCTGTCATGTCATTAATTTTTACATTTCTTTAATAGTTAATAATTTAGTTTTTTATTGTACATTATATTGGATTGAGATAATCCGTTTGGTTTAAAATTCTCAGTAATTTATTTTGAGGTAATTTTTTAATATTTGATTTGACAGCAGTATCCCATATGTAAACAAGCAGTTATAAATTTGCCTTTGGTTTTTGTAAAGTATTATAGATTATAATAGCACAGAGAAAGAATGTGATGTCTCATAAGTCATACTACCAGAATCAAAACAAAGTATTTTTAAGAGTTTCATTATTCTTTCTTTATTGACTACTAGTTCTTGAAAATGTCCAAATTGTTTTTTTTTTTGCTTAAAATATAATATAGAGACCAAGACACTGAGATCAAGATATATTAATATAAGTAAATTAAATTTTAGCCTTTAATTATGTTGTGATTATTAAGTCATCTTATTCTACAAAATAATGAAAAAATATGTAAGTTACTTATAGTAGTTGTCCTTACCATATGATAATCTAAAAAAAATCTTCTTTATCTTTATACACTTAGATAAAGCATTTACAACATGATGTGATTTTAGTGATAAAACTTTATTTTTATATCATACTTATTTCATCTTGATATAATTTATAGGGTTCCATACATACTTAAAAGGAAACAAAGAACCTATAGAATCATTTCTTTGACTGTTTGTCTGTCAAGAACTTTTTAATTGTTTGTAATGAAATATTCATACTTCAGTCAGTTAGACTTGTCTTGACTTGAGACCCTCACTGTCAGTTAGACTTAAGCTAATCTAATTTATAACATAATAATAATAATAATAATAATAATATACTTTATTGTACACCACAAAAAGAAACAGAAATACATCAAAAGATACAGAGAAAAGATGCACATCAGGCGGCAAACATAATGAACTTTATGAACGAAATTTAAAAAGTAGGTAACTTTTCATAAAATGCTAATGGATGTTTAGCTTCATATGAAGTTTTATTTGATTTTAAAATAGATTATTGTAAGAGAAGGTTTACAATATAACAATATAACTGTTGTATAATATCATGGACATTGAAAATTTCCAAAAAAATGTATACTAATAAAAACTGTCAAAAATTAATTGATCAAAATAAAAAAGTACCTGAATACAAATGACAGAAACCACGGATAATCTTTTCTTTATATAGATTGCCTGCTGCAGTTTCAATTCTTCTAAGGACTGCAAGTTTTTCATACATGTTAAGTGCATCTTCAGCTGTCAAAGAGGCTGTTGTAGCCGGACCTTTATCCAACTTGTGGAGTTTGAAAGGCTGAAATAAAATAGTAAAATTATAAATAGTATCATTATCATAAACAGTAACAATAAAATATAATAAAAATAAATTATGTTACTATTAAAAATCGAAGCGATCGAAAATATTTTAATCAAAATCACAAAACTAATTTATCAATATTCAAATGAAAACAACACTAGACTTGACATTTTGAAGGTTATGTTACATAATTATAAATAAGTTGAAGTTCCTTTTAAAAATTTGATTTTATTTCCCGCCGTCCATTTCTATCTAATACCAAGGACCAAAGCTTTATTTTTTAAACTTATTTAAAAGTATTGTAATTTAATAAAAACTCACTTTTATTTCGAATGAAGCCTCTGATTTTGTACTGAATTTTGCGTTCGCGGTGACAGATACTGGGGCGGCTGCTTTCTAAAATCAAAACACGGATTTATTTTTTTTCAAAATCCGACACTAATAACAAAAACAGTTCTTTTTAAAGAAACTTATAGCAATAAGCCCACCGTGATTGTAGATCCGCCGAAAACCTTAATTGCAGATGGAATTAACTTGCTCATCTTTATAAGTATTTCTTCAATAAAACCCAGTTTAATTTACAGTAATTCAATTACTTGAATATTTTAATTTTAATAAGATTAAAATCTCTTTTTCGCCGACCCCAGATGTACCCAAGTTCCAAAACCACCTAAGTTAAATAAAAATTAAAATACGATTGACGCAGGCAGGATGACATCTCCTGACACATGTCAATTGTCATATTAGGACAAAAGGTCATTTGCAATTGACCAGAAATTACGTATAATGTATTTTATAATCATAATAACTGAAACATAAAAGTTTTAAAAAAAGTTTTATGTTTTTAAGAAAAAATAAAATACTATTTTTAAAAGTACTTGTGTAGAATTTTGTAAAAAAATATTCGCAGGTAATTCTAGAAGTTTCGATTTCTCAACTGAGAGAACAGTGACATGAGCATGACGTCATATCATATTTCACAATTCACAATAATTCCAATTTCCAAACAAAAGTCAAAAAGTCAAGTTCTTAAAAATGTCGTTTCATGCTGCTAATGCTTATTAACTGCTTAGGAGATCCGAGATCGTGACATATATATCGGGCGAACTTTTAATTGTTTCGTCATTTCTCTACATATTGAAGGTGCCGTTACACCTAGAAACTTTAAATACTTTTTAAAAGAAATCCCTGACAATGGAATTTCCTCATATTGGAAAGAATTGTTCTCATAAATCATGCAACAGACTAGGTAAGTTCACAAGTTGTGTATAAAGCTTATTGCAGTAAAGGATAACATGTTAAATATATAGTGATAGTCCCATAACGAAATATAAGTCTTATGAAGAAACTTCTTTTGTTTTCCAGATTTCCTGCCTGTGAAATGTGATGCTTGCAAGGAAGTGTATTGGTAATATTTTTGTGGTTTATGTTTAGTACTTTTTTATTAATTGCTTGTATTTAAAAATTCTTATAATTATATTTTTACTGTTAGCTATGTAGTTGATTATTAGTATTACTTTGAAGTTTTTCAAATTACAATCTCACCTACAAAAATGTGACTCATCACTTACATTTTCAGATCTTTGTAAGAAATGCTATTAGTTAGAAAATATGTAATAAATGTTAGAAAATATTAAATTTTTATATTTTTATTTCAGTTCTGACCACTTTGCATATGTTAAACATGACTGTCCAGTCTCTAATACACGAGATGTTCAAGTGCCTCAATGTCCATTATGTGGATCACCAGTTCCTGGGAAAAGAGGGGAGCCCCCAGATGTTGCAGTCGGTGCTCATATAGATAATCAATGTACTTCAGACCCAGCTCGAGTGAGGAGAAACAAGGTATACTTTTTTTAACCTCAGGAAAAGCATTTACACATTTCCACCTGTAGAAATAGGTGGTTATGTGCGACTCACTGTCAAGCCATTACGACTCACTTAAACAACAGGGGGCTGCTCTGCAGTCCACTCTGTTATCACAGAAGTACCTAGAGTAACCCGCATGACACACCACCAGTTGGCCACCACCTTATTCGTTTCTTGGCTTCACAGCATGTGAGATTTCTGTATGCTACTGTGACCGCAACCCTATTTCACATACTATTTTGTCTGGCCCTCTTATGCATCAATATCATTGTTTATTTATCAAAATCAGTACAACCATTATAGACATTAGTCTGAACAAACAGACAGACAAAATTTTAAAAACAATTATTCTTATTACAGTATATTCTTTCATATATATTTAGAAAAATGCTGTTAGTATCTGCATACAGAATTTTCTTTTTCATGAATATTCTGTAACTCTTAACTAATATTCCAATGTCATCTTTCTTCACCTTGTCATGTTCCTAAAGTCACCTAATTTCTGAAGTGATGTCGTCGCATTTCTGAAGCTGCTAAATCCATATAAGTAATGCAAGTATAATGAAATGTATTCATGCAATGTTATAATTGGCAAAATGTTTCAATCTTCCAGGTATTTACAAACAGGTGTTCATACAAGGGATGTAAGACGAAAGAAATGGTGCCGCTCGTATGTGGAGAGTGTGCACTCAATTACTGTCTCCGACACCGACATGCTGCGGACCATGCGTGCGAGGGAAAACTAGCAGCTAAAAGACGACAGGCTGCGTGAGTATACTTTACCAGATTATATAATAAGTTTTGTCTGACATCAAATATGAGGATTTTATACTACATTTTTTTAGTATGGTAACAAAGTGTTTGGAGTTTGGAAGAATAACAAAACTGCAACAAACTTTTTACAATGTTTTATAAGCTAAGATATAATATAGTAATGTTTAAATGACAAAAAAAAATCTAACTTCAGTTTCTTTTTTTGAAATGGGCAAATATAACATATTATGGCAGAACATAAAAAAGGATTTTATACCTTTTTTATGTTTCATATTTACTGATCAGTTAAATAGATCCCTAGTGTGTTTTAAACACATCTTAAAAAATAATCTTTATAATTATATACAAAAATATTCATTGTATAATGCTACACTACACTTATGTCTTGGCTTTATTTGCTTGAACCTAGGCGAAGATCGGCAGGCCTACAGTAATTTATTTACTAATCACCATATTAATAAAATATTACAGTGAGGCAGCAATGGCGCGTATGAGAGCAAACGAAGTAAAAATACCAAATAGAACACCTACTGTCCCCGTGACTGCTTTCAGTGAAGTGCAAGGGAATATGGTATGTTTTATCAAATTTCTATAAGTAATAAAATAAGTATGATTTAGACATAGTTCTTATGATCTACATAAGTTCTTGTGATCTATAATACCTAATAATAACATTATATTTAATACCTCTTATAAATAGGGTAGACATGCATCATGGCAAGATACTATACAAAAAGTTTTTCACTATCTAGTGTCTGTATAGTACGATTTTAACTTAATGGCGGCTCGGAAGTTAGCTGCGAGTGCAGGTACGCGCATGTACAGTCAAGTCGACGTCCTGCTGATTGCCTGATACGTAAAAATTGCGATCTGCGCATCGGAACGTACGATGTTCGGAGCCGCCATTAAGTTTGAATCCTACTATACCTACATATTTACAGTTATATAACTAGCGACTCACCCTTGCTTCACTTAGGTTCGTCTCTAGGTACCCCCTTTATTATAGTTTTTGTAAACTTTGAACGCCTTAGTTATTTATACCTTATCAAAAGCCAGAAAAATAAGTTTTAAGCTTCTAGCTTTAAAAGTGACGTAATTTCCATACAGACTTTCGTTCTCTACCTAATTCCACCTCCTTGAAAAATAGCCTATGTTCTTTGGCTCTATAATATCGTTGAACCAAATTTCATTTAAATTGATTCAGTAGTTTTAGCGTGAAAGCGCAACAGACAGACAAACAGAATTACTTTCACATTTATAGTATTAGTAAGGATTATTATCTATGAATATAAAAAATATATTCCCAATATTTTTTTTGACAACACTAAAGGTAATCAAATGCTACTAAACAAAATATTAAAAAAACATATATTTTTGTACCTTTTTATATATAGATATTATATATTTTTTCAGACTGAAGACGAAGCGTTAGCTCGAGCACTAGCTCTATCAATGCAAGAACAAAACACAAACATACATGCAAGAGACACAGACTTTGCCCGCGCCCTCACCAGGCAACGCGTCGGCGGCGAACAAAACTCAAGATGCTCAGTATCTTAGCATTGCTACATATAACCTGCTATTATAAAGGTCACAGATTCCAAAAATATATTGACTTATCTATAAAAGGTAATAGAAAACTTTAAAATGTATAAAGACGACATCACACTGGTATAAATGTGGCTAATGTAAAGGTTGGAGGTTCCAAAATTACAGAATTGATTCCATAATTGTTAATAGAAATACTTAACATGTGTAAAAATGACATCACACTGTTATAAATGTGAAATTTTGTGTGTTAATGCCTTAACAATAATAGCTCAATGAGTTTGTGATAGCTTATGTCCAAGATAATTGACTTTTGTCATCATAGCTTAATCTCTAGGGTAATAGAAATACATAAAGATGTCCAATCTTGCTGTAGATGGAGAATTAAATAACTCAGATTATGTAGTTTGGAGAAAATCGCCATTTAAACTAAAATAAACAACTTGTTTTATGTAAATTATTAAACACTAGTATAAATGTATTGTATAAATGTAAGAGTTGATTATTTTTCTTCTACTGTTTATTTCAATATATTTTTTAATATTTTGAATACAAAAATGGATATATTTCTGAAACGGGACAAGATATGGCCATACTTATTAGACCAAATTGTGTCTTTTTTTGGGTGTTACGAAAATGATTAATATCAATTTGCCTTGCCTAAAAATTTATTTAGTTTTCCACCTACACAGACGGCATGTCATTCCTACTACATACTATATATCTATAGATAACTTTCTATTGTCGATACCGCTAATAGAAAAGCTTGTCTAAGGCGAGAGCTTATCGAGGCATATATTGTTTGCATTGAACCAAAGGCATCACTGTTTAATTAAATGAAAATGCTCCATAATGTAAAGTTATAGTTTCCTTTATTCTGTTTTAGACAAATGTTCTAGTTAAACTATTTTAGACGAATTGTTACATGACTGGTTAAGTTTAACTAAATACATCAAAATAAGTAATTTTTTTCGACTTTTTAGAGCAATTGTGATCCCAAGAACAAAGTTAATTCACGAAAAAATTCGCAAGTTACTTTTTTTAAGTCTTACCATACACGACGATTTGTATTACTTTAATTTAATAATTTTTAATATGGCCATATAACATCTTGATCGCTATCTATGAAAATAAAAGTAAAAAGAATTGATTATTGCAAAGCACAATATTGTAACTCGGTATGAAAATAATTTGCAACAAAATAATTATTCCAAACTAAAATATTGTGTTACAATGTTGTTCCTCGCACGCGTTGTATGTACATAAAACAAATAGTATTTAGTGGAAACAAAGTACATTTCGTAAGTATGGTGCTATGGGTTAAGATTAAATTATCGACATATACTGTACATTAGAAAATGTGTCATTATATTTACGATTATATGGAACATTCAATTAAAACATCACTATATTATGTAATAAAATCATCAATGAAAGTAATTGTAAAAATGTAATTGTAATATAAAAATATAATTTGTTGTATGTTTTTATGTTTGAAGAATTAATTATATATAATAAATTCAAGACCAAAATATACATTAAGAAAGTCCACATAATTTGTAAGATTTTTTTACTTTAATTTATTGATATATTCATTTTCATTTTTGTAGAACTTTAAATCTGTGCAGTTGAATATTATTATCTAAAGCAATTTAAATGTATAAAAAATTAAAAAAAGCAATATAAAATTAATCTAAAAAAATTAAATTATGCGTAGTGTAAAAAATATAAAAAAATGTAAAAGTAAGTAAAAGGTAAACTTTATATTTTTTAATCACATACTACACACACCCTGAGAGGTGAGGAGAGGAGAGGAGGAGAGGCTATGTCCAACAATTTACTGAAAAGTGCTGATGATAACTCCTATTTAATAATTTAATAAATTTAGTTATATTCCTACTAAATATTTTATTGTAATCAGCACAAATGACACGCTTACAAAAAATAAGCAAAAAAAAATACTTCAATTAATATTTTCATAATTCCTCTCACAATTATATTTTAAATTGTTTACTTCACTATTTATTTAAAATATAAATATATTGGTTAAATAAAACATAATATATAAAAGTAAATGTATTTTATTTAATAACAACAATTTGGTATAATTAAAGCTTAAAAATATTGCACAATTGAAAAATTAAATCATTTTCATTCTTATACATAATATAGTAGTATTATCCTCGCACTAGACAAAAGTAGTCCAGTAGTAATCTGCTGGCTTGAGTAACCAAGTGAAATAGGTTCAAACCTGGGTCGCACACCTATAATGTTTTCATGTGCAAATCATTTCTAACATGATTACCACTTGTCTTAGGGTGAAGAAAAACATAGTAAGGGAACCTGTATGTCAGAGAACCTAGCAAGTTTCCGAAAGACATGTGAAGTCTGCTAACCCGCACTAGGCCAGCACAGTGGACTATGACCAGATCCCCATTGTACTAAAGTGAGGCTCATGCCCAGCAGTGGGACGTTAAAAAGGGTTGAATATGCTCCTACATTTTAAATGCTTATAAAAATTATCCATCACAATAATTCTGGTAATTTTATACTAAGCACAAATTATATAATTAAATAAATCATTCTAATACAAAGCTTCATACAACCCACAAAGATAACTATACTAGATTTTATTATAATAAAGAAGGAAAAATGGACCGATTATTATTTAAAACTAACATAATATGTTAATAATAACGTAACATTAAAAATGCTTTAGATAATTTCATTCAGATTGTAAATAGTCTTACCTAGACAGTACAATATTTAGATACAAAATAGTATTTAAAACTTTTTAAAAATATCATGTTTTTTTACATATAAATGTTATATATAATATGTATATATACTCATTTGCAAAAAAAACGGGCCGTTTCGATTTTCTTACTGGCTGAAAAAAATAAAATACCAAAAAGGTTTTAATCACTTGAACATGTTACTGGCCAGTTATAAAAGTGCCATAATGTTTATAAGAGTACATTCTAAATTAAAATTTTTGACTGAGCCTGGTTTTCAAAGGAAACAACTTTTAACTACATTTTGTGGCGCGAATTCCCTATAGCTAATATCGACTCTAATTAACTTTTTGTCAATTTTTATTAAATTATCTGAAGTCCTTGACATTTAAACTTATTGTTATTGCTGTTTAGCAATCCCGAAAATGACAGATAAAGTGATAAAAGCAAGCTAAATTATTGCGCTGCTTGAAGAAGGTTGCAGTCAATGCTTCGTGGCTCAGAGGCTAAATGTGAGTCAGTCGACAGTTCAAAGGACCTGGCAGCGCTATCAAGAGACCGGTTCCGTCAAGAGAAGGCCTGGTTCTGGCAGAAAGACATGTACCGAACCACGGGATGATCGTTTTTTAGTTAGTCAAGCGTTGAGAAATCGCAAATCTTCTTATATGGACCTCAAGAACAGCCTCGAAGAAGTAAGAAATGTGCAAATTAGTCTATGGATGGTCAGGAGGAGGCTTCTCGCTGCTAATATACACAGTCATCGCCCGGCACGCGGCCCTAAATTACTCCGTGGACATCGAGTTGCCAGGCTTAGCTTCGCTGGAAATTATGTGTCATGGATTCATGAAGACTGGGATAGGGTATTGTTCTCCGATAAAGCCAGGATATCTGTACATGGTGAAGACCGACGTCGGCGAGTGCTACGTAGACGAGGAGAATGCTTTGCAGAGGCATGTTTTGAAGAAATCACACCTTATGGAGGGGGCTCTATTATGTTTTGTGCAGGAATAAATTCTATGGATCGTACGGAGTTAGTCTTCATCGAAAACGGTACACTGACTGGACACCGATACATAACGGAACTTCTAATTCCTTATGCACAACCCACTTTAACCGCTTTTGGCGAAAACTCAATTTTTATAGACGACAACGCTCGCGCCCACCGGTCTGGCGATGTGGAAGCGTATATGCTAGAAGTCGGAATTCGTCGTTTGGACTGGCCAGCTAGAAGTCCGGACCTCAATCCCATAGAGCATGTCTGGGACGTTCTAAAACGACGAGTGAGATCAGTGCAGCCGGCTCCGCAGACCATTAGAGAGCTAAAGAATGTGATTACCGCGGAGTGGGAACGTATTCCCCAAGAAACCATGAAAGATATACTCGCTAGCATGCCCAGACGAATGCAAGCTGTGATTTCAGCAAGAGGGGGTCACACTCAATACTAAACTTTTATCTGATTTTAACGTATTCAAGAAAAACAAAGAAATTAACGCGTTTCATTTTTATTTAGCGAGCAGGTATAATAATAGTGTTTTGAGCTTAAACGTTATTTTTCAATAATTTAATCAAAATGTTATGATAAAACTGATGAAAACTATTCCTTCCTAATAAATTTATGTAATTCTGAGGATAACAATACCTAAAATTGTCAAACAAACTAATAGTAACTATAAAATAGTTCTTTGCTTAAGTGCCCGTTTTTTTTGCAAAGGAGTTTATAATATACTCATTTGCAAAAAAAACGGGCCGTTTCGATTTTTCTTCCTTGCTGAAAAAAATAAAATACCAAAAAGGTTTTAATCACTTGAATATGTTACTGGCCAGTTATAAAAGTGCCATAATGTTTATAAGAGTACATTCCAAATTCAAATTTTTGACTGAGCCTGGTTTTCAAAGAAAACAACTTTTAACTACATTTTGTGGCGCGAATTCCCTATAGTTAATATCGACTCTTACTAACTTTTTATTAAATTTTTATTAAATTATCTGAAGTCATTGACATTTAAACTTATTGTTATTGCTGTTTAGCTATCTCGAAAATGGCAGATAAAGTGATAAAAGCGAGCTAAGTTATTGCGCTGCTTGAAGAAAGTTGCAGTCAATGCTTCGTGGCTCAGAGGCTAAATGTGAGTCAGTCGACAGTTCAAAGACCTGGCAGCGTTATCAAGAGACTGGTTCCGTCAAGAGAAGGCCTGGTTCTGGCAGAAAGACATGTACCGAACCACGGGATGATCGTTTTTTAGTTAGCCAAGCGTTGAGAAATCGCAAATCTTCTTATGTGGACCTCAAAAACAGCCTCGAAGAAGTAAGAAATGTGCAAATTAGTCTATGGACGGTCAGGAGGAGGCTTCTCGCTGCTAATATACACAGTCATCGCCCGGCACGCGGCCCTAGATTACTCCGTGGACATCGAATTGCCCGGCTTAGCTTCGCTCGAAATTGTGTGTCATAGACTCATGAAGACTGGGATAAGGTATTGTTCTCCGATGAAGCCAGGATATCTCTGCATGGTGAAGACCGACGTCGGCGAGTGCTACGTAGACGAGGAGAACGCTTTGCAGAGACATGTTTTGAAGAAATCACACCTTATGAAGGGGGCTCTGTTATGTTTTGGGCAGGAATAAATTCTATGGATCGTACGGAGTTAGTCTTCATCGAAAACGGTACACTGACTGGATACCGATACATAACGGAAGTTCTAATTCCTTATGCACAACCCGCTTTAACCGCTCTTGGCGAAAACTCAATTTTTATGGACGACAACGCTCGCACCCACCGGTCTGGCGATGTGGAAGCGTATATGCTAGAAGTCGGAATTCGTCGTTTGGACTGGCCAGCTAGAAGTCCGGACCTCAATCCCATAGAGCATGTCTGAGACGTTCTGAAGCGACGACTGAGATCAGTGCAGCCGGCTCCGCAGACCATCAGAGAGCTAAAGAATGTGATTACCGCGGAGTGGGAATGTATTCCCCAAGAAACCATAAAAGATATACTCGCTAGCATGCCCAGACGAATGCAAGCTGTGATTTCAGCAATAGGGGGTCACGCTCAATACTAAACTTTTATCTGATTTTAATGTATTCAAGAAAAACAAAGAAATTAACGCGTTTCATTTTTATTTAGCGAGCAGGTACAATAATAGTGTTTTGAGCTTAAACATTATTTCTCAATAATTTAATCAAAATGTTATGATAAAACTGATGAAAACTATTCCTTCCTAATTAATTTATAAAATTCTGTGGATAACAATACCTAAAATTGTCAAACTAATAGTCACTATAAATTAGTCCTTTGCTTAAGTGCCCGTTTTTTTTGCAAACGGGTGTATATTATATATGTATTCATAATATTGCCTAAAAATTGAATCCCCATAAAATGTTAACAAAATATGAAATTACTTTATGTAAGACCATAGACTTGGAGAATGGTCTGAGCAATACCAATATGAAATAGATCACTCTTTAGAAAGCGAGAAAGTGATTGTGCGGCCAATATCTATCTCTATCGCAGCAGTATCTCACGTGGACGTGGACCAATCAAGATTCTAGACAAAGACAACTACTGGCCGTACGCTCGTTTCATCTCTCTTACACTTTCCTTCCCGTATTTACTCTACAGTTGGAACGCTCAGTCCATCCTCTAAGTATATGTGTAAGAAATAACAAATCCATAGTCAATAGGTCTTACAGATTACTCAAAAGAGCTTTATTGTGTAAAGTCCTAAACTTATGATTATCATTTAAATATGTAGTAATAAATTCAGGCGGATTTCTAGATAAAAATAATTCTAGACTCATATATTTGGCTGCATTTAGACGTTTTCTCTCCGCGTTTGAGCGACACAAATTTTTATGGGCGTGTGTTACAAAGTTAGATGCCACTTTTTCTATTAGTTTTGCTGTCACTTGTATATTCTCATCTTCTAATTTTGGCTGAAAAGCATTAATGAGAAAGAATGTAAATATAACTATTATAATGTTTACAATTTATTATTCATTTACAATTCATTATTCGTTTACAATTAGGTTTATATAATTTCAAATATAGACAATTTTTTTTTTTTTTTATTTCATTCTGAATTAGTGCTTGACTACGTTCCACCTGATGGTAAGTGGTAACGTAGTCGTAGATGGTAAGTCGCACTAATTCAGTAGCCACCTATTCACTCTTGCCTTGAAGACACCCATATTGTAACCGGACGGAAACACAGACGCAGGCAGATTGTTCCAATCCTTTGCTGCACGTATAATAAATGACGAAGCGAAACGCTTCGTCCGGACGGGTGGAATGTCCACGACGTAAGGATGGAGACCAGCCGTTCGTCGGGTCGTCCGATGATGGAAGGGGGATGGGGGAATTAAATCGTGTAATTCCTGCGCACACTCTCCGAAATGTAACCTATAGAATACACAGAGGCTGGCAACCCTACGTCGGTGATCGAGGCTGTGTAGCTTGGCTTTTACCAGCGTAGGGTCACCTATAAGTCTCTGGGCACGCCTCTCAATCGAGTCCAAGGCTGACAGATGGCATTTCGCAGCACCAGCCCAAATGTGACTACAGTATTCCACGCACGACCGGACTTGAGCTTTATATAAATCTAGCTGTCCCGGCGTGAAATACTGTCGGACCTTTGCAAGGATGCCAACTTTCCTCGCTGCTACGTTAGCCTTAGACTCGATGAACCGCCCGTAGTTCATGTTGGGGGTAATGTCCATCCCAAGTAACTGCAGGCGGTCAGTGTATTCCAGAGGCACATTTCGGAAAGTAGGAGTCAAGGTGAAAGGACTCCTTTTTGTGGTGAACAGACACGCCTGTGTTTTGGTGGCGGTAAATATAAATACATTGTTATATTAAAACAGATATACTTTATTCTCTATACTGTATATTCAAATTAATTATTTTTAATTAAACTACTTCAAATTTAAAGTAAACAGTCTATACATATTATATTACACCGAAAAAGGAAATCACTAATAAGTTAAATATTTAATAAGTAGTAACTATTAGTAACTTTACTGTCTAAAGAGAGGCAAAAGAAGATGACAATGATTTAACATGTCTGCCCTGTGAAGTTTAATCAACAAAACAAGATATTAAAAGATGACTAAAATTGAGCATCTATTTAAAATCAATGAAAAAAATTCAAACGCAGTACTATCCAAATATTACATAAAAAACACTCACCGCAAATCGAACCCACTGCCATATTTGAGCTCTAGATATCTCAGCTGTAGCAGAATCTTCAACATTGCCGTTATAAAAGAAATGTCCTATACCGGCCAACCAGTGATATATAAATAATATCGACACAGCAATGTTATGCTTTAGCCCTTGCATCGTGACCCCGCCCGCGGGAATTAATAGCAAGTCCTGTGGACGGACATCGATATCTACCTTACGATGTATTTGATTTGGGCTTGCACCGCTTTTCTTCCAGAGCTAAAATACAACAAAATATGAAATTGTTTGCGTGTATGTTTTATTATATTTTGAATTTTATAATATTACTAGCCTTTCCCGCGGCTTCGCTCGCATTCAAAAGGCTGGAAACCAAATTCTTTTCGGTATCCCTCCCCCCTCGCCACCGCCGCCTTGCACGCGGTGTTTATTATTTTGTTACGGAATTATGTTAAAACTATGATATCTAGTAAGATATTCATTGAAATCAAACGATGTCAAGAGCAATTTTAGTCAAAATTAAACACTGATAAGTAACTTATTTATTTAGGTAAGGGTTAATATCATGTTTATAAAACACCTTCGCAAATAATGCATTGTCTTAAAACAAATTTTATTACCATAAAAAGGTTACAGCGAGTCAACGTTAAAAGATAGACGTATGTTATCGCGGACTTTTTTTTTAGAACTTTTAAAGAGGAACAATTCCGTGATACATGATTTTTGCATAACTTTAACCGTTTACGCAGCGAACGCAACGGAAGCTCTCAAAAGCAATATTTTTCTCCCGTTTTTGCAACATTTTTCATTGGTGCTCAGCTCCTATAGATCGTAGCGGAATGTAATATAGCCTATAGCCTTCCTCGATAAACGGACTATCCAACACAAAAAGAATTTTTCAAATCGAACCAGTAGTTCCTGAGATTAGCGCGTTCAACCAAACAAACAAACTCTTCAGCTTTATAAATAGTATAGATGTATGTATTTATGTTTTGAAATTGTTTGTCAGCCAACCTTCACTTTTACATCGCTGAAACAGCTGAATCGATTTTGATGAGTATATAGATGGATATTAAGTTATACGTGACTACGTTTAGACATTTGGCCGCACCCAAGCGAGTGTTAAGAAAGTTTTAAGAAAGTTTCAAACTGTAAAGGCAGAACCGTATGATTCTTTTGTTTACGTTTGAAGCACTACGCCCTAATGAGACCTCGTCTAGTTAAATGCGAGTCATCGCCGGCAAAATATTTCATGCCTATATTATGACTTTCTCCTGTATTAGTCCAGCCTCTTGAGACTATTATTACTATAATTTCATAGGTCTATTTTTCATATTTTCCATACAATAGATTACTTAGACTCCTTTATTACTGAGTTTTCTGTTACGATACCGTCGGCCCCGGGCAATAAAGCGGTAATCGGCGGTTACGCCCTTTTTACTTTTATTAGATTTTTGGCTTCTCTGTTCTTCAATCTATACCTCTAATTTTTTTCAGATTTGTTTGTCATCATTTAAATATATTTAATGACATTAACAGCTTTATTGTACGGTAAATTATTAAAAGATTAAGTTATGTGATGTGGTCTTACTTCATGAAACATAAAATAAAAAATCGGCGAACAAAAAAAATTTAACAATAAAACCGTTAACCGCTTTTCCCGAAATAAATATTTATAAACATGGATATGTAAATACTTAATACGAAGTAATCATTCAATCATTTATTTTGTAAAAATCTATTACGCCTTTTTTCTCGTGAATTTGTTGTAGCTCTAGCGACGACGTAAGCCATGTTACGCTGAACACCATCTCTTTCACTCCTACGCATAAATTATTACCCCTTTCTTTTTAGCATGATGTTTAGGTAAACAATTCATACAAGTATTGACACGATTCGGCGGGCCAATCTTTAAAGCAGTTAATGGTATTGCAGTTAGAACTGCAACGTAAATAATTTGTATTATACATTTTTATCATTATCTCTTCAATTATTTATGTAATATATATATTTTTCAAAAGGGATTAATAGGAAAAAAAAATACCTTTCGATTGAGATATTAAACGCCTATTTCAAATGACTGTACACTAAAATATAAATAAATTAGCTTTAATTGTTTCTCCTGTAAAATTTGTTTTTTGATATAACCGCTTTATTGCCCGGGGCCGACGATACTATCATAGCGACATAAAAACATGCACTATCCTATAATACCTCTTGCTTATCTGTCTATTTTCCGTGAGATTTAACGTCGAGGCCGGAATCACACGGAACACAATATTATCGGGGGAAGGTCAAAAATTAACTTATCACTATGTCAATTATATTAATATTCGTTATTATTTTATAAAGTAAAAAATAGTTTTAATAAGCATTAAATATTAAATTGTTTTTTTTCGTTTATACAATAAACAGAAAAACAAGTCATTTTTGCTTCTTCAAAACTAAGCTTTAAACAAAATGTAGTTTTTGTTGTACATTTTCGAACAATAAAGCATTCATGGTTGTTGAGCACGGAAAAAAATGTAAAAGTATTTCAAGGTCATAAGAAAATAACAGTTTAAAGTATTTGCTTTGACTCAAATATTAGAAATAAATGCTAATAAATATTAAAGGGCTAATGTTTATTCCAACGGACTTACATTTATGTTTTTTTTTTATCCTTTTTGACACCGGATTTTTCTCGCAATAATATTCAAGAATATCCTAAAAAATGTATGATAATTGATAAAAATAAAACCCTTGTTTTTTGCCTACCTCATTTACATGTGGAACAATGCGAGAATCATACACCATGAAACCATCGACACCTGCTTCTATTTCCTTGGATTTTGCTGCTAAAACTTTGTTCACTATTACTTTTGACCTAAAAAGTGTTTAATATACTCATATTATTTTCCACAAATTAGTTGGACATATATTAAAACTGAACAATATTTGATTCTCATACAAAATGTACGTATTTTGTATGAGAATTTTACAAACCATTTTAAAAACAATAAACATGTACATGATACTATCTTTTCGGATTTTGTCGCCGATTTATTTTGATTTTTGATTCCCGACGTTGCGAATGATTTACAGCAATCATGGTCACGGGAGAGACTAAGATATTTGACGTATCAGAGGTTTATATACTTGTTACAGACAGTGCGTACCCACTGTCTACTGTGTCGAAAACCTTAAGTCTCCCTCGTGACCATGATTACTAATGACCAAGAATCAAAATAAATCCGCGACAGAACCAAAAAGGTAGTTTGTCAAATATTCGCATAAACCTAAGAAAGCGTTATAATTAAAATGTTTTTAATTACATAATAAAGTGAAATCTAAATGGTTAATAAAAACCATGCCATGACATGGTAATCGAACCTAAAACCACATCATATATTTAATACAATATGTATATCTAAAAATAATAATATACATACATAAGAAAGCGACACAAGGGTGAAAGTTTGTGAATAACACATAGATAGTGTTATCAACATGATGGCGTCATTTCATGTTATTTACAATTATATTCTTTATCAATATAATTATAAGGTTCAATTTTTATTTTTTAAAATACATTTATTTCATAATGCTTTGGAAAACGTGTATCAAATAAAATTTATTGCACTTTAGCATTTTGTTCTGATAAAAATTGTGTTTACGTCTTAAAGTGTGTAAATAACATGTTATGTAACAACAGTTCAAAGATAAACGTAATATTAAGTTATTTTTAAATAATATAAAATAATTGGTTAATGATGTCTTGTCATTTATATAGTTAAATGAATTGTCCTTCATTAAGTAACCCATTAACTAAATGAGTAAAATGATATATCAATGCTCTTCAAATCTTGTTAATTTATTTTGTGTATCACAAAAATGGCTCAAATGATTTTAACAAATTTTGTATTAACATAAGGTTTTGTTTTTGAATTCTATCTATATAAAAAACTATACTATTAAAAAAAGTTACAAAAAAATCACAAATGATGAACCACGATTCCAGGTTGTGTCTATATATATTAGTAATAACAATTTTAGAATACTATAATTATTTACTGTTCATCAGTTCCATCTGTTCCAGGCATGAGCATAGCTGCCGCCATTCCACCAGTAGCTAAAGCACCTCTTAAGTGGCATGTTTTTATAACTAATTTCATGTAACTTTTTAAAAACTTTTGGTCCATGTTTACATATTTATTTCTATCTGGTATGAGGAATTCTTTACGGTCACCTAAAATGAAAAATAACTCTATAATAAAATCAAAATATACTTAAAAATCAAAAATACTTCCAGAAGCATTTTTGTTTCATTAATTATTATACATTTTTAAATTTAAGTTGTAATAATAAATGTATTTTTTGTTTAACTTTGTTTTTTTTAGTTTTTTCCTTTTAGATTTACGTGTTATTTTTATTATTAATAATAATTACTTCTTAGTAAGTCTGTATTACAATATGGTACATGTTTTGACCTTCAAAGGGTCTAGCCGGATAAGCATAACGAATCTGCCCCCAAATGTGAACCTATATCGAACTTAATGTTTATATATCTACTTGATGTACAAATACGATTGATGTACATATCGCGACCAGATTCCGTTTTAAACCTGAGATATGGGAAAAAATAACCTTTCGCATGACTATTTTTCAACGTAATATATCTCATAAACTAATTAAGTTAGAGGAATGAAACTAATGCGAGGCTTTAGCTTACATTACATACTATATCATATATTTTTTGTAAAATTTTAGAATAATTTATTTCTAAAAAAAATTAAAAAATAAACAAAAAATATTTTTTATTTTTGTGTTTTCTGAGACTTACAATCACAGAAATAATATATGTTGTGCTCCTTTATGTGTACTATTACTCATAAAAATCACGTACGAAAAAAATTGGTGTAACACTTCGAAAAAAAATTAAATGTGATTTACGCCTTATAGTATACCGTTGTACTATAAGGCCCAAAACAACGCACAAGGCACCAAATTATTTTAGAGCGTAGGTAATTATTTTTAGAAGATGGAATAATTGTTTCGAAAGAGAAGAAAAGACAACCAGTATTCATTTTTATTATTAACACCACTTTTATTCCTTTACATGTCTAATCAAAATATAAGAAACAAAAATATAAACAATTGTCATTCTTGTAATTAATTTCAACTTTTTAGTAGCAAATAATTTAGATAGACCTCATCAGAACGCACACACGATTTTGGACAAAGTTTATCCTTATGACAAATCTTCTTCTAATATATCGTGTCTTGCTGATTGCCTGCTGACAGATGCCTTGATTTTACTTCACATTGAATTGGAATTTCAATATAATCACCATTCATATGTGAAATAACTATCACTAAGTCTAAATATGCAAAGTCTATCGTATTTACATTCACTATATATCCGATGGTAATAATTACAACAATCATCATCATGATCATAGGGATTGGTGGTAGAAATCATAAAAAAATTAAAAATTGAAAACTTGGTATAAAAATAAATAAGGGTTCCGTTTTTTCCTTTTGAGGTACGGAATCCTAAAAATAAAAAATCTGGAGAAGGCCACCCTTATCACCTAGGGGATTAAAAATAGCCTAAGACTTATTCTGATACCTACCAAATATACACTGACAAATTCATAAAAATCGGTCAAACCGTTTTGGAGGAGTTCGATAACAAACACTATGACACGATATATTAGAAGAAGATTTGTCATAAGGATAAACTTTGTCCAAAATCGTGTGTGCGTTCTGGTGAGGTCTATCTAAATTATTTGCTACTAAAAAGTTGAAATTAATTACAAGAATGACAATTGTTTATATTTTTGTTTCTTATATTTTGATTAGACATGTAAAGGAATAAAAGTGGTGTTAATAATAAAAATGAATACTGGTTGTCTTTTCTTCTCTTTCGAAACAATTATTCCATCTTCTAAAAATAATTACCTACGCTCTAAAATAATTTGGTGCCTTGTGCGTTGTTTTGGGCCTTATAGTACAACGGTATACTATAAGGCGTAAATCACATTTAATTTTTTTTCGAAGTGTTACACCAATTTTTTTCGTACGTGATTTTTATGAGTAATAGTACACATAAAGGAGCACAACATATATTATTTCTGTGATTGTAAGTCTCAGAAAACACAAAAATAAAAAATATTTTTTGTTTATTTTTTAATTTTTTTTAGAAATAAATTATTCTAAAATTTTACAAAAAATATATGATATAGTATGTAATGTAAGCTAAAGCCTCGCATTAGTTTCATTCCTCTAACTTAATTAGTTTATGAGATATATTACGTTGAAAAATAGTCATGCGAAAGGTTATTTTTTCCCATATCTCAGGTTTAAAACGGAATCTGGTCGCGATATGTACATCAATCGTATTTGTACATCAAGTAGATATATAAACATTAAGTTCGATATAGGTTCACATTTGGGGGCAGATTCGTTATGCTTATCCGGCTAGACCCTTTTAAACATTATACTATATTTTATATTAAGTTTTTACAAATCATACAATGTTATAACAACAGTGTGTGTACAAATCAACTACCTATTTCACAAATATTTTAAGTATTTCTTTAACAACTTACCAAATTTAGCAATAATAGATGCACAATAATCCCAAATACCACAATTTAAGCCCATACAGTGATCTTTTAATGCAAATAATATTTCATCCATTTCAAATGTCGAAATTATATTCTCAATTAAAACACAGGCTTTTATACTCCCGTGTGGTAAATCAAGTTGATTTTGAGACCACACAAATATATCATTCCAAAGCTGTGCTTCCGATGATCCTTCTAATTTAGACAAATAAAAGTATGGACCACTGTTTGCTTCATGTAACTTCTTAGCATTATGATACATGAGAATACCAAAGTCAACTAATGGCCCTATTGCTTCTTTGCCATCAATCTATAAGAATTAAAGTAATTATGAAAATTCTAACATTTATTACGACTATTTATAAAACAATCAATTTTTAGAAACTTGTTTAAGCAGAATTGAAAATACATGCATTTCAAAAAGTAATGTTACATATTATATTGAATAATAAAAACAACATCTAATATGATAATTAAGAAAGAAGCTTCAATAACAATAAATATTCATAAACTCACTAAAATATCATGATCTATCATATTCCATGCTCTTGGTCTAAGCATTAACACTGGACATGTAGTGATACTGAGTGGTGCATTGGGAAGTTTTCCATTTACAGCTAAATTAATATTATTGTAAGCAAGCAACTGATTTCTCCAAGTCGGACAGTGTCCATCATCAAAGTCTACTTGAACACCCTGAACATCAGCTTGAAGGGCAGCAGCAAAATGAGCTGCATTTGCCGCAGATACATCACCTAAATCTACATGACGATTTCTAAAATGTTTTTTTTATTTTAATTATTATTAGCTAGCTAATAATAATTATTAAATAGCTAAGAACAATATTATTATTTATTTAAAATATAAAATAAATAAATAGTTAATGCACAGTTAGGATAGAAATAGCTTAGAATGTAGTGGATTTTAGAAATACAATTTTTAGATAATAGATGCCTAAAGAATATTATGGAAATATGGTGGATGAATGAAAAGCATGAGCATACCTTATGATAAAAATACATACTGAAGTCTAACAGGCAATGGAGCTACTTTCCAAGTTATGTCAGTTCTTTCTGTAGACAGTTTAAAATTTAAAGAATCCTTGCTTTTTAAGTCTACTGCTAATTGGAATCTGTTTTTATAAAGTTGATCGATTCTCAAGTCAAATTCTCTATGTAAGTTTGCTATAAAGTCTAAAGCACCCTTACAAAATATTCTTTTTTGTATTTCTTCAAACTTTGGAGGACATGATTGCAATAATATTACACCGGACATTATTTATATTTTCACTGAGATTAAAGTCAAAGTTTACTTGATATGTTAACAAAAATAATTTTTGGAATAACTATTTTCAGACTCCAGTGTCATATCAAGCTGAAATAATTAATACTGATCATGTTGAATCATTGAATGTTGAATTGTTGATGTTTTTATCACTCGACACTCGGCAAAGTGACAGAGACAGTTCGTTATAGCCACTGACCTCTATAATACCACTGGACATTATTGTTCTGTGGGCTGTTCCAAGCGTTTGACAGCAATTTTTTTGTGTCCATTTGAAGCGCCACTAGCGAGAGTCCCGAGAACTAATTTTGAAAGTAATTTTGCATTTTCGTTGTTAATATAACATAAGTAGTCATTATGATGATACGGTTATTGATTAATAAAAATAAAAAATAAAAATCTTTATTTGGAACAGTTTTATTGATTGTAAAAACTTATTATTAAAAGTTATCGATATTTGCTCGTTTTAGTACCACAAGCTCTACGTCGCGTCGCTACGTCTCGCTACGTCCGACAGCGCCAAAATGGCGAATATCAAGCAGCCACAAAAGTACGTTGACAACAGCCAGTCCAGTGGTATTATAGAGGTCAGTGTTTCTGAAAGTCAAAAGTCAGAACAATAACTAAAGCATAGAAGGAGGCTAAATTTAACTAATATAGTCGTCTCTCTTTTCTTATACACTCATAACAGCATTAGAAAGAGACAAATGTAGGTTGCTCAAAATGCAAAACGTGTCAAAGTAAATGTCATTTTGGTTACCTAATACCATGGAGGTTAGATACAGGAGAACCAACGCTTCATACTAAATCATTACCCGTCTGTCTCTGAAAATTTGTAGAGTTTATAGCGCGCTGCCGTCAATAAGTAGTATCTGTCAAGTTAGCTATTTATGAGTACTGTCACTATTGTGACAACGTGAAGTTAGGCATTGAGACAACATAGCGATCGCAGCGCCTCCTTGGTTTGACAATATTTCTGAGACACTACATTCTAGGGCCTTGGTTCTCCTGGTTTCTAATCTCCATGCCTAATACCTTGGATATCTGCGTAGACAGAGAACTGTCTACGGATATCTGTATCATGGAGTTAGCTTTATTTTTCATCTATGGTTAGATCTGTATGATACTAATACCGCATTTACATTCAGCCGTAGTGAGCAGGGAAGTGGGCAGGGAAGTGGGCAGGACGAGTGTGTAAACGCGATACTTCTCATGCCACTGCCATTGCCACTCGCGCTGCCCGGCGCTCCCCAAAATGGCGGTTTTTTGTGCGGAAGTCAAAGGACCGGCAGCGCGAGCGGCAGTGTGTGTTTACATTCTGCTCCGGCGCTCAGTACTCGCCGAGCGCCTGGAGGAGAAAGACGTAGAACTACTGGAAACGGAAAAAGTAATTTGGGATGTTAATAGGTAGGTCGATAATTAGGTACTTACAAAGTTCTATTTCGATGGATAGATACCATCCACCATCGTCTACGACGAACATTCTTTTTTTGTACGCGATATCTTTTTAAATATCGAATATAATTATGTATCGCAAAAAGAGACAGCGCGGCCGCTGTAATTATTTCGACGTCTGCCATTGCCGAAACTTGAAAGCGGAGTGAGTGGTAGGGCAGTATGTAAACACACACTCCTCTCGATCCTGCTACAGCAGTATTTAGGGAATTATTGCCGGCAGCGCGAGGGGCAGCGGCAGGGGCTGAATGTAAATGAGGCATAAGATAAAGAATTACGTATGATACTAAAATGTAAAAAAAGCCAATGTCAATTGTCTGTATTTTTAAATTTTATTCTGTGGCTGAAAAGTTTTCTGTGCAACAAAGTTAAATAAATGTTTATTGTTTATTGTTTTTGAATCTGTCTACAGTCTACACCACAGAACACAATTAGAACCAAGAACTCCTAGGTATTTACTCTGTAAGTCTGTACTCTGTACGTGTTTTTCTTACTACATAGTACATACTTAGTACTTAGTAGTTAGTACTTACTAGTTGGTAATTAAATGCAGAGTATATTGCTACATAGGTTAATATGTAGTTAATTTATATTACATTTTTTGCCTTTTGATAAAACCATCTAACTTCTAAATTTGTGCTGTGGATAAAACAAAACAGAAACTGTCTATAAGAAGTAGATATGGACTCTTCAACTGTCACGCTTTGAAGCCATAAACCAAGAGAATTGAATTCAACGTGACATTGGCGAAATAATTTGTGCTCAACTGGCACGCATTGAAGCCAACAAACCAAAGAATTGAATAGAATTGAATTGAATAGACAATAGAAATGGATTCTAATGATCAAGATTCAAACGGTCCCTGTAGTCCTACTGAAGAAATTAAATTTAAGCCCATAAAGAAAAAGAACCTTCGACAAAGAATTAAGGAAGATGACGATGAATCTGAAGATGAGGAGATTATTTTAGCTAGGTTACAAGAAGCTAAAGAAATTCAAAAACTTCGAGAGCGACCAAATGGTGTTAGTGTTATTGCTTTAGCTACTGGTCAAAAACCTTCCTTAGTTGATGAAATTACTTGTAAAGATCCTTTTAATGTTAAATCTGGTGGAATGGTAAATATGCAGGCATTAAAAAGTGGAAAGGTTAAACAAGTGGATGATGCATATGATACAGGCATTGGAACACAGTTCTCAGCTGAAACAAATAAGCGTGATGAAGACGAAGAAATGATGAAATATATTGAAGAGCAATTGGCAAAGAGAAAAGGTAAGTTTATGATTGCTAAAAGATATTTAATTACATTCTCTCATAACCACAAACTATCACAAAATAATATCATTTATAATTGGTTTTTGAATCATAGTTCTGTTTTGTGTACTGTTTTAATAAAAAAAGAACTATGTTTTTTAATTAACCTATCTTAATTAATTTATTATACATATTACATAACCAGTACAAATATATTAGGAGCATAATGAACAGTAAGTCATTTTAGAATCAAATTGCGGGAGTTTCTTGAAAGAAGATTGTATTGACACAATGGGAAATGTATGTGGCCATTTAAGGTTAATAGATACAATTCATTCGGGACTACTCTCATTCTAAGCTCTATTAAGCTTATAATGATATAAAAAACTAAATATTACTTATTTACAGAGGGAAAAGATCAAAGTACAAAAGAATCTGATGATCTTGATGCTCTAAAGTATTTACCTCCAGAAGAAGCCGCATTACTTTCACTGCCAGAATATTTGAGAGTATCTTCTGCTCATAAATCAGAAGAAATGCTTTCCAATCAAATGCTTAGTGGTATTCCAGAAGTAGACTTAGGTATTGATGCTAAAATTAAAAATATAGAAGCTACAGAGGAAGCTAAAATGAAACTTTTATGGGAAAGACACAATAAAAAGGATGGACCTTCACAATTTGTACCAACTAACATGGCAGTGAATTTTGTTCAACACAATAGATTTAATTTAGAGAGTGTTAATGCAAAAAAGAGAAAAGTGGAGAATCCAGAACCAGAAATAGATAAGACAAAAAATAATGTAATAGAAGAAAGTGTTAATAAAATTGTCAAGAAAGCAAAAGGTGAAAGAGCCACAGATGATTATCATTATGAAAAGTTTAGAAAGCAGTTTAGAAGATATTAGGATTTAATTTTTATAGGAGGTAAAATATAACTTAAATGTAGCTCTATTCATATAATAACAAGTATGAATTATAGAATAAAATATTTTATGTAAAATTTATAACCTTCAAATCATTTCCCTCTTTTGAAAATAATTATAATATTACTAAAAGGAGTCTTTTGAAGGTCAATTATTGGGGCACCGTCGAGATCCGTTACTTTGTCTGGGTTCTGGCACTTTTTTCAATAATTTGTCAACATTTAAAAGCATCCTGGTTTTCCAACATTTAAAAGGTATTACATAATAGGATAAAATTGATCCCAAAGGCCATAGGCGAAGTATAGGTATTGTTTCTTAACTTCGCCCACGTTATGCCGCAACATCACAATAAACAGTTGATTGACGTTCATCCAATCAAAACAACATAGGAAGTGATAGAACAATATTTACTTTATTAATACCGTGATCCGTCTTAGAGTTACATATTCTTTTGAAAAATTTGTAGTAGGCAAAGTTAGGGAACACTCTGAAGTTCTTCCATACATTGGCTGTCAAAATTTACCTATGTTAACTTACCTTACTGCGTAATAAAGGGTAAATGGCTTGAAATAAAAAAAATGTTTTTAGAGAATCATATCATTTATCAAACTTGTAATATATAAATCAACAATACAAATCAACAATATTTTAATTAAAATTACAATAAACTATACTAATATAGAGAGAATTTTATTTATGATTGAAATAATTTTTCATACAAAATGCTTTATACTCTTTTTTGTTGAAAATTTAGCCAAAATCCAGGAGTCTGTTTTTAATTTGTTAATATTCTCCGTAAAGTATTCAATGTCTGAAATTCTGTAGGTTATTGATGGTTCTATATTTTCTTGTTCTTCTTGATCTTCTTGTAGACATGCAGCGATGTAGTCTTCTATAGATCCATATTCTGAATTGTCCGTATCAACTGTAAGCTTTTTGATGTCATGCTAGAATCACTACTAAATCTCTTCTTTCTTTGTTTTACAGATTTGTACTTTTGTGTCAGGTTTTTGTTTTTCTTTTCCTATCCTCATTGATCTGTTTTTTCTTCAACATTATCTATCATTTTGATTTGTTGTTTTTTTATTCTAAGTGTAATTTCTTCTAGTATTTGTCTCTGTTTAGATGATGTTTCTTTTATTATTGGTTCCAGTTTCATGTGTAAGGCAGACCGCGTGATTTTAGCTCCTTTATTCTTACTTCTTTTACTTTTCTGTATAGTCTGCAATTTTTTTGCCAAGCTGCTGTTTCGATAGTAACATTGGAAGTAATTATAATTTTCTTTTTATCAGTTTGTAGGCTTCTGGAACAGTTTCTGGAATTTCATCTACAAACGTCATATTTGCTTCGTCATTTCTTGAAAGTTCCCCTAAATAGTGAACACTTGATGTATGTGACGAGGATGCTTCAGTATTTTGAATTAAGTGATCATTGACCACCATGGTACACAACTTTTTGAGGCTATCAGGATTTTTTTGAATCTGTGACGCCTGCACTAATGAGTCGAAGGAGAAGGAATTATTGTTCACTTGTCTTTTATGAGCTGGTAAATCTTTGAAGTCGTCTGTGGACACAGATTTGCCTGGTGGGACATTTAATTTTTTATTACGTACTTTTTTATTGCGCATGACACTGCGTAATTGAACTGCGCACTCCTTCAGCCAGTCTAATAAAGCATTCCACGAAACAGTTTGAGCTAGGAATACTAAAAACGAAGGATAAAATTCGGAAAATATTAGGGATTTCGGTATTCGAAAACCCTTCGATGACTTTCTTCCACTTTTCAATCGCACCCATAATCAGAAGTTGTGCTAACAATATCCAGGCTTCTTTTAATTATTTGGAATTCTTCATACAAGCAGTCCATATTTATTTCTTCTATTTTGAATTGTCAAGCAGCTTCTTGAAAATTGTTGTAGTTTATTTCAGATTTAAAGTTTAAAAAGATTTAAAGTTGAAAAATCATATCGTGATAATAGATAACTTATTAAGTTATTGTAGAACTGTAGAAAGTCGGTTTTTAGCGATTTGTTTGCGTCAGCAGTTAATCCCTGCATTATGTCTTTCGCTTGACTGCCAAAAAACTTTTCTTTTATTCTTTGCTCGATCTTCTCGCGAAGCGCATGCATTTCAGTGTGCATCTCAACAACTGACAGAATATCTGATTAAATTTTCTTCATTGTTACTTCTACCGAAAACAAAACTCTCTTTTCCCGATGTAAACATCAAATTCAAAGACGTAACCCGTCGCACTATCCGCTCTGGTCCACAGTTTGTACCCTCTTTTGACGGGTTTGAGAGGCATATATTGTTTTAGCGAGGAAATACCTTTAAATTTTACCATTACCTCGTCTATTGATTGGGAATTTGTATTTCTGGCAGCGTTTTGACAAGCTTTGTTAATTAATTCTAAAAATGGCCGTATCTTATATAGTTTGTCATAATTAGGTGCACCTCTCTGCGGCATTTCTTGGTTGTTATTCAAATGAAAATTTTCTAAAATTTTCTTAAATCTTTTTACAGGCATTACTGCTGCTATCTCATTATTTCTAAAAAATGGATCACTAAACCAATACAAATCGATGGACGGTAGTGGGTTGATACCCATCAATATTATCATGCCAATAAAGGCGTTTATTTTGGAGGAAGTCACAGGTTTCCAGCCACGGCTTTGTTTTTGTTCTTCGTACATATTAGTTTGAGTTACAAGTAGCTCAATAATCTCTTCGTAGAAAAATATTGAGAAAAAACTTATAGGCCTAGATCTGCTTGGAAAATACTGTCTGGATTGAAGAGGAACGCTATCGAAACTACCTATATCAGGTTTCTGGGGAAATATCACTTTCTTCCATGTTCCTTGTCCATGTCCTTCTTCTGTGTCAGATGACTCTGTATCAGACGGGACAGCTACTTGTGAAACCTCTGGCGTACTAGTGCGAGCATCATTTGAAAGCGTTAAGTTCTCTTGCATGGGAATTTCAGCACAATTTGAAGTATCTAAAGTAGTTTGAGCATCATTTGTTGGTAGAGGCGAAGGAGTTCGAACATAATTTGCAGTTGTTTGCTCTGGCGAAGAGATTCTGACATTACAATATGGATCTGATGAAGTTTGGGCTAGGACATTGGTAGTTGAACTACACGGCTCAGCTGGAGTTGTCACATGTTTTCCGTCGTATGATAACTCTATTTCTTTGGAATAGGACGGTACGTCAGGGTCTAAACAATTATCGGTAAAGATTGATCTGAGATCGAAGTCTGTTAAGTTTTCGATTTCTGGTTCGTATTCATCTTCCGACTCCTCGGGATTATCCATACCAAATAGATTGTTAAGCTCATCCTCAATTTCTTTATCACACAATTTCCTCTTCCATTTAGACATTCTTACCTTTAAAAAAAACACGATGCAAACTTACCTTACTTACCATATTATAAAGAAAAAACCCAAAAACCCTGCATGAATCCCGGAAATATAATACAGTGGCAACTATATTGCCACCTAAACAAAACCCATTTTACAAAAATATTTCCATGAGACTGCTAATAATATAGCCTAATATGGCTCCAGAGATCCCAAATTATCAAAATAATACAAAAAACTTACCACCGTAGTAGCAGAATTCCGAGATGTTATGATGAAGTTAGATTTATAAAAAATTCCGTTTTAGCCCAAATTTTCGGATTCAAAGTATTCCCAAATGACACTTATGACATATGTCATTGAAACCAATTTTTTTTCCAAATCTATGGTTTATAAAGTTGCCATTTCTCAAAAAAAAATCTCCTCAAACACTTCACATTCCACGAAATTTAAAAAAAATGCTGGTGGCAACGCAGTTGCCACTACCTTACAAAGGGTTATGGAGAATATGGACGGAGCAACCGGCTTTTAATAATGTTTTCATTTTTAGAAAGCAAAAGTGTATAAATTGAATGTTTTTTGCCGAAGTTTACATTCGTATTATCAGCGGAAAATGCCGATACTCTATTTATAGATAATCCACTTTTCTCCAGTGTGTCTAATAATAATTAAGTCACTTTATTTGCTGATTCGTTGCGTTCTACGAAATCGAGAAGACGATTTTGAATTCCTGTGTCGTAGTCAAAGTATCGCATGCAAATTGGAAACATTTTTATGTTTTTTTTTAATTTCTCGTATCTATCGCGATCGAAAAATATAGATTTTTTTCATTTACTGTCTTTAGCATTGTTTTAACCGATTCCTTGGCCAGTATTTCGCATATAACAGATTCTGCTTTTGTCCTGCCGCAGCTAAATTTCTGAGCAATTTTTGTATCACTACAGATATATGGTAACAATTTGCGTGAACAAGAGCATGAGCACAATAGAAATCTTTTATGCATGAGCGACAGGACGCCTAGTACAGATTTTCTTTTACTTGTTTAAACCAGGAATAGTCATTTTCCCAGCTTGGATTATACTTAGTTAGCCTTTTAGCTTTCTTGGGAGGTATTACACTACTACTGGCCCTTTCATCACAGTATCACTCAAATCACCCATTTTGTAAAATGTTAATAAAGTAACGAACGTAAATAGTCGCTTTTAATATTATGAAATAATTGACGACGTATTTACGCAACGTCTGTCTGAAAACAATAACCAATCAATAAATCCTTTCCTCTCATTAGAAAGAAATAGAAAGAAAGACATATTTTGCATGAAACAAAAAGAGATCAAATAGTTACATTACTACTCTCGGCCTTCTTTATCTCTGCTGACCCCACAGCAGGGGGAGAGGAGGAAATGGCTTCAGGGCTGCGCCCTCTGGCCATGGTTTCTTGCGCCGCTCACGACTATGAGCGTGCCTGGAGAGGCCTCATTAATGCCTGTTATGTGGAGGTCTTGCAAACTGTTAGGATGCGTTGTCGTCGTCGGCTTTCGAGTTCACACGAAGCTTAGTCACGATCTCTAGGTGTCTTGTGGTTCGTTGAGGCAGTCGAGCGTAGGCAGGGTAGCGCTCTTTTGTCAGGCGGGCGAGTGTGTCAGGAGGCGATGTCCTTGATATGTTCGTGTCTGGAGTCGTCAGCCTTGGTGAACATGTTTGTGGCTAGGCAGGCTAGGTGGATGAATGCGTCCAGACTCTCGAATCGGAGGTCTCGTGCGATGGTTGCGTTTCTCACAAAGGGAGGAGCCTGTACTGCTTGTCGCAGTGCCTTGTTTTGTTGCGTGCGGAGTTTCTTTCTAGATGGTTCGCTTGTTAGGGCGAACCATGCAGGGGCGGCGTACGTGAGGCGCGGTCGAATGTATGCCTTCACTATATTTACTTTAGTTCGTAGTGGCAGATGTGATTTGAATAGCGGTCGGAGCGATATGGTAGCTGCGTACGTCATGTTGGCGATGTTCTTAACGTGCTTGGCGAGGGTCAGTCTACGGTCAATTGTGACCCCTAGATATTTTATTGACTTTGCCCATGTTGTTCTTTGGTTTTCAATCTTGAGTGTGGTATTCTGTTGATTATGCAGTATCCGGTTGCCATGCATTGTATCTTGGCGATGTTAACTCGTATCCTCCATTTGGAGAGCCAGTAGGGGAGGAGGTCGAGTGTTCTTTGAATTTTCTCGGCTGCGTGTTTTGGGCGGATCGAGCTGGCGATGAAAGCTATGTCGTCGGCGTAGAGTGCCAACGACGTAGAGGGGATGTCGTTCGTGTATACTGAGTAGAGCGCTGGAGATAAACAGCTCCCTTGAGGTACTCCGGCTTTTACTCGTCTCGGAGTCGATGTTGCTGTGCCGATTTTCACGTTGAAATAGCGATCTTGTAGGTAAGAGGCGGTGACGCAAAGCAGCCTCCTTGGTGTTTCATTGTTGGCTAGCTTGTAGAGTAGGCCCTGGTGCCACACTCTGTCGAAGGCTTTTTCTACGTCTAAGAAAACAGCCACCGCGCATTCCTTTTTATTCATAGATGAGGTCAGTTGGTGTATGACTCTCAAGGTCTTTGTAAGGTCGTCGAATGCTCGGACAGGTAGCCAAATTGTTCCGGCCGTGGTTCATTGTGTGCGAGTAGCCCTGGGAGTATTAGCTTCTCGAACACTTTTGAGAGAGCGGAGAGCAAGGTGATGGGTCGGTAGTTATTCGGGTTTGTGGTGTTTTTACCGTTCTTCGGTATCATGGAAATCACTCTACATTTCCATAAGTTGGGGAAGTGTCCTGTTTTCAAAATGGCGTTTAATTGTAACGATTTAATTGTTTTCGCCGTCTTGGCAGGGGAGAAGTAAATGGGATCCTCGGTTTCGCTCGATGGTTGCTCTAAAATGCCTCCGACGAATCTCTCCACTATTCGTGTGAATTGTGGGTTTTTATCTTCGTAAGGCGAGAATTGCTTCTCTAAGAAGTACGCGAAGATCTCAGCCCTATCTTCAGCGCGATATCTTAGTGTGCCGTCTTCGTGGCGAAGGCGTCTCGTCGGTGCTTTGGTTTTGGAGAGGGAGCGGCACAGACTGTGGAGAGTCGATAACTTCTCCTTAGCAGCGTTTATTTTATGCTCCCACCCAGATGCTGCTGTGTCTTTCAGTTCCTGTCGAATGGCCTCCACTAGTTGGTTTAATTTGTTTTTGAGCGCTGGATCTCTCGTGCGCTGCCATTCCCTCCGAGTCGCTCGCTTCTCGTTTATGAGTGCGAGTGTGCGGCGGGAGGTGACAGGCAAGATTCTCGTATTGGTGTCACTACTAGTGGTGGCTTCCGCTTGGGCTGAGCTGATGACTAGTCTACCAGTGGTAATGAGTGGGCGTCTCCGGCGCTGATACTTCGTAGCCGTGGTGGATTGCGTCGTTGTGCAGAGTAATGCCTGCGCTGTTCGTGGTGTGAGAATGCCAGATGATGTTTTTAGCATTCCAGTCCCCGGCCGCCAGAGTTGGTGTTGTGGTATACATGAGTGACCAGACCTCCGATGCTTCTAGTTGTATTCGCGGAGGTTTGTAGATTGCGAAGACCCTCGTAGGGGTATTGGCCAGGCAGATTTCGACGCCGAGGGCTGGGAATGACGTCGGTGTCGGCGTCGGGGCCGGCAGAGGCTGATGTATTAGACTACGCCTGACCAGAACCGCTAGCCCGCGGCATCTCACTCCGTGGTCTTGGCGGTATGTATAATATCTGGGGAAGCTAACTTTGATTGCGCAGTTAGAAAGGTTTCGCGGGGTCTTGTCCTGCTCTCAGGGCTTGTAGTACATTCTTTAGTATTTCGATGGCAGCGTCTATAGTGCGCCAGTCTTTTTGTTGTGGGCTGGGAGCGGTGTGCTGGGCGAAAGGAGCATGTCGGTTAGTGTTTGTGGCGGCTTGACGGGCGATCGACGCTACGGGCGCTTTCAAGTTGAATGGCGTGATGTTGCTGTATGCCTTTGTCGCGAACCGGAACACTGGCGACGGCAACGTTGCTGCTGTAGTTTCTTGGGTGGCGGAGGTGCTTATCCATACTTCTTGAGCGGCAGTCGGGTAGGCAGCCGGTGAAGAGGCGGCAGGCGGAGATATTTCGCAGGCTATATTGTTATATGTCGTGTTGGCTGCTGGGGCTTCTATTTTTGGAAAAACGAATCCTGTGTTGACCGTTTTAGTGGCTTGGGGGGATGTGGGCTTCGCTTTGCGTTTCTTTTTGCTTCTAAGTTTGCTTCGCGGCCTCTCGTACGGGTTATTCACTGCTGCCATTAGAGTCGTGGAGGAGACTTCGTTCTCTAGTACTACAGGGGCGGCTGGAGCGGCTGGAGCTGCGGTCGGTTTGGGCTTCTGTGTGATAGCGGCTGTGAAGGCCACTGGGCCGGCTTTCTTATTCCTTGCCTCACTTTTGAATTGAGGGCATGCCAAATAGTTAGCAGGGTGCTCGCCGCCGCAGTTGACGCAGGTGGCTGGGACGTCTATTGGTCTGGAGCAGTCTCGGGCGCTGTGCTCTCCGCCGCAGCGAACGCAGGCGAGTTTTCTATGGCATCCGTGGCTGGAGTGCCTGAAGCCTTGTAATCTGTGGCATTGGGCTGGCCCCTATTTTGCACGCCAGGCTTCGATTGTCACGCCGGGCATGTACAGGAGTTCGTTTGTTTCATAAATTCACGGTAGTAGGTCGGGGGTGTTGGCAAGGATAGCGAAAAATATGCAGCCTGGTCTTCCTTGTAGCCGAGCTCCGTCAAAGCTTCTTCTATTAAGGCGGGATCTGTGTCGACAGGGAGGCCTCTGATGGCGATTTTTATTCCTCTTTCGGCTGGGAGCGAGTACGAGAACCAGCTTATACGCTCTGTCTTTTCCAGTTCGGACAGGTATCTCTGGATCGCCCTATATTCGATGTCCGAGGCGGGGGAGAATTTCACACCTCTCCCGTAAGGGCGCGCGTTCGGTGAGTGCCCGAGCTTTTCCCTAAGGGCTTTAAAATGGCTTTCTCAGTTAGGTAGGTTTTCCACAATTAGCGGAGGGTAACTTGGCTTCTTTGGTTCGGCGCTGGCTTTTGCTGGTGTCATGGTGGCTGCATTGGGTGCTCCGTGGGCGCTGCGGAGGGCTTCGGCGAAGGAGGTACTCTGATCATCACGGTCCCGCTGGTTGTACTGCCTTCTGGGCAATGTCGTTTAGGTTGCTCTGTTGTAGCCGGAGTTGATTGTAGTTCCGGCGGGCGATGGCGTCTGGTTGGCATTGTAGTAGTTTCCATTTCATCGTCGTCGATTGAACGCGACAACGATAGCGCGGGAGTCGTGTCCATAGCGGCTGTTTGGGGCGGGGTGGCGGCGGTTTGATGTTGATGTTGTGTAGAGGCGGCGTGCGGCAAGGGGCGATGAGTCATCGCCGACGTGTTTGTTTGCGCTACAATGCGGTGACTTATCTGTAGAACACCTGCGTGGGCCGCTTGGTGGTGAGTCATCTGCGTTGTTGCGTAGTGCGCGGCTTGTAGGTTGTCCGGCATCGGGGCGCGGCTCACGGCGCTTGTTGCCAGGTTGAGGTCTGCTTGAGGCGGGCTTGCTGGGGCGTCTATGTGGTGCAGCGTCGGCGGGGCGAGGCTCGAGGTGGCGTGTGTCGATGGCAGGGTTGGTTGTTACTGGTATGCGGCTGCAGCGGACGAGGCGAGTGATGCACTGTGCCCCGTGATTCGTGATGTCCGTAGGCTTCTCTGTGTCGACGACTGGCGCACTGGGGACGTCATGTCAGCGGCCCGCGACGGCACCGAGATGCCGGCGGGGCCGTCCACAGTACTTCCTCGGTGGCGTGATCTCGAACGGAGTCTTTCTTGGCCCTGAGAAGGGCCGTTAGGGCCACACATAATTTATGGGTGGAAGGCAGCTGGTTAGAGACTGCCTACGCCGCGAACATCAGTCAGTACAAATAATATTGTGACTAACCGGGCGGCTAATAACTGGAGGTCCGTAGTACGGTGCTTATGCTTAGAGATGTTATCCCTTAGGCGGTCAGCTCTCCTGTTCTGTTCATAGTTTCATTGTACGAGTATTTACGCGTCGAAAGGGAAAGAAAGCAATGACGGCTAGGTCACGACTTTGCGCGGGCAAGCTGTCATTGGTCTGTAATGTGGTGTTGATGGGGTTGATAATGAAAAACGTCTTTCTCACTCGGCTACATATTTAATACTCTAACTACATTAACCCTTAACTTGGCAAGATAAAAATTTTTCAAAAACATGGTTTTTTTTGGATTTAATTGGTTATAAATGATCTCTAAATCATAGTAAAAATATTAAAAAAAATATTGGATTTTCCATTTTCAAGAAAATTGACGGGTCCCACAGGGTACGACGCCAGATTGCCTACGAAAAACCAATGCTTTAGTACGGGTACCACAGTATACATTGCCAAATTGTGAATAAAACACACATTATAGCAAAAAATATTATATATTATTAATATAATAAAACATGCATTTATTTGTTATGGAATAGACGGAAACAATTGCGGGAGTTTTTTTCTCCTACAACAAAACACAAACTTACGTTACATTTTATACAAAACACTCGAGTTTTTCCGTCTTTGCAATAGCGGCACCGTGCTTTCTTCTCCTGAAGTTCAGGAAAATGGCCGATATTATCAAAGCGTACACTGTCTACAGGACGATTAATTACTGGCTTTGGTTTCTGTATTTTTTTTATCTCTGGTATATCAACTAATGTTTCATCTTGCTTGCTCACCCTCCCTGCTGCACGTAAGCTTTCAAAAATGTCGTACCGAAAATTCTTAAGTGATATCTGAGGTCTATGATCTCTCCTGTATAGCAACCATGCGTTATTGATACACATATCTAATAATTGTCCAAATATTCCTAGATACCATCTATGACTTTTCAATGGAGTGCGATACAATGATATCAGCATGTCCGCCAAGTCGACTCCACCCATATATTTATTATATTCTTTAACTACTTGGGGACATTCTACATCTACCTTATTTTTAGTATCTTTGCAGTATCTTTTAATTTTTTCAATTGGATATGCATCCATATAGGAACTTATTAATGTCACAGCTTTATTATCATGCCATTTTACAACTGCTAACTTATTTTCATTGCAAACTAACTGCGCACTGTACCCTCTATTTCTTTTTCGCATTTGCAAATCTGTAGGCAGAAGATCTTGACAACCTCGTAATCGATTAGTTCTGATTGTTCCTAGGCTAAATATTTCATACTGTTCTCTTAGTAAATATATTAATTCCGGTGACGTAAAAAAGATATCAGCGTATATTCTGCAAGGCTTTTTCTTAATAGTTTGGCACAGAGCTATGACTACCTGGCCTCCTAATCCAAGAGCACTTTCTGTGTCAGAGAAAGTATATCCATGAAAAGTGTCTTCGCCGCCATACATTATAAAATCATAGATAAGTCCCGATACACCAGCGCGAATAAAATTTTTAAACCCCCATTTTTTTGGTTTGTTTTTAACATATTGTTTTCTTTTACCCGCCTTCCTGCCTTTGTATGGAATCATCATTTCATCGATGGAGTATTGCCCCTCCTCTTCAAGTTTTAGAAAATTTTGCCGTATTTTCTCCATTATGGGACGTATCTTAAAATATCTATCTAAACTGTCATCGTTAATGTTGTCGACGAAATGAATATAACGTCGAATTTGTTGATACCTTTTTAAACTCATGATATCTGCTACAGGAGCATACCGAGTTGTATTCGCCCAATAATCATTGTAGGCTGGCATTTTTACAATACCCATCAAAATCTGTATAGCCAAAAAACTTTTTATATCATCTTCTGTAACTTGTATCGATTTACCTAGCTGCTGTACGGAATATAAGTTAGTATGATTTGTAATATCAGTAATTATGTCTGGCGAGAAAAAGAAATAAAAATAATCTAATATTGTGTCTAACTGACTCTTGTGAAGTTCGTGTATGTCCTTATCTATTAAAACTCTGTGCTTAAACGCAGCCTTTGTCCAGTTATAATTTAAAGTTAATTTATTTTTCTTTATTTTTTTTGCAATTATTGGTGTAGAAATTTGTTTTCGTTTACGTCTTGTAACAGGAGTGACAGACGAACATGTAGAAATTGATGGTGAAGGAAGCGACTGTATGGAGTTTAACGTAGGAATTGCCTCATAATTATTTGTTGATGGGGATGGGAAAACTTCATCAAAGGTGGGTGTTAAGGGTACATTTTGATTGTTTATTGTTCGATTAATATCTTCGTCATCATCGAAAATATTTAAATTTTCATACGATGAATCTAGTGATGGTGGATCTGAGCTTATAATTGGCGAAGAAGGTGGTTCTAAATGATGCTCATTATCAGAAATAGCACTTTCATCATCAGAGCCAGCATTTGCTAAAGGAACCAAAGCCAAAATTTTGTGTGATCTTGTTAATTTCATGCACTGAAGCAAAAAGAAAAAATAACATGCAATATACAACCACACCACATGACACGCAAAATAAATAATAAGTAAATTTTACAAAAAAAAACATAAATGTAAAATACTAATAAATTCGCAACGTATTCCGTGGTACCCGTTGCTTTTGATCGGTTACTTACGCGTTACTTGGCAACGGGAACCACGGGGCACGGACATGCTTCGAACATCATAATATTAATAATATGAATGAAAAGTTAAAATATTAAATTTACATTTATTAATAGACATATACTCTTTCAATTCATAGCATTTTTAACAGTTGGTTAGTGAAAAAACTAAAAGAAATACATTAAAAACTTACCCGATTCGGCGCGACAACTTGCCGCCTCGAAGTCATTTTAACTTTGACTGATAGATTTAAATGTTACCAGTTCAAAATATTTTTTTTACTAAATTTAAATACATTTCAAATATTTCTAAAGTAATAAAATTAATTTTATTATAAAAACAATAGCCTAATTTTTTAACTTTAATTAACGTATCCTGGAGAACCCGCTACCAATTTAAGGGTTAAAACACAATTGTCGCTTACTTATTATACTAATGGGTGGCCGATCACATATCGAGAAATAGTGGGTGGTCGACCACATATGTTGAGACACCTGAGCTCCTTGCTTTAGGTGGAACGTACACTGGACTTATTACTATACTACTATACTAAGCTATGCTATACTTAAACTAGCTCACACTTCACCTCCGGGGGTGAAAGAAAAAAAAGGGTTATAACTTTTTTTTTTTAATATTGCTATCATTTAATTCTAATATTACTTAATAAATCGTTTAGTTCTATTCTTATGAACTATATCTATTTTCTTATCATTACGCCTTATTTTAACATTTGGTCCCATATCTTCTAAAACAATAAATGGGTTTTTGAAAAAAAAAAAAATATTGATTTTTTTTATGTATTTTAAAACTTTATTATTAATAATATTGATATTTAATGCAAAAAACTTCAAAAAAATTTTTTTTCAATTAATTATAAACAATTAAAAATTGATGAAATTTAAATAAAAATCACGTGACTATAAACGCGCCGCGCGTAGTTGTGACGTCATAATGTTATAGCTATTCAATAACAGTACAGCGTTTACGTCTATTACACGTGACTAGACAATAATATTGAAAATTTATTGCTAAAATACGAGTTGTTAGTTGGTTCCGATTAGCTATGTGTGACAAAGGATTAAAATAAAATTAGTTAGGATTAAAATTATTCACTGAACTTTACTTAAATAATAAATATATAATAATTATTTGATTTGTATACTTAGATAAATAATAATTAATAACAATGGTATTATGAAATGCTTACATCGAAATGATGTTCACAACAAAAAAAATCGATTTTGTTTGGGGATTATCACGGTGCACTGCTTGAAACCATTTATTTCGACGTTTGACATCTTGGGGAACATTTAAAAACATTTTATCAGGAGTTGCCTTTGTAGTATCCGTACATAGTGGTACAAAACAAGAACGATAACTTTTGAGGTTCGACATTTTTAATATAATAAATTAAAATATTTAACAATGACAACAAAATTAAATAGATCATAACACTGTATTTATTATTTTTCTATCAACTGCAATGAGTGAAAACTAACATTACGACGTCACACGCGCTCGAGTTTGTTCGAGAGTTGTCGGCGTGTCTTCGGTACTGGATTCAAAAATTAATTTTTATTTTGAAACTTTTGAATTATTGCGAAATAAAAAGAAAAAAAAAAGTTTTGTTATAAAACTTATATAATATGATCTTTCCATTTATCACAAAAAAAAATTTTTTTCAAATACCCAAATGGTCCATCAAACAAGGCATCTAATTTTCCACCTGTTTCTAATTTTACTAAAATCAAATCATTCTCATTGTAAGATATAGGATTAACATATTTATCGTACTCTATTTTACGATTACATTTACTTTTTATTAAATTGTTTCGGGCATCCTTAAGAGCAACTTGTAACTTATATTTAAGTTCACTACAATAATTTTCTGGATTATACATAGGTTCTATTGTATTAGACAATCTATTGGGAATATTGCACTGTCTACCAAATACAAGTTCAAACGGTTGGTATTTTGTTTCGGTATCGACTGTGGTATTAAAACTAAAATACCAATATGGTAGCCAATAAGACCAAGATTGTTTATCTTTGTCACAATGAATTCGTAAGAAAGAACCTAAATTTTTATGAGCATTCTCCAATGCTCCTATGGATTGATGATGGTATGCTGTTGATGTAATATTATCTATATTTAATAGTTTACATACCTCGGTTATAGTTGAAGATGTGATCTCCGTTCCTCTGTCCTTTGCTATTCCTTTAGGTATGCCGAATCTTAAAATAAAATTATTTACTAATGCTCTCGCTACACTTATAGATTCCTTATTTCTTAGTGGGTAAGCTTCTATAAACTTAGTTAACTCATACTGTACTGTTAAAATATATACATTATCGTCATAATCTTTTATTAGAGGACCCTCTATATCCATAAATATTTTTTCAAACGCATATGACGCAGTTGTCGATATAGTCATAGGTTCTTTAACGTATTTACAATGCTTAGATCTCTGACATTTAGAACATTTTCTAATAAAATCTCTTACATCAGCTTCGCGGCCTGGCCAGTAAAATCGTCTCTTAATATTGTTTACCATCCTACGGACACCAGCATGACCACTGGTTGGTAGTAAATGAAAATCATTTAGTATGAAAGATTTTTCTTCATCGTTGTCTATTCTAGTCACACTTTTTAAAATGCAATCTAGAACAATACGAATCTTCTTTTCTAGAACAATACGAAAAACATTCATACTCGTCACTTATTCTGTTTCCCTTTCGTAATTTATCTAATTCATAACCCTCTATCAATCTCATTTCTACTGAATTACACGGCTTTCTTAATAACTCCACAACTCTTGGTTGATCAGGCCTTCCGTTTCCAGAGTTAATAAGAAAGGTAGTATCCCTATTATCTACACTATTATCCCTATTATCTACACTATTCTTGTCTACTTCTTCCATTTCCTTCTTTTGCTTTCTTGTTAACACAGCCATAACTTGCTCATTTATACCTTTTAACTCGTTAGATGTAATATATATCCTTGACAAAGCATCTGCTCCTACGTTTTCTTTACCTTTTACATACTCGATTCTAAAATCATACTCTTCTAACGTTGATCTGAATTTCATTAAACGACTGGAAGGATCTTTCATTCCGAATAAATATACCAATGGTTTATGATCTGTTTTAATAGTAAAATGTCTACCATACACATACGGTCTAAAGTATTTTACACTCCAAACTATAGCTAAAAGCTCTTTTTCTATTGTTGGGTAATTTAGTTCTGATGAATTTAAAGGTCTGCTCGCGTACGCAATAGGTTTCAAATTTTTATTCATCAAAACTGCACCTATAGCGATTCCTGATGCATCTGTCTGAATAATAAACTCATTTTCCGGGGAAAAATCGGGATATTGTAAAATTGGGGGAGAGATCATGGCTTCTTTAAGAATATTAAATGAATTTTGACACTCTGTACTCCATAAAAACTTTGAATTTTTCCTAGTAAGTCTATTGAGTGGAATTGTTATATTAGCGAAAGTTGGTATAAATTTTCTATAATAATTACAAAATGCAACAAATCGTCGCACTTCATCAGCATTTTTAGGAATGGGATAATTTTGTAACACTGAAATTTTTTCAGGATCTGGTAATATGCCTTCCGAAGAAATAACATGGACAAGATATAAATTTCTTTTTTTAGAAATTGACATTTAGTTGGATTTAATTTTAAATTAACTTTTCTAAGTCTCTCAAAAACATCAATCAAATTTTTATTATGAATTTCTAAATTTCTACCAAAAACAATTAAATCGTCTAGATATATGAAGCACTTCAAACGTAAGTCCAGACATAACTACCGACATTACTCTTGTTACATCCGACCTGGGGTTTTAGCAGAGTTGAGTGGAAGCGTGAAATGTCTCAGGTTCAAACGGGATGAACATTATGTCTGCGATACACAGAGCTTAACCATATAGAACATAGTAAATATAGGTACCTCGCGTTCTTCTTCGACGACGCTGCCTTATGTATAAATCTAATTAACATCAAACTACAATTGGCCAATCATAACGTCTAATGCTAATAGATTATACTTAACTGAAGGCGGCAGGATGAAGATGCTCCAAGATGCGGTCTGATGACCGGCGTAGGTACACAATGTCAATACACAATTTCACAAATTGTCACTAAGTATATATAAACGTTAGTTCGTAAAGTAGTTCACTATTAGTACTTATTATAGATAAATTAATACAACTGACACGTGGGCGATGCACTTATGTACTCAACAAAGGGCCACATGTCCATCAAAGTACAATCAACAAATACATTATTTACAATTGTATTAAACAGTCCAATTTAGGTATGCCGTACATAATACCGTCACAAAAGGGCAAATAATGCCGAGACGAACACAACACGGCATATATTTCAATTCTTATTCGAAGAGCAAAACAAAACGGAGGCAGACTGCCGGCGGATCGACTCCGGCGCATAGACAAGACAAAACTGTCACTGTCAAATGATGTGACACAGAGTATATAGTTTGGTTTATAACAACTCTACTAAACGCACTTGGTGAAATTTTGAGCCCCATAGGAAGTCGTTTGGTATTGACCTAAATTAGTACAAAATGCAGTGTATTTACGACTTTCTGAGTTAAGCGGAATTTGATAATATCCGGAGTTTAAATCAAGATGGGAAAAATATATGGAACCAGAAAGTGAATCTAAAATTTCATTGATATTTGGAAGTGGAAATTTATCATCTTGCATATTTTCAATTAGTTTTCTGTAGTCTACAACTAAACGCCACTTTTTTTCTCTTGTTCTGTCGCTTTTTTTAGGAACTAACAGTATTGGACTTGACCATTCACTCTTAGCTTCCTCTATTATATCGTCTTTAAGCATGCTTTCAATTTGCTTTTTAACCTCAGGTTTCAGAGATTGAGGTATCCTATATGGCTTTATATAGACTGGACTAGTGTTGGGCTTTAATGTTATTACTTGCTCGTAAATGTCTGTCGTTGTCAGTCGGTCACTCGGTAAGAAAAAAATATCTGCATATTTTCGACAGATATTACTAATAGATCTATTTTCTTCTGGATTTAGATGATCTAATTTTAAGATTGAAGACAGTGTATCAGCTCTTTTAGCGTTTGCTATAATTTTATTAAAATTACAGATATTGTAATGCTCTAATGAATGAACCCCAGGGATAAATCTAGGTAATTTTATGTCTTTTTCACTAGTATTTAAAATTTTTATTGGTATCTTGCCATCCTTTATTCTCACAATCGTACTTCCTAAAAACAATTCTTTACTTAACTCTTTCGCGCAAGCCACACAATCACCTTGCAAACCTAATTCTACAGTTACATAATGTATTGATTCACTTCGAGCCGGAATAAATAAAAAATCCGTAGTGTAATCAGGTGTTTCAAAAATTGGCATAAAACATTTCATTCTACTCGAATGGAGACTGATAGTGTTAGTATTTAAAAATATATCGCACCTAAAATTACTTAAAAAATCTAATCCAATGATCCCGTCTACTTTTAACGATAAATTGGTAAAAATATAAAATTTATGGTGGAATGGTTCACCATCTTTTGTTTTTAATGTTAAATACACATGACCTCGAGATTTAACTTGACCACCTATTCCATTTACTATAGTCTCACTACTATAAATTGTACTATTTCTAGGTAGAACTTCATTTCTTATTACAGATAATGAAGCACCAGTGTCCAGTAAAAAATAATATTTATATTTATTTATTTCAAAAATTAGAATTTTTTGTTTATTATTTAAAGTATATATGTAATTCTTAAATCCGAAAAAACTGTTGTCCATTCCGGTCTACTTCACCCTTTTCTTTTATATTATGCCCACTGTCTGTATTATTTATTGGAAACATATTTCCATTCTTCCTACGTCTGGAATCATATCGTGGTGAGCATTGTTGCTTACCACGATTATACGAGTAATGATTACCGCGTGTAGCATATTTATTATTACTATATTGATTATTGTGTCGTCTCTGGATGGGATACCTATTGTTAAAATTATGGTACGTACCTCGAAATCCTCTTTTACCACGAAACGAAGATCTCCTTATCTGCATGACGTCAGCGCTCGTTGACGTCGAGGGCGAGAAAATCTCGTCCTTGGCTGCTTGAATTGCGTCTTTAATGGAAGAGTAGTTCCTAGCTGATATTATTGTACTTAATTTAGTGTTTCTTAAACCATCTGAAAATGTTTTAATGGCTAACTTTTCATTTAATGGTTTAAGAATGCCATAGAAGTATTTCCATCTGCTTGAGATATTGTTAACTCTGTGAAAAGCTTTTCAATTTCACTGCCGTATTCCTCAACTGACCTCCAACCCTGAGTAGTCTGTTGGAGACGTGCCTGAATAGCTGTAAATGACTTTTTCGTCAAAAGGTAAATTTTCATATCCTTAACAATATCTTGAACAGAAGTATACTCTGGCAACATACGCATCTTAGCATTTTCGGATAGTCTACTTTTTAAAATAAATGTAATTAATAAAGGATAATCAGCTTCTTTGAGCATATCCGCATACATTTCGATACCATCTATCAATTTTTTCGTGGTCTCCTCTACACCGTCCATAACCGGCAACAATCGAAATCCATTTTCGTGGCAAAAGTTTCTGGCTTAATACACAATTTTTTTATCTCTAAATATATAATATTAATATTTTCATATATTTCTATATCCTTATTAATTATATCCGACTTTTCCTTACACTTTATATTTTCTAAAATCAAATTGCTACTTGATAAAAGTTTTTCACATTCATTTTATTTATTTTCTATAATATTTCCTGTAAATCTTTTTTTACCAGACTTTATTAAGTATTTCTTAATATCAATTAAAGAGTTATTATTAGACATAGCTTATCTGTCATACTAAATCTTAATAATTATAATAAACGTAGAATCTTAAAATAACACATAGAAATAATACGAACAATAAAATATCTAAGTAAGTACATTATGTAATTTGAACCCTATGGAATGCCAATCGGTCGCTGGAGTATCATATGCGTTCACAATCAGAGTTTATACGTACCGAATTAATTAAAAACTTACGCGGGTGACAGATTTTTTTTTACACACTTTTTTTTAATCTTTTTTTTTCTAGTCACTTTCACCACACACACACACACACACACTTTTTTTTCTCTAGTTATCTCCCTCGTGCGGTGAATTTTGAGTACGACCGCGTCGAATCATACTCGCAGCTCTTTGTAGCGCCAGTGCATTAACTTCTTCCCGGATCCATCCTCTGTGGCATCTCTTATACATTTTGTATACTCCGATCCCAGCCGCCAGCAACACAATTAAGAGAATAATTCCCATGAGAATATTAGATATTCCAACGTGCGATTTTATTTCTTCTATATAAGCATGGTTGGCAGCTGATCCAGCAGCATTTTGACCAATTATAATATTTTCTTTTGACTGCGATGACTGGCACATTTTCACGTTGAACAATAGGGCAGGGTCGCCATGTAATGTGGTGTTGATGGGGTTGATAATGAAAAACGTCTTTCTCACTCTGCTACATATTTAATACTCTAACTACATTAAAACACAATTGTCGCTTACTTATTATACTAATGGGTGGCCGATCACACATCGAGAAATAGTGGGTGGTCGACCACATATGTTGAGACACCTGAGCTCCTTGCTTTAGGTGGAACGTACACTGGACTTATTACTATACTACTATACTAAGCTATGCTAAGCTATGCTATACTTAAATACGCTCGAGTCTAGCCGAGTCAGAAATATAAACAGTACGTTTTACGAGTGTTGCATGTGTGAATATTTGGATCGATTTCATGGTGAAAAAACGAAGTTCGGTTCAAATACGGGACAAAGTCAGTCTATCCGGGACATTTTAAACTATGCCCTGAAATACGGGACGTCCCGGGAAATACGGGACGTCTGGCAACGCTCGATCTAACCCTTTACAACCGGGGAAAACAGAATTTGTTTTTTTTTTCTTTTGTTATAAAAATACTATTTTCGGGAGTAAATGGATAAAGTACATAGGATAAATATTAAAAAAATCGGAAAAACAGTTTACCTGAAAATCGCTTGCACCTTCGTGCATCTTAATGAAATTGTATTTTATTTTTATAGAATTTAAACCACAAATATCAATCAAAATATTTATTTTAAATAATTTTAGTTTTTATAAAAACTTCGTGACAGTGCGATTTTAATATTTCATCTATCTCACATAAGGGCGCAGAAATGTTTTATTTCACTACTTCAAGTAGTTGACACTTACGAAGTTACGCCAAGGATCATCATACTGTAAATTATTTGCACGAAGCCATTATTTTATATCAGCGATACGATTGGCTTGTGTGGCCGGTTTGTTCATCTGTACGGAATGATAGCTAGCCATTATCCATAACAATTAATGAAGGTCTAGTGAGATTTAGAATTAGCTTCTCTGTCACCCATTTTGTAAAATTGTCCTTATTCATATCGTGGTGATAGTCAGCAGATACACTTGTTGACCTGTACACCAGGCAACAATTTGGTACAAAGCCATTTTCTACACCAGCGTTTACAATCATCCACCTTGCTCCTAATGAAATACTTTTAGATGGACCTACAATATCTTTGTTTTGCCAGCACATGTTCACAGAACATGAACTGTGAATGTAAGTCTAATCTAAATAAACCACATCCAATTTAATTATTTCTTCAGCTTCGCGGTTTTCCTTTATATATTTCAAAAACTTGTATCTTTGTATTTTATGTCATCTCTCTCCATTAAAATGGTCCTTTTTGATTGGCATTTAACATATTCAAAACCAATCTCCTTAAGTATAAGTCTGTAAATAATAATAAAATTTATCTTGTTAATCAAACGATAGGTTAGTCATTCATCATCATAATCATCAGTCAATATTCGTCCCACTGCAGGGAATAGTCCTCCTTTTACGAGTGAGAGTGAAAGGGATTATTACTTAATATTTTTCTTACCTCAAAGATTCTCTCCCTCCGTTGAAATCAATATCTTGTTGAAGAATTTGTAATAGTTTCATTACTGTTGGTATTTCCTTTCGAATTGTATAGAATTCTTTTACTTTATTCCTAATCAACTCTAAATCAAAACTGTCCAACTTGAATTTCTTCTTCTCCCTCTCCTCTTTTTACCAGGTGTGAAAATTTCACCATCATTCGATTCGCCTTATAGTAGTACTAAAAATCACTATAAAGAAGCAATTAAGTAAAAAAATATAAAATAAAATAAAAGTATCAAAATAACTCGGTCCAACTTACCGGTCGACTCTACGACGCGCTTTAAAATCAAAGATTGAGTTTGATTTACACCTCCTTCCCTTATTTTACAATACACATTCAAAACAATCTTTTTCGTTTGAAATCGAAGTGGCATTTTTGACATTTTCACAAAAACAACAAATTGTCAGGAAGATATCACAAAATTTCAGTTGCGGTTAACAAATCTCGTAATTTGATTTGATAGATGAAAATTTACATTGCCATATGAAAGTCACATTGTTTTCTTTTGCCATGAGATTTTGGTAAACCTATAATATAAAAATTTTAACTGTTTTTTAATCTAATCTTTCAATCGCAAAAAACATATTTTATTGTCCTCTCCTCGAGTGATGTAGGATTCAATCTCTTTATTGGAAACTTATGTCAGAACTAGCGGTGCCCGCAGCTTCGCTGGCGCTAAAAGAAAATACAATAAACATTTTTGCTTTGCAGTCCGGCGCCAGACACAGACAAATATTTGAACACAGACTTTGAAGACTTTGCTCACACATTTGAACACTTGTTTGTTTCACCTGCCTGACATGTTTCACAGATATTTTCACTTCACAGTTGTTTCAGAGACAACAAACAAGATAGACGACGGGTTTGTGGACGCTGTATACCTATATTATTTATGTTCATTTAATTATTTATTGCATGTGCAAAAAAAATAAAGTTAAAAGAAGAAGAAGGCGCGAGAGGATGTGTGAAATGTATCGTAATAGAACAAGGTAGGTATTTCAAGAATTTATTGAATTATATTGTACAGTCATGACTCTCTGCAAGGTCAGTCATACACGTGAGAACCTTGTTCGATTGGTTAAGGTCAAAGCGTACTACAGCGGCACTGCAGCGGAGCGGCACAATATTCTCCAGGAGGCAACTCGGACGCGCCGCTCCACTGCAGTGCAGTGCAGTGTTTTTGATTTTGGACTTTGTAAAATTACACTATTGACTTGGGCTCGGCCTGTAATAAATAAATAAATAAGTTCTGAATAAGTTATTTGTCAGTTATCTTTTTTTTTGTAAGGTAAAAATCATGTTTATCTATCAGATAAGTGGCACTTAGGGCCTTTGAGCTTGTTTCACGAAGTCCGAATAAGCTATTTGTCACTTATCTGTTAGATAAAAATGAATTAAATCTTTTATAACGAACATATAACTGACAGATTGCTTATTCAGAACTTATCAGGACATTCTGAAACAACCCTTAGTGTGATATTCGAGCAAAATTGTATGACTGACCTAGCACTTGATTGTACTAGTATACCTCTGTTTGCATCTTTCTATTCTATTTAGTTAGACCCATGTTTCCTATTTGTCTTAATTAAAATTATATGTTGTATTATAACTATATTTCTGTGTTTCAGAGCCACCATGGAGAGAATGCTTCAAGAGATGATGCCTAGACCAGTGGGTTATTTTAGTAATTTTTGCCGGATGTCCTATGAAGACTTTGAAATACTATTACAAAAAGTTTCTCCGCTGATTTCAAAATCAGACACAAATTGGAGAATTGCTGTACCTCCGAAAGTAAGATTAGCATTGACACTAAGGTTTTTGGCAACCGGCGATAGTTATATGAGTCTACAACAGTGGTCTCCAATTAGTTTCGCTCGGGGTCCGTTTTAAGAAATGAAATGACCATCGTGGTCCGCACATTTTATTTATAAGAAAAAATATTTATTAAACAAATGTAATTGAGGAAATAACAAAGGTATTTTGTTACATAGGTATCAATGCGAAAAATGAAATTTTTTGTTGCGAATTATCTGTCTGAAGTTTGGAGTAAAATTGGTGCAAGCTATTGACATTAAATCCTGGAGATGTTCAGTAGTAAGTCGAGATCGAAATTTATTCTTAATAAACTTCATCTTCGATAATGCTGCTTCACAAATATATGTCGATCCAAACAAAGTAAGAAGTTTCAAAGCGAATTTTTGTAATTCTGGATATTTATTACCACACACAAATTTTATCCAGAACTCTTCACTGGAAACTTCCGATAGTTTGTGTTTTAAAACTGTGTTTTCTTGGAAATCGATCATTTCCATCTGCAGAGTAGCTTTATCACTTCCGAAAACAATTGCAGCTTCATTGCTCCATTCACCATTAGGATGCAGAGAGTAAATGCTGCTGAGGATTTCTACAACATTCTCAATTTTCTTAAAATCTGCGAACCTTTTTTGGAATTCCGATTTAAGATCCGTAATGAACGTCTTGAATTGGCCGACGTCAGTCTCGTTGTCACTGCTGATTATTTTATTTAAATTGGGGAAGTGTAAGCATTCATTTCCAAGATCATTAATAAAGAGATCAAGTTTTCGAGAAAAACTTTTGACATTTGACATGAGCTCGCATACCAGCTTTCCCTTGCCTTGAAGTTTAAGGTTCAGGTCATTGATATGTTTAAAAGTATCCGTTAAGAAAGCAATGACAGCAACATTTTCTTTTTCGTTAAGAAAACTTAAGTAAGCGTTTGCTGAAGTCTGATCACTGTTAAAAAGATATGTCTTCAAGTGTTCTAAAATGCTAAAGAATCTTTCTTAAACACAGCCTTTACTTAACCATCTGACGTTATTATGCAACAGTAGATCGTCATATTGTGCATCAACTTCTTCAAGAAATGATTTCAATTCACGATGTTGCAATGATGATTTAGCACGAAGAAAGTTTACTATTTTCATCACTTCTTGCATAATACGCTCAAAATTATGATTGAGTTTGCAGCAAAGCACAGTTTGATGAATAATACAGTGGTAGGAAATCAAATTTTCATTACATCTCTCATTGCTTCTCAACAGGTGAACTAGTCCTTTTTTATTCCCAACCATTGCTGGCGCACCGTCAGTAGTTACCGATAAGAGCTTCTTCAAGTCTAACTCATCTTTCTCAAAATAATCCATCACTGCTTTGATCATGTCTTCTCCTCGGGTTCTTCCTAAGAGCGGCAAAAGAGCCAATATCTCCTCAACAAAAGTTTCTCTTGTTTTGTCTAGGTAACGTACAAAAATAATTAACTGTGCCATATCAGTGACATCGCATGATTCATCCATAGCCAAGGCGTAATAGTTTGCATTATTTAACTGCCGTTTCAAATCACAATGATTTTCTTCTGCCAAAACGTGTGTATTTCTGGTGCTAGTAGCAGCAGATAACGGAATCCGTCGTATCGTCTCAACAACATCCTTTTTGTTCTCAAATAAAGCATTACCCGCCTCAAGAAAGCATTCTTTAACTACGTCAGCATCAGTAAATGGTTTCATATGCTTAGCCAGAGTCCAAGAAATACGTAAAGAAGCCTCACCACATTTTTCCTGCTCAGTCATTGAGCGACTTATGATCTGGGTCGAAGATGAGTAACTTGATAGTAAACTTGCAATTTTAGACTTACGCAGATCACTACCAAGTGGAAAGTTTCCGGCAAATGATTTGTGTTTGGTATCATAATGTCGTTTTATATTCGAGCTTTTAATTAACGCCACTGTTTGGTTACAAATCAAGCACATTGGTACTGCTCCAGCACGATTTGGCAGCGTAAAACAATATAAATCGGTCCATTCCGGCAAAAACTGTCTATTTTCGTCTTCAACTTTTCTTTTTTTCGGTTCCATAGTCAAAACTCGCTATAAACAGCCAAAACTCGCTATTGTAAACAGGTAGGTACACTCGTAAAGTAAACAAGCAAACGTTAAATTTATTTCGGCGCGCCGCGCGGCGTCCTTCGCTCAAAATTGAAACAAAACACTGACCTCCCGGCGCGGGCGGCACCGGCCGGCAGAGCGATCACATGATGAATTACCCCGGCCCTCGCGACACTTGCCGCAATCCGCGAACTCTTTCTCGCTCGCTCGTTACTTCGCCCGGCCGTTTTCGAATCGACGTCAACAAAGATATTGTGGGGGATACATTATTATTAAATTACGTACAGCTCGCGTCAATCTTTTTGGGGCCACGAAAGTTATTTATATCGAAAGTAGTCTTTAGTGTAAGTTACTGTGTTCTCGCGGGTCCGCACAAAATGGGGCAGCGGTCCGGATGCGGACCGCGGTCCGCCATTTGGCGATCCCAGGTCTACAATATCTATTCAAAGTATCTCATCGATTAATATCTACTATTGTGTACGAAGCGTGTAAAGCTCTAATTGATGTTCTGAAGGAGGAGGTAAAGGTTAGTAAGTAAAACAGTTTTTTATATATACTATTTATTATTTAGGAACTCAAGCAGATAATCAGGACAAAGCTTATTGTAGTTCCTATCAATTATTATTATCATTTAAATCATCATCACCACATAAGTTATATGCTTCTTCAATTATGTTGTTGTTCCAGGATGTATAACAGATTGAGAAATGATGTTAATTGGTACTTTTCATTCTTTGTATTTCTTTGATTCTTTTGAAGTATTTGCAACCTCAAAGTCATAGTTAATGTTATTCTTTGCAGTGTACAATGAATAATTAGCAACTGATGATTGCGGTGATATATGAGATTCAGGTATATGAACTTGAATGCCATAGCTGTTGTGAGGTTTTTTTTGAAGTGGAGCTTGGGTCTCTGTATCAAATGGTGTTGAAATGGCATCTGATAATTACTTAAAATTGATTGCGAATGTTGCTCATTTCTTTGCAAGGCAACTGGAGATTGTAGCAAAACAGATGGTCCGGGTGAATCGGTAGGTTGACGGTTAAAAGGCTGAGTTTGTTTGATAGATGGCAAGCTGTCGGGTCTCACTGAACTGTTTCTTTTTCTGGCATTTAAAACATATTTGAATACAATATTATCAATTTCGTTCATTAAAATTAGTCTGTCATCAAAATCCAACGTTTTCAATTTTTGAGCAAGTAGCTGGCCATACAAATCACACTCGTTTGTTTCTTTTTCATTTTCTTTACGGTTACATCTATTTTTAATAAGGGAAAAAGCTTCATCCATCTGTTTTTTTGCAATCAACAAATCTTGCGCACCACGTTGCCTCTTTGGAGCGGAAAAATGTTCAGGTTCACTTCGACTATTAGATTCTCGTGACACAGACCTCGTAATATTTGATTCACAAGAAACAGGACGCTCTAAATTTGAATCTTCCATGTTTTCTTCATGAGAAAAGTGATTTTCATCTGGGCTTGCCTGTAAATGAAAAAAATAGTTTTAAATTGTTGAATATTAAATTTAATCATTTTATTTGTTTCAGTTACCCACATCTCCTAATGATTGGTTAACAAAAGTAGCAGGTTACAATAGATTATTTCCGCACTGTGTAGGTGCATTAGATGGCAAACATGTTGTACTTGAGTCACCTATACACAGTGGATCTGATTTTTACAACTACAAGAAAAGTTTTAGTATTGTACTTTTAGCTGTAGTAGACGCTGATTATCTTTTTATGTTTGCTGTTGTGGGTTGTCAAGGCAGAATGAGTGACGGTGGAGTTTTAAGAAATAGTATACTATGGACAAAAATGAATGAAAATACTCTAAATCTACCGCAGCCCCAACCACTCCCAGGCAGAAATATCTCAGTACCGTATGTGATTGTTGCATATAAGGCTTTTGCTTTAAGTGATAATATTATGAAGCCGTACCCAGGGATGCTTCCTGAAGGGAGCAAGAAAAAATTTTTTAATCGAATGTCAAAAGCAAAAGTTAAAGTGGAAAATGTTTCAGGAAACCTATGCTTCTACAACCCGATAAAGCAGCTAGAGTAACAATGGCATGTGTATATATACTCAATTTTTTGAGAAAAAGCAGAACCTCCCAACGTTATTATTCCCCACCAGAATCTTTCGATCGAGTTGTAAATAATGTCTTTATACCCGGAACTTGGAGAAACGAAGAACAATCCATTGGCCTTATATCACTTATTTCACAACCTCGAAGAGCAACAATGTTAGCACAAAATATTAGAGAAGAGTACCTATTTACTTCACGAGCGGGGAACAATGTCGCGAGAATATCCGAATAATAAATAATTTAAAGAATAAACAAATAACTGACAAAATATAGTTTTTTTAATACCTACATACCTGAGACTCGGTAGCTATCGTCGGTTATCCTCGTCGTTGGTGGTAATCATACATAGGTGCTAGGACCCATATAACTGTGGATGGCACCGAATGCAAACCATGACGGTCGATAGATTTCTTCGGCAAGATCCTGTTATTGTGGAATCCTTTATTTTTTTCAAACATTCCCTGTATTATTGTGTCAATAAAGTGTTTCTTTTCCTTTTTAAGTCCTCGATGGTGCAAGGCACTGTCATTTTACTTCTTATTCTGGTCCAGGCGTCATTGACTAAGTTTTTATTTTTGTGTAGTTTACTTTTCGAGTTCCATATACACGTTGCTCCTTCTAGTAATTCAATAAATTGAAGAACAACGTCGTTACTCCAGTCCATTTTGCGTGTATACCGACGCGACGACCGTTTGGGGCAGCGCGCGAGCAACTGAGCTTTGCGCGTGTGTAGCAGGCTACGCACACACTTGAACTTTGAGTGCTTTGATGTGCGCTCGAAAAATCGACACCGAACGGCAAAGTGCAAATGTTTTATCAAAGCTTTTAATAAATACTCAAATACCCGTGCTACACATGTGTCCAAACAAGTGTTCAAGTAAGTGATCAAATGTTTTTACTGTGTCTGGCGCCGGCTTTATACTGTTACTTATAATGTACTAACGACTCATTCCCCATTTAAAGTTCCACCCCTCTTTTCTGAAAAAAACTCTATAGCATCAGTTATTTTGTATTCCTGTAAGATGTTTCTCTTGTTTTAGCAAGAGCTATCTATATAAATTTGTATAAACTCTATAGAACCAGTTGTTATATTTTCCATGAAAGGTATTTTAAATGATTTCTCGTATAATAACGTATCACTACACAAAATTTATTTCAAATCAGCTATGCACTTTTTGTGTGAAACGCGCACTTTGGTTTACGAAGTTACTGTTTTAGTACGTATATATATATATATATATACATACAATATTATTAGTAATTATAATTTTATTAAAAAGAAAACAATTTTTACTACAAAAATGCGGAAAAATAATAAAGAATCATTATTAAAGAGAAGGGTTTAGTTTGCGGCGAAATCTTTTTCGCTGTCGAATTTTGGCATTGCTTTTCTCGACTCTATCTGAGCTTTAATGAAACCTTATCGCATAAAGTGGATGAAGCTTCGGTTTCGGTTCTGCTTGTGTGTGACACGGAAGGCGTAATAAATCCAGTTCTCCTTCTCCTTTTTGTTGAACAAACAATCGCAGATTTTCTTCGGTTATCGATTTTAATAATGGTGGCTCAGTTATATTTTCTTGCCAATTTAAAAGGTCGTAATATGTTGATGCGTTAAGGTTTATCTTTGGTAACTGAAACAGACGCAATTTTTTGGTGTTTCAGATCTAGCTATCAAAATTCGACGTGCAGCTAATTCACGAATGTGCGGCTGGGGATCTGTCAACATTGCAAGCAATAGGTTTTCCGGGTGTGCAAAATATCTGTTTCTTTGAATTACAGGGTCGATAACGGCTTTTAAAGTTGTTGGTAAATATCTGGTAAGCTCGATAAGCTTGAACAAGTGTCGCGATCCATCTTTAAAGCTAGAGTGAGTTTTTATAGAAAACCATATCGGAGCGTAAACCTTGACAACATACGTTGCCAGAGTTATTAGATTTTCAGAGGCAGTCTCTACTGAAACATACAGACGAAGAATCCTGTTAGCACGAGTTAGCCGTCGGGCATGGGACATTTTGCCTGGTGATTTGTTAGCTAAATCGCTAGGAAATGTGCCTGTTGAAATTGCTTGAACTATTCTGTACAAATATTTTTGGTATGTACTAATATCTTCAGGAGAGAGCTCCGATAAGTTCGCCGGAATAGGTTGAAACTGAGTTATAGGTCTTGTCTCACAGTTCTCAAGTTCTTTGCCAATTGTCCCTGAAAATGTTTGTGGCCCCGACATATTGCCATCAATATGTTGAAACAGATGTTTGAATGGCAGTTCGTTCATATGCAATAAACAAATAATCCACTGTAAGGTCTATGCAATAGTTTTTCTAGCATCCGTATAATACCGCCGTATTTTCCAACATTTACATTTGTCCCATCACATCCAATAGCAATCAAATGATCCATTGATACATCTGAATTTAAGAAAAAGTTGAATATTTCTTGTGCTATACACTTTGCAGTGCCTGAAGCAGGTAAAATGTAACCTAAAAACTTTGAGTCGGGTTCTTTTATCAAAGAAATATGCTCTTCAAGTATGCGTTGCCTATACTTTTTCCCATCTTTTTCAGACATGATCAAAGTTTGATGTTTTCTCCCATCGAAATATAATGCTGGTATTTGTAAAACAATTTGTTCTGAAATTATATTTTCTCTAGTTTTTTTTCGTTCTCGACGAAGTTTATTTTTGTCTATTACTTGAGAACTTGACGCATGTAAAACTGCTGATGCGATTGCTGCTGCTGCCCTGTCGGACACTCCAAATCTATCGCATGTTTTCGATAGCAAAGCATAATCAACTGCAGTTATAGTTTTTTGGCTCACCGAATCACTACTAGAGCTCCGCGATTGAGTTTGGGTTGGTACTTCACAATCCGAATTTAAGTGGACACTTTCGGATTCAGTGCTACTCAACTCTTCGGTACATATTTCGGCTACTTTCTGTCGTTTGCTCTCAGATTTTTCTCGCAACAACTCTTTTCTGTGCTCTTGTTATTTGTTTTGTTGTGCCAACGTCTACACCACCTATAATCATTTTTCTAGCGGTACGTTGGTCTGTTATAAAGCTTTGCTCTCTTGCAGGTATTTTCTTGTTTTTAGGGCAAATACATTTAAGAAAATCTCGACACTTGCAAGCCGAAACATCAAATAAAACTTTACTTCCAAGACGAAACTCTTCCAACTTGTTTTTGGGTATTTTCGGGTGAGACTTCAGAAGGTTTTTGCATTTTAAATGATAACTTTGTAACATTACCTTCATTCGTTTTATTTCTACTGTAGGAATAGAAGATTTCGCCCATATTTGTACTAGTTTTGCGACTACGATGGCCTCAATTTATTTATAAGTTGACTCCTTTTTCGTTTCCCTCTCAAATTTTAACCTGCGTCGGGTCCACTCGTAAAATCTCATTAAATCTTCATAAGTTTGCAACATGGTGTCTTTTAAATCACATAAATCACCAAATAAGGGACATTTTCAACTATTTCGAGTGCGTTCCATTTTGTGACGACGTAAAGCAAATGACTGCACTCTATTAAATAAAACATAAATTTCTGAGGCGCAATAATCTTTATTTCAGTACTTTTCAAGTTTTTAGGAGAAATAAAATTTGCGGGCTCATAAAAATCTAAATCACAGTGATGTTACCAGATGAGAATTTTTGCATATTAATAATTGTATTTTGTATAATACTTATCTAAGTTTCAAAACATTATAATCACATTGTCATGGGTATAATAATAATTTCAAGTTAATTAACATCACTATGGCTGTAACATATTAATCTATATTTTGGCATAAATTATTACAATTGTCTTAATTTCTGACAATTCTTTATAACTTTTTGGTTTTACTTAATACTTACTTATTTATTTTGAACGAAATCAATATTAAGTTACTTAGTAAGTAATCATCCAATCATCCGGTAATTGAATGGGCAGTAAAATTAACCAACTAAATAATTAATATCTGTATTACTTTGGTATGCATTCAGTCAAAATATATTGTATCTTCTTCATTGCACAGGTTATATTCTTTTTCATTCAATTTATTTCTTTCTATACCTATCTTTTTTACAATAATGGACACAGGTACTTTGTCAGTGTCTTTTTTCTTTGTTGTTATAAAGGTAAGTTAATGCCGCGTTTAGTCGTTTTTAGGAAGACGCGCGGCCTAGTCGTTTTTAGGAAGTTGATGGAATATATATATAATTTTTTATGTCTTCTATATAACCAATATAATACTTCCACTTCTTTCTTATTAAGTACCGCACAAGCACACAATCATTTATTTGGTAATTTTCTTTTACATCATGGAGCTCTCGTTCAGTACCATTTGCCTTATCTTTATTATCTAGTCTTAGTAGCAGTTTATCATCCTTGTGTTTTTCTTTAGTAGACATATTTCCTTCTGTCGTAGCAAGATCACCGTCACCTTTTTTATCATACCTTTTTTACCTTTTTCATACCCTTTTGCTTTACATTCTTTGTCTTTTTTAACCACTTGATTTTCTTTGCCTTTACTTTTTTTGCCAATTCCTTTACCCTTAATACAGTTTGGATCTTTGTTTGTGAGTATCTCTTCCTCTGTTACATAATCAACTTTTTTAATTCTTTTTGCACATAACTTAATATCTTTTGGGGTTCTCTGGAACTTTGGGGATTTCTCTAATTTTTCTAAATCGTCTTCAGAGCATGTCTCTATCAAATCGTTATGATCAATACCATCGATAATATCAGAATCGTTATATTCACTCATGATATCAGATACACTAGTTACGCTGTCTAGCGAAGGTTGGTGCTTTCGTTTGTTCCTACGTTTTATACCTGAAGGGCCTGGCTGTTCTTCTTTTTTCAGTTCTGTACATTTTTTGTTTGTAGAATTATTTTTTTTATTTACTTTTGTTGTTTTTCTGTCATTGTTGCTGGATTTTGTAGTTACATTTGCCTTTTTGGTTTGTTCTGCTTCTTCCAAAATTTTTTTGCCCATTGCTGCAGTTATTACTTCAGCGCCCTTTGTAACACGTTTCTTTTTTGTTAAAGTACTAGTTTTCCTATCTTGTTGTAATTTTCTCAGTAACAATTCTTCAAATGTACATGGCAGCTGTGGTAATGTCCGAGTTTGACATTTACATTTTGTAAACATGTAGGCATTTGAGTTGAATCTTTAGCAACAAAACTCGTCGTCTGTTTATCGGATCTTGATAATTGAGAGAACAAAGTAATATCAGTGTTCTCAGTCTCCGCTTTTTCAATTGTAACATTATTTCTTAGAAGTTGATTGTTGAACCAGTCAATGCAAATTTCTTTTAACGACTTCGGGTTTTCATGTGGTAGTTGTGTGTGCGCAATTTTTGCTTCTATTTTCTTTTTTTGATAGCTCTTATATGCATCGGGATCATATTTGTGTACAGGTATCACTTGTGAGTTACATGGGTAAATTCCGCCTTTTTTAAATCCATTTCTTATTATCTCGGGATCAGTTTGTTGCCAAGTATCGGCAAGCATTAATGCAAATACTTTTTTTGGAATTTTCGTACCCACATTTTTACGCTGTCATTCCACAAGTTTAGCATCCCATGTCACTTTAAATGATTTAAACACAGTTAAATCAAGTGGTTGGAGCAAATGGGATGTGTGTCGCGGCAGTTTCAATATTGTGCTTTCGTTCTCGATTGACAGTTTCACAACTCTCACGTCGACATGAGTGGAGTGGCCGTCATAAATAATTAGGGCTGGCCGATCATCGCCAAGGCATGGAATCAGAATTTATTCCATGTATTTGTAGAAAATGTCAGTTTCCATTCAGCCCTTTTTACTGGCTGCGTATGACAATTCAAAATCGTAGTTGTTACTATCTAGTTCAGCCATCCATTGGTCCCAAACAAACTTGCCTTTGTAAACAATCAAAGGCGGTAACTTTTTACCACTAGCGCTTGCACCTGCTAACACAGTGATGTTTTCCTTTCCACTTCCATGAGTAGTCCTTGCACAGGGTTTATTTATTTCGCCAACCACTTTAGTCCTGGACGGATCTAAGCATAACGAGGTTTCGTCTAAATTCCATATAGATTGAGGGCTTTCAGAAAGATTTAAATCTTCCAAAGTTTATATCGATCTTCTATCGAGCAGATCAAAATATTCACCAACGACAAATGGATCTGTCATTTTTCTACGAACATATACTACAGGCTGTGCTTTTTTTATCGATAACCGATGTCGTTTCCTAAAATTTATAAACCAGTCTGGGCCTGGAGCGTTGTTTTTAAATGGAGTCTTAATATTGTTTATCCTCACGTAGTCACCGACAAGTTCCATAATTTCAGACCTCGACAGCCCAAATCCCCATTTTTCCATTGTTTTGATTGTTTCCGCTATTTTATCTTCTGTTTCCAATGGTATAGCAGTTGGTCTACCTGCATTTGGCTTTCTAGTTTGACTGCATTGATTAACATGTTTCTAAAGGGTTGTCATAGGAATCCCGTACTGTTGCGCTGCACTATACTTCGTAAGCTCGCCATTTTTTACTTTTTCAATGGCTTTTGCTAAATCTTCTGCAGTATAAGTTTTAATTTTCTTTGGCACATATTTTCGAGGCATGATTGTTATGAAAAAAAACCCATCAATAATTAATATTGAAAAATATATAATATTTACTTACTATTCATTAGGTATACAAGGAAAAATAAGTCTCATTTGCAGAAGAATTATTTTACTACTTTATGAGCAATACAGTAAGAGATACGTTACGGTATTGTGTGTGTGTGTGTGTGTGAGAGTGTATGTGAATGTGTCTGTCTGTGTGTATAAATGTGTGAGGTGATTATGTGTAACCCTATCATAGTACGTAATCTGTTTTCGTCTAATCGGGCAGCCTTTATAAGAATCCTTTTGAAAGCAAGTAGCTGTAAGTATGTTTATTATTATTAAATCAAACGACTGTTGTTCTTCAACTTTTATTAATTGTGAGAAAAAAACCCAGCACCCATAGAAAACTTTTCCGCACGTCAAATGTATAGAAAAGTATAATTTTATTTAGTGAATTAATGACTGACGTAGAACAATACTTGTTTGTTAGGTAGGTAGGTACGTAATGTACATACCTACCTAGCCTACCAGGAAATTTTCTTCACTCAAAATTTTGTCGGGACAGGGTACAGTGGTCTAGTATCTAAAAAGTAACAAAAATGTACCTATTTGTACATAAATAAAAATTAACTATTTTTTACAGATTGAGAATCACTGCTACTTACTATAGTACTTACTATAGTAAGCTAAATGGGGTTATTATGAAATAATACTGTCACGTAATAACCCCAATGGGGAATTTGCGATATTAAATTATACACACCGGTATAGCGTGGTGTTCCTAACTCGAATCCGTAAATAACGAATTATTTATAGAATATACAAACATTTATGCGAATAACTTACCATAACTCCAAGAAAAATGTCTTGGGGTAATTGCGACACACCAAAAAAGGCGCGAAAAATCCTTGTTTCACTAAATTTGCCACTTCGCACGTCTCTTCAGCGTTAGTGACTCGCAGATGACTGACACGGCCTGGATAATCAAGATGGCATCTAGGCTTGTGTTGCCAACGGAAAAATATTACTATTATTTGGTTAAATTTTGAATTTTCGGAACATATAGATACCAATAATAAAAATAGGTATTGTGAGTGTAACTTAGATACTTTGTATTGTAAATTTAAAAAAAATTAAAAAAATTGTGAAAGAACGTTTGTGTAAAGAATATTATTCATTCATTAACGATTTTTTAGAAGACAGTACGCCTTGGGAATGATGTGATCGCCTCCAGGCTATTTCAACCCATAGAATTATTGTTCATTTCAATTTTAATTAAAAAAATATATTAAAACAGACAAAAAAAAATTGTCCCGCTGAGTTTCTTTCGCCAGTTCTTCTCAGGTCAGTGGCTTCTTTTTCTTTCCGAACTGGTAGTAGACTCATGTCGTTCAGTAAAAAATTGTAATAATTTTATGCTGAATAAAATATTTTGAATTTGAATTTGTAGTCTTTTCAGTAGGCTTTGTAGACCTACAATTTCTACTACATTATTTTGATGTACATGCCAAGTTAATGTTTCGCTGTTATTCTGACGTAAAAGATCTGAGTAATCATCATTATCGCCGACCCGAAAAGTTGAAGCCGCTCCCTGACTCTGACAATTCGACGAATCTGAATACGGTGAAGGCAATGGAGTAGTAGAATATTTACCAGTACCAATAATTGCATCGACAATAAATTATCAATATCTCATTGTACTAAAATCTTTGTTCGCTCATCTTTAATTTTCCTTAATTTCGTTGCGACGGCTGCAGCAAAAATGATGTCTTCATCATGTTTTTTTGCTTCCATCTGCTTGATTACATTATCCATAATCGACAAAGCATGGGCAATTCTTGGGTCTTCATCGACAGAACGACGTTTCAGCGAGTAGTGCTTCGGGGCTTTACTACTGACCTTTCATGAGAAGATTCTTGATTTGGAGTAGATTCTGTATTTTCCTGGATATCTTGTATAATCTGAAATAACAATAAGATTTTCTTTTTCAGATTCCTAACACTTTAGAAGAATGGTTGATGGTAGAGCGTCAATTTGACCATCTTAGGAATTTTCCTCATTGAATTGGGGCTATGGATGGCAAACATGTTGTTATTCAAGCTCCACATAATACTACAAGTGACTTCTACAACTACAAAGGTGATTTCAGTATAGTACTTTTTGCACTGGTTGATGCAAATTATAAATTTACGTACGTAGATGTCGGTTGTAAAAGGAAGAATATCAGATGGCGGTGTCTTTAAAAATACCGGTTTATATACTAATCTTCAGCAAGGGAAATTAAACAACATGACAAAAGATCAAAAGAAAGAATATTTAACTATAGTTTAAGCCGAGCTAGGCGTATTGTGGAAAATATATTCGGAATTTTGTCATTTTTTTGTTTTGTTGTCATTCACAATACTTCCATTTGGATGCATGGCGTCACTTCGAACATTGCAATCGTACGGAACGGAAATAAATAATAGTATGGATAACAATACTTTACTGGTGGCAGCAGCTGTGTGTATTTTATTAAAAAGACAAAAGAAACCTAAGAGAAAGTGGATGAAGGATTGGTTGAAACAAAGAAATAATTTTACACATACCAACTTATTGTCTGAATTGTCTCTAGAGCCCACTGATAAGAGAAACTTCTTAAGAATGGACGAACAGACGTATTTCAAATTACTTCGACTTGTGACGCCAATAATAAAATAACAAGATACTAATATGAGGCAAGCCATAACTGCTCACGAAAGGCTATGAGCTACACTTCGTTTTTTAGCCTCAGGAACGACAAGGCAATCATAACGGTTTTAAAGAGTTATATGAAGGTAAGTAAATAATACAATGTGTATTTAGTATTTTTATTATCGAGTATTACAATCATTTATTAGAGTAAAAGTAACATATTTAAAAGTAATTATTAAGTGTTGTCTGAATCTGTGTCGCCTATAGCGGTAACAAATGCTTCATACAATAAATTATGGTGCTGTTGTGAAGATCCAGGCTCATTTACTGAATTATTCACAAAACAGAATTGTCATTAGTCTGGTTTGGCAGATTCATATATATTTGCGAATTATTTGCATTGTTCTGGTTCAAATGAGTGTCTACAATTAATTACAACAATAACGATTGTTTATTTTTTTTTGTTTCTTATATTTTGATTAAACTCGTAAAGGAATAAAAGTGGTGTTAATAATAAAAATGAATACTGGTTGTCTTTTCTTCTCTTTCTGAACAATTATTCCATCTTTTAAAAATAATTACCTATGTTCTAAAATAAGTTGGTGCCTCGTGCGTTGTTGTGTGCCTTGTAGTATAACGGTACAACATAAGGCGTAAATCCCATTTAATTTTTTTTCGAAGTGTTACACCAACATTTTACGTACGTGATTTTTATGAGTAATAGTGCACATAAAAGAGCACAACATATATTATTTCTGTGATTGTAAGTCTTAGAAAACACAAAAATAAAAAATATTTTTTGTTTATTTTTTCAATTTTTTTAGGAAAAAATTATTCTAAAAATGTATAAAAAATATATGATATAGTATGTAATGTTCTCTAAAGCCTCGCATTAGTCTCACTGATCTAACGTAATTAGTTTTTGAGATATACTACTTTGAATAATAGTCATGCGTACGGTTATTTTTTCCCATATCTCAGGTTCAAAACGGAATCTGGTCGCGATGTGTACATAAATCGTATTTGTACATCAAGCAGATATTAAGACATAAGGTTCGATATAGGTTCCCATTTGGGGGCAGATTCGTTATGCTATCCGGCTAGACCCTTTCTTAATTTTTCTGCAATATGTTCACCAAATGAGTCATATTGCTGTTACACTTGTGGAGGTTCTTCCAATTTCTTTGCTATCTTTGTTAGAACATTGTCAGCTTGGGCTTTGGTTTTTCTTGTTTGAGTCCTTGACGATGAAGCCACACTACTTTGTGAAAGTGGCGATGGCACATTCATTGATACATTGGTTTCAGTTTCATCATCGCTCATCTGAAAAAAAAAATGTTTTTGTTACAGATGCCAGATACTGAAGAAGAATGGAGGAAAATCGCAAAGGACTTTGAAGAAAGATGGCAGTTTCCTAATTGTTTAGGTTTAGACGGAAAGCATATAAGGATAATACCACCTCCAGGTAGTGGTTCCTATTTTTGGAATTACAAGAATTTCATTAGCATTGTGCTAATGGCTTGTGCAAATGCCAATTATGAATTTATATGGTGTGAAGTTGGTACAAATGGTCGAGTTTCAGATGGAGGAGCCATACAGAATACAATTTTTTATAAAAAAAATACTGAGAAAGGAACTTAACATCCCCAATGATGACAGGTGCCAAAACAGCCACACTAAACTACCTTTTGTATTTGTAGGGGATGAAGCTTTTGCTCTACGAAGCGATTTTATGAAGCCATTTAGCAGAGCAGCTCTGACAAAAGAAAGAAAAATTTTCAATTATAGGTTGTCAAGAGCTAGGCGAATAATAGAAAATGTATTCGGTATCATGTCAAACCGTTTCAGAATCTTTCGTACTACTATAAACTTACGTTTAGATAGAATAGATCTAGTTGTTTTAACTTGCTGTCTCCTTCACAATTTTCTTAGAAAATCTAGCTCCCCTTATGCAACGGATAATGTATTCGATATTGACATCAATACTAATGATTCAACTTCTGCAATCGGTTTTACTTCATTAAATATTACAAATAGGTATGCCAGGGAAGGTAGTGTCAGTTGGCAAGATGATAAAATAGTATAACGTATGCATGTACCTTTTTTTTTTTTATGGGACAAAGGGGGCAAACGGGCAGGAGGCTCACCTGATGGTAAGTGATCACCTCCACCCATGGACATCTGCAACACCACAGGGCTTGCAGATGCGTTGACGGCCTTTTAGGAAAGGGAGGGAGGGAGGAGGGAGAAGGACGGGAGGAGGGGTGGGGAGTGGGCCTCCCGGACTCTCACTTACCGGACGAAACGCGACAGCATAGCTGCCACTTCACGCCGGTCTTCTGTGAGAGAGTGGTACTATACGGGGCGTGCCGACCCATTCGGCTGCTACCCGAAGGTAACAAGCATGTGCTACCACTTGTACCTCAGCACTATCTTCAAATGGCATGTCATCGAGGATGGAATTCACTGACCTTGTGACCCTTGGTACATCCACATCTGCTAAGAAGAACATTTCACTGTAGTACCACAACTTAGGGACATGAATTTCTGCTGTTCCTGCACCAGATCTTTCTGATGCCTTAACCTGTAACACAATATAAAGTCGGTTCAAATATAATAAATAAGTAATTAAGCAATTCGTTAACCATGTTAACATAAACTCCTAATTTTAATGTACCTTTTTTTTTATAGTTGGGAAATCCTGTTACGGATACCCCCGACTTCCCCTGGGGGGTTATGTGGTGACTCTCCGGACGCATCCGGCATACCCACTAAAACCCAACTCCCAAACCCCTGCCGCCATGTATGGGACGCCACGGGATCGCTTTCGCATACAACCGCGACGCCCCGACGGTTGGCCGAAGCCACCACCATGAGGCCGCCCTAAAAAGGGCAGCCCCATTATGGGAAGAATTACAACCACTATGGGCTGCTCCGAAGTCCACCCCGACCATCCACAGGCCAGAGAAGTGCCCCAGAGCAGCCCGAGACCACGAAAGCCTAAAAAGGGCACCACCAAAATAACGGCACCCTAGGAACCCTACTCCATGTAGACCCTCTAGGGCACCTGCCTCCCAAACGTGAGGCTGCTCCCAAGTCCACTCTGCTGATCTCTGATCCGGATGAAGTACCCGGAGCAGCCCCACACGACACTAACACCGCCCACCGAAGTGGGCCACCTGCAAAAAAGAAGGGGTATATGCGTATATAAATCTATACGTATATACCCAAAAAAACCTCCCACCCAAACGAATTGGGCAACCCTCAAAAACGCCCGCGAACGGGCCCACCCAAAAACGGCAGCAGGAGAAAAGGATGCGATAACGCCGAAACTCCCCTTCCCCTGCCGCCCCCTCAATGCCGCCATCAGCGGTGACGGACCCGCTGGGACCGTGGAAGGCGGGGAGAAATATTTTGTTCTTCCCGCCCCCCGCGGACCCCCCAACCCACCCAAGACGGTTGCAGAGGATAGGGAGTACGGCGCACCGTAATACCGTAGCTCCTCTTCCTCTGCATCCCCACCGCGTCCACCATCAAACGGTGGTGGCCCCGCTAGGCCGCGGGAGATAGGGACGAGCGGCGCACCGCAATACCGGCACTCCTCTTCCCCCGCGGCCCCCCTACCCGCGTCGGCCCAGCTCCGGACCAATTTTAATGTACCTATATTAATGATCGAAGACTTGAAATAAATATTCTATTTTATTGTGTTATTTTATTTGTCTACACATATTACAAATAACTACCGAAACGAATAATTTTCTATAAATTTACAACACATACCTTATTTAATTCCTTTTTAAAACAATTTCTTAAAGTGGTAATCTTTTTTTTAACCGTATCTAGGTTGGCTTCTGGATCCTTTGTTTTAAACAATTCCAACAAAGCATTCATCGCTGCATTTCTCTTTTCTCTGTTGTGATAATCAGGATGTTTTACTTGCCATAAACATGGATATGATTTATATTTTTCTATTACTTCCAACACAAAGTCACACGCGGACAAAGACATAATAAAAAAAAATATATATAACGCTTGACAAATACACAGCACATGCACCACCATCGACATCAAAACATAAACTGAAACAATAACCTCAAAAAAATGGACGCCGTTTCGCCCATTCACGGACAATTCGGACTGCTTCCATATGGCGTGGCGCACGCTTCTGACATTGACGGACGGCCGCGGATGACGTCCATTTGGCCTGGACGCATTTGGATTTCAATCCGTTTGGAAATCCAGAGCTGCCTGACGTCCATCCAAATGGAATATTTTTTTTACCATTCATGGAACGATTTTGGACGACGACTACTCCATTCGGATTAATGGACGTATCGTCAGTGGTAGCCTTAAGCAAACCACTTCGGCTTATATATATCTGAAATCCCTGACGATTTTGAGTCTACGAGTTTCTTCTTTTCCCTTCTGTATTGAGCCAGTATAATTTTCCACTTTCTCATTACCTCCGTCGAGTCGCAACTCAAACTTTGAGCCAATTCTTGAATGGCGTCGTGTTTTTTTATTTCTATTTTTATAATCACTGTGACTGGAATCCCACAGTACAGGATAAGTTTCGATTTCTTGGATAAATTTTATAATTTTGTCATTTGTCCAATCCATATTTAACGTATATTATTTTTATTTTAATTTAATTGTGCGCGTACAATTCAATGTTTTTCTCCGGTAGCGGAAGCAAAACTGACTTCGCGAACAACAAGTACGCACGCGTCAACGCGAGTCCACTGCTTACATGTGTGCGCGCACAAAAGGAAACAGGTTTGCGCGAACATTTCCAATATGTTCGCGTACAATTTGTAGTTGTTATCTTATGTGAGTCGACCAGAAGAAACATTTGTGTCGTACACTGTGCATTACAGTGCAGCACAGTGCATCACACTAGTGGAATCGCATCTTTCCTGTACACGATAGGATTAACTAGTATATCCTAGTCCAAGCTAATTTGTCCTAAGCCCGATAGGATCGACCAGTTTAGGCTAGACCAAGCTAATCTGTCCTAAGCCCGATAGGATAAACCAGTTTAGGCTAGACCAAACTTATTTGTCCTAATATAAATACGCACACTAGGATAAACTGGTATGGCCTAGTCTGAACATTATAGTATATCTAGAAAGTCAAAATAAATAGATGAACTGAATAAAATACTCCGTGATTGGTAAAATAATAATTTTTATTAAAACCTTTGATTCGTCGTTAAAAGTTATGGATAATTGGTATCACAAACAATCAGACTATAACAAATAATAAGTGTCTTTTAATAGAAGCAATAATCATATCTCAATTATTAAAATTGTTATTTATTTTTACATGGTGTGCTTTGGTGGCACTTAGAATTGCAGAGTATCATTGATATTTTCAGATGAAGAAACTTTTCCTTGGTGACTAACTTCGGCAACGTTATCATCACTGTCTTCTGTCAGGTTAACATTATGATCATCTTCTATTACCTTACTTAAATCATCTTCATCCTGAATATCATTTATGATTTCTTGCGGCAAAAAGGAAGTCGAAAGTCCTACTCTGGGTTCTATTCCAAATAATGCCTTGTATGGCGATTGTTTTATCCCTGAATAGTAAGCGCGGTTTTTCATGAATTGAACAAATCTCAAGCCTTCTGACCATTTCGTTGAAACGTTGTCCTTCATCCAAGAGACTATCATATTCTCAATATCTTGATTGGCACGTGCAACAGAGCTCTGGCTTTGACTGTGCCTGGGTTTTCCGTGCACAATTTTGAGTTCTGGCCACAGACTGGCAAGCTCACTAATAACATTATTTACAAATTCCCTTCCGTTGTCAGATTGAAGAATGCACGGCACTCCTATAGTTAGAAATATATCATTCAAATGGTAAGCCACCCGTGTCGCTGTCTTAGATTGTAGAGCGCCTAGCAGAACAAATTTTGTTAAATAGTCTTGGTAAAGCATAACTAACTTAAAAAGTTACTAACTGAAAAAGTTTTTCTAAACTTTCTGCAATTTCGACGAAATGTTTCTTAATCATCGAAATACTTTGGTATTTACAGTGCATTTCAGTAAAGAGTTCCCTTCGTGGTTATATTGGCTGCGCTGGCTTCAATGTTGCCATATCTTGATGTAAAATTACCTCAACTATTTATGATAATCGTATTTCCTGATTTTTGATAAATATGTTGTTCTGGTGCATACCGATCTACGTAGGCAAGAGGCAAGGTAGCTTTTAGATAAGGAATTTTACTCTTAAAACTTGATTAAATATTAATTGGTTTGCTATATTTATTTACGCTAAAATGTTCTTAGTTAAACAATAATAAAACAACATTGATAGATTGATTTTTATTCAATGTAATTTAGCCAGTATTAAAACACGAAAACATGAAATTTATTTTGTTACGAATGGTCCATTTCAATAGAAGTTAAACCTGAAATTATACTATCACAATCACTGTCTGAATTGATTGCATGAATCTCCACAGACTTGTGTGGCTTTCATTGAAATTGATATCGACCTTCGAATCATTCAATAGTTTTGTCAGGGTCGGAACTTCTTTTCGAACAGCATAAAATTCATGAACTTTATGACGTATAACACATAGGTCAAGTCATCCAATTTAACTCTCTTTTCGTGTGGGCGTGATTTTCTCGGAGTTGAAATTTTCGTGGATGTACTTGTGGCAACTGCACTTTCTTGACTTATTTTTGTCACCGTCTTTTCTGATATACCTAAAAATAAAATAAAATAACGTTTAAACCTAATGCATCATTTCCAATGTAAGGAAATTATTAAAATAATACTTAGTAGTAAACTAAGTATTACTTATTAAATAATTATTTTTACATATAATATAATTAAATATTTTCAGGACTAACATCTGCTTATGGCAACACCATTTTACTAACCTGTCATTGCCTCACCCGACTGCGAACATTTTGCAATGGAATAAGAGGAGCTTTATTAGCTTTTTCACGTTCACAAAACTTTTTGACTTTGAGAACCAATTCTCTTTCACCACTTCTTAATGTCTTAGTCATGATTGAAAAGTAAATCACACTAAAACAAATTAAAAACCTCAAGAGCTCTGAACACTGTCACTATTGACACCAGTGCTACCAACATTTAAAACAGAAGGGAACTCTTTTGTGAAACGCACTGTATAGTACCATCTTGTTTCACACAGCAATGTTATTTTTGGTGCATATTTTTGATACAGAACCGATTCCCTGAAATAAATTATCGTATCTTTTACGGTTCCCATGCAGTTGTGGATCTCAGAAACGTTATTTAAATCGTTTACCACGAGGTATAATCTGTGGCAGGCGCAGTGAAAATATAAACCTTTTTTATAAGTTTCTCTCAATATTTTTTGGATCTTTTCCCGCCTTTGAAACACATCCGTCGTAGCTCGTCCTATACATTTATTAGCATTAATATTATTTAGTGTATTAATAAATCTATTAATTTCAGCTGCTATCGTTTGGGCATCCATCAGCCAAAATGCTGAAGGCACTTGCGGTTCTAATGTTATCGACCAATTTTTTCTCTTATTAGTATACCGCATATGTTTAAAATTTCATTTTGTTTTCGGGGACGTATATTGAACATTGTTTTGCCCTTTTTCTAAATGTTGCCGCAAAATCTCATCACCAGTTATTTTTTTAATTTAAGCGAATCTTGAAAAACGCCGTTATCTTTTTTTTTACTCTCAATGGCAAATCATATATTCCACATAAAACTATTGTACGGATTATATGTTGCAATGCATTTCTAATATCTTCAATTATTTTTTTGTGGCCTGTTTGCAAAGCAACTTGTACATTTGTTTAAATGTTAAAAAAATTGGCAGACGCACTAGAGTCTCTGAGCCACTGAGTATCAACTTGTTCTTTACAATAAATATGTAAATCTTTATACGTAGTAAATGGTCGAACAATTAGAGATCCCTGTACACCTCGTGCAACTTTCGGCGGAAATAAAACACGAAACAAACAAAACGCACCTTTCAATCTCTTTGAGTAAGCAAGCCATTGTTTGTACATTTCTAACCAAGAGTGGTTTTTGAATTTGCGTTTTAAATGTGTAGTATCACCAGCAAAATCATAAGTTTCTGGAGGTACCCAGCATCGCTTTAACATTTCTATTCGCTTCTCGGTTATCAATACAAAAGACCGTCCAACCCATTGACCGATATCGTTTTCATGAGAATTTTCTCCATCATTCAGAATGGAGGTAGATGTAGATGCACGAGATTAAGAAGCTACCTCATTAATAATATTACAAGAATGTACGGTTTCCGATTCTGAATCTTGCGGGTTGACAAATGAGTTACACATTTTCTTATTAGCAGAATAAGATTCTGTTATTGACGCTTGATCTATCTCACTAGACTGCACGTATGTTAAGCTAGCAAGGTCAAGTGAGCAGAATCACACACTTGCAGGAATTAAGTGCTCATTTAGTGCTAATTAATGCTGTAAAAAGTAAATTTTACGCTGCAGTAGATTGATCATAAATTAGAAAACTGCCAGCTTTATATTAAGCTAGCAGTGTCTGCCTCTTACAACGCTAACCGCATAGCACAGCATCAAATCAAACTAGTATTAATTTAGTGACTAATTAGTGCTGGCCATTGGTGAAGACAAATATACAATTTTATATTTTTTTTCTATTTTTATATAACAAAACTTGCAAATTTAATTTAGCGCCTGATTTTTCAAATAAGCAATTGATTTATATATTGCTAGCTTAACATACGTCTAGACTGCTGCAACTGCTTACTGAAGTGATCCCTCATTTTTGGGAGTTAGTTAAAAAACGTTTACATTTGTGCATCATGCCTATTAATTAGTAAGCGCTCTGCTCTTTATGGATTAAATAACAATTGATATAAGTAATAAAATACGTTTGGAGCATCAAATTCTAAAATATTATTTCGTAGATTGCAAAAGGTTATCAACCAACACTTATCATAATTGTTTTGTTTTCTTAATGTTGTAAAACATTTTAAGTATAGACACATTAAGTAAATAATAGTAAATACTCACAAAAATAATTTCGAATATTCATTTTCATTTAATGTTTTATTATTGTTCAACAGAATATAAATACAAATACAGTCTGTCAAGAAAATCATGAATAAAAGGAGGGCGTCAGCAACATTTAAATGGTATCCCTATAAATTTCGACTAAAAGGTTTTGATATTTTTTTTCATAAAATTATTATTTCTTTTTTCATAAAATCATTATATTTTTAGGAACCAGAAGTGGATTTTATAATTAAAAAAGAAATAACGACTAAGAACATTTTTAAAGTACTCAGCAAAATATTAATAATTAGAAAAAATAATTAATTAACAAATGATTCGACACAGCTGAGACGTGTGAACGCTTCCATGGAGGTTAGAGACAAGGAGGACCATCGCCCTAGAACGTAGTGTCTCAGAAATATTGTCAAACTAAGGAGGCGCTGCGATCGCTATGTTGTCTCAATGCCTAACTTCACGTTGTCACAATAGTGACAATACTCATAAACAGCTAACTTCACGAATACTACTTACCGACGACAGCGCGTTGTAAATTCTACAAATTTTTAAGGACAAGTTGGTAATGCTTTAGTATGAAGCGATGGTCCTCCTGGTCTCTAATCTCCATGAACGCTTCGACGTTTGACAAGCAAAAGCGCCTGTCATCGGTTTGACACGTCCTTTTATAGACGCGATGTGACTTGCTACCATTCCTTCCTGTTTATTCCTAACACGGCCTCCTAATTGTGCGTCGTCCGACCCCATTTGGTCTGTTGCTGGGTCCTGGTAAAGGCAGCGCATCAAGTTTACGGAATAGTAACGAATTAAAATAGTAACAATAAAATAAACATTACTTACCGAGTTCGTTTTTTTCAGTTATTGTTAATTTTTAATTACCAAATATTTCTATGATCTCTTCCCACATCATCCTTTTTAAGTCTCGGTTGGCGTAGTCTCAATCTCTGTTATAAATCTTTCCGTGTCGAAAGACATTGCGATGATCACAAATCACCCTGTAGTACCACCACAATACGTGCGGCCGCCGCGGCTAATGCGCGCACACTGGTGATTTAACTACAATGCAATTGATCTCAGTGGCCGCAGCGGCCAGCGACTGAACACGGGCCGCAAATGCGTCGCATCGATCTCGCTAGCTGCTGCGGCTTGGTGTGGCGACCTGGCCGCCGTAGCTGCGATTCATCTGCGACCACGTAGCGACCACATTTTGTCAGTTGAGTTCACATCGTGCTCAGAAATGGACGTCGAAGAAGGAATTATTGTTGCACTGATTTTATTATTACAAAAGCGAAAGAAAAAAAGAACAAAAAAAAATGTTGGATTCACCCATTGTTACGGAATAGGCTTACAAAAGGAATATATCATACATACTTTCCAGACGTATTGCAATATGAAGATAATTTTTTTAACTATATGAAAATGTCTAAAAAAACTTTTTACGAGATCTTGAATGTTCTAAAACCACATATTACTGGATTAAGCCCATTTCGGGAGTGCATCTCTGCTGAAGAAAAATTGGTTATAACTTTGAGGTAAGATGTTACTGTTTAATTAATTTTATTGATATATATATATATATATTTTTTTATATTTTTAAAAAATCGAACCCGCAATCCTTGGTATTCCAACGTGCGATTTTTGTACAGTATAGTATCATCATATTGTATAACTATTGTATTTAATGAAATGATAAACAATTAAAAAGGTTTAGATATTATTTATTATTGCTTAATAAAATGATACAAATAAAACAATCCAAAACATTTAATCATTCGGAAACAGTTCAATGAAACCCGAAGCTTCAGATTCATTTGAGTGAGGGAAAGTAAGGTCGCTAGAAGCTGTGGAGTAGGAAGAAGATGGACGAGGTTGACTTTCTTGACGTTGATATATACTTTGGGAATATTCCAATGTAGATGGATCTGGTTGAGAGTAATTTTCAGTTCTTGGCCGGGTGTAATAGCCTGTATGACCTTGACTATGTTCAAAAGAAGTATTTGGAAATCCATAGCCAGTAAATTGAGGATTGCATTTATATTTATCTATTACCTGAATCAATTCAATTTGTGCTTTTATTTTAATAGTTCTGGTATTTGTTTATATCCACTTAATAAGATAACATAAACATTTTATCATAATCTTGAATACTATCGCCTTGTCGAGCTTTAATGCTGTGCTCTAACACTGCTGTAAGCTTATCCACTTGTCGTAAAGTGCAGTCTTCGCTGTCAGTATTTTTCTTTGTTTTTTTGCGAGTATTTTCAGGAGTATCAGTCAACTCATTTGTTTGATTATCGTTTCCTTCCGGCGTCGTTTCTGATAAACTTGCACTGGTCTCATTAATTTCTAAGGTTGGCATTAAAAATTGTAATTGATCAAAGTAAATATAAGATGATTTACGCTTAGCAGCTGAACCGCTTTTGGCGCCCTTGCGTCTTCTTAACTCTCTCGTAAAGGTGTCTCTTATATTTTTCCATTTCTTTTGAAGACTTAATCCTGCAACAATTTTTTTTTGTTTCAGATATTTCGCAAGTGGGTGTTCATTTGCAGAAATAAGTCATAACTTTCGAATAGGTCACACCACAGCGCGGGAAATTGTGTATGATGTTTGTATTAAAATATGGCAGCTTATGAAACACATTGCGTTTCCTGAACCACATGAGTCAAAATGGTTAGAAGTGGCAGAAGGATTTAAACAAAATGCACAATTTCCTAACTGCATTGGAGCCATTGACGGAAAACATATTGAATTAATAAAACCTGCGCATTCCGGTTCACTATATTTTAATTACAAAAACTATTTCTCACTTGTATTGCTTGCGATATGTGATGCAGATTATAAATTCATTTATATAGATGTAGGAGCCTATGGCAAATGCAGTGATTCAAACATTTTTAAAGAGTCAATATTCTACAGAAAACTTATGGATGGTCATCTGAATGTACCGCGTGGGACACCTATAGAAAAAAATGGTCCATCCATGCCATTTGTTTTTGTTGGCGATGAAGCATTCCCGCTAACAAAAAACATAATGAGACCATATCCTGGGAGAAATTTAGACAACAAAAAGAAAATTTTTAACTACAGGCTATCTCGTGCACGTCGTTATATAGAGTGTACTTTTTGGATATTGTCGAACAAATGGAGGATTTTTCATCGTCCCATCAATGTAGGAACAAACTTTGCAATTATTATAGTCCAAGCATGTTGCGTTCTCCATAATATCGTGCGATCAAACGATGGATACAGATTTGAAGATACGTTGCATATACAAAGTACCATTAATGATATACCTTCTGCACAAAATGTAAGAGCTAATAGAAAATCAGTTCAATACAGGAATCAATTCGCAGATTACTTTATTAATGCGGGAAAGCTTCCGTGGCAAGACAGACTGGCTTTCACATCATAAATAAATAGTATTAGGCATTTTCATATAATAATAATAAAAACATAATTGAAAATATTTACCAAGTTCTCCTTTTTCTTTTTCTTCAAAATTTTCCCCACCAAATATATCAGTCAGCTCCAACCATAATTGCCTTTTTAAATTTTTATTCGAATAATCATCCGACGACTGATTCCATAGAGCTTCTCTGTTTTAAATTTCGATAATGAATCGCTCCGTATCGAACATCCTGTATTCACAAAACACGTGTGGCCGCTGCGACCAGTGCGCGCACACTGACTCAAATGGTGAAAAATGGTGAATCTCGTTGGTCGCGGCGGCTAACTGGCCGCGTGTTGAGTCGCGATGTTTCCGCTGGCCGCGCGGCCAGTACGTGGTCGCTGGCCGCTGGTCGCCTAGTGCGCGCACTTGCATATGTCACCGAAGAAATAGTTGGCCGCAGCGACCTGGCCGCCTAATGCGCGGGGTGCCTAATTGTCTTTTATAGATCTTCCATTTTTTATGATATTTAAGTTTTTCTAATATCATTTTCTTCAAAGACCTACTATAGAATACCAGAAAGGAAAGTTGTTCACATATTTAACAACTTTTATTGGAATAAGATCTGAAATAATATTTATTATTTATAATTAAAAAAAAATATAAACTGCATCAGAAATATCGCAGTAGCTTAATAGATCAAACCAATTTACCTCAGCAAGGACATTATTAATGGCATCTGAAACTGGCAAACTGTCTCAGATTATTAAGACATAAGAAATTATTAAGTGCGTTAACATTCACATCATCCGTATGAATATTGTCAAGGCTCATACCTGTATTACATTGTGACCAACATGCAGAAGTTATATTGAAATCACCCACTATTACAACGTAATCAGCAAATTGGAGACACTTTCTAAGAAATTACATAAAGCTTCATAATGCAATTTACCATGTGGGAAGTAGCAACAGTATAAGTGAAGGGATTTTGAAAGAGGAGCTGATGTTAGGCGAATACAAACTTGTATATATTTCCGCTCCAGGAATGAAATGAGCAACTGAGGACCTAACATTTAAGTGTGATTTAACAGCAATTAAAACACCTCCTTCCAAGGTTTTCCCTAGATAACTATAATTTCGGTCATGCCTGTACACTGTATACTTCGAATCGAACAATTCAGAACTATGTATGGACTCATTTAACCACGTTTCACTAAGACAAAATATCCGAATCGAAATGAATTATGTTCCTAAAAATGCAGTGGTTTTAGTTTGAAGCCCCGTACGTTTTGATACGTGAGATTTATATTATTAGACATTGTAAAGTACAAAATTAACAAAACGTAAGTCCATTATCATTAAAATCGGACAGTAAATAAATTCATAAATTACATTAATATACTCGTTCGGTGCCATAGTAAAAAAATATATAGATGATACAAATATTTAGAATCAATTGAGTAAAGAAATACATAATGGTAGCCACACAAAAGCAAGTGCAGTAAAAAACTTAACAATATAAAAAAATAAGATATAAAATAATTAACAAAAAAAATACTTAAATTATTTTTTTAAACTTCTACACAGGTGTTCAATAATATTAATAATAATTCTTATACAATCTTTTTTAAATCAGTTTTGTTTCCAATGTGTAGAACCGGGCTCGAGCTGTTCCGTCGTACCATTATGCTACATTTTTTTACCCACACGTATTCATAATGCTTATCTTTAGCGATTCTTTTAACTTTGGCCAGAAAGTCGTCCTTTTTGTACAGACACAAAAAACGCACTACAATCGGTTTAATCTTTTTGTCATCTTTATCACGTGAAACGACTTTCGTAATAAAGTCTTTATCAGTATCTATATTCAAATTATAGTCGCTTAATTGAGATATGTTTTGAAGTAAGGAGTATAAGTTTTCATTACTCTTTTCTGGAATACCATATATTTCGATATTAGATTTTCGAGCCCACTGTTCCCGGTTATTATTTTCCGATTCCAATAAATCCAACTTAGACTTAAGATCTCCGATATCTAAAAGTTTCGAAGATAGTTGTTTCAATTCTGATTCACATTTATAAATTCTATTGTTGTAATCATCATATTATCGACCATTAACAAATTTCAAACTTTCCCTCAAGCTTGAGAGTTCTTCCCGCAGTGACTGCAGGTCTTGCTTTAAAGGTGTAAGGGAAGATTTAAGCTCATCTTTTAGAGAAGAGATTTCAGTAGAGATTAGGCGTTTAATCTGATCCAAAAAAGAAGCATTATCATCTTTGTCAGGTGAAAGCATACTGGACGCTGACGTACCCCTACGCACATTTTCATCGGTGTTCTATTTAGAAACTCTGACTCCGGACTGGCGTATTATCCTTAACGCTTTGCCTAGGTACGGCCAGCATACTTACTTACATACATACTTCATTTTAAATATTATAAATGTGTTCCGTGTTCGTTATATTTTAAAATCAAGAAAAATATTTTTCGTTTTTGTTGGGATGGAGGACCAAGGCCCTAGAATGTAGTGTCTCAGAAATATTGTCAAACCAAGGAGGCGCTGCGATCGCTATGTTGTCTCAATGCCTAACTTCACGTTGTCACAATAGTGACAGTACTCATAAATAGCTAACTTCACAGATACTACTTATTGACGGCAGCGCGCTATAAACTCTACAAATTTTCAGAGACAGGCGGGTAATGCTTTAGTATGAAGCGTTGGTTCTCCTGTATCTAACCTCCATGGGTTTTCCGATGGTTTGTCACTGACACTTCAATGACACTTCAATGATACATTTCCAAACAATTGGTAGTCCCGTACATAATGACAAGTCAATGATCGGATGAATTGCGTAGTTTGTTAATATTTTGACAGTTCTAATGACCACTGGAACGCCACTGAACTACCATTGATGTGCAATTGTGCTGTCATTGTGATTGCATTAAAGCCGATGGAACGCCACTGAACTACCATTGATGCGCAATTGTGCTGTCATTGCATATTGGTCACCTAAACCAATATTATCACGGTCTCGTTAAAATAATATGATTATAATTGTTTAAGTAGTTATAAATGCAAGAAAAGTGCATAAAAATGATAAAAATACTTTACTACGTCCAAAGAAATATCATCTCTTGCCATGAATGAAGAAGATATGCAAAAAAAGTTCAAAAGTACGAACCTACTGTCAAGTGAATAGTGATAAATGAAATTAAAGCGAAAGTGATTAATATAAGAAACTAATAAGTGATAAGTGAATCAATGGAAATACAGTATAACAACAATGATATAGAATTAGTGAAAAGATTGGGGAAGAGGGATAAGAATGTACGACCTATATTAGTAACTTTTACTACACTAGGCCGAAAATTAGCCCTACTAGAGAGCAAGAAGGAGCTAAACAACTCCTTATCAATCTACATAAATGAAGATATTCCACCAGATATACTAGAAAAAAGGAAGCTACTACTAGAAGAATACAGAGAAGGGAACAAGGAGAGAAAGTAATCCTAAAATATGATAAAATTGTATCTCTAAACCCAAACATAAACAAAGGTCAATTACCCAAAATATACTATGAACTTAGCAGTAAAGAGAAAGGATATGGTACAAACCCTTCAGCCCGATACAAGAAAAGAAAACCTGAATCAATAATAATAATAGTAATCAACTTATTATAATGAGGAAATTGTTATTTAATTGTAATATCTTATTTACATAAATAAGTTAAGTAATTACATACTTGAATAAACTTAAAGATGTTTCTTAAAGAAAAAAAATTTTCTTAATTTTCAATTAACAAGTTGTAAACAAAAACACATAGGTTCCTATAATTAATATAATATTCCTATAATTATAACTAAAAGAACTGACCACATTGTATTTAATTTAATAAAATAAGTTTAGCATTATTATCCTATTTATAAATACTATGTAAACAAGAGTTGTGAATTAATGTTAATAATAGTTATAGACAAATTAATAATGTAAGGTAAATTAATGTGAAATGTTGTGAATTAATATTAAAAAAGAATTTAGTTGAATCAAAAATACAATGAATGAATGTATAAATGTCAATTTTTTTCAGTAATAAAAGGCTATTTTTATTTATTTATTTTATTTATAAACTAATATTCTTAAGTTGTGAAGTGTGTGAACCATTGCTTCACTCATTACTTATCACTAAAGGCATAGCTATAGTCTAAGTATACTTGATTTTCATATTAATCTATACTAATCTATAATAATATTATAAAGAGGATAGATTTGTATTTTTGTATGAAATGAATAAACTCAAAAATTACTATTATTAGTTTTATTTTTTAGATTGCACTTAAAATTTATCTTTTTGGCTTTTTATGATCATTTTACATAATATTTAGTCTTTAAAACATAAACTAATAACATATAATATTATAATCGAAACTAGCTTAAAATTAATTTCGGCGAACGCTTTTTGCTAATGGCAATACCGATTCCCTTTCGACTACAATTCAACTACAATCCAATGACAAGACCATTGATCGACCCATGGAGGTTAGATACAGGAGAACCAACGCTTCATACTAAAGCATTACCCGCCTGTCTCTGAAAATTTGTAGAGTTTATAGCGCGCTGCCGTCAATAAGTAGTATCTGTGAAATAGCTATTTATGAGTACTGTCACTATTGTGACAACGTGAAGTTAGGCATTGAGACAACATAGCGATCGCAGCGCCTCCTTGGTTTGACAATATTTCTGAGACACTACATTCTAGGGCCTTGGTTCTCCTGGTTTCTAATCTCCATGGATCGACCATTGTAAATTTGTCAAATTTTGGACCAATGGTAATTGAATTAAAATTGCATTGTAATTCAATGACAATTGCATGTAAAATAGCAGACTTGAGGCACTGGTAATTGGCCCATATCAGCTTGAAATATAATATTATTTATAGCATGTTTTACTAGTGCAAATGTTCGCGAGTCGTATTTTTTCAATTCATGCGCAATGTGGGTCCCAAAAAAGTGTAACAGTCTTCTTCCTTGGATAGGTATTGTACATACACAGTGCTTGAGTAATCCCACTGCTTCTGTTAATGTGGCAGTGTTATCGTTATTACGACGCCTTTTATTTCTGAATGATGTGTTGTGCTGTTGTGTTTGTTGTATGGACGATGAAGAATTACTGAGTGCTTGTTGTGTGGATGATGAAGCATTACTGGGCGCTTGTTGTGTGAATGTTGAGCGTTAACTTAACGCGATAAGTCTCAAGTGTTAAGTAGTCTTCTCCATCTCCGTTTCACAGTGTTTAGGAAGAAGCTCAAAGTAGTGGTACTGTCTGTTGTGCATAGTGTCTCTAAAAATGGAAGATGAACAGCGCTTAATATTGAGACAAATAATTAAAGAGATTGTATTTGTTGTGGTATCTGATATAGAAAATGAACTCAATTTTGAAATCAATAGGCCTAAGAGATTATGGCAAAGAAAATGGATTACCAGACGTTCTCAGTATGGAGCCAGCAATAAACTTTTTGAAGAAATTGCTTAGGAAGATCCTGCTGAATCATAATAATCATTGGAGTCTAGTGAAACCACGGAATTAGGAGACTGTAAATATTCTGCAAAACGTTGTAAGTAGTCATTACAGTTACTAAAATCAGTGCAATTCTCTTGAACCTGGGGTATTTTAGTAATGGTTTTATTTTTATGTATCACTACATTTCTCGGACTAACAAAATTAGTTGCAGTAGAAGTTCCCGGCTCAGATATAATGTACGTGGCACTAGTGTTTGGGTATAGTGAATCTTTATTGTAACCAGGGTATATAGGCTATGGAGTAGTCGTTGACCTAGGGTACGAAAACTGAGAAATAGGCACATATCTTTTCGCCCTATCCATGGCGTTTAATATTTCCATTTTTGCATACAATTTCTGATCGTCATTTAACTTTCTTACCATTGGTATTAGCATTTCAGCGAAACTAATAAAATACTAATTTGGAGACTTTGTTTGGTGACAGTAGTGTTCTTCTTTCATTAATAATTTGTCCTGTCGCCGAAAAAACGCGCTCGCATGGTACTGACGTCGCTACTATGCAAAATCTCTTTAGCATGTATCCATGTAGGTATAATTGACGACGCTCGTGCCACCATTGAAGTGGATTTTTTTTGTATATAAATATTCCTCATTCAGGTATTTATCAAGTTCCCGAATACCAGCAGCTAGTTGATTGTCTGGTCTTGTAATTTTGCTTATTTCTATCGTACTCCTCCCAGATACTATCTTTTTTAGTAGAAGACGCCACCGATAAATCGTTAGAAGGAGCCACTGACATAGTTAGATCCTCCATTGTCAGTATTTGGACTCTGCCAATTTTATTTCTAAGGCCTTGTATCGCCATTTCGCAAGCTCTTTGATTTTTAAATCCTCTTTGTTTGAATCTAGGGTCCAGTAAGGCACATTCAGCATATAAAATATGATTCTCGAGATCTCTAAAACGCTCTTCCATACATCTCTTCAGTACAGCTTGCACAGCAACTGTTTTTTCATTTTTAGATATCTGTTTATTTAAAAAACTTTTGAGTAAGTTGCACAATATTACTACTTTGGATAAAGTTACATTTTTTTTCTGCACTTATTTCTACAGTTACTTCATAAAATGGACTAAGTAAAGGTAAAATTTCTTCTGTTACCTCCCAGTCCCTATCATTTAAATTTAAGTCCGAGCGTAAAAGTGCAACTATGGAAATTACTGCCTCCTTTACCTGTACTATTTATTCGCTGTAACATATCGTATGTAGAATTCCAGCGGGTCTGGACATCTTGTTATAGTTTGAGGACAGGCAAATTCATTTGTTGTTGAGTTGCAATGAGTTTTTTTCCTGTGTGTACTACGGTTAAAAAACTCAACAATATTTTTAACTTTAGCTAAAGTGTCCGAAATTATCCTTTGTAGCTTCTTGAACAATGAGATTTAAAGTATGTGCGAAACATGAAATTGACCGCCACTCCCCAAGTCTGACAGCAGATAAGATGTTTGCAGCATTATCGCTAACAATAGCAGCAACTTTGTGGGAAATATGCAATTCTGCGATGACATCTTTCATAAAACTGCATAAGTTTTGGCTGGTATGGCGCTGATTATAATTTATACAACCAAGTAATGCCGACTGAAGCTTAGTCTCTTCATCTATAAAGTGGGCTACAATAGATATATAGCTTTCATTATTTCTGGACGTCCAACCATCAGTACTGAGAGACAACGCTGATACAGTATGAATTTTCTTTTTTACTACATCTGTTATGTCATTGTGAATTGCTGATATAAAATTTTCTGATAATGTTTTTCTTGATGGGAGCTTGTAGCCTGGGCAATTAGAAACTAATTCAATAAGTTTTCTAAACTCTTCTTCTTCCACGATACGTAGAGCGTGATGCCCTTTAGCGACCATTTTCACCACTCGTCTGTCTATTTGTTCGACCTTCCGGACTGGAGGTGGCCTACGTATGTATTGATTTATTGATTGTTGGGAGGCTGTGGAGGGAATAATATTCTCCGACTCCGATGTGTTTTGTTTTGTTTGGATCAGTGTTTGTCTTTCAATTATTAACGAAATTAGAGTGTGCTTTGTTTTCATATGTCGGGTTAAATTTCCAATTGAACCTCCTGCATAACTTATTAATTTTGAACAGTGGTTACATTTTGCTTTTTTATTATCTGCGTCTTCAGTGAAATGTGTCCACAAAGAACTATGTTTTCTTTTTGATGACATTGTAAGAATTAAGATGTAATAAAATAAAACGTAATTCTTAGATTTACGCGAATATTTGACATTCTAAATAAAATATTGCCAGTATTGCCAAAATCACTAAATTCGCTTTGGTAGTCCACAAAATAAAAATACTCGCGAAAGAAAACCGTTATCGTCCCAGAATGATACGTGGGGCTATTGAAATTAAAAAAAACATGCATAATACGGAAAATAGCTGGATACTACTGTAATAAGCATTATAAAATCTAACAACAGAAGTAAACATAACAGACCATTAGATGTAGTTAGTTCATACTGTGTGGTGCGAAATAACTTATAACAGTAATTGAGATTTATACTTTTTATCTATAAAAGTAGCTTAATATTTTAACTTTAAATAATAGCAATCTAAATTAATATTTTAACTTTTTTAAATTACATATAAGACAATAATACTATTTAAATAAATAATTAATATCTTAATTCTTAATATCAAAATAAATCCCAGCGAGTAAAAATCCGTAAAGATAGTTTTATTTGAAAACAAAACATATTATGTGACTACTTCACGTCTAGGTTACTAAATATTTTGATAGTCATTTTAAATACCTGTTACTATTCTTTTTTTATAACACTATATGCCGCGCCGTGTCAAAACTTCAAATTCTTATTTATTTTATTTTTGCGATCAACCATTTGGTTAATTAACCACAGACACTACAAATAATTTATTCGAATTTTGAAATAACCGTAACCACAGATATAAGATACAGTACACCATAATCCATTATCCCACGGTCGAGTAACATTAGCCACATAACTGTCAAGTGTCAACTTGAACTGAACCATGGAGGTTAGAGACCAGGAGAACCATCGCTTCATACTAAAGCATTACCCGCCTGTCCCTGAAAATTTGTAGAATTTATAACGCGCTGTCGTCGGTAAGTAATATTTGTGAAGTTAGCTGTTTATGAGTATTGTCACTATTGTGACAACGTGAAGTTAGCCATTGAGACAACATAGCGATCGCAGCGCCTCCTTACTTTGACAATATTTCTGAGACACTACATTCTAGGGTGATGGTCCTCCTCGTCTCTAATCTCCATGAACTGAACGTTCGTTTCGTTTGTGAAGTACTTGACAGCTGACAGTCTTCGAATTCGAAAAAGGATCCATAGCACATATTACTAATGAACTAAAGAACTAAGGAGCGAGGGATCTGAGAACTAGTTCGCGTAGTTCGTCTGTGGGATCGCTCTTTCGAAGTAGTTCGTTCGCGAACTACACAAGACTACTGTGAATGCTCTAATGTGTGCACGCTATTTTTTGCGCAAACGATAGAATAGAAGGCGGCGAAGATAAAGGGTGGGCCATAAATTTTTGCACATTTGAAACATCAATAAAAATAAAACTACTAATATTATTTTATTGATGATTTATTTAACGTAATAAACATTTAAAGCAATTTATTTTTTAAAAATGACATCATCGAGATGTGCCCCGTCTCGTCGCTGGCACTCCTGCAATCGACTACGTAAACGTTGGAAAACTCGTTGACACATGCTGCGAGGAATCGCGGCTATCTCCTCGTAGATGTTTTCTTTCAATTGGGATATGGTCGTTGGTTTATTATGGTAAACTAGACTCTTCAGATATCTGGGCTTCTTGGAGGCCATGGAATATCACCTCTGCGAGAAATTAATTTGTTGGGAAACATTTCTTTGATCACCGATAAAGTCACATTTGACGTATGGCATGTTGCTCCATCTTGTTGCATCCAAGTCCTGCTGTTGTATCCTTCAAATTCATGTAACTGTGGTGTCAAAAACTCTCGCAACATCTTCACGTATTCCACTGAGTTTACAGTTACGTTATTTCCCTGACTGTTTTCAAAGAAATACGGACCGATTATGCCTTTAGCCGATATGGCAGCCCATACAGTCGTTTTAGGTGAATGAAGGGGCTTTTGGTGTTTAAGGCGAGGGTTTTCCGTGCTCCAGTACCGGCAATTGTGCTTATTTACGTGCCCATTGATGTGAAAATGGGCCTCGTCCGTAAACAATACATTCTCAAGGCGAGAATGGCTCCAGCATAGTGTCAGCCAATAACTTACGTTGAATGTAATCGTTTGACTAAAATTGCATAAAGCGGCGCCTCATTCCCTGTACCCCGCGCGCCCCTCCCTGTAACGGTTTTTGAGAAATCGAGTGTTGCCATTTGCAAAAATTTATGGCCCACCCATTATTATGTACACCCAATGCTTGTAGAACGGTTATTTGAAAGCGAATTCTGCAAACTATTTTCGAGATTGCAAGAAGACGAGGAACAGTTTTTTGATTACTTCAAAATATCGATCAGAAGTTTCGATGAACTACAAGCAAGGTTACATGATACTATAAAACATTCTGATTCAGTCCAACCTATTGAAATATTGGCTGTGACTTTAAGGTAAGTACTTATTACAATAATAATATATGACTCAAAATTATTTATCAACATTTATTAAAAAAATTTATAAGTTTTTTATTGAAAGTGAGAAAATCGTTTAAAACACAGTTTTCATTGGATGAATCATTTGTCTGTATAATAATCTGCTGAGAAGAGGGCTGTTCCTTTACGAAATACGACTGTTCAATATTAGAAGAGGGTTCCTCTACCAAATAGGACTGTTGGATATTTGACTGACCGGGCTGTGCTTGAAAAGGTGATTGTACTACTGGGTACAATGTGACAGAATTTGTATGTTGCAAATCTGATGAAGTAAAAGAATGCGATATTCCTGGGTGGTTTAAACTAAATTTCGAAGGCTTTTTGTAGCACCTCTTGACGAAATATTAATTTTTGCTCGATAGAAAAAGTATTAGTATTCGGCAACAGTGAACAGTAAAACACTATATCCTCGTTTTGCATAATTTTTGCATTCTCTTTAAAGAAAGGCAGCATTTCTCTGTCAAACTCATCTTCATTACGATTTTTTTGACGTTGTGTTCGCGTGAATTTTGGTCTACGGTTATAGGCAGGTCTTTGGCTGTTTCGGTTAATGGAAGTAGGAGATTAAGGTTTAACAGTTACTTAGTTTCCGATAGGTTGAAATACGACAGCTCCTTCGTTTCCAGCAATTTTTGCTAACAATGTGCCACACTATAGCGGGCTATTATGTCCCCTTTTTTTCCCTACGGGGCTATTCCTGTCAAAACTATTATGTTTTGTTTCATCTAATTTATTTGTTTTTTTTTTCGTGTATGTAATCTTTCATCAAGTGTGGACCGGCACAATGGCTACACAAATCCACCGCTTGTGTACACCATTTTTTTCCATGTCCAAAACCCAGACATCGTGAACATTGAACTAAGAGGGACAGGTCGAAGACCGGTATCCTCTGCAGCTCCACGTATAGGATGCCAGCCTCTTTGGCTGCTTTCCATACCTTTGGAGAAACCTCCATCACTCCATGGGACTGCAGTGGGTTCCTCGCCTTCCTACTGTGCCTTGTTTTCATTCTAATTTCCTCTTCCTGTATTTCCTTCAATATTTCCTTATTCTGCTTTATAACTGCTTCTATTATCTCTTCATCTTTCATATAGTTCATAACATTTCTTAATTAAAACTTTCTGATCTTTCTATTATTTTAATATATCTATTTGAATTCCTGATTAATTCTTGAAAACCAAGGGTTTTAAGTGTTTCTTAATTTCATCAATACTTCCTCACTAGTATCAGAAAAAGAAACTCTCTGGGTCAAAACTCAGAAACTTGTTAAAAGTTGACCATGTCTTGTTAAATAAACAATATTTATTTCAGTAATAGAGTAGTTTATTTTATTGTTTAAATAAACAATATCTCGGAGACCTTTATTCTTGTTTATCAAAAGAACAGCTACTTCGTTTACTTTAAGCTGCACAAAAATGTATGAGGGTATTCTAAAGTAAAACTCGTATGTCTTTACAAGTGGACATAACATTCACTATAACAACGTAATCAAAAGTATACAATTACATTAACGTTATATTTAACATAACGCATATACGCTGCTATAACGTCACTTATGCAAATCATGTAATGTTTCAGTATTGGTCTTCTCGACAAAAAATAAAAATTTAAAGTCATTATTTGATACATTGCTTGTGTTTTTTTTCTTTTACTTAGTTTTTACTTGATTTTAGTGCAGTATATAGTGATTTACGTGTTGTGTTTCAGCCGTTGCGTTGAGTGTGAAGCTTACGAAAATGCCCCTGAAGAAGAAAAGAACAGATTACGTGATAGCTTTACATCAGGATGAAAAAAAGCTGAAATGGACAAGATAAAGACAGGGATATGAAAAGATGCCATGATCCTGATAACAACGCAATTGTTTTCCTATGAATTACAAGCGACTTTACCCTGTCCTGTTAACAATTGAAGCTTTTTCAACAACAAATCAAGACTTAATTTTTATAATTTAACAATATCGAATGCAATCAAGCAAGAAACAACCTGTTATTGCTGGCACGAAGGGTTGGGCAATAATAACTTTATAATAATTGTTGTGGTCCGAAACAAAATTGATTTGTTTATCGAATCGATTTGTATGCAGAGAGTCACTTAAATATTCACTTAATTCAACACCACTTTTTGATTCGTGGTCACACTCAAAATGAAGGTGACGCAGCCATTCAGTAATTGAAAAATCTGTGACTAGAGCCGAAAATGCTGACCAATACATTTTCCTTATTCGTGGTGCTTAAAAGACAAATATTTATAGAAATAACACCAGTAGAGTGAAGTTAGAGAATACTGGTCCAAGCTTTACAGTGAAAAGAGGAGTAAGACAAGGGGACCCTCTGTCTACTATAACGTTACGTGTTTTCTATAACGTTTCCAGATTTAAATGATTCAGTATAATTATTTAGTTACAAAATCTTGGCGCTTATTAACTTTAGTGGTCAAGAGTTCGGAGCAGAGTAAAAAGAGGGAAATCGGTAGTGAACGCAGGTAAAAAAAAGTTTTTCTCTATAACTAAAAAAAATGTATACTTTTATTTCACAATATCAATATAAATTATTTTAATGATCTGGGGATTATCATCAGTTTAAATGGGTTTAAGGCAATATTTTTTTTTTGGTTTTACTATGAAATAAACTCGCACTAGTATTCATAACTTGAATCAGAACATCCTCTTGGGTCAATGGAATCAGTAGGAGAATGCTGCCATTCTCCTACAGTTGCCTGTAAAAGATTGTATTTTGCCCAATTGACATTATTCTTGAACCAGGTTCGTTTCCGTTCAATCCGTTTTTCTAGCTTGTACTGAAAGAGTTTTGCAATCATCAAATTTATATATAGGTATACTATACATACAGGTATATCACAGGTGGTTTGAGTAATTACGTCTTCTAGATTTGTATAATATATAAGCATGTGACTCTATTTCTAACCGTGGGTGATAAAATATAAAACAACTTGTATCTATATGTGTAACTAGGTGTTAAAACTGTACTTTCCTCCTTATTTTTTGTAATTATTGTACAAGTTTGCAATTGTGTCAGTTAGGTACCTCACGTGTATCTTTTGTTTCGGAATGTTACAATTTGGTATAATATCCGGCAATAAATATTGCACATCGATCCTTGGAAAGAAACGATCGGCCGAACGAATTGAATACCTCAACAAAATACGCAAATGAAGAAATAAGTACATAAACATGAGCTTTCTATTTTATTTTTACACAGCTTAAAGATAGCACTTGTAGAAAAATGTATGTATTTAATTAAATTTAATTACACAGAATATTATAATTGTTTTACAGCTCCTAATACAATATACCAGATTGAAAGATTTTCGTGCGAATGAAATAACGCTCTACGAAGCCGAAATAAGCCGACGGTTTCTTTCCAAAGGTCGATGTGCAATATTTATTGCCGGGTACTATAGTTTCTTTATTGTATTCCGTATCCGGCCTTTTAATCCTGAATATTTTGTTACATCCCTGACTGAGTTTCCTAGCTTAATTTTTTTTCTTCTGTTAGATCCGGTATCTTTTTTAGGTTCTTTTTTACTCTTCCCAATTATTTTGGCCCTGAACGTTTTTTTTTATGGGACAAAGGGGGCCAACGGGCAGGAGGCTCACCTGATGGTAAGTGATCACCTCCGCTCATGGACATCTGCAACACCACAGGGCTTGCAGATGCGTTGCCGGCCTTTCAGGAAAGGGAGGGAAGGAGGAGGGAGAAGGACGGGAAGAGGGATGGTTAGTGGGCCTCCCGGACTCTCACTTACCGGACGAAACGCGACAGCATAGCTACCACTTCACGCCGGTCCGCCGGTCTCCTGTGAGAGAGTGGTACTATACGGGGCGTGCCGGCCCATTTGGCTGCTACCCGAAGGTGACAAGCTTGGCACTACCACTTGTAAAGAACTTCAAATTTATCAAGATTTTGCCTCAATTTTTCGCGATATCTATTCGCCCTTGCTGCCTTTAACTCGTCGAACGAAATAATTACTTTCTTCAATAACCATTAATTACTTCCTCCCACATAAACCTCACACTCGTCCTCGGGGCAATGTTCATAAATAGAATGCATACAAAAAGAATAAAAAAAAGGTTGTCATTTTCTGATATTACATTTAACATTCACCTCCAAGAAAGAGGTTAGACTGTTACGGCCTGTCCGCACTGCGAAATTTCACTGCGCGATTTATTTTCCGCGATCACTGTCATCAAACTGAGAGAAATCGCGTGAAATTTTATTCGCAGTGCGGATACTTCTATAAGATTCCATTTGTTTTCGGAATGGCGGAAAAAAAAACCGCGCGGAAAAATTTCGCAGTGCGGACAGACCGTTAGTATGGCTGCACCCAACGTAAAAAGTAACCATTAATTTCGAGACTTTTTAGCTTTTAAAGAACGACGACATGGTCTATACGGTCAAAAGTAGGGATGTTCATTTAAAAAAAATATCGGTATTTTTGACGATATAATATATCGTAGTGTTCTAACGATACTTTGCGATATATCGTACAAATATATCGATATTTTCGATATATCGTAAGTGATTTGTATTTAACTAGTGTATAATATTGAATATTAGATAGCGTACAGGTTAATATGAGTAAAACAGAGTGCAGAAACAAATCAACTTTATTTATTTATAAATCCCAATACTTTTTCTCTAGACCTTGCAAAAACAAAATTTTATATACTCTTTTGGCTTGCAATCTGCTTCTCTGCTGAGTTGAAACCTGTGTGATTATTCAAGAAAAGAAAAGTCGCTCAGATGGAACATAGCTTGCCACCATTGTTAAATATTTAAATGCTACATTAAATAGCTTTGGGAACTGTACTTTGCAATCTACCTATACTTCTAATGGGTTTTCGTTAAATCTACTAACTCGAGCCCTCAAATAAAGCGGTAACTCATCAGAAAGACTTTCGCCTGTTTTATTTGTCTTCCAATTACGCTGGACCAATTTATGGTGATCGCTCCAGACACTATAATCCGATGACAGACTAATTTTGTCGGAATAGTCCGAGTCAGATTCCGCAGTAGTACTTAACTCATCTTGCTGAGTTTTTAAATTATATCTTTAATTTTACTAACGGCATTTGCAGGCAACGAGTCTTCAAAATGAAGTTTTGTGAACCTCGGGTCCAATATTGTAGCTATGACCAATGATGATACTTAGCGATAGCGCCCATTCGTTTATTAATCTCAGTAAGAGTGCGTTTATGTACCTCCTTGATTAAAGGTTCTTCAATTACTAGGTTTTTCAGTTTTGATATCATACAGTGCACTAATGGAATGACCTTGGCACTAGAACAATATTTATCGACAGATACAGACAGTCGCTGCTTCCCGTGGACGTAAAATGTTAAGAAGCGATGTTAATATTTTCAACTCCATTATCCATACCAGTTAACATCGGCGGTGCTGTTTTATGACGAATCAAAATTTCGCTTAGAGCATTTCATAAATCAAGAAACCGTACAATCATAAAGTACGTGCTGTTCTAACGTTTAGGGACAAAGACAAAGGACAACAATATTTTTTAATTTCGTTATTATTAGTTGTAATTCAGGAATCATCAAAATATGTTGAGCAACTAAATTAAGTGCTTTTTTTCTTATTCTGCAGCATTTTCTGTTACTACTGCTGTGACTTTATCCGTATTAAATCCCCACTCTTCACATGTTTCGAACTTTTTCTAGAATTTCTCTAAATCCAGGCGTTTTTTCAGCGTGAGGAAGATCATTTATATCTGCTGTTACTATTAAGTATTTACGTCAATCGCATAGTCTTCATCTTCGTCATCGGACTCGACAAGACCTACGCGTTCCATTTCAATCTCCTGATTTTGATCTCTTGATTTTTTATATATTACATCAACCACTGCTAACTGAATGCCATGTGCGAAACAATTATTGTTGGAGTAAGGCGCTAGTTTACCAACTTTCACCATAATGCTGGCAGCGTCAGTTGTCATCGCAATGACATCATTTTCTAAATCAATACCAAAGCTTTTTAAGCGGTCCTTCACCAAATCGTTTGCTCTGCAGTATATGACCCATAAATTCTTACTAACCCCAGGTTGTAGTGTTTTTCTTTGTTATGTAAGTTTAGGTTTAAGTATCTGTGGTTACGCTGTGAGGTCCACTCGTCAAAAGAAATGGTAAATTTAGCCCCGAATTCTTCAGATGATCAAATTCTATTACCATGTCAGCTTTGACGGTGTTTTCAAAAGTCGTGACTATAGATCTGATTGTGTTGGGTGATTTGGAGAGTTGAAATCCGGAATTTGCAAATAAAAACCTCATATCTGGATCAGCACAAATACTGTTAAGAGAGCAAGCACCTCTGGAATACATTCTTGAAACCATTATCTCCATAGACTTTTCATTTTTGAAAAAGAATCATTTTTTTCTGTTTTTTTGTAGGTATTTCATTTACTAAAGTATTATTTTCATCAGGTTTATATACATTATTGCATCTGGTTTGTATACATTATTGTACATAGAATATTTTGCGCCCTTTCCGTTGCGTCGTTCACTTTGGTGAAGTAATTCCATATTGGATGTGGATTTACATTTTCATTTTTTTTCGCTGATATTAGCACGACTTGGACCTGGCCGTGATAGTTTCGAAAGTGACATGATAGAGGTTAAATCTGTACGACCTGCCAATTAAAAACAAATAGGCAAATATTTTATCAATTAGTGATAGTCTAATTTTATTTATATAGGTACAACTATCGACTCGCCATCGCTTCGCTCGATTTCGTGCCTAGACGATGCGAAGCAAAGTGAGGCACTTAATTTCGTATACATATAAGCCATTATTTCTCGTAAACGTAAAGAATAAAAATGGTTATTATGGGTTATTCCTAAAAGATGGACGTATACCATTGCGGACTTTTTTGTAGACCTTTTTAAGGTGTCTAATTATACTGTACTACATTGTTTTGATCTATCTTCTTGGGTTCAGCCAGCGTTTGCAATATAAGCGCAAAAAATGTGTTTATTTACGACATCACATTAGAAACCTGTAAAATTATCTACTATATTATGCATGCGTTATACATATAAACCTCCCTCTTGAATCACTCTATCTATTTAAAAAAAAACTCATCAAAATACGTTGCGTAGTTTTAAAGATCTAAGCATACATAGGGACATACAGACAGCGGGAAGCGACTTTGTTTTACACTATGAGTCTGAAGACAAGTATTTGTTAAGTAATACACAATTTGTAGATAGGTAGTAGGAACTAGGTAGGTACTAACTAGCTAGCATGAGGTACCTAGGAGTTATCTACTAGTGGCGAAGGGTCCATATGAGACGATTCCCACCGTCTTACATTTTAAAAAGTCCAAAATGCATTATTTACTTTAAATATTTATTTTTAATTTAACATAATTATTGATTACTAATTCAAATAATAATTTATTGTAAAAATCTTTTTTTAAAAAAACATAACGCTGCTAAATTAGAAAAATATTAGTTTATTTACCGTGTTTATTCTTTGATTTCATTTATGTCGTAGTGAAAATATGTTTTAAGTCATTTAAACGCGATACCTAAACAAAATTAGCTTAAACAGGTTATTCGTACTGGAAGGAAGTATTGCTTATTAGTAAATATTTATTTATTTATTTATTTATTAACAAATTGGGAAACAAACAGCGTTTATAGTACAGATAAAAAATTCAAAATACTTTCTACATTGGCGAATAAAGTTTCCACTTATAAGTAAACATGGAGTGAAAGTAAATATCATAAGTTAAGTTGAGTGTACAATACATATTTTATCAAGGATGATCGAGCTTGCTTAATATTTTTAGAAAATTTGATGTTAAAAAAAAGGTCCATAATTAAAAAATATGGTTTTATTTTAAAATCTACTTACTACACTTCTTTTGATATTTAAAGTTTCATTTGTTTTACTTAAAATGAGATCACATTAAGAACAGATTTTGCGAGTAAAGGCTATTTGTGAAAAATGGTACATTTTTGAACTTTCAAGTAACCGGGAAAAGTGAAAATTAATATTAAAATAACAATTAATTAAATTAGAAAAATGGTGATTAATATCGCGTATTTCCTCCACGTGCTCTTATTAAAGTTTCTACCCGTCTAGGCATACTGAGAATGATGTTATCGATGGTCTCCTGGGATAATCTCCGCCATTCCTCAACTACGGCGATTCGCTGTTCACCCACGTTGGCAGGAGCTGGAATTCTGGACTTAACTTTTCTTTTCAGCAAGTCCCAAACGTGCTCTATTGGGTTTATATCTGGTGATCTCGCCGGCAACTCCATAAGAGTGATATTCATACCATTAAGATAAGCTTGAGTTACCCGAGCGGTATGCGGCCGAGCATTATCCTGCATAAAAACAAAATCGTTACCGATATATGGGGCAAACGGTACGACATTTTCTTATAAAACTACTCTGATATAGCGGTCTGCAGTCAGACTCCCTCTGTCAATCACTAACAAGTCTGTGCCAGCTCCCAAACAAATGCCCGCCCAAACCATTATTGATCCACCACCGTATGCAACTGTTGTTTCAAAGTTTGTCTGAATGTGTCGTTCTCCTTTGCGTCTGTATATTCTTTGCCTGCCGTCAATTTGATTTAAGAGAATTCTGCACTCATCATTAAACAATACCTTACTCCATTGGTCCGCGTTCCAAAGTCGATGTTCCTGAGCAAAAGTTAACCTGTTTCTACGATGATTTACCTCGAGCCTTGGAGCCTTGGCGGGCACAAATGAACCCAAACCAGCTTCTTCGAACCTTCTTCGTACCGTACGCTCACTTACGGTTACACCCCGCACTGCTTCTAACTCATGTCGGGCTTGGACGGCTGTCAAACGGGGGTTCCTACGTACATGAAGCCGAATGAAACGATCATCCCTACTCAAAATGCATCTTTTTTTGCCTTGTCCTGCTCTTCTGACATAAGTACCGGTCTCCCTGAACCGTTGGATACTGCGATGGATCGTTGAAACTGGTCGACGAAGATCTCTAGATATCACTCTGTAGGTTTGGCCATTTCTTCGCATTTCGAGTGCCCTGGCAATCTCCGTTGGGGCTAAGTCAGGCATAATTCAGTCCTCAACTCCAAAAAGATACGCGATTAAAAAAAAACTAACAAAAACAGTATTTCAATGAAACTTTAAATCAAACTCAGAAGGAAGAAATACTCAAAGTTCGCTCCAGAGAAGGTGTTTTTGAATAAAATTAAAACAATTGCATAAAATGATATGTTCAGTTGTTTTCTTAATTTGAAAATATTTCTTTTAAAATTAAATGACGTATAATTTATACGTCATTTCACGTGCTGGTTTATACGGTATAAACCAGCCAGCAACCATATATGATACTGATATCAAACCTTTATTTTATGTTCTGCTAAATATGCCGGTTATAATATTATTATCAAATATGTCAATTTGATTATAATATGTATTGTGCGATGTAGATCGCTCTAATTAAAAAAACAATTACTGACATAATTTGTTCTACATAGGAATATAAAAGGTCTTTAGAACGGGCATTAAAAGTTGGGCATCTGAAATTAATATTACTTAGAAGGTGGTTGGGATCAATTAAGTTATGCAATATTTTATAAAGAAAAATTTGGCCTCTGTATTCTCTGCGTTGTTCTTTTTTTTTATGTGACAAAGGGGGCAAACGGGCAGGAGGCTCACCTGATGGGAAGTGATCACCTCCGCCCATGGACATCTGCAACACCACAGGGCTTGCAGATGCGTTGCCGGCCTTTCAGGAAAGGGAGGGAGGGAGGAGGGAGAAGGACGGGAGTAGGGATGGGGAGTGGGCCTCCCGGACTCTCACTCACCGGACGAAACGCGACAGCATAGCTGCCACTTCACGCCGGTCTCCTGTGAGAGAGTGGTACTATACGGGGCGTGCCGGCCCATTCGGCTGCTACCCGAAGGTAACAACCATGGCACTACCACTTGAATTGTTCTAAAGATAAGAAATTTAATTTATGACATCTAAATCGAATTTATACTGTAATCGCTTAATAAATTTCTTTTGCACGCTCTCCACCGCTTCAATATATTTATCATGTTAGGGATTCCACACAGTAGAAGCATATTCTAAATGACATCTAACATATGAATTGTATAGAAGATTAAATGTATGTATGCTTTTAAAATCATAAGCGCTTCTAAATATAAAACCAAGCATTTTATATGCTTTTGTAATTATGTTATTTATATGATTATCAAATATAAGCTAAGAGTCAATCAAAACTCCTAGGTCTCTCACCTCATGAACCCTCTTCAATTGGTTATTAAACATTTTGTACTCGAATGTAATTTCTTGTTTTTATAATTTTAAAAATCATCGTGTCATCAACGTAAAGCAGCATATTAAAATTTTTACAGGACTGTGACTTATTTTTTTTTTTAAGCATTCGTTTGAAGTTATGTGTAAGACTGGAGAGTTGTCACTTTTACGGACCATAACTGTATAATTTCGGACCCATCAGTACAAGTAACCCTTCTCCTTACTTCTGCGTTTGGCTTCCTGCAGTAGTGCTTTGTTATAGGTAGATAGATGGTCATTAACATATATTGGATTTTTAATGCCAGGGAAACCAATATCACACGCCAATAATCCCTTCACAGATGAAACAGACTTCCGTTACAGATGAAAGAAAATCATTTTTTTTGTAGCGCGCTTGCATTTTCAATTTCATTCGATAATAGAGCGTGGTTTACTGTCAGCAGTGTCATTTTTTATAGCTACTCTGGTTACGAAATCTATGTCCGTGTCCACATTAATTGAAAATCCATACTTTGAGGCCAAATTTTTAACGATTTGAATTAAGTTTTCGCCCTTTTTATGAGAGGTACCCGTTCATTTCGAAATTGGATCGACGAACCCACTGGTCATTCCTAGTAGTATTTTCTGACAGTTCTATAAATTTTAGAGTCAAGTCTTCTAGTTCAGCCCGATAGTTGTCGATTTTAAAAATGTCCATGTCATTTATTCTATCAATAACGGAATTAACAGAAGTTTCAATGTATGTGATTTTTGTAGACCATAAATTAACAGTTTCAGAGAGTTTAACTTAAACTTTTAAATGATTCCATAGTTGAGTGCAGACTGTTAAAACGATCGTCGAAATGAGCAATCATTGATTTTATATTATGTAACGCCACATGATGTTGTGTAGCTGATCCCTATGAAGCCATGCGATAGCCAAGCAACGCTAAAGCAAGCAGAAACTCTGCCAGTTTGTATAGAATTACTAAATGAAGTTGTTGTTTTTTTCTTACCTCTGCGTTTTAATTATTATCATAAGCCAATTTTGATTTAGTTTGGGAAGTACTCGTGCAGGTGCTTTCAGAAGATACCGTAGATAATCTCGGACTAGTATATCTATTACCTTTCTTAACCAGTTTACAGTTAGACCATTACCATTTACCACAACGGAGTTTACAAGTTCATGGGAAGCATTTTTTTTAAATCGCTGTCCTTCAAACCAGCACAAGAATAATAAAAATATCCTAAACAGGTCACACATTTCATACACAATGAAATGTGTTGTTCACATTTCAAATCATCGGAACATATTTTACATTCCATAATTGTTATTTTGTATAATGTCGGTAAAGTTATAATATTTCTCCAATACCTCCAAAGGGCTGTGGATTTCTCGTCGAGAACGCGTTCTGTCAAAACAATGATAACAAAATTTTAGTTTCTTTGATTATATACATGTCTAGATACAGCAATGTAAACAAACGACGCTCAAAAACCGTCCACACTTTACGTGATATGTGTGAGTACCGCTCGTGTACTTTTTGTAGCGTAACTGTCAAGGTGTGCGTATCTAAATACCTGTTCTAAACCTTTGTAGCGTTCATTTAAACGCAGAACCACGCATCATGCAAGTCGATTAAAATACCGCTATGCGGCCGTCGCTGCACTCGGGCGCGCCTCGCGCTTCATCGTGCGAGATCGATTTTCTCTCGCCCGCCAGTCATCAAAGAGAATGTAAAGGAGCCAGTCATATACCAATTGCTACGCCGGGAGGTCGCACACGAACTGCTAAATTTTTGCTTTGTCACGCTTATCGTTTTCTTATTTCGTATTTTAATATTCATATTTCGTATCTAAATCCAATTCTGTTCTTTCGCTATCCTTCTCTCTGTAATTTCTTCTTTGGACAATATAAGTGTGTTTAATGTGTACATTCATATCTTTAATTTATCTCTGCTTAACTTTTCCTGTGTATTCTTAATAATATAGACTAAACGAATTTCTATAACTGGTGACCCTGACGAACATTCGCGATATAGTGGACATTCGTGTACGTTGTGAACTTTTATTTAAAAAATGGCTACCGCTAACGTAAAAGAAGAAGTGTGCCGTGTTGGCGTTAAGGTGCCGCCATTTTGAATTGAATTTAAACGTTCACTGTGGACGAGCCGTTTGCCTAGTCATGTTCAGGCGATTATTGCAGCTCAAGTCGATCTCCCCTTAGACACGGTGGCGCAAATAGTGGATAAGATTCACGAGGTATCTCTACAACCACAAGTAGCAGCAGCATCGACATCGACTCCTTCACCGACGGAAAATCCGATGGCACTAATAGAAAAGTTGCGAGACTGTCCATCAGGCCCCACTCGCGTTCGAGAAGTCGAGCTGTTATGGGATCTTATAGTCAAAGCACTTTTTTAAAAAAAAGGATTTTATTTATTAAAATTAATTACAAATTATAGGCAAGTGTCGCCGAACGCGGTTGGAATAGAACTAAGTTATGAAACAAAAGGTGTAACCCTATTAATATAATTGTGCTGACTATGCAGCAACTCTTGCAATTTACTATACATTAAACATATTTTATATATGTATACATTAAACATATATTATATATATGTATACATTAAACATATATTATATATATGTATACATTAAACATATATTATATATATAACACCCCCCAAGTTAAAATTAAACTTTACCCTTAAGTGAAGTTTTATTTGATTTTATTTACGTTCCTAGTTCGGGCCGGCTGGATTTTTGGAGACTCAATTGTATCTTATTCAATGTTATCGACTTGAGCATTACTAGAATTTATTTAAAGAACTCGCCGACATCTGCCCTTACAATATTTAATTATTAAAAATAAAATTAGAAATATAATAACAAATAGATATGAAAATAGTTGTATATGAATAATATTGACCATATAGAACAATATGTGGCTTTTCTATTATTTTATCTAAATTATTAACAATTTGGCTCATGACCTTGTCGTGCTCATATGAAATTGAATCGAGATTTATATTTTTCAGAGTTAAATTAGGGATACTATTCTCATGATTTTGCAAAACATTTAAATTACAACATTTATCATTTAATAAATCGGATGTGGAATTAAAAAATGGAATTTCAATTTTCAATATTTATAGATTTGGGAATGAATATTAAGTCTTTGTAATAAGCAATACAATCAATAGGAAGATTTAACAGATTTTTCACAGGAAATAGAATGTTTAGATTTTTCTGAAATAATATAAATCCAATTATTATTATTTAACCTTTACCAAATTTCGACATGAAAAACAAGGGAAGACGAAAAAGACAACCTTCTATACTTCCTGAAATCACTGCTTACTAGAACAAGTAAAATCAGTGAAAACAATAACTGATTTGGCCATTTGAGAGAAATCTGAAGCTCACATAGAATACACAGATGATTAGCAACTACATCGTTTTGAATAAAAGTAAGATGAATTCTACATAGTTTGTACAAGAAGCATTAGATCTTGATTTACTTTTAGCTATTAGAACAAGTAAAAACAGCGAAAACAATAACTGGTATGGCCATTTAGGAAAAACTGAAGCTCACATAGGGAACACAAATGACTAGCAACTACAGCGTTTTGAATAAAAGTAAGACGAATTCTACATAGTTTTTACAAGAAACACTAGATCTTGATTTACATTTAGCTATTCATGAATCCTGACATAAAGGTGTATTTAGAGGAAAGTTTTTGTGAACTATATGATTCCGTCCTGCATTAAGGAAGTAAAGACAGGCTTTGCAGAGCATTCTAATCAGTTATGGAGTATTAATGCCTTTGGACCCTGGACTAAAAGAAAACAAGGTTTGATAAAAAATATACAAGATGAAAATTGCTGCTAAGTTTCCTGTGATACAGCATGTTTTCTAATTAATTATAGTATTTGTGTTTTTAATAATTAATTGTAAAAGGGTAATTTTTAAACACAACCCTGTTAAATCAAGTGGTGGCGGTTATACTAATACCACCGAAAATAGCATTCCCAAAGAGGGTTAACGTCAGGCAGGCGGCCGGTTGTAAAACTTCTTGCCAAACCAATAATAAAAAAAAATGCCGACCCCACATAGCGTGGGATAAAGGCGGGAAGAAGAAGAAGACATGACCTTGAAAAAATTTAATTTCACATAGCTTTGGAACAGAGTTCAAGGACTTAGAAATTATTTCAGATTTCAAATCAAATCGGATTTACAGAACTAGAATAAACAGTAAGTAAGTTACAAATAAAGAACATATTATATAAAGTTTTGCAGTTATCTAACTTACAGTATATATTTTGTCGATGGAATAATAGTTGTATAAGTTTTATTTTCAAATTCGTTTATAAGTGGAAATGGAATGCAATTATATAAACTAAATTCGTTGGAAGTCACAAGTGGGTTCTTAAGAACAAACACAACTTTATATTGACTATAGAAACTAGCTAATTCGGATATATTTAATAACGTATACATGTTGTTCAATGAAAGATTTATAGGAAAATGTCTGTAGTTTGGTAAAAATCGATAATTATTCACCAATTCAGAAAACAACTGTTTTGGGGTAATAATTGAAGGATGTACGATGTTAGATTTACTAAATATTATTTCATTAATTATGTCCTTTAACTTAAATGCATGGAATTAGTAAGTACTTCGTACAACTAGAAGGCTTACTGTGTATCGAAAAACGCACCGAGCGAGAGGTCATAAATCTTGGTCTGTCTCTTTCAAACTAGTGTAACCATCTTTTTACCTGTATATCACAGGAGGCGAGACTCAGTTTAATATCATTAATATTATTGGAATTAAATAATATTAAAATGAAGCAGAAAAGCACAGTATTTTATTAAAATAGATAGGTAGGTAATTATATCTACTCTGTTTTTATAGAGTAAGAGTTGTTAAGATCCTAGTCCAGGGATCGGCAACCTTTTGAGTCGGAAGAGTCAAAAATTACAATTTACAAAATTTCAAAGTTTTTAAAGAGCTACAAAAATTTTTCTTGCCAACCATAAATAGTACGTGCATAAATAAAGTTTTTTGATAAAAAACTTGTCTATTTATTCATAAGAAAAATATATATTTATTTGTGTTTTTTCACAACAAATTAGAACTAACGACTGTGACGACGCGTGTCGCGGGGGAGGGGTGCGGTAAAAAGCAAGTACAAGTGGCTAAAAGGTAGAAATGGTGTCTAATACTCGTTAATCGATTCAGAACTAGTTTTGAATGTTTTTTATTTATAAAATAAATATTATGTGCGTATGGAACTAAAGAGCCGCAGCTTCACATCCAAAGAGCCGCAGGTTGCCGACCCCTACTAGTCCATCGAAGTAAACTTTTTGATTTTGTTTGTACCTAATGCTAGCTATCTAAATAAAACCAAAGGTATATAAACAAGCACACACCACTCTTGCGTCTCATCCTCTAATAAGCTTATATATACTTACTTATAATAAATAAAACACTTCTAAATACCAAGTAAATATTGTATTTTCACAGTTAACATTTTACAATTAAACATTACTCAACAAAATTGTTTTGTGCAATTTATGGCGTAAAGTAGCTCGAGATGTGCCAATGACCTTTAATGTTTTATCTTTGCCATAAGTTGACATTCTCATTGTTAGATATTTGTTAGCAATGAATTTTAAAAGAATAATTTCATGTCTGGTTTCACAGTGGAAAGAATTAACTGGATGCGTCGGAACAATCGGGGAATCTAATTTATGAAAAAAGTGCTGCAGAATCAGAATCATAATTTTATGCCTGTTCGTTTTCAATAGAGAATCTTTTGCCAATGTTACAAACACTTTTTCCGTGTATTAAACAATAATAAAAACTAATTTTGATGCATCAAGCCACCTCTATCTATGAACATGGTGAAAGCTGAATGATTATTTAAATTAATGGCATAGCCATGTTCTTTACTGATTTGATAGTCTTTGCTAACAGCGCAGCTTTGCAATCTTCACAGTTGCTTTTATCAAAGAATTTTTTCACAATGAAACCTGATATATAATATAAAATATTATTTTTGTATTCAGACAGATTAACTCTATTAATAGTATTAAGGAGCCATTCAATTATTTGTTCCTCGTTTGTATCTGTTGTAAATGGGTTATTTCACGTGAAGCGGACAGCGAAAAAAGAGTCAAGTTTCCGATTTCAGTTATATTTTAATATGTTATACCTGTACACATCCTCGGTACTGATACGAAATATTTTTGCATTTCCAAGCCTAGTTTTAAAAATATGGGTCTTTAAAGATTTCAGTAAACGTGAGGCATGCACTGCTTCGAATGTCATTATCAGTTCAAGAACAGTGATTTTAAAATAAATTAATTGATGAATTATATACTACATTTATTACCCTTTTCATCCTCATATTTTGAATGTAGTTTTTTTTTAAATTGCTAAAAAAAATGAAGAAAAAGGTTTTTTTGTACTTTTTTACAAAGTTCGCATTTTTTTTTATTTTTTTTAGATCGCGAAAAAAATAGCTTATAGTATGTTAAAACTTAATGCTAAGTTCCATAGTGGGCTGCGCAGTCGTTTAGGAGCTACATGTATTTTAATGCCGATGCGAGGCAATGACCACCTTCTAGCATCTAATCAGCGCGACTTACTGCAATAGTTTTTAAAATAGTAGGTAGGTAAATAACACTGTCACTGGTATTTTTTTTTTTGCTTTTATAATGGTAGATAACAAACAAGAAATTATGAATAAATGTTTTATTTACAAATATTTACAGTTTTATGTTGTATGTTGTACAGTTACTTGTTCGTTTTATTAAGATACCATCAGTGGTTGGAATGAAAGCATGGTATTTTTTGGTGCCAGGTATAGTTATTGCGCATTCAAAGCGACTTTTGAGATATATCCTATTTTGCTCGATTTCATCTTTATTAGAATAGTAAATTGCAGTATGTGGCAATGACACTTTAGCCCATTCATACAGATGCTTGGGTGTAGTGATCGCTTTGCTTGGAGCTGACTGTAAGCTAGCCCGTGTTGCTAAGCGCTTTATGTTACCACCAAGACCATCACACGGTCCTTTCCCATGGGCAGTAGCATGGAAATGATGTTCTGCTTCCGTGCCAAAATCTTGATAGAAGTGAAAAAGGTTTATGAAATTAAACCTGTTTTTAAAATGTTGAGGTGCCCCGTCAGTAATAAAAATATATTTTTTTGAAATTATGTTATTTTCTTGGAGATGCCGATGTAATATATTTTGAAACGTGAAAAAAGTGGCAGTATCATGTTGTAAGTCATCAGAAATCATTACTATACTTCCGTGTTTCAGTTCTTGTCCATCACGATGATAAAAAACCGATGTCAGAAGAGTGGCCTGTTTGTTATTCCAGTGGAAAGACTGCGCAGCATCTTGTATTACAAAACTGTAATTTTCTGCAAAATCGCATTGAACAATCACGTCACCTTCGAGTATATTTTCTTTTAGTGATTTGAAATATTGAGCTTGCTGATCTGCGATGTAGGCGTGAGGTTTCAAAATATCTAGAGATGTGCATAGGCTATCTACAAAATCATCTGAAGAAAGAACTTGAGTGGTGACTGAGAATCTATCTGTACCAATCCATGAATTAAATTGCACACTTGTTATTTGATTTTCATCAAATATTGTTTTTAAGTGCTCACGAATTTCGGTAAGGCCAGGACAGGATCGTTTGATAGTGATTTTTGAGTCATCAGATGGCAAATTGGTGTAGGATTTGAACACATCATCTTTTTTAAACAATCTTTATAAGATGTTAATTTGATCGCTGACTCGGATGTAAGTGCTGGAATATCTCCCTCACTTAACATCAATTTCATATTCTGGTGATAAATACACATGCAGACTACATGCGTTCCAGGATCTCCTGCAAAAATGCATTGCTTAGGCCGCAATATAAAAAATTTTGTGAGGCCTACCTTTATTTCAGGATATTCACATTTAAATTGTTCATATAATTCATTTATATTGCACAATAATAGCTGCTTCTGTAGATGCACTCTTTTTCCGTCATCTAACTTGACAGACACAAAGTCTTTTTTTCCGGGCATTATCCGGGAAATATCTTCTCGTAGATAAAAGTTTGCTACTAGGTTTTCCGTTTCAGGTGACAACTTTCGACCTCCACGTGGATTAGGTGAAGATAAAATACCATTTTTCATGACCAGTTCCTTTGCCTTTTTTGCTTGTCGTCTAGATGTCAGAAATTCCTCGGCTAGTCTGTTTTCAGTCCACGATTTAGGTGCCAAAGTCAGGATCATTGTTTTGACAGAGGCGGATGTAGAAGGATCATTAAATTTTTCTTTTAACTGCTGAAGAATTTCATGCTCGTTCGTGTCGTTTGTCTGAGTTGAAGCATCCGTAAACATACTACCTTCAGGAATAAAAGATATACCTTGTGATTGTTGTGAAAATTCAATCGATGATTGACTACACGGGACGACATCTTGACTGTCGTTTGGCGGCAATTCACTACTAAGACGTTGTCTGCATTTTTTACACACATATAATTTGCTTGCAAAAGACCACTTTGCTGCTAATGTCTTCGATAATTTTCTTAGGTTTTTATATTTTTGATGACATGGCAACCGAAATGGAGTAAAACACCGGTCACCATAAGGAGCCATAGTAGTAAATAATTATTTCACCAAAAAACAGCACGCACACACTCAGTAAGTATTTAGTTGCAACGTCAACTAAAAGAAAAGGCGCCAAAGACTATTTGAAATGGCGCGTAAACTTAAGGCACAAGGATTAAGATGTTGTGTAAAAAGTTCTTGTTTCATTTAGGATACGGGGTATACCAGTGCCATATACTTTTTTCAATAAAAAAATATACGAATAATAAGAAGACAATAAAATTGAACAGTATACTGTTGATTTAGTGAGTGTTTATAATTTAATGTCCATAAGTCGCGCTAACTGACTAGACACTAGAATTGCCGCGTATTGGCATTAAAATACATGTAGCTCCTAAACGACTGCGCAGCCCACTATGAAATTTGACATGAAGTTTTAACATAATATAAGCTATATTTTTCACGATCTAAGAAAAATAAAAAAAAAAATGCGAACTTTGTAAAAAAGTAAAAAAAAAATTTTTTCTTCATTTTTTTTAGCAATTTAAAGAAAATTACTAAATTCAAAATATGAGGATGAAAAGGGTAATAAATGTAGTATATAATTCATCAATCAATTTATTTTAAAATCACTGTTCTTGAACTGATAATGACATTCGAAGCAGTGCATGCCTCACGTTTACTGAAATCTTTAAAGACCCATATTTTTAAAACTAGGCTTGGAAATGCAAAAATATTTCGTATCAGTACCGAGGATGTGTACAGGTATAACATATTAAAATATAACTGAAATCGGAAACTTGACCCTTTTTTCGCTGCCCGCTTCACGTGAAATGCCCCAAATACTGTATTGCAACCATGTTTATTTGATCTAAATTCTAAAATAGGTGACGTTGCAAAATCTACGTCAAATGAATCGTCGTTCACACTAGGAGTGACGCTGTTACGGAACAGTAGTTTTCTTAAGGCATACTTGACCTGCAAAGCACTCGGGTTATCATTATGACCGCCAGAAGCTCTCAAGCAAGAAAAGAACATTTCCAAATTGTCTTGAGAACATTTGTATGTAAGAAAATATTTTAATATCTCTTTTTGAAGCAAATCTAATGAAAGTTAAGAAAAAATAAATGTGTCAATTATTAAACCGAGACATGGTGTCTTGCGACGGTGCTGCAACATTGGACAACCATTCACTTTAAGTGTGCAAAGATATTCTCTTGTCTCGTTTAAAATATTCGTCCACACATCCATATTCTCTATACGCATCGGAGATTTAAATCCTTTACCAAAAGGTTGTTTGCAATTAAACAAATCAAATATCCGGTCTATTATTCTGATATATTCAACTGTCGCCTCACTACCTGCAAAGTTTAAATCGCCACTGCATCTTAAAAATCAATTGAATCTGCCACCGATTAACTTAAAACTTGGGTGGCAAGCCTAACATTCATTTTTTTACCATGAAAATTAACATGGGTACTAGATAATTTATTGGCAAACTTTAAACCTTCTTGATCCTGGAGAATATGTAATTTTTTAACAAATTCAAAATTAATTTCTCCTTTATCAGAACTCATTGTTGTTTCAGCAAACACATTCCGCGAAAGTTTAATCATGTGCGGTGGGTCCAATAGACAGTACACTTTGGAATCTTTTTGAGGTTGTTTAAAATACGTTTTCATATTTTCTATTGAAAAATTACAACCCAATAATTCGTATGACCTGATATTAATTACAGTTCCATCACAGGTTAAAGATCTGACGTTAATATTTATATCTCCTAAATATCTGATGGCAGCTAGAAGTAATTCAGCCTGAGTATGGGCAGATATTTTATTTATCAAAAATAAGCGATTGGGCATTTAAATTTTGTAGTAAATGACACAATTTGAAAAATCAAAACTTCCGTTGCCAAGGTTTCCGAATCATTGACCAATATCCCACCATAATCCACATAACCCCAATATTTATCACTTTTTTGGTCATATTTTATTTCAGATCTAATTGACATTGCATCAAAAACTAGTGCAACATTCTGCAAGTTGACATTTTCTTTTGCAGTATCTTTTAGGTAATTTAAAACCTCTGATATGAACCCCACATTACAGCTATGTGAAGCTAAAAGTCTTCTAAGAGTAGAAGGATGTGGAATGCTAACAAAATTTCTCAAATAGCGATATGTGCTTGCCGAATAAAAATATAAAGTCAGAGCAAAAGATTTTAGGTCGTCACTGTATCTCATGCCTTTGTCCGATTTTTTTTTTCAACTGCTGATAAATATTTGGGAAACAGTTTGTTATGACAGATTGTACCTCATCGTAATTATTACACTTCTTTTTTAAAATTTTCATAAGTGACTTTAAACTATTAATCTTCATGTCTCTTCTTTTGATTTTATGCTTTAGATTTTTCACCTCACGCTTCAATTTTATTTTCCTTGGTGTATCAGGCAATGTTGATGTCTGTGTACAGATATCAAGTTTTATCTTTTTACATGGAGGACTTTTAGAAGATCCAGGTTTTACGTCTTCTGAAATAGTCAGGCATATATCGTTTAACACATGTATTTTTTTGTTTTCGGCAAAATCTGTAACGAAATTACATAAAAATAAGTCCCAATAATCATACCAATTGTTGTTCAGTAACTTATTTATTGGAATATGATGATGTTTCATTAAGTACTTTAGTAATACCTTTGGAAAGATAGAAGGAACCACTCCAGGTTTCAACCTTTTCCGGGCCTCTGTTCGGTAATCTTCAGGTTTGAAATGCAGTGAACAAACCACAGAGCTTTTATTCAAGTTGCCAGGTGTCACCTCTAATCATTTCTTCTTCAACTCTAAATCCGAAGGCAAACTTGAAATGCAAAATTGTTATTATTATAGTATTACTAGTTGTGGGTGACCGAGCTTCGCACGGTTTTTTTTTGGTAAATATTTTTTTTTTTGGTAATTAACATTTTCTAAAAATGAATTTTAGCTAAATCGATTTATCGCCCCCAAAACCCCCCGAGCCGTTTCCGAGATTCAGATTATATATACTTATACAAGAATTGCTCGTTTAAAGGTTTAGGATTTTGTCCATCACTACAATTTGACCAATAAAATTATTAAAAGAAATACCCACAATATGCAAAATTATTATCACACAAAAAAATCATTAGGTCTTCAAATTGACGCTTTGACCGATGTAATACGACATCTTCGATTAAAGTTAACGAACCTCATGAATTTTCAAGGTTTTATTGATACAATAAATTTAAATTAAGTATATAAGTAGCATGGAATTAATAAGTACTTCGTGCAAAAGTACGAAGTACTACAAATTACGTTTTACGAAAAACTTATTAATTCCATAAGTAGTACCTATTTTCCTATTATAGAAAACTAATATTGACATAAGCTTGATTCAGTGTACAATAATGTACATGGGTAAAATTTACCCGGCCACAACGGCCAAGTTCTGTTTAGTAGCCACAATGACGCCGGGGTTAAAAAGCTATATAGAAAATATCGCAGCAGTTTTCCATAAACTCCGTTTTTTCAACTTAAAACTACAACCTGATAAATGCGAGTTTTTACGAAAAGAAGTCGGTTATCTAGGTCATGTTATTACTGAAAATGGTTTAAAACCTGATCCCAATAAAACCAAATCTGGTCAAGAATTTCCTGTCCCAAAATGTCCCAAAGAGATAAAATCTTTTTTAGGACTCATATTTTACTACAGAAGATTTATTCCCGATTTTTCTAAATTGTCTAAGCCTGTCACCACTCTTTTGAAAAGAAGATATTCCTTTTGTATGGTCCAAAGAGCAACAGCTCGCATTCGAAAAATTGAAAGATAAATTAATTTCCGCCCCTGTCCTTGCTTACCCTGATTTTACTAAGCCCTTTACGCTTACTTGCGATGCTTCCAATTATGCGATCTCTGCCATTCTTTCTCAAGGTCCTATTGGCAAAGATCATCCTATAGCTTACTCTTCCAGAAAATTAAATAAAAATGAACTCAACTATAGCACTACCGAAAAAGAGCTTTTAGCAATAATTTTTGGTTGTAAGAATTTTTGTCCTTATCTTTTTGGCAGATAATTCTACATAGTCACTGATCATCGTCCTTTAAAGTGGCTTTTTAATCACTCAGATCCCAGCGGTAAAATGCAAAGGTGGCGTCTGCAATTAGAGGAATTTGAATATGAAATTATATACCAGAAAGGGAAATTAAATTCTGCAGCCGATGTCCTCTCAAGATATCCTGTCCATCCTATTACTCATGGAAATCCTGAAGAACTTACTAATGCTCCGTATCCTTCAGAAAATCCAGTTCCTGCACCTGAAAATCCTGCTGTTGAAATTCTTCCATTTAGCCCTTTGAACTTAGATGATTTGGATATCCAAACCTCTGAAAATGAACAAATCAATTTTGATGACTTACCTTCAATAGACCTCCTAGTAAACGATAATCTTTATTATCGCATAATCCTACTACATCTTCTAAGTCTTTAAAATCAACTGGTGTTCAACCTCCAACTCTTCATCAAACTCCTACATCTTCATCTCCAACTGCTATACCTGAAACATATCAAAATAATTATTCAGTGGATCCTCAGCCTTTTACAAGCCGATCAAACCCTCAACCTGAAATAAATGATAACTATTCTAAATTCCTAAAATCAAAAATTTCCTGTAACACCCCTATAGTTGGACATAATGATAATTTATTGAAAACGCAAAATAAAATTATTGTAATCCCTACTTCTTTGGATCTTGATGAATCCATACCTTATATGCAAGACATCTTGTCAAGCTGCCCTGAATCCCAATCTTTTATTGAATCTGAAAGAATTCTTCACTCATTTAAAACCCTTTCGCATAATAATAAACAATATGTCTTCTTATTAATTATTAAAGTACATCATTTTGATGACTGTAGCCATCCTGATATATTTGAAACTATAAAATCGTTTAGAAATCATCTTATGTCAAATCCAGAAAAAGAACAAAAAATAAGCATAACCGATTTTAATAAACCGTTTGACCGTCACACTTATTCAAAAATTTATAACATGTTAGCATACTTATTTAATAACACAGGAATTGAAATTCATATTTATCGTAATAAAACATATTATCCTAATCCAGGTGAAATCAAAAAGATCCTTAAAGAAAACCATGACATACCCATAGCAGGTCACCTTGGTTCAAATCGAATGTTTAATAGAATCCGTGAACAATTTTACTGGAAAAACATGCGTAGTGACATTGAAAATTATGTAAAAGAATGCTCATCCTGTCAAACCAATAAAGCACTCCGCAAAGTGAATAGAGCTCCTATGCAAATTACTAGCACTTCAACTGTTCCTTTTGAACGAGTCTCTTTAGATTTTGTTGGTCTACTCCCTGAGTCCGGACCTGCTAAAATTAAATATATTTTAACCATCCAAGATGACCTCACAAAGTTTTCTGCCGCTTACCCTATCAGAAGTACAACTGCCGAAGAAACCAGTGATTGTCTCCTTCATTTTATTTCGCATTTTGGTATCCCCAAAACCATCCTAACCGATCAAGGCACTAATTTTACCACTGAACTCTTCAAAGAAACTTGCTCGTTCTTAAAGATTAAACAGTTGTGGTCTTCTCCCTATCACCCTCAAACACAAGGCGCCTTAGAACTGAGCCATTCCACTTTAAAAGAATATTTAAAATCCTATGTAGACGAACCTCATACTAACTGGCCTCGATATGTGTATACACATATCGAGGCCAGTTAGTTTGAGGTTAGATAGATAGGTAGATAGTAAAAGCGTATTACGATTCACGTGCAAAACCTATTAACTATAAAGTTGGTGACTACGTTTTCTTAAAAAACCACCTCAGACTCCGTAAAGCATTATCCCCAATTTGGAAAGGGCCTTATAAGGTCATTAAAGTTAATGGGAGAAATACATTAAATCTATTAATTAACAGACGTCATGTAACTCATCAGTCATCACTTTGATGAAGTTAAACTTGCGCGTCGCAATAGCGACCAATAAAAGTAGTTTTATTTAGCTTTATATTTTTCCCCATTGACCCCATTGGTTCCTTAAAAATTATAGACGGATATCTTAGTGTAATTATTCCGACTGATATTTCATTTATTAAACCTCACATAGAAAACTTGAACGGTGTGATAGGCACCTCATGATACCTATTTAAACAAAGTAACGCTTTCGATGAGATTGAGTGTCATAATATGTTACAGCCATTATCTGTCCAATACTACGACATAATTAGAAACTTTGAATCTATTTCTCATCTTATTGAGTCGAGATCCGAAAGACCAGCTTAGTTCGGTGACATAGGCACCGCATTTAAACATTTATTTGGAACTATGGATGAAGACGATGCAATTATGTATAGGAGCGCCATTCAATCGGTAGAGAATGATCAATTAAAATTATCGGAATTGATGAAAGAAAATATTTTAGTAACTAAATCTACACTTTCTTCTTATAAAAATATTATAGATGACATTAGTAATAATAACAAAGATTAAATAGCGCTGTTGAAAGCATATCCGGTAATATAAAGAATGTAACCTTGTTAACTGATAATTTAATTATAAAATCTAAATTTAATGAAATACTAAATATGTTAGAAAGTAGTTTACTTACTTTATCATTTAAGCATGGAATTAGTAAGTACTTCGTAAACTGGAAAGCTTACTTCAATTATTATGACATATTAAAATGAACCTTATCATAATCTCTTTCAAGTATTTTTTAATTAACCAATAACTCCTCATAAAAGTGAACGTGAGCGAGAAATCTTTTTCTTGGTGTGTCCCTTTCACACAATTGCCATGTGAAATATTTAATAATACAATGGTAGTAGATTCAAAATAGCTTTTTCCGCAGAAAACAATAATATTTAGGGCATGAACATTATATTAAACATGTTTGTAAATAATGCTGAAGTATACTATCAATAAATGCATTAGCATGTAGGGCCAGGCTTTATATTTCACGACATTTCAATATTATGGGGAAGTTGTATAACTTTTCCGTTAGGCAACACTAGATACAATGGAAGCATCCGGCAGCGACACTAAAAAATAATATGGCGTCTACTTTCTTGCAATTCCACGTGCTCTTTATGCTTTCTTAGTCGAAAAAGTGCCTTTGATTGTGTATTTGATTGCAAAATGGTGAACAATATATGTGCTTTGAGTGGGTGTGGGAAAGAATCATATCCTGGTTGTTGATTATCTTTTCACAGATAAGTTTGACATCAGTGTGAACTAGGGTGACTACACTTGAAACTACTTTATTAATAAAAGAATATAGAACATTATTAATAAAAATCAAACATTTATTTATCATAAAATGAGCATATTACTCATCAAATTAAATCTTTTTATTCTGCGATAATTTTTTTAGAACATAAAGTAAAACGTTTATTCGAAAACATAACATAATAGACATTAAGAGACAAAACATAAAATTTTCTTTAGAACATAAACATGAAATCATGAACTATATAAAACAAAGCTTATTTACTAATAATATACTGACTTATTCGCTATCGAGATCAACGCAACTTTGGAATAATGGGATAATGTGTTGCATACAAATAGGCTTATTACACTTATTGCAGTTATGCCTAGTTTTTTTGTTTTTGGCAGAAGGACAGTCTTTGCATCTCGTATATGTTTTAGAACTTTTATTCGGAGGGTAAGTCATCATTTCGCCGATTTGTTCGTGAATACGTTTACGTAAGCCTCTCGGTAAGTTTTCCATATTTTTTCTCACGCGAAGATGACCTTCAAGCCTATCTAAGGTCTATCAATAGACCGAGTTTTCTAAGGAAATCACGCCGGTTTGTTTTCGAGTTATTATTTTCACGAAAAATAATCACACCATTTATTGCAGCTACATTCATGACCGCATAAAATACTGGCCAGCGTTTTGAGTTTCGAGATACATCATAGGTACACAGAGCTCATCAACCATATCGACGCCAGCTTTCGTAGAATTATAAAATGTAATTATCTCTGTTTCTTTTTTCACCACTAGCAGGATCAATGATTTGGTCATGATGAAGAGAAGACAATACCAGCACCACTTTAGACCGTTTAGGCATGTAGGAAATAAGCGTCATATCTTTTTGGAATGCAAACTGATAGCGTGGTTATAAAGTTTGGTGGGATTTCTTTTTTGTTTTTACGTAATGTACCTGTAGATGTTAGTTTATGATTTTGTTGCAAATGTGTTACCAGTGGAATGCTCGTTTTATTACTTTGCAAAAACGGCCCCTCAGGCTGCTTACCGGGATAAATTTCAAGGTTGACTGTATAAAAGTTTTTTGCATCAACCAAAGCATAAATTTTGATGCCATATTTGGCAGGTTTATTCGGGATATATTGACGAAATGAGCACCTGCCGCGAAATGCTTCCAGTTTTTCATCGATTGTAAGATACTCATTGGGAGTATAAGTATTTTTACAGTTTGAGACAAACTCGTCAAAAAAATATCTAATTGCTTTCGCTCTTGGCGTGTTGTTGCATCATCAAAACGCAAACAGCTTTGTAAAAAGTAAAAACGCTGCAAAGACATAGTAGTACTAAAAATTTCCACACTAGTACCATCGGTTCTCCACAAGTCGCTCAAATTTTGGCGATTAGAACGATTTAGTCCAGCCAAGTACAACAATCCAAACAAAGCTAATAGTTCGTCTATAGTTGTTAAGCTATTGCATAGCTTCCTATCGCGGGCCTTGAGCGTGGAGACCGAATCCAGAAATTCCGTAACGAAAATAACCGAACACATTTTGTGCTGATTGCGAAAATGACGTCCATTTTCAAATCCAAGATGGCGGACATCCGGTTTTTTTTCAATAATGACATGGGTGTCATTTTCGAGGTTTCTCGGGGTGCTGATTGCGAAAATGAGGTCCATTTTCAAATCCAAGATGGCGGACATCCGGTTTTTTTTTCAATAATGACATGGGTGTCATTTTCGAGGTTTCTCGGGGTGCTGATTGCAAAAATGAGGTCCATTTTCAAATCCAAGATGGCGAACATCCGGCTTTTTTCAACAATGACATGGGTGTCATTTTCAAGGTTTCTCGGGGTGCTGATTGCGAAAATGAGGTCCATTTAAAAATCCAAGATGGCGGACATCCGGTTTTTTTTTCAATAATGACATGGGTGTCATTTTCGAGGTTTCTCGGGGTGCTGATTGCGAAAATGAGGTCCATTTTCAAATCCAAGATGGCGGACGTCCGGGTTTTTTCAATAGATAATAAAAATATTTTGAACAATATTAACTTCTCATTTATTTAATAAAAGAAAAAAATTGATTTTTTATCGGTCACCACGCTCAAAAAGTGTAACTTGAATTAATATCAAAGAAAAAAAAGAAAGGAAAAAAATGCATAAATAAAATAAATAAATAATTATAATTGGATAAGTTGATAAAAATTGTCTTTTTTTCTTTCAATAAATACTGAAGCGATTGTTTATTGTTAGACAACTGTCTCTGTTTTATGTTAGCATTAGTATGACAAAGTATTTGTTCCAGCATATTATTATTTATAAAGCGTCTACAACACTCTATTTCAGTCTTATCATTTTGCGCAATAGGCTTTACCCCAGATTTTTGTAAAATTATTGTTTTCTGACCTTGTGCGGACGTTGGTCCGTGGTGGTTGCGAAGACCATTTGGTGTAATTGTCTTTACCAATATAAAACTGCTGGTTACTTGTTGAAACAATTACTTCTTGCTCATCATCGCTGCATTCCTGTTCCGTATCACTGCCTTGACTTCGCTCGCACTTTGCCTCGATTTCACCCTCGTCGTCTGAACTGCACTGTTCATTTTCACTGGCGTCAGCTTGTTCAAACAAGGCTAGGAGTCGACGTTGTTCGCTTTCGTAAGACATTTTTCGCCTTGAAGACCAGTAAGTACATTGTACATTAGATGTTAAAATGTAGATGGGGCATTCTTTAAACCAACGGGCATGCGGCAAAATTCAAAATGGCCCTGTGGGACGCTGAAAGCTGTTTTACAGGAATCTTCGGGGTTCATTTTGATCTGATGGAAACCAAACGCAAGGACAAGGGTTGAGAAATATTTGGATTTACCTAATTGATCTAAAATTTCATTAATGTTCGGAATAGGGTAAGTTCGCCAATAGTGATATCGTTTAATTTACGATAATCCATTACGATACGCCATTTCTTCTGACCGGATGCATCTAATTTCTTTGGGACTATCCAAATAGGAGAAGTCTAAGGAGAAAGTGAAGGCTGAATGATATTTTGATTCAACATTTTATCTATTTGTGTTGCGAGTTCATGTTTGTGGACCTCGGGAAATCTATATGACTTGACATTGATTGGTTGATCAGTGGTAGTACGGATTTGATATTCAATAGCATCAGTTGAAGAAAGCTGATCACCAGGGAGATAAAAGATATTTGAATATTTGGTACATTTGTCGCGTAAGGCTTCGGATTCTTCAGGGTTTAAATGTGAAGTTCGTAAGAGTTTTAGGACTTCTTGAGTTCTGTTCAGACTACTATGTTTATTTTGATTTGTCTGCTTTTTATTTTTTGCGCACTATCCTGATAGTGTTCAATTGGATGTAAAGTAAATTGGAGATTAGAATTCAATTTTGTATCTTTTTCAGAAGTATTTAGTATTATGAGATTTATTCCATTATTGTCTTTAACTTTTACCACACAATTAGCTATCAAGTGGGAGTCTGTGAGATGTTCATCAAGAAGGAGACCTTCTTTTATTTCAGGGTTACGCACGTTCTGTGCGTACCCTGAAATAAAAGAAGGTCTCCTCTGCTACTATGATTTCTGAACGGGCTGGAATATGATACACAGGATCATTAAAGATGAGTTTAATTTTGTTTTTGTCAATGTTAAGAGTTTTACGTTATAGTTAATACTCGATTGATAATGGGTAAGTAAATTATTACCAATTCATCATAAGTCAGATTTATTTTATCGACAACATGAAAATTGAATAGAATTGATTCTTTACCAAGAATGAGCATAATATCAATATCACCGACAGTAGGGACGGCTTCATTATTATTATCTATACCTTTTAGTTTTAATATATTGTTTATTCTCAGTTTCAAATGCGAAGGATGTAATTAACTCTTTTTAATAAGACTGAGGGAAGAGCCAGAATCGACTAGAAAGGTAAGTGGTTTATCAGATACAGAAGTTTTAAGAAGGGCATGAGGTAAAGACATCTTTGAGGGGTCACGTGTTATTTCATAATTTTTTTCATATTTTGTAACCATTTCAGGAACTGAATCGACATTTTGAGAATCTTTTTTACAATGTTTTTATTTTGTTTAATATAGGGTTTTATCTGAGGACGCTTTAGGGCATTTTCACATATGGAATTGATAGGTTGATTGTTCCTTTTCCTCAAAACTAGAAGAATCTTGGGAATTAATACATGTAGGGGATTTAGAAATGGTGTCATTAGGATCATGACAATTGTCATTGGACTCTACGAGACACCGTCGGGAGTCCTTTAATTGTTTAAATTATCATCATTTTCATTAATATCATAATATTCCTGACAATCATAATTTTGAGAGTCATAATCTTGAGAAAATTCAGATATTTGATCTTGATCGTCATTTTCATTTATGAAATGAACGCGAGTGGATTGACCACTAAAAGGTTTCCTACTAAAATTATTTTGTTGTTGAAATTGATTTGGAATTTGGCGTTGAGGTTGTTTAGTTGGGAATCGAGAAGGTTGACCTCTATTATTAAAATTGCCATTATTAAACTGGCGCTTTTTACAATTCTCTATTGTATGACCTTGATTTTTACAGTACCTGCAAATCGACCCTGGAAATTGGTTGGGAATTCCTTGTCCATTATTAATATCGTCGACAACTGGTCTAAAATTATTTGATCTTTTAATAGCACTGTTAAGATTCACTGGATTTTTACCACGTACGAGATTAGAGATATTAGGTTTAAAGCCGCAATTATATTTAGCCCACGCCGCGTGTCTCCACGCTGCAACGGCGGGTTATTACATTCGCGTGTTGTGTCGCCGCGCGGCCCCACGAAAATTCGTCACAGTCAGTACAGTGTTAGCCTTTGGAGTAAATGTCTACAATGTTTTCTTCAGACTCGGATACGGATTTTGAAGAAAATCTAGCATACCTGCTCATGTTAAGCCTAATCAAAAAGGAAAGAAAGAAAAGGAGATATTGGGTACATCCAATAAATACTTCAAGAGGAAGACGAAGTGAATATCATTTGTTGGTGCAAGAACTAAAAAGCGATGAAATTAAACAGCAATACTTCAGGATGACAAAACAACAATTCAATGTGCCCGTGTGATGTGCCCGGTCTTTGAGGTGGTGATGGAGACATCATAGCTTGTCTATTTTGGTAATGAGTGTTTGGATTAGCATGTCCATAATGCAATGAAAGCTCTGGATGTGTAGATGATGATGTGCCCGGTCTTTGAGGTGGTGATGGAGACATCACAGGGTCATCATATTGGTATCGTAAATACAAGCCGTCAATGTCGTGCATCAACTGCAATTTATTCTTCTCAGATAATTTTCGCAACTTATTTGCTAATAATTTTCCGTATAAATCACATTCATCCTCTTGCTGAACAGGCTGTGATGGATTCCTTTTTAGCATGGATTTTAAGGTGACAAGAGCTTCTTTAACGACGTTTCCTGCTTCAACCAGTTCCGAAGAGGTTTTGCGTATTCATAGTTTTTTTACACGTTAGGTTATCTCCCAAAAAAGCATTCATTGCTTCGAAAGCAAACCAAGTAGGCTGATATATATCATCGGCACCAGCTCCCGATTAAATAGACTTCTTAACTTTCCCCTTGTAGCTCCTATAACTTGACATGAGGGAATCTTTTTTCTTTTTCAACTCTTTTATTGGTATTTCCATCACAGTTCTTATCCGCATCCAAGCATCGTGCTGTTTCAATTTATTTTTATAGTCTTTCAAATTAACATCCCACAATACCGGCTCAGCACGATAACAATAACGATAAATAAATGCGAGTTCTAACTCGTTATTCCACACGATACTCATTTTCACACACAGACTACTAGAATGCTAACGCATTTTTCACACAACCGTCCGCGGCGATTGCTACTGAGCGACTGAGCACCCCGCGAATGTGGAATCTGGACGTATTCGCGCGCGCCTCGCGCCTGCGAACCCTTTGACGCGGGACAAAAAACCGACAATTTTCGGGGAACGAGCCGCGAAGCCGCGAGGAATAAGCGAATCGGATCCACACTCATCCTTCGCGGGAACTTCCCGCCTTCGCGCGCGAACCGCGCGCCAGTGCGGATAGGCCTTGAGGGAAGCTTCGTGCGACCCCGTCCATATAAAAGGATACAACATTTTTCTTCTTCTAAAGATTTTCCGATCTCTATGCTATTTAAGTATGTTTATCAACATAATTAAAAACTAGGTTTAAACGTTTTATTCTCTATATAAGACGTATAAGCCTAGGTATTAATTATTCATAATTAATACCTAGGCTTATACGATATATAATAACATTCTTAAATATAATGGAAATGGGAAAATATTTAGAAGTAGAAAAACGTTTCCTTCTTTTGTATCGAGGGCTCCGCAAATTCCCACGCAATGACTGATGAAAAAAAAAATGCAGTAGCTATGTAAATAAAACAATATTTAAAAAACATTAAAGTATTTATTTTTGAAAGGATAAACCAACATTATTAACTATTTAAAACGAAACCTTTGTTACGTTGTAACAAAGTTTTAAAAATATAATATAAATACATATTAAAATCTTTACACACAAACAACCAAAAATTTTAAAAATATAAGAAATGTTTAAAACTTTGTTACAACGTAACACCTTATTTAATGTTTTTTTGCATTGCTGATTTTTATTAATATTTTCAGAGAGATTATGTTGTTTTTTCTTTCTCACATCTCTTCCACTTTGTATGCGCCCTTTCCCTTTGTAGATCCCTCTGTCCTTTCTCCTCGAAACAGATGTTGGTTGAACGCCTATTTTCCTAGATCTACACATCTTTATTCTCTGAATGGCAAAATTTTTGGCTTGGTCTACGGTTTCTATGGTACATAAAACTTTATTCAATTTTTTAATTATCATTAAATTATTAGTTGATGTCGGTTTGTAATATTTCAGACAAGCGGTTGAATTGTAATTTCATAACATCTATTTCTTTTTTCATATTTTCTTCATTTTGATGCGCACTCGGTATAATTACTGTTTCCGACGAAACAAGTGGCAAGGGTTGTGTAGATGGGCCAGTAACAGACTCATCAAATGAATTTTCGGTGCTCTTTAGATTGACGCTGGAATAGAAGTCTCTAAGTCTAAGTATTGTTGCCTAATGCTAATTCAGCAAATCTTTTTCTATCTTGCGATGTTATGCGGGGGGATGTTTTGATAAGAATGTTAAAATTCTATTCTATATAATATAGATGTTTACAATATTTTCCACTCGTATCTTGAGGGCAATCACAACACGCAATATCTACAAACACTGTATAAAAATCAGTGGGTCACTTTCTGATTGAATTTTGTACTCGTTTTCATTAATTTGATAGTATTCATTCAACCCTTCCGTTTTTTAAAGATATTTCATGTAAATAATGTTTTTGTCGCGTCTGGAGTGGGCGAAGTCCAAAAAACGAAGTTTATGGTAGTTCTCAAAATTTTTCGTAATGAACTTTACAAGCGCACAACCATTAAACACTTTAGATCTTTGTAACACTATATCTTTAAATATGCGGATAGAGGATTGAACTAATTATTTGTATTGTTACCTAGAGTCATCAAATCTGATCTGTAACAGAGACAATATTCTGCTCGTCTTTCCCATAAATTGGTCATATAATTTTTCAGCATAGCATTATATTTAACATCTTTAATCAAATCAGAAAAAAATGCGGTCGCCGTTTCTTCACTTTCAGCATAGAGGACGTTTTGAAATGATTTCATTACAACTTTTCTGAAGTCCTTTTCTACTTTATGATCAGAAAGCCAAAGCCATCGCCAAACTGCTTGACAAACATGAAAGTGACAGTAATAAAGTAGCTCGGGGGAAAACGCATTTCAAAGCATTACGCTCTGCGTCGGCATCATCGGTCATTATTACTACGGGCTGAAATTTTTTTGTAGTATCATTTTCCAGAGCTTCCTTGGCCGCAATAAAAGCAAAAGTGTAATTGGCTTCGATATCAGCAGTATGTAACACACAAGCTATCGGTACAGCGCCAATTTTCAAAGATGCAAAAATGAATGTCACTCTTGTGGATGTTTGGTCACAAGAACCACTAGAATCAATGGAGACCATTTCATCTGCATATTCATTTAAAAATAATCTTTTCATAATTGGAGTTATTATAGCAATTATCATAGGGTTTTGTTTTATAATCAAGTAAACTCCTTTTTCAGAAAAAATATTCTGTCGCTTTTTTAAAACTGTTACAACGACGCGACCCGAACGTCCTCCTAGATTAATTTTACGCCATTTATCGTATAAATGCCTGATTTGACGATAAGTTGGATTTTTTTGAGCATTCGCTAGCACTTGATCGTCTGCAGAATCTGAAATGTTTATTTCATGATATTGTTGGCACTAAATGTCGCACTATTCACAAAACTGCATTTGAAGATTGTGAATTCGACACTGTTTTGCTAAAAACGTGTTTAACTTGTATTCATGCATATTATAAACAATTAAAGTCTTTATTTCAAACAAAAACAACAAACACTTTGTTTTAATTTGATCGACACGTGCGAACTCGTTTTATTAGGTCAAGGACACTGCCATAATGCGAAGAAAGCAAAGAATGTAAAGGATGTACCTATCTATCTTTGGTGCGAAAGAGACACAATGTGTTTGCTCTGCACTCGCATGTAGTTTGCTCACACTGAAGCATGCCATTGTACATACCACGGCAGCCAAATTGTCTGTACTCGTATGTGTTTTGCACTCACGGATTAGAGCAAAGTGTATTTTATTTTAGTCTGTCTCTGTACTGATATGCAGTATGCTCTCTTGCTACAAGAGCATATTGCATGCGATTACAGAGCAACCCCTGTCTGTGCTAGTATACATTATGGCAATACGCGTCCCGGAGCCGCTCTAATGCTGGCTCGGGGCATTGCTGGTATCATCGACGCTTCGGCAAGCAGTTAACGAAGTGCCGCTCACCGTGTTCGTTTCATTCGGGAAACGAGACAAGCAGTCAGTGGAGGCGGCAACGCGTGACTGTGATAGTGTAGCCGGTGGCCGCGTTTTCGTTACGGACTATAAAAGTAAGGTGCAATATTTAATTGATACCGGTTCAGACCTTTGTGAGTATCCACATAAGTATATTCGAGATAGGAAGTGCATAAAGGCAGACTATAAGTTGTTTGCCGCCAATAGGTTTACCATAAATACTTTCGGTTGGGTGAATCTTTGCTTAGACTTTGGACTCAGGCGGGCTTTTACGTTGCGTTTTGTTATAGCTGACGTCACTAAACCTAAATGTGTACATTCATATCTTTAATTTATCTCTGCTTAACTTTTCCTGTGTATTCTTAATAATATAGACTAAACGACTTTCTATACCTTTCTCCCATTATTTAATAAAATGAAGGTTAAATAAAATAATTAATTTGTTGATTAATGATTAGTGTTTTATTAAATAAAAAGAAGAAAGCAATTCAATAAAATGCAGTAATTTATAGACCCATCTCGTTGTGCTTATTTTCGGAATAGTTTTTTTCTTTGATTTTATAAATAAAAAATAGAACGTATAAAAATAAATTATTGGTAGTTTTCATTTACTATATATAGGTATGCCTTATCATATTTTCGAAGTCGGTGCCAGCCAATTCAAATCAAAGCACATGGACTATATTACACGTCTGTTTCTGAGTCAAATTGTCTTTTAGTTGATTGATTTCTTTTGCAGTTTCAATTGCCGATACAGTCTGACCTTCCAATTTTAAAACAGCTTGATGAAAACTAGCTGACTGAGCATGTAAAAATAAAGCCACAATTCGGATGTGGGATTTTCAAAAATTTTTTTTAGTAACGTGGACATTTTTCAATACTCAAAAAGTAGTTTTTTAATGGTTGATACATTTTTAAAACCCTTTATAAGGCAGGCATAAGAGCAAGCCATCTGGTTTTGCTATAGCCGAGCATTTGTTGATATTCTGTTTCAGTTATGGCGCAAAACTCTTTCAGAGCTTCAACTCGAATCGTGTAAATATAAAAAAATGAATATATCTTCACAATGATATGTTCCTTATCTTAGGGAAGCCTGTTAAGCAGATTTTATTGCATTGTGCATTACATGGGCTCCACATCCAATACCTATCAATGGATTTTTAGACATGACTGTAATTTCGTTAACTCATCGTTAGTTTCTCGACCAGCCTTGCCTCTGAATTTATCGTTAGCATTGTCTTCTTAAAATGCTAGCCATGACCTACGGAGCTGCATGCTGGACCATAAAAAAGGCACACGAACTACAACTGTATACTAATGAAATGAGAATGATCAGATGGGCGGGAGGTGAAACTCGAATTGACAAAGTACGTGTTAAATTATTAAAATTCTAACATAAAAATTGAACGGTTTTTGTAGTAAGTTTAATAATATATGGTGTTTGTGTGTTCTGTGGATTCAGAGACCAAAATGTTATAATGTTATATCTGGCAAAACCACTTTTCCTCTCTTTGCCTAGACGTCGAACCTAATGTGCGCGCTCTTATAACGAATTAAAATTATTTAATATAAAAGTGGTTTCCTATACCATAAAGTTAGTGCCTCGGGATGTGAAATGGCTCAGTTGTATCTGTGGGTAATCTATATGTAGAACGGGCTCAAAAAGACCAAGCATGTTAAAATTATCATTGCATGTGGCCCATCTTCCTGGAGCTTGTCCAGCTTCCGTAAGACAGCAAAAACCCCTTGCAGCTTGAGCTCCTGTAACTATTCTCCTCCTATGGAAACATTCTATATTGGATTGATTAGCTTCTGATGATCCTTGGGCTTCAAAGCTGTAAACGTTAACGATACGTTCGTAAATTGGTATTGACCGACTGACTACAAAAGTTAAATTTACAGCGGTTACTTTCTTTTTTATTTTCTCGACGACATTGAATTCCTGCGGGTTGTTTTCTCTCCTGTACTCTGCAATTTTTATTGTATCTTTCATCTTGGTAAGTACAGTATATACCCGATTTTGAAGGAGAGGGGAATATCTATATGTACCCTCCAATGTGTCGTCGTTTGGAAAATTTATTCCTACTAATCGCGACTGCGCTCCACTGTCTTGAACATCTACTAGCTCGTAGCCAAGTAGATTCCTATTTGGTATTAAATTCCCAGCGACTAATTCTTGAGGAAGTGGTTCGTATTCCTCGTCGTTAGCTTGTGATGCTAACACTCGTACTGACGTAATATAAGGTGAAACGTAGCACTCGTAGACATTGTGGCTTTATGCATTGAGATGTCCGAAAGTTCCACTTTCTGCCATTTGAGCGTTATTCTCGATGATGGGACCCTGTAAAGTTGCCAGTGCTGGAAAGTTGAATTTAATTTCCTTGCCGTCCTGAGTGATAACCTCAGCTACATGTTAAATATAGTTTACTATTGATTGTGGGATAACTTGGTAGTCAGGTAGAATTTCTCGTGCATCTGTTCTCAAGTTCAAGATGTTCTGGCCGAATTTCCGTGCCAATTCCAAAATTTCTAGGTTGAGATGTGTTGACATGGCGTGTGTGAAAATTGAAAGTGGGAGTCTACTCACTCACTTACACACAAGTTGTTACAGAAGGCACGGTAGGAAAGTTTTTACATAAGCACAGCACAAAATCATAAGCACAGAAGTTGAAGAGCGATAGGATAGCGTTATAAATATGTACAGTAGCAAATATAAATACTAGTGATGTTCCGGATATCCGTATCCGTATCCGCGGATATCCGCGGGAAAATTGAGATCCGTGTCCGTATCCGGGATAAAATGCTGCATAATAACTTAGATTATGTGATTAAGTAGTAATAATTAAAAAAAACCATTCAGAGATTTTATTTCTTAAAATCAAATATTTGGCACCATTAATAGCAAACATATTATATACTAGTAAGTTACCGTACGACTCCGTCTGAAACATCAGTTGAAACATTGTCATTTTCACTATTATCAGAACATTCCACATTAGTATTGCAATTATCAAATGAAATTATATTATTATTAGAAGAATTGTCATTTAAGATAGAAAATTGATGATTATTATTCAAATTATTACAATTATTAGGTCCATTATTATAATAAAACTTATTCTTTATAAAAGCCACACTACGGAACAATATTACAGTATTAGGACTAGATGGCTCGCTTAAACGATAGCCTTTAGTTACCTCACTATAGCCAACAAAGATTGCTAATTTTCCTTTAGCATCTATCTTGCGGCGTCTCTGTGATGGATTCAGACGGTATGCAATACAGCCAAATACCCGGAGATGACTGAGGTCTACCTTAGACCCCGTCCATATCTCCTCAGGCATATGTCCTGCTAAAGCAGTAGTAGGAGGCCTATTTTTCAAATTTATAGCAGTCATAACTGCCTCTCCCCAATAACGCCAACAGAGACCTGTGTGTGTGCTTGACAGTGGCGCTAGTAGCCACCATATGGCTACTAGCGCCACTGTCAAGCACAAAGACTTGTGAAGGCAAACAGGCAACAAACGCTGAGGCTAGACTAATTGTCTCTATGCTAGCAGGCCTTGAACTCTTCATTTTCTTCAATTAGAAACACAGAAAATCTGTGATTCCTCTTCTTGCAAAATTTACAAAATAAAGGTGCTGTTTTCCTCGTTATGTAAGCAGAGGTGTTCTCCAATGAAGTATTCCTCGAATATTCCTGAAGCAGACGAGCTTTGACAAGTTCACTTGTTATATGATTTGTCACTGTTGCCGTTGATAGTCCTGATACAAGAGTGTCATATTCTGATGGTAATCCACTACGAATTTCAGCAATCTCTGCATCTTCTATTGTTCTTCCAATGTCATGGAGTTGCTGAACTAGTGTGGTGACATCTTCAATATATGCATTCATAGAACTGTAAGCAGTAAACTCAACACGATGCAACTTCCTTAACAGCAAAACACGTCTATATAAGCCCCTGTCTTCAAATACCTCGGCGAGATTTTTCCAAGCTGCAGCAGCCGATGTCGCGTTTCGTACATATTGATATAATTCTTTCGGTTTATTTTTGATAGTGGAAGTGGCAACACTGTAGCGTACATGTCACATTAACTTCTCCCAATTATTTTATTTTATTTTTGATAAATTTTGTATATTTTATATAATTAGCTTAGTTTAATTAAGTGATAATTTATTTTAAGTGTCAAAATTGTGATATTTGTGGTATAATAGGTTCAGAAAAGGATTATCCAAAAGATAGTTGTGTTCGTCAGCTCTCATCGTACAGGTAACGAACTCAAGATTTAAATTGAATCTTTATCATTGTAATTTCATTCCTTGATTTTATCATAAATTCTTAAGTAAATTTATATTATAGTTATATTACATTGTCCACACCACCTGTACATACGTAAAAATTTTTAATATATTATATTTGTAATATTTCTTTTAACATAAAAATGATGACTCGTGGATCCAAGGCGCGCCAGGCAGAGGAACAACTCCAGCTGACGCTCCAGGAGCTAAAGACATACAGGGTACAGTGTGAACAATTGCTAAAGGAAAGAGATGACAATGAGAAGGAGTTAGAGAAGATTTTCAAAAAAAATACTGAATTAAAAAATGAAATGTCACAAATGCATACCGAATATACTAACTTAATGAATGAATATGAAAATCTTCTCAGAATAGTCAATGGGTTTGACCAGTGCAGAGATGAGTATGAGGAAGACTCAGATTTATCAGTGAATTGAAACACCAACTGCATGAGGCTAATAAACAAATTAAGGATCTAAAAAATAGTAACTATAATCTAAAAGCCTCTCAAACCCAATGTCTATATAATGAATTGGTTAAAAATGCACCCAGCTTAGTGTCCTCTGTCCCAAACTTGAAAAATAATATTAGTATAATAGATTTGACCCGTCATCCCTACTAGTAAACTACTACTAGTAATCATAATAGACAGTTGGATGTAGTTAGCTCATACTGTGTGGATCTTGATACAAGTAGTTAAATTTAATATATAATAATTATTGTATGTATTGCAATATTGTTAAAATATTTTAAAAAGAGCAAGTGTAGAGTTTCTTGCCGGTTCTTCTCTGCACAAACTGCCTTCCGAACCGTGCAGTAGCTTTCTTTCAATCTAAATTCTAAAAATTTAATTCAAAAGAATCTGTCAAAATCTAAGCATACTTTGATTTGATTAAATTATTTTAATTTGCAGTAGTGTTGCTTAATACTTTAAAATAATCAAATTTCAATTTATATTTTTAGCAATTTTAACTTAATTTTCTTATATCGAATTAATACTTAATTTAAACTATAAAATGTAACTTAGCATAAACAATTTATAGGTAAGCAAATATACATATTATTATAATAGCAACACTACATAATACTTTTGAATAACTAATATTAAAATAAAAATTATAATAATTATAATAATACTAGCTAAAAATAAGTTAATAATATTGCCATAATTGTAAATTATTTTTAAATTATTTAAATTTAAATATAAATGTTTAGAATTAAAATTTTATAAGGTACTCTGATGCCATTTTTAAAATTTTTGTAAATTGTGGGTAGGCACTGTCTGTAACAAGTATATAAACCTATGAGACGTCAAATACCTTAGTCTCTCCCGTGACCATGATTGCTGTAAAGCATTCGAAACGTCGGGAACTAAAAATCAAAATAAATCCGCGACAAAATCCGAAAAGGTAGTTTCATTTATAATGTCGAATATTCGCGTAAATCTAAGAAAGTATTACACAAACTTATTGTTTGTCAGTCAGTTGGTTAGAAACGGTAACCGAGTGGTGTTTACTACCAGTGGATGCAACATTTACAACAGAAATGAACAGTTGGTCGCCATGGCATCATTGACAAATGGTGTTTACAAGTTGAAAACTCCTGAGAACACACTGGCTTCAACATTGTCATGGATTAACTTATAAATAATAAAAGAATGACTACAAATTTATAAGGTTATTTATTAAATGCTAGTTGCTACCCAATCACCTAGTAGATACTAAAGTATGCTTATCCTATTTTATATATTTATCTTAATAACACATCTTAAATCTAAAGAAGGGCGCCAGGAGAGTTTTTCAGAACTGCACAGCTAATCCCAGGCTATGCGTGGAACTCTGCCAAAACCTAGCCACGGCCATCCCAGATCACAGGGATTCTCGTTTGGAATGGTGTATACAGCACCTTAAGGGCGTTACGTTAGGCCCTTTTGTGCACAATTATTCCTTATGTAATTTTACTTATATATTTCATATTTCGTTACTCTTACTATGATCGTCTTACTACGATCTTCCCACCCCCACCTCATATCATTTCTTAGTAAAAAGACACTTACCTACATGATAACTACCAAATGAAAAAAAGTAAACCGCGCGTGGGATTTGAACTCGTGTCGCATGTACCTACGTAAAATTTAAGCTGCAGCCAAACCGACTGAGCCACCGTAACTTAACGAACTCGTTTGAATTTGCTGGTCATTATGTTTACTCATAACAACATTTATATCAGTAGATACATGGCATCGAAGATTAGGCCATGTAAACAGTATGTACTTAAACAAGATGCCTGATGCAGTGAATGGAATGGAACTTGAGAAGAAAAGTGACATTTCCCAATCGTCATGTATTGTTTGTTGTGAAGGCAAGCAGTCACGCCTTCTTTTTGGACACGCTGGTTCGAGAAATGATGAATTATTGGGTATAGTCCACAGTGATATATGAGGCCCAATGGAAAATACTTCGATTGGTGAGTCTATGTACTTCATTTTGTTCATTGATGATTACAGTCGGATGATCTACATATATTTCATACACACTTCCAGAAATATAAGTAAGTAGAGAACCAGTTGAATAGGAAAATAAAAACACTTCGCACTGATAATGGGAAGGAATTTTGTAACAGAAGTTTCGATGATTATTTGAAGAAAAATGGCTTTTTCATCAGAAGTCAAATCCCTAAACGCCGGAGCAAAATGGCCTGGCGGAGCGTTTTAATCGCACAATTGTTGAAAAGGCAAAGTGTTTATTATTTGATGCCCAGCTAGGCAAAGAATTTTGGGCTGAGGCATCAAATACAGCTGTCTACCTGCATAACCGTATAGTCCTTCCAGTGTTAAATAATAAAACATGTTATGAGGTTTGGACAGGATGTAAGCCAGACATAAGTCATTTAGGAATTTTTGGCAGCCGTGTCATGGTGTATGTGGCAAAGGAAAAGCGCCAAAAATGGGACAAGAAGTCAAGGGAGCAGATACTTGTGGGCTATCCAGAAGACATAAAAGGATATAGAGTTTATTGTCCCATTACTAAGAAGGTCAGTACTAGTAGAGATGTTATCATAATGGAAGAAGTGTCTATGCCTGTGACAGAAAGCAAGGAATGCAAAAAGGAAAGCCTAGGTTCAGTGGGGGATATATCTTCAGGTGACTTAGAAGATACTATGAATGAAAGTTATGTTGACAAGTCTGATGTGACATATATTCCGAGTGAGTATAAAGATGCTGAGTCGACTGACGGCCGGTTTCAATATTCGAACTTCGATATAGAGATCGCGGCGATCCAAGTTAGAATTCTGTCTCTCCATCGATATTCGGTCTGCGTTTCAATACAACGATCTTTAAACACTGATTGAGTTATGACAAGCGATAAGAAATAAATCTGTACCCTCCCGTGCGTTCCATTCTAATCATTATTTATGTCACTGTGTATTACACATATTGTAGATTTGAAAGCATTTGCTAACTTTCTTTATTTTAATTATATTGTATTTTCTATTAAATATACCTTGAAGACCATATTATATTAGAATTTACTAAATTTAATGTTGTATTTTATGAAATAACACAACTTTAAAAACTTGTAAGATCGAGACCGGAACGTAACGTACGTGAAGTTAAAATATTCAATTAAATGTCATGTCAACTGCTTACTTTTCAAACGAACGAAATCTCATTGCAGCGCGCTCTTTGTTTGGATTTTACTGTTATAATGGAAAGTGGACAGGTAAGTGATAATGAAATATATTAAGATTTAGTATATAGCCCCAGCCAAGCCATGTTTCGCTAGAATTAGCTAAACCATAGGCAAGACTGCGCGCTTGAATTTTATTCTCGCGTTCGTGATTTTTTTGCGATTACTCCTGAGATATTCGACGCTTTGTTTCGCGCCTATTTTTGCTTTCTGCTTTTCTGTTTTAGGTTTTAGCGAAGCCTCTTACGAAAGAGGAATCTAAGATTTTGTTGTCTTTTATAGAAAACAGCAAAATAATTAATAACAAAGCTACTAATGCCACCACCAACAAAATGAAAACGGAGGAATGGAAACGCATCGCCGACCAGTTTAACGCCATTGTTACATCGAGTCACCGTACACCTCAACAACTGCGATTAAAATGGGAAAATTTAAAAAAAAACCCGCAAACACAACACATTAATTAGGATGAACTTAAGGTCATGTATGAAATTAAGAATGAAATGTTTGAAGAATGAAATTAAGAATGAAAATGAAAAATTAACAATGAAATTAAGGTCAGTAACTTGTGTTACAGCTTATGTGCTTAAGGCACTTGTGGCTATTGGGATTTTGCAAATTTTGTATCTTTTGAATCTTAATGAATCTCCAGTGTATTCAAAGAATATATTAGCTTACTATTTTGTCCATACATGGACACAACAGGATCCCAGAAAACGTTCAACAAACTTCTATTGCCAAATTAAAAAAAAATGTGAAAGAACGTTTGTGTACTAAAGGATATTATACGATTAACGATTTTTTAGTTGATAGTACGCCTTGGGAATGATGTGATCGCCACCAGGCTGTTTCAACCTATAGAATTATTGTTAATTTCAATTTAATTAAAAAAAGAAAATACTCTAAGACAAAAAAAAAAAAAATATTTAAAGTATACTATGTAGATACATATATAAAGAAAATTCTCCCACAGCCAACCGTTAAACAAAATCAATTCGTTACCGAGCGACAGGTTTGAGGAATCCTATAAATAAAATCAATATAATTGAAATGTTTACCTTCGCTTTCACTAAAATAATTCATTCATTTATATTTACATACACACATGTCAACACAGTTGACTTTAAACTCCCGTTAGCTGTTCTTGAATCTATTAATGTCTCAAGCCCCGCCATTAGTTGGTTTAGCAGTTATCTGTATGGTCGTCGGCAGTGTGTCCATGTCGATAATAAATCCTCCTCCTACTATCCCCTTTTAGCTGGGGTCCCACAAGGTGGTGTCCTGTCACCTCTTCTGTTTTCTATATTTATTAATACGATATCCACACTTCTTTCATGTCCTTATCACCTTTATGCCGACGACTTATATATATGCTGCGGGTCCCTCCAGTAACCTCAATAATACTATTGAACGGCTAAACAGTGATCTTGACAAAATTTATTCCTGGAGTACAACGTATGGGCTTCGTGTTAATCCTATTAAGTCACAAGTCGTTATTATTGGTAGCCAAAAAATGATCAACAAAATCAACTTTAATACCCTGTCCCCTGTTAGATTTGGCAATTCCGACCTAGTATATAGTAACGCGGTAAGAAATCTTGGACTTTATCTCGACAACTCCTTCTCCTGGACTGGGCAAATTGCAGTGGTAAGTAGAAAGATGTTATAAGTTCTATAAGTTCCTTGAGACGATGGGAAAACCTGTTGCCCATTAAAACTAAAACTGCACTAGCTCACTCACTACTGCTACCAATTTTAGATTATGCTGATTGCTGCTACCCTGACATTTCAGAGGAACAGCTTAACAAGCTTGAACGTTTGCAAAATTTGTGCATTAGATTTATATTCGGCTTACGTAAATTCGACCACATCTCCGAGTACCGTACAAAATTAAAGTGGCTTCCAATTAGATATAGGCGCAATTTGCACATTCTTTCCCTCCTTTTCTCCATCCTCTATAACCCAACCACTCCTTCTTACTTAAAGGAACGCTTTATGTTTCTTGGTTCGGACGTATCTGATTTACAACTTAGGTCTCAGAGCGACAACAGATTAAAACTTCAACTAGCACAACAAATCACTATGGTAACTCTTTTACTGTAAAAGCTGCAAAACTATGGAACATGCTCCCCCGTGATATTCGCCATTCAGAATCACTAGGCATTTTCAAACGTCGTCTAACTAATACTTTCTTAGATTTACGCGAATATTCGACATTATAAATGAAACTACCTTTTCGGATTTTGTCGCGGATTTATTTTGATTTTTAGTTCCCGACGTTTCGAATGCTTTACAGCAATCATGGTCACGGGAGAGACTAAGGTATTTGACGTCTCATAGGTTTATATACTTGTTACAGACAGTGCCTACCCACAATTTACAAAAATTTTAAAAATGGCATCAGAGTACCTTATAAAATTTTAATTCTAAACATTTATATTTAAATTTAAATAATTTAAAAATAATTTACAATTATGGCAATATTATTAACTTAGTTTTAGCTAGTATTATTATAATTATTATAATTTTTATTTTAATATTAGTTATTCAAAAGTATTATGTAGTGTTGCTATTCTAATAATTATGTATATTTTCTTACCTATAAATTGTTTATGCTAAGTTGCATTTTATTATTTAAATTAAGTATTAATTTGATATAAGAAAATTAAGTTAAAATATAAATTGAATTTTGATTATTTTAAAGTATTAAGCAACACTACTGCAAATTAAAAATAATTTAATCAAATCAAAATATGCTTAGATTTGACAGATTCTTTTGAATTATAATTTTTAAAAATTTTTTGAATTTAGATTGAAAGAAAGCTACTGCACGGTTCGGAAGGTTCCATTGTGAATTGTATTTTAGGATTGGGCATTACATCTTAATTCCATAAATCCTAAAATACAATTCACAATGGAATTAGAATCGGACAATACATTAGCTTTCTTAGATGTATTAATTAAACGTAATCCAGATAACACCTTGAGTCATACTGTGTATAGAAAGAAGACCCATACTGATAGATACTTGAATGGTGAATCTCACCACCACCCTTCACAGTTAGCTACCGTGGGAAAATCTTTGTTTCAGAGAGCTCGAGGGATCTGTGACGAGCAACACCTGGCGGGAGAACTGCAACATGTCAAGCAGGTTCTGCAAGACAACAAGCTACAAGTGCCGCGCCCTCGTCACAGTGAACGAGTGAAACCAGCCACAGTCGAGCGCGTACCTGCAATTCTGCCCTATGTGAGAGGAGTCACTGACAAGATTGGCTACATCCTAAAGCGTGCTTCTATCAAAACATATTTCAAGCCGCCTAAGAAAATCAGTCAGTTTCTACCATCAGTCAAGTGCCATATCCCTCTCCAAGATGCAGGAGTATACAAACTTGATTGTGACTGTGGGCTCTCTTATATCGGACAAACAAAGAGATCTATTAGAACTAGGATCAAAGAACACATAGCTGATGTGAAGCACCGTCGCAATACTGCATCCGCTGTCTGTAAACATTGTCTGGATCGCCCCAGCCACTATATTCCCTTTGATAACCCTCAAATACTCGCGAAAGAGACTCGTTATCGACCTAGAATGATTCGCGAGGCAATTGAAATTAAAAAACATCCTAACTTTAATAGAGAGGACGGCTGGGTATTACCACCTTCTTGGGATCCTGTAATTAATATAATAAAATCTAATAATAAAAGTAATCATAATAGACAGTCGGATGTAGTTAGCTCATGCTGTGTAGATCTTGATACAAGTAGTCAAATTTAATATTATAATATATAATTATTGTATGTATTGCAATATTGTTAAAATATTTTTTAAAAAGAGCAAGTGTAGAGTTTCTTGCCGGTTCTTCTCTGCACAAACTGCCTTCCGAACCGTGCAGTAGCTTTCTTTCAATCTAAATTCAAAAAATTTTTAAAAATTATAATTCAAAAGAATCTGTCAAATCTAAGCATATTTTGATTTGATTAAATTATTTTTAATTTGCAGTAGTGTTGCTTAATACTTTAAAATAATCAAAATTCAATTTATATTTTAACTTAATTTTCTTATATTAAATTAATACTTAATTTAAATAATAAAATGCAACTTAGCATAAACAATTTATAGGTAAGAAAATATACATAATTATTAGAATAGCAACACTACATAATACTTTTGAATAACTAATATTAAAATAAAAATTATAATAATTATAATAATACTAGCTAAAAATAAGTTAATAATATTGCCATAATTGTAAATTATTTTTAAATTATTTAAATTTAAATATAAATGTTTAGAATTAAAATTTTATAAGGTACTCTGATGCCATTTTCAAAATTTTTGTAAATTGTGGGTAGGCACTGTCTGTAACAAGTATATAAACCTATGAGACGTCAAATACCTTAGTCTCTCCCGTGACCATGATTGCTGTAAAGCATTCGAAACGTCGGGAACTAAAAATCAAAATAAATCCGCGACAAAATCCGAAAAGGTAGTTTCATTTATAATGTCGTCTAACTAATTACTATCTCTCTATTTAGTCTTTGTTATATATAGTATATATATTTATATTGTATGTAAATAGGTTTTTAAGTTTATTTATGTATCTATGCGTATGTATGTATCTATGTATATGTATACATATATATTATATAAGTATATGTTCTTCTCCTATGCATAATCGCTAGATTTATTTAATTGTACCGTCCCGTGTACGTTTCCACTAATCCTCTCTCCAAAGATTGTCTGTAAGAGATTGCTTATAGCAATAAGACCGCCTTTGCATGCCTTTTGTATTACTCTCTTCATTTTCTGTACTCTTCTTCTGTGTGTGCAATAAAGTATTTATCTATCTATCTATCTATCTATCTATATCACTTTCTTTGCCTCTTGTATTCAAATTTTATTTTTTATCATATGGCTCAGTGGCAGTAGTTTCTACGACTGTAGGTTCTATTTCCACGGTTTATTTTTATAAATTATGTATATATTAGTCCCGCTGAGTTTCTTTCGCCAGTTCTTCTCAGGTCAGTGGTTTCTTCCTTCCAAACTGGTAGTAGACTCATGACGTTCAGTAAAAAATTGTAATAATTTCATGCTGAATAAAATATTTTGAATTTGAATTTGAATTTGAAAAAACATGGGTATGGTTAAGTATGTAGGTGTAAACTTCTGGTGATGAAATATAGTTAATAGTTATATTATACTTTTCTTATTTCTTAAGACTGGTGGTGGTGGTCCAGATTACATCCCTCCAGATGAAGTCTTAGATAGGGTAGCCGTTCTGTTGGGCAATACGGTGGATGGTTTGTTAGATGAATATGGTGGCGATGCTCAACTTGAACCGGAGCTGAAGAAGTCGGCTTCTGCTAATGTCATTGGTGATGGTGGTGGTATTGGTAGTGATAAGACAGACAGTACGCAGAACGAAGTAAATGACACAGGAGATTGTTCAGCAACAAAACAAAAGTTTTGTGTTCACTCCTAGAGCCAGTGGTATTGTATTACCTGTTTTTTTATATTATAATATAATATTCAGCTAAACCTTTATTGACAACTCTACTTACTTAGTTTGGTAGCGCAGCAACCCGATTACTCAACTGACTTCCATTTTATTATTAACTATTATCAGATCGCAAGCAGAACAAGTAGTAACTTTAATGGTTTGTATCACATTTGCTCTTAATAATTAATGATCATGGAATCAGACTGATACAAATGGTTTTTTTTTTTAGAAATAGTATAAAATAAGGCATTAGATTTTTAACAAATGTGTTTCCCTAGTTTTATTAAAAAGACGAAATTGATACTTAGAATCATCATAGAAGTTTCTTGCTAACCCATTATGTTACATACTAACATGAAGTCAGAGTGGTAGACTGTATTAACCATTCATAATGACACTTAAACTCTGAACTCCTACAGGTTCCAAAAGAAAACTCTTGTTCAAGAGTGAAGAAAACCGGGCTGCCAGGGATAAGGCAATTGCGGATTATTATACCGCCAAAACAAAGTTGATAGAGGCAAGCTTAGAAAATATCCTATTATAGAATAAAAAAATAAAACTAGGAGAAATAGACATTAAAGTACATAGACGTGTTTTTTAAGCTCTTCATTATTTAATTAAATTAATACATATAATAAGTCATATGTGCTAACTTTATATTACCTGCGTAAAGGTGGCTTTAACTGAACTAACACACTTTCTACACCAATAAACCATGGATACACCAGTGGAACAACTTGTTAAAACTATGGAGGAACTATCTTCTATGTTTTCAACAAGAATGGAAGAGTTTGAAAAAAATCTCTTGCAGCCCAGCTCCTCTGCTCCGGCACTAACAGTAAAAGCATTGGCCGCAGAATACCACACTTTCAAGAACTTTGTGTGGAAATCGCTTGGTCTACTAAAATCCCAAGTTGAGCTTATGGCACTCGGTCTAGATCGTCTGGAGACACAGTCCCGTAGGAAAGTTCTTCTAGTACACGGGATTAGTGAAGACCAAGACGAGAATTTTAGAAGTGGTAGTGCCATGCTTGTTACCTTCGGGTAGCACCGTATAGTAGTACCACTCTCTCACAGAAGACCGGCGTGAAGTGGCAGTTATGCTGTCACGTTTCGTCCGGTAAGTGAGAGTTCGGGAGGCCCACTCCCCATCCCTACTCCCGTCCTTCTCCCTCCTCACTCCCTCCCTTTCCTGAAAGGCCGGCAACGCATCTGCAAGCCCTGTGGTGTTGCAGATGTCCATCACTTACCATCAGGTGAGCCTCCTGCCCGTTTGCCCCCTTTGTCCCAAATAAAAGTCTTTGTCAAAAAAAAGAACGTGCTACAGAAGACTCTTGGAGTATTAACCGGTCGAATGAAGTTGTCCAATCTCAAGTCGACTGAAATTGAAACCTGTCATCGATTGGGTGCAAAAAAGGACTCAGCTATGTTTTAGTCTCTTGTTACTACTATTATTCAATGATATATTAATTAAACCTTGGTTGTTTCCAAAAATTTCGAACAGTATGTTACTATAACCAAAATCACATAAAAGTTGTTTAAAAAACATTCCTTCAACGATTACAGTACTTAATGCTATATACTCAGCTTCACAGGAAAATAATGAAACAGAGAGCTGCTTCTTTGTTGCCCATGATACGGGGCAGTTAAATACAATAAACGTTAAACCTGTTGTTGATTTCCTGTCCTTTTTATCACCAGCCCAATCTGCATCACTATAGCCCTGTAGGTTTTCAGTTTCATTATTATTATTACATTTATAAACCAATGACAGATCCAAAGTGCTATTTAAATAGCGTAAAACACGTTTTAAACACTTAAACAACGTTATAGAAGCACAATGTACATATCTACTCAAAAAACTCATTGAAACAGATATATCTGGTCTAGTATATGTTATATATAATAAGCTACCAGTTAAACTTCTACATATTTTTTCAATTTGCTCATTTTCAGGTTTGCCATTCTCAACAACTGCATATTAAAATTGTAATCCATAGGTGTGTCTTATGCTTTGACATTTTTACATATTTTGATATTTATCTAATAAATTTTGTATATACTTCTTTTGATTTATTTTTGTTACACCATTTGTTAAGTTTTGATTCATATTTATGCCTAAGTAGTTAGTTGCAAGACATAAATCTTTCATTTCAAAGTTATTACATAATGCAGTTTTAAACAAACATAACGTCATACGCGGACGAGTCAATATTGGCTCCGTGTATTTATAAGTATAATATATGTTAAAAGTGTTTATATAATGTTATAAATAGTGTAAAAACGATGGATAGTTGGTAGGTGCAGTAAAGTTATAAAACGCTAATGGATTTAATGTTTTAACTATAAAATGTATTTAAGAAATTGTGTTGTGTGAGGACAGTGCAACGTACAGTACTATTATACTTGGTAATATAATTATAAATTAATTTAAATCATTTATGAACTATACCGAAGTCGTTAATCTAACACTGCAATCTTAAACCCGATAAAATAACTAAAACTCAAAATAGTGCTTTTCGTTTGTTAGTAACGTACACTTAACAGTTACAATTTTCAAATTCCTAACATTTAAAATTTTAAAAATATAGATAAACTATTATTACAGTGCGTTTCAGTAAAGAGTTCCCTTCGTGGTTAAATTGGCTGCGCTGGCTTCAATGTTGCCATATCTTGATGTAAAATTACCTCAACTATTTATGATAATCGTATTTCCTGATTTTTGATAAATATGTTGTTCTGGTGCATACCGATCTGCGTAGGCAAGAGGCAAGGTAGCTTTTAGATAGAATTTTACTCTTAAAACTTGATTAAATATTAATTGGTTTGCTATATTTATTTACGCTAAAATGTTCTTAGTTAAACAATAATAAAACAACATTGATAGATTGATTTTTATTCAATGTAATTTAGCCAGTATTAAAACATGAAAACATGAAATTTATTTTGTTACGAATGGTCCATTTCAATAGAAGTTAAACCTGAAATTATACTATCACAATCACTGTCTGAATTGATTGCATGAATCTCCACAGACTTGTGTGGCTTTCATTGAAATTGATATCGACCTTCGAATCATTCAATAGTTTTGTCAGGGTCGGAACTTCTTTTCGAACAGCATAAAATTCATGAACTTTATGACGTATAACACATAGGTCAAGTCATCCAATTTAACTCTCTTTTCGTGTGGGCGTGATTTTCTCGGAGTTGAAATTTTTGTGGATGTACTTGTGGCAACTGCACCTTCTTGACTTATTTTTGTCACCGTCTTTTCTGATATACCTAAAAATAAAATAAAATAACGTTTAAACCTAATGCATCATTTCCAATGTAAGGAAATTATTAAAATAATACTTAGTAGTAAACTAAGTATTACTTATTAAATAATTATTTTTACATATAATATAATTAAATATTTTCAGGACTAACATCTGCTTATGGCAACACCATTTTACTAACCTGTCATTGCCTCACCCGACTGCGAACATTTTGCAATGGAATAAGAGGAGCTTTATTAGCTTTTTCACGTTCACAAAACTTTTTGACTTTGAGAACCAATTCTCTTTCACCACTTCTTAATGTCTTAGTCATGATTGAAAAGTAAATCACACTAAAACAAATTAAAAACCTCGAGAGCTCTGAACACTGTCACTATTGACACCAGTGCTACCAACATTTAAAACAGAAGGGAACTCTTTTGTGAAACGCACTGTATAAATAAAAGTTTGTGGATTTAACTAGAACACCTGATTGGATAATTGTAAATACAGTCAACATATGACAGCTAGTAGTGCCAACGTTTAATGGTTACAGTGACCATAGACAATTTGAGCGTTCGGATACACTTCACGGAATATTCAAGCGAGCGAGTCTACATTTATGAAATTTTTACAACATGGCTTCTCACTTACAGAAATGGGGTTGTAGTCAAGAAGTATATGAAGGAGAAAATTATCTTACTTGCTCTAAGTGTAATGAAATGTACCACTTTGCCTGCATTGATAAATCAATGCAGGCAAAGTGGTACATTTCATTACATCTAAAGATGAGAACTTGATTGACCCCTAAAAGCAGTTTGTCGTGGAAATGCCCTACCTGTGTAACGCAGATTCCAAAAGGAAAATGATAATACTCCTGTCCGTAATGTAACTAAACTAGAGGCAATAAAAGACAAGCAGTTAATTCCCCTCCGATTATTAGACGTGATGATCCTCTAACGCGTGAAAATGTCAGTGGCATAGTTCAAGAAATAATGCAATCACAATTTAATGACATGTTGTCTAAATTGAATAGTACTCTGAACGAGGCATTGAATACAAAACTAAAACCTACTCAAAACGAAATATCGGAAATGATTAAATCTATGGAACACATGAATGAACAATTTGAGGAAGTCCTTAAGGAACATAAAAATACCCAAGAGACTTTGGAAGCGCTGAAAATTGAAAACACGAACTTAAAAACAACAGTTTCTGAACATATTAGATTAAACCAATTGGAGCAATATTCCCGAGCTAAAAATATAGAACTACAATGTGTACCTGAAAAAAAAAACACGAAAACCTAATTAACATTGTTACCGAAATAGGGAAGGTTATAAAATGCGACATTAATGAAAAATATTTTGTAAGCTGCACAAGGGTTGCCAAGATGCAACGCGATACAAATCGCCCACGGTCAATTATTGTGGAGTTAACTTATTCTAGACTACGTGATGAAATGATAGCAGATATTATAAAATACAACAAAACGAACCCTAGCAATAAATTAAATAGTAGCCTTATTGGAATCCCCGGGGTGAATTCTATGATATACGCTGCTGAACATCTATCTCCTGCTAATAAATTCCTACATGCTGCTACCAAATTAAAAGCTAAGCAGATGCAATACAAGTTTGTATGGGTCAGAAATGGCCGTATTTATGTACGCAAAAATGATGAGTCTGCTTTCATATGAATAAAAGATACTACCTTTTTAGACAAAATTGTTTAAATTTTTCTGTTGTTATTTTTTTTTATATCTTTCTAAATCATGTATCACAATTTTTTTTTATTTCAATAAAATTCTGTAAGTTAAAAATTTACAATCAGAATGTCCGAGGCTTGCGGATAAAAACACATAGCTTCTACACTCAAATATGTTGTAACGATTACGATATTGTATTATTGGTTGAAACATGGCTCAATGACAGTGTCTTATCACATGAGTTATTTGACGATAGGTATACAACTGACTTACAAGCACATGAATCAACTTCCATTAAATTTAATTAAATATATTTACCTTGAATATTCACTTTCACTTTAAGACTGTCATTTTCTCCACCTATGGTGTTCAAACATAACCAACCTAGTTCCAATGAATCATCGTTGTCCTCATCTTCATCTTGCTGAATATCTTCATCTGACAATTTATGGACTCGGTTTTTACACAACACTGATTTTGCAGTATGACCCATCTGTCCACATGCATAACATTTCCACTCTATTGCTGGACAGTTTTTATTGTTGAAATGTACTCGGAGACAGCGCTTGCAGGAAGTATTACTTTTGTGATGATCTTGTGAGACTTTCCTGGTACTATAATTATCTTGACGAGTATTACGTTGCTGGCTAAACCTTGACTTACTTACATTTGACTTGTTGAACTTCTGTTTATGAAACTTTAACTTATTGACTGAACCCGTCGACTCGAATAATTGTAATTGGTCATCAGCCAGCTCTACAGCAATGGCTGCTTTCAAAGCTTCATCAAATGTGGGCAATGGTTCAAGTGTCAAGAATTTACGTTTTATTATATTTGACTTAACACCTCAAACAAATTTATCACGCAAAGCGTCTGGTAAAAACGTTTTAAAATCACAGTTTTTAGCAAGGTTTCTCAATCTAGTGGAAAAAGTCTTTAAATCTTCTCCACTTTCTTGTACAGCTGACCAAAACTTATATCTTTCTGCTATTACCAAATGTTTAGTTTCATACTGACTTTTCAGCAAACTTGTTAATTCTGAGTACTTTTTTGTGTCGAGTTTTTGCGGTGCCAACAAATCTTTTAGACGATTGTATGTTTCACCCCCAATTAAGGCGAGAAAAAGTGGAACTTTCTTCTTCCTTTGTTATGTTGTTAACTTTAAACAACTGTTCTAGGCGTTCGATATACCCGTCTGCATCCGACTCTTTTGGATTAAATATATTGCCGATCAAAGACATTTTTAGACTTTTCTAGAAACTTCGACTTGACTTGTAGAAGACTGACTAATAGACTTGACTTATACAATGTTTTACTAACCTTTTCACATTGTATTTTACACACGTAGTTCGTTTTCGCTCGTCGCCAAAACTGTTATGTATTTAGTTTTACATTTTATAATAAAATACAACCGATATTTGTAACTAATTTTATTTAAGGATCCACACGACTTACAGACAGGAAGCATGAGGTTAAAAAAGTATAGATTATAGATTTTATAAATTAGAGACGCCAATGCCACAGAGTACACAAATGTCACAGAGTATAATATAATGAGATAGATACACTACATCATCTTTGTCGGGGTTCGGCCTTGGGGTAAAATTTTGGGAACATCCAGGCATAGGAGAACATACTTTTGAACTGATTGGTGAAACGTTTTTTAAACATTCAAATATTGGGGCACAATCCGTAGAACATCCTGGCTTTGGAGAGTTATCCTTCGAAAATCCTGGCTTTGGAGATTGATTCTCGGTAAACAGAAAACAAGTAGGTACAGGTTCTTCAATTAAGCAATCTACGTCATTAACCATTTCCAGTTCTCGATGAACGAGATCTATCATTCGGTTAATTCTACCTCTACCAGCCATCCTAAAAAGAAAATAACTAACTTCAATAAAAATGTACAAAACTATGTATTTAACCTACTTCATGAATCACTCTATCTATTTTAAAAATCCATCAAAATCCGTTGCGTATTTTTAAAGATTTATACCTACTATGTAGAGATTTCCAAATAGTTACGTTCCTTAATACATTCTTGTAACGTAATTATTAGGTGTAAAAAGGTACAATTAGACTTGAACCTGTTAAAGTATACATTCACTACGACATAAATTACAAAAAATATGTGTAAAACGATCTAACTTACTAGCGTTACTGCAGCGCGTCGACACAGGTTCTGGTGAAAACAAATTGATGTCTAGTAATATCATTACTCACTAAGTCATTTAATAAGGACCATCTGTTTTTGTATTGGTAAACACCAATTTGATAAAAACGTAGGTAGTTTATGTTAATTTAGATTAAAAAACACAATTTAATTTTTTTATTTTTCAGTTTAAAACAATACGAGTAAGTACTTGAATCCGAATTATGTAGTTTTGTTTTTATTAGTTAAACCCATATGCACCAAATATTTTCTTTGTTTTTAGAGATAGCTTAGATCCGTTTACACCAAATGATAGAGCATTTCTTTCTGATCAATTTGGTATATTTAACTAATTTTCGACAAAATCGGACTTGACTACCTTTCTTATTTTCTTCTTCTTTTCACTAGGGCCACAGTTATATCCATCTCCAATCTCTCATTTATCCCTACATTTTCACGCCTCTCATATAGGAAGTGGGCATCCGCCATAAAAAAAACTTCTTTTTCTCGCATTTCCCTCCCGGGTCATAAACAAATGAGAGTTTAAAAAACGAAAAATAAATAAAAGTCTCGGTTAAAGTAAAAAATCTGCATTTCTCATAATATCAAAAATAGTAATAGGAACTTTGTAAAATTATATTCAGAGATCAATACGAAGAAACTCTTCATAAAATACAAAATTTTTTATTTTATATGACCACAGAAAAGTCAACCTGGAAAACGGAAGGGTTAAAAATCGCCATTTTAAGTATTAAAAATATTTAAACGAATACAAACTGTCATCAGGGATAAAATACAAGTGAGTTGAGTGTTTGGAGGCAGCCAGGGGATGCAGAGAAATACAAATTAACTTATAATTAATTTATTAACTAAAAATTATAACTAAACTACATGGCTAGTTGACTACTTGTCAATGTTAGAACAAGTGAGTGAGGAGGCAGGCAAATAATGCCCTTTATACTAAATTTATTGTAGGAAGTAACATTACTGACATCGATGGAATTCAGGTGATTGCTGCCCCTGCACCTGAGGTTGACCTCGTCTCGTCGTCGCCGCGCGAGGTTTGTAGGCCGATGCTGATGCATCGGTTTGGGTTTCGTAACAAGTGTATTTTACTAATTAGTGACGATAATAAAACAAAAAATGGCATACTTAAGAAATTAAAAAAATAATTTATTTAAGTCCACAGAAATGACTTCCTTTCTGTTGACAACATTAAACAAAATGGTAATCGGAAAAAAATATAGAAACATTTTTTTTTAATAATTATCTTAGAATATAGACTCCTCTTCTTCGCTGTCTACAATTGCAATATCTAAGCGTCATCTAGGTGGACGTAAAACAAAAATAGAATCGGAACCATCGGAATCATTACAAATAACCTCTTGCCTTTTCTTAGGGCGGTTAGGAGCCACTTGGAAAAATCTTTCTCTAAAAAAGTTTTCAGGAGTGCCCGGAGGAGTTGGTGAATTAGATATAGTAGAAGCATCAGGTGTAGCTACTTGCACATTAGCATTCGGAGATAAACTTCTTCTAGAGGCAGAAGTACGAGGACTGTTCATGATAAGTCTCTTATATTCAAGTTTTATCTGTCCGATTTTAAAATGTGGACATACTCTATGTGCTGCACATACTAAACAAGTTAATCGTCTAGCATGTAAAATATTTGGCTCTCGTCGACTCCAAGTTAGTTGATGTACCCTCAATGTGCCTTTAAAAGGTTTTGTTTTACTTCTTTCCAAAATTTCTTCTATTTTATAGACATTTGAATTTTCCATTTCATAAATTTCTATGCCTTTACAATTTTCTCTTAAACACGACATAAGGGAATCATAATTAGAAATATCCTTCCCAATGGCAACAGAATTATCACAGAGTCTTTTGATACATCCACCAATGCCATCCGGAGTTCCTTTGCCATGCCCCTTCTCGCTATAGCTATAGTGCCATATAATAGTATTGACATTTATTTCTATACTAATATAGTTCGCAATCAAATGAAACATTGATTTGTTCCTATATTGACTGGATGGACCATCACTTAATATATGCAGTTATGTTATGCCCGGACTTATTTCTTTTATTCTGCTCAAAATAGGTTTAAGATGGGCACATATCATAACAGGGTCATGACGAAGATTTTCCGACACTGTGCGCATTGGGCATGTTTTCAAATAATTATCCAGCGGTTCAGACTCAGTGCTGTAATAAATACATGTATGCAACGTTAATTGATCCTTAGATCCACCGAAGTGAGCGGATTGTACTTCTGTACTATATTTACAGTTGTAATTTTCAGAAAAGTCTATATGTAATAAGCTTTCAGAAGGTGATAGTTGTAGTTTTAAAATTTGTATGGATCTGATTCGGTGAAGTAAATTAGCTAGAAGCTGATAAGTTTAACTTAAATATTTGTACTAGAGATTTCTTTGTAGTTTTGAAAGTTTCCTTGTAAAGTTTTTTTGACTTGCTTTTCCTTACCTTTGACTATTACCTCCACATTTTAGGTGTCCATCTTTCATAGTTAATGTAATCGTTGTCGTTGTAAGTGTTAAATAAATTTTGTTTATTTTGACAGTCTGAACACGTTCTCTCTAAGCATTTTAAATTCAAAGCATAATTGCAGCATAGAGCTTTTGCTACATCCGATGCAGATCCATGGAATATAATTTTGGCCTTTTCAAGAGCTCGAACTATAAGGTCGTTGTTTTCGTGAACTAAGCAAAGACATGTATTTCTTCATGAAGCTTTTGGGAAAAGTACCCAAAGAGGTCGATACCTTCTAAATGTTTGGTAAGAAATTTTAATGCCCGTTTTGGTTTGAAAAATTTTATGTAATTTTAATAATGTGTCATTTAATAAACGGATTTGGCGTCTTTCTCTTTTTGCGTAATAGTTTCGTTTTTTCCAGAAGTCAGACGACTATATTCATCTTCCAGCAAAAAATCATGCACAGCTTTTTTTACATCAATTCTCACTTTTTTTGAAAGTCATTCACATTATTTTGTGTCACAGCTTTATTTTTTCTTGTTTGTAATCTTTTTATACGCATTTTATACAACTCATACACATGACACGTGACAATTCTAAGTTTCTTACCTTTAACCTAATATTTTCTGCTTTAATCTTTTTTACGAGCAGCAAAAGCTCTGCCAAGTTCTATTCGAGAAAATGATGAAGAAGGGCTAGAAGGTGGAGTATATTCTTCGAGTAAAGTTGCAGTAGCTTTTTGCATTTTTAAAAGTTCTCTCCGCTTTTTGCTTTCTCTCGCCACATTTTTTGTATTTTGCGCTGCTCTCTTGGAGTATACTGATCTATTGTCTTTATTTCTCCTTTTGCTTTTTTTATATGATATCTTTCCCTATCTTTCTTTCGAATTTCCGCAATAGCAGTCTCACTTAACATTTCACGTACTCGGCGCATACTTATTTTTTTTTGTTCACGTCTTCTTTCTTTTTATCATCTTCATTAAGTGATCTACTTGCTCTAGGCATTATACTTGCAAGAGGCATTGGCATAGCTAGGGATTTTTCCTAGGGTGGGCCATGGCCCCAGTCAAAAATTGGCTGGCCACGGCAAGGTGGTCATTGATTATCAGCGCATGCGCAACTTTGTAGGTATCAAGTATGGATTTCAGTTCCTATAGGATATCTAGCTAAGTCTAGCTATATTATCGACTTAATTTACGTATTTTGATCAGGACACAGATAAGATAAAAAAGAATACTCGTATAATAGAATAAGATAACTGAAATCCATACTTGAGTACCTAAAGTTGTTTCATTCTTTTCTGCCCAAAATGTAAACAAACCATAGGTACCATTACCAAGGTAATTTATATTTCAGTTAGCAAAATATCGTTAAACTTTCACTGTCTGCTGACCAAATATGATGTTCACTAATGCACATTTAAATTAGAAACTTATGATTTTTATCACAAAATAGATGCCATGTTTGTTTATATTTTGGGCTGATATCAAAGAAACAGACTATACACTGACAAGAGCTCGGGGTAAATCAAATAGATATTATTATAATTATTATTATTATGAGCCTGTAGTGTCCCACTGCAGGGCAAAGGCCTCCCTACTCCTCTTCCACTGGTCCCTGTCTTTTGCTTTAGCAAGCCAATCTCTTTGAAAGGAGTCTAACTCGTCTCGCCATCTTCGTCTGGGCCTACCACGCTGTCGTCTGCTGTGTTGGGAGATCCACAAAGTAGCCTGTTTGGCCCAAAGAGTATCTGGCATCCGAATGACGTGACCAGCCCAGTCCCACTTTAGCATGGCAGCTTTTCGAATGACATCCGTGATTTGAGTTCTGGAACGGATTATCGTATTTTTAATACGGTCAGTTATTCTAATACCTAGTATACTCCGTTCCATTGCTCTTTGGCAAACCTGAAGTGCGGATCTTTGTTGACCTATTAGGGACCAGGTTTGGGAACCATAGGCAAGAATGGGGAGAATGCAAACGTTCATGAGTTTTCTCTTAAGGGATAGAGGAAGATTACCCTTCATCAGCTCTTTCATGGCCCAAAAGCCCTTCCAGGCGTTTTCAGTGCGCTGTGCAATTTCTTTACTTTGTCTTGCCTGGAAAGAGACTATTTGACCCAAATACGGATACTCGTCGACGTATTCAATCTCCACACCCTCCACAACGATTCTATGACGTAACCTGTTCGTCATTAGTTTGGTCTTGGTCATATTCATGTGAAGTCCGACCTCGAGGCTTGTGGTGTTAAGTTCAGTTAGCATCTGAGTCAACTCGGAGGGGTTGGACGCAAACAAAACAATATCATCGGCAAAGCGCAGATTCGTTAACCTCCTCTCGCCAATTGCAACACCTCTTCCTGGCCAATCAGCTGATAGTTTTTTAAATATTTCTTGTAATACAGCATTAAATAGTTTAGGAGATATTAGGTACTTATAATGTTATTTATTTGTACAAATTAAAAAATATAACAACTAAAAACAAATAAGTGCACGACATTAGAGTAACGAAAAATGAAACCAAAAATATATAATTCGACCCACTCCACGACCTTGAAATATGAGAAAAAGTTTTCAAACAATTTTAGGTTTTCTATGCTATTCGCTAAACCGTTTCAAGACTGCCTATGATGTTATGGTATTTTTCACCAGTTCATTCTCTATATTTATCAAAGATACTTGGGAGAAACGATTCTGAAGCATAGTTGTCCTCAGCCAGGTTTTTATTCGTCTCATTGCAGAGAAACTCCTTTCGCAACTAGCGGAGCTTACAGGGAGCGTTAGTGCTGCTTGAAGCAGTTTATTTGAATTTGGGCAATAGTTCTTCTTTATATATTTTTTTTATGTTTTCTGCGTTTATTCCATTTTTTTTTCAATACAAACAGGTTTTTCAATATCACTGCCTCGGCATTCAACGCCTCTTCATCGATAAACTCTGGTTTATTTATAGTTGTTATCAGCCCTAGGGCTTCTACAACATTTTTATCACGACTCTCCACGACCTCTTCATCCAAAGCCATTTTGATGGCTGCAAACTTAGTGAGTACTGCTTGGCAGTTTTCGAAGCGACAACTCCATCTTGTGGTACTCAGACTCCCCATTTCAAGACTGGTATTGATTCCGAGAGATCCTTGTATCTTAGCAAGGCTGGCATGAAGTCCGGATTGCGAAAAATGAATGTATAGAGATTCGATTGCATTAAAAAAGTCTTTGCTAATGCAACAATAGCGCAGGAATCACAACCACCAGATTTAATTTATGCGCTAAGCAATGGACGTATATGGCATGAGGATGTGTCTCTTTTATAATCGCCTGCAGGCCTTTGTTTTTGCCAGACATTACGCTAGCACCGTCATAAGATTGAGCAAGAATCGGAACATCGCCCAGTTGGCTTTTATTTAGTGTTTCGAAAATCAGTGCTGCCAATCCTTTGGCATCTCTGGACGTCGAACAATTAATAAAACCAATAAATCTTTCAACCACATTTAGATCGATCATGTATCTGATCGTAATTGACAATTGCTCCTCTTTGTAACATCTCGCCTCGTTTACACTCAGAGCGAATCCAAAATCCAAATCCACACGCTTTTACTTTTTTGATAATTTGTTCTCTGGTTAGGCATGCTATAATTTCGATGATTTCGTTTTGAATATCTGGACTGCAATAGTTAAAATGTTTCTCGAAATACATGCGAAAGTTTTCGTCGTACTTTGAGATAAGTTGGGAAATTTCCAAAAAAATTCCTCTGTTTTTGGATGATTTGTCTTCTTGATGCCCTCTTAAAGGCAAACCCTGATGGACAAGAGTAAGTATGATGTCAATGAGTTTCATTAAGTACTTTTTTATATTGAGTAACTTCTTGCTCTTGTTGCTTAACTACTTGCAGATAGACATCTCCGGTGTTGATAGAAGTTTTGTAGCTAGCATTTTTTTGTGTACTCTCAACATGAAGTGATGATTCGACATGTTTTTTTAAAACTTTCTTCCAGTTTTTTCCAATTATTGTACCTAGTATTTACAAATTTTTCATGTTGGTCACAAAGTACATTCTTATTGTAGTGCCTTCATAGAAAACAGTAGGCCTTATCTTCTTCCGTGTTGTATTCTAACCAGCTGTATAATTCATAATATTTTGATGAAAAGGATCTTAATTTGGCGCCAAAGTTTGTTTTTGGGAAATTTAAGGATGGCTGTGATGGTCCGGTTTGCAGGGTGCCCAAGTTGATTCGCTTTTCATTACCAGCAGATTCTGAAGACGTTACTACATCTAGCTCAGGATCAGCTGATTGTCTTGTCTTCGACATAGGACTGTCTTTTTCAGGAATATCTCTATTTTCAAAATCACTGTTTCGGAAATTTTTTTCAAACTTGCTTGTTGATGCTCTAGGTTGTGCATAAGAACTATCACTTGGACTACCACTACATTTGTCGAATTTTCATTATCAATCTTTGACAGTTCAGGTTTCTTGAAAAATGATCTGATATCTTTAAATTTCTTCATGTTTTGCCTAAAAAAACAGAACGTAGGAATATATAGTATTTCCTTATTTTTAACCGATTTCAAAAAAAGGAGGAGGTTCTGAATTCGACTGTATGTCTTTTTTCTGTGTTTGTTACACGATTACTCCCTCAATTTTGAACCGATTCGACTAATTCTTTTTGTTTAGTAAGTCATACTTCAGAGGTAGTCCCTTATAAATTTTATCGAAATCGGTTTAGCGATTTAAAAAAAACAATAAAAAATACAAAAATACGTCTCGTAAAAAATAAAAATGACTCCGCCAATTATAAACTGATTTCAATAATTCTTTTTTTGTTTAGTAGGACAGATTTTAGAGGTGGTCCCATATAAATTTTATCGAAATCGATTCAGCGCTTTTTGAAAAATCAACAAATAATCAAGACTATACATGTGTATGGGATGAAGTCGGTCTTAAAGATTTTTAATCTTTATTATTATTACCTTTTTAGAATATGTATACAAGCTTTGGAAAATAATTAGATAAGTAGCTAATTAAACTAATCAATCTTCAAAAACAGACATTTTTCCGAATTTCGAAGCAAAATAGAATTATTAATGTGTTTCAATGAAAAATTCTATCTAAATCCCTAAGTCGTGATCTTTACATTATTTTCATTAATTATTTTGCAATTTTACCAATTTCAGGCAGGCCCACGATTCAGAAACAGAAAATAGAGAGAGAGAGATCATGCGGTGGTTCATTGCATTGCGCGCGGAATTCAAAATTGTTGCTTTTTTTATTTGTGGCTACACTGTGTAAATTTTAATCATTTTATAAATATTTTGCTGATTTCATAATATTATTAATATGCACAGAAAAAAATTACAGATTTTTGGAGTTTTTCTTATATTCATATCAAAGTAGCACCATATATTCATATATTCATTTTAAAATTACACCATGTAGCCACAAAAATTATTAAAAAGTTTAAAACCTCTGAAAAACATAGAAAAAATATAACACACTTACTGTTGAGGATTCGGAAGGTGTGGAGTGTGGACTGCAGATATGACAACTCCAATTATTCGGTTGTGACGGTGTATATTTTATACACAGATCACAGATTACGGGAGGACAAAAATATGTATGAAAATATACTGAACACTGAACAAACACTAATAATATTAACTGACTGCACTATGGTTCTTTCACTTATTTTCACTTTATTTCAACGTTAAATTTCACTTAATTATTCACTTTCTTAACTTTCTTCATCGCTCGCTTCCAATTTGAAAATGCCTCTGGCACCGTTACCACAAAGAAACTCAATGCCAATGCCACCTAGTAGAGCACTACTTAATACGTCTACTTGTCACTAGATGACGCTGATTAGCGATAATCAGTTTTGATCTAAATTGAATGTCCTAGAAGAAATGAAAAAATACATTGACGCTAAAAAAAATATTTAGATTCCGTCGACATTATTTCAATCATTTTTTCAATACGGTTTTCGGTTTCGGTAGGTAGTTGAGTACCAATGAATTTATTTTATTTAATATTATGTATGAGGAAGGGTAGTTTTCTAGGGTGGGCCCACAGCTGTCTAGGGTGGGCCCGGCCCAACCTGACCCCCCACCCACCCTAGCTACGCCTACGGCAAGAGGATGCGAAAATTAAAAAAAATACAGTTTTATACACCAAACATGCAAAAACTTAAGAAAAATAAGCCCTAATTATTAGTGATCAATCACTTCTGACGTCATCTTCTCTTCCGTGGACGATGTGTCCACCGAAAAGATTTTCTACGGAAGGGAAAAATAGCTAATTAAACAACTAACAAGCATTGACTTTTGAGGTTAGAAAAATGGCGTTTTATTTTTTGATAATAGCTCCGCGCCTCGTATTTCATAAATATAAAAAACTATTTTTTAGTACTTACTTAAAATATTGATGTAACAGAAAAGATGCGATGATCTTTTACAAAAACAAACTGAAATCACTATAAATTAAAATAATATTCACTTTTAAAGGCAGACACAATGACCCGGTATGAAATTATTACTTCGACTGACAGCTCGGTAATGTTGCCATTTAAGATAAAATTACTTAACCTATGTCATGTTTAGAAACCAATAAATGCAATCTTTTCTTGGACCACAGAAAGGGACGCGTCAGTACGACACAATAAGTTTATGTATTTTATTTTATAAAAAAGGTATTCATATTTTTAGAAGTACCTAAATTTAATAATTTGATATCTGTTAAGACATTTTTACAATAAATACACAATAAAAGTAAAAACAAGCAAAAGAAGTTATAGTTACAATTAACAATTTCAATAAGATATTCACTTATACACTAGAATATCTAAAATGGACAAAAATAGTACCAAACCTCGCTCTGTTCTCGTAAAGTTTGCTAGCCCAAGAGAACGAGATGGTTTTCTCGCATCGACAATGGTATTTAATAAGAAACAGAAAGACAAGGGCAATAAACTCAATTCAAGTCATATAGGAATATCAGGTGAACGAAAACCTATCTATGTGATGGAACATTTAATCCCGGCTATGAAGTCTCTTCATGCAGCAACCCGTGTCAGAGCAAAAGAAAAGAGCTATAAATATGTGTGGATAAAATCGGGCCGCATTTATGTATGAAAAACCGATTCATCTGAATACCAATGTATTAAAAATGTTGAATCTCTCAACAGTTTAAGCTAACTAATAGGTACTATCTATTAAAGTTTAAAGCACATAATTTATATAAATGTATTAGGTTTTCTTAAAATAGCATTCGACAACTTATCGTGTTATTACCAAAACGTCAGGGGTCTAAGGTCTAACATAAGAGATGTCTCATTAAAAATCCAAAATAGCACTATTGATATTATAATCCTTACAGAAACGTGGCTAAACTCCTCAATATATGATTTCGAAATCTTTGACAACAGATATACAGTATACAGAAAAGATCGGGCTAGTAATAAACTAGGTGGCGGGGTCCTTATAGCTGTATCTAGCAATTTTATATCTTGTAAAATACCCAAATATAATAGTGAATGCGAAGATCTTTGGGTAAAAGTTAAGATTCTTAAAGACAAGAAAAGTGAATTTCTTAAAATCTGTGTAGCATACCTACCACCTCCCCTCAATCATGAGTTATTCAAAACATTCATTGACAACACATAATAAAATCATGGATGAGTGTCACACTAAGCACACATAATTGCCGGCGACTTTAATATTCCAACTGTTAACTGGGAATTACATAACTCTAGTACGTATCTTTTACCTGTCTTAAATAGCAAATCATATACATAACTTACTCTTAGATTTCTTGGAGTTAAACGATCTTAAGCAATTCAATTATGTTACAAATAGTAATAAAAAAATTCTTGATTTGGTTTTATGTAATTCCGAAATAATAAAGACTGGTATATGTTCTAACCCTATACGCAACGTTGACACTCACCATCCACCATTAGAAGTTTCTATCGCGATCCCATTTAGTCATTATTCGAACCATGTAAAATTACAAAAAAAAAACAACTATTTTAAAGGTGATTACGATCTGATTACCAAGTCCCTTGACGAACTCTCATGGTCGGAAGAACTTTTAAAATGTGATATAAACGATATGACTAATAAATTCTATGGTATTCTTTATAAAATAATAAATCAGTATGTTCCCAAAAGTAAAAAATGTGGCAATAGGCACCCGGTATGGTACAACTCCTCTTTGAATTTATCTTTTGAGGCAAAAAAAGAAGTTTCACACAAGGTACAAGAGGTATAAAAATCCTTTAGATCTACTAGAATTTCAATATCTCCGCCAGGATTGTCAAATACTTACAGATACTTGTTACAAGAATTACATACCACACTGGAACACGAAATAGGTACAAATTCTAAATATTTTTGGACACACATTTCTAACAAACGTAAAAACTCTTCTGGATACCCACCATCAATGCATTTAGATAACAAGCAATCAAACGATTTAAAAGAATCCTGCAACCTATTCGCCGCACACTTTTCCAGTGTTTATAGCGCCCCATCAAATAACCCAATATATTTTATGGATTCGCAACTACAGCTTCCTGAAATATCAAATATATACATATCCAAAAAAAGCATAATAAACAAAATAAAAAGACATCAAGTCTTTTTATTTTGTTTATTTTAACAGAGTTTATTGAAACAGAGTGCTGGTCCTGACAATATACCCCCAATTTTCTTAATTAAATGTGCATACTCAATATCCTATCCCTTAGAACTAATCTATAATGCATCACTTAAAAAAGGGAGTTTCCCAGATGTTTGGAAGGAAGCAAGAATAGTACCTATTTACAAAGATGGAAAAAAGGAACTTGTATCCAATTACCGACCTATATCAATTCTCTCCACCGTATCTAAGATTTTTGAGTCACTTGTTCACCCATTCATATTCAACCACGTTAAAGACCACATACATCATTGTCAACATTGATTTTTGCCTAAAAAATCCACTAATACTAACTTACTAAATTATGTTTCCAATCTTATTGAATCAGTTGACAGAAACTTACAAGTAGACGTAATCTATACCGATTTCGCCAAGGCATTTGACAGGGTGGACCATGAGATACTTGTTAAAAAAATCGCACATTTTGGCATTACTGGTACACTTCTAACCTGGTGCAAATCCTATCTTTCCGATCGGAATGTCAGAGTAGTGATAAACGGACAGTGTTCAGACTCTTTTAATGCTTCCTCCGGTGTCCCGCAGGGCTCAAATTTGGGGCCTCTATTCTTTGTTTTGTTCATTAACGATATAGTAAACGTATTTAAAAATTGTCAGATTTATCTGTTCGCAGACGACTTGAAAATAGTTAAAGTTATTAAACAATCATCCGACGTAACAGACCTACAAGCAAACCTTGACAAGCTTGTAAAGTGGTGTGAAGCAAATCGAATGAAGCTTAACGCTGACAAATGTAGTTTCATAAGATTTACTAGAAAAAACAATCCTATTATAAGTTCCTACAACATCCTGGGAAATAAACTGAATGAAACTAGTTCTATTCGAGACCTGGGAGTAATATTTGATAGTAAATTAAAATTCGATAAATATATAAATTCTATAGTGACAGCTTCTTTCAAAATGCTCGGGTTTATTCTTAGACAGTCTAAGGATTTCAAGAAGGTATCAACAATCCTTCATCTTTATAACAGCTTGGTTCGTAGCAAGCTTGAATACTGTTGTCAAGTTTGGTCTCCAACTTACAAAAACCACGTTAAAAGAATAGAACGTGTTCAAAAGAGACTCATTAAACATCTAGCCTTTCGTTTTAAGACTTCAAGTCATATAGAGTGCTACAGAGAAAAACTTATTCACTTTAATATGAAATCACTGGAAGTCCGTAGATCCCTCCTTGATATGAAATTTCTTCATAAAATTTTTAATGATAAAATTGATGACAGTGAACTGTTGAGTAGATTTAATATTAATGTTCCTCGGAGACCTCCTCGCAACCCATGTCCTTTTTTCAATACTGATAGAACACGAACAAAACTTGGACAGAATGCTCCAATATCTCGTATATCGCGCGTATATAACGAATGTGCAAAAAAAACAGTAACACTAGACATTGGTTGTGACGGACTCTCACTGTTTATAAAAAAATGTACCGATGCCCTAGTAATTAATTAGTCTTTAACTTATTGTGATAAATTTTTGTGATATTAAACTATTTGTTCCTAAAATTATTTATATTTATTATATTTAGTATTTTTGTTTTTTCTTTTTTAATTAAATACTCATAGGCAAGTTATAAACACTATAATTACATAAGAATGATGTGTTCTCCTGTAATTGGTAGTACATAGTAATTTAAGTGGATGTAGGTAAGGCATGTGTTAGATTTAAGTGAATATTATGTACAACTGTTGGAGATCCATACAAATAAATAAAGAAATACCTACAAGATGGTTGTCACTTTTGCCAGCTATTGATCGCTCTGGATCGACTCAGAGTTGGCCTTCTGTTAAACATTATTTTTTAGTAAAAGGTCCAGACAACAGCCACAAGGTGCTATGGGATTTTATTTCAGAAGGTTGCTGTAGCACTGATTATATAAATAATGACGAAGAATGTAAAAAAGAAGGTAAGAATGACAGTGACCTCTTCTTCCTAAGCCATGTGTTGCCTGAATTTACAAAGGTTATATTGCATTTAGAAAGTGAGAGCTTCACTATTTTGGTCATCATTGATCATGCCATCTTCACGGCCAACTAAAAAGTAGGATGGCTGATAATTTTTTTGGAAGCTAAGTCAGGACCATCTTCAAAAAACTCGTCGAGAAAGAAAGAGCTGCATTCACATCACAGGTGCATATTTTCCTATTAAGAGCGATTAAATATTTAGAAGGAAGATATGATTTTGGCCCCTATGGAATCTACAAAAAGTTTGAACTTTTTTCTCTCAAATCAGAGGAATTAAAATTGACTTGGGAAGTGCTTTCCGAATTTCCCACGATATTGAATATAGAGGACGCTGTTATTATTGTCTCTCTTTATACAGAGTTCGCCTGTCTGAAAACTGTATATAAGGCACTTCCGAAAGACTTGCCAAGCGACAAAATATGGACCTATTTCTTCAGAAATAACACGTCCACAAATTTTACTAATTTAAAAAAGTAGTTTGTTTTAATTCTTTCCATTCAAACAAGCAATGCCTAGTGCGAAATAATATTTAGCCAACTTAATAGTTTATGGACTAAAAAGCGAAACCGAACGTCCATGGATTTAATTAAGTCCGAACTGCAGACTCGTATTAATTTTGACGTATCTTGTTCAGAAATTTTATCACTTTTGTAAAGCTCTGATGGAGAAAACCTCATGCAAATGGCAAAATCAAGTGATAAATATTTAAAAAAATAACCTCTTCACAATTTCAATTTTATGAGTCACAGAGTTTTTTTTGTTAAAATATAATTTGTATTGATTATTAATTTTTCACTTTAGATTTAGATATATTGATTATCTATTTAAATATAACAAATCATTATAAGGAGGTGCTCAATTTGGCTATGTATGTCCTCTAAAACAATTTCTTGATTGTCTTCATTTTCTATATAATTACAGTGCTTTTTACCTTTCTTAAATCTACAAACCGCCAATAAATGTCCAAATTTACCACAAGATCTACATTTCCTGTCTTTAAACCAACACACTTCTTTAACATGACCTCCTTTACCACAGCACTTGAATAACTTCTTATCATTTCTTACACTTTGCTGCTGATAACCACTGGCATCATTCCGTTGTCCTCTTTGATCATTCCGTTATTCTCTTTGCTTCCTTCCTGCCACCCCTATCCTGTGTACCTTGGAAGTCTTCACCTCTAAATCTCGATCGGTATTCTCCAACTGCACTGTTATGTTGAATGCTTTTTCTAATGTAACTTCACTCTCATTAAGCAACTTTTGTTTAATTCTCTCGTTACTCAACCCCGAAATAAACTTATCCCTTATTTGTTCTGATAAACTTTCCCCATAGTTAAAATATAAGGATAGCTTTTTTAATTCTGCTAAATATGCATTTATAGATTCACTCGGCATTTGACATCTCTGGCCAAACTTATAACGCTCGGTGATCACATTTGGTTTTGGTTCGGTTGGCTTTGGTGCCACTGGTGTACGAAAGTTTTTAACAGTCTAAATAATTTTGGGCCCTTGACGCTTAGAAAAACCGCCTTCCACCGGGCAGCTTCGATCTTATTACACTCCAAAAACTTTTCAAAACGTTCTATGTAATCGCTAAATTTTTCACTGTCGTCATAGTCGACATTTCCAATGTACATTTTACCTGCCATCTTCCAAATTTATAGCACTTTTTCCTTTTTTTTTCTTTTAATTAACTCGTCGCCATTTTGTGATGTATTTGCAACCATGCTTTATTTCAAGAAGTACATTACATAGGTTATACCATAAACATGCGAGCTTAATACAGACCATAGACTAATGAAATATTAAAGTATATTCTACGCAACACATTGGAGTCTTGTTCATATATAGACAATAATTTGCTCCACATCTGGCTGGCACTGTCACACGATAACACGTGTAAAATAATATGCTTCATCATGCGGACTGTATTTTATTTTTTGCGGGGGGCGCGAAGAATTATTTCCTGAAAAGGGATGCCCTGTCGGTGATGGACACCACATGCAACAAAACAAAGCTTCCGCACCTCCCTCTGCTGCAGACTTCCATATAAATAAGCACATAGCACTTTGAGTTGGTATATGTACAAGATGAATAAAAATATAGCAGAAGCGTATAGGCGCGGTTAATCTGCTCGCGCGCGGTGCGATTATGCGGAAGCAATGTTAATTGCTACGCGTTGTGACGACGACTGAGGGTGACTGCATAAGCGCACTCAAGCGGCTTATCCCATCACAATTGTCTATTGCAAAATGGCGCAATTAAGGATGGGATAAAAACTTATAACTACGAAAACGAAATGAAATGAATGAGATGCATCGCGGGCGCTAACGGAATATAAATAAAACTCGAAAATAAACTATAATGTAAATAAGTTACTATAAAGTAAGTTAAACAGATTTAGCGTAAACTAAACTCTATGCGACTAAAACTAAATGACAATGTATATGAACGTTACTGAATAGGCAAAGGACAAAGTTTTGCCACAGAGCGCATGTAAGTAGGGGAAGGTGGGGGAATTGCGGACGCTTAAGCGGAATCACAAATAAAACTCAAAACTATTAATAATAATCAGCCTGTCTTTATTAATTATTAAACTATAGTTATTTACCTATCAAATCAATGTTAATTATTATATGAGATCAATCATCATTTACTAAATTTTAATTAAAAACTCTTGGGGTAAATACGGACCAGTGCTGGGTTAATTACGGACAACATGGGGTATTTACGGACGAGATCCCAATTCATTTGCAGAAGTCACAAACGTAGCCTCTTGAAGAAGACCCAGCACTGCAATTCTCATGTGCCCAATTCTTACATTTTGAACACATAATCCAGTCTTCGGTGGGTGGGACGCAATACTTTCCCTGGCAATAAATGCAGAAATATTCATCCTTTTCTTTATCAGATTCAAAATTGTTTAAGTTTCTCAAACCTATTGGTCGTTTTTCTTTAGTGTTTTTTGGTTACTTATTTGTAGATTTGGTCTAGGTTTACTTTTTCCGGTGTGCTAAATCGTTTTGTACGAGTTGGCTTTAGTGTTGGTACTTGCACTACATCACTAAGTGGTACTAAGGGAGATGGACAAGTTTGACTTGTTATACTTTGATTAAAACCAGCTTCACTAACATCACCCACTAATACAGACGTAGGTATTGTTTCGTTTAAATCGTCAAAGTTAGCGTCATTATTGAAAAGTTGAAATATTTCCTGAGATTCTATTGAATTAGAAATATTTTCATTGGCAGCATCACAGACAACTTGAGATTCATTGTGGGACTCATTTTGGCTTGAATTATTGGTATTTGTTTGTATCTGTTGTTCAAGAGGAGAGACTGATGCAAAAATATCACCAAAACTTTCAAAAGTGTTTTTAAATTTATCTTCGTCCATTGGACAAAGTCCAGCAGACTTAAAGCCATTCATAGCTTTTTCAGTACTTGTGGTTCTATTAAAAGCCTTTGTATAAAGGCCTACAACATCATATGCCGTAATTTTGGTGCCTGGATGGTTGACCATGAAGGATTCACATTCTTTGTTATATGCTGTTTTTAGTGGGCCATGGAAAGTTAAATCTAAAGGCTGCATTTATGGGATGTGTGAGGTGGCAAAGTTAAAACATGAATAAAATTCTTACGACAAAATTCGTGAGTTCTCAAACTAACGTGGCTTTCATGGTTGTCAAGTTAAAATAGGATCATCTGCAGATGGTTTTGCAAATGCTTCGAAATGCTGAAGCCAATCAACGAAGATTTATTCAGTTATCCAGCCTGAGTCAGAAACACAAGACACCATGTTACTATAACTGTCCTTCATAAGCAGTGCAATCATTCGCTTTCTTTTAAATATGAAAAATGGGGGAACGTATGTGCCAGCATTAAAACAATTTACAACTGTGGTCAAGGAACCACGTTCTGCGCTGGTACATTTACCTACTTGTTTCAATCCTTTCGGTGCGAGAATCCTGGAATTTCGTTGTACAGTACTAATCCCCGTTTCATCAACATTGTAGATTGAATTCGACTTAAATTGGTATTTTATCATGAGTGTTTTTAAATTTTCAAAAAATATATGACGAAGAAACGTATTAAATGCTGTGATTCTGTTTATTCAAGTAGCTTCTGGTCTTCGAAGTGATATATTGGGGTGTCTCGCCAGAAAATTATAATACCAATCTATACCTGCCATTTTGGTATCTTTATTTTATTTTTATTACAAATTCTAAAATAAACTTCTGACTTGGTTAATCAGAAATATTTTGTATCATAATTCAAATTGTTCAACATCATTTTAATTTAATTTTTACATTAATTTGTATATCTACAATAATTGTACAATTTTTTATCCATCAAAAAATAATATACATAATAATATCATACATCATAAATAATAATATTTATACAATCTTATTACATTTTTTTATACAATTACAATTTTTTGATCCATTATTATTATTTATTTTTTCACATAAGTGAAATCTCAGCTGTTGAAACAGCCGGTAAATGAATGGCGATTACGGGCCTGAACCAAGTAATCGTCATAAAGATTGTTAATAGTTACTTTATTAATGTACATAAGTCTATCTTTCGTATTCTGAATCTGTTCTATTGTCGTCATCCTGTATAAATTTTCTTACTATACGACAAGTATTTAAAATTGCTGCTTTTTGAATAGTCATATACAAGTTAGGTGAAAGGTTAAGAAATTTGAGGCTATTACATAAATGTTTTGGTACTATACCAGTTGCGGATATGACTATGGGTACAATATTTACTTTTTTCATCTTCCACAATCGAACTAGTTCTTCTTTTAACTCTGTATATTTGTTTATTTTTTCTGTGATTGTCTTTAATATATTATGAGAGTTAGGTACAGCTATATCAATGATGTATGCTATTTTGTTTATTTTGTCTTGAAAAGTAATATCTGGTCTATTGCAAGGAATTGTTTTATCGGTTAGAATAGCGCGATCATAGTAGATTTTGTAATTATTATTTTCGAGAACGGAATTGGGATTATATCGATAGTATGGTGTATGTGTATCGGGAATAAGATGATGTTTAGTGGCTAATTTTTGGTGAACTATTTTTGCTATTTGATTATGTCTGTGTGTGTAATCGGTTTGTGTGAGAGTCGGACATGCTCCTGTAATGTGCTGAATCGTCTCTGATTGTTTGTGACATTTTCTACATTTATCATCCGTTACAGCACTGTCTTTAATTATATATTTCCTGTAATTTTTTGTTCTAATTACTTGATCTTGAATAGCTATTAAGAAGCCCTCGGTTTCAGGAAATAATGAACCTAGCTGTAGCCATTTATTTGAAGCTTCAATATCTACATGAGCCTGTTCCAGGTCATGTAAATGCCTACCATGGAGTTCTTTTTTACGCCATACTTCTATTTTTTCCCGATCTAGCTCGTTCACTGTTTTAAATTGCACATTACGACTAAGTAAATCAAGTGGTGTATATTTATCATCTAACTCTATAATTGCGGAATGTAGTTTACTGGTTATGGATTTTGTGTGAAAAAAATCGCGCATTTCCCTAATTTGCCCTTCCCATAAAATTCTTAAATCTATTAATCCTCTACCACCTTTTGGTCTTTTAACTGTCATTCTTTCCACTGCTGACTTAGGATGTGCATAATTATATTTGGTTAGAGTTGTCCTAGTTTTTATTTCTAAACGACTTATATCTGTGCGTGTCCACTTCACAACACCAAATGTGTATGTTAAGACGGGAATGGCAAAAGTATTAATCGCTTTAAACAAATTTTTGGAATGTAGGTGTTTTTTAAATATAAGGTGTAACCGTCTAATGTATTCTGTAGTTAGTTGTTTTTTTATGTTCATATGATCTATTGTATTTGATTGATGTATACCTAAATATTTGTATGTGTCATTTGCATTAATCTGCGTGAATGAATTATCTGTTGGTGCTGCATTATAATTATTTTGCATTTTTCCTTTATATGTATGAAGTGTCTTGCATTTATCAAGTCCAAATGTCATGTTGATGTCTTTGCTAAAGCGTGTAGTTAAATTGATGAGGTTTTTAAGATGCGTTTTAGACTTAGCAAATAGTTTAATGTCGTCCATATACAATAAATGAGTTACAGCAGTACTATTGTTCAATTTATATCCATAAGCAGTTTTATTCAAAATATTTGAAAGTGGATTCAGAGCTATGCAAAACCATAAAGGACTAAGAGAATCTCCCTGAAAAATCCCGTTCTCAATAGGTATTTCTTCTGTAGTTATTGTTGCGTTCCCTAAAGATAAATGTAACGTGGTTCTCCAGTTTTTTATAGCATTTCTTAAAAATGACACTATATAAGGATGAATTTTATAAATTTCTAATACTCTAATTAACCAACTATGGGGCACACTATCGAAAGCCTTCTTGTAATCTATATATGAAATATGTAGATTTCTTTTCTTTACTTGGGCATGTTTTAAAATCGTTGAATCTATTATTAGCTGTTCTTTACATCCTTTATGATTGGGCCTACATCCCTTTTGCTCTTCTGATAGAATATTATAATGTGTAAAATGTTGATTTATTTTTTGTGTTATACATGAAGTTATGATTTTGTATATGGTTGGCAAACATGTAATAGGACGATACTGTGAAGGGTCAGAAGTGTTTTCGCTTTTAGGAAGCATATAAGTAATCCCTTTAGTAAAAAATTTAGGCAACTCTTGTGAACCGTTAATAATATCCGTTATTAATCTTGCTAGAATATCATGAAATATGTGCAATTTTTTAAACCAAAAACAATGTAAATTATCTATTCCTGCCGCTTTCCAATTTTTCATTTTTTTAATTACTATCTCAATATCTTCCTTGGTCAAATTTACGGGTTCCATTCCTTTAACATTGTTCCATCTGTTTACTTCCTCATCAATCCAGTCTGCTTTATCATTGTAATCATCCCGTTTTTTCCATAAATCCATCCAATAATTAGTGAGTTTAGTTTTTTCTGGAAGCTTATTATTATTTGAGCCTTGACCATTATTTAGTGACCTATAAAATCTTTTTTCGTTACTTATGAATAGCCTATTATCTTGTTTTCTTTGTGACGCTTTCTTGTATCTAGCAAGTCGTTGTGATTTAAGTGCTAATTTCTGTTTCAAAGTATCTAAAAATTCTTCAGGGCTGTTGTTAACTTTTTCGTGTTTTGAGTGGACTCTTATTCTATTAAAAATTTCTTCTACCTTCTGTACTACTTTTCTGGACCGATTATTATTAATGTACTGCGTTACTCTACCGATATCAGCTCTTAAATTTTTTATGTCATTTTCAATTCTGACTTGCCAAGCTGGTTTTTGAGGCTTTTTACGTGTTTCAGTTAAATTAGTGTTCTGATGAGAAATTTTATATCCTAAGTTTTCTGAAATAACAAGTGCGGAGCAATAAATTAGAGTGTGAATATGAATTATATCACAGTCAAGGGAGTAAAATTTTCCAAGAATTTCTTTATTAAATAGATCTAAATAGCTATAAAGTTTTTTATTTTCCTTTAATTTTGGTAATTTGGGTCGGAATGTAGGGTCAGTACCGTTATATTTAGCAATAGCAGTTTCCAATTGATTTATTAATTCTTGTGTATTTAGCGTATTATGTATTGTGTTCTGCTCATATTCGCATTCTGGAGTTAAGTTTATTAATGTGATATTTGGTGTTCCTGTTTGAGTTGATGCATGAGAGTGCTGTGTAGAGTCAGCTATTTGTGTATGTCGCCATGACTGTGAAGGAGTTGTTTCAATTATTTCTAGTCTATCTAGAGTATTATCTGGCATTGGTGTATGTATAAGTGAATGAGTGGTTTGTGTGTGTGAATTTTCGTTATTTTCTTTTTCTAATTGCTCAGCTATTTCTCTTTTCAAATTATTGATAGTTTCATCAGTGAAATATTTATTTCTAATAATTACTCGTCTTTGGTCGGCAATTCTTTGTGCGGTAACATTTATATGTGGATATTTTAAAATGAATTCGTCATGAAGTCTAGTACAGTACATGGTTTTATCGGTTTCTAATTTTGTGATGTAATAATATGTACGCATGATAAATAGGTTCATATCATCACTCCATTTCATGCGTACTTTGGGTTTCCCAGCCTTGGTGGTCGTAGGTTGAATGGCAAATGCCTCCTGCGAAACAATCTCAGCTGGTTCAGACTGAGCCGTAGCTCGTCTCCTACTCCTACTACTACTGTTGGCGGCTGTAGCATCTGAGGACCTTACCCCATCCCCCCTGTCCCCGACTCCCATACAGCCGCTGTTCTGAGAGTCACTGGCTAGCATACTGTCACGCCCGTGGCCAGCTACAGACGTGCCCCGACGATCACCCTCGGGAAGCGGCCCTATACGTATTCCATTTAATCTATTCTCCATATTGATGGGTTACCAGTACCATGTTAGCCGTGCCAGTAATGATATATCACGTGTTATTATTATTATTATTATTTTTATTATTTACATATTATATTTAGCTTACGAATCATTAATTATTTAATTTATAATTTTATTTATTTACAATCATTTTTATTTGTCTTATTTATTTCTAAAAAGTGCGATACTTTTTGCTACTATTTCACAGAATTCAATGAAGTATTTTTGATCCATTTTTTCTGTGATAAATGATGTTAAACTATCTATTGTTACTCGTTTCCCGGTTAATTGTTCAAGTTCTGATCGTTTCTTTATAAATTTCGGACTGGTTCACAGTCGCATTCCGGATTTCCTTTGCATTTATACTTGAGCAGGTACGGCAAAACCTCCAACACCTGTCGTAACATCCGGGAAGAACAATTTCGTTGTCTTTGCCTTAGCCTTTTCACTTTGTGTGTATCTATCGTTCCAAATTTGTAGTCTCCTTCTTATCTGTTCTTTTATATAACAAATTGGACTTTTATCATAAACTGGTGCTGTTTTCTTGTATTTTGCCGCTTTCTTTGCCAATTCATCTGCTCTTTCATTCCCTCGAACTCCTATATGTGCTTTTATCCAGAATAATCGAACTGTTTTGCCATTTTCTTTCATCTGTTTAATATTTTCCTTAATTTCATATGCTAGTGGATTTTTTGTATTATTATTGCAAAGGAGTTCGAGGGCTGACCTCGAATCACTCAGGACGTTTATCTCACGTTCTGGTAGTGTGTTGGCAGTTTTAGTTGCCTGGTACAACGCATACATTTCTGCTTGGAAGACTGTACAGTAGTCAGACAACTTATATTTTTTCGCAATTATTTCTCTATCGTCATTCCAGCAAGATATTGATGCGCCCACCTTACCCTCTATTTTGCTGCCATCAGTGTAGATAAACATTCCTTGGATGTTATGTTTTTGTATTGAGTCATTTTCGAGGTCATAAAGGCATTCAAATTTGACTTCTAATTCCTGAGCCGGGTGTGGAGTTTTGAGGAAACTCACCTTCCCTTCCACTTCGTAGTCTTCCAAACTTTCCAACAGCTTTCCATGCTTAGCTTCATAAAACCTCGTTGCTTCGATCACACGTAGATCCAGAGGCAATAGACCCGTCAGAGCCAATGCCCCATGTAGTGATACTGTTCTATATGCTTTACAGATTTTAAGTGCAAAGCCTCTCTGCACACTACCCAGCATCTTCTGCATAGTTATTTTATTGACTGCTGGTGCCCACGCACTGGCTGCATACAGTACCACAGGTTCCACTACTGCTGTATAAATACACCTTATTACTTCGGAATGGAGGCCCCAGCTGAATTTAGCGGCTCTAGATAATTGCTTGTAAATGTTTTGCACTTTTTTACATGTGTTTGCTACGTGAGTGTTAAATGTTAATTTATCATTTATTGTAAGTCCTATAGTCCATTGAAATGTTACATTTTTTAGGCCTTACCTTGCGTTTTTTAGAGGACGTAATTTTATTTTTTTAATGTGTAGGGGGGGTCAGTGTAAAGCTAAAAACAAGTTTATTGGGTCGCCACCCTTGTCCCATGGCCGCCATCTTGAAAATAGGGGTTGAAATGGTTTTTACGATATATCTCTTAAACTATTTATTTGATAAAAAAAAATGTAGACATTTTTTGTTGCAAATTAAATTCTCTACAACTTTGGTCCAGTAACTTTTTGTCGTAGAACTATAAATAAAAAAGTTATAAGCAAAAATGTTCAGAAATTCGAGAAAAAAATATATTTTTCAATGTAACTTTTTTTTTATAATTTTACGAAAAAATTACATCAGACCATTTTTATAGATCGTTTTTTGAGGAACAACTTTTATAAACAACATTTTTTCATTAAGTCAATAGCTAAGGTTTTACAGCGCTCCGAAGTGAGTACCTACTATTTTTCAGTATTCTTAACTATACCTATATTATACGTGTGTATTAATAATGTGTCATCAGTTATTGTTTTTTTTTATTTTGTTATTATAATTTTTTTAATTACATAAACATTTTTTACATAACTAAATTCTTACGCCTAATATGTCTTTCAAATTTTTTTATTGTTGTACTTTGCTCCTGAATCTTTTTCTCAAGAATTTCATTTTTTATTTCTAAATGTTTGAATTTCTCATTAATGTTACTGTTGATTGTATTTTTAATATCTTCTTTCATATCTATTATTTCGGATTTTTGCTGTCTTAATTCTTCTTGCATGTTTTCTAATAGTTTCTTTATGTCCTCCATCTTAAATGTAAATTGTACCCTCTATTATGATTATATAGTAATTTTTGCTGAGTCAGATTTTAAGGTTATATATTTTGTTATGGGTATAAACTTTCACTCCACTTCACTAATTATTTAGTTTAATTGATATCACACACAGAAAAGATTGATATGCATTATTATTTAATAGTAATTAGTTTCGATTTAAATCTGACACACATCGGTCACTGTCCATTTTGCTTTTGTTCGTATACTTTTTAAATATTACTATTCTTCACAACATCCAGACTTGTCTGTACATTTTTCGGCGTATTGCTAATTAATTTATACTATATAATTAAAAAATACTACTATTATAATTTTTATCTTTGTTTTAAATACGGACAAGTTGTACTCAGTTCACAGTGTTGCCACCTCTCCAAATATAAAGAACCATGGACTATAATCCAAGTCTACTCACCTACAGAACCTGTAAATAAAGACAAAGAAAAGGACGTCGAGAAATTTTTCAATTAAAAATAAAATTACTTACGCTTATACCGAGTTCATCCGCTATATCGGTGATGGAAACTTTTTCTCTGTATAAATTTATTATTCTATGCTTTATTTGTTCAGTCAAGTGGTATAGAGGCATGTTTTCATTTATAGTTTAGTAACCAATAATTATTTTAATATTCACGTTTTATTTGCAACAATGACACTAAAAATATCTGACTTATCAGATAATGGTTATATCTATGATATTTCAAGATTTTCAAGTATCTATGACATTTCAAGTATTCACTCAAAAGAGTTTGCATACTACCTTTGAGAGCTTTGTTTGCTAATATATATAATAATTTTGAACACCCTGACTGCTCATATAAATATGAAACAATGAGTAGTAAGATAATTTGAACACCTTAGGTGCTTGCAACAATATGATGATTCGAACTGCGTATATCAAATTGCTTTTATGTTTTTCAGATCATTTTGACTACTCTAGACGCTCATATCAATTTGACGCTGATTGTACTATAAGTCCTTTAATAGTTATTGTATCGTTTTTATATAAAACATTCAGGTAACCTTTCTTCTTGGCTATAAGAGTTTGCCCATTTGCTATTTTCTATTAATTTCTTCATCTAGAGTTTCTATGTCTGTCATGTATCTCTCATATTTTTCTTGAATAAAATGGTGCGTTGCTCCCGAGTTGACAATCAAAATTATGTTGTTATCCTCACTCACTTCAGTTTTTGTGGTCAGTGCGACAAATAATGAATTACTTTGGGCGATATTTGCTGACCTTCTTTACCACATTTAAACATGTCAGCATGCATGTATCTACACTTGTATGCGGTGTTGTTGGTTTTCCTTTTACTTTAAGTTCTGCGTCTAGAAGTCTTGACTTTATAAAATCTAGATTCAAATCCTTATCAATCATGATTTCTAAAGTGGTTATTACTGTTTCATATTCGTCCGGTAGTGTCAGCAATAGATGCGCAACTTTGTCACTCTCTTCCATTTTGCATCCTGCTCCTTCTAATTCCGCCACCAGCATATCAAACTTGAGAAAATGTTGATCCATGTCATCTTCATCCTTTTTCTTCAGAGATAATATTTGTTTCTTTAGATGAAGCTTGTTGCACACGCTTTTCCTCTCAAATATATTTTCTAACTGGAGTATCATGTCTTCCGCTGTATTACACTTCTTTACAATTTCTAGATATTTGTCGCTAATGTTGTTTACTATAAGACTTTTTGCCTTTGTATCATCTGCCTTTATGTCTTAAGTTTTTCTCGTCTAGCATTACGTAGTCTAAATTTCCAGTTGCTGAAGTTGGTTCTTTCGTCCAATATTACTTATTTCACGACTTAATTAGTAATTGTGTTATTTCACTAGGTACTTACTCGCTTAATTGCTTCGCAACTATTATTTTTTATCTACTTTATTACCACAGGGAACTACGCTCTGCTGTAAAATTGTATGCTTTAGACTATACATTTATACTATAGGAATTTGGGGAGCAAATAAAATACGCCATTATTGCGCCGCACGCTGCAGACTAAAGACAATTTATTACGTTCAGTACCACAGACTATAATATTCCCAACATTTTGGAATAACCAATACAATTTTCGGTTCATTTGACAATACCTATGCTAATAATAGAATGATCGGTAGTATCATCATTACATTTGATAGTTAATTTATTAATATTGGATTGTACATAAATCAATCTATTATTTTTTAATTTATGCCAAATATCGATTTGGCCGAATAAGAACTTAGCATTACATTCAGGAGGTAAGGAAATAACTACTTCTGTTAATAATTTCGATTCACTATATTCAATATCAGCTTCATCAATTAACGACGCAAAAATAGTTTGATACGTCTCATTTTTTTTATATTTTAAATGTTTTGACCTTTCCTTTATTATAAAACGCCGCAGTGTAATTACAACCTGTGAATGCATGATAAGCAGGTAGACTTTTATATACTATTTTGGGTCCTAACTTTAATGCCTAATCGATGCAATTAATGCAATCGAGGTGGTTCGATTGTTTCTTAGCGGCTGAAGTAGCTAGAAAAATTGTAGACTCTGACAGTTTGTGCATATTTCCGAGTAAAAAGTATGAGAACATCAGTATCAAAAGCTTTTATTAGAATTCTGGAGCCGGATGTTACTTTATGAGCGTGAAACATAATCCTCGTATCCTCTTCATGATAGCATATATAATCAACTTCTTTAGATTTTTTTAATACAATTTTCCTTGGTAATTTATTGTATTGTATTGTATATGTATTATTATTCAAAGCCATAACAGCCTCAGGCAACCAAGCCATAATAGTCAGTTAAATTGCAGTGTCGGTATATTTGCAAGTCATCAGCATACAGATGGTAGGGAGAAAAGATAACGTGAGAGATATTATTTATAATATTATAGAGAAAAGTAGAGGGGAAAGTACGCCGCCTTGGATGTACCTTTTGTCACTTTAAGACTAGAATTAATAAATTTATTTATATCAAAATAAAAGAATGCGTCACTATGACGGTGAGTTGTATTGTATATAGTCATGTTAAGGCTATATATATGTTTATTTTGTTCATCCGTAAGGAAAGAGGAATATGGGAAAGAGCAAATTATAAATTTACATTTACTTTTATTGTGTAAATAAAGCAGATTATCTTTACCATTTATGACCTCCTGTTTCCTTACAGACAAACTATCTCCATGGAGTAGTACTATAGTACTATTTGGACATAATTCCATTGAGCAAATTTTCTTGATATTGTGCTGGAAACTGGCACCAGGTGTACATATATTTTGCACATTATTCATATGCTTTGCTAATTTTTTTTCTTATTCTAATATACTAAAACTAACTTATACTAATTTATTTTATTCATATAATTTTAGATCTTAACCATTAGGTTAATATTTATGGAATACAATGCATATGCTAACCTTAATGACTATAATGATCACTATTGCAACAATTATGTAATATGAGTAGCTACCAAAAGACCATATATTATTGAAAAATCTGGTAATTATATTGTCATTAGGAAATACTGCATGATTGTTTCTGATGAGTTCAAATTTAGTTTCATGTAAAGTGACCCGTGGTTCCTCAGTGGAGATCACCACTGCAGCTTTCTCACCATCTATTAAACAAGATAATCTCTTCCGCATTGCCATTGGAAAAGACAGATTTTTCTCAAAATGTCCAATATCTCCACAATTAAATTTCTCCCTATATGAGTTGCAGGATAAAGTGAAAGAACCAGAAGATTTGCATTCATAAGTTATTCTAGCCCCATTTACCTTGAATCCTGTTCCAGTTATCCTAATGTTTTTCACCATGACATGCTCTGGTTCTGTTATTGATATTTCAGAATCAGTCTTTATTAAAATGTGAACTTCTTTGGTTGCAAACTCTGGATATAAAGTCTTGAAATCAAAAGCCTCCCGCTTGAATAGTGGTTTCATGTTTTCTTATCTTAAATCAGGGTTATGATATATTATTGTTTCATCCTGTTGAACCAGCAGTGAATCTTTGTCATAATGACATGAACTTGTCATCTCTAGTGCATCTCTAGCTGTTGGGCATTGGATGGCTCCAATCTTAAATGCATTTAGTTCTTCTGGTTCATTAATTGGAATCTTATATATATTTTCATCACATTGAACAAATTTATTGTATTCATTAGATAGTTCATGATATTCGGATTTTATTTCTAGATTGGTATCAATATATGTCCAGGTCTTATAAATCTCCTTCTCTTGAGAATCAATATTTCTATCAATTATTACTTTTATGTGATCCTCTATACTATTACAATACATGGCTCTGCAATATCTCTTCGATTTGTTCTTTAAGAAGATTCTACCACACATGGGATGAATGATGTCTAAACATCCTGACCAACCACTCAATCGATGAAATCTTAATTCTCCTGGTTGCTGATCCTCTTTAAAATGGCCTGATGTTCTGTCACATGTACCAGCCATGGGGCACCTCCATGTAACTTCACCATCCACTTCAGCTAATGGAATATAATATAGAATATCCTCATTACATTCAACTTTACTTTGAGTTAAAGTTATCTTGTATCTATCTCCTCTTATTGAGAAGCATGCAGTTGATCCAATATCATCTAGAATAACTGTTGACAGATAAAATTTAGATGTGTTATTATTTTTACTCAAGCTTGAAACTGAAGAGAAAACAGAAGAGCAGCCATGAACAATTGAGATGCAACAAAATACAAAAAGAAATGATAGCTTCTTTAAAGTTTAAACCCTTCTCTTTGTTTTATTTGGTGCTATAGAGTTACTATAAACTCTATTTACACCATTCCTATTAACCATTCTTACATTATGTCTTAATTCCCTTTTATCAACTTTTAGTTGCAATTTTGTGCAAATGAATATAAATGGCCACATTAGGCAAGAAACAAAAGTTGTCAAGATCAGAATCAAAAGCACAAGCTCTGTTGGCTTCAGGCAAACCATATGTATCAGCCTCTTATACATAGTATCAAAAAAATCACATTCATCCATGTAATAACACTTTAGCCTATAAACCCCATTTATGGTTAATTCATTACCCTGTTTATAATTTATGTAATATACATCTTTTATCCTTTCACATAGCTCCTGGCATATAACATTCTCACCTTTCACATAGAGCTTCCAACCAAAACATTTATGGGTATTACATAAACTAATACTATCATAGCCTTCAATTGATGGAGTGAGTTTATTTTCAACTATTTTGTATCGTGTAGCATTCATTTCACAGTCTATGTCATTATAGGAAAATGACACATTATTACAGGAGGTCACATGATCAGAATATATAATTATATCAGTCTGGTTTGTACATAAGTTACTATTATCTTCTTCAGGGATAGTTGTATAAGCTTTACAAAAATAAATGAGTAGGTCTTTTACCTACTATTGGATTCCTCATGATTTCCATTTTATGTTATCTGACTTTGTGTACCGGAAATTTTTACATATACATACATATAAACATATATACATACATATAAACATGTATACATACATATTATATATACATACGAGTAAATACATATATAATAAAATACAACCACCAAACTTAGTAGAAAATAAGTAATTTATTAAAGAATAGTACTACCAAAACTAAATTATTAGGCAACAAGGAATTAAATTGTATAGTAATGTTCTTTAAGACGCTTTTTAAAAATTGATAATGATTTTGCAAACCTTACATTTCGTGGCAGGGAGTTCCATAGTCGAGAGGCCATAATATTAAAGGAGTTGCTGTAATAGGAAGAAGAGTGGGAAGGGATTTTTAGGATTAGGTTTTGATCAGAACACAGATGACGGGAATGGGAATTACCAAGGAATTCGAAACGCCCGGCCCTTTAAGATACTGTGGAGTGGATGGATCAAACAGAATACAGTAAAGAAGATGTAGAATATGAGTATTTCTGCGAAGACGGATAGGGAGCTACTTGAGCTTTTCACGAAATTCAGAGACATGGTCATATTTACGCAAGCCAAATATGAACCGGATACAGAAATTTTGAAGACGCTCAAGCTTTGTTAATTGCTCCTCTGTAATATCGCTCCTCCCACCGAATAATATCGTTATCGATAAATTCAAATTTTACAGGAGAAATAAAGCAGTGTTTTTTTACGATTATGTTAAAGATTGTCCAACGTAAGAGGATGATTTTTACATCAAATGAAAACTAATTTTTCATAGAATTATTCTAAATAAACTTATTTATTTTATATATTCTTGAAATTAAATTATTAAAGAAAACATTTTATACTGGAAACACTAGACAAAACATTTTTTTGCAAAAACACATTACGATATTATTCGTGTAAAAACAAAAGGACAGCGTGAACAATATTAGCATTCCACAATATTATTCGTTAAAGAGAGACTACCAACCATAAAAGATAACAAATTATTGCTGGGTTTTTCGCCGATATAATGCATCATATATATTAAAGTATTATTTTAATAGCATTTTAGTCTTTACTTGTCTATAAAGTAATATCAATTACTTGAAATATAAATCTCAATAAAACTATGGCTCTGTGATGAAAGAAAATCGTTTATTACGTCTTATTGTTAATGGAATGACAATAAATTTTATTGTTAAATTAAAAAATAACTAATTTGACCATTAAAATTATTGTTATCTGTAAATTGTAATGAACATTGATTCAATAGTACCTAATTTACTGTCCGTCATCATTATCACCATCAGAATCCGAAAATTGTTCTTGGTTGCCATCACAGCTTCGAAGCGAATTATAAAATGAATGATAGTGAGCTGGTATGGCTTCTGTTCTGCATAAGCTGAGTAAATCTGCTAGCAGAGCTTTGCTGATAGCAATTAGTTCAGAATATGCTTGTTTTAGCTGAAAACCGGTCTCTTCAACATTAGCCGTTCTTTTGCCTCTTCTTGACCTATTGATAAGACTTTCCGTGTTAAACTCAAAGTATTGATCATCATAATTATACTTAAACTGAACTATATTGGGATTGGAATTTGAGACCTGAACTTCTATTATTTTAGTCCATGCGATTTTATTGTTTGAGTATCTGTAGTCCAGTTTTTACCAGCGATGAGGTCTTTAATATCAAAAAAACAGTTTGCTCCATTTCTATTAAATTATATTTATCTCCAGTAATTTTGGCATTCATTATAACACTGTAAACTTGATCCGGGGTATACAATACTTTATTTTTCATAGCTCGTTCAATCAACGAATGCATACTATCCCCTTCATTTTTACTGTGACCCGTTTCAAAGAAACGGTGAGTTATTGCTTCTAAATAACCTTTTTTTATAGCATATTGATATAGTGCAAAAACATAACGGTTTTTGTTCTGGCCCGCGCAACCATCCGAATAAAATGATATGTTTTTAATTCCTCGTTGTCCTTCCTTATTTATGAACTTTAGTAAGCAGCTTCCTATTTCAATAGAGCCTCTTTTAGCAATTGAAAGGTGCCACACATAGCAATGTCCAGATTTATTCAAAGCATTATATACAGTAAAATTATAAATAGGGTATTTCCTTTTATAATGGAAAATTCCAACTTGTGATTAAGGCACATTTAGAACTTTCTCTAAATCAAAAATAGCTATTGTCGTTACATTCTTGTCTGCTGTCGCTTTTTCTTGTTCTTTTAGTTGTCGTACTTTAGTCTTTCGTATTAAATGCTGTTGATATTTTTCTTCCAATGTAGCTTTTTTATTTTCATCAGCTTGCTCAAACAAAGAGCACGTTCCGCATAAATCTTTCTTAGGTTTGAAAAATGTGTAATTATATTGAGTATTAAATACTGATTCGTATTAGCGTTTTGATGCTAATTGTTCATGTGTATACTCTTGATTAGGAAACCATAGGGTGTACAGTCGATACATTTTGGAAATGTTTAGTTGTTCAGATAAATATTGGCGCTTGGATCTTTTGCGTGTATAATGAGATTCAACAGACGGAAATAGCTCAATATGTGTCATTATACTTTTTTTTGTAGCAGCGGACATCCTATGAGGCCTGTTGTAATGAGTTCCTCTGTTGTCTATTAAGCTCTCGTCCTGCTTAATTTTCTCCAGAGCTGTAAAAACTACCTGTTCTGAAATTCGCAGAGTATTCAAAAAGAATACTTTAAGCAAGCATAATGTCTATATCAACAGTACTAAAGGCATTGCTGAAATCCAACAATGTAAGCACTGTGACTTGCTGCGTATCCATACCCATCCGAATGTCATTAGTAATCTTAGCGAATGCAGTAGTCGTACTATGCCCAGGACGATAGCCAGATTGCAGAGGATTATAAAGATTATTATTAGAAAGGAATTGAGTGTGTTGCTGGTGTATGAGACGTTCGAGAACTTTGGACAAGAATGGGAGAATTGAGATCGGACGATAGTCATTAAATGTTACTGGATTAGTTTTCTTTGGTAGAGGCAAAATTTGAGCGACTTTCCACGACGAAGGAAATTGGCTGTACTCTAAAGAGTAATTAAAAATTGAAGTAATAATAGGAGATATTATGTCAAGGATAGGAATAATCATTTTACGACTAATGCAATCAGCCCCGACTGCGTCAGAACAGATGGCCTGGATATTCTTCTTAACATAACTTTCTGTAAATTGACTAAAGACTAAGCTTGGGATGTTAGGATATGTAGATGAAGCTGAAATTTGATTAATGGTTCTTAGTTTGGTTGCCTTGTCAATAGCACTAGAAGAAGAGAAGTGCGTATTAAGCGCATTTAAATCGAGATTTTGAGAATTCGCACTGTGCCGAGCTTTTCCTACTCCTAAAGACTTAAGAAATTTCCATACTTTGGATGGGTAATTTTCCTCAACCACGGAATTATGAAAATGGCGTCGTTGACGATAGTCACCGTGTAATATAGGCAGATTGTTACATTTACTGAGAGACTGAATAATATTTCATATAAATAAGGATCAGTTAGTGTTCGCGCACTTGGCAACCCCGATTATTAGTGACGTGTTTTTTAATCTGTGCTTTTGTGTTCTATGGTGCCTCAAACGGAAATGACTTTATTTTATATCTATAATCTATGGACTCAAGCCACGGCCCACGCCGAGTAATATCTAATTTGTATTTTTTCTAAAAACTATAAAACTGTACAATCTAGTATTAATAAATTTGTTTTCGTCGCTTCCAATCTTGTTTTAATTATAAACAAATTGGCGACCGTGGCAGGACAATAAAGTTCCTACATACAAATAGTTTTGGGCCGACCACGTGCCGGTCAATGTATAGCATCGCAGCACCCGGGCCCAAGAAGCGACTTCGAAGAAACCATTCGCATTCAATCTACTGTCTATCCATCAAAAGGAGTTACACGGGCAAGCAGCAGCATTGTGGACGTGAATCCACAACACTTCATCAGCCGATCAATCAGCTAAGTGTCCCTGCCTTTCCCACTACATTTCTAATCAAATCCTATTTAACTCCCAAGTGTAGACTCCATCCTGTGTGTGCAGTGACAACTATTAACAGGTGCCTAACTTCTCTAGAAAAATTTTCACAAATTTATATAACAAAATATTCAAGTAATTTTACTTAAACTACATAAACAAAATTTCAACTATCATAAGCACATTAAACATCTATAATGAGCAATTATATTAAATATTAGATTAATAATGAAACATATAGATATAATATAATCATAAGGCATCTATTATAATTTACATCTAAAAACAACAATAAAGATACAGTATTTACATTAACATAATATATCTAAAATATCTAATCTAATAATATATCTAAAAACAAGAATAAATATAATTACAGTGTTTGTTAAATTTACATAATATTGCTGTATTTTCTTTTGTATTGTATTTCATTGTCAGAAGTCCACAGCTAGTATTATTATATTGAATTATTATATTGAATTTATGTAGCTCAATCTACAATTATCAATTTCAGACAACAAAGCTGGCTTGATACTTTCTGTCCATTCTCCTTGCTTAAGTGGCTCGGGTAAGGCTACCTGAGTATATAAGAATACAACATTTCCTGGGCAGTGAAGTAAGACTATTTATTCTATTTTTTTATTTTTATTTTAGTTTTGATATAATGGAATCATGTCTGAGGTTAAATTGAGAGAGCTCATTGTAAAACGTAGTTCAATTAAAGGACGCTTAACAAAATTCAAAAATTTTATTAATCAATATAAGTCACTAAAATTAATAGACGAGATAGAACTAACAAAATTAAATATCCAGCTAGGTAAAATTGAAAGTTTAGGTAGGATCTTTGAAGAAATACAAGGTCAGATAGAGGTTTTGAATTCATCAGAGATAGATCAAGAGCTTGAGGAGCGTGACTCTATTGAGCTAGAATTTGCTACTTTAATTGCTACAGCTCAACAATTTCAAAATACTTATAATCAGGCTAACAATTCTAATTCTAAAGTAGACGTTGACGGTTCCTCTCATTGTTGCCATGAACAGACTGGTATAGGTTTCAGGCCCCCAACACTGCAGATAGGAAAATTTAATGGGAGCTATAACAAGTGGCTTGAATTTAGAGATCTATATTGTTCACTTGTCCATGACAACAAACATATACCGGCTCCGATCAAGTTTTGCTATTTGAACTCTTATCTGGAAGGTGAGGCCTCACGAGTAATTAGTAACCTCGAAGCCACTGAGGCCAATTACAGTAAAGCTTGGGACTTGCTGTGCGAGCGTTATGACAACAAACGTTTGCTAATTAAAGGTCATTTAAATTTATTACTAAATTTTGATATTAAGTTAAGTGAATCTGACAAGGTTAATAAAAATTTGCGTGCACTATCAAGCCTTGGTGAGTCCACTACATACTGGGACACTTTGATTATACATATAGTTTCTTCAAAACTTGCAAGTCAAACTAGTATGAAGTACTGGCATACTTAAAACTTACAACCATCCACGGTCAAGCGGTAGTACTAATAGTGAATTGAATAACTATAACAAGAAGAAGCGGGCTCAGGCCAATGTTTTTGCAGCTAGAATATCTAAGTTTACTGAGACTGTTAAGGGCCCCACGCCTACATGTGAGGTCTGTAAAGGCACACACCGAATTTATGACTGCGAGAATTTTAAAAATAAAACTATTGAAGAACGGCAGGCGCTAGCAAGTAGTTTAAAGCTTTGCCGCAACTGCCTTCGAAAGGGTCATGATGTATATTACTGTCGCGCGAGATCTTGTCGCAAATGTAAAAAGCAACATAATTCCTTAATTTGCAGCAATGGTAAAAAATTAGCCCCTCAGGATAATGCTGCACCTGCAACAGTCTTGTCTCCTCCTGCAGCAGAGCTCACTGTTAACGTAGCTAGAGACAATGTTAATAAGGTTACGCTTCTGTCCACAGCCTTGGTCGAGGCGGTCAATCCAGTTAATAATAAGTCTGAAATCGTGCGCGTTTTATTAGACTGCGGCGCGGAATCAAGCCTCATATCAAAAAGTTTGCAAGATAGATTAGATTTACAGCCAACTCCTGTGGAGCCAATTAACTTAATAGGAATAGGCAATGCAACTTCTCACTGTACAAACGAAGTTTGTTCGTTCTATTTGAAATCTTTGCACAGTGACTATGTAGCGAAGTTGACATGTCCGGTATTGCCGGAACTTACAGGTGATATCCCAAGGTTATCAATCAATACAAACAATCTCAAAATTCCTCCTGACGTTCAGTTGGCCGATTCAAATTTTTAAGTCGTCACCAATCGACGTACTAATCGGCGCCGATCTATTTTGGCACATCGTAGGATGCGAGCGTCAATCTTTAGGTTCGAACAAACCTTATCTAATCAGTTCAGAGTTCGGCTGGATTCTTTCTGGTCCTATCTATGTAGGAACTCGCTCCTCTAATTTTAATTGCAATGTCCATATTCTAAGCCCTCAAGCAGACAATCTCGACAAGTTGCTTATTCGATTTTGGGAGCTGGAAGAGACTTCACCAAAGAAATTATTAAGCCCCGACGAAAAGGCTTGTGAGGAACACTTCCAGGCTCATACGACTCGGGATTCCGCAGGCAGATTTTGCGTGCGCCTGCCTCTCAAGGACTCACCTGACTGCTTGGGAAATTCGTACATCACTGCCAGGAAAAGATTTTTAAACCTGGAAAGGCGTTTTAGGGTACAACCCGAGCTCAAGGCTCAATACATTAAATTCATTAACGAATATATCATGTTAGGGCACTGCACTGTCTTAAGCGGACCACGAGTGCAACCTTCTTATTTCTTGTGTCATCACGCTGTGATTAAGGAACAAAGCGAGTCAACAAAACTTAGAGTAGTGTTAGACGCATCGTGTTCTACCTCGACCGGTGTTTCAATCAACTACATACAATATATTGGCCCCACGATTCAAGACACGCTGTTCTCCATTTTGCTACGTTTCCGTCAATACCGATACGTCTTGACAGGAGACATTGAAAAGATGTTCCGCCAAATACAGGTCCACGAGAATGACCGCAACTTCCAGCTAATTCTTTGGAGAAACGACGAGCATAGTCCCCTGCAGATCTTGAGACTCAATACGGTAACTTACGGTTTCGCAAGCGCTAGCTACCTAAGCACTAAATGCTTATGGCGCTTGGGTGAAAAATGTGAGGACGATCTCATATAGACAATCATCCAGCACGACTTTTATATGGACGATCTGCTGACGGGAGCCGACTCCATATCGAATTTGCGTCATATTTTTGATGCAGTCGTATCCGTTTTACGCTCAGGTTGTTTTCCGCTGCGAAAGTTCAAATCTAACGTGCCTTCAATTTTCGACAGTGCTTTGATAGACCCACAAGAAAATTTAACGCTAAGTGAATCTACTAGCATTTTAGGGTTGCAGTGGAAACCTTCCACTGACACTTTGAATATTGTGGTAAGCATTCCACAGCATACAGAAGATTATATAACTAAACGGTTGATACTTTCACATTCATTTAAAATATTCGACCCCCTAGGCCTTATCAGCCCTTGTACAATTCGTCCTAAGGTACTCATGCAGGAATTATGGCGTCGTAGCATTGGCTGGGACGAAGCAGTACCTTGTGACTTACAGCAAACATGGGATGAGTTAAAACAGGACCTGAGCAAGTTGGAGTTCGTTCAGGTTCCCAGGTTAGCCCTTTGAAACTCATCTGTTAGCCTGGAGCTTCACTCCTTTTGTGATGCATCTGCTACAGCACATGGTTGTTGCCTTTATATGCGGTCCGTCAATGATGATGGACAAGTTGTGGTCAGATTGCTTTGCGCCAAATCTAGGGTCAATCCCAGCAAGCCGATTACGATTCCTCGATTGGAATTGCTAGGAGCTTTACTCGCTGCTCGGCTGTGCAAATCCGTTCTCGAGTCCCTTCGATGCAAGATTTCTCGTTGTGTCCATTGGAGTGACTCTAGCGTAGTCCTGGGCTGGTTACGCACTAATCCTAGCAAACTAAAAACATTTGTTGCTAACCGAGTCGTGGAAATTTGCGAGACTACTACACCAGCAAATTGGCGCCATGTGCCTACAGCCTGCAACCCCGCGGATTTGATTTCTCGAAGCACCAGGGCTAGCAACCTTCTGGATTCTCATCTATGGTGGTCAGGTCCAGAATTCTTAACTAAGGCAGAATCTTTCTGGCCGGTTATGGGGGAGCAGGTCGAAAGTGAGCTTCCTGAAATAAAAGTTCATTCGGTTCAAATCTCTGAGAGTTTTATTGTTTTCGAAAGGTTTTCTAATTTAATGAGGTTGAAACGTGCGTTTGCCTTTGTTTTGCGTTTTGTACACAATATTAAAAACCCTCAAACTAAACGAGTCGGGCCTTTAACGGTCGAAGAATTAAGACAATCTTTTACGCAGCTTAGTAAATTCGCTCAGCTTCAATCATTCTCAAACGAATATCGCGCTTTGGCTAACAGCCGTGACATTTCAGCTCAAAGCAATCTCAAATCCCTCAGTCCTTTTTTGGATAAAGATGGCATCATGCGTGTTGGTGGTAGGCTGGAACATTCAGAATATGGCTATGACAAGAAGCATCCCGTACTACTGCATTCAAAGCACCACTTGTCAGATCTCATTTTTCGTTATGAGCACATTCGACACATGCACGCAGGTCCCCAGCTATTATTGTACACAGTACGAAATTATGTGTGGCCGTTGGGTGGTAAACAGCTAGCACGCCGTACGGTACGCAACTGTGTAAAGTGCAGACGTTTTCAAGGAAAAACAGTTACACCATTAATGGGCCAACTTCCGGCACAGCGCACTATGCCAGCATTTCCTTTCCAAACAACTGGCGTTGATTTTGCAGGCCCGTTTACTATTTTAAATCGCAAAGGTCGCGGATCAAAGACTTCCAAATGCTACTTATGTCTTTTCATTTGCTTTAGATATAAATGTGTTCATTTAGAGGCGGTAACCGAACTTTCTAAAGAATCTTTTATATTAACGTTACGTAGATTCATCGGACGCCGGGGTAAACCTCTTGAAATATATAGTGACAATGGGAGGAACTTCGTCGCTACGGCAAAGGAGCTCGCTAGCTTCTTAAAAGACGGACCAAATCTTCTATCTGACTTTTCCGCTGTCGAACAAATTAAATTTCACTTCATCCCTGCCTACGCCCCAAATTTCGGAGGCTTATGGGAAGCAGGTATCAAGTCAGCTAAGCATCATATAAAGCGCGCGCTAGGTAGCTGCAATTTAACCTACGAGGAGTTGTCCACTTTGCTCGCACAGGTGGAGGCTATTCTTAACAGCCGACCCCTGTGTCCTATATCTTCCTCTCCTGATGATCTCCAATCCCTTACCCGGGGACACTTTCTAATTGGGAGGCCATTAACATCGCAGCCAGACCCGACATTTGAGGCTGAGAAAACATGTAATCTGCAAAGTTACGCTCGAGTGGAGCAAGCCCGCCAACATTTCTGGAGACATTGGCAAAACGAATACATCAGCGAGCTACAGCAGCGGACGAAGTGGCGCACCAACAAGAGCAACACCCTACGAGTGGGGGACTTGGTCCTTCTGCAGGAAGAGAACTGCCCCCCATTGCACTGGCGGTTGGGGCGCGTAAAGCTCCTGTTCCCGGGAATTGACGGAGTGGTCAGAGTGGCGGAAGTCTCTACACAGAGGGGGGATGTACGTAGAGCTGTAACAAGGCTTTGCCCTCTGCTCTGCGAAGCAGAAAACATTCGGTAATACCCATGGGTATTCCAGCGGGGGGAGTCCTGTTCGCGCACTTGGCAACCCCGATTATTAGTGACGTGTTTTTTAATCTGTGCTTTTGTGTTCTATGGTGACTCAAACGGAAATGGCTTTATTTTATATCTATTATCTATTCTATAATCTATGGACTCAAGCCACGGCCCACGCCGAGTAATTTCTAATTTGTATTTTTTCTAAAAACTATAAAACTGTACAATCTAGTATTAATAAATTTGGTTTCGTCGCTTCCAATCTTGTTTTAATTATAAACAGTTAGTGTTTTTGCTGTCAAGAGCGTAAGTGAGATAAATAGATTTGTATGAGAAAGGAAGCTAAACACTTCTTTTTATTTTGCATTCTTTATAATTAAAATAATAATGTAAGAGGTTATAGGGTTTAATTTGATAAGACTTAATTATAAATAATGTTTAAAACATAACGCATTCATGAAATTGGCAATTAATTCTTAGTATTATGTATTTTTACAGCGAGGACAAGACATTATGAGAGAAAGTACATTTATTCTGCAAAGACTCATATAACTTAAACATTTTTGGGAAGGATAAAGAGCCCTCAAGATATTTTTTACTTGATTTTTGGCGAGTGTAGTGTGCTTCTACAGGGGAAAATGCTTTAACGTGATTTATAACACTACGAACGATATCTTCATTGATAATCTTTGGATGATTGATATGTCTACCACGCCTTATAAATCCATTTCCTTTATCGGACTTTTCTAAAGCTGTATAGACAAAATTAAAACTGATAGAAAGGGTACTCAAGAACATGGTCTTGCAAACCGGTATTTTTGTAGTTTCAATATTATCTCCTTGACTGCTTGGAAGGTAATAAGAAATAGTATGAAGACGTTTTGAATTTTCTTTATCCACGGTAATTCTTTTTTTTCAGCTCTTACAGCATACCTTGCCAAAAATTCCATTGTCTTAAGTGGTCTCCAATACTCCAAAACATAGCAAAAATTCTTTGCCGAATATCTTCTGTTAATTTCTTACTGCATTTTTTCCGATAAGTTATGGGGCAAGAAGTTTCATATTTCTCTTACCGTGCACTCTTCCATTTCTACTGACATATTCCAAACCTCTATTAATATTATATTTCCGCTCTTGATCTTTCCATTTTTTTGAAAACGTTTCTTAGCCTTCCTTTATCTTTTTTAGCTATGGAAATCTGCTTACGACTACGTTTGTCATTATTGGACGGTGAGTTTGTGATATCATTAATGTCAGATGAAGGGGTGGCGACCGCAGGACTGTCAAATAATAACTCGAAATTAACAGGTGATGGGGCAAAATAATTAATTATACGGCGACGGTACTGGAGTGATATCACAATAATTTTCAATAATAAAGTTAATCTGGATTGGCGAATTGCCCGGTGTGTTTTCTATTACTGAAGGCGATCGATCTCCATTTCGAGTTCTATTATGATCTCCATTTGATACCCAAGGCGAGGAGCAAGGAATAACTTCCGGGAATAATATGGAAGCGTTAGAAGGAATATTTTGCAATACATCCTTGCTGTCATTCAAATCAACATCATCAAGTATTGATAGCTCTTCTTCCGTAAAATTTGCATCAGGTGGCAATAGAGACCCTAAAACAAACAAAAATAATTTTAATTAAAAACAAGAAATCATATTTTTATATGAAACATTACAATAATAATTAATACATTATTTATTTAACTATGTAGTAACACGGGGTAAAGAAAAGAGGAGATCACGAAGAAAAACACTATATTTTATGAATTTGACACTTTTACAAATCAAAAATGTACTGGCTTTCATGCGAGCGACTTAAGAGAGAGGGGGGTCGTGAGGCTGGCGGCTGCTATTGGCTAGCATATGGCGTCGGCGGCAAGCGCCGTGATTGGCTAATCGCCCGGTGCGACGCACCGGGTTCGCGCGCGGCTATTTTAAATAACATGCGTGCTACAACTATTAAAAACAAATATAACAACACTCCTTCTTGCATAACTTGTCATCTTTCAAAGGACACTTCTCAATGCGATTATTGCGTACTGTACCTGTTACTAAAATATTTTTTCTTTTATTGCTGTTATAAACGGTAATCCCGTAAAAAAGTTGTCACAATAAACAGAAAATCTTATTTCTTGGTAGACATTCTGAATCTCTGCCATTAATTTTTGTACCACATAACGGCCTAACCCAGTACTGTATGTTTCATAACGACCTTGATATGGGTCGGCGTATAAGCAATAGCCTAAGCGTAGGGCCGCAATCCAGGTCTTGAAGCCAAACCTTATGGGTTTGCCTTTGATGTGCTGCTTACAGCCATGCCTACCATAATAAGGTATCATAGATTCGTCTATACTAATATCTTTTTCAATTATGGCATATTGTAAAAATTTTTTATTTAGTAAGTCAAAAAGAGGGCGAACCTTCGCCATTTTATCGTTAGCGGTAAGGTTGGTATTATCAGCGACATGGAAATAACGAAAAATTTCTTCAAATCGGTTTCGTCGCATGGATTTTGCCACCAAGATATTGTGAGTGTCTTCGTTACACTCCCAACACATCCGACGTCGCGGCAGTGGGGCGTATCCAGTCAAAATTAAAATTCTAATAAAACAATACATTTCACTATCTGAGAGAGTAAAGCCTGGGTTTCCACTTTGTACTGCATAAATAACAGAGTGACGTACAATGTGCTCAATTACTTCGTGGCTAAAAAATAATTCAAAGAAATCAAGTGGTTCTGAAGCTTCTGATAAAGTAATTACTGATCTGGGTAATGGTGCAATCCACTCCTCAATATGTTGGGTTATGTCTCGTTTCACCCATTTTCTGGCTACTTTAGATGGAGGTGGTGGAGGCTAAGCAATGGCTTGCAATGGCCGACTCTGCTTACGGATCGACAAACGCTGTGGCTGACTTGGTGTACTTGGTCCCGGAACTTCACGTTGTATTGGTGCATCATCTGGTACTGCACAGGCGCGACTACTCTCACCAGAAACTGAAGGTTGCTCCAAAGGTTCTTCTTCGTCAGACTCGCTGTAGTCTTTGGTTCTTCCATATAATGTCAGTTCAGCAGGCGCCAAAAGTTGACGACGGGATAAGTTATCAAAACTTACATTTGTTTCATCTCCCGAATCCGAATCTGACACAAGACCATCACCTGGAGGGTCAATATATATGTCAGCGCCAGTCGCTTCATCGTCTGAACCTAAATCATTGATAATATCAATGATTTCATTCGTAGTCAACTGCTTTCTCCACCTAAAAAATAAAATCAACTTTAGTACAAGTCACATCTATATATTTGCCCGAAGTATCGTTTTCGAAACACTAAAGTTATAACAACATTTTAGCTACTTATAAATTAGTGATTACTCATTATAAGTACACGAATAAGTTAGTAAATTATTTAAATTTATAATAAAACTTTGATAAATACCAAACTTCATTCAATTCAATTAATACTTACATTTTTTGGGAGACGGCATGATTTTGTGCACGACGTGAATCACGATTCCATTTGCACTATTTATTTGACAATTTAATTGTCAACGCTTGTCAGAAGTTATAGATGCAAAATAGATATAGTACCCTTGCCTTCCTGTAGATGGCATTTTTATACACATTACTCAAATAAAAAACGATTTATGAAGCATCTACCAAAGACTAACTTATTGTTTCGTTTTCGAATTACTGGGCATATATGGGATAATATTATAAATGCTAAAGTAACTGTCTGTCTATCGCGGTTTCACGCTAAAACTACTGAACCGATTGAAATGAAATTTGGTACACAGATAGTCTAAAGCCAGAGAAAGGACAAAGGCTACTTTTCAAAGCGAAAAACAGCATGTAAGGGGTTTAAATAGGGGATGAAAGCTTGTATGGAAATTACGTCATTTTTAAAACTAGAAGCTTGAAATAGTCCAGGGTCGATAATTTTTAAAACCAAAAAAAATCATAATAGGATGAAACCCATTAGAAAAGGAGGGAAATATGATAAAAATGAAAGGAAAAATAATTTACGGGCGATCTGAGGTTGGGAAGGGGATGGGTGGGTGAGTTTTTAAGGGTAAAAAACGGTTTTTCTCGATTTCCGGCAAAACTAAAAGTCCTATCGAAAAAAGTCAAATGGAAAAGTTGTAGATAATAAAAAGATCTAAAACTTTTGTATTTACACTTTTTTCACATAACCTCAAAATTTATGTGAAAAATTCAAAAAACCAAGTTTTTGGTTTTTTATTTTTATCTTTTACAAAAAATTTTTTTTTAACGAAATTTTGTGAAAACTTACCTTTTTATGTCCCAAATACGCTGTAATTTATTTAATTAAAAATATTTATTTTTTCACCTTATTTTGAATTAATATCGAAAAAACACCCTAATTTTCAATCGAAAATTCACCCGTCAAAATATCAGCTTTTTTCAAAAAGTTGGTGTGGTTTCTGTTCGTTGGAATCTCTACTTTCCGATGGTGAAAAAAAATATATATGTTACTATGGTAAATCTTCTCAGAAAATGCAAAAATTTAAAAAAAACTTGTCACAATTATCTTCAAGAAACTCAGCGTGCACGTGTATTTTTATAAACGATGTTGTATACTGTACTGTATTTCGAATACTGGTTAGGCTAGCGGTTGTAACAGCTGCTACGAAATATATAGTATATAATAGTAGGTATGTATGTAGTAAGACCCAGACCCGCCTAGCCCCTTCCCCACTTCTCCACGAAATACCTTTTGATGGGCTACAATTTTTCGTAGGTCACTCAGGTATATCTACTCAGGTATATATTGTGGAAGATGAATAGGAAAGAGGATGTTAGAGTGGGGAGAAAACAATAAAAGTCGATGCATAACCGGCATCGGGGGGTAGTTGTATCTTGACGCTTGTCGTGGTAGCATTGTTAGGTCGTTACTCTGCTGGTTTATTTCTTTAAAATATCATTGTTGGTAGCTTAGTTGTCTTTTTGGTTAGTTTAATTGTGTTTTAGCGTTTTCAGATTCTTAAAATTAATTGAGGTCGATTTAGTATGCTTGTTTTTTTTTAAAAGAAAGCTCACTTCTGGTCTAAATTCACAAGATCAGAAGTGGGATAGGCCCTGTTTCGCCCACTACTTAAAAAGCGTGTGATATTTGTTCGTCGTTTTTGTTTAAAAGTTTTTATCGGAGGGTACCGCGATTTTGGTTTATTTTCATTGATTTTGGTAATTCGTGTTTTGTGTTGATCGCTGTGTATAGTTTAGTTTGGTTTTGCTTATTAGGCTTAAATTAGAAAATTAAATGATTTGAATTAATGGTGATTTTTAGATCTTTTTTTCATTTTGTTGTAATGTCAGACAACCAGCGAGATCGCAGTGAAAGTCGCCGACGTAGATTGTAGTCCTCGGCATGAGCGTGGCGGTAGTCGTGATCTGTGCTATAGTAGGTGCTGTGCTTTATGCCAGGCCTTTGTAGAAATGTTAACTGTAAAATTTTTATTTTATTTTTTTACTGTTTATGTAAAAGATGCTTATTTTGTGTTTTCGCATTGGGGTTGATACATTCAAGGGAAAATGTATCTTGCGGTTGGGGATAGCATGTCTCGCAGGTCTTTCTACTCGGATATGCTGTTCTGGCCGACAGATGCACTTCAAGTGGGGTACGGTTTCATATTATTGGATGCTGTCTTGTAGTGCGCTCAGACATGCGATCCTAGTATATGGAACATACCTTGTGTAGCTTAAGATTAATGTGTGTGAGCTCGGACAGTGTCTTGGAGGTTACTCAGATATGTCGTCCTGGAGCAGTGATCATACTATGAGTTGACCGTTGCATATGTTTTTGCAGCAAACATTAAACGTATATTTGGGGGTAGGTTGGATTGAAACACGCTTTTATAGGTACTGATTTACACACGCAAAGCTATGACATGGTTCTCTGGCGAGTCGTGAGGGCGCACTCCCCCGACGGGTCCTGCCCCGGGTAATTGGTACAGATATCTGTTTGTTTCACATCCATTGTGCTTAGGTTATGCTAGGTGAGCTTAGCCCACGAATGAATCAAATTGAAACCTTAATATAGACCAGCAATTTTTAGAAATGCACTTTGTGTTTTTTTTCTGTCTGGAGATTTTATTGTTTATACGGCAGCAATGATGAGAGTGTGATGTCTATAGCTCGTAGCGTCACTCAGGTTTTCGATGTCGAGGTTCTATCTGAACTCCAAGGTTAGAATGTGAAGAAGCCCGAGGACGGTCTTCTGTCAGGAAAGGCCGTGTGGAAGATGAATAGGAAAGAGTATGTTAGAGTGGGGAGAAAACAATAAAAGTCGATGCATAACCGGCATCGGGGGGTAGTTGTATCTTGACGCTTGTCGTGGTAGCATTGTTAGGTCGTTACTCTGTTGGTTTGTTTCTTTAAAATATCATTGTTGGTAGCTTAGTTGTCTTTTTGGTTAGTTTAATTGTGTTTTAGCGTTTTCAGATTCTTAAAATAAATTGAGGTCGATTAAGTATGCTTGTGTTTTTAAAAAAAGCTCACTTCTGGTCTAAATTCACAAGAATATATAATTTATCTCAAAATAGTTATAAATAAGCATCTACGCATATAATTTAAAGAAAATTAGACAACTTTCTCCAAATATTGTAGATGTCTTATTAAATATTAATTTAATTAACTTATTTGTTTGTTAATTATAGTAGTATATTTTTATTTGCAATTTTTTTGTTATCAACGTCACATGTAATCTGACGTTTTTCGAGTAATTAAAGTCTAAATTTTAATAAATAGCTCAAAATTATTTATAATAATTTAAAAAAATTTTCAAATTCAAGTTTTTTTTTTAATTTTTGCGTTTTCTGAGAAGATTTACCATAGTAACATGTATTTTTTTTTCACCATCGGAAAGTAGAGATTTCAACGAACAGAAACCACACCAACTTTTTGAAAAAAGCTGATATTTTGACGGGTGAATTTTCGATTGAAAATTAGGGTGTTTTTTCGATATTAATTCAAAATAAGGTGAAAAAATAAATATTTTTAATTAAATAAATTACAGCGTATTTGGGACATAAAATGGTAAGTTTTCACAAAATTTCGTTAAAAAAAAATTTTTTGTAAAAGATAAAAATATAAAACCAAAAACTTGGTTTTTTGAATTTTTCACATAAATTTTGAGGTTATGTGAAAAAAGTGTAAATACAAAAGTTTTAGATCTTTTTATTATCTACAACTTTTCCATTTGACTTTTTTCGATAGGACTTTTAGTTTTGCCGGAAATCGAGTAAAACCGTTTTTTACCCTTAAAAACTCACCCCCATCCCCTTCCCAACCTCAGATCGCCCGTAAATTATTTTTCCTTTCATTTTTATCATATTTCCCTCCTTTTCTAATGGGTTTCATTCTATTATAATTTTTTTTCACTTTTCATTATTTTTAAAGGCTTCTACCCTGGTCTAAAACATTTCTTTAGGCTTTTATTAGATATAAATAAATAAGACATTCAAAGCTTGTAAAAATCTTATCCTAAAAGGGGTACCTATGTTAAATTATTGTAAATTAGTAAAAGAAATATATATTTTATTTTAAAGCATTTTATTTTTCCTTTCATAATATTCTATTTTTTTTTAGTAACTCTTCTTCCAAGTCTAAATTTCTAGATTTTTTTTTTCATTTTCTATTTGAATCAAATGAAGTTCCTTCCTACAATCTATTTCGACGCTTGCAATAGCGTTTACTGCAGAAGTAGATATCTGAAATACAAAATAGGTTTTAATTTTAATATTTCAATGAATGGGCATCATTTTGTGAAAAAGATTATAATTTTGAGCTTCAAGATAGTGGGGTCAAGATTCACATTTGTATCTAGGTAATGTAGGTGTTTCATTTTACTTACTATTTGAAATTAAAGGATTTATTTTAATTTAATGTTTTTTGTTTTATTTTAATTTTAATGTTGTAAATTGTAATTTATTTTAATTTTAATGTTGTGTGCTTGAAGTCAAAGCGCTGTCACTGAAACATGAGAATGCTCATAAAAATATTAGATAAATGTTATATATAATATTACCTTGTTCTCATTTTCTTTTTTCCCAGTCTTCTTTTTTCTTAATTTATTAGTTAGAGGAGACACAACGTAGAATAATATTACTAGTTAAAATCAACTCTGTTGAAAGACTTATAATAAAATTGTTATTAAATACAAATTGATTAATACATAACATTGATATGAGCTCATATTGATAATATTTACCTTGTTCTCATTATCTTTTGTCATTTTGTTCACCTCTTTTCTCTCATTAGTTAGAGGAAGGACCTGAAGTAATGAAAGTGTTAAAAAATATCATATTATAGAGCAAGATCCCAGGGCGGGCATGGGATCTTGGACTATAATGATAAGTTGTTATGAGGATGACCATTCAAAATTCATAAGTAATATTTAACCACATGGGTTGATACGCATGTGGTTAAATATTACTTTTTCACCTCTTGTGTAATTATCTCTTTATCTCTATTCTCCTCATTTACTTCTAATATTATTTCACGTGGTGATAGCCCTCCAACTTTGACCTGAAATTCAATATATTAATGAATATTAATGAATTAATATGGACATCATTAATAATATACTTGTATATGTGGATATGAGAGTATAGAATGAAACACTAGAAAATTATTTAATAACAAATGATATCCTGGTTAAGTTATTTACAAATTAAAATACTCACCTGATTATTTTGATCAGAATCAAATTCATTTTCGTCTATGACAAATTCATTAGGAAGCCATGCACTGATGTCTTCAGTCTTTGCAGGGTCATGCGGTGGTGGTGGTGGACCGCCCCCTGTAGCAATTATTTGCTTCCTCTCTGCACATTTTAATTTTTTTCGTGCATCTTAATGATTCCCCATTGTGATTTAAGCTGTCGAAGACTGCGTTTGCTCCCATTACACATGCATTTAAAACTGTGCACAATATGAAAGTTTAATAGGTATTTATTTACACTAATAATGCAGTGTATTGATTTAAAAACACTATACCTGTTAAATAAATCTGCCCATGCTGCCTGCTTTTTAGTGTTCGTGTTGGTATCGGTATTCTTGTTCTCGATCGTTGAAACCCTCTCCCTGACCAACCCCGTCAATAAATGCTACGGAAATAAATAAGCACGAGGAAATATTAAGTAAACACGTAGAAATACAAAGGATTTAGGAAGTACACAAAATACACACTTGTGTAGCTTGTAGTTTAAATTCTGTACTAACCTTATCTTCGCTTAGCCAATTTTCACTTCTATCTCTCTTTTTAGCCACTTTCATTGCTGTTTCCATTTTCAATAGTTTAAAAAAATGTAGTTTATTATCAAAAAATTTGCTTTTGGCGGAAAACTCAAATCAAATGTCATGTACTGACTCACGGAGCATAGAGACCGGTATCTATGACATTTTGTCCATGAATTTATCAGACATGACAACATAATAAAGCGAATCCAGCTTATAGCAAGCATTTAGTTATGAGACGTTTATTGAACCGTTATGAATAAAGAAAGTTATGAAACGTTTAATAGGCCTAATGAGCATTTAAGCTAAAGAACATTGTAAACCTATAATAAGAGATTTTTATGAATAAGACCGTAAGAATATATCTCTTTAATTATTCGTTAAAAAGGATATACCTCTTTAATTATGATAGTAATAAAGGTTTATTTCTGAGATCACAAAGGTTTCGTTACAAAAATTAGGAACTTACTTCAGACTTTAAATATTTTTAACTTACGTATTAAATAAAAAATAAACTTAAAATATTTTAACTTTACTAAATGACAAAATCAAATAAAAAGTTACTTCTACCAAAGTGAATACAACATAAAGTGAGCCAACGGACGTGTCTAGACAGAACAATCGTGCAGGGTTTGCGGATGGGGTAGCTGTACCAGCTGCCATACATTCCGCTTGGTACGCGTTAGCTAGGGTTGACCCTTTTTAATTTGATTGTTTTAAATGTTTCCTTTGACTTGTACTTATCTATAATGGTTCGTACTACATGTACTGTGGGAGAATGCATGTCATTATCTCGTTTAGATATTAAAATTTCATCAGTTTCCGCACACTGAAGAATGGTAAAATATATTAGCCCAGCGATATTAGGCTAAATTATGCATATTATTGTTTAGTATATTTTAGTCTTTTCTTAGAACGGTTTTTGGACCGATTACGAATATGACAATATATTTCAAAGTTCAAGATGGCGGACGCGAATTTTTTCATAAAATCAATATGGGTATCGTTTTCATGGTTTTTGAGGGTGCCGATTTTTTTTTTTTATAAAATAATATAGACCAATTTCCTCTGGCATAGCAAGAGACCTTTTCTACTTTTAAATTTTTGTGCTACAAGTGTTTTTTAGAAAACCTGAAGGGTTTTTGTTATTTTTTGCATTTTTTATATTCATATACATTTTTACTGTTCAGTATGAAGCTAAATTATATTTATACATTTTGCATATTTATACATTATGTCTTAGCGTACCATAACATTTTCTATAAAATTGTTGCTTATTAATATACTTAAAGACTAGACATAGTGCGTGGATTCATGAGAATTTGCGGTATGTTTACAATGCTAATATAAGTTATCTTAGATAACATTATATGTAATTACTATCTATACTTATCTTATTAATACATAGTACATAATATATATATATATATATATATATATATATATATATATATATATATATGCTTAATTCTTACCTACTTTGTAAGAGACCCTTTTTTTGTGGGTACCTTTGTTTACTTTCTTATACTCTATAGTGTCCGTGTTGTGTGGTGTTGGTCGTGTTCGTGGTGTAGGCATTGGTATGAGGGTTAGGTGTTTTAATAGCGTTTTCGACACTGACGCGATGGATATAAGTGCATCTTATTTCCCGAGTATAATACATTATAGTCTGCGCTGATTTAGGTCTGATGCTGTCTTTACACTAGCAGTACGCTACGCTCGATCTCGCGAGAGCATCCCACTTCTTCCTGATTGGACACGACGTGTCAAAGGCGTTGTGGCTTGTTTCGCTTAATTTCGCGTGCTGGCAGTTTTTACAAGATGGTGTTTCTCCAGCTGTCCTGCTAGGACACTTGTCCCTCAAGTGTGGCCCTGCACAGTGGCTGCACAGATCAACAGATTCTGTGCACCACTTCTTGCCGTGGCCAAATGCCAGGCACCTCGAGCACTGGACAAGTGGTGATAAATCGTATACTGGTACACGGTAGATGTCAACGAAAATTTTTGCTGCTGATGTTAGTTTTGCCCACACAGGCGGGGAGACCTGTAAGACCACATGATTCTCATGTTGGTTCCGTGCTTTCCGCCTGTGTCGTACCTTGATTCGGAATTGCTCATCTGGTATATCTTCTACTATGTCCTTGTTTTGGATGCTGATTGCGTTTATTAATTCCTCGTCCGTGATACTCCTATTTAAATTTCTTACTATGACTAGGGGATCTTTACTAGCCTTCTCTTCAATTTTGAAATTATTTTCTTGTAATACTGTCTTAATTTTGTCAAACTCTTCTTTATTTTCGCTGCCTATTAAAATTCTTCTGTCCTTAACCTTCCTTAGTTTAGATATTTGGAGTCCGGTTTCTTGTGGTTTCAGAGCTTTCGTAATTTTTGTGATGACATCTGCACTGGTATCTATATCGTCTTCCGTACCTACAAGTAGGCAGAGGGTGGGTGTAGGTTTTCCAGTGGACGCGACTTCCGCGTATGTTTTCTGATTTCGTTCTTCACTAGTTTGGTTCTTAATGTGCTTGGTCCTTGCTTGTAGCATCTCTTCTTTTATATCCGTGATTGTCTTATGTGTCTCTCTTATGTTTGCCTTATACTCGTCTGCGTCTCCAAACATTTCGTTCCAGCCATCTTTATAACCTAGAAATCAGGCTTCATTTGAGTTCTCCATATCCGTTATCCTATTTACTAGGTCATAATCCTTATCTGTGTTAGATGTTCTTGTCTCTACAACTTGGCTTTTTACAAAATTGATCTTCTCTATTAGGGTTTCATGTTGTTCGTTTAGCTTGGGAGTAAGGTCTAAAACCTGTTTCTGTAGTTGTTCTATTATCTTGTTCTGGGTGTTCACTGCGAGTATAAGGCTTCCTATTCTTCTGTGTGTTGATTTTAATAGATTCCACCACCATGTTATACAACACCTTAGTGCTAGAGGCTATCTCGTCCCTGATGGATCACTTGATGTTCCCCGATTGCCTTAAGTTGGTGTTGACATTTTCCACGTGTTTTTTGGTGTTAGCCAGGATGTCCTCCACTGATTTGATAGGTCCGGCTATTTGTTTCTCCATTGGTGGTGTTGGAGAGGCCTTGTGTGTGTCAGTGGGTGTAGTTGTGGAAGAAGATGTTGAGTGTCTGGATGTGGTGGGTGTTCTGTACATCTTGGGAATTGGTCCTCGTCAATATGTATATACGGTTATAGCGAGTGTAAATGGCTCGACTATAATAATTTAAGTAATAATTCACTTAAATGAGTCAAATGTGTCTATTCTTATTTAAATAAATTGGTCAATCTACTCCGATGGTGCTTCAAACTGCATAGAGACTACAGAAGCACCTCGCAAAAAATTTTTGTTTCATTGATTCTAAAAGAGTTATAATAAAAATCCCTTAAAAGTGCAAATTCGAAAAACTTTTTATGCTGATGTGTGCTTAACTTTCAGATAAGGATTATGAAATAAAATTACCAAAAAGTTGATTTTAAGATGTTAAAATAGTGTTTTGAATGTCCAAGGTCACTGTAGTTTACTTAAGAAATCACCAACGGGAGGGCGGGGAGTCGATTTTTTCGATTTCCCGCCTGAAAATGGGGGAAACGACTATGGGGGGTTGTTGTATGAGTAAAAAAAATAAATTTAAGCCAAAAAACGCGAACAATTTCTATACAAAAATATTTAATAATTTTGAAAAATGTGATTTTTAGGTATATTTTCTAAGTTTTTTCTGTTTCAGGTCGTGGAGAGCTGCTGAAAACTGCGAGGGCTATTGAAACTAATTGCCTTCAGTCAACACGAGCCGAAATGAAGACATTTTGCAACTTTTACAAAATTTTTAAATCAATGACTGAAACGATGATGAGGGTGCCGATTACGAATATGACACTCTGTGTCGAACGAATATGACTGTCTGTTTATTAAAATTGTTTCTAGGTATGAGAATTTACTATATCGTCAAATTCAACAATCGCAATCTGAAAACTCGTAAATCCAAATATTGAAAATACCATTCAGTTTCGCATTTGTGGATTTTAATAGAATAAGTATCTCAGTATGTTTCTTACTAACCTAGCTAAATAATTTGATTTTTTTTTATATTTGTTTATAATAAAATTCATCATATAATTCGTTATTTATTTTATATATAATATTTATATATTTCGCTATTCAATATTTTTTAATTTTATTCCTAGTACACTTTTATATACTCATACTATAGTGCAGTAATTGAAGCATTATTGCTCCGAATATTGTTACTGTGAACCGAATTGCATACAATTTTGGAATTAGGTTCATCTTACCCTTAACTTCAAAAGTGAAAATGATTTGAACTCCGCAACCACCCTGGGGGTGGTTGCCACCCCTTCTCGGGGGTGAATTTTTTTTTTCAAAATAACCTCGGATATCGATAGAAGGCCTAAAATCATCTATAAAGTTTTTCGAAAAATCCAATACTTTTCAAGTTATTGGCAATTGAAAATTCGCAATTTTTTACGTTTTTCATCGGTTTTTTGCAAATATCTCCAAAAATATACGTTTTATCGAAAATTTTATTAAGAACAAAATTGTAGCAAGTAAAAAAATGAACAATATGGGTTTTTATAAAGTATTCTAAGTGCAATATTAAGCTAGATATTAAAGAAAAAAGCCGTTTTTTATTTTGTCTGAAATTTAATCAATGTGGTCAATGCCATCTAGCGGCGAGCAGATGCATTTTATGCATTCTAATAAAAAAGGGTTTTGTAGTGCTTGAAATAAGCTTTAAAATAAGCACTATTAAAAGTCTTTTGCACTTAAAATAAGTGAGCTGTATTGCAAATAAGAGGAGCATCTAATGATTTTCCTTTTAACATTGATTTAAGGTTTCATAAGTGCCATTTCCACCAAAATTAAAATTAATCGTATTCCGCCTAGAATTAACTTTATTATGAAGAGTTTGATAGATTGTATCAGTTTGGCTGTTTCAGGACACATATTTTTAAACAAAAGTCACGATTAAAAAAAATCAAATTTTTAAAACTACACCTTTTTTTCATAATATCTCAAAAATGACGACAGATACGTATAAAAGTGTAGCGATGAAAAATTTAGGTTTTTTTCTGTCAAACAAAAATTGACGGAGATATGGTTGTTTAAAGAGCGCGTGGCAGCGCAATCATAACCTCTCTTAAGCCCTTTAACCCTTCACCCTTTTAGAAAAAGGTTTTTTACTATATATTGCAATAAAGGATGTTGTAGCTCTCTTAATTACCTTTACAATGGTTTTTATAAATAGTGATAGCATGAAAATTGAAGGAGTTATGGTCCAAAAACTTATCATATTTTTTCTACTTAGTAACTGAAAATTTCGGAGTGTGAATATTTGGAGCAATGTTAAAGTACGCAGTATAATAGAGACCCAAAACTATTGTAATGTGTATATACATATATACGTATTATGGCTCATATATTTACAAGTACAATTTTATATAATTTGTAAATATTTTATTCAATAAATGGCAATTTTTTACTCTAAATTATTTTTTTTTTAAATATGTAATCATATATATTTACTGTTATAATTTAGGGGTAGTTTTAAGGGTAGAAAAGCTTAAGTGTGGAATAATATGCATTTTATCAAAAAAAAAATATTATCAAATTTTTATCAAGGGGCACTTTTCAAGGGTTGAAAGGGGGTTAAAAATTTGATAATTATTATAGAGAATATAAAATATTACTTACTCTATACTTACATCTTTTTATGTCATACCAAAGTATTTTTTGTGATTTTTTCAATTTTAGGGGTTGTTTGCAAGGGTTGTAAGATTTTCAATGAGTTGAAAATGATTTTAATATGAAGTAATTGTGTTAGAAAACACTTTACAATTTCACCACTTACTATTAGACATGTTTTCTAGCGATAAAATGGCTCAATGTCAATTTTTCCATTAAGGGGTTGTTTACACCCCTTAAAAATAATAGGCGGAGTTCAGATCATTTTCACTTTTGAAGTTAAGGGTAAGAATTTCATGCAAATCGGTTCACAGTTAAAAAATTCGGAGGTAAGACCGTATTTTTCGCTTCAATGACTGCACTACTACGAATACACAAATGTAGATGTTGCAAAAACAAATGCCTACACAAAAGCGTGATTTCAAAGGCGTTGGACCACTGGGTCTATTCTTTACACTGTGCTTCTACTTCAAAAATAAAAAAATCTGACAGCACTTTTTAGGCACATATACATCTTTTCTGTTTTACAGTCATAACATACTTGAAGGCAGCAAGTAAGGCACATAGGCTTGTTACAATAACAACAATAGTACTTTGTACGTCTTTTTAGTCGACTAGGACACAATGCACATGTCTTCCTTATATTGGAATCTGGCATATCCTTTGGCCCAATTACACGCTGTATAGTCATCCGTAATTTGCGTGGAATTCTGTCATTTTAAACACGCAATTTCATTTCAGGGACGATTTCTTCCCGTGCCAAGGATATTAGAAAGTTGTGATCCACATCTGCACATTGTTTGTATAAGACATAAGCATTTATACCACTTATATCAATCAGTATATAGAATCAAGCCATAGGCCAGCGAATAATTTGCGCATTTTTTGTCGACCTCATCGACGCCGCCCTTCGTATTGTTGTAGTCTTCAATCATAATAGGCTTGTCGGTTGTTTCACTTCTGCCATGATGCACAGACGAAATCACTATCACAGCCTTTTTTTGTTTGGTGACAAAGGACAACATAGTTAATCCTTTGTAAAGCCATACAGAGATGTTCCAACAATCATTTCTTTGTGCGGCTGAATTTCGGTTAGAATTTCTTTTTTATTTATTTTTTCGAAGTTTCCAAATAAGTGAGACCACGATCTAGTAAAGCTTTTATTAGTTCTATAGAACTAAACCAATTGTCTGCTGCGATGTTTCGACGACTACCTTCAAAGCCTTTACATAGACGTAAAACTGATTGTGAGGGAATACCGAGCCGTTTCTCTTCGTCACTTAGACCTTCTCCGTCTGACCCTGTGTCGCAATATATGTACGCATTATAAGTATAAAATGTGTGGGAATTTACTAGCAATAAAAACTTCAAGCCATACTTGTTCGGCTTACTTGGCATGTATACTTTTAAGTTACAACGACCTCGAAAGCCCACAAGCATTTCATCAATACAAACATGTGCACGTTAAAGTTACGCTTGCAATTATTGATGAATGCATTGATTATCTCGGAAATTGCAGCAAGTTTGTCATCTCATAGTCTATCGGCTCTTGATTCAGCATTATCAAAACGTGAGCAGTTGATCGAAATCAGAAATCTATTTTTGGATATGACGCATCGGAAAACTTCACGTCCTGTGCCGTCGGTTGCAAATATAAACTCTGCTTTTTCGAGGTCTGAACAAAATACTGCTGAATAAAATAATAGCCCAATGAAAGCTTTTATTTCAATAATATTTGTAGGTCCCAGTTCGGATCTACCTGCATCCTTTAACTTTGATCTGTATTTTTCTAGTTTTTCATTAGTATACTTCTCTATAGTTTCAATTATATCTTCAGTAATCAAAGATGTCCATATTTCTTCTACCAATGTAAATTGACGCGCTCTTGTAGTGGTACATGAACAATATTATGAGATCGGACTCGGATCGACTCGATGTCTGTGATGGCTCTATGGATGACCATTTAAATCTATTTCTCCCATAATAGTACCTTGGTAGTACTGCTTTACGTAACCTTTTTTCATTATTAACAACTTGTTCATCCCTTGCTTGTTCTTGTTCATCTGTTATTTGTTCGCAAAAAACCTCTTCAATGTCCTCTTGTCTGTTATTGCTAAAATCTTCAATATTTTCGTTTAAAGAAAAAATAAAACACTTTTTTGATTATTTTTTATAAAATAAAACAACTACTTTATATTATAACTACCTACAAAATTGTAATTATTAAGCAGACAATTATCACGGCCCAAATCAAAGTTTTAATAAAACAACGTATGAGCCACCTTGCAAAAGTTATCTCTATAAATATATATATATATATGTATATATATATATATATATATATATATATATATATATATATATATATATATATATATATATATATATATATATATATATATATATATATATATATATATATATATATATATAAAAGGCTTTGTCCTGAATGATTGATGGATCAACGCATCTGAAACTTGGAGGGTGTGTTCTTTGTATGACGTAGGCATCCGATAAGAACGGATTTTCCAAAATTCTACTCCCAAGGGGGCGAAAAAGGGGGGCCAAGTTTGTATGGAACAACGTTATTCCTTGGTCCAATCTATTTCAAACTTTTCTTAAACATTCTTTGACAGAATTGTTGGAAGACGTGTTTCATAATTTATTGAAACTTTTCGCCTAATGGGGTTTTAAAGTGGTAGAAAGTAATTTCGGAGATGAGTTAATATTAATACTCTTTAGTGCATTTGATTTAAATGATATTTTATTTTGACATATGTTTCAAAACTCAACCCGATTAAAATATTTGACATTTCAATTTTAAAGGGAATTGCATTGCACTCAATGATATTCTAATAAACAGATATGTTATACGCTCACTAAACAACCGAAAAAAGTATAGGGAACGTGCACAACGAAGGTGCTGCCGACTGGCGTCACCAATACGAATCTTGTACTGTACTAGTAGTTGTCATCGACATTTATAACAAGTAAACGAGTAATTTTATGAGTGAAAATTATTATTCTAGCTAATCATAATGTATTGTTGCACTAGCGATTCACCCTCGCTTCGCTCGGGTTCGTCCCTAGCCCCTAGGTACCCCCTTTAGCATACAAACTTATAATGTCTTACTTATTTCATATTTTGGATTTTGTACAATTCACACAATCTTAATATATATATTTCTTGTGTGTGTGTGTGTGTGTATGTGACTGAACTCCTCCTAAACGACTGGACCGATTTTGATGAAATGTTTTGTGCGTGTTCGAGTGCATTCGAGAATGGTTTAGATTCACAATTCGGTCCACTACAACATGTATTTTTTGAATTAATTAGCTATTTATACATTTACACAATAAATGAAATATCCAATTATAAACAAGTCGTTGCTAGGCAACGTTGTTTTGCTCATGCGGACAGGACAACGTCTGTCGGGTCCGCTAGTATCTTTATAAATTGTAGCCTATGTGTTATTCTGATGTATAAGCTATATTATTGTAAAGTTTCATTAAAATCCATTCAGTAGTTTTTACGTGAAAGAGTAACAAACATCCATCCATCCATACTTAAAAACTTTCGTGTTTATAATATTAGTAGGATTTCTGGATGTAGTAGGATGACCGATACATACACTAAAAACGAAAATAAATCAAATAGCGTAAAATTTTATTACTTTCCACATAATAGTACTCTCATGCCTTGGTTATATGAAAAACGCAAAAAATGATAAACGCAATAATTCAGAAAATTATTTCCCATTATTTTCACGTCGTAAACATGGTATATTTTAATTTGTGCGACAATTTTGCCCGTTACCACCGCCTCATTTTCTTAATTTACTATCTCTTCAACCTCCAATACATGGCGGGCCTCGATGAGCTTTTGAACTTTGGTATTTTGGTAAATCTGACGATCATTATTGATAGACCGGAAGCTATATTTTAAAACTTTTATCGTATTCAAAATTAATATAATTCACGGGATAATTTTGTTTAAATAATTGAAAGCACGATGACAGGGTGTGATAAGTTTCCTCTACTGTCCGCATAGTGTCTCTTTTGTCGATTTAGTGCTGCCACCTATAGTTCGTGCACGTTCCCTATTCCGCGCAGCAGCGGCAGCACACATACACACTTTTCATTCAAGGTACATTTCACTACAAGTCAAAATGATAGAAAGGGGATAGTCGATAAAATCAATAAGAAAAAAAGAGACAACTAGTGTTGTCAATTGCGCGTCAATGTAAACAAACATTAATCTAGCGACCGATCACCGCATGTTGGCATCATAGACTTACAAATTTACGATACAGAAGTGGCGCGTGGTTTGACCCTATAATAACTAATACACACTAATAAAAGTAGGTACAAGGGAGAAATAAAAACCGATGTAGGCATAAGGAAAAAATATTTATTGTGTAATAAAAACAATCATACACCTTCGAAAAGATACAATTTATTTCTATTCTGTCTCTTAGAGAGCTTTTTTATTTACGACCTATCTGTAAAGTTACGTTATGATTATTATGTATTTTTATAATTTTATATGGACTTTTCCATATAGATGATAGAGCCTTACGGAGCCAGTGATGGTGTTTTATATACACTAAGTCATCAGTTTTATAAGAAATTTCGGGTGAACTAGCATCATAATATTGCTTGGATTTTTCCTTGCTGTTAATTATATTATGAATGGCCTTTTCTCTACTAAAACGCATTCGATATTGTAAAGCTCGAATAAAATCATTATAAGTAGTATTATTTGTTTCATATAGAGAATTAGGAACGTCCGGTTTATAACCATATAGTAATTCATGAGGGGTGAAATTAGTAGTGTAATGAGGGGTAGTATTATATGCTAATATTGCAGTAAATAAATAACAGTGCCAATCGTTTTGGTTTTCATTGACAGAGGATTTTAGATATTCTTTTAAGGTAGCATGTGAGCGTTCTAGAGCTCCATTTGTTTCTGGGTGATAAGAGAGTAGTAAATAACGCTTTGACTTTTAAGATTTCAGTCAATTCTCAGATCAGACGTCAAACATTGGCCTAAATCTTTTAAGATTGTTTTAGGGAAACCGAAAAGAGACATAAAATGTACAAGATTTCTGGCTATTTCCTCACTGGTAGCTGTGACCATACGATAAGCGCTTGAAAATTTAGTAAAATCATCTTGTAATATAATTTGGCTATTCCCAACACAAGTATCCTCGGATTACTTACTGGGAAGACTCGAACATAATTATTGTTAAGATGATAAAGAAATAAATCAATTTTTTTTAATATGAGGATGAATTCGAATTTTAATCGGCGTTAAAATTAAGCCGGCCTTGTTTGTAAACAATTTCGTAATCATATTCTTCAAGTTTTAGGCGTCAACGAACGAGTCTACTGCCAGGAACTTTGACATTAAATAGCCATACTAATGGTTTATGATCGGTTACTATTTTAAATTTATTACCGTAGAGGTAGGGACGAAACATTTTGACTGCGAATAAAATAGTTAATAGTTATTTTTCATTAGTTAAGTAATTACCTCCGGGACGATTTAAACTACGCGATGCATATGCTATCGGTTTGTTCTTGCCAACAGGACCTTGGGGTAAAATTGCACCTACAGCATATTTACTTACATCAGAGGTTACTATGACGGCTGAGAAAAGTCTGAATATTGGAGTAGCGGAGCATTAATTTCTCTTTTAAAACATCAAAAGCAATTCATTGTTCTTGAGACCAGTGGAAAGTAGCATCCTTTTTTAATAAAGAAGTAAGCGGTTTAGTTAATTTAGAAAAATTATCATAAAATCGGCGATAATAACCTATTAGGCCTAGAAAAGATTTAATTTCTTTAAGACTCTTAGCAATTGGAAAATTTGATACTGCATTTAACCTTGTCTGGATTAGGAGAGACACCCTTTTCGATGATAATATTACCAAGGTAAGTTAAAAATTCTTAAAAATTCGCACGTCTGGTTGAAATTTTAAATTATATTCGCGGAGCTTATCGAATACTAATTTTAATTTTTCCATATGTTAAACTAAATTCTGACTATATATTATACAATCATCTAAATAAACATAGCAGTGTAGACCTTTTCATGAGCCGTTAGAAAGTAGAAGGAGCGTTTTGAACCCAAAAGGCATTCTAGTAAATTCGTAGTGACCAGACATACTTGAATTATTACTTATAGTAAATCACGTTTTTGAGGCATCTTTAGTGTCTATCTTTATCTGGTGGAAACTGCTAGCAAGGTCAAGCGTTGCAAAATATTTGGAGTGACCTAATTGGTCTAGAATATCGGTGATGAGAGGTAGCGGATAAGTTTCAGAAACCGTGATATCATTAAGACGGCGATAGTCAATAACTATTTTCCACTTTATTTTGGCAGAGGCGTCAATTTATTTGGAACTACCCATACAGGAGTGCTCCAAGGCGAAACAGAGGGACGAATTATTTTTAATTGAGCATTTTGCGAATTTGTGTATCGACTTGTGAAACTTAGGGAAGCAATATATAAAGTGATATAAAATTGTGATCCAATAATGTATCGTATTTTTGATATCCTCTTGTGTTTTGTTTACATGACAAGGTAGCATGGTGCCCATTAAAATCACCTGCTACTATAGATTTAGACGAAAATTTCGAAAATAGTTGATCCCAGTCACATTGTGATGTTTGAACAGAAGGTGAACAATATATTGATTGTTATAAATTCTAAATGCTTGCAATTGAGAATTTTAATTGACACAATTTCAATTCCCGAGTTTCTTAATTCTACAGGATTGCTACAACTTTTGATAGACTTATGAACTACATGTTTCACCAAATACACTTCCTTGGCTAGATGTTGCTTCTTCTACTATATCATTATTATAGGCTACTGACATGTCTGGGTTGTTATTTTGGTTGGCATATGATATAAGCGCTTTCTTATACGTACAATTTTCTTGGCTCATCAAATAAATAAAGTTGGAGATCAAAGTATCCCTTTTAAAAGTGTAGTATTTTAACCAAAAACATATTTGGATTCTTCATTGTCGAGAGCCATAGCAGAACGGCGTTTGGCTTTAAAAAAATTTAGAAGAAATCCTATCCCTGATAACTTCGATAAGCTTTCAGCAAAAATAGCAGATGCTCGACGTGCTAGAACTATTGGTTGGCAAAGTTTCTGTACACAAATTGATGAAGTGACGGACACTCCTACTATGTGGAACAAAATGTGTTGAACGAAAGGAATAAAAGCGAAGTATTCTCAAATAACTGAAAGTATGAAAAGAGACCTTTTGCATTTCCTGACTCCAGATTATGTAGAACATCCGCAACTGATACTTCATTCAGATAACCAAGCATTGCAACAGGACTTTTCATTACAAGAGCTACAAAAGTGTATTAAGAAAAAAGATACAGCTCCAGGGGACGATGGTATTACCTACAGCATGATATATAAGTTGCCCGCTGAAGGTAAATTCTTTTTACTTCGAATGTATAACCTAATATTCAGCCAATCTTATGTTCCAGAACAATGGCGTAGTATTAAAGTAGAGCCTATACCCAAACATAATACTAACTCTAATGATTCCCTAAGATTAAGACCTATTTCTCTAATTTCATGCATGTGTAAAATATATCATATTATGTTAAAAAAAGACTAAGAGTATTTTATATATATTATAGAAAAATGTGATACCTTCATCAACTATCGGATTTCGAAACACAATCATGTATGTACTGTACTATAATCATGTATGTACATTGTAATATGTGAATTGCCTGGGCTTATTCCAGGTAAACTAGTTAATGTTCATAGGCGACGTCCACCACTTACCATCGGGTACGTCTGCCAGTTTGCCTATCCAACTTACATAAAAAAAAATATATCATCAGCCCCTATCCGTCCACTGCTGAATATAGGCCTATCTCATAGAACGCTCCAGAAGATGTCTAGATCTGTGAGTATTTCTGTTTTAAAATAGTTCCTGTTGGATACTTCGTTTGTAGTAACGTTATTTTAGTTTGTAGTATCATAATTTCATTTGTAGTACCACAATTTCGTTTGTAGTAACTTTTCCTTGTTTGTAGTAACGTTAATAACGTTTTTAGTACCATAATTTCGTTTGTAGTGCCACAATTTCGTTTGTAGTAACGTTAATTTCGTATGTATTAACTTTTCTTCGTTTGTAGTTGTTTGTAGTAAGTATAAACGAAATTATTATACTACAAACGAAATTAAGTTACTACAAACAACTACAAACGAAGAAAAGTTACTACAAATGAAATTAACGTTACTACAAACGAAATTGTGGTACTACAAACGATTTTAACATACTACAAAACACTTCAAACGAAGACAAGTAACTACAAACAAAATTAACCTTACGACAAACAATTAAAAAGGAACAAAAGTTACTACAAACGAAATTATGATACTACAAACGAAGAAAAGTTAATACATACGAAATTAACGTAACTACAAACGAAATTGTGGTACTACAAATGAAATTATGGTACTACAAACGTGATTAACGTTACTACAAACAAAGAAAAGTTACTACAAACGAAATTAACGTTACTACAAACGAAATTGTGTTAGTACAAATGAAATTACGATACTACAAACGAAATTAACGTTACTATACATAACTTCAAACGAAAAAGTTACTACAAACGAAATTGTGGTACTACAAAGGATTTTAACATACTACAAAACACTACAAACGAAGACAAGTAACTACAAACAAAATTAACCTTACTACAAACAACGACAAAGGGAGAAAAGTTACTACAAACGAAATTAACATTACTACAAGCGAAATTGTGGTACTACCAACAATTTTAACATACTACAAACAACTACAAACGAAGAAAAGTTACTACAAATAAAATTAACGATACTACAAACGAAATTGTGGTACTGCAAACGATTTTAACATACTACAAAACACTACAAACGAAGACAAGTAACTACAAACAAAATTAACCTTATTACAAACAATTACAAACGAACAAAAGTTACTACAAACGAAAATAACGATACTACAAACGAAATTGAGGTACTATAAACTAAATTATGATACTACAAACGAAATTAACTTTACTACAAACGAAATTGTGGTACTACAAACAATTTTAACATACTACAAACAACTACAAACGAACAAAAGTTACTACAAACGAAATTAACATTACTACAAACGAAATTGTGGTACTACAAACGAAATTATGATACTACAAACGAAATTAACGTTACTATATATAACTTCAAACGAAAAAAGTTACTACAAACGAAATTAAATTACTACAAACAATTACAAACGAAGATAAGTTACTACATATGAATTTAACGTTACTACAAATGAAATTGTGGTACTACAAACGAAATTATAGTACTACAAACGTGATTAACGTTACTACAAACGAAATTGTGGTACTACAAATGAAATTATGATACTACAAACGAAATTAACGTTACTTTAAATAACTACAAACGAAAAAAGTTACTACAAACGAAATTGTGGTACTACAAACGAGTTTAACATACTACAAACAACTACAAACGAAGAAAAGTTACTACAATCTAAATTAACGTTACTACAAACGAAATTATTGTACTACTAACGAAATAATCGCTACTACAAAAGACCACTAATGTTTGACCGCTATCTTAACTTCTGTTCCACTAAACATAAAGGTTTCTTTACTATTAACCTCTACGAACGTTTCTTAATCATTTCCATCGGTAACAGTAGGTGCGTAGCCTTTTAAATTGAATTTATTTAGTAAATATCGTTAAGGAAAATTTATTTAGATATTTTTTTTATTTTATTTTTTTTTTATTTTACTAAAAACGAAAAAAAAATTTACTACAAACCACTACTAACGCTTCTTTATAAGAAACTGCAAAAAAAATTTTTTTTTCTTCAAAGTCGGGGGATGACATTTTTTTCTGTCATCTATATTTTTTTTGGCAAAACTACAAACGAAGTTAGCTTCACTACTATCCACTACTAACCTAAATCTTCCAAAAGAACCGAAAAAAACACAATTTTTCCAAAGTCGGGTTCCAAGTTCACATAGCCATTACTTGTAACAATTTGATTACGTCTAACAACTGACGACGAGTCTGTGAACGAACCAACGCATAATTTCAATTAGTGCAAAGTGTACGTGTACTTACGCTATCCTCATGAGATTTATCCCAAGTGGATCCACAACCTTTTTCCGTCTATCCAGGGGTTCCAAGTCCTGTGATGAACCCGCTTCACATTATTCCTTTTTCCCGTCAAAATAAATAAGAAATACAATGTAGGCACAACTTTCACATGTGCTTTCGCAAATGATGGAAACCAAGCGTGGTATGCAAGAGCAACAGACAAATATGCAAAAGGCTTTGATGGAACAATGTACTAAATAAGTTTATAAATGAAACTACCTTTTCGGATTTTGTCGCGGATTTATTTTGATTTTTAGTTCCCGACGTTTCGAATGCTTTACAGCAATCATGGTCACGGGAGAGACTCAGTCAAATCAATAATGTCGAATATTCGCGTAAATCTAAGAAAGTATTACTAAATAAGTTAGTGGCATCACACTACAGCCATACGACGAGGTAAATGAATCTTCCACGAGTTATTTGCAACGATTAAAAATGACATTACACTCGCTAGGGCATTAATCAGCCTGAAACGATAATTTAATAATTAAGTGTTCATTTGCTTTGTATATATAGTTAAGTTTACTTGTAATTTCCTTTATTGTAAATAAATATTTTCTAGATAAATTTAACATTTTTTTAGTTTTGAATTCAAACCATCTTTTATGGTGGAAACTATTTTTACTTACATTTTGCCGAATATTTCTTATTATATTCGCTACTACTCGTAGAAGCTGGCCCATTTGTACAATCAAATAATTGATCAAGCTCTTCAACAATGTGTCAAACAAACAGCTTCAAACAGCTGAAGAATTTATTGTCTTTCTCCTTGGTTTTTAACATTTTCAGCCTGTAGTTTTAGTTGCAACTGTATTATTAAAAATTTAAGCAGCAATTTTACTCTCATTTTGGTTCTAAATTTCGGGTTCACGTGTAATTTTGAATTTTATTTTTTTTGAAATGGAGAGTACTACTATTTTTTCCTTGAGTTTGATCAAATGGGCCCATTTACCTTTTTTGTTGTCCATTACCATTTCCCCGCCCTGTAGAAAAATATTTCTTATTGACTTGAAAAGATGCGGAACATCATATATTATAAAGACTTTTTTCCATCTAAAAAAAGAATGCGGTTCCGCAGAATATCCCCAGGTCTTGAGTAAATTTAATGCACCCATGTTTGTTGGTCCCTGGTCGCATACCGTAGCTATTACTTCTAGCTAGTTACAGCTCGAATCGCATCTTTTATTATAATAGCTAATTTTTCAGTTGCTATAGTTCCCTTAACGAAATAATGTGCAGAGGGTTGCTTCATACTTTTATGCCCCTTGAAGCATGATAACTAATGCGTGATCAGCTATTTTCTCAGATCGTTTTCCATCTCCAAGGTCCTCATATCTATCTATTTTATCAGTGGTAATATTATATATTAGTCTTTTTTTGAGCGCTATTTCATCAAAAAGAATAACACAAGTGTTGTCTGATAAATTTTCAGTTTTATTTTTAAGGTGATTCATACTCATGGGGTCGATGCCAGTATTCTTTCTCTTTTTTTTATTATACTCATCCACAGGCGTTAAGCGCCCGTGCCTTTTGTTATTTTATTTCTTTGTGGAAGGCGTTTACAATTTTGATGCCAGTATTCATTTTCATATTATCCAAAACTGTTTGCAGCGTTCTGATACTAGGCATAGGTAAAAGTTAGGACAAATATCTGTAAGCTTTAGGCGACTTTTTGTAAATAGCTACAGCTACGGTTTTGTTAAATTTAGTCCAACGTTTGCCTTTGGTTTTGCGACGTTGGTTAGATATTGATGATGCTATTAAACTCTTCAAGGTGGGCGATTCTATGTTATTTATCTTATCAACTTTTTTTTTACATTTTTTATAATAATTGGACTATTTTAGTTTTTTTTTATCAATTTTCGTTTCCGTGGTGTACTTGGAACAGCTTGTCTGTCTCTTCTTTGTGACACTAATGTTTCTGAAACACGAAGAAAAACAGTTTTAAGACTTAAGACACGTAAGTTATTGAGTACTTACAATCTCAAACAAAATGTGTGCAACACTCAATAGGATAACAAAATCTTTTTGGGGAAGTCAGATTAGGATCCAATTTCGATGTGGTGGGTACTGCAACAACAGGATAAATAGTTATTTTAATGAACAATATTTAAGGATTATATCTCATAATTTTTTTTTCACATCAGCTATCTTTATTTATATTTATTTGACGGAATTAAAGGGAAAAAACACCACATTACATACATTAACATCTAAGAGTATAGAGAAGATTGCAACACTCAATAGGATAACAAAATCTTTTTGGGGAAGTCAGATTAGGATCCGATTTCGATGTGGTGGGTACTGCAACAACAGGATAAATAGTTATTTTAATGAACAATATTTAAGGATTATATCTCATATTTTTTTTCACATCAGCTATCTTTATTTATATTTATTTGACGGAATTAAAGGGAAAAAACACCACATTACATACATTAACATGTAAGAATATAGAGAAGATTTCAGAATCAGTCTCTGGAAAATCAGGTTCATTTTCGTTGTTTCAGATTTCTATAAAAACCGTGAAATTCTACCGGCACCCATTCCAAAAGTGTAATCAAATCTTTATATTTTGCAGAAGATATTGGTTTCTCTTCTTTTCGTATATTTGGTAAATCACCGGGAAACCGTATACCTTTAGCCAAATTCCGTACGAATGAAATCTCAAAAAAATCTGATGAAAAAACTGTTTTGTAAAACAGTGTGCCCGGCTGATCTTTCTTTAACTGAAGCCAAACACATTCTGAGATTTTGAATTCCTGGCCATCTTTGTTCTTTTTTCGCGTTACTAAGGGCCCATTCTTTTTATACAAGGCAGTGACGTCTTTGAAATGCCTCAGTTCCATATCAAACACTTCAAAAGGTTTTCTTTCTCCACATGTCCTTATGAATTGGGACCAATCCCTAAGAATGGCTATTTGCATAGTCTTCAGCTGTTTTTTTTTTCTTTTCTATTATTGAATGTATTTGGTGTACCTCCATATGAGTGTGGCCTTTTAGCAAGTATTTGTGATGTATCACTTTTAAGTTCGAAAATTTGTACAGTAACCAAATATAAGCCATTACTATCATCAAATTTCTGTTCTGGCCTGCGCAATTATCTGACCAAAATATCAATTCTTCAACAGTTTCAATTTTTGTTTTGTTTTCCTCTGCCCAACGAATGACACAGGAGGCTATTTCATTGCCTCCTCTCCATCCTACGTTCTCAGACTATATTATATTTGTAGCAACGTTACTCGTTGCGTCATATATAGTTAAGTTTAAAGTCCATAGCTTACGCAAATAGAACGATTTGGTATTGGTTAAATTTGGTGTAGCCAAACATTTCTGTAAATCAAACATTAAAACTTTTTTCTTTCCAGAACTATTTTGTGCCTCTTCTTTATAAGCTTTTTTTAAATTATACCTTTCGTTAGATGCTGTCTGGTGAACTTCTCGTTCTTTTTAAATTTCTATTTTTTTCTGTTTCATCTACAGCGTCTTTTAATTTTCTTTCAAAAGCATCACAATCGTCACATGTGTCAACTGATGGTAGTTTAAAACTTAGGTTTAATTTTGTATTAAAAACATTACGGTAAATCCATTCTTTAGCGATAAGGTTTTCAGGTGTTTCTTCTTGTATCATGAGTTCTTTGTAATGATGGTACATGGTAGCAATGTTTAAGTCCGATCCTAAATATTTTTTCCCACTTTTTTGGCGTGAATAATGGCTCTCATAGCAGGGATAGGAGTTGATATGATCCATTATTCTTTTTATCATTGGTTCAGGAGACTTGTTTCCTGGGACATGTTTTCCCCTCTGGTCTCCAATTGTTAGCCCACCCTCCAGTTTTTTTTCCACGCTTAGTTTTACAAATCTTTCTCCAATCGAGAGAGTATTCAAGAACATAACCTTGCATACCCTTACTCTGCAACAGTCTATAGTTAGAGTATAGGTGTAAGAGAACTTTCTCCTATCAACCTCTATGTCCCCACCTGTCCTCATAACACGCTTAATTTCTTTTGTTACATTGTTAACAATAAATTGTCGACGCTGATCCCAATTAAGACATTTTTTCCAAAACTGGTTAAAGATCAGCAGTCTTTTTTCAGGTGATATCTTCGTGTAACATTTGAATTTGCAAGAACATGGAGGTTTTAACATGCGACCCTCTACGTCAGGGGTCTTCCTGGCCACTGTTGAGTGATATGGAGATCCTTTCAATCTCGCAGCTTTGGAAACATTGCGTTTCCATTTTGCTGGATTTCTTATTAATTTCTTTACTTTTTGTGTTGATGGTACTTGTTCATGATTTAAGTACACAACTCCATTAACGTCAACAAGCATCGTGGGGTAGGAAATTGGCGTATTGATCAAATCGGATATTACTTTTTTATTGCAAACCACAGCTTTTGAAATGTTTGGTTTCGTAGGCAAACATAAAGTTTCGTCTATGCATTGTGTATCGGAGTCATCACTTAATTCACCTATTTCATCAACATAAACCATTGGTCCATCTAAACGCGATTTTTTCTTGAGAGGTGAATAAAAGCACTTGTCTAAATCCGCTAAATTTGTCTGAATGTCATGGTTTCCATCATATAACTTTTGCGGTCCCAAAAGATCTTCTACTGTTATTAAGTCAGAAGTCTGAGTGTTTTTTGCATGTATTTGACCTTCAGTTGTTTTCTTATTCAGTGATGATGTGTTAAGTCTTTTCATAGGAATATTGCATTTTTGTTTGATAAAATCATTAGTGCACTTGTCTGGTGAGAATAGTCGTCTTTTTACGTGCACTTGGGAAATTTTTATGACCCTCAAATTAGGAGAATTACTTATGTCACTACAACTGGAGTCATAGTCTTCATGCGGTTCATAATTTTTGTCTTTGACACTGTTATCACTGCCGTAATCAAAATTTAATTCTTCGCCATCATCAAAATTACAGCCGTGGACAAAACTGTTTTCTTCTTTTGAAAAACTCTCAGTTTTTCTAGGGACCATTGCACAAGGTAGTTCATTTTCTTTAACATCAAATTCTTTTTTCTCACGATGCTGAATAACTTTTTCGCGTAGATTAGCAAGCCTTCGTCGTCTTTCAAATAATTCTTCGTACAACGACAAATTATTGTTCTGTAAGAATAATACAACGAGTAAGTGACAAAGTATTTTTTTTATAACAAACTACTGGCTCTCATCTGATGGTAAGCGGTTACTGCTGCATAAAGGCGCTTTCAAAACTAGATGTGTTAGTAAGGCGTACTAATTCATTCATTAATGGAGAAATTTACATTCACATAAAGAGGAAAACAACGTGTTAAATCGCTCCAACCATTTCGAAGCTATGACAAGTATGTCCATACGTACAGACCATACCAAGCAATACAGACAAGCAGAGATTTCAAACTTTAATCGGGTAATCAAGGTTCTTTCCGTCGGGAGTTAAAATAGATTGGAATTATTAGGTATCAATCACACCCTGTAGGTTCTGTCCCAAAATATTTATTAATACCTAACCAGTTTCGAGTTCAATATCACATTTTAGGTGTCTCTGTTGCACTGCATTGCATATCACATAAAAATTAAACGGCAAGTGCCAACAGACGCCAGAGTAAAATTTATTGTAGGCTAATACTTACTTTATTGGTGTTGTCCTCCATTATTGCTATATTTTATCAAACACAAACACAGTATAATAATATCACTCTATCCATTTACCACTGTTTTTCGTAAAATCAATCGGATTAACTAAAAACACAGGTGATAACTGATGCGACCGTGCGCTGCGTGCCGACTAAATGATAATGTTTACAACTGGCGCCGAGCGTGCGACGCGACGCGACAGGCGGCTCGTGGTACACGCGTTTCTTTCGCTCACTCTTATTATAATAAGCTATATTGCTGTCGCACGCCATTCGAAGAAAAGCCACGTGAGGTCCGTACGTGTACGTACGTACACGTACGTGAACGTACACAATATTACACACAAAACATTATTATTATAACAATAAAGTTCTTTATGAAGAAAAGACTTTATGCCAAATGTAGCGTTTTGCAACATTTTTTTAAGCATAACGCTATATTTGAAGATACGCACTATGATTTAATTGTAAACTTTAGAGGCATAAATGCGTATCTGTTGTTGCTACCAGCATGTTAGACAAAACATTTTTAATTCATAATAGCTTAAGTTGAGATACGGCTCAAAAAACTATTAATAATTTGATGCATAAAGATGCAAGTAAATAAAAAAGGTTATGGCTCTAAGGTATTTGAAAATATCTTTAAATCCGACATTATGCATAAGTGTATCTTTATAATGATAATAGATAGAAATACCAGGGTCAGATCGTTAGAAAGAGCAACAAAATTATAATATCGTAAAATAAATACTAAAAAGTAATTTTGGTTGTATCTGCAAATCCGACATGATGCTTCTGAGGTCGACAGATAGTTGTGGGGAAACTCAGCCATCTACTAGTTATAATTTAGACGATGAACCGCCAGTAAAGCGAAGCATGTGTGTCGAGGAAGTTTGTAGGATGTGGAATCTAGTTAAGGTGTACCGCCAACTCGGAACGAGAAAACAAACCATAGACTTTGCTGATAACCCAGAAAGGGTTAATTGTAAGTACTAAAATGTGTAAATATTACAAGAAACCAATGACAATTGAATATGCTACGAATAATACAGTTGGATCTTTTGTGTGTAATAGAGGGAAATGTAGAAACAATTCAAAAGTTAGTCGAGGCAAGGGGACATGGTTCGAAAATGTTAAAATATCTTTACCCCTAATATTTTACATTATGTATGCCTATGCTGCAAGTTGGAGTTATGACTTGACTGTACAGGAAGACTTTTCGGACTCAGCACATTGCCTCTCTAGGGCAACTATTAGTGACTGGTTTAATTATTACAGAGAGTCGGTAGTGATTTACCAAATAGAAAAACAAAACATCCAGGGAAAGATTGGTGGCCCTGGAAAAATTGTACAAATAGATGAAATTAAATTTGGAAAGAGGAAATATAATAAAGGTAAGACATATTATTATGAATTATAAAACAAATCTGTCATTATTTTTAAAATATATAAATAAATGTAAATTATTGTTAGTTTTAGGTCCGCAGATTGAAGTCCAGTTCTGGGAATGATTGAAAATGGGAGTGAGGATGTAAGATTAAAGATTTTTCTAGAAAATATTAGATCTGCTGAAAATTTGGTGCCCCTTATTCAAAAACATGTGAGTGCACCATCATCCATACAGATTTTTGGCGGTCTTATGATGGACTAGAAAAATACGGATATATACATAAAAAGTTAACCATAGTGATCCAGAGAACCCATTTGTGGCCACAGATGGCACGCACACTCAAAGAATTTAAGCAGTGGCTTGTTGTCAAAAGATTTTCTGCTAAAAATAATTATAATCATAGATAAAATTTTTACTTTAAACTGTAAAGTTACTGAATAGAATTATAATTCTATTAAAGTCGGAGTTTAGACATCAGTATAAACATCGAAATCCCGTTTGGTGGGTAAACACTACGATATGTTTTGTACAAGTTTTTAATTACAGACAAAATGCATTAAACCTTTATGATTCCTTACTAGAATTGACTTGTTTATAGATAAAAATAGGTAAAAACAGTTTTTGTCCTTTCACTTTTTTTCACGGAAATTTTGCCATAAAATCTCGTTTTTTATTGTCTTGTCGACTCGGCATGTCTTTCTGTTTCATATTTCACATTTTAAAGTCGTCCTTGTCATAATGAAGCACTTTAGTTAGTTTAATTTCACACTAATAATGAATAAACTAACATAATTAAACAACAAAGAGATAATAATAGAAGATCCGAGCCTACATCGACGATAAAGGTACCTCTAACCTATGGAGGTTTACGTACCGAGCATGCGCACATTCTTATATTTATTATTACTAATTACACAGTATATTTACTTCGGATCTTTCAGACACTCATTTTCACACGTGTTGAAATTTAAATCTTTAAAATTCGCAAACCTCTATTAGGACCGAATTTTTTGCAGACAACCGCTTATAAACGTGTTCGCAATAAAGCAGCGCTTATGTTGATATAAATGTTTTTCTATTATCTAATCAAGTGAAAGTAACTGGTATCAACATTCCTGTTAATACCTGACAACCCAGTAGTTTGCCCACGTAAATAATAGACAACCCAACGACTGCACATTCTATATCCTGACTTAAAGTATAAACGCTTTAAGTCAGTCAAGTATAAATACTTTAAATCAGGATAAAATTTCTTATCATCTTGATGTTGCAAAATTTAATAAAAATATTTTTTTTCAAATTAATTAAAAATATTCTGTCCAGGATTTTTAGCCAACCCATTATTATTATATTCTAACTTATTCTAATATACTAAATTTATTATAAAATAAGTTTTATTCTATTCTATTGATACTATAGATTATATGCCTGACTAATTCAGAAGACGTAAAACCTGGATCTTCTAAAAGTCCTCCATGTAAAAAGATAAAACTTGATATCTGTACACAGACATCAATATTGCAAATAAAATTGAAGCGCGAGGTGAAAAATCTAAAGCATAAAATCAAAAGAAGAGACATGAAGATTAATAGTTTAAAGTCACTTATGAAAATTAAAAAAAAGGTATAAAAATTACGATGAGGTACAATCTGTCATAACAAACTGTTTCCAAATAATCATCAGCAGTTGAACAAAAAAAAATCGGACAAAGGCATGAGATACAGTGACGACCTAAAATCTTTTGCTCTGACTTTATATTTTTATTCGGCAAGCATATATCGCTATTTGAGAAATTTTGTTAGCATTCCACATCCTTCTACTCTTAGAAGACTTTTAGCTTCACATAGCTGTAATGTGGGGTTCATATCAGAGGTTTTAAATTACCTAAAAATTGCTGCAAAAGAAAATGTCAACTTGCAGAATGTTGCACTAGTTTTTGATGCAATGTCAATTAGATCTGAAATAAAATATCACCAAAAAAGTGATAAATATTGGGGTTATGTAGATTATGGTGGGATATTGGTCAGTGATTCGGAAACCTTGGCAACGGAAGTTTTAATTTTTCAAATTGTGTCATTTACTACAAAATTTAAATGCCCAATCGCTCATTTTTAGATAAATAAAATATCTGCCCATACTAATTGCCAATAAATTATCTAGTACCCATGTTAATTTTCATGGTAAAAAAATGAATGTTAGGTTGCCACCCAAGTTTTGAGTTCATCGGTGCCAGATTGAATTGATTTTTTAAGTTGCAGTGGCGATTTAAACTTTGCAGATAGTGAGGCGGCAGTTGAATATATCAAAATAATAGATCGGATATTTGATTTGTTTAATTGCAAACAACCTTTTGGTAAAGGATTTAAATCTCCGATGCGTATAGAGAATATGGAGGTGTGGACGAATATTTTGAACGAGACAAGAGAATATCTTTGCACACTTCAATTTAATGGTTGTCCAACGTTGCAGCACCGTCGCAAGACACCATGTCTCGGTTTAATAATTGACACATTTAGTTTTTCTCAACTTTCATTAGATTTGCTTCAAAAAGGGTTAAGACAATTTTTATATTTCAGAAGGTGGACAAAAACATTGTGAAATTACACAAGCATTAACTTATATGATATGCAAGGACAATTTACCACTGTCATGCGTAGAAAAAAAGGGACTACAAAAATTTATTCGCAAAGTTTGCCCGCTCTATAAACTGCCTTCAAGAAAAAGGGTTGTCTCTAAATAACTTTTGTTCTTATTTATATTTTTAATATTTAATTGCATTCAAACAATTGATACTTTTTACATTCAGGTAACTCACTTAATAGAAAACAGATACAATACTCTACAAAGGAGGTACTTACAATACAATACAAAGGAGGTCATAATAAAAAGATTGAAAAAGATAACTTTTTTATGTTTCACGAGTGACATACTTACAATTACTAATTCTACAAGAAGTTTCTTAGTATTGACCATGGAGGTTAGATACAGGAGAACCAACGCTTCATACTAAAGCATTACCCGCCTGTCTCTGAAAATTTGTAGAGTTTATAGCGCGCTGCCGTCAATAAGTAGTATCTGTGAAGTTAGCTGTTTATGAGTACAAGTTGTTATGAGTGAAGTTAGTTAGTTTATGAGTGACGTTTTAATCAATTAATGTTTAAATTCTTCGCGGTATTTGTGAGAAAATAATCGTGCTCCGTAATTTTTTAATTTTTGACAAGAAGAAACATTTAAAAATGGTGAAATATTGTATTGTGCATGGATGTACAAGTGGTTTAGCATCTGATCGGAAAAATAGACTAAAAAATAATATGCGTCAATCATCGTTATTTAAAGTACCAAAGGTAATATCTTCTTACGTTATCGATTCATAGCTACAAATTGAAATATTGAATACTAGCGACTCGCACTTGCTTAGATTTAGCGATTTAGCGCGAGCAAAGCCGCAGGTTTCACTAGTATTAGCTAAACAGTATGCAAGATAGTGCGCTTGAATTTATAATAATGATGACGTGATAATGTGCATGAAATGCTTAACTTAGAGGAAGTTATTTAAAATCATAGGATTAATACAGTATTTGTGTAAATGGCTTTCCAATTATGGCTTTATAACTAAACATTTTTTAAAGTAATTAAATGGTTATAGTATGTTATCCTTACGAGATAGACATATGCTATCCCGGACTTTTTTGTAGACCTATATAAAATACACAAAAAATACACAAGTCCACCATACATCATTTTTGTTATATCTCAAAGGGTTTAAGCAGCGTTTTCGTTAAAAGCTTAAGACGGCTTATTTTTTAACGACAACTCCAACAGATATCATTATATTTTAGCCAATGCATACAAAAACTTTACATATTATATACCTTTCTGGAGAACTATTGTATCCATTGGTGAAAATAGCATGAAAATCGGTCCAGTAGTTTTTGAGTTTATCGCGAACAGACAGACAGACAGACAGACGCGGCGGAGGATTTTGTTTTATAATATGTATAGATGTAAAATTATTATTTGCTTAATAATAATAATCTTTATTGGCCTTTTAAGCAGTTGTTGAAATTAAGGTTAATTACAAAATTCAGCATTCATGGTTTCAGGTAACATTATTATTTTTCTATTTAAATACAGTAATAAGATCATAAAAAAATATTTTGAAACGTCTACTGAATAGTATTTAATACTCATATTTTAGACTCCATACGGTATAGTGAAAAAACGTCACTGGGAAAGTGTATTGAATATTGAGAGATATGACGCACCCAATTTGAAAATAGCTCATAAGCTTTCACCAACTCATCTCCACCCAATTGGTTATCAGAAGATGAAAGTTTCCTGAGCATTCGAAGTAAGTTGTTCTTTCCTTTCATATTTAATAAACATGTTCAGAAATATAAAATTATAATAGAATTGGAACATCTTTTATTTTAGTACTACTCGAAGCCCGTTGCAGAAGCTATGGAAATTTTATCGAAGACACATTATAGTTTAAGAGATTCTTTGCCTTCACAGCGTTTCATCCGACTGATTGATAATTTAATCAGAGCGATGATGTCAAGAACTCCATTGCAAGCTTTAAAATATTCACAATCGGAAGTATGCCCTGAAAGTTTTTCGAATGCTTTTTTGAAAAGATACAGCATACTATTTTTTATATTTTATATGAAAACGACATACTTCATATGAGCAAAAAATGTACCATCAGTAATGTATTGTTCTGTATCTTTTCTATTACTACACGTTGCATTTTTTAAGTTTCAATATGTTGTTTTGTACTAAAAAAATACAACTAATGCTATAGTATAATGATAGGTATATGCATTCACTTTCATTTTAATAAAATTAAGCAACCTGTTATTATAATTTCATTGATTTGTTCATTGTTGTGTTTATTAACAGGCTATAAAAGACTTTCTATTTTTCTTGGAACAATGGAAAAGATTAGAAGTGTCCGATAATGTTCTGATTCCCATAAGTACAAGCACTCGGACAGGTCTCAAAGTGAGTTTAAATGGTGCTTTGGGGCTACTGAATTATTTGCATGATGAATGCAATTATATTTATTTGATGACATCTCGTTTGTCCCAAGATCCCATAGAGGTAGTCATAGCTATTTATCTTATTATAATCACAAATATGATTAGCAGGTATTCTTAATTCATTTCAATATGTGATTGTTTTAGTTTAGTTATTGACTATAGATTTTGGTTTGTAGCGCTTCTTCTCTATGATGCGAAATGCTTGCGGATCCAACGATCATCCAGATCCTAAGCTCTTTGGACAAGTTTTCAGGCTGGCGTCATATTTCTCGCTGGTCAGACCACCAAAAGGTTGCAATGTCAGTGGGCCTGAGCTTTTGTCAACACTGATGCAGACAAAAGACTCTTTAAGTATTGCACAAATGCCCAGAAACGAATGGTTAGCCAAGTTGGATGACTTGGTTGATGGTAACTGTGAAGATGACCCTAATAACAACTGCCATAATCCACTTCTCGACCATGGTTACAATGTTGTCAGGACAAGCCAAGAAGTTGAAGCATATATTGCCGGATATGTGGTTAGAAAAATGCAAAGTTCCATAAAATGTCAACATTGCTTATCAACTTTAATAGCCAATGTTACAGAGCATGCGCATGCTCGAAATGAGCTTATCAATTTAAGAGATATGTATAGTGAGCTCGTGTATCCAAGCACAAAACTATTCAACTTACTGGATATAATAGAAGAAACAGTTTTAGATGTTGTTTGTAACAATGAAGTGCAATTAGATACATTGCATGCCATTCTGGATGAGGTTTCAAAAAGAACATTGCCTGAAGTAGGTTGCGCGGATCACAAGCATGCAGTTACAGTGCAAGTTATCGATACATATTTAATTATGTGTGGACTTTTTTTGAGTAAATATATCAATAAAAAAAAGTGAAAAGCAAACTAAAACAAAGACTTTACGGAAAAATGCAAAATATTATTGAATCGTGCACTTGTACTTACTTGTGATTAGAAAACTAAAATATAAATTACTTAAAGAAATTTATAAGTAATTGTTCACTGCCAAATCTTTATATTTCAAGACATATTTTTTTTAATAGAGTATAGATAGTTTCAATATATAATATTAATTAAATGAAAGAGAGAATGTTCCGTTATATGGTACTCATAATGCAAAGGCCACGTTTTTATTGTCTCCTTGTTAATTAAATGATTAATAATAATGTTCGAACGATTGCGGCCATGGCGGCCAATCTTATTGAGACTAGCCACGCAGGAGATATTATAGTGCAGCGCGTGTACGCGCAGACACAAGTGCACTCTCTGTTTTTATCACTCTCATACTCCGGTGGGACGACACGAGACACGACCAGTGAGAGCTAAGGTGCAGGAGCAACGCGACACGTGCTCTGCCTCGGCACGAGGGTGACACACCGCCTATTTCCCAATAATTCCAGGCTGTTACTGAGACTTACTAAACAGAAAGACAATTAAACTTGGCCTGACCCGAGACACGAACCCAGGACCTCTCGATGTATGACCGTATATGCTAGCCACTACACCACCGATTTTTAGACTATAATTAATAGATGATCATGGTGGTTAATAGATATTCTAATAATATGGATAATATATTTCCGATGATTTCAGCACTATTTATTGACTCTTTATTTACTTTGCGAAAAGTTGTATTTATAATTATAACATATTTGAAGAAATATATTATAAACATCGTTAAAACAGTAATTGTGGTGTTTTTAGCAACAGTATTATTTTTTATCATCGAACTATCTGATTTTTATTGAAAAAGATAAATAAAATCGTATCAAAATATGTATAATATTGATCATAATATTGAAGAGAGACAATAATGTATTTTTTATATAAAAAAACTGTAGTAGAGAATACGAGTTAAAAAATGTACATCACATGAAAATGCCTCTATTTTGAATACCCGAATACAATAAATATATAATTTGTCTTACTAAAAAAATATATTTATAATAATTTATAATATTTATAATATCTGTATAAATCATCATATGAATATGTTATAAAGACATAATAAACAATTTCGTTATTTTCTTTTTTTTTCTTTGAATATTATATACTCGTACACGTATATTAAAAGTTGAAAGATCATTTCAAATTAGAAGTTAGCTGCTTATGAGAATTGTCACTATTGTGACAACCTGAAGTTAGGCATTGAGTAGAGACAACATAGCGATCGCAGCGCCTCCTTAGCTTAACAATATTTCTGAGACACTACATTCTAGGCAATGATATTTTATTCTAGGGCAATGGTCCTCCTGTATCTAACCTCCATGGTATTGACGGTTTACTTTATTGACATCGTAGACGGATCGCCTGTCATTCAGAGCCTGAACTTATGCCAGAAACTTTCTCAGGTATATTTGATGTACTTTGTAATTTTAACCCCACCTCTAAATTATTTTGATTTGCAATTATTACATTATTCAGTGTACAAATATACTTTTAGGGTCATACCGGAAAGTACATTCAAGAATGTTGGAAAGAAATATGTGAAGAGTTTGAAATTGACAAAACTACAATTGTATCAATTACCACTGATGGCGGCGCAAATATAGTATCAGCGGTACGATTGTTTTTAAGTGATAATCATCGGATTCCCTGTACGGCTCATATCTTAAACCTTGTAGTTCATGGAGTACTGAAAGAAATTAAAGAATTTTCAGCACTTACCGATCACGTCAAAACCATTTTGACGTTCTTTAAGTAGTCAGTCAATGCTATGGACCAATTACGAGCCGAACAAGGGTCATGTGGAAAAAAAGAAGGTGAGGTGTTGACATTGATACAAGCTGTCAGCACTCTAGTGCTGACAGCTTGTATCAATGTAGATGGAATTCTTGCTTTGACATGCTAGAGAGATTCGTTAAACTGTCTGCACTAGTAGCTAAAATTTTTGCCACAAAAAGCCAAACTAACAAAAATACACCAGATATGGTTCCATCGTCGCAACTTAATGTGATACGAGATTTTATTGCTCTTCTTGGCCCTTTCAAAGAAGCCACTGAGGAAATAAGTGATGCGAATTATGTAACGTCAAGCTTAGCCATTCCTCTTACAAATTTAGTTACCCAAGTTACAGATCAAGTAACTCCATCAACCTCTATAGGGTTGATTGTAAAAAAGGCTTTACTCAAAAAAGTTGAAGACAAACTGGCTCCTTTAGAAAGAAATCCCTTTCTCTCAGTAGCTACTGTTTTGGACCCTCGGTTCAAGCGTATCCACTTTACCTCGCCAATTGTTGTGTCAAATGTTATATCCAAAATTAGTGTTGAGACTCATGCAAAACATCGGCGTAGAGGACAACGTTCTCCGGATAAAAATCCTGATCATAGCTTCGTCAGAGGTTCCAAGCAGTAGCTGTGTCCCCAATGAACTGAAGCAGTATTTGGACCAACCACTTTTAGAAAGAAAATCTGATCCAATAAAGTTCTGGGTAAATTGTCAACATTTCATGCCGGTTCTCTCGGATATCGCTCTAAAATATTTGATTTGTCAAGCATCTTCAGTGTCATCTGAAAGAGTAGCTTCAGTGGTAAATTTGGCTGTGCCAAATGATAGGAGAAGATTAACAGGGGAACACACAATGATATTTTAACTATAGATATGTTATACGCTCACTAAACAACCGAAAAAAGTGTTCCGCGCTGCACACATACACACTTTTCATTCAAGGTACATGTCAAAATGATAGAAAGGGGATAGTCGATAAAATCAATAAGAAAAAAAGAGACAGCTAGTGTTGTCAATTGCGCGTCAATGTAAACAAACATTAGTCTAGCGACCGATGACATATCAGAATATTAGGCAAATAATTGAAATATATTAATAAATCGAAGTATACTGCGTTCTTACATGTGGTATGAGATCCCTTGTGTTTTATTAACTTTGGTATCATAATTGGTGCATTTCCTAAATACACAGGATGGCATTTTTTTAATTTTGTAGCAGCGTACCACTCGTCGCCATGCGGTGACACAGACTAAAGGCAATACGTCCTAATTAGGATGTTTTCGAGTTTTCACGATTGCGCGCTCATAACATATCTATAGTTAAAATATCATTGGGAACACATCAAACAAAGAGCGCTCCTGATGTCAATATCAGACAAATATTATACTGGTTTGAATAATGTTTTTTTTTATTTTGTTTCTTTTTTTTATGTCGAGCAATTCGAAAAAATTTTTTTAAATAATAAAACTTATGTTGAAACAGCCAGATGTGTATTTGCTTTAAAATTTCGATAATTTTGGCATTTTTTATAAATAATTGCAAATTGGGCAAAAAACATCGAAATATCGATATTTCTTGGGTCATATATATCGTAATATTTGAAAAATATCGATACTATAAATATCGATATTATTTTCATTTGCTCATCCATAGGATCCATTTTATTTTTACTGACAGGCCATCCCTCTAGACAATATTTTTTTTAATTTTTGTAAGAATATAAAGAATTAACATGAAAAGATTCATAATTAGGAATATAATTTTCTTTTAAAGCTGCTCTAGAAAGTGAGTCTGAAATATACATCTCTTTACCAGGTACATAAATAACATTTAAATCATAAGCTTGCAATGAAAGCATCATTCTCTGTAACCTTGCAGGTACATCATTTAATGGTTTTTTAAACAAATAAACTAGTGGTTTATGATCAGTATGTACGGTTACCTTATTACCATAAACATATTGATGAAATTTTTCACAACCAAATTGAATAGAATGAATTGAATCTCTTTTTCTATTTAAGCATATTTTTCTTGTGTAGCTGTTAAAGTTTTAGAACTATAAGCAATGGTTTGTTTATTTTGCATGAGAACTGCGCCTAATGCTGACTTTGATGAATCTACTGACAAAACAAGAGATATATTTGGTTTGTAATGTACTAAGATAGGAGATTTTGTTATTTCCTCCTTTAATAACTGAAGACATTTACTACAATTTTCATCCCATAACCATGTAGTATTCTTTTTTAACAGATTTCTGAGAATTTTTGTTTTATCTGACAAATTTTTAATAAAAGGTCCTAAGTAATAAATACATTCCTAATATTCTTTGTAACTCTTTGACTTAGATCTGGCACAATGATTTCAAAAGGAAGGATACGCCCATCTGAACATTTTAACTAAACCTTTTTCGTACAAGCGAACAGTAGCGCCATCTGTTATAACTGATACGAACAACGTGGGTGCCGCGTTGCGTAGGTCGACGACGTAACCTTGTACGTGCGTGCATACTTTTTTTTATCGTATTTTCTATGTAATAAGTAAATTACAAAGAAAACGTAAGTTAAACCATTTAATTTCAATCAGCTTTATTTTAAATTGTAAACAAGTTATTGGTTTACTTAATATAATAATATTAATAAAAGATAATAATAATAATAATAAAAATCTTTATTCGGTATCTCAAAAATTTTTACAATATCTGATAAGTGATTGGGACCTCCTTTTAAGCGCATAAGCACTTGTGTTAGGAGAACCCGCTCTTCCATTACATAAGTGCACTAACTAATAATTATAACACTGTATGGATACTTGTACTAGTTAAAAGTTCACAATAAGCTAAGTACTATATATTTAACAATTTACTGAGAATATAAGGTGTAAATGACGTGAATATTGGTATATGTGTAATGTGTATGTGTGCATGCGCGTGTGTGTTTGTGTGTTTATGAGGATGAGTGTTCAATACTGATTGTAGGATTTGTCTGAGTTTACTAGTATATTATGATTTATGACTACCTACACAAGGCTTCAGTGTCGTCATACTTTAATGTTTTCAGGGTGTTAATTAGCGACGTTTTACATTCATGTGTATTCAAAGTGTATATATTTAATATTTTATTTAATTTATTGTATAGTTTAGCAGCTTGACATCGAAATTGTCTCACAGCGAAAACTGATTTAGATATCTCAACTGGAGCGACAGTATATTTGCGCCTTTTGCTCAGTTGTTGACCGTCATATTTAAAAGATTTGTGCAATCTTAAGGTTGTGCAAAAAATGTACAGTTGCCTGACCGATAAAACACCACAAGAGGCATATAGTTCAGAGGTGGAAGATCTATAAGGCATAAACATCATTACTTTTAGTAAATTTCTTTGTGCCCTCTCCAGTTCCAGGAACTTCATTTTTGTAGCACCCCCCCAAACTGGGATACAATACACTAAAATTGACTCAGCCAGCGATGTGTATATTTGTTTTAGTAGATGTTTATCAGCGATGTGCCTTAGAGTTTTAAATGTCCAAATCAGCTTACGAATTCTAGTTATAACTTGTTCTAGGTGCTCATGCCAAGACATTCTTTGATCAACAACCACTCCTAAATATTTAGTGTGTTGGACTTTATTTATAGTTTACATGAACAATTAACTCTGGTGTTACAGTTATGTATTTTTATTTCTAGATCTGTTTGAGGTTGGGTACTATTGTATTTGGTGAAGAAAATGTAGTTAGTTTTACTTATGTTTAAAGCTAATAAGTTTTCTCTTAACCAGTTATCTATTTTGGAGAGCCCTATTTCTGTATTTCGACGCACCGAGTCACAAGTTTTCCCAGTGAAGACAACAGCAGTGTCATCCGCGTAGGAGTAGACCTTTCCATTATCAATTTTTAAATTACATAAACTGTTTATGTAGATTAAGAACAAGGTCGGCCCCAGAACACTACCTTGCGGGACCCCATATGTGACGTCAGATTGTTCACTGACGTATTGACCTAATCTAACTGCCTGCTTTCGATCTCTAAGTTAATCAGCGAACAATGTGAGTGGAGTATCCCTAATGCCAATGTTTTCTAATCTCTGCACAAGAATGGGGACAGAAACCGTATCAAATGCCTTTTTTAAGTCAAGAAAAACTGTAATACATTTATTACCTTTATCAACTTCATTAACAATATAACTAGATAGTGAGATAACTGCATCTTCGGTTGACAATCCCTGTCTAAAGCCGAATTGTGAGTCTGAAAGTAGATTAAACTTCTGAAGGTAGGTAATTAGTCTTTTATTCATTAATTTTTCAAGAACTTTTGATATAGCTGTAAGGACGGAGATTGGGCGATAATTTGATACATCTTCTCTGTCACCATTCTTGTACACAGGTGTAATAATCGCTTGTTTTAGCGCGGGTGGAAACACTCCTTGTCGAAAGCACAAATTAGCCAAATGAGTGATTATGGGCACAACGAGCTCCTTAGTGTATTTGAGAAATTTGGTGCTTATACCATCCCAGCCAGGAGAAACAACAAGGATAAAAAAAATACAAAGAAACGAAAGAATACAGACAGCATACCAAAACTATTGTCCTTTAAATAATACATTTTTTTTAATTTTTGTCTTTTAGTTCCTTTTCCGGTGTTTTCCGTGATAGCCTCATGATGCATTCTGACGTTTATATAATTTTAAATAATGGCTCGGATCAGATGCAATATATGCATTGACTTAATATATATTACTTCGTAAGGACTGGGTCAACCGCGCGACGGCAAGGCGCCAGCGCGTTGGCCCCACAATGCCAATTGTGGCACCAACGCAATTCAGTCGATCACGATCCGCGCGCGCAAGCTCTGATCGTATAAAAAGATGCCTCATTGCGTGGTAAAAGGGTGCAAAAACTAAAAGAAAAATAACTAGCATCATCAAGTTTTAACATCCAAAACACTGAATAAGCATCAAGATGAGAAAAATATGAAGCACCATTCAATATTGACCTAATTTCATCTATGCTTTTAAGAGGATAATGTTCTCCGACTATATATTTATTAAGATTTCTCGGATCTAAACAAATTCTTAACTGACCTGATTTCTTGACAGTGATAACTACAGAATTTACCCATTTGGTTGGATATGTGACTTTTTCCATGACCTTTAATTTTGACATGCGATCCAATTCTTCTTTCAATTATACTACTTTCTTTAAAATATTTTTATTTCAACTAAAAATATTTTAAATAAATTGGAACAATTAAATATAAATAAAATTTTATTGTTTACACTACCTTATTTAGGTAAATTGCCACAAGAAAATAGGTTAAGATATGACATTAACAATCTAATGCACACTTTGACTACTTGTAAGTATTTGAATTTAAATATTAAAAAAAGTAATAAAATTGATGTTATTGACATAAATAATTTATGGAAACATAATAATTATATGTTGACATATAGTAGGCTGAGCCTACCATATTTTTTTAAGCGACAGATAGCATCTGTGCTATCTTATTATATACAAACTGACATAGCCAATAATCTGGTTACTTTGACATCTGCTCCTATTGAGCAAAATTGTAATATTAAGACATTTTGTAATGTGGAATCCGTTCCAAATAAGAATTTAAATTAATTATTAAGACAACAGAGGATACCTCTAGCATATTAACAAATCATGATTCTAAATCAAATAAATTTCATAATAATTTAGTAAGAAATGCCCATATTTGTAAAAATTTAAAAAATGTAAACCTGGTGCACCAAAATATACAGGGCATGTTAGGTAAGGAACTTGAACTGGAGTTATTTATGAATAGTGAAAATATTCAAATTTTATGTCTAACTGAACACTGGCTTTGCATCTCCCAGTCCATATTTAACTTCAGCGGTCACCGGGTAGCTAGTATGTTCAACAGAGAAAAAGCTATACGCGGTGGCTCTTTAATAATTATTAGTAAACTTTTTAAATATAAAGAACGTAAAGATATTGTGAGCCTCTCTGTTGAGCAAACTATTGAACTAGCCTGCGTAGAGCTTGAGCACCTCATTGTTGTATGCGTATACAGACCTCCTAGTGGGTTATATGAGTACTTTGAGAAAGTATTGGAAGAAGTTTTGTTAAAATTAAATATTTCTAATAAGGTTATTATCGTATGTGGAGATTTTAATATTAATTTATCAGATAATTCTAATATAAGTCTTAGATTTAAATCTATGCTTCTATCATATAACCTACATAACTTATTTACTGAGCCAACTAGAATCACTGCTACTAGTGCTACATGTATTGATAACATATTTACAAATTGTAAACCATATTATAAAGCTATTATTAATAAATTAAGCTCAGACCATTGTGGCCAGTTAGCTTCCTTTTGTTATTCTTTATTAAATGCCAACAAAAATATTTTAAAAAAGTCTTTTGTACCTATAAATACTACACGTATGGAGAAGTTTAGAGGTAGTATTGTGGCTAAGCTTCCATATTTATCCTACATTAATGACCCCAACTACTTATATAACTCTTTATTTAAATTAGTAAAAACTGAATTTTCTACAATATTCACTTCTAAAACAGTCAATTCAGGGGGTCTCTTGACATTTGGTGAATGGGCAACTCCTGGCATTTGCAAGAGCAGGCAAAGGCTATACGAATTGTACAGTGAAAGTGCCTATAATCATAGTGTATCGTTTGCTTCTTTTGTAAGTGCCTACTCAAAAATGTTTAGAAGAGTATGTTACACGGCAAAATCCTTGTATATTAAAAACAAAATAAGAAATGCACAAAATAAAATCAAAATGACATGGAACATAATTGCTTGTGAAAGTGGAAGAGTCACAGATCGTAGCTTCGATTATAAATTAAATATTAATAATAATTTTATTACCTCAGAACGAGAAGTTGCATCTGAGTTTGAAAAATTTTTCACTGACATTCCACTGTCAACAACGCAATCTCTTAATTCGTCTCCAGACATTGCAGAATTTTTGTTAAGGGAAAACGTTAAAGAATGTAATGCAATATTTAAATTTAAACCTGTAAACCCCAAAGATATAAAGGTAGCCTTCAGAAGCCTGGACATCAAGAAATCAGCTGATCTATGGGGTATATCTGTCAAAGTGGTTAGTTCGGTAATTGATGTTGTTGCACCTCATTTAGCCACTATATTTAATGGCTGTATAGAACGTGGTGTGTTTCCTGATCTAATGAAACACAGTAAAGTTATTCCAATTTTTAAATCAGGTAGTACCCTAGACCCTAATAACTTTAGACCCATTTCAGTACTCCCAACATTTAGTAAAATTTTTGAAAAAATCATACTCGGGCAAATGTTATCGCATTTTAATGCACACAACCTACTTTATAAGAAACAGTTTGGCTTCACAAAAGGTCGCTCCACAGCAGATGCTAGTGTTGAGCTAGTTAAAAATATTTTTGAGGCATGGGAGAGGTCGCAGGATGCTCTTGGGATATTCTGTGACTTATCCAAGGCCTTCGATTGTGTGCATCACGTGACGTTGATCAGGAAACTGCATCATTATGGGATTAGAAATAAGGCACTCAACCTCCTGAATTCCTATCTGAGTAATAGAATACAGAGGGTTGATGTAAATGGTAAGAGATCCCCTGGGGCTCCGTTAGATATGGGGGTTCCACAAGGCTCTATTCTTGGCCCATTTCTCTTCCTAGTTTACATAAATGATTTGCCATTTTTTGTGCAGGACAAACATGAGATAGTATTGTTCGCTGACGACACTTCACTTATTTTTAAGGTAAAACGTAATTTACATATGTACGACGATGTAAACGATGCTCTCTCAAAGGTTGTCTATTGGTTTGATTCGAATAATTTATTATTAAATAACAAAAAAACAAAATTAATAAAATTCACAACACCTAATGTTAAACTTATTGATAATGGTGTAGTATTAGGCGGAGAAATGTTAAAACCGGTACAGTCAACTAAATTCCTAGGTATAATCTTAGATTCGAAATTGCAGTGGAATCTCCATATTGAGGAGCTAGCGAAGAGGCTTAGCTCTGCAGCGTTCGCGGTTAAAAAAATTAGACTTATTACTGACATAGATACAGCTCGCATAGTATACTTTAGTTACTTTCATAGTATTATGTCATATGGTATCTTATTATGGGGAAATGCAGCTACCGTTAATACAATTTTTGTCCTGCAGAAAAGAGCTATTCGTGCAATTTATAGTTTAGGCCCTAGAGTATCATTAAGAGATAAGTTTAAAGAAATAAAAATATTGACTGTTGCTTCTCAGTACGTGTACGAAAATGTTATATATGTTCATAAAAATATACACGAATTTCCCAGGAACTGCGACATGCATAGTATTAACACTAGGAATAAAAATAAACTTGTAATGCCTTTGACTCGCTTACGACGAGTCAGTAATTCTTTTTATGGACAATGTATACGCTTATACAACAGGATCCCAGAAAACGTTCAACAAGCTTCTATTGCCAAATTTAAAAAAATTGTGAAAGAACGTTTGTGTACTAAAGGATATTATACGATTAACGATTTTTTAGAAGATAGTACGCCTTGGGAATGATGTGATCGCCACCAGGCTGTTTCAACCTATAGAATTATTGTTAATTTCAATTTAATTAAAAAAAAGAAAAAATACTAAGACAAAACAAAAAAAAACAAAAAAAAAAATATACATTAGTCCCGCTGAGTTTCTTTCGCCAGTTCTTCTCAGGTCAGTGGTTTCTTCCTTCCGAACTGGTAGTAGACTCATGACGTTCAGTAAAAAATTGTAATAATTTCATGCTGAATAAAATATTTTGAATTTGAATTTGAATTTGAATTTGAATTTATTTTTTAATCCAAATGGAACTTTTCTGGGATGATCAACACATGGAATTGCATTCTGCTGCAACTTGAGGTGACAGACAGGTGGTAGACATCCTAATCCATGAAAAACATCATTAAAGTATTTAAAAATTTGGTTACTAGAAAGAAATTTATCGTTACTGTTGACTTCAAAAACTTTTTTTAATATTCCTATATCCCTACATGTGGGAAGACCTAATACAGTAGCACAATCGGCACGATTACGATTCGTACGGCGCACACTGGGGCGGGAGACCCATATAACTGCCATCAAATAAACTAAAGCTGTTAGACATTCTAAAGTTGACCGAGTATTCTCATACACATAATTAATAACAGAAAAAAACAATTCTGATACTTAAAATCCTTGTTATTTTTAAAAAATTACATAATAAATATTTTTGACCGAAACTACTAACTTCAAAACTTTGCATTATGTTTAAAAGTTCTTGTCTTCTTATAAATATTGTTTTAGAGGACATCCCTTAAACGAAATAAATATTTTTTAATAATAATGATAAATTCGGATAAAATTATCTTCAGTAAGTCATGCACTTAAAATTGATATATGGGTAAGGCCAAAATAAATTGTACCATAACATTCGTGAGTTAGTAACACACTTTTTTAATTAGTAACATTCAAGACTAAAGGTAACATACGTGACTTTTGTAAAGGCATGTGTATACATGAACATAACATATTGCTAATAACTTAAAAAAAAGCCACTATATAAAAATTGTATAATGCATATTAGACCTAATTACTGGGCAAATAAAAACACAATTTGTGAAATCTTTTCATGTATTTTAATACAAAACAAACTAAACTTAATAAAAAAGGCTACGTATCTACCTATAACAAATCACAATTTTTTTTTAATTAATTTTATATTCAATTAGATTATCTCCAAACTCTAAAATTCCACGACGACATTTAATTGGAGAATCCAACACCTTAATTATATCATAGGTAAACATTTTCGATACGTCTTCTATTTGTAGCCAGTAAAATGTTCCGTTCGATTTTTTGCGCTTAAAACTAACCTTCACGTTAATACCGTTCATTTCAAGAGTTTTTCCGACATAATATTAATTTGTTTTATTTGAAGTCTCAAATTTAACCAGTACATATTTATCTACTGCAATAATCAACTTAATAATTTTATTTCAGACTGTTTCGGAAGTAAACCATCAGTATAATTTCTCGTATTTTTTTCAGAAGATTCTGCGGTTGGGTGAAAATTTTCGCCATTTGTTATATCAAAAAATACACCTGTGCTTTCATCAAGAATGAATTGTAGATTATCTTGAGATTGGACTGTGGACTCAGGAGTGGAGTTTTCTGAATAGAAGGTTTCATCATTATCGTCGTCGATTTCTACATAAATTGGTTCGTCTTCGTTTTCTGTGCTACTCTCAGAAGATGCATTCTTTCTCTTTTTTTTTCATTGTTTTTGACCTCGGTTTTTGCTGTATTTTTCTTTTATCCCTTCATCATTACCTTCAATTTCTTCATCTGTATTTCTGTGTTTTGTCTGTTGTTCTTTTATTTTTAGGTCCGTTTTGGCTGTTTCTATATAATCAATAACTTTTAACTCTTTATCAGGATCATCTTCACAAAGCAAATGACTTTTTAAGTCTAGACATTTACAGTATCCTGAATGAATAGTCATATTGCAGAAACAACTCAAGCTTCGGTATTTAATTACGTTATTCATTTATGTGTTTATGATCTGGTGCAACTGCATCGTCCCTGGTACGGGCTTGAGAGGTTTCCCTGGTGTTTCGTACATATCTATATCTGTTTGCGAAATGTAATATAGCATAATTGCCATATTAGCTTCTTGTAGTAATTTAAAAACAGTCAAAGCATCTGGTATGTCTACCCCGTAAGAAACACAACTGTCAAGCTTTCGTTTGACAGCAGCTCCTACCCCATCTGCTGCTCCCTTTCCGTGTGATGATTCTGAAAAGTTCCACGTTGAAGAAATGAAACCCAATTCTTTTGTTATTTTAGAAAAAAAATAAAAGTTTTTTTTGCCGGTATTGGCTTGTAGGGCCATCTGAGAAAAAGTGGATTGTATTGACTTTTGGATGTTGAGTTTTTACGACTTCTAATATTGGCGTCAGATGCGCCCATATAGCTTTAGGCCCGTGTTCGTTGCTGGGTGTTCGTAGCGAATGTTTTTGGGCTATTGTCTTTGCTATATAAAACCCCTGTGTGAATGGTTGTCTGGATTTGAGATGCACCGAAGTGCATAGCCTGAACTTCGGAAGCCAATTTACATATCCAATTTTCTGAGAAATCTATATGTATAGCAACTTCTGTATCTTTTAAATTTTTTAAACATATCGAGTATTGTTTATATTGTTGTTTTATGTTATACAAATGCTTTTTAAATTCTTGTAATTCTTTATTGAACAAGTCTATCAATTCTTTCATTTTTGCCTGTCTTGCGATTCTTTACCATCCTCTTTGTTGCTTTTGGTTTTACACTTTCCAATTTCTCCTTATATTCATGCTTCACTAGGTTCCACTCTTGCCATGATACAATTTCTGTGCTGTCTTTTCCTTCCCAATTCAATTTTACTTCATTATTTACTTCATTATTTTTGCATGTATTGCAATCTCCATATGCACAATCTTTTGCATTTGTATCACAGACAATTTTAGAAGTAATTTCTTCAACATTATTTGTTTGTATCATTTCTAACGCTTTCATCATATCACATTTCATTTTAACATTATCATGCTTTATGCACCCACAAGTTTCCCGGTTAGTAATTTTTGGAGGTAACACATAGTAAGGTCGGTATTTCTTAAAAATGGAATATTTGAGTTTGCCTCCTTCATCTCTGTATTTTTTGTATAGATTTCGCAGAGTACCTAATAAGTACCGTATCTGTTGTTTATTCTTTTTTAAAGTCCTGTATTCCTTTTTGCCAGCAGTTGCCCTGCTAACATCGTCTCTTTCATAAAAAAGTCGAAGCTCACTTAAAGACTTGTTATTCCTCGCTTTCTTACCCCGACTTCCGCGAGTTTTACCTTTCAGTCCTATAAAATGAGCCATCTGAGACGTGGATTTATATTTTCGGACTATGTCATTATCTACTACGTTTTTAAGGATATTCCTTTCTGTATTCGTTTTTGCTTTTTCATATGTATTATGTAAGGACTCCAGTAAAATATTGTGAGCGAGTAACTGCTTCTTAACGGTTTCTTTTTGTTCTATAGGTATATCAGGTAAGTTTTGAGCAATAAAGCTTTCAGATTTTGTTACAGGCGTCATGTATTTGGGTGTATTTTCATTTTCGACTATGGAAGAAGGTTCTTGAAGCATCGCATTGTTATTTCTTTTAATCTCTTCTATGGTTTGTAACAAGTTTTTATTTTTTTTTTTGGCTCCTGTTTAAATTTTTCGTAATGTTTTATTTGTCTTCAGCAATTGTTTAATTCTATCTTCAAATTCCTTACGTGCAAAAGCCCAATGTCGCTTATTTTTACGCCTCTCTGCTAGTCTTGCTTTTTGTGCAATTGTCACATTTTCATTAGAATTTTCATTTATTTCAATCAAGATGTTTGCTTCATTTTCATCACATTTGTTTGCAGTTTGTTTCTTCTTTCTATCTCTCCATTTTTTTCTTTCTTTTTCTTCTTCATTACAGTCACCTATTTTTTTCCTTTGTTTATTGCGTTCCGCGTTTTTCTTTTTAACTATTTACTACGTATTTCTCGGGGTTTTCAGCCCGCATTCTCTATCTATAACGCTTTTGTTTTTGAGCAGCCGTTAAAGGCATCTGAAAAAATGATAGAAAAGGTTTGAAGATTTTTATATGGAGGGTAGCCCTATTTTTTTTTCTATAACGCCGCGCTCAATAAAAGTTATATATTTAGATAGAGGACACTAAAACAAATGTTTCACGAAATAATGTCCTAAAGCGTCCGCTTTCTGAACATTTACGGATAAAAATAACAATATTTTTTCTTCATGTATCCCAGAAAGTTGACGCTTAAGGACATTGTCCAACCAAATATATAAATTTTATAGTGCGCAGCGATCATGAAAAAAAAAAATTGTGACCGATGTTAGGGCCACACTCCATTCAAAACTCACAATTTATTAAAGTTATATGTTTAGATAAAATACACTTAAACCACAGACAGTTCAACCTATAGACGACGCTTTACAGGGGCACATATGCTTCGCTAAGGTTTGGCAGTGACACTGCAGAACGCCAGCCCCGCCCCTTTACGTCCCTTTCTTTCGTAAATAAATTAACATAACATTATCTCGCTCTGTCCTTTACACGTGTAAACTGTTCGACATGTGTTTGAACGATCCAATGACTGTTCGACATATGTTTGAACGTTCCAATGGTTTCAGGTTTACGTTAAAACCACGTCCAAGGGATGCGTCCAAGGATCAATCGGAGGACCTACCTTCTGGAACGTAATCCTGATTCACTATTGCAGCAATTAACGGAAGAAGGGGTGAAGTGCCAGGCTTTTGCAGACGATGTCGTACTTGTCTTCGCTAGCCACTCTATAAATGAGTTACAAGAACAAGCCAACAGAGCCCTTAAAACAGTGATGCTATGGGGAAACCGCAATAAGCTTAGATTCGCAGCACATAAGACCAACGCGGTGTTGTTCACAAAGAAACTAAAATACACTGCCCCAGTTATTCGCATGGCGGGAATTGACATACAAATGGTCCAAGAAATCAAGCTCCTCGGTCTGACAATTGATAGACAACTGACATTTAAATCGCATGTGAAGGATAAATGTAAGAAAGCGATGGAAATATACAAACAACTAGTGCGCACCGCGAAAGTCACATGGGGATTGAATTCGGAGATAATTCGCACTATATACGTAGCCGTAATCGAGCCCATCATTACCTACGCATCTAGCGCATGGTATCAGGCAACGCAAATGCAGATGATCAAACATCAACTGATCACACTGCAAAGGGCTTTTGCACAGAAAATCTGTAGATCCTACCGCACTGTCTCATACACATCAGCACTTGTCCTATCAGGCCTGCTCCTGCTAGATCTCAGATTACAGGAACAAGCCAGTTTATACAGAACAAAGAGAAATATGATCCTCGACTATCTTCCTCTAAACCAACGTCTGGAAGCAAAGGTGTGCTACAACAAACATCCTCACCCGGCCTCTCTGGAGAGCCTGGACTATGATCTTTTAAATCAAACAGATTTCGATAGCCTACAAACCCACCACCAAATACATGGTCCTCAAATATACACAGACGGCAGCAAGATTGAGGGAAAAGTTGGAGCTGCATTCACCTGGTGGGAAGAAGGAAGAGAAAAATATTACTCAGTTTTCAGTCTTCACCCATCTTGCACTGTCTTCCAAGCTGAGCTATACGCTTTATATAGAGCGACACACGCGATTAAAACAGCCATCAACCCTGTGGTTAGCATTCTGAGTGACTCAAGATCTTCACTTGACTTGCTAAAAAATCCAAAATCAAGCCACCCGTTAGCTAGGGCAATACAGCAGAACGTCAAAGAGATCAGATCGCAGGGTAGAGAGGTAAAATTACTATGGCTTCACGCACACATAGGAACTAAAGGAAACGAAAGGGCGGACGAACTTGCAAAAACGGCCGCCCTTAACAACTCACAACCTGACTACGCCGAAATACCACTATCGCACATAAAAAGGAAGATCAGAGAATAAACTGTCCTAAAATGGCAAGACAGATACACAACCTCTAGCACCGGGAGCATTACTAAGGAATTCCTGCCCCATGTCGACATAGCGTACCAGATCACCAGGAAAACAAAGTGGACCCCCCAATACATGTGCAAATCCTTGCAGGACACGGAGGCATATCCAACTATCTACACCGATTTAATCTCAAAGACAACCCAGGGTGCGAATGTGATTCCGCTATTGACGAAACTGTATGGCACATAATATTAAACTGCCCACGTTTCTCAAATCTCAAGAATAAAACCATCGCACTTTTCAACTTCGATGATCAACTGTCCCCCTTCACCAAGGTACGCATCGTACTTAACCAGCTGTCAAATGAAATAGACTCGAACCACATCCTCCGAACAATAAGTGTTGACGCTATGAGAATGGGATGCGAAAGGGGTACTGTGGCGGATCTTATTGGGTGTCTAAATGCCTCCACAAAATACGACGTAGTTGTATATGAAGACAAGGAAGACAACCTAAACTTTGTTAAAACAAGGCAACAGGACCACTAGAAGCAAAAAATAGTCTGAAAATACATGCTCTAAAAAAGGCACGGACAAAGGTCTGTGGTGATGAACAATAAAAAAAAACAAAAAAAAAAACGTTCCAATGAAAAATAGCTAACCTCCCCTGCACTCCGCCACGTTTTGGCGATTTTGTTTTCGTACTAAAATTAATGTAAGCGGAGTCTTTTAGATTGATTTGTCTGTGACTTAAACAAATAAAAAATATCTGTAACATTATCTCTCAACGCCTAAGGAAGGCGTCAGGTTTCAGAGATATTCATAATATAAAGAAAAAAATATTCCATAACATAACACCCTATGAAGAAAAAATATAGTTATTTTCATTTGTGAATATCTCATAAACCTTACGCTTTAGGACATTTTTCATTTGTTTTAGTGTCCTCGATCAAAATATATAACTTTAATAGTAGTAGTTAGATTTGAGGCTAGAATATTTAATTACAATGTGTACTCTGCTTAATAGTCATCCACGATTGTTACGGTAACACACTGGTAACACACAGTATCATTCGAGAATGAAAAACACGTTTGACAGAAACTCAAATTGGTTTTAGCAGACAATATGAATGATTTTCGACAGTAACAATAGATCTATCGACAATTGATTAGTTCATTAGTTAGAAAATTGTATCAATACTCAGAAACATGCATAAATACCTTGATAATTTCATCCAGAAACACAACTTATAGGTTAACGACACTATCACAAATCATACCTCGAAGCTATTCTGTCAAAAGTGACGCGGCATATAATTGTTTTGTGATGTTGTCTAACCTGCGTGAATGTTGCCAGAGACAAAAATAAACAAATAAATAAGTCTGATTTTACAAAATCTGTGGCTAACTAAAGTGGTAACATATGTAAAGTAACATTCAAGAAATAAATTGGCGACATTAGCGTTTTAATCAATATTGTACGTAAAAATAAGTAATAATAGTGATTCAATTCCCAAAACGATAAAAAAAATGTTTAACTGTTAGTTGAAACAACCAAATTGAATGCTAAATCCATATTCTACATTTTATTACGAAAAACTTAAAGGCAAAGTTTAGGGCGACACGACAACTTTCTTCAGGGTTATAAAATTGTTCTAAACAAATATTTATTTTAATCTTAAACTATGCCTTCATTAGATGTTTATAGGTTTTGACATAATTAAATGATACCTACTTCTAAAATATTATAAATAAATGAAAATGACCTCAACTAAGAATTATTTACGTTTTATTTGAATCAACTCAAAGGAACACTCAAAAAAAGTGTTAGGTACAATGTTTTTTGGCCTTACCCATATAACGTAAATTAGCAAAATCTAGCAGAAAATGAAAATTGATTGTAGCAACTTATATTATAAAGATTATATTTAGATATCAAACATAGCTTAATATTGCTTAGAAATATACTCAAATATCTATTCTTGTGAATTTAGACCAGAAGTGAGCTTTCTTTTAAAAAAAAACAAGCATACTAAATCGACCTCAATTTATTTTAAGAACTGAAATGGCTAAAACACAATTTAACTAACTGACAAGACAACTAATCTACCAACAATGATATTTTTAGAAACAAACCGGCAGAGTAACAACCTAATAATGCTACCACGATAAGTGTCATGACACAACTACCCCCCGATGCCGGTCATGCATCGACTTTTATAGTTTTCTCCCCACTTCAACATCCTATTTTCTGTTCATCTTCCACACGGCCTTTCCTGACAGGAGACCGTCCTCGGGCTCCTTCATCTTCTAACCTTGGGGTTCAGAACCTCGACATCAAAAACCTGAGTGACGCCAGGAGCTATAGACATCACACTCTCATAATATGCTGCCGTATAAACATTAAAATCACCAGACAAAAAAACAAAGTGCATTTCCAAAATTCGTGGACTAAACTCACCTAGCATAACCTATGCACAATGGACGTGAAACAAACAGATATCTGTACCAATTACCCGGGGCAGGACCCGTTGGGGGAGTGCGCCCTCACGACTCGCCAGAGAACCATGTCATAGCTTTGCGTGTGTAAATCAGTACATATAAAAGCATGTTTCAACCCAACCTAACCACAAATATACGTTACCTAGCATAACCTAAGCACAGTGGATGTAAAACAAACAGATATCTGTACCAATTACCCGGGGCAGGACCCGTCGGGGGAGTGCGCCCCACGACTCACCAGAGAACCATGTCATAGCTTTGCGTGTGTAAATCAGTACCAATAAAAGCATGTTTCAATCCAACCTACCCCCAAATATACGTTTAATGTTTGCTGCACAAACATATACAACGGTCAACGACCAACTCATAGAATGATCACAGCTCCAGGACGACATGTCCGAGTAACTCCAAGACTCTGTCCGAGCTCACAAAAAATAATCTTAAGCTACACAAGGTATGTCCCATATACTAGGATCGCATGTCTGAGCGGACTCCAAGACAGCATCCAATAATATGAAACCGTACCCCAATTGAAGTGCATCTGTCGGCCAGGACAGCATATCCGAGTACAAAGACCTGCGAGACACGCTATCCCCGACCGCAAGATGCATCTTCCCTTGAATGTGTCAACCCCAATAAGAAAACACAAAATAAGCATCTTTTACTTACACAGTAAAAATAAAATAAAAATTTTACAGTTAACATTTCTATACAAGCCCGGCCAAAGGCGCGGCACCTACTACTCACTACGATCTCGCTGGTTGTCTGACATTACAACAAAATAAAAATACGATCTAAAAATAACCGTTAATTCAAGTTAATTATTTTCTAATTTAATCCTGACAAGCAAAACAAAACTAAACTATACACAGCGACCAACACAAAATATAAATTACCAAAATCAATGAAAATTCACTAAAATCACGGTACCCTCCGAAAAAACTTTGAAACACATACATTCTACAAATACCTCATGTTAACAAAAGTTGTGGGCGAAACAGGACCTATCCCACTTCTGATCTTGTGAATTTAGACCAGAAGTGAGCTTTCTTTTAAAAAAAAACAAGCATACTAAATCGACCTCAGTTTATTTTAAGAACTGAAATGGCTAAAACACAATTTAACTAACTGACAAGACAACTAATCTACCAACAATGATATTTTTAGAAACAAACCGGCAGAGTAACAACCTAATAATGCTACCACGATAAGTGTCATGACACAACTACCCCCCGATGCCGGTCATGCATCGACTTTTATAGTTTTCTCCCCACTTCAACATCCTATTTTCTGTTCATCTTCCACACTATTATATTTTTATTTTCTTGATAATTTACTACACAACCAAAGTTAGCCGGCCTGCCTAAAATTATTTATATAATAAAGAAAAAAAAACATTCTAAAACATAGTTACTTACCTGAAGATGAAGGTTCCATGGCTCAATAACACCAAAAATAAATACTTTTAGTAAGAAATTGCCCCGAAATTGCACGTAAATTACTAATACAGAATAGGGTAGTCTGCAAGACGCTGTATGTACGCTCCACTGTAGTAACGAAGTGGGTTTGTTATTATTTAAATACCACCAAATAATACCTGAGTTAGTATCCTAATTAATTAATAAATGAGGGTACACATGTGGCATTATTTTTTTATTTTTATTTTCGGCATCTATTAAGGCCTCCTGCCCTAGTGTGCGGCGCTACGATTTGAAGGCGGATTCTTATAGATCTCGACGAAAGAAAACGAAATGAAAGAATAAAATTTTTCGATATCTCGCTTAGTTTCCGAGATATCGAGGCTTAACATTAACTCGTAACATTGCCACTATTTCTTCCAATTAGAATTGTTATTTTGATTCGTTGCAATGTTTAATTTCGGTATATTACTAAAGTTATAACTTTGAGAACATGCTTCCACGTTTTGCTCTGTAGACGTCGACATTTTGAAGATTCAATTTTATAACTATTGACTTTTAGATGATGTGAAATATATATATTCTTCACTTTGTTGCAGTTAATGAATACCATTGATTGATTTGATATGACTTTATTACTTTAGACTCAAAGACGTGATTCGAGATGATTAAGACCAGAGACCTAGATAAGACATAGACAATAGTTAGCGTATTGCCATTGTGTATATCAGTACAGACACCCATAGTCTGTACTCGATCACTTTGTGCTCTTAAAAATAACAAATACTCCAAAGCAAACTACGTATGACTACAGACCAGTCTGTATAAGTATACAGTTTGCTTGCATATTTTTAAAGCAAACTACGTATGACTACAGACTAGTCTGTATAAGTATACGGTTTGTTCGCATATGTCTAAAGCAAAATGTGACCGTGTTATTGTTTGTATTGTAGGGTATGTGGGATCATAAGACTTTAATTATAATATGTTGCAGTGTACTACGTAACAATATTGAACATAACTATGTTGTACGTGTTTATATTCTCTGAGGGCAGCTTCGTGCGACCCCCTCCATAGAAAAGGATACAACATTTTTCTTCTTCTAAAGATTTTCCGATCTCTATGCTATTTAAGTATGTTTATCAACATAATTAAAAACTAGGTTTAAACGTTTTATTCTCTATATAAAACGTATAAGCCTTGGTATTTATTATGAAAATAACATTCTTAAATATAATGGAAATGGGAAAATATTTAGAAGTAGAAAAACGTTTCCTTCTTTTGTATCGAGGGCTCCGCAAAATAATTCCCACGTTATGACTGATGAAAAAAAAAATGCAGTAGCTATGTAAATAAAACAATATTTAAAAAACATTAAAGTATTTATTTTTGAAAGGATAAATCAACATTATTAACTATTTAAAATGAAACCTTATTTAATGTTTTTTTGCATTTGGCTGATTTTTATTAATATTTTCAGAGAGATTATGTTGTTTTTTCTTTCTCACATCTCTTCCACTTTGTATGCGCCCTTTTCCTTTAGAGATCCCTCTGTCCTTTCTCCTCGAAACAGATGTTGGTTGAACGCCTATTTTCCTAGATCTTCACACCTTTATTCTCTGAATGGCAAAATTTTTGGCTTGGTCTACGGTTTCTATGGTACATAAAACTTTATTCAATTTTTTAATTATCATTAAATTATTAGTTGATGTGTCGGTTTGTAATATTTCAGACAAGCGGTTGAATTGTAATTTCATAAGATCTATTTCTTTTTTCATATTTTCTTCATTTTGACGCGCACTCGGTATAATTACTGTTTCCGACGAAACAAGTGGCAAGGGTTGTGTGGATGGGCCAGTAACAGACTCTTCAAATGAATTTTCGGTGCTCTTTAGATTGACGCTGGAATAGAAGTCTCCGGAAATATTGTTGCCTAATGCTAATTCAGCAAATCTTTTTCTATCTTGCGATGTTATGCGGGGGGATGTTTTGATAAGAATGTTAAAATTCTTTTCTATATAACATAGACGTTTACAATATTTTCCACTCGTACCTTGAGGGCAATCACAACACGCAATATCTACAAACACTGTATAAAAAATCAGTGGGTCACTTTCTGATTGAATTTTGTACTCGTTTTCATTAATTTGATAGTATTCATTCAACCCTTCCGCCGTTTTTTTAAGATATTTCATGTAAATAATGTTTTTGTCGCGTCTGGAGTGGGCGAAGTCTAAAAGACGAAGTTTATGGTAGTTCTCAAAATTTTCCGTAATGAACTTTACAAGCGCACAACTATTAAACACTTTAGATCTTTGTAACACTATATCTTTAAATATGCGGATAGAGGATTCAACATAATTATTTGTATTGTTACCTCGAGTCATCAAATCTGATCTGTAACAGAGACACCATTCTGCTCGTCTTTCCCATAAATTGGTCATATAATTTTTCAGCATAGCATTATCTTTAACATCTTTAATCAAATCAGAAAAAAATGCGGTCGCCGTTTCTTCACTTTCAGCATAGAGGACGTTTTGAAATGATTTCATTACAACTTTTCTGAAGTCCTTTTCTACTTTATGATCAGAAAGCCAAAGCCATCGCCAAACTGCTTGACAAACATGAAAGTGACACAGTAATAAAGTAGCTCGGGGGAAAACGCATTTCAAAGCATTACGCTCTGCGTCGGCATCATCGGTCATTATTACTACGGGCTGAAATTTTTTTGTAGTATCATTTTCCAGAGCTTCCTTGGCCGCCATAAAAGCAAGAGTGTAATTGGCTTCGGTATCAGCAGTATGTAATACACAAGCTATCGGTACAGCGCCAATTTTCAAAGATGCAAAAATGAATGTCACTCTTGTGGATGTTTGGTCACAAGAACCACTAGAATCAATGTAGACCATTTCATCTGCATATTCATTTAAAAATAATCTTTTCATAATTGGAGTTATTATAGCAATTATCATAGGGTTTTGTTTTATAATCAAGTAAACTCCTTTTTCAGAAAAATTTTTCTGTCGCTCTTTTAAAACTGTTACAACGTCGCGATCCGAACGTCCTCCTAGATTAATTTTACGCCATTTATCGTATAAATGCCTGATTTGACGATAAGTTGGATTTTTTTGAGCATTCGCTAGCACTTGATCGTCTGCAGAATCTAAAATGTTTATTTCATGATATTGTCGGTGTCATACCTTGTTCAAAGTACATTTCGAACTGTTTCTGCACATCTGGATCACATCGTAAAAACTTATAAGCGGATGCAACATGTATTCTATGCGAATGGTTAAAATTTATCTCGATAATGACGTTCATTCCATCTTTTAAAAGTACGTCGTTTTTTATTGTATTTCTATTAATTTTTTTATACTTAATATTTATTGTGGCACTGCATTGAAAGTTCCTGTTTCTTTTTTCATGTTTCTTATTGAATGACGAGTGCTGGCATCCATACTGCTTACGAAATACTAGTCTCTGAACAGCAGGGCTTCGCTTTACAATCCAGTTGGTGTTAGTAAACTCGGAAAACTTTTGAATAAACCGTTTACACTGGTCACGCGGCGAATCATTTTCTAACGCTGGTAATTTACGTTGGATATTGGCACTAAATGTCTCACTATTCACAAAACTGCATTTTAAGATTGTGAATTCGACACACTGTTTTGCTAAAAACGTTTTTAACTTGTATTCATGCATATTATTATAAACAATTAAAGTCTTTATTTCAAACAAAAACAACAAACACTTTGTTTTAATTTGATCGACACGTGCGAACTCGTTTTATTAGTCAAGGACACTGCCATAATGCGAAGAAAGCAAAGAATGTAAAGGATGTACCTCATCTATCTTTGGTGCGAAAGAGACAGAATGTGTTTGCTCTGCACTCGCATGTAGTTTGCTCACACTGAAGCATGCCATTTTACATACCACGGCAGCCAAATTGTCTGTACTCGTATGTGTTTTGCTCTCACGAATTAGAGCAAAGTGTATTTTATTTCAGTCCGTCTCTGTACTGATATGCAGTATGCTCTCTAGCTACAAGAGCATATTGCATGCGATTACAGAGCAACCCCTGTCTATGCTAGTATACATTATGGCAATACGCCAATAGTTACTATCATAGAGTTCTTAACATAGACATAATATTATATAGACCCGATTTTTTAATAAGATTTGAAGGGCCTGAAGTAAGTATACTACGTATTGTAAAATGCGCAATAATTCATGTGCTATATAGATTATAAAAGTAAAATATTGTTTATAAGGTGGATGTATATTCAAACGACATTTTTTTTTATTATAATGAAATCATCCACAGGCGTTAAATGCCCGTGCCGTTTTTTTTAATTAACATTTGTTTTGGCGTTTTACATTTACAAAGGCTGTGGGAAAACACAGCCTCTGCGATTTTCGTGTCGCGTGTTGGTCTTTGCTGAGGCCCCCTCCGCTCGACGAATAAACCTGCCGATCGCGTCGTCACCGTCATCGGAGTAATAGACACAGGTCTTCGTGTGTCTAGTCACCGCTACAACAGCGTGCGGCACGCTGTCGTGAATGCGGAGTCTTTTGCTCGTTGTCCGGACGATTATGACCTCTCTGTAGGTTTGGCCCTGTGCTTCATGGATGGTCATGACACGCGACCCTTCGCCGGATCCATATCCTTGGTTCATCAGGAACTTCTTTTCTTCCTGAGTGTGGACCATGTATAGGGTTCCTTGTTGGGTAGATGGTATTTGCGCGTCAGTAAACCTTTCCAAGCTCAGGGAGTGGATGGTATGACTAGAGGAGTAGATGTTACCATAGACGTCGCTGATGGCATATGCGACGTCCTTGGGGTTCCTATGCGTACAAGACAACTCACATGTGATGTTGGTCACCATAGTTGGCCAGCAATACCTTAGCTCGAACAGATTTTCTCTGTCGATATAAGGAAGCTGGTTAATGTCTCCGATGAGTGCCACTTCTTCTGCTCCTGACAGTCGAGCTGCCATGACTATGGCTCCAAAGTGGTTCATGAGGGCTTCGTCGACCGTTAAACGGATGCACCTAGTGCCCTCTTTGAAGCCATTGGCCAGTATGGAGGCCATGGTACGCACTTTGGATTTGGCTTTTTCGCCAAAGCGCTCCACGAGCTTCTCCCTAAGGTCCTTAGCTCCCTCGACTGTGGTGGTGGCAACTACTTCGTTGTCCTCATCGAAGTGCCTGATGATGTGAGTTGTCTTGCCGCATCCGGGTACCCCGTTTGTCCACCTTAGTTTTGGTAGTTTCCAGTTCGCGAGAACTACGCCGGCATCACCTTCACCCGATATGGTTTTAGCCATTTCGAGCATCCTGTCGTCCAGCATTATCCTCGTGCACTTGGCTACTACGACTACTGGGTCTCCTGGGGGTGTTTCAAATTTTGGGGGTTGGTGTTCACACTCCTCCGCTTCAACCAGTCCCACGAAGCCTTTAGTGGTATTATAGGCGGTCATATACGACCCAGACATTTCTCCTTGTATTACCTGGGAAGTGTCGTTGTCGTATATGGCCGCTTCAGCTTTGTTAAGTTCCACTTCCAGCATCTTCTCGCTTCCTCGCTGGTAGTCCTGCATGATCTTTTGGCAGGTAGCCAGGTTTACCTCTCGCGTACCTTTGATTATTGCCAGGAACTCAACAAACGCATTAATGGCATGGTCTTGTGGGTTTAATGCTGGTTTTAGCTTTGGTGGTGTTACTTGTCCCATGTCAGCTCGAGTGCGGCTGGTGTTTGGCGACTCGGGTTTCTCTGAGCGTTTAACTCTGAAGAATTCCTTTAACGCCGCGGCCTGCCTTTCTTCGTTTGTTAGCTGTTTTGGTGAGACCAGTTGGTGGATGGTTCTTTCTACTGCCTGCAGTCGGGAGTCCCGGCTATACCGTTCCTCCCGACAGGTCTTTGGGCTTGAGGCTTCACGTTGAGCGTCTATCTGCCTTTGAAGGGTTTCGGACCCACTCCGCGGGGGCCTCATGGGGGGTAGCTCCGTAGATTGGGGGTTTCGTTTTACCTCTCCTTTCAAGAAGGTCAGGTCTTCCCCTCTGTCTTCGTAGACAATGACCTCGTGTTTCGATTAGGCCAATAGGCAGCCGTAGTGATCAGCTACGTCTCCTCTTTCAGAGCCAACCCTCATGGCGTCAACGCTGAGTTTTCGTGGGGATGTGTCGGTACTGTGCCCACTGAGTCTTCCTCGCCAGAAGGGGGATTCCCTTCCCCATTCGAAGAGTGCGATTGCTTTATTTTGCAACCACACTAGCCGGTAGGGTTGGTTGTCCTCCCTCTGCACTGTGAGTGCGTCGATTTTTGTGCACTTTATGCTCGTTTTTGTTATGCTCCCTTTTATCAGTAGGGCAAGCCCCGGTGAAACTGTCACTTTGTCCTGGCCCTCTGGGCGGTAGAAGCTTATCTCTTTCCTGTTCGCAGCTCATGAAGAGTGCCACACCTTTTAACCTTATGCCCCGATCGCCTGTCTCTCCCTTTTCGAGCAGTAGCTCAGGTAGAGTTGTGGGGAGAGTTGTTGGTGGTGGTATGGTGGGTGTGGTTCTCTTCGTGACTAGATTCCGTAAGGTGTTTGGAATGGCGCAGAGTCGCTTCCTCAGAGTGGTTTGTGAAAAAGTTGGCGGGTTTGCCGATGGTGATATCTGTGTGGTGTCTGTGTTGTGTATGTTTTGTGTGACTTGTGTTGGTTTTGTGTTATGTGTGGTGTGTGGTGTTGTTTGTGTAGAATTGGTTGTGGAAGTGGTTGTGGTTGTGATTTGTGATATCATTTGTGTTATGGTTGTGGAAGTGGTTGTGGTTGTGGCAGATGGTATGGCGGTTGAGCCATTCCTTATAGCTGCCACTTGGACGACTTTTCTTGCGAATGTGAGGAAAGGCGTTTTGGTAGCCTCATTCTCCATTATATTTGGTAGAGAGGGCTGGTCCAGTTCCAATTTTAGGCTGGTTCTTAGTTCCAGCCTTTCTTGGCAGAACCTTGGACATTCCAGTAGGATGTGGAATATTGTTTCCTCACATGCGGGGTCGCAGACACAAGAGGGGCTGTCCTTAAGGTTGAAGCGGTGTAGATACGCCGCGAACCCTCCGTGGCCGGTCAACATTTGAACATCGACAGGTGTTAGTATCGTGCTTTTAATGATCTTTTTGGCGATCTTTACATAAGGGATGAACGCCTTTGTGACCGAGCCAGTTGTGGAGGTGTCGTAGCGCAGCTGCCACCGTCTCACCGTTTCCTCACGTATCTGCCTTCTGACATACGATATTGGGACTTTATCGTAGTCTGGAGCCGTCTTTTTGGTTAGGGCTGCTTTTTTTGCTAACTCGTCCGCTCTTTCATTGCCTGGGGTACCTACGTGGGCTCTCAACCAGAAGAACCTCACGATTCTGCCTTCCTCTCGTATTTCTCGTACGCACTGCTTCATCTCTAGGGCTAGATAATGAGTTACCGATCGCCCCAGCCACTTTATTCGCTTTGATAACCCTCAAATACTCGCGAAAGAGACTCGTTATCGACCCAGAATGATTCGCAAGGCAATTGAAATTAAAAAACATCCTAACTTCAATAGAGAGGACGGCTGGGTATTACCACCTTCCTGGGATCCTGTAATTAATATAATAAAATCTAATAATACTAAAAGTAATCATAATAGACAGTTGGATGTAGTTAGCTCATACTGTGTAGATCTTGATACAAGTAGTCAAATTTAATATATAATAATTATTGTATGTATTGCAATATTGTTAAAATATTTTAAAAAGAGCAAGTGTAGAGTTTCTTGCCGGTTCTTCTCTGCACAAACTGCCTTCCGAACCGTGCAGTAGCTTTCTTTCAATCTAAATTCTAAAAAATTGAATTCAAAAGAATCTGTCAAAATCTAAGCATACTTTGATTTGATTAAATTATTTTAATTTGCAGTAGTGTTGCTTAATACTTTAAAATAATCAAAATTCAATTTATATTTTAGCAATTTTTACTTAATTTTCTTACATCAAATTAATACTTAATTTAAATTATAAAATGTAACTTAGCATAAACAATTTATAAGTAAGAAAATATACATATTATTATAATAGCAACACTACATAATACTTTTGAATAACTATAGCAGGGTCACGTTAATAGGTAACATTTGACAGTTCATCAAAATTCAACAACGTAACCTTGTAACAGCGGCATAAAATAATATATTTTTTCGTTTTGTTACAACTGCACAATCGCTTAACTTTTTTCAATTAGGATTATATATTTATTGTAATAATTATCGATTCGAGTAATCTTACGATTTGCTTTCACTAATAAATCATTCTAAACATAATAAACAATTTCTGATCTAAAGAATTGAACGTCGTTACAATGTTGCGTCAGTTAACCCTTTTTCTTTTTAAACACTAGGGATTTACTCTAAAAATCGAAGGTGATAAGTTGATTGGAATGCAATGATTACTTGTGAAGAAATATCACCATAAATTAATAACCACGTTGTGTTTATAATAAAACATAATTATATTATTAACTATATTAACTAACTATAAAAATACAAAAAATAACTAAATAGAAAAATCATTGATGTTAGGTACAATTTAGGTGGCATAAAATTGTAAAATAAATTCACTCATCACTGGTGGAAAAGAAAAACATTTCAGTGTAGAATCTAATTTAGAATAATTTTAAATATTAATGTAAATATTTTGTTTTAAGATTTTGTATATATAGTCATAAAATTGTAAAATAAATACATTCCGATCCGAACGGCCAACAGTATCATTTCTCTCCAACTCCAAGAAGAAGTCTTCAAATAGTAAGCTAGGGAAGAAACACCTACACAGTCTTACCATGTCGAAACGGGGGAAAACGCTAAACAGCCAATCTCGCGAACTAGTGGTGAAATTGTACACAACCGAGAGAACGCGTTGCCGAAGCATTGGGAATAGGGAAGCGGACAATAACTCAAATTCTGAATGAGAAATACGGACCGTCAGGCTCAGAAGATAATACTTTACGTACACCGAAAAAAATAAAGAGGGACAAGAAAATTGTTGGCGTTAATAATTTTGATGCTGCTGCAATTCGCAACCACATTTATGGATATTACTCGAGAAAAGAATATCCTACACGGGAAAAGCTAATGAGTTCGTTAAAAGACGCAGGCTTATTTTTTGGCGGTAAATCGTCTCTATCAAAGGTTTTGAAATCGATTGGTTTTATATTTAAAAAATCTGACAAGCGAAAATCCCTCTAGAACGCTACGATATTATTTTGAAGAGAGTAACATTCAAGTAAATAAAATTACAGATTGGGACAATGTCGTGTTTATTGACGAAACATGGTTGAATGCGAACCATACGGTTTCGCGGACATGGACCGATGATACAACGGCCTCCACCTCAAAAGTTCCATCGGGAAAAGGAGCCCGACTTATTATATGTCACGCGGGACCAGCTTCTCAAGGTTTTATTCCAGACTGCCTCCTCGCATTCGCCTCTAAAACTACAAGTGATTACCATGAGGAAATGAACTTTGAGGTTTTTAAAGAGTGGTTTGAGAAGCTGCTAGTCAGCTTAGAAAACCCATCGAAAATTATAATGGACAATGCACCATATCATTCGGTACAAGTTGATAAACCACCAATTCAAGTAAGTAAAAAGCAAGAGATTGTCTCGTGGCTGGTAAGAAATGGTGTGGATGCAAGTTCAACTTTATTAAAAGTGGAGTTGTTAAAACTGGTAAAAGCAACTAAGCCGTCCAAGCTCCGCTATGTAATCGATGAACTAGCCCTAGAGCATGGACACGAAGTTATTCGATTGCCTCCCTACCATTGCCAGTATAACGCCATCGAGCTTATTTGGGCACAAATAAAGGGTCATGCAGCGCGGAACAATACTGAACCACCCTTCAGTACTGCTAAAATGATGACTCTGCTACAAACTGCGTGTGTCTGCACACAGTCACTACAGAAGACTGGAGAAAAGTCGTAGAGCAAACAAAGAAAATAATTTTACAAGATTTTGAACGAGATGTGAGAATAGACAATATTATTGAAAATGTAATAAATAATATCTCTGAGTGGTGACAGCAGTGATGAAGATGACAATATTAATAACAGTTCTGATAGTTCAACTGAATAAATGCAATTTTTTTGTTAAATTATGTACTTGTCTTATTTTGATCTTTAAATTTAAGAAAGAAAAATAATAATGGGACAGGGATTCGCCTGATGATTGTTAAAATTCACATATGTTTCAAGGTCGTATCGATTCTTTCACATTAATCGATGTTTTTTATCAGGTCACCTCACTATGAAGATAAATCTGACAGACGTCAAATGTTACCTATTAACGTGACCCTGCTATAATATTAAAATAAAAATTACGACTCTGATGCCATTTTCAAAAACTTTTTTTTTTGTAAATTGTGGGTAGGCACTGTCTGTAACAAGTATATAAACCTATGAGACGTCAAATACCTTAGTCTCTCCCGTGACCATGATTGCTGTAAAGCATTCGAAACGTCGGGAACTAAAAATCAAAATAAATCCGCGAAAAAATCCGAAAAGGTAGTTTCATTTATAAAATATTTGTAAATAATAATTATTATTTTTTTTTATTTTAAATATATATACATGCAAGTGTAAATATTTAATTTTTTTTATGCAATTTTATAGCAGATAAATGTATTTACAACTCACTTTTTTTCCAATTTAATTAATTTACTTATATTTTCTAGTCAGTGGTAATGGACAATAATGCGGTCAGTAATGAAGTTCTATGTAGCAGTACTAGTACAAGCAAAGAAACATCCGATGAAACCAAAAAAGAAAAACACCAAAACGATTTAACAAATTTAATAAAAATTGGTTAAATCAGGCTCAGTTTAAGGGATGGTTGAAGAAGAAACATTCAGAATTAAAGAATGGCCACGATCTAGCTGAATGTACTGTTTGTGTAAAAACACTATCAGCCCACAAAAGCGACTTAATTCGTCATCTAGAGTCTGATCAGCATAAAAAATGTTGGAAAGTTCGTCAAGCAAATTAACATCAATCTCGGAAATGTCTGATTTAGAAACTCAAACACGTCGGGCAGAAATCAAAATTGCAGCAATGTTGGCTTCGAACGACTTACCATTTCTTCTCGTCGATACATTGGTTCCACTGTGTGCCAATGTATTCACAGACTCCAAAATCGCTCAGAAAATGACCTTGGGACGAACTAAAGCTACGTCAATTGTAAAAAATATTTTAAGTGAAGCATTTTCAGATGAAATTGTAAATTTACTGTGTGCCCAAGGACTTTATTATTCAATAATTATGGATGAAACTACCGATAAAAGTGTAAAAAAGAGGTGCGCTTTTACAATAATCTTTTTCAATCAAGAAAAATGGAAGTTCAAACTCATTTTTTAGATATGATTGAATTACCAGGTGGTACTGCTAATGAACTTTATGAAGCGCTGAAAAAAATGTTGTCGATGCGGAAAATACCATTAATTAACATGATTGGCTTTTCTTCTGATACATGTAATACAATGACAGGAGTAAATCATTCTGTATTTTCTTTACTAAAAAAGGATATACCTCATATAGCATGCATTAAGTGTTCCTGTCATATGATAAATCTATCTGCAAATAAAGCATGCTTAAAGCTCCCACGTTCTGTTGAAGATCTTATTCGGAATCTTGAATCTCACTTTAATAGAAGTGCAAAACGGATTGATGCGTTTAAAGAATTCCAAGAATTTTTTTGGAGTAAAGATTCACAAAATCCTGACATTAGCACAAACTCGCTGGCTATCGGTTAAAGGCTGTGTTGATCGTCTCTTGGAACAATATGTTCCATTAAATCATTATCTAAGACAAACTGTTTTTGATGATCCATCAAAAACAACGGAAGATATGTTGTCTACCATGGAGAATAAATTTACAATAATATATCTAGAATTTATGTCTGATGTTCTTGGACTAACAACTGATTTTAATATCTTATTTCAGTCAGAAAAGCCTCTTTTGCACATTTAAAGCCGGAAGTTGAAAAATTGGTGAAACAAATCAGTGCTTATTATATGAAAATTGATTATATCCGATCTTGTAAAGAAATTCTAAAAGCTGATTTTACAAATTTAGATAATTTTATCGATATCAAGAATATATATTTAGGAATACAGGCTGATAAAAGTTTGAAAGAGATTAGAGAAAATTCAAATATACCTGATTCATTTATCGTAGATTTTTTGAGAACTTGCCGCGCATTTTATATAGAACTTGTTACGGATATTGTTGTTAGATTTGATTTTAGCGATCCTATATTTGATATAATAAAGATAGTTAATCCAAAAGTGGCTCAAAAATTTGAAGTAAAATCATTAAATGATGTTTTTGTTCGATTTCCGATTTTATGTAATAATGTTGACCAACAACAAGCGGATGTAGAATGGCGAGATCATGCTTTATTAAACTACGATGAATTAAATTTAGATGCATCAAAACCAGCAGATGAATATTGGACCGATGTATTTAATTTAAAAAACAAAAGTAATGTCTGTTTATTTCCAAACCTGAAAATTGTAATTACTGCACTGTTGTCCCTCCCGTTCTCTAACGCTTCTGTAGAACGCGCATTTAGTAATTTAAAAAAAATCAAGACAGATAACAGAAATAAATTAAATACCAAAACTGTTAGTGCTATTATGATAACTAAGAATGGTCTTTTAAAAAACAGCGGTTGCATTAAATTTGAACCATCAAAAAAAATGATTAATTGTAAGATTCCTAAATAAGTTGTGGGTGATTCCGCTATAGATGATTTCCGGCATGATTTTTTCAATCACACTATTACTTGTTGTTTTTGTTATAAGTGCAAAGAAGCAAGTCTAAATATAATAATCAATTTATTTTTATTTGATTTTATACCATATCTTCTTTTTTGGCGCGTTTGAAAATATTACCATCCGAAGAATTGGTATAATCTGTAAAATCATAACTAGCAACACTGGCGCGAAACAGTTGTTGTTGACAGTTTGAGGTTATGTTTTACCGGCTAAACGTGAAGTGACAATATTCATTTATCTTCGTATTCCATAAAATGTAAGTATATGTTGTCATTTATTAAAAATTATTGACTGCTAGAATACAATTTTAACTTGTTGCACCCGCGATGCAAAAGATATGAAAGTTTACTTTTTTTACAGAAATGAAGAGCTAACGTTCTGAAACTTTGCAAAAGTAAGAAGAAATCAAAACTAAACCTAAATTATTTGTTTTTAAGAGTGTAATGATTGTTACGTTAAAATAAACGATAACTTAAATAGGTTGCACCCGCGACACAATACAGAGATAGAACAGTAGCGTAACTCAGCCATCTTTTTGAAATTTACACCTACAGCTGAGCGGAGCGCTAGGGTTGGTACATACAAAAAGTAAAACAGGTAATTTTTTTTAGGAATGAAACATATGATAATTTAATATATATATATATATATATATATATATATATATATATATATATATATATATATATATATATATATATATATATATATATATATATATAATATAAAAATCTCGTGTCACAGTGTTTGTTATCGATCTCCTCCGAAACGGCTTGACCGATTTTTATGAATTTTTTTGTGTATATTTGGTAGGTATGAGAATAGGTCGTAGGCTATTTTTTATTCCCCTAGGTGATTAGTGGCGCTCTGCAGATTTTTTATTTTTCATTTTTAGACCAATATTTTATTTTGTATTTTTTTATGATTTAGTATAAAAAAATACATATAACCCTAAATTATTAGGCTTCTACGACCAATCCCTATTTTTTAATATTAAGATTAGTATTTTGAATTAATTGAGTGCCGTCCATTATTATTCTCTGTGCATCGATCGTAGCATTGACGTTTTACTTTGTCAATACAGCTGTCATGTTTATTATATTATCATACAAAATTTATCATTAATTTGGAATGCTATTACTACTAATCTTAGCTTTATTTTGCAATTATAAAAATTGCTGGTGATTGTTCTTAGTTTTAGTTATTTAGTGACTTCATAAAAATTAATAGTACTCAATTGAGTCAGGAGCTTCCGCCAACGAACCACCAGGTAGCTACTAAACAACCCGTTTAAATCATTCCAGAAAAATTTCATACATTTATCAATTAGTATGTAATTATTAATCTATAATATATATAAACGCGAAAAACACTCACTCACTCATCACGAAACCTCGAAAACCGCTGGACGTATAGAGATGAAAATTGGCTGGGAGGTATTCTATAAATAATAGTAATGTCCGCTAAGAAAGAATTTTGCGACTGGGCCGCATTAAGGTGGTCTAAGGGCTCTTGCAAGTTTGTATGAAAGTCCTTCATTTTTTGTGCAACAAATTTTAAACTTAGCAGAAAAGTAGTTGATAGTTAGTAGATATCCGCTAAGAATCAATTTTGCCAGGACCGGATAAAGGAGGTCTAAGAGCTCTCGCAAGTTTTTATGCGACTCCTTAATTTTTTATGCTACAAACTTTAAATTTGGCAGGGAGGTACTGTGTACAGTTAGTGTGTAGTTAGTAGACATCCGCTAAGAACGGATTTTGCGAAAGGGCGAAATCAAGGTGGTCTAAGAGCTCTCGCAAATTTGTATGAAAGTCCTTCATGTTTTGTGCTACAAACTTTAAATTTGGCAAGGAGATAATGTGTAGTAAGTAGACATCCGCTAAGAACGGATTTTGCGAAAGGGCCGGATCAAGGTGCTCTAAGGGCTCTAGCAAATTTGTATGAAAGTCCTTCATCTTTTTTGCTACATACTTTAAATTTGGCAGGGAGGTAGTTAATTGTTAGTAAACGTCCGCAAAGAACGAATTTTGCTACAGGGCCGGCTTAAGGAGGTCTAAGGGCTCTCCCAGTTTGTATGAAAGTCCTTAATTTTTTGTGCTACAAACTATAAATTTTCCTGGGAGGAAGTTTATTGTTAGTAGACGTCCGTTAAGAATGGATTTTGCGACTGGGTCGAATTGAGTTAGTCTAAGGGCTCTCGCAAGTTTGTATGAAAGTCCTTCACTTTTTGTGCTACAAACTTTAAACTTGGTAGGGAGTTACTTAATAGTTAGTAGAAGTCCACTAAGAACGGTTTTTCGATATGGCCAGATTAAGGTGGTGTTAGTGCTCTCATTATTTCGTATGAATGTCTGAAAATAACTTGATATAACTTTAAGAATTATACAAATCGGACACTCTATTCAAAATATAATACGACTGTAAAAATATTAATCTAAACAAAATACTAATGGAAAGATAAAGCGCAGCTCAGTAGGCAATTAGGAGAGGGAGGGGGTTCCAAGAACGGGCGAGGGACGTGCACATATTATATGAAATAGATAGCCGCGCGACTCAGGAATATATGGGTTCTGTTCGAAATAGCTGGAGTAATTTTGGAGAAATTTTCAGGTAATCTACAGATCAACCTAGCGAGTGATCGAATGAAGTTCAGTAGCGATTAAAAAAATTAAAAATTAACGCGGGCGAAGCCGCGGGTACAGCTAGTATATATATATATATATATATATATATATATATATATATATATATATATATATATATATATATATATATATATATATATATATATATATATATATATATATATATATGTCGTAGAATAATTTGATAAACAGAGTTTTTGCAAAAACCCTAGGGATATCGCGAAAATACGGATAATTAGACAATGTCTATGATATTTCTCAATGTTACTGAAAAAGGGATAGGGTTTTTGCGAAAACACTAGTTGCTTTAGTAACTTTGAATATACTTATCTCTGATTGGCTTGATTTTGGTTTATAGGCCAACTCTTTTTGTGATTGGTTCCTTGTAAATTTGAATTTTGAAATATTTTGTCATGAGTTATAAAGCGTGAAAAGACAATGTGATATAGGATTTTTCTTAATATTTTAGTTAAATAAAATACAAACTTTGGACCTTTTAAAAGAGAAAGATAATTCTTATATTGGCGATGTAAAGATTATCCGCGCGCCTCTAGCGCGAAATCTAGAAGTTGTCTAAGAACGACACTTTGCTATAGAAGTATAGACTTAAAACTTTAGCTGTTCATAGAGAGTTAAGTGTTTAGCTTTAAACATAGTAAGATGGATCACGATTACATACAGAAACCCGTTGCTAATAAAAGCAGAAATACGAAATATTGTTGCGTTCCTCAATGTAGTACTTATGGAGAATCGGGAATAACTTTTCATTTGTTTCCAAAAGACAAAATTATGAAGAAAAAATGGGACTGCTCTAAGAATAGGCAAGCCGATTTCACCAGCAATGAGAGTTTGTTCTCATCATTTTCAAGCTTCAAATTATTTCCTAAACAGTAAGTATAATTTTATTGTACTTTTATAACATTATATTCACATGTATTTTATAAGTTATTTATTTAGTTTAGGCTAAGGCGAGTTTCTCGATGTTTATTGTTGCAGATTCTACAAGACCCGAGAAGATATTCAGCCCGAGCTATCACCTCAAATGTCTGTAATGAAGAGTCGTAAAAGAACTTTAAATAAATTAAAATGGCAATGCATTTTAAGAAAACAAGGCGCAATCACAGGAAAATCGTATACTTCTAAGAAAGGAAAAGTTGTTCCAGAAAAGAAGATGAAACCAGCATGTGCTTGCAGATTGAAATGTAGTGAACGTATAGACGAAAATGTTAGACAACTTATTTATCAGAAGTATTACGCGGAAGAGATGACGTGGGATTTAAAAAGGCAATTTATTGTATCTAGAGTTTCGGAAGTTCAAACTGCTAGATCCAGACGCCGTGATCCTGACCAACCACCTAAAAGAGCATACACTTTAAATTACACATTTTTAAATGAAGAAAAAGTCGAAAAAGTTTGCAAAAAGTTTTTTCTGAATACCTTGGCTATATCAGAAAATGTTGTGAGAAACGCGATGAAAAAATCTACACAAGGATTTGTTCAAGCAGATAGACGAGGAAGACATCCACCGCCTAATAAAACAGCAGAGATAGTTATTTATTACATGACCTAAGTATTTTAATTCAGGGACATTAATTTTACATTTTTCTTTATTAAGTTTCACATTTTCTCGTCTAAGTCTATCGAATACCTTACCTAATCTAACATCATGTTCTTTTTTCGTGCTACCCCAAATAAGTATGTCATCAATGTACACTTCTACACCTTCTAAATCTTCCAAAATTTGACGCATTCTATGTTGATAAATTTCTGAAGCACTACATAACCCAAAGGGCATTCTCAGAAATTTATACCGACCAAATGGTGTATTAAAACAACATAAATCAGAACTTGCTGATGTCAATTTTATGTTCCAAAAGGCATTCTTTACATCCAAAGTACTGAAAAATGATGCACCTGATAGTTTGCTAGTAATTTCTTCTAATGTTGGTAATTCAAAATGCTGTCTTTGTATTACATTATTTAGATCTTTAGGATCTAGACAAAGCCTTAAATCTCCATTAGGTTTGTAAACAATGACCAATGAATTAACCCAATCAGTTGGATGCGTTACTTTAGATATGACACCTAAATTCTCTAATTCGTCTAATTTATTTTTTAAACGAAGTTTTATTGCAAGTGGAACTCTCCTACTTGCATGTACAACAGGTGAAGCATTAGGCTTCAATTTAATATCATATTCACCTTTCATACAACCTAAACCATCAAATAAATCGTCATACTTTAAATTAAAATTAGATTCATTAATTCTATGCACAGGATTAACTAATTCCATTTTTATAGCAGATTCCAATCCTAAAATATTGCATGTTTTATCAGCATTTACCACATAAAAATCAAGTGAGTAATGTTTACCTTTGAATTTTATACGGAGGGAGCATTTACCAATGCATTTGATTGGCTGACCTGTATATGTTGCAAGTCTGGCTTTTGACTGCATAAGGTTATTTTTATCTAAGCCTAAAACAGATAAATTATTAACTAATAAAATGTTTGCTTGAGCTCCTGTATCTACCTTGAGTGTAAGAGGTATATTGTCTACTCCTACTACAATAGTCCAGTCTCTTAAATTTCTATCAACTGAACTTACAAAAATCTTTTCAAAATCCAAAACACTTGCTTCCTCTTCATAATTTTTATCTTTTTCTATATCACGTAAATAATTATTGTTGCATTGACTTGCAAAATGATTATATTTATTACAGCGGACGCATTTCTTTCCGAATGCTGGACATCTGTTTCTTAAATGTTGGTAACCACATCTTTTACAATTTATTTTATCATTATCTGGTCTTGAATTTCCTTTATTCATGTATTTTTCGCTCTTAAATTTTTCATTGTCGTTATTCATGCTTTTTGCTGGTTTTGTATTGTATGAATTTTTATTCACTTTACTAACCATATTTTCATTATAAGAATTTTCCGATGTGCTAGGATTAGTAGAATATATTTCTTCGAGCTGTTTTTTAGTTTCTTGGGAAGTTCTACATACATCTATTGCTTTATTAAGTGTTAAATCCTTAATTCTTAACAGACGATCAACGACAGAAGTGTCTAAAATTCCACAAACCAGCTTATCCTTAATAAGACTTTCTGTAAGAACGCCAAATTCACATGAAGCGCTCAAGTCTCTTAGCTCAATTAAATAATCTTCATATGATTGCCCTTGTTTCTGACTTCTAGTAAAAAATTTGTATCTTTCGTAAGTAATATTTTTTTCTGGGTTAAAATGTTCCTCAAATTTTGTTATAACTTTATTAAAATTATTTTTGTCATCAGGCTTTTCAAATATGAAAGTATTATATAGTTTTAATCCACGATCACCAATCGTGTTAAGTAATAGCGCTATTTTAGTTTCACCATCTTTCTTTAGATTACCAGACGCTACAATAAATATTTCATATTTTTGTCTAAATAATTTCCAATTTTCAGCCATTGACCCTATCCACGACATTTCTGTGGGAATTCGAACTGCCGACATATTCATCTGATCATTCATCATTCGTCTCTATCAATATATATATATATATTATGATTCTTTACCTTTACTTTTCTGTAGGTATTGTAAATCTTCTTATTTTCTTATTTATGTTGAATGAATTTTAGTACCGACTGCGCCATGTTATATTATTATTTTAATTAAATTATAAAATAAAACGACATTATAATTTATGAGTATCTTTAATGACTGACTTTGTTATTTTTCCTTTTCATTCTCATTTTAATTTACACTGAAAAGTTCTTATACATTTTCTTATTATAAAATCAAATAATACAAAAACTTCTTGTTCATTATCACCAACTAATTTATTTCCATAGTCTTGAGATACATCTATCCACAGTTTTATAATGGCTGGATGTTTGGAATTTAATAACGACGTACGCAGTCAGTGCTTGTACATGAATTATGTCATTATTTTTTTCTTTTTTTCCTACAGAAATCACCATTCCACTCCGTTATAACTCTTCTCCAGAACGCATTGGTTTTGTGTATCCTGCAGACGCTTTAGTTACGTCGACTATTGACAACATAATTACTGTCTCGTTCAGCAAGAAACCACATAAATCTGATTTATTTATATTTAATAAATAAATTTTTCATAATTGTTCATAATTGTATCGAAAACTGTCAAAGTGACGTTCTTAGACAGCTTCACAATTTTGACACTTGAGGCGCTAGTTAGAATCTTTGCATCGCCAATTGGTCAGTCTTTGTTGGTATTTAAATTATTTAGAATTACTTTACTTTACTACTTTTACTTTGAACTAAGGAAATTAAGAAGGTATATGTAATTTAGTATAGATTATGATACTAAAAACTATCATTTATTACAACAACTAGAAGAACTATGACATTTTGAACTGCAAAGAATACCATGCTTTTTACAAGCGCACTTCTTCGATGAGCATTGAATACTTGATTTTTTACAGTGGCACTGCTTAAACCCTTGACCACCAAATGGCGAAAGTTGACAAGAAATACCACGTATAGGTAGTACAATGTCGGGAATATGGCCTGTGAATTGAGCACCAGGAGATATTTGGACTGCGTTTCTTGGTAGCCAGTCTTTTATAACACCGACGGAAGTTCCCACTCGAAACAAATCATTTTTCATATGAATTACTTTTCCTATAATGTTTTTATTGTCTAATGGTGCTCGATCATATTTGGGAACATCAACCAAAACTGTAGTACCTACATCTATTCCTTTAAACTTTTTGGTAGATGTGGTAGACATTATTACTGCTGCTCTCTTCAAATTTTCATGTGATTGTATTCTTTCTTGGTTAATGGAATCTTCTCGCCAGCATAAGTTACATGTTATATTTGAAAGACTAGCTGGTCCGATTTGTGGCACTCCACATGCGCCGTGAATTATTTGCTGACATTTCAAGCATTTCAGTGAATCGGTAGTGGTAAGTTGGCAAATATAACATTTTACTACAGTTGTGACAAAGTTCTTGCTGGAGGATATATTTATATCATTGTTGTTGGTGTTCGCGACGGTATCGCTTTTAGGAGCTATACTATTATGGGTAGTAAACGTGCCATAAATACCTGTGTGAATATCATCACTGTCCGATTTTGCAATATTTGCTGGAACAATGGTTATATCGTCTAAAACAGTGATTTTATTTGTAGAATTTACTTTAAAATTGTCAGTTTGTGTAGAAAGGTCGAAAATTATTTGTTCCTCGTATTGTTTTGCACTTTGTGTTTCAGTAGTTATATCTGGATCTAAGGAGTGATATTTATTTGGTTTCTCGTTTGTAGATTGATTAAGAAGGACTGTAAGCTCGTCTTCAACTGTATAGTTATTATTTTCCTCGTTATTAATAATATCTTCTGTGCGCTGAATATTTTTACTATTTAAAATCTGTTGTAACTCTTCCTCATTTTCTAATTTCGCTAGTGTGTCTCTGGGCAAACAAGTTGAAGAGAGACCAATTACAGGATCATGACCAAACAAAGCTTTATAAGGCGAACGTCCTATTGTGCCATGATACGAAGAATTTTTTTGGAATTGGACAAAATAGCATCCTAATGACCATTCAGTTGACTGATTGTCTGACATCCACGAACGCAACATGTTTTCTACATCTTGTTTACATCTTTCTATAGAGGGGTGTCGAGGACAACCATTCACTATCTTGCAATCAGGCCACAGCTTAATTACCTCCTTTATGATGGTTGCAGTGAATTCCTTACCATTATCACTTTGTAAAATCATTGGAGCACCCACATCCAGAAATATTTTTAATAGAGTAACTGCAACTTCAGTTGCTTTTTTGCTTGTTAATAGTCTGAGAAAGCAAAACTTCGTGAGGTGGTCTTGGTAATTTAGAAGCCACTTGTAATTGTGGCTAGGAGTCGATTGGAGGTCGATTAGATCTACCTGCCCACGTCGGTTGAAATTTTGAGAAATTATGGGGCGTACAACAATTCCTGTTTTGGGGCAATTTTTTTTATTCAAACAGGTCTTGCAGAATCTCAGGAAAATTGATATAATTGGTACCGGTATTAAATATTTCTGTTTAAGGCTATATATCATTTTATCTCGCCCTCCATGTCCAGTTGATATGTGTGATTGAAGAATAATATCATAGTACTCATTAGATAAAGGTACTCGAATTACAGGAGAGTTAAGATGTTGTCTTTTTAAGATCAGAATTTTTTTCTCACCTACACTCATAACGTCATATTTTTTTGCATTTCTATACTGTTGTTGTGTTTTTAGTTGTTTGAACACAGTCGCAAAGTTAAATCCTTCTATTGAAGCTATTACACTATTTATCCGTTCTGTAGTCCATTCTGGTTTAGTAGATCCGTCCTGTCTATTAGCGTAAAACCTTCTTAGTTCTATGTTAAATCTTTCTTTATCTGACATATCCTTAAAATTGGTTTCCGATTCCGTTGAACGTTCAACATTAATTTCACTTGTATCTGTCATGTTGCACTCACAAACACACCTCTATATAACTTTTCGCAGTATTTTTCAAGTCCAACCACACTCCTAACAACTTTTAATAATCACAAAACAGCTAAACAATAACAAAGCGTCGCAAGCAAATAACGCGCCAAAAAAGATGCGTGAAGCGTCAAGTCGTCAACCAATCAGATAACACGTATTGGTCGATCCGATTGACCAATGAGTGCGCTTTGTTTATAATAGCCAAAGATTCTATAGATATATATATATATATATATATATATATATATATATATATATATATATATATATAAATAAATATTACACGCACCATGGCAACGGACATAACTGATACGTCAAACGCCGTTAATTTTATAAAGTTTCTAAATCTTCCGCACAACTTTCTTATTTTTTTCTTTCATAAGAACCTTCTCCTAACATTAACAAACATAACAAAAAAAGAATTGGCCAAATTGGTCCAGGCGTTGTTGAGTTATGCCCTTACCAACACATTTTGCGATTCATTTTTATATTATAGATCGATTAAAACAATAAATCATTCTTACCTTTCAAAATCAGTAGGGAGTTTAAAAAACGAAATCTCCGGTTTTGATGAAGCAGAGTTCAAACAGCCGTATACTACGCAATAAGTTCGTGACATCTTTAAAAAGATCGCGGTAATAAACTCAAACGCGGCACACACGACTGACAGCACCGCAGCGTCCGCTAAGGGGCCTCGTTGATGCGCGTATTTGTGTGAGTGTGCCGTTTCGAACGTTAAGTATGCAGTTTCCGTACTGTTCATATTTTTACTGTGCCCGCGATCTCGATGTGAGATCGCGGGTGCAACTTTTTTTCACGTAACCTTTCTGTGTAATTAATTATACACTTCGTTGTTTTGATATACCTTGACTAATAATATATGCTGAAAACGATTGATGATATTTATTTAATATGTGTGTCTATATTATATTCTGTACTTTTTACAGAAATATCGGTTAAAATGACAACAGAGTATAAGGAGACTGCTTCGCAGAAATATAGGCGGAAATTAAAAGAAAATCCTGAACTTCACGCTGAACACCTCCAACAGGAAAGGGCTCGTGATTCCAAACGGAGAGAAGTGATGAAAATGAACATGGAGACAGATGTAAATTTGAAAATATTGACTAGAATCAGATCCAAAGAAAGAATGCAGGCAACTCGAAAGCGACGGAAGAAAAATCTACCAGATACAGCAGTCCTCGCACACTAGGGAAGGCTGTGGCAAAAATAAAACGGAACCTACCAGCCAGTCCCACCAAAGCAGTGGAAGTTGTGAGAAAAATAGCTTCTGATTTCAACATTGCTACATTTGACAAAAATGAAGGCTCTAAAGCAGCGCCTCGAAAGCTAACGGATGGAGGGAAAAAACTAATTTGTGATTTTTATAATAGGGATGACATTAGCAGACAAATGCCTGGCATAAAAGATGTCAAAACAGTCAAGTCCAATACAGGAACGAAAATGCGAATCCAGAAAAGAACCATGATTATGAGCATTCGAGAAGCCTTCGAAATTTTTAAAGCAACTCATCTCGAAATATCTATAGGCAAGACTGTTTTTTATAGTGAGAGACCAGCTCACATTCTGCCAATTAATGATACTCCTCATAATGTTTGCGTATGTACAACACACTCAAATTATATTAATCTTCTTCTGGCTATTTCGAAAGATGCCACAGATTTTCCCAAAAGTCACCAAGAGCTTCTGAAACAGGTATCATGTAGTGTCGACAATGAAGACTGCATGTCCAGTAGTTGCGATGCATGTAAAGAATCCAACATTTGGGATATTAGTATTACTCTAGATTCCAATCCCTGTGTTAATTGAAAGGCCTGGATCTTTCAGAATCAGAGACCAAAACAGATCGTAATTAGCAAACCTTTCAATGAAGCACTAAACGAACTACATCACAGCACTGCTAAATTCAAGCTACATTCTTTTGTTAAAAAGGTACAATCCGATTACTTCCAAAACGCAAAAGAAGGCCTGACCAGCGAGAAAGCTGTCATACAAATAGATTTTGCCGAGAACTACGCGTTAATTAGTCAAGACGAAATACAATCAGCACATTGGTCTCATACACAAGTCACGCTTTTCACGTGTTGTATTTGGACTACCGACAAACTTCATTCATTGGTCATAGTAAGTGATGAACTAAGTCATAATAAATATACTGTGCATCTCTTCCTGCAAAAAATATTTGAGTACATCAAGTCAGTCTCTGATAACATTACATATTTGTATATCTTCAGCGACAATTGCGCAGCTCAATTTAAGAATCGATATGTAATGGCAAGTATGAATTCACTCAAAACAGAATATAGATTCGATCACCTCGAATGGAACTTTTTCGCTGCCTCACACGGAAAAGGTGCCGTTGATGGAATTGGTGGAAGTGTCAAAAGATCAGTGGATCGCGGTTAAGTCTCGGAAAGCCATCGTTAATAGTGCGCTAGAATTCTATAATTTAGCACGCAGTCTCTCTAAGAACATCATCTTTAAATTTGTAGCAAAAGAAGTTAAGGAAAAGATAGTCATGCTGGATGATCAATGGGAAGGGCTGAAAAATATACCAGGTATTCAATCCAAACACTTCTTCCTATCTGAAGAGGCTCATAGCATTTCCGTGGCGCGCACCTCACTGTCTCATTTTAAATGCACATTGGTTTTGAAGTCGCCAAAACCCACCGCTAATACAGATAGTCATTGGGCCGATGACGATTTGGAACCTCTTATAAATCACAAATTACGAAAAATATTTCCGGGTCCTGATATATCTGTTCCTTCAGTTGCGGATCAGAGCAAATCTTTATTGCCACATAAAAGAGATTGCGCGTTTCTGATGTTTACAGTGATTTAGACACTGATTCAGACAATGAATTTATAAATGACATAACTCCATCAACGTCTCTTCAAGCTTCAAAATTATCACCAGAAGCAAGTCCTGAAACGGCTACTTTCCAAACTACTGTCTTACCGAAAAATATTTGCGCTCGTGTGTATGTGCTCGTGAAATTGTTCTGCAAAACCGGCAAACAAAATACTGAATATCGTTATGTGGGGTTGTGTCAGAGTGATATGGATGAAGATGGAGAAGTTAGAGTACAATTTATGACGACGGTTGATGGCAAACGATTCACAGAAATCGTTAATGACCAAGCAGACGTGCAATTTGATGATATTATCGCGAAGTTGGAAGCGTCAAAGAAAAAGACTGATGGGAATAATATGATCGTAGAATTTTCGGCAATTATTGACGTATTTCAAAAGAAATAATTAATATAAGCGACAACAAAAGTGTAATTGTTAGTAATAAATATTGTTTGATCTCTATTTTTGTTCATATATAAGTAAAATTGATGTTTGTGTTTCCTTAAATTAGACAACCAGTCTAATTTAAGGAAACACAAACATCAATTTTACAACCCGCGATAATTTGGTGTTGCACCCGCGATTATTTAAAAAAAATTAATCATTCATTTTTTATTTTTGTTTTGTTTAGAGTTTTTATTTTATGTTCTTTGTTACTTTAGTACATTTCAAAATATTAAGGCATAACATATTAAATGTATTAGAATTAACAGATTTATGTGTTTTTTGTTTGTGATCTGGAAAGGTTGGGCCAAACTTGTTGCACCCGCGATGGCAATTTGAACCTTTCTCCTGGCTTTTAAAATATTATATAAAAATGTTTGTTAATTAATATAAGGTAAACATATTAAAATGTAGTCTTTTAAAGACAAATTTAATTAAAAATGTTTTTTATTTAATAAGGTTAAACTAAAATAGACGTCTAAATGTTGCACCCGTGATAATGGAATGACCGTTATATTATAATATTTTTTTAATTAAATTTGTTTTGTCACATTTTGTAACATTTAAATTGTTCTTAATAAAATTATTAATAGTTATCATCATTATTTTATTTCTTTAATGAGTATCATTATTTTTCTTTAAATTGATTTCATAATACTGTTAAATTTAAATTATCGCGCTATTATAGAGATTGGGGAATGAATGGGGATTTTTTAAATTACTAGTGGGGAATGTGGGGAATTTTATCTTTGCTTGTGGGAATGTGAGCTAACCCCTGACGGCAACACAGACGAATGCCCTATGTGCCACAACGACTTTTGTCTTTTTCAATTCGAACAAAATATTATTGACGTCAACCATGAATCGTCCAGAAACATAAACTTCATGTCGGCAAATGAGTTGCACTCATAAAAAAAATACAAAAAGAATAAAATGAAAAGAAAGGTTTATCGCCTTTAAGAAGAAACCTCATATTTAATTATTATCAATAGAAACTTTATTATTATTATAATTATTTTAAACAGATTCCAAATTATCCAAACGTAGGCTCAGAGATAGGCGAATCCGAATGTCATCAAACAAATGACATTTACTTTGAAGTTTGACAGCTTCAACATGATCGGCGCGTGCGACCACAGAGTACATTATATTATATACTGTAGTACATTATATTATATACTGTAACGTGCGACGAAACGTATTATTAGGAAATTCATTGTTTACATTTAGGTTAAATTAGCTTTCTAGTTAAAATATATTTAGTTAAAGCACTGTAAAGTTAAATAGATAGAAAGAAGCAATGATTATGTAGTGAATGGTATGTGAAATATATATTAAGTGAAGTATTAGTATGAATCAGGTATGAATAACTAATTAGAGAAATGCCATCAAGTTAAAAGCTATTGTTTTTTTTTGGTAACATAAGAAATTTTTATCTTTAGGACCTCAGGTAACACCTCAAAGTATTACATTCTCTCTGCAGTATTTTGTTTATATTTACTAAAACATTTTTTAGACTAAGTTATAGAGCATAGCTATAGGTGGAGTGCTGGCTTAGCGTACACAATTGCGACACTCCGGTCACGAGGCGCTCCGTCAGCATTCCAAGGATCGTAACGTTACACTTTTGTTTTTCGTACTTTACTTCATAAATTAAAATTATATTTTTAAAATCACTTCTATTGTTGCATCGCGTAGCGATAGACATGTAGATTAGTTTTAGTATTATTTTATTAATAAAATTATTTTATAAGTAAATTTTTTTTTTTTAAATCTCTGGCTGCGTTGCTCTTAACTGGCGCAGTCGGTAGGACACTCAAAAGAGACTATAGTAATCTACATCGACTACTGTCTCAGAGTATCAGTGTGAGAACCTAGAAGCACCAGCCCGAGGGATCCGAACATGGATACCAAGGAAAACCAAAATGTTCATGTAAATACATAGAATAGCCTGTGTCCTTATTTCCTTTTTATATAATCGTTATTTTATTTTTCCAAGATTTTCCACCCCAGGAAATCGAACCCACGGGGTACTGCATCAAGTAGGACCTCTCGTAGGAATAATTTAGATTTAAATAGAAATTAAGAATTAATTTGTGAATTAGATATAATGGCATCATGCGATGATGATTTAGAAACTATTTTTAAGGCAGTGCGCGCTGTTCCCGAATTTGACGGGAACCCTAATATTTTACCTAGATTAATTAATATTTGCGATCTAATTGTTAGTCACTATGTAGGAACTGAACCTGGCTCGGAGCTATCAAATTTAACGTTATTTAACTCTGTCTATACATATAATAAAACTGTAGAAAAGTCGTTTTTGTACATCAAAAAACATTACAAAAAAAAATAGCCAGGGTGTTAAAGGACAACCAATAGAACCCATTTCCAGCATTTTTAGAATTTTTGTCTGTTTGTCTGTTTGTCGGTTTGTCTGTTTATTTATCCGGGCAACACGTAAAATGTACGAAAGCAATGTAGATAACTTTTAAACACAACGATTGAACGTAACTTGAAGTAACATTTAGTTTTTGATTCATTGCAATCGGTTCAGTCTATCAAAAGATATTTGAGTTTAAAGTGAAGAAGCAGAGAAATTTCAGAAGTAAAATTAGGGTTATGTGCATTTGGTCTCACAACTTCACGTAACTTTTATACACAACAATATGTGCATAAATTGAAGTAACATTAAGTTTTTTATTTCATAGTAATCAGTTCACACCTTATAAAAATGTAAATTAATAAAATTATAATAGTGTTTCCGAAGTAAAATATTAAAACAGCGCCATCTACGAGTATTCGAACTTAGACTGGACTATAACTAGAGATCAACTGCGTGCAGTATTGTTCGATAGATGGCGTTGTGCGTGTGAAGTCATTTTCTGAATCGCGGTGTTAAGATTTTCCTTGAAAGATTGACCTTCGCCTACGTAATTGTGTTCTGTGCCGCCGGCCATTTATGAGTTTTGTAGGAGTCTTTAAAGTTATGTCTTTAAAGAGGTTTGTCTATGTAAAGGAATTGAATTGATAGTATCGTAAATCGTTCGTTCGTTAATTTTTTATTTCGTAATTCGTTTTATCTTTCAAAAATTTTGGTTAGTTAGATTCGGTCTTAATTTCGAAGTGCGAAGTAAATATTAAATAATAACTTGCGATTTGAGTCAAGTACTTTTATTTACTTCGTAGTTTGATATTTTATTGCACAGACACATTGCTGATTGCATTATATGTTTTAAAAAACTTTTACCACTAAGGCTGATATTATGATTAAATTTGTGTTGATATTAAATTTCTAGATAAGAGATTTAAAATCATACGCAGTATTATTTTAAAGTTTAGTTTATCTTGCCTTATAATAAATTTATGTCCTCCCAAACTTTGTAACGGCACTCGGCTCAAAGTCACAAATCTGCAGCAAAACATAATCGAAGCTGAAATATTAACCGGTTGCGGCGCCGGTGATATTGTTTTTATTCCAAGAATACCTATAATACCCAACAACTTTCCTTTCTCTTTCAAACGAGTGCAATTCCCAGTCAGTCTCTGTTATGCCGATTAATAAAACTCAGGGCCAGACATTATCCGTTGCGGGGGTGGATATGCGGGGGTGATGGTCTTTTCTCATGGTCAACTATACGTAGCTCTTTCCCGCGTAAATAACCCCAATAACCTTTTTGTGTACGCTCCAGATGGTTACACAGCTAATGTTGTTTATGAAGAAACACTAGCATAAATAAAAAAAATGATTTGTATCGGTATCCTCCAACAGCGCTTCGCACTAAAAAATACATTGTTAAGTTCCGACATCAACGCGAACGAAGTCGCGGGCACAGCTAGTTTTAAATAAAATAACAGGTTTCGCAGCACGTTTTATTAATTCAAATGGCATATCTGAAAATTGGTTAGGGATTAGGACAGCTTTGATCAATAATTTCTCAGATCAAAGAGACGAGACCGCGCTTTATAACGATCTTGTTCTAGCCACACAGGGTAATAGTACACCTCAAGAATATTATGAGCGATGCCAAACGTTATTTAATACTATCATGACGTATGTAATGCTTCATGAAACTATTCCAACGACGATTGAAGCAAAGCGCGTTCTTTATAAAAAATTAACGATGCAAGCATACATACGCGGATTAAAGGAGCCTCTAGGCTCGTTGCATGCGTCCTGATAATATTGAAAGGGCATTAGAATTCGTGCAAGAAGAATTGAATGCTACTTATATGCAAAATAGAAATGAATCATTTAGTGAAAGAAAGCACGTGGCACCTAAGCCTACTCAGACAGTACCAATATTTTTGCCACAAACACCAAAAGCATTCAATTTCCTCCAGCGACTTTTGCGACTGCCTTCAAACCAAAAGCAAATTTTACAACAGCCACAGCAGCAGCAGCAACAACCAGATTTGAGACAAAAGCAGGTAAGTTCACCTTATTATCAACAACCAACACGCACACAACAGATGTTCCGCGCATTACCTCCCAATTATAATCATAGTAGTAACATGTTTCGACTTCCCCCTAGAAATCAAAGTCAATTTCAGAGGCCGATGAGCGGAATTGTTAATTACACACCGAAACAATTACCCCCTACAATTTTAATTCACGCCCATTTGCACCACAGCATATTAATCGACAGCCATACAATAGTAACTTCCCACGCGAAATGAATTTCCATGAGTCTTATTTCCAGGACTTTGACTGTAATGATAACTTTGAGTACTATTACGATACAGACCCTTACTATTACTACCCGACTCACTTTACTGACTACCACGAACAAGAATATGACATGAACACTACCACTACTCAGCAATACGACCAAACCGAACTGGTACGAGACGCAGACTTTGACAAGCAGACCAATGACAATAAATCGGATTTTCGAGAAACCCCCAAGTTAAAAAAGCCAAAATAGAGGTTAACATACAGACGCAAAGACATCTCCCTTACATACAAATTAAAAACTCTCCTTTAAAACTACTTATTGACACTGGGGCTAATCAGTCATTTATTAGCCCAGAAGCAGTTAAAAATTACTTTTACAATGTCCATTTTAACTATGACCCTTTTGAAGTGACCAACGTTCACGCCACCACACGTAATAACTATTCCATCACCATACCGACGTTTACTGAATTCAATGACTTTAAAGACATGAAACTTTTCATATACCGATTTCATAATTACTTTGACAGTGGGCGGCTAGGATAGATCTTAGGGATAAATTATTATAGACTCAAAATGATACTAATCCTATATATATGTATAACTCATGTAACGTAAATTTGTATGAAGATGTCATACCGGCTAATTCCTCTAACTTAATTAAAATACCGGTAAATAATAAGGACGGCGACGTTTTAATTCCGGAACAGGTAATTTCTAATTGTATTATAACTAGCTGTTTAGAATCCATAAAAAATAATCGCGGAATTTTGGAAGTTATTAATCCAACTGATCATGACGTGATTTTTTCCATGGATAGGAGTATAGATACTGAGATTCACAACGTTGAAGTTTTTAATAGGTCAAATTTATCATATCGAGCGAAAGAGGTACTGAGTCGTTTACGTACAGATCATTTAAATTCTGAAGAGCGTACTAATTTAGAGGTTTTGTGTTCCAAATATGCTGACATATTTTACATTGAAGATGAGGTTTTAACATTTACTAATAAAATCAAGCATCGCATAAGAACTACTGATAAAATTCCCGTGCATACTAAAAATTATAGATATCCATTTGTCCATAGAGAAGAGGTTAGAAGTCAAATTAATAAAATGTTCGAACAGGGGATTATAAGACCTTCTGATTCCGCTTGGAGCTCGCCCATCTGGGTGGTTCCCAAAAAAACGAACGCCTCTGGTAAAACTAATTGGCGGCTCGCCGTAGACTTTAGAAAACTTAACGAAAAAACACTTGACGATAAGTAGCCCATCCCCAACATTACAGACGTACTAGACAAGCTAGGCAATTGTCAATATTTCACTACATTAGATCTTGCGAGCGGGTTTCATCAAGTAGAAATGCATCCTGACGATATTTCAAAAACCGCATTTAACGTAGAGCATGGACATTACGAGTTTTTAAGAATGCCAATGGGACTGAAAAACGGACCATCGACATTCCAGCGCGTAATGGATAACGTTCTTAAAGAATTACAGAACACCGTTTGCTTAGTATACCTAGATGACATAATTGTATTTAGCACTTCTTTACAAGAGCATATATAGTTGATGTAATATCGAAAGACTACATCTGACTTTACTTGAACATCTTCGAGTTTTAAGACTAAAAAATAAGAATGATCCTGTCACTAACCTGATGCCTTATGCCATCATCGGTTACAATAGTTTAGTTAACAGTTTTACGAAATGCAGACCTTATGACATAATAAACGGACATTTTGACCCACGTGACCCACCAGAGATTGACATTTTCAAACATTTAATGCAACAGTATGTTCGAACGCATTGGGAACAGATGCAAACTGTTTACGACACCATTAATGATTTTACCTTAAAAAATCGACTAGCTATTATAGAAAATCGGAACAAAGAGAGAGAGCGCGAAGTAGAATTCCAACCTAATCAACAAGTTTTTATTAATAATCCTTTGGCAAGTAGACAAAAGTGTGCTCCACGCTATGTCCAAGACAAAGTGGTGGCTAACTTGCCCATACATATTTATACCTCTAAGAAAAAAGACCCAATAGCTAAACATAGAATTAAACGAGTGACTAAGAACCCCAAATTGTTACAGGATACCTCGACTGGTCAACCCCATCCTGACACTAGCCATTCAACTGACGGCGACTCAGACTGTACAACTTGAAAGCTTAGAAGACGGACCCGGATTACTGCCTTTCAAATTAGGACTTACTAGACTCATAACTCACCATCATTCCTTTGTGCAATACATACAACTTAATAATATAGACGACACAATTTTGACTTTACAAAGACAATTGCGCGACTTTCAGACATCTTTGAAAAATGACACTTTTGCATTATACGAATTGCAGATATATTATCTTCACACAAAATTAGACAAAGTTAGAACACAGTTACAAACTATGGAGCCAAGCTGTGTAAAACGAGGTCTCGTGGATGGATTAATAGGATCTATAATAAAGAGCATAACGGGTAATTTAGATTATACGGACGCAATTAAATACAATAATGCCATAAAACTCTTAGAAGAGACTCAATCTAAAGTGATTTCCGAATTTAACAGTCATATTAGTATCAGTAAAGAGTGGATGAACCGTCAAACTGATATTATTACACAGTTAGTAGAGAATGAAGATAAACTTAATGCTACGTTGTTTTTACTTTTAGATAAGGATAGTTATAGTGGTACTAGTTTAATTAAGTATGCTAAATTTGCTCAACTTCTCACAATAATTACAGAAAACGTAGACGATATTTTAGAAGAATTAGAAAAAATAGAAAATTCATTAGCATTTATTAGATCCTCTAGCATGCATCAATGTTAAGTATAAATGAAATAGATAAAATGTTAATAAGACTTCGAGAAATCTACCCGAAGGAGCAGATTATAGATTTAGTATTAAGACAATATTATGATATAATAAAGCCAGGCTATTATTATAATGGCAGGCAAATAGTTATAGTCTTTAAGCTACCATTAGTTTCTTTTGAATCTTTTTATATGTATAAATTAGCTGTTTTTCCGAATAGGAAGATGCAGACTCTTTTTCCTCCCTCTCCTTATATCCTTACCAAGAGGCATACTTCGAACCTATGGGACTGCATTCAGACACTGATTCACAATCAAACCCTGTATCACACTTGCGAGATGACTTCATTAACCCTTTCACAAGAAGCTTTGGAGGAATTAGACGGAAGACACTATATAATATCGTTTCCACAGCCTACGAACAACAAGCCGTACACGTTATATGTGGACGAGAAGATTTCATCGTATTAAATGGAAGTTTTTGGCCACAATCCCTATAAATTGCATGTTAAGGACAAGTGAAATTGTTGTTAGTAACACCGACGACAAAGTTGCGGGACATCCAATGAAAATTTTAGACATAAAATACGAGAAACAACAATATAAGAGTACAAACCACATAAAATTAAAATCTATTGATTTAAAGAACCTGCATTCTATACAGAATAAAGTCATGTTGCAACCGACTGTATCAATGGAAAAGGAAACGTCTTCACTTTATCACACCACAATTCCCTTCTATATCATATTATTAGGTGCACTTGTACTCATATGTGGAATGATTATTACACATCGCTATAGAAATGCACACCATCATAGACCTAAATCTAGCAAGGAAGATGGCAAGGGAATAAATCATCAAAGCCAAGCAGTTGAAGCATCGGACCCGATCCAGGAGCAGTTTCCAGCAACATTTTACCACACCGTACTAAAATAGTTGCTGTTCTCGGGGTGGAGGAGTTATAGAGCATAGCTATAGGTGGAGTCAGTGGCGGCGTAAAGGGGGGGCGGTGGGGGCGGTCCGCCCCGGGTGCCAAGCATCAAGGGGTGACAACACGGTGACAAAGAAATACCAACTCTGTCACGCAGATAGTAGCCGCTGGCGCATCGCGGACGGAAGGGGCAACTTATTTCGGTCCTTCCCTCCCCCACCCGTGTCCGTTGCCGGCAACGGATGCCGGTCGCGAAACAATGACAATTAGTTGACGACAGTTGGTCAGTCAGTGTTATTGTTTATAACCGTCGCGTCGCGTTGCGTCACATTAATTCAAACGAAAGTCAATAAATACTAAATATTGTGTAATAAAGGAGTGAGTGTATTGGCGGATAGTACACAGAGTTTAAAAGGTGAATTTTATTTGAACTATACACCTATTTTTTCCCACATTAATTATATATGTATCTAGTTAAATTATAGGTTTCGGCCGATCTGAATTTAACATTCTGTTGACAGTATAAATTGTACGTATAATTAATTTATCACGACGATGTAAAATGAGCAGTATAACGTTATATTTAATTCATGCATACAAATGGCCGAAACCCGCCATAATAGGCCGCCGCCTATATAGTTCCTCGGTATTTCTCTCTCTTTAGCTGCGTATCAGCCACAGCACGATTATTTTATGATGGCCGCTCTGAAATCAGGCTTTCCGCACTTAGCGCATTTACTTTCACTTGTAACAAAACTAATTGATTCCTTAATTTTTTAATTTTCAATCCTATAACCGATCAATATTATACGATTAGTTTTTAGTTTTGTTTTGAGTGTACAGTAAATGCGCTAAGTTCGGAAAGCCTACTTCAGAGCGGCTATCGTAAAATAATCGTACAGTACGTACGGACTTCAATTTGTAGGTATAACGTTATGTCCAATTGTGTATAAAAAAAAAGAAAAAATAAGTATTTTTTAAACATGATTTAAAAATGGTTTTGCTTAATATTTTTATAGTTGAACTAAGAATTCAAATTCATCCAACATAATTTGCACTATTATTATTATTTAAAGAAAAGAAAAATACACTGCCGATATACTGCTTGTCTTACTTCTACTATGGTATAATATGATAATGAGCGAGAAAAAACTGACAAAATTAACAAGTATTCCTTTATCGATCTTTACAGAATATAACTTTATTATGAAGAGAAATAGACCTAGTGGATTTCAGCAAAGAAAAATAAAAAAAGCAAAAGAACTTGCACGTGAATCGTTATCTGGATCAATTTTGAAATTTGTAGCACCTTCGGCTTCTCTGGTACCAAATACATCACAGCAAAGTGTTGAAAGTAACCTTCTTGATGTAACAGATGATGAAGAAACACGGAGCCAAGATGCATTAGATGAAGGGACGCTGGGAAGAGAGCCTGACAATTTTGATACACAAGATGAAAGACAAGGCGAAGATCAGCACCAAGAAGAATATGACCAAGAAAAAGGGCGAAATAGCGACAATGAAGAAAAATCCCAGCAAATTGAAAACGATGAAGAAAAGGTGCATGAAACTACTCATTTCGATGTTGCTACTTGGCCAACACCAATGCCTGATGATCTGAGAGTTGAAATCGTTAAAGCGGGAAGTGAACCCTATCAAAACAGAGATGGTCCATTTGTAGACACTGTCCAAAGATCTGGAGATAAAATAAAAGGAAAGAGCCGACATTTTCATTCAGAATGGTTTTATAAAGCGTTACCAAATGGAGAAAAAATACTCAGAAAATGGATGGTATACTCTCCAATAAAAAAAAGCTTATACTGTTTTTGCTGCAAACTATTCACGCACCATGAAACAAAACAGAGTTTCGTTAACGGTTTTAATTCATGGTGGAAACTAAATCCTAAAGTGTCTGAACACGAGAATTCTGAGGGCCATCTCTCCTGTTTTGAAAAATGGAAAATCTTGGAGAATGGATTGAGGCTGCAAAAAACTATCGATTATGAGCATCAAATGGTCTTAGACCAAGAAAAAAAGAAGTGGCGTGACATTTTGAGTCGCCTTTTGGATATCATTCTTTTCCTAGCACGCCAAAATCTTCCTCTAAGAGGACATAGAGAAGGGATTTCATCAGACAATAGAGGGAACTTTTTAGAATTAGTTAATCTATTGTCAAAATATGATCCAGTGCTAAAAGAGCACAAAATTAGAATTGAACATGCTATCGCCTGTACAAAAAGTAAACGGGTAGATTCTTATTTGTCTAAAGACATTCAAAATGAGTTCATCAGTCTTTTGGGGAGAGAAGTGAAGAATAACATTTTGGACGACATAAAGAAAGCTAAATATTTTGGAATTATTTTCGATAGTACACCAGACATATCACATGTTGATCAGATGAGTTATGTAATCAGATATGTTCATATTGAAGGCGATCAAGTTGAAGTGAAGGAATCATTTCTAGGTTTCTTCCCTATAGCTGGAAAGACTGCAATCGAACTTACGGAAAATATCCTTACGCAGTTAAAGAGTGATAACTTGGACATTCATCTATGTCGGGCTCAAGGATATGATAACGCTGCAACCATGGCAGGAGTTCATGGTGGTGTGCAATCTATCATTAAGGAACACAATCCTAAAGCTTTGTTTATGCCTTGTGCTAATCATTCGCTAAATCTATGTGGGGTGCACTCTTTCATGAGTGTTAGTTCAAGTGTAACATTTTTTGGAACAGTAGAAAGAGTTTACACGTTCTTTTCGTCGTCCACACATAGATGGGAAATTCTAATGAAAAGTGTAGGCGTATCGGTCAAAAGACTAGTAGAGACAAGATGGGGTGCTCATCACGATGCTGTTAAGTCATTGAAGAATAATTTTGAGAAACTTGTATCAACACTCGAAGAGATGTGTGATCCCAGAAGCAGCAGAGAAAACGTCGATACAAGAGAAGCAGCATCCACACTCTTACCAGCTTTATGTGACTTCAGTTTTTTATGCTACCTCTCTTTTTGGTGTGAAATCCTAGAAGAAGTTAATCAGACACAAAAGTATATCCAAACATCTGGACTATCGCTGGAAAAGTGTGTTATAAAAATTAAAGCCCTAAAAATTTTTCTTCAAACTCAACGTATACAAATAGTGGAAAGAGCTATTTCCTACGCAACTGAGAAATGTGAGGACTTGGATATCTCCGTTGAAAGAAGAGGAAGGAGGAGATTCCGAAAACGAATGCCAGGAGAAATGTCCCAAGATGTTGGACTAACATTGCCAGAAGAGTTGCATAGAGCTATGTTAGAATGTCTTGATAGATTTTACGAAGTACTAGAGCATCGCTACAAAGCAATGGATGATATTCTCATAACATTTGGTGTTGTTCAGTCTGAAACTCTACTTACGTCAACAGAAGAAGAACTTCGTGATAAAGTTCCAAATCTTACAAAAATCTATGATGAATTTTCTGCAGAGGACATTATTTTGGAGATTTTACGACTGAGGCGCCACTTGGAAGCCGCCAGCATTTCTCTTCAAGAAGCGATCCAATGGACTACCTTGGAGCTTCTGAAATTTATTGTAAAATGGGACTATTCTGAGTCTGTTCCAAGTCTAGCTCTATGTCTAAGATTTTTTTTAACTATTTGTGTTTCGGTGGCTACTTGTGAAAGAAGTTTCTCAAAATTAAAGTTAATAAAATCTTACTTAAGATCTACAATGAGCCAAACACGACTTTCCAGTCTATCCATATTGTCCATTGAAAAGGAGAGGAAAGTAAATTTTGATAATGTCATTGAGTATTTTAGCAAAATAAAGTCACGTAAACACGTTTAATATTTGTCGTTTTATTTTGAGGGTGCTCGATAGAAAGTCGCCCCGGGTGCCAACCTATGCTACGCCGCCACTGGGTGGAGTGCTGGTTTAGCGTACACAATTGCGACACTCCGGTCACGAGGCGCTCCGTCAGCATTCCAAGGATCGTAACGTTACACTTTTGTTTTTGTACTTTACTTCATAAATTAAAATTATATTTTTAAAATCACTTCTATTGTTGCATCGCGTAGCGATAGACATGTAAATTAGTTTTAGTATTATTTTATTAATAAAATTATTTTATAAGTAAATTTCGTTTTTTTTTTGAGATCTCTGGCTGCGTTGCTCTTAACTACTACGTAAATAGTTGAGGTTTTGTATACTAGCATTTTATTAACTACTTGAGTCATTAAAATTTTTAAATATTTGAACTGAGCTAACTTCACTCCATTTATAACAGCTATGTTCATATTGAAACTATTCGGACGCCAGCCCTATTGTGCTAGATAATGGAAACTTTATTTTCAGTATACAGCTGGACACGTTTTCAACTTTCCCCCCATATAAGTCGGTTCTCCTTATCTCTACCCTCCATAGCAAGACCTGTCCGCCACCCCGCCCGGTGACTGAAGTACACAGAGCAGTCTCAAGTTTTAACCCAAAGAAGACTCCGGGAATTGACGGACTGTCTGTCAGCAATGCTGGTGAACCGAATTTGTTCTTAGCTTTGGCGAACAAATGTCTGAAACTGTTTCACTTTCCAACAATTTGGATAGAGACGACCGTGTTGATTCTTCGAAAACCGGCCAGGGAAGATTATACCAACGCCAAAGCCTATCGACCGATTGGTCTCCTACCAGTCCTCGGCAAGGTCCTGAAGAAGATGCTCGTCAGTCGAATAAAATTCTATATTACACCCGGCCTCAGTACTCGCCAGTATGACTTTATGCCACAAAAAAGCACTAAAGACTCCCTCTATGACTTGGTACAACACATTAAAAGGAAATTAAACAACAAGAAAATCATTACTATGGCCTCACTTGACATAGAGGGAGCCTTCGATAGCGCATGGTGGCCAGCCATCAGGCTTCGACTGGCTGAGGAATGATGTCCGGTGAACATAAGACGATTTGTTGATAGTTACCTACAGGACCGGAAAGTCAGGTTAAGGTATGCCGGTCTGGAACACATCCAAAACACGACCAAAGGATGTGTCCAGGGTTCGATAGGGGGGCCGATCCTCTAAAACCTTCTACTGGATCTACTGCTGACCGGCTTGGAGAAGCGGGGCGACTATTGTCAGGCTTTTGCTGATATCATGGACGCTAAAAAGTAACGAAAGCGAATCCTGGATCCTGAGCGAATCCTGGATCCTGAGCGACTCCAGATACGCCTTGGACCTAGTCAATAGTGGAAAAGTCTCACATCCATGATGTACAATATACGGAGGAACATTAGGGCGGTACGAGAACAGTGGCGTTCTGTCAAATTATTCTGGGTCAAAGCGCACGTAGGAAACGTCGGGAATGAGCGTGCTGACAGTCTCGCTAAACAAGCTGCCCTTTACAGCAAGACAGCTGCCGACTACACGCCTACCCAATTGCATCCGTTAAAATGATTATCAGAGGGGTCTCAAAAAACATGGCAAGAACGGTTTAACGAGGGTAGTACAGCTACCACAACCAAAGTTTTTCTTCCGGATGTCTGCCTGGCACACAAAATCGTCAATAAAATTGAAATTAATCCGATCATTACTCAAATATTCAGTGGACACAGTGGTTTTCGAAAATACCTGCACAGATTTAAGTTAATAGATTCCCCAGCATGTAAATGTGGCGATGACAATGACGAGGAGCCCATTGATCTAATAACGGAGTGTCCGAGATTTAGTAAAGAAAGGAGGGAAATAGAAACAGAACTAGATATTAAATTAGATTTAGCATTAATTAGTAAAATAGTTAATAGACAATAAATTAAGACCAAAATTTTTATACTTTGCGAACAAATGTGTGCGATAAATTGTTAATAAAATAATCCACGGAAATAAACAATGACACAGACACATGCAATAACACAGACACGTGCAATAACACAGATAAAAACAAAACACAGAAACAAACAACAATAACAAACAATCATGAAACAATCTCGGATAATATCTCCGACTTCCGTTGGGGGATCTTTGCATAATTCATAAAAAAAAATAGAACGTCTCTATACAGTCCATCAGCCAGACGAGTGATTTTATTTGCGTTTACTATTAGTCCAATGTTCGTGGCCCAAATTCAATCCAACATCGGCGAACTGTTAATGGTGTACTGTGCAGCACATACAGAGAGCCTGCTAAACAAATACAAACATTGTTTTCCATAATTTTGTCTATATTCTTCCCATCATCACCGATTTAATTAGGAACAAATATGAAGACCCTACCGCGCTGTCAGGGCTGACACGCGTACGTGTATGACGGTCAGTTGATCACCGTCGCAACGCAAGATTTATTACTCCTACAGCACTCTTATATATTCTGTGCTATTAGGAATAATATTATTTATTTCCAGCTAATAATAAATTATTTGTTCGATTTAGAATTATCGCAACACTGAAGTTTAATAATAGGTACTTCAGAGAAAGTAAGAAATACATACAACACTACATTAAAGTTAAACAATTGTAAATGCAATAAATGATTCTTAAAATCAATTATGTTTTTATTTTACTTTGCGTGCAACCCTGACGCTTGAGCAGTCGTGTATGTGAATTCTGAACACAAAGGAAGGAAGGGAGGGAAGGAACGTACCAGTAAGATATGATTCCGAATGCTTTCGGCTTTCTTCGAGATCAAAGCACGACTTCTGTAGTATTATATATTCTGTGATATAACAAAGAAATTCTTAATGAAGCATTAGTTTTAATTGAAGACATATTGTGATTGATGCTTACTGACAATGGATTAATACAATTAGGAATGACAACGCATAATCGCCAAATGCATGACGCATTTACTGATAAGGCGTTTTTGGTGACAAGAATTGAAACGCGAAACCAAATATGATTCAAAGGCAGGATTCATCGATCTAGGAAACGGGAACGTTTTGTTTTTTAAATGAGCTACAAAAATATGTCAATGATACACTCATGAAAGTAGTAAACGATGGAACTGGTAGTTTTTTTTTTCTTAGATGCTCCTGGTGGAACTGGGAAAACGTTTTTGATATCATTGATCTTTACAACGATTAGATCGCAAAATGGTATTGCATTTGCACTTGCTTAGTCAGGTATTGCAGCTACGTCGTTGGAAGGTGGTCGGATGGCTGATTCCGCACTCAAATTGCCGTTCAACATGCAAGCAAATGTTACTCCAAGTTGCAACCTTTCGAGAAATTCTGCGATTGCCAGTGTTGAAGCAAAAAGTTGAGTGCAAAGTTGAAGATGTTTGATTTCACGAATTCCTTTAATTCAGAACGACATGCCCTTCCACTTTGAACGCTTACAATTTCCAGCGGCTAGCATTTGCGATGTCGATAAATAAATCGTAAGGGCAGTCGCTAAGAGTTTGTAGCATCATTCTTGAAAATCCACGTTTTTCACGAGACCAGTTGCATGTCGCTTGTTCCCGTGTTGGAATGCCTACAAAACTATTCAAATACGTGCCAGAAAATAAAGATTACATTAGAATAATACACAAAATGTTTTTAGAACATTTTTTTTATAATCCGAATTCAATATTCAAAGTTAAGGCAGGAAAACGCCTGTCGGTTCAGCTAGTGATTGATAATTTAAGTATTTTTTTTTAAAAAGTGCCTAAAAATTTATTTTACAGAAATCATATGTCTAAGGATTTAAGTTACTTTCATAAATATCATTCATTATCTTTAGAATAGTTAATTAAGGGTTTTTTCAACTAGCTTACAAGAAATGTCAAACAAACAAAGGAAGAAGACTCGGTTGTAAAATAAATAAGACATTGTTCTACACCTCATGTTTTTTATTCATAAGAATCTAATAAATGTCAATAAAACATAAATTATTTAGGTATCCCAACATCGGACGGAGATTAGTATTTTAAAATGTACGACAAATTTTAATAGATCTTGAGATTTAATATGAATAACATTATACATGTACCTTTAGAGCAATACGTTGCAGTCTTAAATTTGTTAAAATGGTGTATGTTATATGGTATTTTTACGTAATTTGTACGTTAAACGAATGTGAGACGTGTAAAGTTAAACAATTTGTTGAAAGTGATCCTGTATTATGTAATTAAATATCAGATAATTAATTTTTGAATTTCCATTTTTGTTTAAAAGCGGAACATTGATTCTATGATGTACATAATATGTTCTACGATACTAGTGACAGCAGCGGTTCCTTATTTTTATCACGAAACCCTCATTGGTTATGATTTTTAACGGGTCCCAATTTCGATAATAGCTAAACTGATTGTTGTTGAAAAACCCTATTTAAGGCAATAAATTAAGTTCTTCCACGTATTATACATTTTTAAAATAATACTAAAATTAGTCTTCATGTTTGACCTTTTAAATTTAAAATTTAAATCTTGGTCGGAACTCAGAACGCCTGTGACCCACGGAACTCTAAGGTTACGAGGACGGACAACTACTTAGGAAACGTTGCTATAAAGAATAAATAGTGACCTCAATCTCTCTTACCAATACATTATTTATAGAAAAATGACTTTACTGCCTATATTCTGTTTAAAAAAATTACAACTCAACAAACACTTTTCAAACTTCTTAATTTAATAAAAACATTATTAATATTGTCCATAAAAGTACATATATAGTTATTATTACAAACAAAAATTGTCTAAAATCTCAAAATCTTAACAAATTAGATCCGAAAACATTTGCTTTGCAAACAGTTAAAACTTCCAACGACACAAAATAACAATAATAAAATATTTCTCACACAATACACTTAGAACTATACGACATTAAGGTCTCAAACTTAATGGGGACCACAATTTGGACGGATGGAACATATTTTAAAGGTAATTTTTAGAAGAACCAAAGCGGTATATATACTATTTAGTAATTTAAGTATTTTATATGAAAATAAATCTTAATTTAAAATCATCTTCGAGTGAAGAATTAATATGAATTAGTATGTACAGTAGTCAAAGTTAAGACAAAATGCAAGGCTACTTACTGTATAGTGAGAAAAGTCAAAAACATGTAACAGACATGAGAAATTACCAAATAGATTTTAAAATCGCAAGTTCAGATAAGAATTTAACTTCTCTTTAAAAATATTCAAGACTTTTTTAAAAATATGCTAAATTTTAAACACCCAACATTATAATATATAAAACGCTTTAGTCCTTTTTAATCTATGTATGAGATTAATTAAAAATAACACAATTAAAAAAACAAACCTAAAATTAATACTTTGCCAAAATAATACGTTTATAAGAAATAGGCAAAGGACAAGGCACACATTTAAAGGCCGAGGCACAATCAAATACCTATTAACACATAATCACTTGTAAACTTCCTTTGATAATACATTTTGCTAATCATAGATTTATTTAATAGCAAGATTTCATTATAATGTCAAAACCAGTACCTTTTTTTTAAAAAAAACTCTCTTAACATTCAAATTTGTATTATAAAAGTTTATACAGATATATTATAAGAACTTTTTATAGTAATTTTCAAGCGACTTGCAAATAGAGGTACCTATTTAGAAAAATATAAAAATTGTTCCCTATAGTACCTACAGTACAAATATAACCTATATGTGATGTTCTTGGGACGAGCCTGGTGGGTTTTTCTATCATATGTGTATATACAATTGCTTAATTATAACTAATATATATTGCATTACATTATTTTATTGCGTTTAAACAAAGCTATATTAAATGTTTAAATTTTACATCATATTTGATGGGGTTGTATAAATCGATTAAAATATCGATATTTCATCGATTAAGAAATCTAATCGATTTTAGTTTGAGTAATCAATTTTATGTAGATCTGATGGCCATCAATGATAGAATATAAAAGTAAAAATATTTTCATTTTCTTTTTTTATAAACACTTTGTGCTTAGTTTATGTACATGTGTACTACAATAACCAACTTTTAGAACTAAGTTCAACCAAAATATACAGTAAAAACAAGTCATATTTAACCATTAAATTAAAATTAATGTATAATAAGAAAGTATTGAAACTTATTACATTTGAAATTTTTTATCTATATAATATGTAGATAATATAAAACCTTCAATGTCTTGGACAGAATAATATAACATAATATAATATAAAAAGTACAAAATATATCAGTATACTTTCAATAACCGATATACAATAGAAAAAAAAGTGATGTAGCTAAAGCTATATCAAAAAATCATTATTTAAGTAGTTCAGTTAAAAATGAATAAACTCAATATGAAGTCCATACAAGTAAAATAAGAAAAGAAATACATAATAAAAAATTAAATGCTAACAGTTCAAATATTCCATATAAAATAATTTCACTACTTACAAAATGTTATACCGTTACTTTTATTTGCAAGTCGGCTTACTCCGTTTAAGAGCACTTCTCAGGGTACACTAAAACGTTATTATTTCAATAATATTATAATTTGAAAATATGTTGTTATAATTTTTTTTTATTTATTGTTTCGAGAAAATCTTCACAAACGTAATATTAAAAAATTCTGAATGTACCTACATTAAATATCTTTAAGAAATTCTTATTGAAAATAGTAATCAATATCGATACAGAGATCTATAAATTTTTGGTCTCTTTGTCTGTAATGGCATCGGGAAAACCGCATGACAGATTTTGTATGATTATAGCTGATTTACCGACTGCTTTTTATCTCAGGAAAATATCTAATTTTCGAGAAACTCAACTAACCGTTGCAAACCGGCTATAAAACATCACAGGGTATAATCCTACTTCCTACTAATATTATAAATGCGAAAGTTTGTGAGTATGGATGTTTGTTACTCTTTCACGCAAATACTACTGAACCGATTACGATGAAATTTGGTATGTAGGTAGCTGAAGACCCAGAATAACATATAGGCTACTTTTTATCCCGGAGTTCCCGCGGGATTGACTCCTAATATTTACAAAATTAACGCGGGCGAAGCCGCGGGTACTGCTAGTAGTACATAATATGAAGGGTACAGGGGTAAAACAAGGAATGTCACATAAAATTAAAAAAGTTCAAAAGTATGGGAACATTAAGATTTTGCCACGTATTATAGATTGCAACATCAATTAAAAAATAATAATTTTGTGACATTCCTTGTTTTCCCCTGTACCCTTCATATTATATGAAAAAGAATTTGCGAGAAATGCAAGTAATAAATATTACTTTTTATATATTGGATTCATGATTTTGATAGCCTTTTAAAATAGTAAGATAGAGTCAGCCGACTTGCGAATAAAGGTATCGATATGTTATATTTGCAACTAAAAGAATCATACTTTAATCTAGTAAATGTGCTATAATATTAAAATTATTTTTATATAAGCTTACAATTATATTTACGGTACTACTAATGACTATGCTCTTGTAAAATATAAATGTAAAGCATTTACACATCAATATTGTAAAATAATACTAAATACAGAGATTCTGTTATTAATATCTTCTTACTTAAAAGGCGCGAATGTCAACCAACTTCAAAAGTAGGTTTTTTGGAATTAGAATATTTAATAAAAAAATAATTTAAATGGCATAAATTAGGAATGAATTTGTGTCTAGTTTACTTGTGCTAAAAGTTATTTTTTTTTTGATATTAAAATATCAAAAGTGGCTCTTATAAGTTAAGGCAGGGTCCGGCCCAATATTTTGATACATAATATGCGATTATTGTACCAAACGTTAATAGTTTGGTTAAATACTGCAAAAATTCCTTTTGAAAAAGAACTTTATTTTTTTTTGTTTTTTTGCCATTGTTTTGCGTTAAGTAGATGAAATCGATTAATTAATAATCGAATTATTGTTTTAATCAGTTACAAGTAAATCGATTTTTATGAAAGTCATTAATTATCGGTCAATTTTCCAAATATCATCAGTCATTTATGGAAGCAAATCATGTTTTACTTTCATACCTATTAAGGTTCAACGTTAAAAAATATATAAGATATTTTATTAATTTGCCTACTTCAAATTATATCTACATTATTAGATTTAAACAAAATATTTTAATTGTTCCAATCTATTCACACTTCAGTACTATGTGTCTGAATGCGTACCTTTTTTTGGCTGCCATTGCGGTTTAAAGGTGGGGAGTGACCGGAGTAGCCTGGGTTTTGTATGCCCATTCCCCCCGGCTCCCCCTCTTTCGGCCTTGGTTTCTTTAGGGAGGATCTTAGGGGAGATCTCGTGATTGTACTAGCATCGGATAGGCCGGTTAAAGTTGTAGCAGTAGTGTTCATTGACGCCACACTCCCGTGACCGTTAGTACTGTACGGCTTTCCCGACGCATCTGTCATTGATATACCTGGAAATTAAATTTTTTGTGACATTGGCGAATAAATCTATGCTTTATTTTTGGAGAGTAGAGGTAAGGAGAACTATCTCTGTTGGAAGTGTCCGACGAAATGTGTACAATGGGAGGTTTTACGCCAAGCTCGGCTCAGATAGCGCTACCAGCGCGTAACGTCGCCAACGAAAACCTCAATGCCGCCTATTTTGACAGACGCGTTTATTATTATAGAATAGTTTAGTTAAGTTTTGTAAAATCAAATATAAGATGGAAAAATACGGTGTTTTAACTATTGTTGAATAAAAAAATTTGACATAAAATAATTTGACATACACTGCATACATTCTTGACGTTGTTTACGTTATGCGCTTGTGGCGCTACCAACGGCTAAAACTCGCAGTGAGACCTCCCATTAAGGTGGCGCTTCATTAGTATAGGGTAAATTTAAAAGCAAGAATTATTTATTTAATACTATCTTATTTGTAGAGACGCCACGGCATAGCATGTGGGTTAATCACACTTCACTCAGTTTACAGCTGCTAGATTCATATCATCCTTTTGCTACACTAGCGCTATTCTAGGAGGTTTTGAACTATTCCTCTTACAGATGGACATTTTTCAACTTGTCTCCTATATAAGATAGTATTCTTCACTTTAATTGATAGGTTGTATTTTTAAAAATAAAAACAAACAATAAAAGTAGGTAAAAGTATCTCTACTGTTTTCATTCTGATTAACGCCGAATATATTGTGTATTAACACTCACCTCTACTGTCTTTAAATCCGGGATTATTTATCGTAGTGCCGTGCTCGGTTTCTCTCATAGTATTTGTTGGGTCGCCTCCAGTTCTTCGTGAAAACAACGTGTCGTATAACGACATTATAAATAACGCGGAGTTTATGACTATGCATACTATCTGTAAGTAAATGACGTAGAATTAATTATAGTACAGTCATATAAGGTAAAAAAGAACTACCTAATAATTAAAGGTAATCGTGGCTTATACATAATACTAGTAGGTATAATAAAACAGTGAAGTTAGCGAACTCGGTATATGAAATATTTTTTACAAAAAAATATTACAGTAACTATTGTAATATACAGAATTTATAACCAAAAACATTGATGAGTAATGTTGTTTTAAAGTGTTTGTTTTTATTAGTTTGTGTGTTCGCGTTTCACGCTAAAATAATGGGTCTGAGGGCATGTCACTTGTATTTATTTATATGAGAAAGTTAATTTGTAGTTTTGTTGGTCCGTCATACTGAAATAGTAGGATTTGTCTATGCGTGACAAGATCACGAAAAATTCACTGTATAAATTTTTTATAAATTTTGGTGATGATAGATTCTTATCCGGGTCCAATATGTAGCATACTCTTTAATTCGGGAAAATATATCTCAGAAATCTATAACTAAAACAAGTTATCTAGAAATGAACCAGAGCGGAGTCTGGGTGGATCGCTAGTTACATATAAAATGAAAACTAACTTGTACATAGAACGCTTCGCCTCTGATAAGATAGAACCCTCTGTCATCGCCCTGCACAGCGAACAGACCGGCTGCTGCTATCGAAAGTAATGCTGAAAAATAAACAGAAAAACATATTACTTCCTTTATTATTATTTATACCCTCCCTGAATATATTGTTATGAATATAGGCATGAAAAAATATCTCATATCTTTGTTATAGCTCCATATTCCTAGTAGGTAACTTATTGGAACAGTAATCCAAATAACTAAATTAAATTGGAATTTAAAAGATGCTGAAGTTCTAGCAAAACTAGATGTACTTATAACGGTTTTCCCAAATGTTTATACGAGTCACAAACTGATTGACATATACGCACCTACTACAATGTATAAAATATAAATGTCAATTGTATTTCATGCCAAGGATAATCAATATTTCCAACAAAAATCCTCTCGGAATACTGACCATTGCGTTTTCATAGAAAAATACGCTTCTAGTAATAACCGTAATTCTCTCTAACTGTATATACCTTCCAATAATTACCGGATGTCAAACTAATGAGAGAATATTACCTGCATGCTAGGAATTGTTAGTTCTTCTTAGAATAGAAAACGACATACGAATACGATTCTCAAAGATGTTTTATTTAAGCAATACATATAATAAAATTGTAAATTATTCGAATATGTACATTAAACATTTTTTAAAAAATCTTATTGAAATAGTCGTTAATATCGATTATTTTCAATACAGAGACCAGATATATTGATTTTTAGAATCCCCTGTCGGTAATCGCATCACGAGAAAAACGCTGGACGGATTTTGATGACATTTGGTATGATTATAGTTTATTATTTAGGTCTACATCATGGAGATTAGAGACCAGGAGAACCATCGCCCTAGAATGCAGTGTCTCAGAAATTTTATCAAACTAAGAACTAAGAAGGCGCTGCGATCGCTATGTTGTCTCAATGCCTAACTTCACGTTGTCACAATAGTGACAATACTCATAAACAGCTAACTTCACAAATACTACTTACCGACGACAGCGCGTTATAAATTATAGAAATTTTCAGGGACAGGCGGGTAATGCTTTAGTATGAAGCGATGGTTCTCCTGGTCTCTAACCTCCATTGTCTACATATAAAATATTTTTTAGTGCGGGAAAATATGACATCTCTGAGAAATCTATACTCAATGTTAAAACGTATTTAAGGTGAGTCGCCAGTTGTAAATAAAATACAATATATCTACTTATAAATCGAAGTCTGAACCTTTTCCTTCTTGTTTTGGTTGGGTTTCTGTAATAGGTATTCGCAAAAACGTTGTTTGCGCATTGCCATTTTTATTGGTTTTAATTAGGTATGTAGTAGGTATATAGTTTTCCCTAAAATCCTTACATTACGGAAGTAAAAATATATTCTATCGCCTAAGATTTTGCCTGGACTATTTAATTTAGTTAGGTTAGCTTATTGTGTACACCATTCGTGTGTATTAATACAAAAACAATTAACTAGAGTGGAACAATTTGTTATGCAATGGATCGTTCACCTCGTGCGAGAATCAAACTCAAGTCCCATAAAATACGTGATCTTCGTAGTAAACTTCGTAGTAGTAAATATTAAAACATGAAAAATATAAATTAGACATTAAAATGCTAAAAAACTAAGATGTTAAAAAAGAAAAAGAAGAACCATTAATCGATATAAAGAGATTGCTTACTTGCAAGTAGCGAAAGGGCTAATTTCGTCATCACAAGATGGGTATATTTGAAGGCGACGCGTTCTTTTGAAGAGATCATGGCCAGTTGCAGTACAGATAATATGCAGAACACACCCAGAATTGATACACCGATCGACGCGACGACACCCGCTATATATACTGCCGCTGAAATAAACATCAAATTTTATAAGTCATTTTTTTTCACATCAATTGGTTGATTAAAGTATAAAGGACTTCTTAGTTAGGACTTCATTGCGGTATCAACGTTACCATCAAAACACTTTGAATGAACTATAGTTAATTTCCATGAACTATAGTTAATCGTTATAATTTATGTACATAATTTTTACGTTTGCGTTTACATTCAATTTTTGACACAGTATATCGTAAAAAAATCTTGGACCGTAATAATTATATGGCAATAGCTTAGATTTCATACATAACTATTAATTAGGTTAGTGTAATCAGAAAACGGGTAAAACAGGATGTCTTTCTACTCTAAACAAAATGGACAAATGACTGATAGACCCTGACTAACCTGACTCACGTCAATGCAACTTTCCTCTTACTCACTACACATTATGCGACCGCGTATCCTCGGGAGTTAAGCTCACGCATACGTAATGTGGACTTTTAGAAAGCTTTTTAGTATTATATATTTTTTTTATTTAAAACTATTTAGTTAGTATTATTATATAACTAAAAAAACTTAACGATAATAACTGCAATAACGTAAAACTGTCACCGTTATTAAAATATATTCAAATGCATTTATATAATGATTATTAATTATTAAATAATATTATTTATTGCTTTACCTTTTCCGTTAACAGCCAGGAGATAACTTCTGACTGTAAACGGATACTAGTGTTAATTTATATATAAATAGCAAGCGCTGTGAAACAAATGGATGGCCTAATTACAAGACATATTGGGATAATTTCAGTGATCTCTCTAAGCTAAAAACTGATTTGCCTGTATGTGATTAAAAAATTGAAGTGTATTATATTATTGAATATTCATTTTAAATCAATAAAACTCATCAAATTATATTCTGCTTTTTCTTTAGTTTAGTTTATTTTACAAAAGAGATTGGAATTGGACCCGGCTTCTTTTGAACCTTATATTATATATATTGTATACGTATAATAAGTCACGATTTAAAACCTAGTTAGGTCTTAACCTATAATAAATGTTAAATTAATTTTATAGACAGTACTATTTCTTGGCCTTGAACTCATAAAAAGTTCATTTGAATATATGATCGATACGGCAAAGAGATTGTAACGAAAGATTTTATATTCATCTATAGACTACGGTTGAATAAGATCAAGTTCTATATGTACTATATCCAGTTTAACGTTTGTGGTTGAAATGTTCTACCAGTTTTAGTAAAAATATTTTAAGTGAAGTAATTTTCGCGTTTAAACTATAATAGGTTGTTATAATAGGTTGTACGGATGTTTGTCTTTAAGCAACATTAACGTAGTAATTCAATTAACAAGTCATGCTAAGTTCGCAATAATGTATTTTAGTAGTAAAATATGTAATGTTGCATATTCCGCCCAGTTTCCAAGGCCAGTCGTACTAATGATAATGTTCATTTGTTTGATGTGACAATTTGCCTAATGTCTTGTAATTAACTTTTATTCTGTACTTTTTGTAGGTGGAAAAATATTTGTCTAGTTTTACACTTAAAACTTAATTTTAAGTCCGGACAGTGGACCAATTTTAGTTAAACACGATGATCCCTTGAAAAAATAAACCCACCAGGTATCATAATTATTTGTATAAACGGAAGAAAATCATATTTCTAACTTTAAAAAGTTCGAGCTAATAAAAACCTCTATGTAATCGTGTAGAAAATAAAGAATCATTGTATGTTAACCCTTCTAAGAGAAACTCAGTTAATTAATTAAGATTTAAGTTTATAAAAATATACTATTAATAAATGTAGAGCTTAACTTTAATCTTGATACATAGCACGATTATAGAACCATAAGCAATTGTATGTTACAGGTATTGTGAAAACACTTGAGTGATGGCTCATGCTGGTTTATTCAATGCTTTGAAAGCAGTATAAGTTCATTACTCTCTTAAAGTATAACTCAAATTGATATAATTTTAATATATACAGTATATATTTTTTTGTATATGTTAATATATTCAGATCCCAAATAATCGAGTATGGCATTTGCTAGTAAAATTATATTTGACTTTCTGAGCCTGAACTTACAAGAGCACATATAAATTTTAAATTTTATATGAAAAGGAACAAGACATAATATTAAGTAATAAATACCTATAATGAAATGTCCTACAAGTCAAGAGGTAGGTTAGTTAAGATGACGAACAATTTGTATATTAAATTATGCGTGGTGACTTTACCTCGGTTATAATGGCGTCACGAAAAAACAACTCATCAGATAACAATAAGATGGCATTGAAAAACTGCATCATAATTATTGTTTCTTAGTTTTTCGCACGAACTACAGAGAAGAGTACATTTTATAAAGATATTAATTTTAAATAATCTCTTATTTTTTACTTTAAAAAGTGATACAGTTCCGCGATATGCATATTTTATAGTCAATGGGCGAGCATTCAATTTAGAAGACAGGTTAATTAAGTGTAATCCGCTAATGAAGTGATCAAAGAAAGTGGAAAATTTGAATAAAGATCGCATATTTCACAACAATCTCTTTACTTCAATGTGATAACATATTATAGCATTTTTCCTACTGTTTTGATATATTGTACCTACTACCTGCACTAACACATATGCTAGTAATAAAGCAACCTGTATGGTTCATTCTTTATACCTATGATAATATTAGGTTAAATTATGCGCTCTATAATAAATAATTTAAACCACGAGTTTCCAACTAATGAGTCATAATATTATGACTCATTTCTAATAATGTAATATCTGCTTAATTTATTTGAAATTAAATATTATAAGAAAATTCCATACTAATTTTATTGAATTTTCATAATAAGTATAATATTTTAACAGAGTCCTACTGTACAAATCTGTACATTAAATATTTATTTCAAAATCTTATTGAATTATCATTAGAGACCTTCTCTGTTGATAATTCAATAAGATCTATATTTAGAATTTTTGTCTGTCTGTCTGTGACCACGAGACGAGATAACTATTAAACAGATTTTGACGATAATAGCCATATTTTTTCACACCTATAAAGTAAGACAAGTATTCACAATATAACATTTTAGCACGTCTCATATTACGTTAGTGAGTCATACTTTGTATATTGCATGTATTTACCTCTGGTACAGGTAATTTATTAATTAATCACGCAAGTTATTGTCTTCTGATAATTAACTAATTATGTAAGAATTCAGGCGCAAACTATGAGAAAAATGTAGTTATTGCAAATATCAACAGATACATATTACAGGCGATATTAACTTGCAAATCATTAGAAAAAATGGCTGTGATATCAATTGTAAAATGTAAATGAGATATAAAGAGACAAGGTTTAATTCTTTACTAATATCTAAATAATATCTTACTTCGTTCTGTATTGAAGCATGATAATATATGAAGTAACGGCGGAATATACGGGAAGAATCCCGCGGCCCAGCTCGGGGACGTACAGTGTGGTAGAAAGAATTATGTTCTAGACAAGTTACGTAAAAATCTGTTCAGAGATTAAAGTGTAACAACGTAGTAAACAGACTGATAGAGTTATTTTTACATTATCATTTGTTATGGACCTTTTTTACATATATGGATTATTTTTACGTTAGTGATAAAAGAGCTTATACCTAACTTGTACATAGTGTTTTAAAAAAAACAAAACCAATATTAAATACAATATTGTTCCTAATAAGAGTATCTATTCGCATGGAATATCTAATCTGTGTAGTATGAGGCACAGGTGTTTGTTCACTCGGCTTTACAATGCCATTCGCGTTCCTTTGCACTCCATTGGGACTCCATATATGGCATCGATGAGACCATGCCATACCACAGTGGGGCAAAATTCTATGTTGATTGTATCCAAATAACTATAATCTGTGGCTTAATACTTCTAATGCTTCATTTACAAAACTTATAGTGATGAAATCTTACAGTATCAATGTCTTCGTGCATTAGAGTGTCTTTTAATACTGCCAATCAGATATTTTTTTAGTGTTTTTATTTAAGAAAACGTGATACAAGAGTTCCTTTCGAAAAATAATAAAAACGAAAAACTTCATAAATAATATCCGTCTTTAAATAGAAAATTCTAAAAATATATATATTTTTTAAATATACAGTTAATAAACAAATAAATAATTAAACTGATTTATAAAATAATACATTCAATATTATTAATGTTGTAAAAAAATATATAGGTATCTGTCTAATCACAATAATGTGTGACGACGATTGGAATGAAACCTAAATAAACAGTTCTTTTATATTTGCTTATCTGCCGGTGTACACACATGAAGACTGATTTCAAAAGCATTCCTTGTGATAGAAATATAAGTTTAGTGTAGTGAATTTTACTATTTCATAATATTGAACCAAAAATCTAATTAAATACGCGAAAACATACGAAATGATAGCTGTATTTAAATTTTAAACTGTTAAATAAGAAAATGCTTGCGACTATCTTCGCTCGGATTCGTCCCTAGATACATTTTGAATTTTTTGAGCTTAATACTATTTTTTTTACTTAAAATAAATGGAGCCTAAAGTACTCAAAACATCAGATATCTGCCAGTAAAAGCTCTGACAAAATCTGTTGAACCGTATCAGTACTTGTAACTGTGTCTGTGATAGACAAAATGTAAAAAATTGCATTTTGTAAAAATCTATTGGTTGATGTTACAAACAGACACTTCAATTTTACTTATCTGCATAGATTTATAGATTATTTGATTAATTTTAAAAATATTGTTCATAGTAACATTGTAAAATAACTAATATGAAACGCTGACATTATTTTATAAAGGTAAATGAATGAGATTCGAAGCAAAATTCCAATAAGCAGATACAAAATTTCTCTTTTAACGTGTGTGTGAACATATGGGGTGTCCAAGTGTGAATGCCTGAGAATGCATAAACCGAAGGATGCTTTGAAAACAATGAAAGCATTACACAAGTAGGTGCTTAGCACAATGACATTGTTTAAGCATTACACCTTAGAACAACTGCTATATCCCAAATAGCTTCAATTAGGTATGTTAAAGATAAAACGGTATTATATATGGAGTATCATAATTTCACCTCGATTTTCTCAAATACGTCTCGCGTTCAACGAATCCTTAAAAACCTATGTACATCATGTATTAGAATAAAAGACAGTATATAAACTAGATTATTATATGCATTATTATAAACTGTCACTGTATGTTTGTCTGTCAATTCCCAATAAGTTGGCTACATGAAGGAAGTTTGGTCTGCGTTGACCAAATGCTGAGATATATCTTAAGTTTTGATTTTTATCAAACGCGAGCATTATTTCAGACTTATAATAATATAAAGCCGTATCAAATCTGGTTTCTTATTAGTTAAAATTTAACTCTTTCTTACAAAATCGATATGAAACAAATGATGTGTTAAAGTATTTTTACCACAATTTATATTACAAATAAAAAACGAAATTCCATACTTAAATTAATATACTCATATGTATACGTATGGTTTTTCAAGAACATATTAGGTGTAAAATGTAAATGCATAGCACGCAATATGCGATACCTTTTGTTCTGTGGTAACACCTACGTCGCTTTAGCCTGGATGTGGTATGCGTTTATGATACATATTCAATAGTAATGATGACATGGAAACGGTAAGAAATTGCTGAACGACTTATTGGAATACCGAGTACAAGTATATTTTTGTATAGACTATATGGTTGTTATAGGTAAGTACATAAATAAACAGTTAAAAATTTTTCATCCTACAGAATAATCACTAGAGAATATTGTAATAAGTAGTGTTTTGTTTATTATACTGCACAAAACGACATTTTTTTTGACTGAAAAAAAAACAATACAGTTCATAAAAGTGTACGAAACAAAATTCTTACCACTATGTTAGTAAATTATAAAGTTCGATAGCAACCTGCAATTTATATCATTAAATAAACTGACAGACGTCGAGTACTGTTTAAACTGTATATAATATTATACAGTTGGTGGGGTAGGTATTAAGTAATTACCTACTAAGGAATAAAAAAATAGTACACAACAAACTAAAGTACATACATATTATATCACGTTTCTAGTCTAGCCTATTCAGCATCGTTTAGACCAAACTGCTTATCAGGTAATATTACTAAAATAAAAAGTAGCAGGACGAAGCCGGAAACAGGACATTAGTTTCAGATATATAGTTATAATAAAAAAGTGTGTCTTATATTTAGCTCAGCTTAAATCAGCAAAGTTTCCGCTGGCGACTTCCAGATAAGCTTTCTAATTAACTTCCGACGTTTGCATTACACCGTTGACAAAGTAGATAGAGGAAACATAACTTGATCCTTAAGTTAACATGACATTCCAAACAGCAAGCCTCACAATGGCATTAAAAAATATATTCGTATTTCATTTTAATTTTGTTTTAATTTACTATGTAATATGTAGGTATCAGAATGTGAAACTAAAATGCATGAGCTTAAAATCCAAGTCAGCGGCTGTTTATTTATTTAAAACAACAAAATTTTTAAACGAAATGGTTACGTACTACTTTAAAAGATTATCTGTAAGCGAACTAAGACCAAGTATTATAACTAGCGCGTGCGATTCTGCCACAAATGAACACGACTTACGATCGTGACCGCCTTTTCTTGAAAAACTTTCCCACTTACAATAGTTTAGCTCACAGTATTGTGTCACTATTTTGCTTATATTATATTTCACAAAAAAAAATGTCTTTCATTTAATGATTTTTATACTACATAAGTATATTAAATATTTGCTTAGATAAATCCGGTACAATAAAAATGATTAATGACCTGAAAATGTAGTAACTGTATCAGCATATAAATAACTAACTTAAAACACATTCCTTAGTTATTTGTATCACATAATTAGTTAACGCGTTTAACTATCAGCATAGTTTGTTAAACTGAGATACCTAAGTTATATAATGGACGTATTCTAACGGCCGAGCCTTTTGTTAAGGGATAGTGTTAACGACACTGGTTTTATCGAACATGTTAGAATTCAGTGAAAGATGCGTCTAGAGTCTAGACGTTTCCATTTTTTCTTGTTTATCTTATTCATCGGAAGAGAGATTCTGAATGGACTGAATACAAAACTAGTTTTACGTCACAACCGGATATCTAAGTATAGAAATGTACGAGTAAATAAGTTATGAATGAAATAAAATGATTAAAACTGAAATGTTTAGTTCGAGATTGTGCTAAAATGTACAATTAAGATTCTTAAAACGATCTCTGTTCCAGATCAGGAGACTATAATGCTTCATTCTTTCTCTAAATTCTTTATATTTAACCCTATAATTTAATTCCCACGTAGATAATCATCATAAATTAAACCGTTTCACTAGAAAAAACGTTTTATTTTTTTGTTAATGTTAAAATTGCTAACTTAGATACTTAAATCTGTTAAAGTTGACTGGCAAAATTTTATTTAACTGTGCCTTAAGTATGTCAAAATAATTAGTGTCTTTCGTGACATGTGGACACACGAAAGTGTCAAATATGTAATATGTAATAAGTGCTAATGAAAATGACCTGCGAAGTCACGCTTGTCCGAATCCACGGGCTTGTTCATTACACGCGACAGTCACAGTACGTGATAAGTCATTGTAGATAAAAGGAAGAACTTATGCGAAATGCTTTACATATGCAAATAAGTACATACTTTGTACTTTTGATTTCGATCGTGTGTTTTATTATAAGTTTTATTATAATAGTGATGGAATTACCTATTTGCACTTACTGTAGTTAAACGATTATTTCTTGGTTTATTTTAATATATAAATTACTTATTCTGTTCTTTTAAATTTGTAATAATAATGGATTTTAAATAGAATTAAAAATTCTAGTATGATATACCAAATAGGTATTAGACTCAGTAATAGAAACTTTCAAAAATGCTCACGACAAAAGCCACGGGCAGAAGTTATACAAAATTTTAATATAAAATTGAAAATGTCTGAAAAAAGTTATAGATTAAATTTCAATGTTCATTATAAGTTAATAGTAACAATAATAATTTTAACGGCTATTGTTAGGCACCTCGAACAAACTTGAAAGAAGCCCTTCGCTAAACATAATATTATGAACATCTAAAAAATGTAATTTTAAATAAAAGAATTTCTTTCTTTTTACTTTAGGTATTTAAATATAATCATAGTCACTAAGTTCCCTATAAATTATTATTTTAAATGAAGACTTAGAAATGCTTAAAATATTAATATGCTTAAGCCCACGCCTGTTTTTTAAAATTCATGAATTTTCATAATCTCTGTCAATAAACACATTTTTATCGGAATAGGAAACAGTCAATGTCATACGACGGTATTGTAACTTCCTATTAGTGATTAGTGAAAATTATTTTCAGAATAGAATTAATTTTTTAAAGAATACCCCTACATTTAATTTTAAACTCACAAACACGACGGCGTCTTTATAATACTCGTATTAATGCAAACAATTGATAAACGCCGCACTCAGAGTCACTTAATGAACCATTAAATCGTTATTTAGTATAAAAGATACTCACCAATGACTATGAGTGCGGCGGTAAAATTTTTATTAGGACATTAAAAACGATATTATTTATTAAATCTCTATAGTCTATACTATTTATAGAATACTCTAATTAAAAAAGCCGAACTAAATTTTTCTAATTGTAAGCCTAATTCTTTTTATTTAAACTATATTTTAATATTATATAAGAAACCAATAACCTATTAAATAATAAGACGTTATATTAGTATCCATACAACACATATTGTCAGGCTGTTATAACCAAGCACCTGTTAGAACTGAACGTACTTTATTTCAATTCGCAGGGTGATGCGCTCAATGCCGGTGGAAATCAATATAACTGAACAAAGGAGGTACTGCAGTTGTTTACAAACGTTTCCTTCCTGGCCGTCAATAGTCATTGTAATTTTTAATTGCATCGACCGTGATTTCTCTTCGGATGCAAATTGATTTATCTCAGACTTATAGGTCTTTCTAAGGTCTACTGATTTTAAATAACATCTTCAATCTATACATGGTCGAATCTGAACATTAAATAGAAATTATTATTGAAATTCTCATTATTATCGGTATAGAGCCCGAATCTATAGTTTTTTGGTTTCTTTGTCCGTCTGGGAACGCTTTACGAGAAAATTCACTGAGCAAATTTTGATGAAATATTGTAATGATAGCACTAACTGCAGGAAAATATCTCTATACTAACCGTTAATACGTATCTAAGAAAGAAGTCGAGCGGAGCGAGGGTGAGTCGCTAACTATAGCTATAATAAAAAACTGATTTAAAATGTATAGCAAAGACGTTTTCTATATTATATCTTTTTTTTTTTTATGGGACAAAGGGGGCAAACGGGCAGGAGGCTCACCTGATGGTAAGTGATCACCTCCGCCCATGGACATCTGCAACACCACAGGGCTTACAGATGCGTTGCCGGCCTTTTAGGAAAGGGAGGGAGGGAGGAGGGAGAAGGACGGGATGAGGGAAGGAGATTGGGCCTCCCGGGCTCTCACTCACCGAACGAAACGCGACAGCATAGCTGTCACTTCACGCCGGTCTTCTGTGAGAGAGTGGTACTATACGGGGCGTGCCGGCCCATTCGGCTGCTACCCGAAGGTAACAAGCATGGCACTACCACTTAAAAAATCTGATCGTATTAATATTTTTTACTATCATCAAGAACAAAAGGAAAAACCTTTATCTCATTTCTAAAACATGATCGACATTAGCATAATATTTTTACTGGCCGTATACAACAAAGGCCGTATGAAATACTTTTAAACCGAACATCTTGGATGTTGAATGGGAGCATGGCGTTTTAAATAACTGTAAATAATAGTAGGAATTCGAGTTACGCTACGTTTTACGTCGAAGATTGTGCTTTAGCTATGATTTATGGTCGACTGTTGTTTTTGATTTCACAATAAATGTAAATGGTAATGTGTGCAAGGCGTTCGTATTTGTGTGTTTAGAATTTTGACGTTCTATCCACGAATAGATGATTGCACATGGCACCTAGCCTTGAAGTGATGTGGAATCAATTATCTTAATTATACTATTGCATCGAAATTACTTGAAGTTAATAGTATTGTAATGTAGAATGTTTAACTATTTTTCACTAAATTCTAATACGTTGGTTACCTATAATTAAATTTTAAGGTACTATTCAGGCCAAATCTATTTGGAAGAAGTCTTAACAGTAATATAGTGTATAAGTATTAAGTACCTACAAAATAAATATGTTGGGATATTAATACTCAGCACCATCTAGGTCTATGTTAAGCCACCAGGCTTGTGTTGTAGATGCCAGATATTTGTACAATCATTTTGTGCTTACAAAATAATTACCTCCAGCGGGACTAGAACCCGCGACCGCTGGCACAGCAAATAGGGTCACTACAAACTGAGCCGAACGTATAATCGTCATAAAATTGCTGTTGAAGTACCGTGTAAATAGTTTTGCAAATAAATTTCGTCTTTTTACTTTATATTCGATTAAATTGCAGTTCGAATCGTGCTGTTATAAATAAGTTAACGAGTAAATGTTGATCACGACTTACTCGATGGTCGGAACTTCGATACGTCCAAGCCGCATTTCTCCCTGTAGTACAGCAATCGCTTGCAAATCCGCCATGGTCCGAAGTAGCCTTGATCGAAGTTTGGATTGTCTACTGTGAACAAAATTAAAAATATACATTAGTTTAATAATGCACGAGTCATAAATGCGAAAGCTGTAAGGATGTATGAATGGCTGGATGTAGAGATGTGTACTCTTTCACGCAAAAACTACTAAAGGGATTTTAATGAAAATTTATATATTCATTCTTCATGTATAAGAATAACACATAGACTATAAGTAAGGTATATATAAAGTAAAGATATTGTTTTTTTATTAGGGTCCACCAACCCCCAACCCAAGGGTAACCAAACCCCAAAGCGAAGCGAGGGTAGTTCGCTAGTTAACTATAAGGGCAGATCGACTTTTACAGCTTAAAAACGTAATGGCTTACATTTTTGTAACACAAATGAGTAGTTATAATTAATAATATCATCTCATTATAAAAAAGATTAATTAAAAAAATAATTCACAGTATTCATTTAGTTTTAGTCCATAATATAAACATATTTGAATGAACTAATTAATAACCTACAGACGGACATAAAAGTGACAAGGAAGCAGCTAAATATAGCTGTAATAGGTTTTTTCGTTAAACGAAATTCGAGACAGTCACGAAAGATTGGGGGAAGAAACTAATAAAAGTTTGAGGCTCTAAAAATCGGTTGATGCAAATTGCCACACCTCCGTACTGTCAAAATTGACGTTCGTCACGACCTAATTTCTGGCTAAAAATAAGCTGTGGCAAGAAGTTTTTAGTTTTAAGTCAGACGAAACATCTTGAAATTATTTAACATAATTTAAAAAAAATCACCAACTTAGTACATAACTAGATTTCGAAAAACGTGTGAAGTCCGCCAGCCCATATATGACCTGTGTGGTGGGATATAATCTACAACGCGATGTGCCCTAGCAGTGACACGTTAAAGGCCAACATTTTTATGATAGATATTGACAGAAATTTACAGTATCAAATTTTGCTCTGAACATAACAAATTAACGTTCAGGTTTTTATACAGTCACAAGGTTGAATAAAGAGAAACAGCGTCCATCACGATTCTTCTGTAACACGATAATTTAATTTATATACCGCCGTGAATTGGATGTTGGCTAATTTGGTAACGAGGCTTAGCTCTATTACAGTCCATAATTTTATTATTTCGCGTAATACAATCATAGTTCGAATTAATTTGAGTATTAACGCAAAATAACGTACACGTTTTAAAATTGATTAATCTCTTGATAGTTCGCGTAGTAGTTTAATAAGTGTCCGGGGGAGAGGCTGACTCCTACCGGACGCGTCCCCGGGTGGCGGATAGGGGAGTGCCACTCAAACTGCTTCCCCTGAGATGCCTGGCCTGCGCCTACTCTTGCAGGGGGAATAACCCTCTGAGATGCCTGGCCTGCGCCTACTCTTGCAGGGGGGAAACCCTCTGAGATGCCTGGCGTAGGCCTACTCTTGCAGGGGGGGAAGACCCCTGAGATGCCTGGCGTAGGCCTACTCTTGCAGGGGGAAATGCGCGAGTGGTACCGGAGCAATGCTGCCATGGGGGGTGTTAGGTTTTTGGGGGGGTACCCACTTCGGTGGGGAGTAGGGGTGGGGCCGCGGGGACGGGAAGAATTCACAGTTCTGACCGCCCTCCGCGGCCCCAGCGGGGCCGTCACCGCTCGATGACGGACGTGGCGGGGCGGCAGGGGAAGGGGAGTGTCGGCGTTGTCGCATCCTCTTCCCCTGCAGCCGTTTGTGGGTGGGCCTCCGGGCGTTTTGTGGGTGGGCCTTCGGGCGTTGTTGTGGGTGGGCCTTCGGGCGTTTTGTGGGTGGGCCTTCGGGCGTATTGGTGTGTGCCCACTTCGTTGGGCGGTGTTTGGTTTTGGGGTAGTGTGGGGGCGGCTTCGGGGGAGGGGGATTGTTGGCGTTTTGTCACATCTTCCTCTCCTGCAGCCGCTTCTGGGAGGGCTCATTTTGGGCAGTAGACGTTTACCCAACTTGTTGGGTGGGAGGTTTAGGTGCCTAGGGTTCTGCGCGTAGTAGGATCTTAGGCACCGCTTATTTTGGCAGGTGCCCACTTGTGGGCGGTGTTAGGTTCGCACCGGGGACTCTCTGGCCAGTGGGTGGTCGGGGAGGACTCGGTGCTGGTGGGGCTGGGCTGCGGGGGGTGGGTGGAATTCACAATTCTCCCCGCCCTCTGTGGTTGAGTTCAGGCGGGGGAGGGGGAGTGTCGGCGTTGCCGCATCCTCTTCTCCTGCTGTCGTGGTTTTTTGGGGCTGTTCCAGGGACTCTCTGGCCTGTGGATGGTCGGGGTGGACTTCGGAGCAGTCCTTTATGGTTGTAAATTCTTCCCATATTGGGGCTGCCCTTTTCAGGGCGGCCTCATGTTGGTGGCTTCGGCCAACCGTCGGGGCGTCGCGGTTGTATGCGAAAGCGATCCCGTGGCGTCCCATTCATGGCGGCAGGGGTTTGGGAGTTGGGTTTTAGTGGGTATGCCGGATGCGTCCGGAGAGTCACCACATAACCCCCAGGGGAAGTCAGGGGTACCCGTAATAGGGTTTCCCAACTATAAAAAAAAAAAAAAAAAAAAGTAGTTTAATAAGTGTGTAAGGAATCAAGTATAATTATTCTTCAATTAAACTATATATTAACTATCAAAATGTTTATCAAAATATAACCTAAACTTCGACCTAGCCCAACATTGAACGTCTAAAAGAATGTTTAAAATAGTTTACAGCCAACCGGTAATTACCGAAGGTGTTTAAATATAGATTACTTTCTTAATAATAGTCTACGTGTTAATGTGCTATGAGCTCATAGTACGATAACCACAACAGAGCCCAATTTTGAATGTTTACTCATTTAAAAAATTACAAACGCTTTCAAAGCCATTGACTCAAGCCGGACCAGTAAAAAATAGACGCCTTTAAAATGTCTTTTGCCTAAAAAATATAATAGTGTCAAACAATGATGTATTTTAACTTATTCTTCTTCAATTACATTTGTCACGATTTTGAAAATTGAATTTTAAGTTTATTTAAGTTTTTTTTGGTTCCCTCTACATACCTAAGTACCTACGAGTAGAATTTAAAAGTCTATCGTTTTAATTATAATTGTAGAATATGAATATTTATATTTATTAAATAGTATCCTAATATAGTAGATGTTATTATTACGTGGCATTAGCAGTATTTAAAAAGTAAAATATCGTGAATTCATAAAAACAAAAAAAAACGGTATGATATTCCGTTTTATATTGTAACTTAAATAATTGCAACAATAAATGAAAACAAATGCCGTTGTTAGTTATACCAGAATCTTGTATTTTCTTAATATTAAAACTTAGAAAACCTTGCTGGTGATTAGCTGCACGTATCAAGGAAGGACCGTTGAAACTCAAGAGACACATTTGCACCTCTTTAACTATGACTCACGTGGCATGTGTCAATTACCTGACCTTGCTTGCAAGAGTGACCTATATCATGTACATTATTCATGACTTTTAAACGAAATGTGATCAAATAAATCAGTATGCTTTATTAAGTACCTTGACATTCTGAAAAAATATATAATATGATCTAACTACATTACTATTGCACTAGCCTATGTTTACTTCAAGTCAGTCTATTTACGTACTAAATTTTTCCAAAAAACGTCCAGCCATTTCTACGTAAAGGAGTATTAAAAAAATTGAGTAAAAAATCTTAGTTAAAATGTATGTTAGGTACGTAGAAGTGGTACTTATAGGTGTATGTGGTGAATACTAGGTGGTAGTTATAATTTAGTTGCCTTTTTTTAAGTCGGTAAAAAGAAGCCTATATTTTTCTCGCATAGTGTTGTTTCATATATACGTATAATTAAGGGTATAGGAATTTCCAGAATTGAAACTTTACATTATTAGTACTACATAGTCCATAAAAATTGCAAATAGTCAACTTTGTAAACGTAAGTATAAGAGAGACAGTCACTCGCATAAATAATATTCTAAGCTTGTAAAGTATTATTTGAGATGAAGTAAGTAAAGGTGACGATAAAATCTCAATAAAAAACCTACAAACATCTCGATAAACGCCACGTGATGTAAAAACCTAAGTTTTTTTACGCATTTAAAGGTTATCTATAGATCAAAATAACATGAAGGAAGTTTTACATTTTTTTAATAAGGATAACGTAAAGCAAATATATATTTAAAGTATAAAACTTCTGATAGCAAAGGAAAACGTTGAGTAGAATCTCGTGTATTTTGCCACACGAAACCTACATAACAATTTCTAAATCACGCACATTTACATTAATTTTAATTAGATAAACATAATATCAGACAGTTATGCGCCTTTTGTATCACATGTAATTTATATTTCAAACCAATTTCACAAACTAAACAATATAAGCGCTATATTCCTATACACACATTCTTATACCAATATCAAGAAACAAAAACAAAAAACAAAATAGATATAAATATCTAATTTCAAGCATATCCAAGTTATTACTTTCTTAAGTTACACAGAGGTTAACAACCTTTCGTCTTTAAAAAATAAAAAGTTATAAAGCAAAGAAACCGAACTGATTACGTAAGGTGCAACAAACAGCGGATGACATTACATAAATATTTAAAAAGCCTTCATGACTTAGCTCATAGCTGCAATTTGCTATCCTTACGCCGCCGGTCGATCATTAAAGAACTACTGAACAATAAGTCGTAAAATATACGATAAGTTGTACGATATAGTGGCGTCCTCGTTAGTCGATAGCCTAGATTGAATGTGCTAAACACCTGGATTTATGAACGTTTTCAGATATACTGCCTATTCACCTACAATTTTCTTACTATAGGACATTTTAAATCTATTAATAGTTAGGGATGCCTAGATAGAAGCACTACAAATTGTAATAATTTCCTAAATACATATTTATAAAGTTAATAGACGTTACTTAGAAATTACCTTCAAAACAAACTATAGAAACTGTTGTTATATCACAAAAAAATATCACCTTTTAATGAAATTGCACCAGATAGACTGTAATCATCCGTAAATACTTATAGTCATACTTTCAAAGTTAAAACTAACCGAAAAATTAAATTTTCTGTCTTAACACTAATTTAACATTCACGGTTAAAGAAATCCAATTTAAAACGTTAATAAAAAAAGATATTTCCCTAGTCTAGGTTGCTTTTTTATGAATATACGTATACCTACGGATAGATATTTTTATAATTGCTAAGATGTGACATCTTGATGGCTGAATTAAAGAAATAAAAATATGCTAAAAGGCTTTAAATTCATCTGGCATCTCGAGGTATGGTTGTTGTCTGTTAGAAGAAAAACGAATGTCATGCTGACCATTGATGAAAAAGATACGCGTTTGCAATCCAGTATGCGTTACAGTTATACTATTGTAAGTAGCGGACCTACATCCAAACAAAAAAGTTTTTAACAAAACAGTTCATAAAAAATCTCTATAAAAACACACGAAATTGAAATAGTTCTCATAAGTATCACTAAAGCTTAGAACAATTAAGACAGAAATACAACATTTTTAATGAAATTTCTAAAACGGTAAATGAAAAAAGGCAGATATAGCGTTTTTATCATAACTAATAGATGCCGTTACAAAATTATGGTTTATTTTTTAAGTTTAAATGGTTATGTATTTTAATATGCACATGATAAGTACCATATAATATTTTATTTTTGTTTCAGAATAGGCCACTGGGGCCTTGACTATATGAACTTCTGCAACTTAGTAGAGAACATTTGTAGAGTATAATGTTTTACTCGTAATATGCCGTTATTACCGTGAGTGTAAACTGATAGCTTAGATAAAAAGGCACATTATAAATTTACCTTAATAAACGTATAAAGAAGGACAAGATGGACGTAATATATTATAGTAGAGCTAGATTATTATGTAGTTTGAATACATAATGTGACTAGCGACTTACCCTCTGTTCGGGTATGTCCCACGTACGTTTTAACCCAGCTAACCATTATTAATCATACCAAAATCAAAGTTTGTCTACTTAGTTTCTCGTCATGCGTTCTCAGAGACAAAAAAAAATAATTAAAATCTATAGGTTCAACGTCGCCTATATCGATAATTGAATCAGTTTGAAAAATTCGAATGAGTTTGAATTTTATTATAATTATGTTTTATTGTAAAATCTTAACGTGCCTGAATATTTTAATCGTATAAACAATACTATAAATTTTTATAACGACTTACTTTAGTTTCGCTCGTATCTCTAGGTGTTTTATGCACATTAAATAATTATTGTCTCATCTGCGATAGAAACATGCTTGGTATATTGCGGACTTTTTTGAAGGCCTACAATTTTGAAATACATAGTTTTGATGTATCTTTCAGGTTCAGCCAGCTTTAGTCTAGTAATCGTAAGAAATAAAAGTTGTTTTTTCTTTAACATAAAATACTGTCGATGCTTACTGCTTAGCCATTTTAGTTTAAAATGTGTTACTTGTACCATGTTATCATTCAGAATACCATAAAATAAATAGTTTATATATTATATTACGGCGAATTTTTACAGTTATTCTAAGCACTTAAGTTTCTTTTTTACAATTTTACATTTTAAGCGATATTTATTACGGTTTTTGTGATCGTATGAATAATTAATTGATTCATCAGCGTTCGATGCAGTCTTCAAAAGTAATATTTATTAATTATTAGTGTAGTCCAGACAATTTCATATTCTAAAATGAGTTGAATGTTCGAAATATTCAAAAACTAAACAAATCTAAACTAAAAAGTAGAAAATAAAAGTATAAGAACTTCGTTAATTTAGAAGTCGGTGCCAGCCAGGACGGATAGACTTATCTTGCCTTTGCAAGGAACTTTCGAACGGTATTTTGATTATGTTTACAAATATTATAGATATAGATTAACCGAATACTTATGTGTCTATTTAAGGTTATTTTGCTTTGGCTGGCACCGACTTCTAAATTAACGAAGTTCTTATACTTTTATTTTCTACTTTTTAGTTTAGATTTGTTTAGTTTTGAAGTCGGTTTTTGTTTTTTGTTAAAAATAATTTATTTTCAAATTTTTAGCGGAAAGTAGATACTTATTTTGTTTATGTACAAAAAAGAATTTTCCAAATCGGTCCAGCCATCTTCGAGTAATGGGACATACATAAAAAAAGTCCCCAACGAATTGAGAACCTCCTCCTTTTTTTAGAGTCGGTTAATAAGAGCCTGAAAGAATTTAACTATCGGTCTATAATTACGTATAATTTTGAAAGAATTTTCTTTTAACTCCTAACCGTTGAGGAGTTGTACCTTCCATCATTAGCTCAACCACAGGAGATGATGATTATCAGACGCAAATACTTGAACAGCTTTAGAAAATATATGAAAAACGTAATAAGTGCCTATAAAATTTGAGAGTTGTCTTCGATTTCCCTGGGATCCTATCATCAGATCGTGACTTGGTGACTATGGGACCAACTAGAAACTATACCCTTTCAAACAAAAAAAGAATTTTCCAAATCGGTCCAGCCATCGTCGAGTAATCGGGGAACATACATAGAAAAAAAAAAAAAAAAAAAAAAAAAAAAAAAAAAAGTCCCCGACGAATTGATAACCTCCTCCTTTTTTTGAAGTCGGTTAAAAAAACAACTCATAAGCTCTCCGCGTTCGTGTATCTCCTACAAGTTTTGTCACAAAGGTCTCGCGGGTCAATGCCCCGTTTGGCGGGCGGGCCACATTTTAAAATGCAACTCGAGTTTAGGCACAAGAATCGGTTATAAAGCCTATGTACCTACCTAAGTACTAATACAAAATAATGTGTAAAGTTGTAATAATAAATATAATTTTTAACATTTTTAACGTTTAACATTTTTTGAATTTTTACACAGATGTTTTGAATTAAATGAATATTATGTACCTATAACGGCAGAAAACTATTTTTATTATAGGTAATTAATAATTCAAAGCATTTTTTTTAAAGGGAACGTGTGACTTGTTATGCTCTATTATTTTGTTTGAACGTTACCTTTCAACGGTATCTCTGGTATTTGTGATTGTTTTATTGACCGTGAAACCAGTTAGCCCAATACCTACTGCATACATATTAATAGCGCCAATATGATGCATTTATTTGTTGTCAAAACTACAGGTTAAACTTTAATATTTTTATTTGACCATTTTTAATATCCCACTGCTGGGCACAGGCGTTCCCTGGATCAGGGCATAGTTAGGACTTAGGTATGATGTTTTCACTATAATACAAGTGGTAAAATTATGTTGAAAATGATTCGCACATGAAAATATCAGAGAAAATACGAGATCCGGGAATATAATATACATACGCATATTATTTATATTTAATATGTAAGCAGTAAACAGTAAACAACTTTGTTTGTATACGTTGGTAGGTACCTACTTACTTTTACGTCATTTACGAAAACAAAAAAGGTAATAGGAATCTAATCATTGAATCTACGTCACCGAGTTTGTCAATAAGAAGAATAGGTATTATAGGTTAAGGTTGTCCTAAACAACTGCGTATGTTAAGTTTATTACGAAAATTTCTCGCGTCATTTCACAACCAGTTGGACACCTACATTTGTTCAAACTTTGCTTCTAGTAAGTGAATTGATTGGAAACCGAGTAATGATTAAATGTTCTATGATAGAATATCATATTTAAGTTACCTAGTAGGAAAGCTTAGTAATTGTCTCCAGACGTATTCTATCTATACTAATATCTATACTAATATTATAAAGAAGTAAAGTTTGTGTATTTGTATATTTGTTAAATTGTAAGAGGTAATCTCGGAATCTACTGAACCGATTTTAAAAATTCTTTCACCAATAGAAAGACACATTATTGCTAAGTGTCATAGGTTATATAAAAAACCGAAAAATAAAAAGGCTTTTACGTGGTAGTCCGTTTTGCAAAGTGAATCGGAGAAAAAACGGTCGAATGAAAGCGTTTCTTACGCGATTATATATGGAAATTACGACATTTTTAAACTATACTTAAGAGGTTAAACTGGGTACGAACCCGAGCGAAGCGAGGGTGAGTCGCTAGTTTAATATACGAGTATATTATTATACTTACATAACATAGGTATATGCACATAATATGATCTAAAGAAAGAAAAAGTTCAATACGATTTTTTTTACGATAGAAGTTATAAGCGAGTAGTACGAATTTTACGATGTCTAAATTAGAAGAATGTTTACAGAATGATACTCATTAGTAATACATATTTATTTAATAAAATATAACCAGGAAACCATTAATTTACTTTAGAAATTAGCCCATTTTCACCCCATTGGCGTACTTCCGTTCTGGATACAATTTCAACATGAGACTAAGTGTAAATAAACCCTTATTTTTTGTGGTATTTGATAATCATATTTCATCAAACTACATAAAAAAGGGTTAAAGGTTACAGCTTACAATTAATATGGCTGCACCAATTATAACTTAGGTAGGTAGGTATATATAATTTTGCTTAGTAAAATGCGAGAAAAAAAAACTAGAATTTTAAATAGATTAATCATAATCTATATTATATATATAAATAATAAAATTGTTTGAATTTATACATTAAATATTTTGTTTTAAATCTTGTTAACATTTATATTTCTATTTAAAATATATTTGTCATTATTATCCATAGAAGCAGAATGTATTGTTTTCCAGTATTTTTGTCAGTCTGTCTGTGACCATATCACGACAAAACCACTGCACTGTACAGGTTTTGATGATTTTTTACATTGAATCTGGTTTTAACATAGGATTAAATTTAACTGCAAGAAAATAACTCAATACTGAGAAATATTACTAACCATTAAAATGTGCGTATGAGACTTGAGCCGGGAGAGTCCTTAGTTTAAATTTTGTAAATTCATTTTCTTATGGACCTTACTATCTTTTATATGGTGATATCTTAATTAAACAAACAATTAAGGCTGTTATGGCTCCACATAAGACATGTTAATTGCTACTCAAATCATTATACAAACTACCTTTTTTTTACCAGGTTAACTACAGTTCTAATCATTATGCATCTGATATTTCAATTTACTACAAAGACATGAATGTTGGTTAAAAAAATATTATTAAATAAAATTATGGAACCATGCATTAATAAAAAAAATATTAATTCATGAGTTTAATAATATATAGATTTAAATAATAATGTAAGATTTTTATGATTCTCTACTCTATCTCAAGATGTACCTACAGCGATATTTTTTCCAAAATGTCAGAAAAAGTAATAAATAAAAAGGTTTTATTAAAACCTATCAACTTTAACAATATTTTATAGACATAAAATATACTAATCTAAAAGACAACAATATTTTCTTATAAGTGTTACAGTTTCTACCCTAACAAATGGGAATTGCCATACCAACCCATTACGGAAAAATCAATATTAGTTTTTTGTCCTACTAACCTATTATTTAAAATTCATATAGGTATGAATACCATAACAATACTCACACTTACAAAGATTATTGTACACAATTATTATTACTTACTTTTCCTTTATGTCTCATACTTGTCAAATAGTGTAATGAAAATGTAACTAATAAATTCATTAAAGTGCATTAATAAATTAAGACATTAGAAAACTGTACAGTATTTACTTAATTATTATTACACAATATAGACAGGTAATGAAGCATGATTATGACACCTCAATTCTTAGAAGCCTCCTGCTTATATCAATTTTGATTTAATCTTCTTTTTAGGTTTTCTACAAAATCTTAAATCTTGTAAATATTATACTTACTACTATAAAAATGTCCCCAAGTAGGTAGTCCTACAGCTACAGCCCCAACGACAAAGCAGATAAAGCCAAGAACGACAACGGCTATAGAATACAAAGCCTTGCCGCTGGCCATGGCTACATGTTAGCCAATCTCACTGTATCTTCTAGATAACATCAGGAGATGATGTGTTTATCATGAACAGGTCTTCCAAACATCTAAAATAAAAATATGTTGTTATTATATTACTTAAAGACATCCATATTATGTTGAATAAATTTATTATTTTCAACAAAAAACTAGGTCAGTCTAATAAGCAAGAAAATATCTTGTAAGAAAAGAAATTACAATAATTTCAATTTTATTACAAGAATCTAATTAGAAAGAATACATGAACTATAACAAGAAAACATCAATGGCTTAGAAAATTTATGAGTGCTTATTCAACCATATAGCGAATAATATCTAAAGTTTAAATTACAGTTATTCAAATGTTACTTTTACTCACGTTTAGTTCAAAACTTTTCTCGCGAAAAACTTAAATCACACAAGTACACAACTATAGATTTAAAATTAATTCACACAGATATATCATCTCTTTTTAACAGTTATTTATTGCACGTAACATTTCATTCGTTTTCACCTGAATGCACAAACAATGTTCACATCGAAATTCGAACCTACCTACTCGATAGACACACCTACGGTTTAAACGTTACTTTATAGAAGACGAGCGTTTATAAATTAAATAAATACAAATTAAATATAAAAAATGGAATTAGATTTGCGTTGTATTGAAAAATATCAAAAGTGAGACTGCGCAAAAGCGTATACGGTATTCTTATGGGAACCACGATACGCTCACACATTTGCCGCGCGCGACGTAAATTCCTACTGAATGTGATCAGTAAATAAACTGGTTTTTTGAGTTTACTCGTTGCGACTTGCGTTGCAGCTACACAGATAATTCTAACGACCTGTCATTTGTCAAAGTTTATTGAACTGTCACTTTTATACAGATAACAAATAAAACAAAATTTAACATAATAATATGTAAATTATATAATACACCTAATAATATTTAAATACCACGTTATAATAATTAAAATAAATCTTTATAACTAATAAAGTACCATAATTTTATCTTTAATAAAGTTTTAATAACATTAGAAAATTAGAACAACAATAATAACTTTCATATATTTTTATACATAACTAGCAACTCCCGCGGCTTCGCTTACGTTCTGTTCACTATTAAAAAATAGGGATTATATTTATAAACTAACATTTTGTATTTAATATAATTAACACGATTTTTTTTCTAATTAAGGTTTCTGTGTAAATACTAACTGTGCTGTCTTTTGTTATAGGTTTAGTAAGGATTTACTTCCCTTATACAATTATAATTTAAATATACTTATTGACTCTATGTTACTGACCAATCTCCTTCGTGTCTTCTCCTCTGACTCTGGCGAAGTTATCTGTGCTCAACTGGCATGCTTGAGCCTTGAAGCCATTAATAAGAGGATTGAATTGAATTGAAAAAATAGGGATTGGTGGTAGATTGTTGAAAATTCAGGGTTATAAATATTTTATGGTGCCAAATCATAAAAAAAATCTGTCTAAAGGCTGATTTACACGTATTAAGTGATTAAGTAGTTAACTAAATTTTAACTTAATTTTTTGTGACTTATATTTAAGTAGCTGTCCAAACGTATTTAAGTAGATAAGTAGTTAAGTTCTTTAGTTCACTCAAGATGGACAATCAACAACGTAATAAAGTCGTAAATTCTGTGCTTAAATTTGCTATTAGTGAGGTCTTGGACGAAATAAAAGATGAAATAATTATAGAAATAACCATACTCAAATAATAAAAAAATTAAAGATTCAATATAATCGATGCCAGAGCCCGCTTTTAATAAATCTTTATTTTTTTGGCTCTTGTGAGTATGTCGAACGAATACTTTTAATTATTTGTTCGACTGCCTTCGCGCCAAATCAATAATACATCATCATAATATAATTCATCAATAATGAATAATATTTATAAGCTCATGACGTTACGGGAATAATTGAAATAGGGTTCAATTCAAAAAAAAAGTGCGTGCGTACAAAGTACACATGTCAGAAGTGAAACTTCTTTATTTATAAATTTAACTCACTGTTTACACACTGTATAAATACTAATGATATTGTAATTTCACTTCAAAAACAATTCCTCACGATTACTAGCATGAGCACTGCCGTCATTGGTGGCGCTAACTCTTCCCCGTCTCTGAGCGCCTGGTACTTGATTTACGTGTTTGTGTCTCTATGGACTTACTTTTTCGTTCTACTTCTAAAGAAGTTTCACTTCAAAAAATGGCGCATCAACACTTATGCATTTTACTAAATTGCATCTTTCCAAACGGATCCAGAAATAAGCCCCGCCCACCTACTTAATCGAAAAAATAGAAAACATTCTAATTTATCAGTTAAGTAGTTAACTAAATTTTAACTTGCGACTTGCTACTAAATTGTCTGTTTACACGCACCTAATCACTTAAAATTAAGTTAAAATTTAGTTAACTACTTAATCACTTAATACGTGTAAATCAGCCTTAAAGTAAAAAAAATAAAAATTTAAGGGGGTCACCCTTATTTCCTAGCGGAATAAAAAATACCCTATTACCTATTCTCAAACCTACTAAATATATACAAATAAAAATCATAAAAATCGGTTAAGCAATAAGCCGTTTTGGAGGAGTTCGATAACAAACACTGTGACACGAGATTTTTATAAGATAAAATGTACAAGTAATCTGAAAATTAATGTATTGTATTCTATTTTACTTAGGTTTGCATTAATCTCCCCTTTGTATTATTGTTTATTTATTTTTTATGTAAATATCTAATGAAAATTGTAATTTAATAACACATAATGACATTACTACTATTTGGCTCGAGGTCAATCTATTTTAGTCTCCGCCTAAAGATTGAAAACACTCTCATCTATTTCCTTTACGCATACGCAAGGCTTGTTGTTAAAAGACTATCAACTTCTTAAGAATATTCCATAACATTTTAAAGCAAAGTAGTACGGTCTTGTTAACAAAATCAATTTATGACATAAATATGTTCGTGATATTTGTGATACTGTTATTATTAAGTGCAAACATTTGTAAGTTATAATTTATTTATAATATAAAATTTTATATATGTATTATTTGGATTGGATACATTGGATTATGAATTGTGAATAGATTTGCTTATTACACTTATTTTAATAATATTATCAGAACTATTTAATATTTTCACGCTTACCATTTTATTGTTTAAAATGCTTTTAGTTACTAAATCTATATGTATTAGTACTTAATTTGCCTTAATCAGTTCATTGATACATATTTTAATATCAATAAATATATTTATTGAGGGTTCAAATTCCCGAACCTTAACGAAACCGTGACAGTCAGAACTCAAAAGTGCAGCATATTTAGTCACAACGGTAATAAATTAATATTTATAAAGTTACATGTCTTTTTAATATAAAACACTGCGCCCGCGCCGCAAGCCTCAATAAATATTTTTTTTGTGAAACTTACAAGTTGCAAAATGTGATTACTAATTATGTGACTTATTTTTAGCTGCTGCAAAAAGCGACGTTAACGAAAATGTATGTACATAAAAAGTTTGTACTTTATTATATTTATATGATATTTAAGATACTTATCCATTATTTTTTTATTTAGCCAATTGATCAAGGATGTGGTGAACACGGTGATTGCATTAATAATGAAATCTGTGAAAATAGATGTGGTTGTCATAGTTCGGCAGCGTAAGTAAATAAGGTTTTCGTTTTATCAATTTCATAAAGTTTGCACTTTAAATGTCTTGAAATATTATGTTCTATCATCGATGTATACGTTGTGTAGGTATGTGGATTTTGAGTTTATAAAGAAATCACCACTATATAAATCATCCGGCTTTCGTCTACTGCTCTGTACGTATGCCTCTGAGCTCGATCCTCAGCTCTGCGCATCCAAATTCCAAACGTATAAGCAGATATAAAAGGAGTTTTTTTATAAAGTAAACGTTATAATATCAGATTAACTAAATGGTTTTATATATTTTAATAATTATAATTATGATATTTTATTTTCAGAGTCCTGTTTTACAATGAAACGTTAGATGAATGCGTTGTGAACGTAAAGAAATTATTAATGACATTAACGGAAAAATATAATACACATGGTAATTTTTAGAATTTTTTTTTAGTATCTCATAAATCAAATACCTTAAGCATCTCAAATACCTTAAGCAATCAATAAATAAAACTTTCTTTGTGTGCACAGTGCGCAATGATGAATCGTAAAAAAAAATATTTGTTTTTGCCATTTTTAATATAATACTAAATATAAATAGAAGAATTTTATTTAAATTTGTATATTTCTTTTCAGAAAATATTGGACAAGAAGTAGACAAAATTTTCAAAGGTGTACTATTTTCTGCTATATTATTTGTGACTTGTGCTACAACATGCATGTTTACAGCGTGCCTATATTGTTGTCGTATTAATTACATGTAAGTATTAAAAATGTATTCATGAGAATTTTAATGAATAATGAATATAAGTGTTTTTTTCTTTAAATAATAATTTTATTTTTATATTTTAGGGATACGCGTCTCAAAAATGATGTTGAGGCTTTAGCTAATAAATTAAAAAGAGATCTTCACATTCGGAAAACTGTTAAACAACCGACACGACCGGATGAAGAAAGTTGCAATATTGTTGTAGCAGAATCTGGTGTTTTTGTTGTTTGATATAGAAAAATAAATAATTTTCAGTTATATTTATTAAATACCAAAGAAAAATATGATTAGTTTTAATTCATGTTTGTTCGTTAGAATTAATATGATTTTAGTAGTTTAAAACTAAACAAAATTATAAAAAATATTGATAGATACTACATATAAATAATTAATAATATATATACGATTTTATTCCTTTTTTTGCACCAGTTTCCTTTTTTTGGACACTTTCCACTTGAGGGGATGCCAATCTTGTGAGATTTAACGCCACCAAAACCCAGGCGTGCCTATTCTTGTGCCTTTTATCTTGACTCCTACTTTCCGAAATGTGCCTCTGGAATACACTGACCGTCTGCAGTTGTTGAGAATGGACATGAACTACGTGCGGTTCATCGAGTCTATGGCTAAGGTAGCAGCGAGGACAGCTGGCATCTTCGCAACGTTCTGATAGTATTACACGCCGGGAAAGCTTCTTAATTTACATGAAGCTAATGTCCGGTAGATTTAGAGGCATGCGCAAACACTGACCTCTATAATACCACTGGACAGGCTGTTCCAAGCGTTTGACAGCAATTTTTTTGTGTTCATTTGAAGCGCCACTAGCGAAAGTCCCGAGAACTTATTTTCACGTATATTGCAAATGACAGCGAGAAGTGTTTGTTTACTGTACAGTAATTTTGTATTTTTGTTGTTAATAACATAAGAAGTAATTATTATGATACGATTATTGATTAATAAAAATAAAAAAATAAAAATCTTTATATCCACATCATTAGTTTTAGTACCACAAGCTCTCGCTACGTCCGACAGCGACGGACAGCGCTAAAATGGCGAATATCAAGCAGCCACAAAAGCACATTGACAACAGCTAGTCCAGTGGTATTATAGAGGTCAGTGATGCGCAAAAGGTTTATTGGTGACCCTACGCTGGTAAAAGCCAACTTACAAAGCCTCGATCACCGACGTAGTGTTGCCAGCCTTTGTGTATTCTATAGGTTGCATTTCGGAGTCTGCGCAGAAATTACAAAACTTAATTCCCCATACTTTCATCATCGGACGACCCGACGAATGGCTGGTCTCCATTCATATGTCGTGGACATACCACCCGCCCGGACGAAGCTTTTCATTTATTATACGTGCGGCTAAGGATTAGAACAACTTGCCTGAGTCAGTGTTTCCGTCCGATTACAATATGGATGTCTTCAAAGTAGGATTGAATAGGTGGCTACTGAATTAGTGTGATATATCATCTACGACTACGTTATCACTTACTATCAGGTGGAACGTGGCCAAGCACTAATTCAGAATAGTATAAAAAAAAGTTGAGCATAATAATAATTATATCGTTAATTTCGCATAGGATGGGGAAGACATCGTCTATATTAAATTTGTCCAGTTTTCAAATAAGAATTGATATCATTTTCAGCTAGTGTAAACTCTGTGGTAGGTTATTTTCTGTGTATATATTTTTACTCTACTTCTTCTCGCAATTCTGTCAAAACATTTTGTCAATTTTGACAATTGAGTATTATGAAATCAATAGAATCAAAAATTAGCGATGGGACTCGAATCGAAAATTAATATTCGAATCAATTCGAATCACACGGAAAAGAATTCGAATCATGATTCGAATAAACCAGTGATTCGAATTGATATGATGATTCGAATGATTCGAATCAATATTATGATTCGAATCAATGCGATGATTCGAATCAATACGATGATTCGAATCTTCGAATCTCTCTCAAATGGAATATTTTTCTCCCGTTTTTGCAACATTTTTCGTTGGTGCTCCGCTCCTATAAGTCGTAACGGGATGTTATATAGTCTATAGCCTTCCTGGATAAACGGACTATCTAACACAAAAAGAATTTTTCAAATGGAACCAGTAGTTCCTGAGATTAGCGCGTTCAAAAATAACAAATTGTAGTACATTTCGTACAATGTTCTAGGTACTACCACAGTGTAAAGAATAGACCCAGTGGTCCAACGCCTTTGAAATCACGCGAAATGCCGCTTTGGTGTAGGCATTTGTTTTTGCTGCAAGGTTGTCACAATATATAAATAAACAAATATATATATTATATCATCAGTTCTACATTTGTATATTCGTAGTATGAGTATATAAAAGGATGCCAGGAATAAAATGAAAAAAAGTATATATGACGAGTTTTATTGTAAGCAAATATAAAAAAAAACGAATTAGTTAGCTAGGTTAGTAAAAAAATACTGAGATACTGATTCTATTAAAATCTACAAATGTGAAACCGAAAGGTATTTTTGACATTTAGATTTACTAGTTTTCAGAGTGCGATTGTTGAATTTGACGGTATAGTGAATTCTCATACGTAGAAACAATTTTAATAAAAAGCCAGGCGGGAAGCAGAAGCATGGTTTTGTACTAAAATTAATGTTCGTAATCGGCACCCCCGAAAACCATGAACATCGAGTTCATATTGATTTTATGAAAAAAATCACGTCCGCCATCTTGAATCTACACAAAAATCTAGTAATACGTCATATTCATAATCGGCGACCCCGAAGACCATGGACCCGAGACCCATATTGATTTTATAAAAAAATTTTTTTTTATCTACGTCCATTTTTCCACCTAACTCCCAGACGTTAATGATCATTAAAAAATACCTTATATTATCAGGTAAACCTAATAGCCTGAAAGTATACAACTATCGGTTCATAAGTGCGTATTATATTGAAAGAATTTTCTGAAACTGTTGAAGGTGCAACTGTACATTCCATCATCAGTTACGGTACGTGACTCAAATATCCGGATAGCCTATAAAAGATTCCGCCGAGTATTGTTAATTTGCTCCTAAGAATTGAAGAGTTCCGTTTCTTTGTCATGAATCGCATGATCAGAACCTAAACAAATTCTTATCAAACTACCCTTGAAGTACATCCTTTCCAATAAAAAAAGTATCATCAAAATCGGTTGCTTCATCAAAATGCTTGTTAGTTATAGTATATATATAGTGAAGTAAGTACCTAATCTAAAAATTCACATTAATTAAAAGTAAAACGCCTAAGTTTTCATGTACCAACAATGCTAAGACACGTTTGGCTCAATAATCAGTTGGTAGTGAGTAGTGACCCTACTTTAAAATCAATCCAAAAACTTTCTAAAAGACTACGGACGGGGTTTACCACAAAAAAATGTTCTATTATATTATACTATACCTACTATATTTTTTAAAATAGTTATTATATACTAGAAAAACTTTGTTTAATATGCAAAAAAACTCAAACGAATTCTAACTGTATCATATTATAGGGTCAGCTTACTGTGCAATATAAGATTCGAATCAAAGAAATTGATTCGAAACCGCGACGAACTGATTTGAATTCTTAAAATGATTCGAATCCGCGAACTCATTCGAATCAACTCGACAATTCGAATCAAGTGTTAATTCGAATCAACATAAAATCTCATTCGAATCGGGTTTTCACCCTCATCATTCGAATCATTCGAATCAAATGTCATTCGAGTCCCATCATTATCAAAAATGGTTTTTATGGCTTTATATTGAATGATTTTGTTTTAAATATTTTCCTAAACATTTTAAAATAGGTATGTAAAAAGCGTATGTCTCTTTCATATATTTTATGACAGCTAACCTAGACCTATATAAAATTACTGTTCCTACATTTGTGTGTGATAATTGGTTATTTTTTTGTATTTTCAGCTGTTTAAATTTCATAACAAAACATGGATGAATTAGTGATTGCTACATTTGGTGTGTTGGTGACTATGGCATTGCTAAGTTGCCTATGTTGTTTATGTATGAAATTTAGGTAATAATTCAATATTTCTCTTATTTATTTTTAATTTTATACATTTATATTCAAAAATAATCACTTTTTTACATGCAGTTATTTTTAAGTGTATTTTCGACTAAAAACATTTTTAAATATTCATGTAATTAGGTATATCATTATGACTTTTCATAAAAGTTAGTACTTTGAGGGGACACAGAGTTTGAACTTGTGTACCAACTGCACAAGTTCAAACTACTTCTGTAATGACATAATTTAAACTACTTCTGTATGGTTTTTGAAATCTGTTTAATTGGTATTTTAAATTTTTCAGTGATTTAAAAATGAAGCACTGCATTGTAGAAACTGCTAAGAAAAAAGGCTTAACTGTTGACATAGAAAATCTTGATCCTAAACACATTGAAAAATCAGAGTCTTCTAATGAAAACTGTACAATTATTATTGTTCCCGATATGACAATTATTATGTAGGAAGTTTATAGGTTTATACCTCTCTTTTACTTAAAAAAACAACTGATTAACATGATTGTACCAAGTTTGAGATTTTTTTACTTAATTAAAAAAATATGTAGCTATGCCAGCTATATGTAATTGCACAAATTAATGTTATATATGTTTTGTAAGATTTGCTTGAATGAGTTGTTTAAAAACTCATTTAAAAAAAAGAGAGATTAAAAAAAACACTTTGTTCTAGGAACAAAGTTTCACTTATATATTATTTATTCACATTATTGGAGCTTTGGCATTAAATAGTAAAACAGCCACATAATTTGGATAAATAAATAAATAATCTAAATTTTAATTAATCTGAATTATGTAGGTATATACTATTTTTATTAACTTTGTTCTTTCATATATCTGATACTGGAAATACTCCATCTAGATGCTAAAATTATTTGCAAAACTTATTATTATGACAATACTCATATTCTTATCATTTAATATTATTTTTATGCCAAATTATTTTAATAGTAAGTTTGTCATATATATTCTGAATCAAAACTCTTTGCCGGAGTTTTTGCTTTATATTTTAGAGATAAGCAAATAAGTGAAACTAGTCATTAGAATAATGTAGTAACTGTTTTTATTCTAAATATTACTGTGATCTACAAACAAACCAAAAATTGTTTTTACATAAAATGTGCATTATTTATAGCCAAATAATAGTTTTAGTCAAAATAGGTAGTATCATAGTTAAGGTTACAATGTATATGTAAATGTAAAATTGTAAATACCGTTAGATGATAATGTCGCTGTTAACAATCTTGCGAGATGTAAACTGCCGAAATATTTAGAACTGTAACACACTGCTTACAATTTTCCATATTAAATTACTGTACCTTTATAATCTCGCAGCATAGACCTAACGACATTTAAAGTTTTACAATGACATATATAATATTTACTAATATATTCTTTCTGTAGAGGTGATAGAAAGATGATAATTACACTTTTAATACTCTACAAAGTTCCTAATACTTTGGAGTCTATTACATATTCTTATATAGAGAGAACACAAACTTCAAGTATGTTTCTGAGCAGGTTGTAATCGTTTTCATCAAGGAAAACTAAAAGCCAAACAAAAACGGTTCAGTATTCCAAAATTATGTTGTGTCAAAAACTAGGCCAAAAGCCTAAGAGGAGGTATTCTTGTAGTACACTGAGATATGGCGAGGAGTAGCCTTGCCATATCTCTAGTTTCATTATTAATATAAGAGTTATTAGCACTCTACATTTTAAATAACAGTTGAAGTGTATTTTACTTGACTATCACAATGTTACTAAGCTAATAAGTATCATACAGTTCTTGAGGCGTAAACTCAGCTTTGCATTAGCGATCAATGATATTATATACAAGATACGCCACAAACGCGTGTCGTGGATTGGTTCCATTTGTAACCAGTCAGTCCAGCTGTCACCTGTCATTGCGAGTACGCGTGTTGAATAGCGTCTCTTTCACTCTTACGCTTTCCGTATTTCCTGTCGCACTTATAGCGTATGTTTAGATGTACAATGTTATTAAATGTGTATGTGTGTGTCGCGGAGCAATTATGTTGTGCGTGCAGTATGAACGTATCTTGTATATACATAATATCATTGTTAGCGATATCCAAAAGCCGATAGCCGCGTTTCAACGCGCTTAAACAACAGTTTTAACTCGCTCCGCCACAAGCCGTACCGGTCCGAACACTGCACTCACACAAATGCAAAGCTGAGCTTAAAGCGCGAAAACTGTAACAAATCTCGATCAATTAATAGTGGCCTAAGAACAGTTAGATAAGCAATGATCTCTAAGTCCTAGTCAGGAATTTGTATTTGCCTAATTTATGCCTTAAATCTTAATAGTAGTGTTTTTATATCCTTTATAAAATTTATTGTTTCAAACTTCTGTACTCAGATCTTAGAATAATAACGCATAGAAAGATAGCTATACATAATTCCGCTCAATATTGAAGCATCATTAGAATGAATGTGTGCATAAGTGTCACGTAATTACAACCGAAGGCACGCACACATACAGCCAAATTGTAACAAGACTTTATCGAGACGAGAAACGCCTTAACGCCATTGAAATGAATTCAATTTGCTTGGGCCTACTCACCTTCTATGCGTTATTATTCTAAGACTCTGATATTCTTATCTTGTACACTTTTACTAGTTACAATAATTTTACAATTTACATGCTGTTTATTATATACTATTTACTATAACTAGGTAAGTGTTTTTACTGCCTTGGAACTAAATTCTAAAAGTTTTTACGCATTACTTATTTTGGTAGAATTCATTATAAATATTGCGATTTTTTTTGTTAGTTATACAATATTTTATGTATAGGTAGGTACAGACTTTTTACTTGCTTTAAAAGGCCTATGTACTAGCAGTTATTTTTTGTTCCCTTTTATTAAATAGCTAAGTAAAAGTACTGATAAGTTATATAGATCTTTATTATCTGTAGTGTATTGGCCTGCCTTTTATTTTGTTTATCTGTGGTTTATTTCAAAACAATTATTTTGTGACATTTAGTCTAGTGTTTACCTACACTAAAATGCTTTGGATAATTCCATCCAGCAATAGTGATTTACCTTTTACTGTAATTTAATGATATAATTGAACTATAAATAAGATTATTTAGAATTAAGATATACCAAAATTCTGAATGGCAATTATAAGTAGTTTACACTTAGTTTTAGTAGATTTATTTATATATGAATATGGCTTTTTACTGTCTTACTTTGAATAATATTTTTTGTTATTTATTGTTTTTACATGGTTATTATTAAAAAGCCGTAAGCATGTATAAGCAGATCTATATTATATAGTGATGTAGAACATAATAAGTTCAAATTCTAACGCTACTTGTACACGCTAAGAAAACTCACCGGGCCTACGCAAGAATTCGTGTCCGTTTCTACGTACGAACCGTGTAAGTACCGATTAGTAAGAATAAAATCTTATCTGCGCTAGACACGACGCGCTCTGTGTTGAGAGTGGCGGGGTAAGCGAGCCGCGGGGTGGTTCAGGTAGTTTGAGAATGTTTTATGCGATTGCGTGGACATTGACATTTACATTGTATTACTATTTCATCCATAATATATACTATTTTATTCATATTTCATCCACGAAAGGAAATAGTACGAACTATTTCATCCATATTAATGAACAATATCTTTGTAAACGTGTTCAAATCAGTTCAGAAAAACTAACGAACAAAAATTAATTTAATCACTTTCTAAAAAACTACGGATAAAGCTTACCACTAGAAAATGTTCGAACAATTATAAAATTACTACATACTCGTAACATACATGCTATACATACTTTACTTAAAGACTTGAATGGAATCAAATATGACTGAATTACTTATAAGCTTAGTGGAATCACAACCTGTATTGTGGGACAAATCGCTAGAAATTTATAAAAGATAAACGACGCACTTTTGAAGCATGGAGAGAAATATTTATTATCCTAAATAACGAGTTTCAAGAAGTGACAGTCCTTCAAACAAATTAACATGTGCACCCTACCAAACCCTACGCACGATAGCGCGAAAATATTATTATCGTGTACTCGTATCTACTTTTCTTGTCTGAAGCAGATAAAAAAATTTTTCGCGCCTACATCCGAAAAGATTCTTGTCTAGACACGATGAGTTTTCTTAGCGTCAACAAGGGCCCTTAAGCTATAATGTAACAATATAAAGGTAACTTAATATCGAAATTATAAACGGACAGAAATAAGTAGGTAATTGTAGATGATTATGGTTCAAATAAGAAAAATATTTCAATACCTCCGTATAATATTGCCTGACTTCAATATTCTCTATTATGAAACTATAGTATTAAACTTCGATTGTCGGATTTTAGAAAGAATCTTAGTAAACTAAGTGTATAAAAGATTGAAAACAGCATCCATTTTGAAATAACTGAATATTATATCTATATAGGTGTCTTATTTAATATGTATAATATGTATGTATTTAAAATTTATATGTGTAGTATATTATCAATCTGGTATCCGTAACACAAGCCTCGTAGCTTACCACGAAACTAGACGGCGCTGTTGTAATATTGTCCCAAGTCCCAACATATTTATTTATTTAATGTTGGCTTTAAAAAACTCTATTTTCATGTATCCAATGGATTTTTCGACTGATTACGTAAATACACACTACACAGATGACATAATATTACAACTTTTGTTATTTAGTTACATTACTTTTCGTTACGTATTTTGTGTATTGATTTATTTTTTCTAAGTTCTTACAACTTACATTAAATAATTATATTTTTAATGTTATTTTAGAATGTTTATTTAGAATTTTTGTTAATGTAAAAGTTCATAAAAGGGAATCGAACAGTTACGTGTGGTTAACCACTTAGAAAATGTTACAGCGCCATCTGTGGTGTGTCATTTTATAGTCAGTAAATGTTCCACAATTTGTTTCACGAGAGCATCATTTCGTTTTATTTAACTTTAAATATTTTTAGTAAACTATATTCACAATGATTTTGAAATTTTAAAATAATTTGTAAATTATAGTCATTATTGTATTAAATAAAGCGACACATCTCTCATTTCTAAATTTTATCCTAATATAATATAAACAAACCTGTCCATCAATTTAAAATATTTTTTTAAGAATTTAATCGTTATACTTCAAAATTGATGCCTTTTCAATCTTTTGGAGTTAGTTAAAATTTATACCTGCAAGACAGAAAGCCGTGTTACGTTTTCTTAACCGATAGCCACTTTAAAATTATAAATTTAAGTATTAATCAACCAATCAATCAATCAATCAATCAACAAATGTTAAGGGTATTTCAGAAGTATACAGGTCTTAAGACATTATGTAACTCCAAGAGAATTCAAATTAAAAAAAAGTGCGTGCGTACAAATTAGTATACACATGTCAGAAGTGAGACTTCTTTGTTTATAAATTTAACTCACTGTTTACACACTGTATAAATACTAATGATATTGTAATTTCACTTCAAAAACAATTCCTCACGATTACCAGCATGAGCAGCCACGTCATAAGTTAGGCTGTATATTGTAATACTTTTGCTACACATAACGTCACACATTAAAAATCACTGACTTGCTTAAACGTTTAACGCAACCTTGTTGGAAGTCGCATAAGAAGTTTCACTTCACTATATAAGTAAACAGTACTGTTGCTACGTGAGTTAGGAAAACGACTAGTATGTATGATGTAAAGCCAATTTCACCAGGAACATTATTTTTAATGCTACCTCTTCTACCTTCATTTTTTACAATCTATTTTTATAGAACTATACAATAAACTGAAAATGAAATTGTGCCTATTCCGTATAATCTGAGATCATTGACAACATTTTATGGGCAAAAAAAATATAAAATAAGACTGACGATTTTGAATGTTGGAAGCACATCTGAACTAAACAAATAGCTGTAAGCTGAGGGAATGAATGTAATTATTATATTGTTTTGGCATTTTAATGTGAGGTGTTAAATATATATTCAAATTAAAGTGAATTTAAATACAACCATAGACATAGAGAATAGACTGAGCAATATCCGTATGAAATTGACCTCTTTAGAAAGAGCTAAAGCGATCGTGCGGCCGTTTACTTTGCACTGTACAGTATGCTTGACGGGAATTGGAAAAATCAAAAATGTTAGGGCAATACTTTTTAGTCAACAAACTACTAGACAAAGACAACTGGCCGCATGCTCAATCCATCTCTCTTGCACTTTCCCGTATTTAATTTATAGTTGAATAGGGAACGCTCAGTCCATTATCTAACTATGAATACAACCGATATAAATTGTGATTTAAAAAAAATCATAATATGTTGGTTGTATGTAGGTACATTGTAGTATATGCATTATGCACCATATTAGCGATTTGAACCAAATCACGTGATTATTGTACCTACTCTTGATTCTAAATAAAAACTTTTACTAATTTACGTTTATTATTTTGACCATAAGACATAACGATAGACTTATGTGAAGCAGTCATAGAATCAAGTCATATTATCATTTTCTCGCTCTATTTTTACTATCGGTCTAGGATCATACCCGACATACAAATTTTTTGTTAAAAGTTGTAAATATAAAAATAGGTATTATTAAGTATTTTTTAGCTTTTAGCACGGTCTAATAACGTTATCTTAATTAAAAACTACTAATACAACAACAATTTCCAACCGTTCACCGAATTCAGAGGTTTGTTTTACAGAGATTTTTGGCCTACATTGTACACCTTTATCTTCTTTAGATTTTTTAAAACCTACCTACATCAAACGAATAAATGAAAATATGCCTACAAATCACCAATGGAACGGAAGTTAACGGAAGACTAATTTGACGGAACGTATATCAAAAATTTTTTAAAGTTACCGTTAAAGTTCAGACTTTAAGTAAATAGTTATCGCCTTTGCAAAAGGGTTGAACGTAGGTTAAATTCAAAGATAGCCTTCTCAGGTAAAATTCAAGAATTATTTCCAGCGTCGTTATCGGATTTTATCCATTAAGAATGATTTGATTTGTAGACCGTATTAGGGTCTCAATTGAATTGGTCCTTTTTACGACTAAATAAAATCTTACTTTATATATGTATGCAATATTTTGTTAATTGCTTCACAGTATCGAGTCGTGGTCCTATTATAAAAATTAAATAAAACGTTTTTGTATGTTTGCATGTAAATAATAATAGATATAATATTTTTGAAGTTTGCTAAAAAGAAGTGCCGACATACGACATACGAGTTTCAAAACCTCAGATTTCCCGTTTCCGAGTTATCTATGTAGATAAATCGTATGCCGAGCTGTGCCAATTTCATTAGTGCAATGAAGGTTTCTGCATTTTGCTGATTCACGCTGATTCGTGAGGCACTCGGGCTATTAGACCGATCTTGACCCTTAAACCCAGTGTTACTGAAACTAGCCAGCTGCTATCTTTTTGTTCTAATTAGGTAAGTGTATGCGTAAGCACATGACACGGATAAATGTTAGTAGGTACTAAACCTAATAAATTCCTTATGTCTATTTTCTAATAAATACCAATATATAGAAAGCAACAACAATAGACAAACATCAATGGTATACAATTTCAAAGGTACAATTCAAATCAAAAACTTCACGATCGTTGAAAGTCGAGTTGGAATTCCTATTACACGTGAGATTTCCAATTTCCTTCTTCGATGTTTCACAGACGCGATGGAAAATGTCTGAGCAATCAACTGTTAACCGTATTACTGACAACATTTATTTAACTTTCGCTTTTGCTTCTTACAAACAAATAACATAACTTAAGTTAGGTGTGACTTTATGAAATGTTTTTAATGTTTTCTTTTATAACTCAATTAAATTAAAAATTTTGAAAAGCCCCAACAACCCCACAAGAAGGTACTTATTAATTAAGGCTATTTTAATGAGCCTAAACATTATGAAATCTTTACAGTAATTTAGTGAAGAGTTAAGTAACTTACAGATTCCAGACGACATTGCAGCATCAGGCCAATGCAAGGTTACCCTATCGTTATGATGTCATTGAAATAACGGATTGGTTAATAACGCTTGTACAGTCAGCGTCAAATTGATATGAGCGTCTAGAGTAGTCAAAATGATCTGAAAAACATAAAAGCAATTTGATATACGCAGTTCGAATCATCATATTGTTGCAAGCACCTAAGGTGTTCAAATTATCTTACTACTCATTGTTTCATATTTATATGAGCAGTCAGGGTGTTCAAAATTATCTTAGCAAACAAAGCTCTCAAAGGTAGTATGCAATTTGATCCAGTAAGTCTCCTTTCAAACAAGAAATAACTAAATTCAAATTGGTCCATACGTTTTAGCACGCCGGTGCTAAAGATAGACACAAAGAAACACACTATTTAGTTTTTTTTTAATTTTTTTTTTGCTTCGGAGGTTAAAAATAAATTTCGGTAGAACGGTGGTTTGGAAAACAGTCGCCAAAAGTAAATGAAATATTTTTTTAATTAGCTGATTGGCAAGCAAGCAAGTTCGCCAAATATTTCCGACATAGTGTCTACATTTAAGGCGCAGATAAACGACTTTTAATGATTTTATATTGAACATCACGTCTAAACTTCTAGTCTTATTTCTTTGAAAAAAATATATATTATACTAGACAATTTTATTCATAATTTGATATGTGAAAATATGAAATTATATTTTAATAAAATAGTGTAATTAATTTGTAAAGTAATGTCTAACGCGGACAAAAAAACGACAATCACGCAAAAACTATGGGGCGTATTTACATGAAACTTTAATCATATAAAAGACAATTTAATGACCCATATTTTAGTATACGGTTTTTATTTGTATTGTGTTTGATAAATCAAGGTGGGTTGTTTTTTCGAATAATCTTGGTGCGCGTTGAAGCGGGCGACGGGCTGCAATGTATGCTCAAGGTCGCGGGCAGTTAATGTCGCCTTAATAAAATTGTAATAAACGTAGGTACATACTCATCACAGCGTAAAGTATGTTACATTGACTTTGCTTATATCATGTTAGCCATCCTGAAATAATAAACAAATATTAATAGTGTGACGGCATTGCTTAATACTTTTTATTTCCATAAATATGGGAAAAAATCATTAGAACATCTTATTTACTAAGCAAACTCGCCACAGTTTTATTTTGAGTCTGCGGAATGTAATGTTATGAATACCTACACTCGTCTACGTCTGTCTGTATAATGTCAATATACAAACCAAATGAAGGACTAATGTCTACATACCTGACGCGACGGCAGAAAATTGCCTTTTTTGTTACATTTACATTCTTGCTCGAATTTCACCGAGATCCTGATAAGTTTGATATATTGACACATTGTAACGTATGAGGTGTTCATTTACGCGGATGAATAGAATATACATTCTTTTATTTTAGGTCTGAATATGTGGCTATTGGCACGTAAAATTAATCTGACGAATATCTTATATTATTCCTACAATACCAATTTCTTTGCATTTGACTGACTGAAGGTTTGTGTTCTCAAAAAGAAAGTGTCAGAGACAATAAAGTCAAGTCGATTTTTTTTCATTAAACATTTCTAAATATCTTGTTAGTTATAGGTACATAACAGATACGAGTAAAATCTCATGATCTCCTCATGTATCGATTATGAAGAATTAACAAACAATATGTATGTAGTGGGTAATAGGTATTTATAACTCCCTGGCACTCTGCAGCTTTCTCGGCAAGAAAACTATATATATATATATATAGGGCAGCATGCAACCAGAAGAGATACAGAAACTCTCCGCTCCGAAAATCTGGAAGTTCCTGGAGGCAACAGGACTAGACGGGGAACTCTAAATATACTTTAAAGGAAGTTACAATGGATCAGAAATGGTCGACCTCGGCACCACACACAATTATTACAATTATTATTATTATTACTAAGATTATTCAATATATGTTATTGAGTAATAACTTCCAAATATCTACACGTACTTTCAAAATATAATTTATAATATTAATAAGATTAGTACTCAAAGAATAGAAAAGATGGGGTAAATTTGATTCCACAATAAAAGGTCTAACGTATGTATGACAATAACGACTTAATTTAAGGGCTCTTGTTGGAGATTACGGATGGAAATCTCGAGGCCAACTCATTTCCTTTCTAATTTAGAAAATACGCAGTGCCTTCGAAGGTTAATATTTTCTACTGAATGATATAAGAAGATGGGTATTTTATTAACTTAACAATGAATATACTGAACATTAGCTGTAGAATAAGAATTTTTCGTTTTTCGAAGAGTATAAATAGACGGGAAATGAGTGGAAAACTAAGGAGGTAGTAATCATAATGTACATTATTAAAAAAATATATATTAGAACAGTTAAGATTAAATCAATGCAGATATTAATATTCCAAACACAAATTAATACTTACATGAGTAATATATTTTTGTATTGTTGTGTTCATATATCAAATGTAAATATTTAGATAACCTATTCATAGAAAAATAATACTTTCAAAACGTAGGTAAACCATTTTATAATAAAAAATCATGAACCGCGTAGAAAATTCCACTCGGTAATAAGACAATTTCTTTGATTATACATAGTCAAAGGACAATTTTTAGAACATTCATTTCATTGTCATTTGGTCCTAAATAAAGAAAGTATTGACTAAATATTTTTGTATGATGTATGGAATAATAATAACATCTACGTTGTTTTAAGACAACAACAATTATTAAGTTACGTTCTTGTTGATAGTTATTAAATTAACAAAGCGTGAAACGAACTTACCTGTCCGTTTTACAGCCGTCGTAAATTTCAAGACAAAGCTATAAATAAATATTAGGGTCTTTTATTTTATTATAAAAGTAATTGCTGTTTAATGTTCCGCTACTGATTTTATCTTTTACCGAAATGCCTGTGTTTGGCATCACTTTTCACAACTGTTTCACAATACTAACTAAAAATAATAAAATTGTTGAGACATTAAAACATTACCATCTAGTTCCATAGTAAGGTATGAGTTTTATGTTATAGTTACCAAATAGTTAATACACTACACGTATAAGTAATAACTTAAACATATTATAAACATAATATAAATATTAATAACCATGACTAGAATATTAACAATCGTACTCATCACTTAAAATAATATCCCAAACAGGATTCTATCCCGCAACTGTTGGCACAGCGAGTAGGTACAAACTGAGCGAAATGTGTCGTCGTACCTAATATGTACCTACCTATTAAATTTAGCTATACAATACAAAATTGTTTCCTCAACTAGATGTAAACTTAACTTGTTTCATTTTATTTCCTTCGATATTTTTAGATAAAGTTCCTACTTCTAATCAAAGGCTTGTCTGGGAAGATATCAGTATAACTTAACACTCATTGGTCCTGTCGGGAGGTCGTTCCACTGGAGAATGAGAGACACAGGATGTAGGTTTTAAGTGGTAGTGCCATGCTTGTTGTGAATGGGCCGGCACGCCCCGTATAGTACTACTCTCTCACAGAAGACCGGCGTGCAGTGGCAGCTATGCTGTCGCGTTTCGTCCGGTAAGTGAGAGTCCGGGAGGCCCACTCCCCATCCCTACTCCCGTCCTTCTCCCTCCTCCCTCCCTCCCTTTCCTGAAAGGCCGGCAACGCATCTGCAAGCCCTGTGGTGTTGCCGATGTCCATGGGCGGAGGTGATCACTTACCATCAGGTGAGCCTCCTGCCCGTTTGCCCCCTTTGTCCCATAAAAAAAAAGAAATAGAGAGTACACTGGTGTCTGCGCGTACACTCATGACATATACTATCTCCTACGCAGTTGGATAGTCTCAATGACTGAGTTGGCTAGTCTGGCCGGCTTTGCCGTAATAGGTCGGGAAGCCATCGTCTCTAATTATGTTACAAAAAGGAAGCATTTGTTTGTTCATTTATTTGTATACGACAATAAACTGTGAATAAAACTAATTTTAGGTGAAGCTCTTAGTGCTTAGAGATAGAAGTCATTGCAGTGCTTATTACAAGAACTGTTATACAGCTAACTCTTCGTATTCCGTGTAAAGCAATTACCATCTATTTGCAAGTGATCAGTTTTAATTTCCGTTCTCGGAACTGACTTTCTTATCTTAACTATAGTACCAGAAAAATCTTCTATATTCTGTTTAAATGCATTTAAATTTAAATAAAACATTATATAATACTATGAGTCGGGTAAATGAAACTTTATAGGTTTTGGCACGTACAGAAACTTCACTAACTCAATAAACACTTTTCTGACCTTTTTCTATAGTTATACGAATATAAACTTTGTATCTATAGTCATAAAATGCAATGTTATTTAAAAGTACTTGCTTAATAAAGTATGGGGTTAAATGAATTAGTGTCCGTTGTAGCGGCTTAGTCCAAAGTACCCAAGGAATTATGTTACAGAGTTAGGTTGTGTTTGCATCGGCATTTGATCATTTACTATAATTATTTAAATAAATCTATTGTAGGTATCTAACATATAATAACATTTTAACTTAGTAGCATCTGTATATCGGGTCAAACGTCGGGTACTAAAAAGCAAAATAAATCCACGACAAAATCCGAAATGGTAGTTTCATTTAAAAAGTATAGGTTTGTTAAATATAATAAACTACGATGATATCAAATTTCATTAAAATCTGGCTATTGGTTTCTTCGAGAAGCAGTCACAAATTTTAAAAAAAACTATGGATTTTTCTTATAGATAAAATATACAGTGAACAAATTCGACTAAGTCAAAAATTTTATTACATTGTATAAGTAGATAGAATATACATAGATGTTTAGGTACTTATTCTACCACTTTATCAATATAACCTATCTAATATCTTTGTTAATGAATTACTTATTACTTCTGAGAGCTAAACACAGCATTTTTATTATATATTTTATGATTTCTTAATAACATTTTACAAGCAGTAACCGTTAGCAGCTGCGTAATAATAATAACCATTTATTTGGTTACCCCAAGATAGGGTTAAGCAAATTCAGCATGTCTTAATGGTCGTGTAAAAGTGCTTTCTAAGCTAAATATAATCAATTATCAGCAGTGCCTACGCTTAGTAGTTTATCCAAGAGAATATAGTTACCAGAAATATTGTTCTGCATGAAAACTATGTATTATGATAAAAAGGCTTTTTTATATGTATACTTATAATATTATAAATGTCTACTTTGATTCTTGCTTTCTTCTTTCTTTTTCTTTTGATTTTGTCTCCCGTGACCATGATTGCTGTAAAGCATTCGAAACGTCGGGAACTGAAAATCAAAATAAATCCGCGACAAAATCCGAAAAAGTAGTTTCATTTATAATGTCGAATATTCGCGTAAACTTAAGAAAGTATTATAAACTGTTTACAATCTATACTAACCCTTAAAACGTATCTAGGGACAAACCCGAGGGGAGCGAGGCTGAGTCGCTAGTGTATACATAATAATCACTATTTTAATAATTAAAAAAAATGATGTCCAGATTGGAGTCAGTTCGAGTTTTATGACATGTACTTATAAAACAACGTCAGTATTTTCTCTCTTCCCAGGAAAACAGTGTGAAGCTTATTATTATAATATGCAAAAATATTCGACATCAGGCCACCCCAATTATGTATGTAAATTGATGAAATTGTTAATTAATGCTTAGCTTTAACATTCAATGAACGGATACGCCTAGTTAAGTACTACGTAGGATCGGCGTTAAGATCCAGGTCGCGCATAATTTGAACTTCATGTACGTTAGGTAAGGAATCACATCCTTTATTTACAATAATAAGGTATCAAAGTAAATTATAATTGTTTTGCTTCATGTTTTTAATGGCGTATTTTTTTAATTTGTTTTTTATATGACAGTAGCGACTCACCCTCGCTTCGCTCTGGTTCGTCCCTTAATTTATCGCGAGCGAAGCCACGGGTTCCGCTAGTAAATGTACATACAAAAACTTGACAAATTTACTAAAACCTTCCAGGAGAACCAGTCTATTATTTATTTAATATTACTATATCATTGGTGAAAATAGAATGAAAATCGGTGCAGTATTTTTTGAGTTTATCGCAAACTAACAGACAGAAAGACGCGGCGTTTTATAATATGTAGTGATATTTTTACAAATTATATCCAATGGAAAGTATTCTTATATTATAATAAGGTATTAATGATTTTTTTAAAGTTTTCAAATAATTTTATTATTGATAAGTTTGTGGTAATGTTACTTTTAAAGTACTATATCTTGGCGAATAGAGCTTTAAACAGTACTTAAATAGTCAATTATCCCTTGGTTTATTCGTCCATTATCTCCCGACGTATTAGCCTATAGTAGCTGCCAGTTAAACATTAGCCTATAAATTACTTCGTAACGATCAAGTTTGTTCAAAAAATCGCTTTTTCTTAACTAGTATAAACTCAAAAGCCATTAATATTCAAGAACTTCTCTGAAATAAATTACAGGCTTTGTTGAAAAGTCTTTATATTCTTAAAGAATTAGATTCTGAGTTTGGACCATATATTATTATTACTTTTTATACGAAAATGTAATATGTTAGTACCTATTAGGTAGCTAGTACCTAGTAGCAGGTGCTACCTACCTACTTTTAGATTTTCTTTTATAGTATACTAACAATTCCCGCGGCTCCGCCCGCGTACTAATCACTAATAAAACATAGGGATTGGTGAAAATGAAAGGGTATAAGTATTTTGGGATGCTAAATCATAAAAAAATAAAATTTGGTCAAAAGTACAAAAAAACGTATCTGGAGAGGGCCACTCTTATCACCTGGGGGAATAAAAGATAGCCTACCACCTATTCTCAGACCTACCAAATATACATAATAAAATTCATAAAAAATCGGTCAAGCCGTTTCGGAGAAGTTCGATAACAAACACTGTGTCACGAGATTTTTTTATATTGGGTAATAGATAATGTTTTATTAGCTTCACAAAGCTGACATATGAAAGTGTTTCCGACGATCTAGGAACTTTATCTTTTTATGAATCTTATCGATTGATAACTTTATAAACTTAAGCGTTACTTATTTAGAGAATTCAAAGTTTTTCAAATTTCAATTACATATTCTTTACTCGACTATCGGTACTCAGATTGCCGAGATTCAGTTTTATTACATCAAATGTCTATGAGATCAGCCCGTAAAATTTTATAGAGCTTATAGCCTTAGGAGCAGTACTCATATCAGAAACTGCAATAAACTTCAGCTTTGTTAGTTTGTTTTAAATAATACAATTCCAACTAAATTTGTCATTAATACTCCTATTATAAAACTTCTTTTTATAATATGGTGAATATTAGACACGCAAAACACTTTAACGTTTCAGTGCTTCATATATTAATTATATATTCTTGTTACGAAGAATAATGTCATTAATTTGTAATTTGTGCGAAATATTAAATAAAATATAAATTTAATAAGCATCAAGCAATATAAAGCTAATACCAAATTGTGTATCAAATAGGCTTTTGATAAACACAGAAAATTCAAAATATTACGATCACAAAAATACTTTTCATCTTTCCAGTGTACTCCTCGAAGGTAAATCAAATAATATGTATTTTATTACATCTTTCAATCTCTGATGTCATATATCATATGAGATTTAATACTGCTTTATGAAATTCTGAAGTTCCACCTAAATGTAATGAATCAATGATCACTCTGTAGTGTTAGTTTCTAAAGTTATATTTTTTAATACTTGTTTTTGCAGCACTAGCTATAAGCCCATTTATTCAAGTTAAAGATTTAAATTATAAATGTATATTCTTGGAAGAAATAACAATCACTCACCTAATTACAACTTTTGATTTATAATGCTACTAGAACTTAGAGGACGTAAATTACGATAAAGAAATTAAAAAAAAAAAACATATTGTACTACGGGTTTTAGATAAAGTGTGCATTCGAAACGGTTTGTTATTACCATGCGGCGCGGCGTAAACATTCTGGTCGAGTAAAATGCCTTAAACACTAGAATAGATATTGCTAATACTATTGAACGTAGAGCTTACAAAGCTGGCGCATTTGCGGTCACGCTATTAGAATCGTTTTTTGTAACCCAGTAATTTCAATTAAGTTATTTGTAACTAACGACTTGCACATACTTTAATCGTTATTTTTATGTAGATATTTAAGAAGAATAATATTGGGTAAAGAATGAAAATGTGAATGAACCTGAAAAATAAAACCTGAATAACCTCTTACGTCGCGTTTTTGCACCGATCACTTTTACACCAAAACAAATTTGCTAATTGTTTGTTTGTAATAATTAAGAATTGTTCACCACCTTTTATATGATAAATTTGATGATTCGCAGATAATTGATAAAGATGCGGAACTCGACCCATCGTCGTACGCATCTATAGAAAAAGTTTTTTAAACTCCCATGTATGTATAGGATATTAAGAAGTGATAGGATTGATTATACGTTCAGTAAAGTAAATGTGTATCTAACGTATATAATTTATAAGTGTTTCGATATGATACATAATATTACTATAATAAACATAATATATTTTGTCGAATCTCGTCTAAATAATTCTGTATTTTTAATTATATATACTCATACGTCTGAAAGTAATTAGGGAGGTACTTTATTTTAAATGCTTTAACTAAATTGACTACATTCATTTCTATTAGGTACAGAAGTAATAACGTTATAAGAAATTAATTTAGCAGAACGATATATTGCTGGGGGCATGTGGGTGTGGTAATGATTTCTTTATTAACGAGAAATCTCTCGTAGTGAAAATGTGTGTGGCTTTTCTCTTTATTTTGGAAAGTAACATGAGGTCGTTTAATGAAAATACGTAGAAAGTTGATTTATTAAAGTTTAAAATTGATTATAAAATAGACGTTTTCAAATAGGTTATTGGTTTTGACTTCATATTATCATGTAGCATCGTAGAATATATATAAGCAAAGTGATTCGCTTTATATGTTAGAAAAAAAAACACACTAAACACATTTTGTATTCAAGCTAAAGCTACCAGAATTCATGGACTTAATCGTCAAATTAAAAAATATAGAAATTCTTTTCTCATAACATAATATTTTACGAATATTTACTTAGTTCACTAAAAATATACTATTTATTAACACAATAAAAAACGGCTTAATAAAAGGTTTATTACAATTTTACTACGAAATATTATCAACAACTAGCAGTATTTACCTCTATTATACTATATTTTCACTCCTGCCATTTTAACTAAGAAATTCTTTGGTAAAAGCAAGCAATTTCATGCAGCATAATTTTCCTTTTACTTTAGTTTACTCGTGAAACTCCTGAATGTGTTGAAAATTTCATGAACATTTATGTCTCGTAAAGAGGTGATGTCAAAAATATTATAATACATGCAAAATATAGTGGTATTTGTATGTAAATGGATGCTCAATTTCTTGTATGGTAAATATAGTTATTTTAAAATATCAACTCTAATCTATATTATTGTCTTTGTTTCTTCTTTTTACATCTTCACACTCTTCCTTTTAAAGAAAGTAACAGTGTCCTCAACTGTTCTAAAGAGAAGGAAATCTAAAGTTGTTTGAAACTGGCCCACTACTTACTCTACTTAGGAAGTCGTGTTATATTCAGAAAATATAGACCTAACTTACGTGATTCTGTTTTACTTTATGAGCCCGTAATTGTTTGAATATAATTTGATAACATACATCAAACAACATAGTATATTAAAATGTTTAAATAATATACCTACTAATCATTAAATAAATTAATTTATTTTAATAAAAACTGTATACGTCTACAAACCTTAATTCCATTACGCAGGTACAAAAAATAACATTTTTCTCATTTTCTTTAACAAATAAGTAGATATAAGTCTGTTTTACGTGAAAGAAAAGCCGAAAATACACAATTTATCATTCGAGCTTCCATACTTTTTTCTTAACATAATCTATCATATTTTGTTGAGAGGTTGAAATTTGTAGGTAGTCAGCAAGTCGATATTACTTATATATCTAACGAATATTGATAACTACATCTACCTTTATTACTGGTTTTTCCTTATTCCCTTTTCAACTCTTGTTATCCAGGTCGGTAAGGATTTATAAAAGATATTTGTAGCAAAAATCTTTGAGTAAAGATAAAATGCATTTAAAGATTTGTAAGAGAATATGTAAGCCCTGGAACTATTCTTGTATTATATTTATTTAATGAGGAAGTTATTTAAAATACTGTTTACTGAATCAGTAAGTTCAGGTTTGTAACAGAAGACGGTTTCTGAAAGTTACAAGCTAGGGGTAGCTTCCATATTTCCAGAGATTAATACAATATAGACATAATATGAAACGCTACTGTATCATAATATGGGATGGTCTAATTAGTTATCTAGGTACACACTTTCTAGAATGAAATCATGGAGTGTACCTAGTAGGTAGTAGGTACTACCTACTACTAAGAAAATGCTGCAATATTATGTAAGTACAACAGAATTGAAATTGATATTATTAGGAAACTTTTATTGAAACTTTCATTACTACTATCGACACAGAAGCCGAATCTATAGTTTTTCGATTTTTTGTCTGTCTGTCTGCCTGTCTGTCTGCGACCGCATCACAATTTACGAGAGAACCACTGGACGGGTTTGAAAATTGTTATGATGATCCAGGTCCACAAATGGATGCTTTTTGGTACAGTAAAATAGCATATTTCTGAAAAATCTATACTTATCGTTAAAACATAATATATATAGCGGAGTCGCTAGTTATAGAAGAAAAAGTATTGTTCTTAAACAGTAAGTCTATGAATTTATGTATTAAGCTGCATTACAAATAAAAAAATATGTACGTAGGTAGTATGTACAATGTATAAATAAAAAAACTCACTAAATAACTGCATTTGCTCCACATCAAATATTTATTTTTGAGCAAATTAAATAAAAATAAGACAAAAATAACCCTGCTATTTATACCTATCATAAAACCGTAAATTTGTAAGCCAATCTAAAAGTGGAAACGACATAAATCCTTATAAAATTACTGAGGGCGATATATCCAGCTTTACAGTTTTAAGGAATTTTACACTTTATTATAAGGTTATTAAGAGTTAAATACGTGTGCTATTGCTCAAATCTAGCATTAGTAACATGAAACAGATTAATTGCGAGATCCAGACATCAAGAGACTTTTCTAAATATACACATAATAAAATTCTGAGTGGAATCTTTTTAATAAATATTTTTAGACTATCTTATTGAGATAGTCATTATTGTTGGTACACAGAATCTATAGTTTTTAGAATTTTTGTGTCCGTCTGGAAGTATACCATATCACAAAACATAGGATGGTTTTTGATGAAATTCGGTATAGCTGGTTGCCTGGATTAACATCTAGGATACTTTTTAGTGCGGGAAAAGATCTCATTTCTGGAAAATCAATAGTAACCGTTAAAATTGTACCTAAAAACGAAGCCGACCGGATAAAAATCTCGTATCACAGTGTTTGTTATCGAAATCCTCCGAAACGGCTTGACCGATTTTTATGAATTTTTTTCGTGTGTATTTGATAGGTCTGAGAATAGATCGTAGGCTATTTTTATTTCTGTAGGTGATAAAGGTGGCCCTCTCCTGATATTTTTTTTTAGACCAAATTTTTAGTTTTTACGATTTGTCATCAAAAAAATACTTATAAAAAAATTTCATCCTTCTTCCACCAATTCCTATTATTTAATAGTGACAAGAACGCGGGCGGAACCGCGGGAATTGCTAGTCATAATATAACATGATTTTCAGTCTAAGTATAGACTGTCATAATGCAATATTATAGAATCTTTTTTTCATGATCTTTCGTGAGTTATCTGTACTCTTTGTATCACTATCTTCCTATTTTCTTTTTTTTTGTAGGTAAAGTGATTTTACCTTTTTCACCCGACTGCGCGACGCAAAGGAGTGGTAATGTGTTTATCTATGTTATATTTAAAGTTAGTGTTCAAAGGGAGTGTTTCAACAATAAGTTTATTTCGAATATTTTATGTTAAATTACCATACCTGTGAAAGTTTTAAACTATTGCTTGGTTACTAAAACAACTTCAACAATTTCTAACAAGCTGTGATATTATAGGGATAATAAATATTTAAACTTATTATAGTTAAAGCTAGTTTAGTATAAAATTAAAAACTTGTGCAAAAGTGACTTTATAAAACAACGGCGATAGCTAAATCATCGATAGAAAAATTGCAAAAATATGGACAAACCGCAAAATAACTAACGGCACTAAGGACCGGCTAGTTAAAACACTTATGTTCTGCGTTTTTCTTTACACAACGGAGACGTGGACCCTTTTGAGAGATCGTAAAAAGATGATAGACGCGCACAAGATATGGTGCTAAAGAAGAATTCATTTAAAGAAAATGAGTCGAACCTTAACTTCCTTGCTTAGAACTAATAATGTGACCATCGAACGCTTAATAGAGCAAAGAGGGATAGAGGGTACTAAAGTGCGAGGTAGATCAGCATGTCCTTGCAAGAATGTGGAATAAAGCTTATCAAATGATAGAAGTGGAGGCGATAGCTGAGCGGCAACCAGATGACGACCATGACCTTTCTCTCAGACTGTACCGACTGAAAAGAAGAAATTATATAACATAAGTGTCGTCAAAATTAATTTGATATATTATATTTATATATTATATCTATAGTATTTGATATTTAGGAAAAATATTAAGAAAAATGGAGTGCAAGAATATAGTAAATAGTACGTTTTGTATATTCTATAAGTCCAATTTTAATTTCAACTCTGAATTTTGTTAAAGCGTCCTTTCTGTCGTCGTTCTGTCGTCTCAATGTCACACTCACTCGCTCATACCCATACATCTATCTTACTCACACAACCTCTATTACCTTTACTTATTCTACATGTACAACAAACATATAACACTCCTTTCGGATAATAAAGCTTTATTTCATAAAAACTATACGTGACTGCTACTAGAAATAAGACGACAGACAATGATCAGACAGTGATCCTATTACGGCTTTTTCTTTTTATGGAACCCTTAAACACGATTATTCATACGTCCATGCAATTTCAACTAAATTCGTTAAATTAAAATCATTGATTGACCAGACATGTCAGGACCAGTGTGGTGGGAAGTTACATTTGTGGCAAACTAAACTCCCCTTCTCACTGACGAACTTTGCATACTTAGTTTAATAATATGAAGATATTATAAAAGTGGTAATTAATTAAGCATATACTCGAAGATTTTGGAGTTTATTCAGACCTAAAAATTTGAGTATGAAATTTCGTAGAGAACGAGATGAAATAATGTACCTAATATAGCGATATGTTATAAGTATCTCTACAGTCTACATATTTGTATGTGTGTTGTAGCGTATTTAATCTAGCGGATGACTTGCAAAGCACGTACAATAAAAATTTTAAGCCCGAAATCCCACATAGTTTTGCATCGAAATGGTATTAACAATCAAGCGAGAATTGTTTGCGAAAACATCGGATTTGAATGGAACTTGTTGGTATGCAACACACGAGTTAGAACTAGTTTAAGCTATTTTTAGTTTTGTTTCTTTTTCATTTTACTTTTTAATACGAAAAAATTAAAAGAATATTAGTATTTTTTTTGTTTTAGACCGATATTATTGTATTAAAAATAAAAGGGGTAATTTTAATATGTTTTCCTTTGAGTTAATATACTCATCATCATCAGCCCTTTTTAACGTCCCACTGCTGGGCACGGGCCTCCCTCAGTACGAGGGGGATCAGGCCATAGTCCACCGCGCTGGCCTAGTGCGTGTTGGCGGACTTCACATGTCTTACGAAAACTTGCTAGGTTTTCTCAGACATGCAAGTTTCCTCACGATGTTTTCCTTCACCGTAAGACAAGTGGTAATCAGGATAGAAATGATTCGCACATGAAAATATCAGAGGTGCGAGACCCGAATTTGAACCGCTCGTAACCGCTGGGCTACCACTGCCTTAGTCAATATACTAGATGTCATTAATTTTATTTCTCTGAGAAGAACCACAGAAGAGAAAAATTTTCTATTTCGTGGAGCAGAACAGTGTCATCAATCATCGTTTATAGTGATTAAATGAATTCTTGCAAAATGTTTGTTGCCAGTATTGCCAGCTACTCTTTGAAACAAAATATAACGTTTATAACATATAGGTGTTTTTGGTCAAACATTAATTGATAAGACGTCGATATAACGACGGCTGGCTTAATTTTTGATTTTGTTCAATTAGGGTCGATTTTAAAAATCATAATAATTTTTATTCAAATTTTGTATACATTTCAAAGCTTACTTTAAAAACTCCAACATAGTTACTGCACCAAAAAAAGACTTTCGTCGTTAAATCATCTATCAATGTCTGGTCTTATTCCATTTACAATTGTCAATTTGTCTTACCACTAACTAGTGGTAATTTGCCTTCTATTTTCTTGCATATATTAAGAAAAAGAGGATGTTCAGAAAAGAATTAGTTTTGTAATTGTATTTCATAAATATTTACTAAATAATTCTCATTATTTAATGAATACATATTCTAAAAAACATACAATAGAGTCAAAAAATATTTTATAAAATATCAATTTAGAGTGACTTCAAAATGAGCATCGTCCCAATAATTTCTTATGTGTATATACACTACACTAAATATGTATATGAATATTATATATTACGTATTATCTCATGATTTAATGATTTATCTTTAAGCCTTTATTTACGTAATTATTACATTTAGTAATCTTATATCGTTGGTTTTTTAAAAGTATTGATAGTGAAAATCGTTTAAACGATGGCATTTGTTGAATTGATCCAAAGGAATAAACTTTTTAGTGACAAATAAAAGTTTAAGGGTCTTTGTTAAAAGTCTATACAACCATACAAACAAGCCATAAAATGTGTGATACGTTAACATTTTACCTATAAAAGTTTATTTGTACCAAACGAAAGAGCTTGTTGAGGCACGTAGCAATGCATAAAGTATTTATTATCGTGTTGTGGAAAATACTAGTGTCACGTCGACTCGTCTTCAAAATATTAGACGTGACATGAGTTGAAAAATCTAAGTACTCTCTCATATATTGTTACTTTATAAACCACTGAAAGTCTTTTTCTCTGTAATCATGTGCCATTAATATCGAAGTAGCTTAAGACATTAAAGATTTAAATAGACAGTAAAAATTTAAGTAAAGAGTTGTAAGTAAAAAAAAATCGTGCTCAATTTTATGTAGGTTTTCTTGATTTTTCTCTTAAATTTTGCTGATTAGTTTTTATTTAAGTACAAGAAATTATTTAGGAAATTCAGTATTTTCGGAAATAATAAATTCCTTAAAATAAAAAAACATCGTAATTCAAATTATCGGTGGAGTGGTAATAGAAAGAGAAGGGATGAGAGAATGAAAAGAAAGAGGGAGAAAGAGAAAGGTATTATACACTACTCGCTTGTGTATGCGACTGTCGCGCCTGCGCACGTCTCATTTAACGGTTTTATTCCACGGATTTTTTCTTACGGTTTTACTATCACATTTTTTTCAGTTCGGCCGCGCAGCAAAATCCCTATCCCCTCCAAGCCTGCCGTAAGGAATTTCGTTCCAATATAGTGAAAATGTTTAGTTTAATTCGACATTGTAGTCGTCCACACGTAAACAAATAGCCTTAAATCGTAAAACATTCTTATTACATTATCGTTTTTTGGTTCTTGTTAATTAGCAGGAAATAGGTTTGACAAGTACTAACGCTTTTGATTTCCTCTATTGAATTTTAGATTTTTCAATCGTCGTGATACGATCTTTTGTTATTTGCAAAACAATAATCGTACGAAAAAAGGTAAGTTGTTTTGTATTTCTATGAATATTTCATGAAGAGTTTTTTTTTTCTTGATATAATAATATTACATTTTGCTTATCTGACTACTATTATAAAGTGTGTGTAAAAATGTTCATGCTGAAACGGCTGGACAGATTAAGATGAAATTTACACACACGGATTGAATATAATCTGGAGGAGTATCTAGAAGCCTTGTAGGTAGTAGGCTTTTAGGGACGACCCGACTCGAAAGATAAATCTACCTATGCATTAAAGAATAGCTTTTTGAATAATTTAAAGATGAAATTCAAAATAACTTGAATAATATTAAACCAAAAACTATCGAAATGCTTTTTTGATAAGGGACCAAAGTTATATAATGAATCCAAGCAAGCTTAATGTCATTGACATTTTCATTTATTACCTCATTTAGTATTAAGGGAGGAAAAATTTTTATGCTCCTACTTGTTTTTCCTTCAACTTTATTGATCTTTATTCTGATTATGTTAGGAAGAGGGGAAGTTGTTTTATTTCATTGTCATAGCATTTTTTATGATACCGTCAACATCGGATTGGCCAATTTTCTTTGTTTATATAAGCGATTTAATCTTTAAAAATTAAAAGAAAAAGAAAAAAATTAATTATAAAATTGTATAAATTATGTTTTTCTTATAATTACAAAAGTACATTTAGTATTTAATAAGATTTTATTGGAACGATTTTCTTTATCGCGCGATTAATTAATTTAATGATAGATTAATCGAAAGGAACTTCGTTCCATTTATAATTACATTTAAATATAATATACAGCATTGATTAATTAATTTTATACATGTTTAGTTCTAGGCAAATATCAAAAAACTCATTAAATAACAAACTTCCTAACATTATAATTTGTTTTAATTCTCTATATATCCTTAAAAAAACTATTTGTTGCAATATTTTATTCATCGGTATAGATAATTTTTAAAAAAGTCTGTTATAAAACTCCTCCGAAACAGCTTGAGCGATTTTTATGAAATTTTCTTTGTATATTTGGTAGGACTAGTCGTAGGCTATATTTTATTCTCCTAGATGATAAGGGTGGCCTTCTCCAGATTTTTATTTTTTAAGCTATTGCATAGCTTCTATCGCGGGCCTTGAGCGTGGAGACCGAATCCAGAAATTCCGTTACGAAAAAAACCTAACACCTGTCATGCGTGATGCGACGAACGCGACATCTATGGTTTATTTTTTAGTTTACTTGTTTTTATTAATATTTTATTAATAGACCAAACTTTTATTTTTTGTTTTTATCATTTGGCATGATGACTTATGAAGCAAAATTTTTATCCTTAAAACCCCAATTTTAGTAGTGATTAGAACGCGGGCGGAACCGCGCGAATTTTTAGTATTATTATATTATTAAATCCCGATTGTTCAGAAAATATAACACTTCATTTTACATTTTCAATTTCATCTTTACGGTTTTGACGTTCCGTTTACTGTAGTTGACAGCAGAGCACGTACTCGTATGCTTCTACGAGTATAATATTAAGTAGAATAAAGTACGAATGTGAGGGAAACCTCTTATTGCTTTGTAAACATTTGTGTTCTGTATGTTATAATTACAGGAATTATAACAATTATATTAGTTTAATTTAATTATAGTAGTTTCAACTAAGATAATTACATCTATTTCTTAACTTTTCAATTAAATTTTCTTATATTTAAGTAAATAATATTGATACAAAAGAAGGTAAGTAGTTATTAATAAAACATAAGGATATTATTCAAATTCAAATTCAAATTCAAATTCAAAATATTTTATTCAGCATGAAATTATTACAATTTTTTACTGAACGTCATGAGTCTACCACCAGTTCGGAAGGAAGAAACCACTGACCTGAGAAGAACTGGCGAAAGAAACTCAGCGGGACTAATGTATATTTTTTTTTTTTTTTGTCTTAGTGTTTTTTCTTTTTTTTTTTTAATTAAATTGAAATTAACAATAATTCTATAGGTTGAAACAGCCTGGTGGCGATCACATCATTCCCAAGGCGTACTATCTTCTAAAAAATCGTTAATCGTATAATATCCTTTAGTACACAAACGTTCTTTCACAATTTTTTTAAATTTGGCAATAGAAGCTTGTTGAACGTTTTCTGGGATCCTGTTGTATAAGCGTATACATTGTCCATAAAAAGAATTACTGACTCGTCGTAAGCGAGTCACAGGCATTACAAGTTTATTTTTACTCCTAGTGTTAATACTATGCATGTCGCAGTTCTTGGGAAATTCGTGTATATTTTTATGAACATATTATATAACATTTTCGTACACGTACTGAGAAGCAACAGTCAATATTTTTATTTCTTTAAACTTATCTCTTAATGATACTCTAGGGCCTAAACTATAAATTGCACGAATAGCTCTTTTCTGCAGGACAAAAATTAAAAAAAAATATAAACATTTCCTTTACTAAAATGTTGAAACAAGGAATAATATTCAAATAGCATTAAATTGGTAACATTTTCTAAAAAACTTTTTCAAACAAGAATTTGAAAGTAAGATGAAGCAAAAATAAACTCAATTTTGCTGATTACAGAGTCTTATTCATTGAGTATTAGAAGTCTTTGACCTCAAGAAACAAAATGGTTGCCATGAAGTCTATTTTTTATAATTCCGTTTATTTTTCTTACGTGATAAACAATCAGTAGTGACGAGTCTACGTCGTAGCACTGGCTACGAATTCGTCTTCTAACTTTAAATTGAACAAAAACCTGTGACAACTTTAAGAGGTTTCCAAATAATGATTATGTCTTTTACTTAGTTGTTTTAGATTTTCAAATTAACATATAAAAATGTTTTAACGTTATTTCTTTTTTTTTAAGTTTTTATTAGATTGAATTGAATTATAAAAAAGAACCTGCAAATACGGTTAACAGGGTAATTATAACAGTACTGTAATAATTAATTATGTTTAAAAAACTATATTAATTATTCCCATTCAGAATGATATTGAGATATCTTTCGAATTGAATAAATATGTACGTATGTACTATCTGTACATTTTATTATTATAAGTAATTTTTATGTCGTTACCATGGCGCCGGATACTTGAAAAGAACATAATTATAAAGCAATATATTTAAATATACTAGGAAATTAATTTACATTTTATACTTTCTCAACAAGGGTATTAGTAGCTGTGGCAACGCGCTCGCTTGAGAAGCCAAGTGAAATGAGTAAAATTTTATTCACTATGTTTCCGTACTTAATACTTCGATGCTAAGTTACAATGTTTTTTCTACCCTAAATATTTAGTCCCTTGTGAAAAGCCGTCAAAAATAAAATTAGATATAATGGAAAGCACTTTATTCACTAATGACACTTAATAAAATTATTTAATTACGATAAGAAAATGTCCGCCAATTTTTATTCTAAAAGTACTTATAAAATGTCACTTTATAAGTATTTAATAAATTCAATACTTATAAAGAGAAAATATAGAGTGTTATCCTTGAATTTCGTAGTAAATATTTGTAAAACTAATATCTTCTAGAATTTAATACATCGAAAATGGCTTCTGGCATTTCTCTAGGGTACTCTTTTATTACATTTTCAATAAAGTTGATAAAATGTACATAAAACCCTAAAAATGGGTATAAAAAGCTGGCCCTGTTTAATATATTGATTATGAAAACTTTTCACAAATATTTTACTGCAAAAAATTAGTCTACAAGGAATTTCTATATTTTTATCGTACCGTGCCATCTTTAAATGGTCGGTCCACCTTGCCACAGGGCGCTACGCTTGCCTAAACGTGGTCTCCATTCTAACACGTGTCGGCTCCATCAGCCATCAATACGCCTAGAGACATGACCAGCCCACTTCCACTTCAGCGTGTAAATTCTACGCACGATGTCGGTGAATTTAGTCCTCTGGCGAATGTTCTCATTTCGGATTTTATGTGTCAGAGAAATTCCAAGCATTGCGCGCTCCATTGCTCATTGAGCGACCTTAAACTTGTGGGCCAGTCCTACAGTGAGTGTCCACGTTTCGGCTCCGTAAGTCTTCACACGCAGAACGCACTAGTTAAAAACCGTACTCTTGAGTGATCGTGGGATCGACAATAATTAAAATATATGTCGCAAGTAATAAGTTTCAATTGAGGTAATTAAATAAATCATGACGAGGGTTTTCCTATTTTTCCTTCGCTCTATTAAATTTCAATTTCATATGTTTTGCAAAAAGACTTCTGTTATATTTTCCTTTCCCCGTAGGTCATTATAAGAAGAATACATACATCCAATATCTCATAGGTTCTAAATAATAAGTTATTGTTATTATTAAGATTAGAAAAAACAAATCTTGTAAGAGAAAATGTTCTGATTCTTGATGCCTTTTCATTCCATTGTAAGATGAAAATGTATGATAAATATTTTTCGGAAATTTTTATTGTAATACTCATTAAGGTCAAACCAAGTTTTAAGAAATTTTGTCCGTCTGGAACACATCACGAGAAAACCACTGGACGGATTTTGATGAAAGGTATGATGATGCTTGATTTTTTTTAATGTTGGGAAATGTATTTGCGCATTCTATCTGTAGCAAACGGGTGGAGCCATACCATTACTTACCTATTATTTATAAATGTTTAAATTTATGTATGGTAATTTTAATTCACACTTTACTTAATAAATACTTTGAATTCTAAGCAGAGCTTAAATAAAAAATTAAAATACTGAGTAAATATAAATTTATAATATATTTCATTTTTTATTATCTACTAGCACTTTTGCAGTCGCTACATACATCAGTCTCAATAAGTCTGTAAGTTTGTGATAAAATAGCGAAAGTTGAACTACTGTGTCGACGGAAAATTGCGAGGATACAGGCAAGAAGGCACATCGCTCCTTCAACGTAGAACCCGTAGAGAATACGCACATGACCTTCTACCTGTAAGGAAAATTGATGTTAATGTAAGCTGCAGATCTAAGGTAAAAAAAGTTTACTAACAATTCATAGATTTTATCTACGTGCTATATTATGAGTGAAGTCAACAATTCAAAACAATTTATACTGTTTATAATTTTATATTGTTTGAAAAACAATGTAAAAAATATATTCTTAGAATCTTGTATTTGTTACTAAGCAATACTTGATAATCTAATATATAAAAATCTCGTGTCACAGTGTTTGTTATCGAACTCCTCCGAAACGGCTTGACCGATTTTTATGAATTTTTTTGTGTATATTTGGTAGGTATGAGAATAGATCGTAGGCTATTTTTTATTCCCCTAGGTGATAAGAGTGGCACTCTGCAGATTTTTTATTTTTCATTTTTAGACCAATATTTTATTTTGTATTTTTTTATGATTTAGTATCAAAAAATACATATAACCCTAAATTATTAGGCTTCTACCACCAATCCCTATTTTTTAATATTAAGATTAGTATTTTGAATTAATTGAGTGCCGTCCATTATTATTGTCTGTGCATCGATCGTAACATTGACGTTTTACTTTGTCAGTACAACTGTCATGTTTATTATATTATCATACAAAATTTATTATTAATTTGGAATGTTATTACTACTAATCTTAGCTTTATTTTGCAATTATAAAAATTGCTGGTGATTGTTCTCAGTTTTAGTTATTTAGTGACTTCATAAAAATCAATAGTACTCAATTGAGTCAGGAGCTTCCGCCAACGAACCACCAGGTAGCTACTAAACAACCCGTTTAAATCATTCCAGAAAATTTTCATACATTTATCAATTAGTATGTAATTATTAATCTATATATATAAACGCGAAAAACACTCACTCACTCATCACGAAACCTCGAAAACCGCTGGACGTATAGAGATGAAAATTGGCAGGGAGGTAGTCTATAAATAGTAGATGTCTGCTAAGAAAGAATTTTGCGACTGGGCCGCATTAAGGTGGTCTAAGGGCTTTTACAAGTTTGTATGAAAGTCCTTCATTTTTTGTGCTACAAATTTTAAACTTGGCAGAAAAGTAGTTGATAGTTAGTAGATATCCGCTAAGAATCAATTTTGAGCCAGGACCGGATAAAGGAGGTCTAAAAGCTCTCGCAAGTTTTTATGCAACTCCTTAATTTTTTATGCTACAAACTTTAAATTTGGCAGGGAGGTAATGTGTAGTTAGAAGACATCCGCTAAGAACGGATTTTGCGAAAGGGCCGGATCAAGGTGGTCTAAGGGCTCTCGCAAATATGTATGAAAGTCCTTCATGTTTTGTGCTACAAACTTTAAATTTGGCAAGGAGGTAATGTGTAGTAAGTAGACATCCGCTAAGAACGGATTTTGCGAAAGAGCCGTATCAAGATGCTCTAAGGGCTCTAGCAAATTTGTATGAAAGTCCTTCATCTTTTGTGCTACATACTTTAAATTTGGCAGGGAGGTAGTTAATTGTTAGTAAACGTTCGCCAAGAACGAATTTCGCTACAGGGCCGGATTAAGGAGGTCTAAGGGCTCTCCCAGTTTGTATAAGTCCTTAATTTTTTGTGCTACAAACTATACATTTTCCTGGAAGGAAGTTTATAGTTAGTAGACGTCCGTTAAGAACGGATTTTGCGACTGGGTCGAATTGAGTTAGTCTAAGGGCTCTCGCAAATTTGTATGAAAGTCCTTCACTTTCTGTGCTACAAACTTTAAACTTGGTAGGGAGTTACTTAATAGTTAGTAGAAGTCCGCTAAGAACGGTTTTTCGATATGGCCAGATTAAGGTGGTGTTAGTGCTCTCATTATTTCGTATGAATGTCTGAAAATAACTTGATATAACTTTAAGAATTATACAAATCGGACACTCCATTCAAAATATAATACGACTGTAAAAATGTTAATCTAAACAAAATACTAATGTAAAGATAAAGCGCAGCTCAGTGGGCAATTAGGAGAGGGAGGGGGTTCCAAAAACGGGCGAGGGACATTCACATATTATATGAAATAGATAGCCGCGCGACTCAGGAGTATATTAACGATGGGTTCTGAAATAGCTGGAGTAATTTTGGACAAATTTTTAGGTAACCTACAGATCAACCTAGCGAGTGATCGAATGAAGTTCAGTAGCGATTAAAAAAAATAACGCGGGCGAAGCCGCGGGTACAGCTAGTATAATATAATATAATGTCCTCCCAGCCGATTACGGCCACGGCGGCCAATCTCAATTAGACTAGCCAACGGCGCGGGACATATTATAGTGCACGAGTGTATGCGCAGACACAAGTGCACTCTCTGTTCCTTATCACTCTCATATTCCGGTGGGACGAATGCTCGACACGACCAGTGAGAGTTAAGGCGCAGGACCGACGGCTTTACGTGCTCTTCGAGGCACGGGGGTGAAAAACACCGCCAACTTCCCAACTCCGGGCTGTTACTGAGGCTTACGAAACAGAAAGACTCAATAACCAAACTTGGCCCAACCTGGGACTCGAACCCAGGACCTCCCGGTGTGCGACCGTACATGCTAGCCACTACACCAACGAGGTAGTTATAATATATAATACGGCTTAAGCATGGATATAATATTTTTAGGAACCAGAAGTGGATTTTATAAATAAAAAAGAAATAACGACTAAGAACACGTGTGAACGCTTTGACGTTTGACAAGCAAAAAGCCCTGTCATCGGTTTGACACTTCCTTTTATAGATGCGATGCAACTTGCTACCGTTCCTTCCTATTTATTCCTAACACGGCCTCTCCTGATTATGCGTCGTCCTCGACCGCATCTAGTCTGTTGCTGGTTCCTGATAAAGGCAGCGCATCAAGTTTACCGTTTAGTTCTTTAACCAACCTCAACAATAAATCACTACCTAGTGAGATGTCTCGCTTGCATATACAAACCATACAGAGTTAAAATCAACGTTGCGCGTGTTTCAGTAACCTTTTACTATTAGGACAAGTTCCTCTACACACTGCCACAGGCCTTACAGAATAAACTTGCCTCAGTGTGTCAGTTCAGTGGTCCAGTAGCATCTACATCGGACCAATACACAACAACCCAGTAACAACTACATCGGGCTTCCAACGATATTGATCCAGTAACATCTACATCGGATCATCTATCGGCATAGATCCAGTAACATCTACATCGGATCATCTATAGGCATAGATCCAGTAACATCTACATCGGATCACCTATCAGCATAGATCCAGTAACATCTACATCGGATCATCTATAGGCATAGATCCAGTAACATCTACATCGGATCACCTATCAGCATAGATCCAGTAACATCTACATCGGATCATCTATAGGCATAGATCCAGTAACATCTACATCGGATCACCTATCAGCATAGATCCAGTAACATCTACATCGGATCATCTATAGGCATAGATCCAGTAACATCTACATCGGATCACCTATCAGCATAGATCCAGTAACATCTACATCGGATCATCTATCGACATAGATCCAGTAACAACTACATCGGATCATCTATCGACACGGACCCAGTAACAACTACATCGGGTCGATATAAGTAACACAGTCAAATGGATAACCATCAGACTTAACCAACAACACAACATAAGTGTGTGCAAAATACTCACTTTAAAAGAACGCTACACACGTTTCATGGTACCACTCCCCTCGCTGGGGCACCATATACTCAGCCACCACCTATATCCAGCGAGTCCTAAGAACTGCCGGGCTTGACGTTTTGTGGCAAACGGATGCTTACCAATGCTTCTAATTTGCGAGGACTCGGCCTCACCTGACACCGACTCACCATCCAGCCTTCGGATACTTCGGTAACTTTGATCTGTAGCCGCTGCCGCCACTCCGCGGCGCGCGCTTTCAGAAGTACATACCGAGCTGACTCGCTGTCGCCGTCGCCGACATTGCCACGACTTTGTAACTGGCACCGCCGCCTCGTCATAAAGCCGCCGCCGGCACCGTGACCTAGTTCGCGAACGACACCTATCACTATCACTGGAATGTCTTCCTGTCTATAAAAATCACATAATCCACCACGAGAATGAAGACGCTGCGATCTACTCATTATTTTGAGCAAAATAACGCACGGTACAAAAGTTACATATTTAACGAGTCGCGCACTGGTTAAGCGTTAAATTTAAAAAAATGGATAGTCCAAACGGTCAGGCTATGTGCAGATCCGATCCCACTTCTGATTTTAGGAACCAGAAGTGGATTTTATAAATAAAAAAGAAATAACGACTAAGAACACGTGTGAACGCTTTGACGTTTGACAAGCAAAAAGCCCTGTCATCGGTTTGACACTTCCTTTTATAGATGCGATGCAACTTGCTACCGTTCCTTCCTATTTATTCCTAACAATATAATGTCTGGAGTAATTTGAAGAGACTAGAAAACCATTTACATTTTGCCAAAAATCGGATATAGGAACAATTAATTTGATAATTTATTCATAGAATTTATCAATTTTATTAAGTAAATTGAAACTTTCAAACAAAAGGTTCTCAGTATAGTACAATCTAAATGTATGAAATTGATCTCAACTTCTGATTGCAAAAGCTAACGCAAACTGAATGCTCCAAATTGAATAACTCTTACCGTGTGTTAAATTGAAATCAATTTGCTAGGTATATATTAGGAGTCTATGAGAATATGAGCATGTGTAAATAATAAATTGAATGTTGTCTTGTTAAGTTTTGTATTATCATTCTAAAAATATAATTTCTTTTTCTGTGAGAAAATGTGGAAGAAAAGACAATGGCTAACGGCCAAGTCTAAACTCGCAACGCAATATACGACGAAATTAATTTATAGTGAGTTACATAACTAGGCTCAAGTCTGCATAATTGATAATACAAAAATATTTAGATACTTCTATAAAGGCCTTTATATAAAAGAAATAAAAAAAAATAAACAGCCATAGTGGTAAAATTTATAATATTTATATTGGTAGGTAGGTATACTATTTTTGTAGGTTACTAGAATATAGGAACAGGTCAAATAAATCTTTAAAATTCCTCGTATTCAAATAAAGACTTATATAATTAAATTCATATTTAATATTTAATATAATTAAATTCATATTAGGTACATATATTGTGTACGAAAGGTCCCTGGATCCCTCTAGGTCATAGATGATAATAATATACTGTGGAAGATGAATAAGAAAGAGGATGTTAGAGTGGGGAGAAAACTATAAAAGTCGATGCATAACCGGCATCGGGGGGTAGTTGTATCTTGACGCTTGTCGTGGTAGCATTATTGGGTTGTTACTCTGCCGGTTTGTTTCTAAAAATATCATTGTTGGTAGATTAGTTGTCTTTTCAGTTAGTTAAATTGTGTTTTAGCCTTTTCAGTTCTTAAAATAAATTGAGGTCGATTTAGTAAGCTTGTTTTTTTTAAAGAAAGCTCACTTCTGGTCTAAATTCACAAGATCAGAAGTGGGATAGGTCCTGTTTCGCCCACTACTTTTGTTAGCGTGTGATATTTGTTGTTCGTTTTTGTTTAAAAGTTTTTATCGGACGGTATCGTGATTTTGGTGTATTTTCATTGATTTTGGTAATTCGTCTTTTATATTGGTCGCTGTGTATATTTTAGTTTTGCTTCTCAGGCTTAAATTACAAAATTAAATGATTTGAATTAACGGTTATTTTTAGATTTTTTTTTTATTTTGTTGTAATATCAGACAGCCAGCGAGATCGCAGTGAAAGTCCCCGATGTAGATTGTAGTCCTCGGCATGAGCGTGGCGGTAGTCGTGATCGGTGTGATAGTAGGTGCTGTGCCTTATGCCAGGCATTTATAGAAATGTTAACTGTAAAATTTTTATTTTATTTTTACTGTTTATGTAAAAGATGCTTATTTTGTGTTTTCGCATTGGGGTTGACACATTCAAGGGAAGATGTATCTTTGTAGTTGGGGATGGCATGTCTCGCAGGTCTTTGTACTCAGATACGCTATCCTGGCCGACAGATGCACTTCAAGTGGGGTACGGTTTCATATTATTGGATGCTGTCTTGGAGTGCGCTCGGACATGCGATCCTAGTATATGAAACATACCTTGTGTAGCTTAAGATTAATGTGTGTGTGAGCTCGGATAGTGTCTTGGAGGTTACTCAGACATGTGGTCCTGGAGCTGTGATCATACTATGAGTTGGTCGTTGACCGTTGCAAATGTTTGTGTAGCAAACATTAAACGTATATTTGGGGGTAGGTTGGATTGAAACATGCTTTTATAGGTACTGATTTACACACGCAAAGCTATGACATGGTTCTCTGGCGAGTCGTGAGGGTGCACTCCCCCGACGGGTCCTGCCCCGGGTAATTGGTACAGATATCTGTTTGTTTTACATCCACTGTGCTTAGGTTACGCTAGGTAACGTATATTTGTGGTTAGGTTGGGTTCAAACATGCTTTTATAGGTACTGATTTACACACGCAAAGCTATGACATGGTTCTCTGGCGAGTCGTGAGGGCGCACTCCCCCGACGGGTCCTGCCCCGCGTAATTGGCACAGATATCTGTTTGTTTTACATCCACTGTGCTTAGGTTACGCTAGGTAACGTATATTTGTGGTTAGGTTGGGTTCAAACATGCTTTTATAGGTACTGACTTACACACGCAAAGCTATGACATGGTTCTCTGGCGAGTCGTGAGGGCGCACTCCCCCGACGGGTCCTGCCCCGGGTAATTGGTACAGATAACTGTTTGTTTCACATCCATTGTGCTTAGGATATGCTAGGTGAGCTTAGCCCATGAATAAATCAAATTGAAACCTTTATATAGACACGCAAGTTTTGGAAATACACTTTGTTTTTTTTTGTCTGGTGATTTTAATTGTTTATACGGCAGCAGATGATGAGAGTGTAATGTCTATAGCTCCTGGCTACACTCAGGTTTTCGATGTCGAGGTTCTATCTGAACTCCAAGGTTAGAAGGTGAAGAAGCCCGAGGACGGTCTTCTGTCAGGAAAGGCCGTGTGGAAGATGAATAAGAAAGAGGATGTTAGAGTGGGGAGAAAACTATAAAAGTCGATGCATAACCGGCATCGGGGGGTAGTTGTATCTTGACGCTTGTCGTGGTAGCATTATTGGGTTGTTACTCTGCCGGTTTGTTTCTAAAAATATCATTGTTGGTAGATTAGTTGTCTTTTCAGTTAGTTAAATTGTGTTTTAGCCTTTTCAGTTCTTAAAATAAATTGAGGTCGATTTAGTAAGCTTGTTTTTTTAAAAGAAAGCTCACTTCTGGTCTAAATTCACAAGAATACATTTATACTTAAAAATACGGTTGTACCACACTAATAGTTACGTTTTACACACTTACTTGCTCTAAGCCCCCCGTAGTCGTGAATTCTAAAGGAAACATGACAGTTTCAAATGCAGTTTTGCTCCGAAGCACTCCGAACGAAACTACTCCGATGATGTAATATGAAATTGTAGCAAGAGGTACGCAGTGACCTGCGCCAATCACTCTCAAACATTTCTAGGATAGAAAAACTTTTTATTAAAATACTTTATAATTATCTTTAAGCAGCTATAACACGATATATTAAAACACTGTTTAAGTAAAATTAATTACGTCTTTATAAGTTTTTATCTATTTATAATCTATACAATAATTCAATTACTAAATAAATTAATTTTAAATTATTGTTTTCGTTTGTTGAATTGATTTTTTTACACTTATAATTTTGGACTGTAAGTACATTTAAACGTATGCAATTTAAAGAAGATATCAAAAAACACTAATATAAAGTATTATGATTCTTTACGAAATGCAATTATTTCCAATTGAAAAGAGTAATTTATATTGCTGAGGAAAGACCGAACTAGCAAAAATTACGCCCTATTCTATATTTTTCGCTAATTTATCAAAGAATTCATGTGAAATAACAATTTCCTACCCTTTTATCTTTCCTAGACCAGGAAATATATTTATATGGCCAATTTCGAGTTTATCTTTATTTATACGACACTGATACATCATTTTTATTGGGGTTCCTACCCGGAAATTCGGATCGGCACCCTATTTACTCGGCCTACATCTTATGTCCTTTTGACGGTTATGTGATACTTTGTAACCTCATTCATTAATGGTATACTGACTTCTCTACGAAGTAATTATTTTACTTCTTGGGTAAAATACTTGTTCGTTTGGGACATATACTGAATCTATTAATTTAAGTGAGAATTATGAAAATTAGATTTTAATTTGCAAATATTTTTTGCAAAATTTAAAACAGAGACAAAAACAAAATATTAGTCCCGCTGAGTTTCTTTCGCCAGTTCTTCTCAGGTCAGCGGCTTCTTCTTTCCGAACTGGTAGAAGACTCATGACGTTCAGTAAAAAATTGTAATAATTTTATGCTGAATAAAATATTTTGAATTTGAATTTGAATATTCTACAAAATTAAAAATAAATAGTCAAAAATGGTACCTCTCATTTTTAGAGTTGGTTTACTACATGGCATATCTTTTCTTTTGAAACAGGTGGTCGGTAGCCTAATAATTGTAAGTATTGATTTGTTACATAGTAGACTGGTAAAATGCCTCAAATGATTTATACTAGATGTTTTTATGACGTTATGTGTACCTTCTCTAATCTTATGTAATAATAATAAATTTTGATCTTACAATATCAATTACATTAATTACTAAACATCATTAAATTAAAAAATACATACCACAATTTGATTTTGACAATTACTCCTATAAGTAGACTTCAACAATTCGGAGTTTCGACTGTAGTTTAGACTTTCTGTAACAAAATTAATTTTAGTAAATAAATAGCAATAACTTTAGTAAATTTAAAATTTAATGATTCTAAATACTCATAGAATATCGTGCCACCATACGCTGGGGATCGTAGTCGCAATTAATAGTAACACTTAAATTATATAACATACAACATACAATGACTACAAAGGACACTATAGAATAATAGTAGCATTTCCCGCGGCTCCACTCGCGTTTTAAAGAAACTAAATTCTTAAAAATCACATACCGTGTGATGTTTTACAGCCAGTTTTTAACGGTTAATTGAAATTTCTTAGAAATTAAATATTTTCCAACAGTAAAAAGTATCCTTTATTCCGACCCGGATAACCGGCTATGATCGTATCAAATTTCATCAAAATCTGTCCAGTGGTCTTCTCGTGATGCAGTCACAGACAGACAGACAAAAATTCTAAAAAATGTAGATTCGGCCTTTGTATCGATAATAATTACTATTCCAATAAGAATTTCCAAAAAATATTCAATGTACAGATTCGACTAAGTTAGAATTTTATTATATGTATAGTAGATTCAAGAAATAGTATGAGAAGAATATCCTTTTTTATAACTGAAACATAGATTTCAAATCGGATTTGTCTTGCTTACGTACTTATTATGTAGATCACGCACTCAAGTCCGACATTTTGACATGGAAAATGTTTTATTCACTATTTCTAGTAGTAAAGTGGCAAATATGTGCTTGTTATATATCTTTCAAAGTTTATAAGCAAACATATTCTAAACAAATATGGTTGTACATATTTTGTAAACTCAGACTGTTTCCGAACAGGTAATTTTTATTTATAACGTATTTAAATGTGTACCGAATGTGTACTTTATATATAACTAAATAGAATTTTTTGTTCCTTCATGAGAATAGAACCTGAAACCCCTATTATGGTAGGCATCGTCCAAATTCCAAAAGATAAAGCAGACGAGAATATATTACTTATGTCACAATTTAGTAGTTTCAATGAAAATAGCATTTTCCTTTATATAAATATATTTTATATTTTATTAGGAAATAATAATAATGTCCTCCCGGCCGATTACGGCCACGGCGGCCAATCTCATTGAGACTAGCCAACGGCGCGGGACATATTATAGTGCACAAGTGTGTGCGCAGACACAAGTGCACTCTCTATTCCTTATCACTCTCATATTCCGGTGGGACGACTGCTCGACACGACCAGTGAGAGTTAAGGCGCAGGACCGACGGCTTTACGTGCTCTCCGAGGCACGGGGGTGAAACACCGCCAACTTCCCAACTCCGGCTGTTACTGAGCCTTCGAAACACACAGACACAATAACTAAACTTGGCCCGACCCGGGACTCAAACCCAGGACCTCCCGGTGTGCGACCGTACATGCTAGCCACTACACCACCGAGGCAGTTAAAAATATATATAATTTTTTTATTAGGAAAACAAAGTAAGTTACTAACAAATGAAGTGAGACAACAAATAAGTTCAAGTCGTAATTAAAATTTTATTCAATTCTAGTAAACAAATAAGTATATAGAATCAGAAAATAGAAGCGAGCGATTCGAATATAATTTGTGTTCATCGAATAAGATCATCGATGTTCGTCTCAAAAGCTTATAAAATAATTGATTTTGTTTATTAGATGATCACTAACTTGCAAACACTCAATGAACTGTTAAAGAAAGTCACAATTTAATTTATATAACAAAGGCAATAACTTCGACGTTATTTCCAGATGAATAATTATACGTTTGTTAGATAAAATAATTACCTCTTTTGTTCTCGGAGTCAGAATTGACGTCAAGTTTGCGCAAGCTGCCTTTCAAATACTTCGCGTATGCTTCCAAGCGAACTATGGCACAAGTGCTCACGTTTACCACTGTAAAGAACCAATTCTTGTATAAAAGCACCACATTTAAATATGATTATCACTAGAAAGTTAAGAATTAGGAGAGAAGTTTAGTTCGACTGAGAAATCTTAAGTGATCTCGAAAGTTAAGCAACTTTAGCAGCATCACTTTGATAGTTCAGCCCGTTTATTGGAATTCATCAGATCAATAATAATGCAAAGTTTTTGTTGTTCGAACGATCTCAATTAAAATTATTGTTAAACTATATCTAAATTAAGCTTCATAATTTTAATTGTTTTACCTATACATTTGATTCTATTGCATTATTCATATCTGCTTGGTTGTAGGGTATTTTTAGTTTATCTAATTCATAAAAACTATAATTCATTAATTCAATCACATAACGATAGATATTTTATATCATATACATTTTGTTTGGAAAAACATTTTGCGTAAAAGTTCTATCGAAGACAATCAATTATTTGTAGATTATTATTTAGTCTAGTTTATTATTATTAAATTAAGATTATTTTGTTTCTTTTTTGTTTTGTTTTATGTTACTAACAATGTTGTGTTTCCCTGTAATTGATGTACTTAAGATGAGCCTTTATTGTAATAATGATTTTATTTATAAAAAATACTTTTGTATACTGTTAGTAATCCTTTACAAATAAATAAATAAATAAGTAAATAAATGAATAAATGAATGGATGAATGAATGAATTAATGAATTAATTAATTAATTAATGATGAATGAACGAGTAAACAAACAAACGAACGAACAAACAAATAAATAAATAGGGTGAATTTCTAATCTTTCTTTGCGGTAAATAGGAGTGGTAGTTTGTATGGTAGTTTACGATATTCGATTACGCTTAGCAATATGAATGTAGATGTCAGTTAATTAAAAACTTAGTTAAAATACTTGAAACTAAGTCCATTAATAAGGAAAAAGTAGAATGACATGCATAGATACTTTTACTAAAAATTAAAAATGTTCTTGTTTGTTTATTCTTACTTAAAATGATATGTGTGGGTATGGCTAGTATTGCGTAGATTAATGCAGAAGTTCTTCCCCATACTGTGTGCGGTACTGGAGCACCGAAACCTAAAAAATAATCGCAATCAACATTCATATTTTTAAGGGTTTATAATATATATATCTAATCTAAATCTAAGCTATAATCTAATCTGCTTTGGTCTTTTATGTTTATATTTAATGTCGTATTGTCACATATTGTCCTACTGAAGGGATTTCATTACCTTATTAATTACCTAACGAGTAAGAATTCAATTCAATTCAATTATTTCATTTAATGGCTTCCAGGAAAAGAGTAAGAAAAAACCTCCACAACTTAAAGATGATTTTGAAGGTAGTGTATACACAGAGGATTCACAATATCTTACCTAAAGCTGTCATAACATAAACAGCAAACAAAAATGTGCCGGGTAAATCCCAGAATTGTCCGGGTTTGAGTCTTGCGCCTGCGCTCACTGCTAACATTGTTAGCTGTCGTTCATCCTCTATACGTTGTTCTATTGCATGACGCCATCTTGGTGATAAGGGAGTTATCTGCAAAATAAGATGATCTGTGTCTTTTATTATAATAATGTTCTTGTAGTATATGCTTTTCTTGTTTAAATGCTATTAGACTATATTGATTATTAATTATTAAAAAGTAACAATGTATAGGTACATTTATTTTTATGCTAAAAATTAACCTTAAAAAAGGTAGCATACGAAATACACGTTGAATTCGTCTAACCATTCTTGCCGATAGACTAAAACAAATAAAGTTCTGAAATCTATTGTATTGTTTTTAACTGCTTCTCATACGCAATAAAAATATTTCTAAAAATCAGTGTGCCAATCATCAACTATTCTTTCTAGAAAAAAAATATTTCGTTAGAAAAATACTCTAGTATTCAAGTACCCAAGAATTAGATAAAATAAATTTTTAAAACATAAAATGTTCTATCAAGAGCAAATATCAATTCAGTTGGATACCTAACAGGCATTGTTCTAAAAATACTGCGTATCGGTCCACTTTACAGGAACCACTCAACAAACATTCTATGAATGTAAATATTATTTATTTTTACAACAATTTCATTTCAGGACTCAAATATTTTTCAGCTCAACTTGGAAATTTTTCGTCAAAGAACTGTATGCCAATTAAGCCAGAAACTGAGAGCGTGTTGAAATGTTAACTGTTATGGAACATTAACGTGATTATTTTTTATGGAACCTTGTACCTTTTTAATTATAACTGCGGCTTATTCTTCTATTAGCGTTTAAATTCTACAAAAAATATATCATTATCAGATATAAGTTATTCTTAAACCAACATTAAAAAAAATTATAAATTAAAAATAAGTAAGAAGTCGCTAAAAATTACGTTGATCTATTGCTATATTAAAAGAAGAGCAAACTAGGTAATACAAATTTGCAATTACTAAAATTACAATTTGTATCTACATATTAGTAAACCATAAAATAATTTAGTTACTGCTTTATGGACCGTTATAAAGGGGTTTAAATGTGTTTGAAATCAAGTTTCAGTTCACAATTGATTACCTTTGATGGTATAATGAAATTTTCAATGTAAGGTTAAGCTGACGCGAGAACATTAATATTATAACTAGTAAATCTACAGATAAAATATTATTAATTTTTAACAGATTTAGTGTCCCACTAAGGTTATTTATGATACGGTTCATTATTAAGTAGGTATATAAATTACTTACTAGTAAGTACTTGTTATTTTATATATTAAAAACATTTTAATACAAAAGTTCTTGTAATTTTAATAGCCATAAGATATGCCCCAGTTTGTAGCAGCTAAGTAACGTTAAGCAGATTAATTGCGGTAGAGATGATGGATGCTGAGGTTTGTGTTGTATCCGAATACGGTTTTAAGTTTTTATCATAGATATGACAAAATAACGTCAAGAAAACCTATTATAAAAAGTTGATCTATACGTTATCTTATTATGCGTAAACAATTTTTGACTGGATGAAATTTAAAGCTAAATGAGAAAATGCTATTTTCTTAGTGGTCTTTCCTGCAAATATGTTTGGTGAAAGCATTTGAAATCTCGCATCGGAACGAAATCTCAAAATAACAACGACATGATTTTTTTTGCACAGTTTGTATGTAAAATACTTACTATTTTGTATAAGGCTAACTGCATATGTTGCAAAGAAACAGAAAAAATAATATTAAAATTACATATTTTTCAGACGATACCTTTGGCTCAATTTGTAGTGACCCTACTTGCTGCGCCAGCGGTCGCGGGTTTGAGTCCCGCTGGAGGCATTCATTTACTCCAGTCATGGGTGTTTATATTTATAATATTTTTTTTTTTAAAGCTATGTATGTGTAGTGTGTCAACTATTTGGTATCTATAAAACAGGCTTACAACGGAAATAGACGGTGATGTGTGTAATAATGTCCCAACATATTTATTTTTATTTAAAACGTACCTAAGGATCAACCCAAGCGAGGCGAGGGTATCACTAGTTAAGAATAAAGAAAGAAATAAATAACATTGTATTTCTCACAGCCACTGTATTTAACCGTGTTGCTTGTGAAAAATGAGGTAATTTTGACGCAAACCGACGCTATACGATATCTCATTCTGTGCTTGTTTAATACGATCTTAAACTAATATTAACTGTAACAAATATTAACTGAGACGCGATATTTTATATAATGTATTTCGAAAATTATATAAATATTACATAAAACTTAATTTCTATACATTTTAAAAAATACTTACCTAAGTAGTTGGAATAGTTTTTAAAATAAGTAACAGAAAAAGTTCTACTAACAATAACATGAATAAAACAAAGCAGGTACAAGCTAAGTTGTTCAAATTCAACTATAAACAAACCCACTCAGGTTGAGATTTAAATGCTTTAAATCAAGCCCGCTGTCAAGAGAGATTCTCTTGTTGAAATTCTTACATTTGTATGAAGCAATTATAATGAGTTATTTCAAATTAAATTTCTATCATATTTCACTGTCACTGATGTTCATATTTATATTATGTATGAATTTAAAGTTATATATGTGGTATATCACCTATGTGGTATGCATAACACATGCCTCGTAGCTTACCATGGAACTAGATGATGTTATGTATTAATGTTCCTTCTACTACCTAAGTATTAATTTATAAATCACCATAATTTTTACTTTTTGCTTACTTTATGCTTATTATTCACAACGAAAAACTTTTACAAAATATTTTATCTATCAATTATAATTTTAATATATTAAATCGGAGAAAAGGCTTTAATTGGGCCTCACCAGTTATTCATAATGAATTAAAGGAGTTCCAAACCATCAATAATTTAGTAGTCAATCGATCGTCTTTGTATTGCTCAGTTACCAACGTTATTTACTTTCAAAGAATGTTTCCATCTAAGCAAGTATAAATATATAACAATTAAATATCAACAGTAGGATCCGTATTTCTTTAATATGAATATCGCCTAAAATGAAGGTGAAACGGTTGTTACAACTATTAACCACACTTCAGTTAACATCGTTTACAAACACGTTTTGTAGATTACATTGTTTATTTCTTATGAATAATGTTTTCGTGTATTGAATAAATACGATGATGGTACCACAGGTTTTACTGTATTTTCGCCTTTTTTGTCTACGACTCCCAAATATCTGCTAAGTAGGTGGAAAGTAGCAGAAAGAAATAAAAATATAGAGTAAATTCCAAGAGCAATTTGCAATAAAGCGACGTCTTAAATGTACATAATATGGAATGCAAATTTCACCAGAGCGTAGTACTCTTGAAATACTAATAAACCGAGAGCTTACCTCATCATACGAGGATTCTATAAAATACTTTTACAAGCTTTACAACGTACTCGTACATAACTTTTAGGTACGTAAAAAATATTTAGTAATAGATAAAAAAAATATCGCGTTGTGGGTTTACCATAAATTACATTTTTTCAGGATTTTATAACTTTCTATTTTACATGTCTTTATATTCGTCATTTTTTTAATAAATTCGTTTAGTACGCCTGTAAAATAATTGTACGATAAAACAAAATGTTTACTTAATTTTATCCCGCTTTTTGTGCCAGTTGGTAACACTATTGTCACGTTGTCTTGCCTCCGATACATTAGACGTGACATGGGTTGAAAAATCTAACGGACGTCTTTTACTCTTACACGAGAAACCACTGAAGTACGGCTTTTAATCCACAATGGCCTTTATGGAGGAAAAGATAAGAAACAATGTATGTTACACTTTTTGAGCTTAGGGTTGGCAAAAAGCCATTACTTTAAGACATGTTGGATAATGAAATTGACGTTGTAAAAAGTAAATATTGAGTCAAAGCAAAAATAATTTATTTATGATTTATTATATAAACATGTTTATCTCGCGGTTCCGTCCGATTGTTTTAATTTAGAAGAGTAATTCCATACTTAGACCAATCCCAAAAATGCGTTCAGTTTTTCATATTGGTGTGCCGGGTGAGAGGCTAGGAAATGCACTGAAGTTAAATAATATAAAAAAAATGAGAAAAATTGCTTTTGTGTTCGGATTAAATTACTAAACCAAATTTGAAAATTCTGTCAAATTAAATTGTGATTAGTACCTTTAATTATATAAAAACTATAGAAGAACTAATAGCACACTCACATTTATTGCAGTAGTAAATAATATTACAAGCTTAAAACGAATTTCAGTCATGGTAACTCTACCTTCTCACATGAATGCAGATAGTTTTGGCGACCGATATCCTCTCAAAGAGCACACGAGCGTAACAAAGCCGTGATTTCTCAACAATCATGCAGATCAAAATAAAATGAATATTCTGGAATTTTATTAAAATATATTCGTAGTAAAGTGTAATATAAAAAAGTAAACTTATACATAATATGCATACATAAATAATAAATACAAGTGCCTAACCGAATAACCGAAAAAGTAACGCATCGGTTATTTTTTCGACTTCAACTATTTAGTATTAATTTTTAGTAATAAACAATTAGTTTATACCGCAATAAATTCTAAAGCACTAGGCGGTAACGTAGCATCTTATTGTTGAAAGAATTTTTGGATTTGGACCAGTAGTTTGAGATATTGCTCTTTACAAACTTATAAATTTTACATCTTCATAATATTAGTGTATATAATTATTATGATGTTTAAAGAGATGACGTTTTAATGTGATTAGGTAAATTTTTACCTGCTACAATTAAGTTACTTTTGAATTTAATTTTAATAATGAAAAGAAGCTATTTTTTAGTTATTTCACTGAATCCACAACCTTGAAACTTAAAATAGATAATGCCTAAATAATTCTCGGTCACTTCAGTTTCTAAGTACTCGTATATTATTAAGACTTTTAGTTAATTCATATGACACATACTCGTTGGAACCTCAAAATAATGTGTTTTGAGTTTGTTTCTACATGAATGGCGAAGAAAACTTTTACAATCTTTCTTTAAACACTTAAAAAATGTACCTATTCGTGTGTCTTTATAGCTTCATTTATGTTATCATACAGCTTTATTACCGCTGCTTAATTTAATATAAGCATATATTTCATACAATTTTCATAATTGAAGTACGCATTATAAATACTGTATACACGTGTTGGTATATTATAAGGTTTCTTTAATATTTATGGGTAGGTACCGTAGCTAAGAGTACAGTGAAATTATGATTAATGATATAAAATTTAGTTCATTTTATTCACATTTCGTCTTCTTATTATTTCTTTATGATAGACGAAAACTAACAGTATTTAGAAAAATGATGTTGCCGTAAGATTTGATAGATTATGATAATGTCTTCAAGTGTTCAATATTTAATCATGTAATTTAAAGCAAAGAATCTGGTTCAAATCCCGGGTCACGCACCTCTGATATTTTCATGTGCGAATACTAGGAAAAAACCTAGTAAGCCATCCGCGATTGACCACCATGGTAGACTATAGCCTTCGTATTGAAAGGGTGTTCATGCCCAGCAGTGGGACGTTAAAAATGGCTAAATACGATGCTTAAAAAACTTAATGAAGCAAATGACTTCTAACTAACAATAATAAATACTTGGGGTGAGGTGCTGTTTGCCGTAATACAGGTCTCCTAGTATGACAACTGTCAAGAGAAGCTTATCTCTTCGTCAACAGCCATGAGTTGAATTTGTAGTAATATAAATACTTGTAGGTACACATATTATGTTTATGTATATTATTATAAATACGTACATGTGTGTATGCAACATACGTTACCTTAATACCCATAACCAATAAAGTATCTTCGGGGAGAAACATAAATTAGATCAATTTAATATTAATAGATGGCATTTTATACAATGTTTACCTAATTGTTATAGTAGTATACATTATTATTATTAATATAAAGAATACTTTTTTATTGCATTTACTGAACTATTTTTTTTATTGTGTACTGTATACACAGTACAGGTACTTATACCTTTACTTGTTGATTAAACTAAGCTAACCAAGAACTGTAACACTGTCTTTACGAAATTCGCAAGATGATTCTAAGGTTAGATTGAAACATGCCCGAATAAGACAAGCTTAGTTATTGAACCGCAACAATTAAAGCAATTCAAGCCTGTAGATGTAGGTGCAAGGAGATTTAACCTTTAGCCCAAAGATATAACTGAGGATATAGAACAGCAAACTTGCAATTTCCTATCATCCGTTGCTTGGTTATAAATAATTGGTAGGAAATAGCCCAGATGTCACAGGACGGTAGACGTTTGAGATTGTTGGGAAATGTGGTTTTGCCGATTATACCAATAGTTGTGTATTAATCTGTGCAATACTAAAAGTATTGATGGATTTTAATTTTAAAGAAAGTAAAGGAAAGTGGATAAATTTTAATGATTTCCTTTTAAATTATACAGTGTTTACTCTTGCTCGTTTGATCTGACATCGTGTCTCATTTTATATCTTAAAGAAAAATACGAAAATTAGGTTGTTTGTATTAGTCTTACCGCGGAGGAGACAATACTTTGTTGTTATTAGTAGGACATTTTCTCCATTGAATTATGCGTATGCTTATAAAAATCAACCAAATAAATACATTTATTAATCTTGTTATTTTAACAATATTGGAGGGAAACAACCTATCTATAATTTTGTAGCACAACACTAGTAGTAGCTGTGAGTTAGTATGATGAAATATCTCAAGATTAAAACGTAAAACAATCTGTTAGTAATAAATTCTAGGTGATCATAATTTCAAAATGTTTCCTATAAATCCACTATCAAACTTTTGTAGAAAAATAAAATGGGTATCTTTTCAAAACGAAGGTGAAGTACTGGTGAAGTGTTTGCTTGTTAATAATCATTAAATCTGTTGGGGATTGCAAACTATAAACAGGGCTTGTGGTCGAATTTTTGACATTAATAAAATTAATAACGGCAAGTATTTATAAATATAATATACTTATTTTTAAATACTTAGATAGTTTTAAAATACTACTCGTCATTCAAGACAGATTAAATTTAAACTTTTAGCATCCACTAAAGGTGAAGGATATGAATTTTAAGAATGAAATTCTATCAATAACTTAGTACGCTTAGTAAGTACCTTCTCTCTAGTCTAGGTAGTGATAAATTCTGAATTATTACAACGTTCAGTGCACTGAAATGGAAAGTTCTGATGTTTCCATCTAATTTCTCTTCACTAAGTTGGATCTACGAATAGTATGAAAATTATTAATTTGAAGTGACCGTATTGTTAATATCTGTAGTTATTTTATATGTATTAAGAAATTAAAGCTGTTAAATTAAGATTTATGGTACTTTTAATTCCGGCATTTTTAATAATATTTTCGGAAATTTTCGCGGTTTTATTTAAATGGTTCCCGATGTTTCAATGTTTTGTTTTTATGTGGAAAATAAGGAAGATGAATATGTTTTACTGTTTCTTACTTGATTGTTAATGTCAAGTATTCACGTAAATCTAAGAAAGTCATATGTAATTGGTATGTTCTTAGTACAAAATTATTTATGTCAATTGAGGCAAAGCACTCAACGTTTAGAATGAGTTTATGAAACCTTCGCATAGACTCGGCGAGAACATACTCAAAGTTATGCTACGAGTATTACACAAGTATCACAAACTAAAGTTCCTGCCCTAATATGTTGAAAATCGGAACACGCTTGCACTTACTATATGTGTACAAAATAACTTTTCTAAGTATTCTTAAATAAAATTTTAATATACTGTTTTCTAACAACACAATAATACGGTAACAATTATGAATTAATAATCGTTTTTAATCTAGATTATTAGTCTAGAAAAAAACCCACAGTAAATAATATTTATCATTCAACCCATTGTTATGAAACTTAGAACGCTATTGTGCGTAGGCACCATTATTTATTACCTTAACCTACGATAGGTGGCATACAATTCGTACCAGTTAATTTGAGATTAATTAGTCCAAATACAACAGGTGCTACCCGTTAGTAATTTAGTTATATGTACATTCATAGAGTTTGTCTGTATGAATATAATATAGTTATTCTACTTTAATTTACACGCGCTAAACTATTTACATAATTTGTTTACTTTGTATTTCTCATTTGTTTGTAATCACTACATAGTATAAAATAAAGTCGCTTCCCGCTTTCTGTCTGTCACTATGTTTGCTTAAAACTACGCAAGAATCGTTAGATCTTTAAAACTACGCAACGGATTTCGATGCGCTTTTTTTTATTAGAGAGAGTGATTCAAGAGGAAAGTTTATATTATGTACTAGGGGCTCGCCCTCGCTTCGCTCAGGCTCGTCCCTAGGTACGTGTCGTATATATTTACTTCGCACCACCCGGTATATACTTGCTGGTTTAATTACCATTGCACGCACCATGGCATTTGGCAACGGTTATAACTGAACCGTCAAATCAAGCTTCTAGCTTTAAAAATGACGTAATTTCCATACAAACTTTCATCCCCTATTTCAGCCCTTTACAGCCCTTTTTCGTCTTAAAAAAGTTCTTAAGGCTCTAAGCTTTCTCCCCACCAATTTTCAGCCAAATCGGTACAGCCGCTGTTGAGATATAAATAGTGTAACTAACACGACTTTCTTTTATATATATATGACAGCGGAATCCGCGGCTTCGCTCGCGCTAAATCTAAGGACGAAGCGAGGGAGAGTCGCTAGTATTGTTATAAATTAAATAAGTTGATAATGAATAAATAGGTAACTAAAATACAATATTTTATAGAGACTAGATGATATGTAAAGATTATTCGTATAAGCCTAATGTTCTACGCATGTACCAAAACTCAAATATCTCGTGGGAAATCCGCCTGTGACAAGACATGACGAATACAGCTTTCCATTCTCATTTCACTCGCTTTTCCTTAGTCAAATATTTTGGTTCTTAAAACTAACTTGTTAAAACTAGCAACTGGTTATTATTAATTTCTTAGGTAGCTAAAAAAATAAAAATAAAAAAATCATCATAAAATCATTTTTATAAGAATTAATAATAAAAATATACCAGTACTAAAAATACACCATAGCCGTAGGTACACCTTAACGTCTAGTATAGATTGGTGGTTTTCAAAATATTATGTTCCACTACTGGCACACAAATATTCTATAAACTAAAGATTCAGGCTTCCGTATCGATAAAAATTACTTATTAAAAATTCAATAACTATTAAATTTCATTTGAAATATTTTCAACGAATTTTCAAAAAAATATTTAATGTAGATACGAATTCGTTGTCAGACATTTATTATATGTATATTTATATTTATTATATTATTACCTGTCTAAGTTCTGTGGCGAGGTCGATGACTAATTGACTCTGTTCTTTTTCAAACTCCAATGACACTTTAGCTTCCTGAGGTCCTAGATACGTATATAAAAAACATTATATCGCCTGGACTAAATAAATTAAAATGAAATACACAGGTAGAATGGAATGTGGCAAAATACGTAGGCTTTAACAACTATATCGTTTATACCTTCAAAAGACTGTACTACGAAAACTGCAACGATAGTCCAAATTATTAAAAATGTGGCAAGCCCTAACTGGCACAAGATGCATCTCACAATAACAGAGTATACGGGCTCTCCAGATAATTTCGGGGCTGGATATACTCTTATCCATGAGTCGGGAATCTAAAATGTCATAGCATCTATTAGTGAACCTTATACTGAATGTATGTCTATTAATTAACCATACCAACATACCTTATGCACTATGACACAATCATTCTCTTTGCTGACTTCTTGAATTACATTGGTATCTAGGTTTTTCACTTTGTCTATATAATTACTGTTTCCTAACATTGTATTATAATGCACTTTGAATTTTGAATTCGTATGTAAATTACTCCGGCTATTTGACTTTCGAAGGTTCTTAGCAAATTCTATTCGATTAAAGCGTTCAAAATCATCAACACTTATTTTATTTTCACATGCACCAGGTAAAATAACTGTATATTCTTTACCTATTTTACGTTTAACATTTGTCACATTAGCACCGGTTTGAGTAACCACAGTTTTGACATTGAAATCATCGCCATATAGTTTTACTGTCCTGTCATAGTAGGGAACAGGTTTTTCAACATTACTGCGATTACTTATTTTAGCTTTTTTATATAATGGTTCGACAAACCTGAAATTTGGATTAAATTTATTCTTATTCGTTTCCATAATATTACGCTTTCGTTCAAAATCTGTAAGAGACTGTTGTTTAAGCGTGCAGTATGATAGCGTGCTAAAACTTAAAACTATCGACTTCCGGAATAAACTCGAGTATATCGGATGCGGAACATCAAAGCGCCAAACTTTAAGGGAAATGGGGTTAAGACTACCAGAAATTGCAAAGCTGTGGTTTGGAAAGCCTTGCCAATTTTAAAAATGCTTTTTAAAATAAGTCATTTACTTAAAAGTTATAATGTAAAGTTATTTTAGGCGTTAAGATTCCCTTTTGATTTTTTTTTTGTAAGGTAATGAAATAAATATTATATTACAAAACATATAGAAAAATATAGAAAAAGGTCTCTATTACAGATCTCTGGAAAATACAATCATTAAAATTTTAATATCATAAGATAATATTAAAAAACAAGTCAACATCACTGTTTTATTAAGGCAGTGATGGCCGAGTGCTAACGCGCACGCTTGGATAACCGAGTGATGCGGGTTCAAATTCAAATTCAAATTTAGACGCTCGTACTAAGTGACACTTGTATTACGAGCGTCTTGCCTTCCATATTGAACAATATAACTTAACAAAAGCATAAATTTCATTTACATTATTAAGAAAACATGCATCAGTACTTATAAAAGATAAAATATAATAATATCTAATAAAAATAAACAACTTTTACTGAATATAACAATTAAAATTAAAATATGACAATGATGATATTATACCAAGATCCCAGAGCGTTCTGACATAACTTATTTTCACATGGATGAAACCTTCACGACTTAGTAGCGTCTAGTATACTTTTAAATACCTGCCTACTTGTGAAGCTTGCCCTGTGACACCTGGGCAGGTACCAGGTGAGAAAGGTAACTAAAAATATGAGTTATCTTACTTAAATTTGTATGGCTGATTTTTATATATATTTTGTAGAATATTATTCTAAACTAGAATTATAAAGTGTCAGACACTTTTCATGGACCAGAGCTTTTGTCAGACGCTTTAAAGCTCGACAAAAAATTAATGAACTTTACTTATTTTTTCATGTCTGACTTTTAAATATGTTATTCAAGTAACTATTACAAAGTTATATTTCATCAGTCAGACAAATTCGAGTGACCAAACATCCCCTAAACACAAAAATATATACACACCTGAAGTACCTACAGAATATAAATTAATAAAAATATTCGTAAAGTAAAGCACCTACTGATATGTGCATTGTGTAAATATAGCGGAAACAATAGTAGATTAGAGAATAGGAAGTTAGAATTTAGCTTAAAATGAACACCTATGTTACTATTACTATAAAACTATATTCCTACCAACATATTCCCTCAATGCTATTAAATAACTACATGTAAATTAAAAATAAAATTAAAAAATTAAAAAACCTGTGCAAATTCTTATATTTATTTGATACACACAAAGTTAATTTTTTTTGGTCAATAACCCCCGGCATCCTTAGAAGACCTTACCAAAATTTCATCAGATAGAATATATAGTTTAGAAATGCATAAAGAACAAACATACAATCTTTTATTTATTAGGGCGAGCGAAGCGAGACCAAACACTATCCCACAACCAGAGCGTTTTGTGGTACACTTTACTGCAAAACAGTCACGCCTATAGATTTATGCTTTAACATAGTAATCTAAGTTCACATCTAGATGTGTTATCTGTCAAAAGAATATATATATATCTGAAATGGCTGGACCGATTTTGATGATTTGCTAGTATTATAATAAAATTCTAATTTATTCGAATCTGTACATTAAATATTTAAATTAAAAATCTTATTATATTATTCTTTTATCCATTACATAAACAAGTAAATAAATAAATAAATAGTCATTATTATCGATACAGAAGCCAAATATATAGTTTTTAGAATTTTTGTCTGTTTGTCTGTCTGTGACGAGAAAATCACTGGACACGTTATGATGAAAGGGTCTAGCCGGATAAGCATAACGAATCTGCCCCCATATGGGAACCTTTATCGAACCTTATGTTTTAACATCTATTTGATTTATTAATACGATTGATGTACATATCGCGACCAGATTCCGTTTTGAACCTGAGGTATGGGAAAAAATAACCTTTCGCATGACTATTTTTCAAAGTAATATATCTCAAAAACTGATTACGTTAGAGAAGTGAGACTAATGCGAGGCTTTAGGTTACATTGCATACTATATCATATATTTTTTATGAATTTTTAGAACCATTTTTTTCTAAAAAAAATGAAAAAATAAACAAAAAATATTTTTTATTTTTGTGTTTTCTGAGACTTACAATCACAGAAATAATATATGTTTTGCTCCTTTATGTGCACTATTACTCATAAAAATTACGTACGAAAAAAGTTGGTGTAACACTTCGAAAAAAAAATTAAATGTGATGTACGCCCTATACAACACCGTTGTAGTATAAGGCCCACAACAATGCACAAGGCACCAACTTATTTTAGAACATAGGTAATCATTTTTAAAAGATAGAATAATTGTTCAGAAAGAGAAGAAAAGACAACCAGTATACATTTTTAGTATTAACACCACTTTTATTCCTTTACGTGTATAATCAAAATATAAGAAACAAAAAATATAAACAATCGTCATTGTTGTAATTAATTTCAACCCGAATACTTTTAAAAACAAATAATTTAGGCAGACCTTACCAGAACGCACAATTTTGGATAAAGTTCGTCCTTATGACAAATCTTCTACTAATATATAAATATCTTATAGTGTCACAGTGTTTGTTATCGAACTCCTCCTGTTTAGGAGAGAGAGAGCTTGGACGATTTTAATGAAATTGTCTGTGTATATTTGGTAGGTCTCAGGATAAGTCTTAGACTATTTTTTAATCCCCTAGGTGATATGGGTGGCCTTCTCCATATCTTTTTGATTTTTAGGGTTCTGTACCTAAAAAGGAAAAAAACGGAACCCTTCTTAATTTTTAGACCAAGTTTAATAATTATTAGAACGCGGGCGGAGCCACGGGAATTGCTACTAATAAATAATAATAGCTGCTATATGAGAACAGCAGCAGTTGTCATTGGGGCAATAACAGCAATAACAGATAATATTGTTGTAATTATTATTACCATCGGAGATATAGTGAATGTAAATACGATAGACTTTGCATAGTTGTACTTAGTGATAGTGATTTTACGAGTACATATGAATGGTGATTATATTGAAATTCCATTTCAATGTTAAGTAAAATCAAGGGATGTGATTACAACAATATTCTCCGTTATTGCTGTTATTGCCCCAATGACAACAGCTTAGTAGGACGCTGTTCTCATTACAAAAGTATTCGAGTTGAAATTAATTACACCAATGACGATTGTTTATATTTTTTGTTTCTTATATTTTGATTATACACGTAAAGGAATAAAAGTGGTGTTAATACTAAAAATGTATACTGGTTGTCTTTTCTTCTCTTTCTGAACAATTATTCTATCTTTTAAAAATGATTACCTATGTTCTAAAATAAGTTGGTGCCTTGTGCATTGTTGTGGGCCTTATACTACAACGGTGTTGTATAGGGCGTACATCACATTTAATTTTTTTTTCGAAGTGTTACACCAACTTTTTTCGTACGTAATTTTTATGAGTAATAGTGCACATAAAGGAGCAAAACATATATTATTTCTGTGATTGTAAGTCTCAGAAAACACAAAAATAAAAAATATTTTTTGTTTATTTTTTCATTTTTTTTAGAAAAAAATGGTTCTAAAAATTCATAAAAAATATATGATATAGTATGCAATGTAACCTAAAGCCTCGCATTAGTCTCACTTCTCTAACGTAATCAGTTTTTGAGATATATTACTTTGAAAAATAGTCATGCGAAAGGTTATTTTTTCCCATATCTCAGGTTCAAAACGGAATCTGGTCGCGATATGTACATCAATCGTATTAATAAATCAAATAGATGTTAAAACATAAGGTTCGATAAAGGTTCCCATTTGGGGGCAGATTCGTTATGCTTATCCGGCTAGACCCTTTGGTATAATCATAGTTAGTTATTCGGGTCAATATATAGGATTCTCGTTACTTCAGGTAAATATCACAGTTGTCAGAAATATATACTATGAGTTATAACGTATCCAGTCATATATTTAATTTCAATCTAAGAATTTGGTTTCCGGTGTATAGAATGCGTTTTTAGACCATTTTTTTACATAATAATTGTTGAGTACTGATATGATTTCTCAGAAATAACAAATCCTGCAGTACTGATACCCCCTATGACCATACTCAATTTCATAAAAATGTGTCTATTGGTTTTCTTGTGAAACAGTCACAGTCAAACTGTCATTTTTTTTTAAAGAAAAAAAGATTCAACTTGATAAATATATAGATATACATTTTGCAAGGGTTGAATCTTTTGTAAATCTTTTTTTTTATAAGGGATCTTATTGAAATAAGGATGCAAAAATCTTGAATTCAAATTAGTAAGTATTTTCAATACATTTCAATTTTTTACTCTGAGACCCATGCGCATAGTGCTCTCGCGCTCGCACTCCCGGCTGAATAATTTTGTGTTTAGGGGATGTTTTGTCACTCGAATTTGTCTGACTGATGAAATATAACTTTGTAATAGTTACTTGAATAACATATTTAAAAGTCAGACATGAAAAAATAAGTAAAGTTCATTAATTTCTTGTCGAGCTTTAAAGCGTCTGACAAAAGCTCTGGTCCATGAAAAGTGTCTGACACTTTATAATTCTAGTTTAGAATAATATTCTACAAAATATATATAAAAATCAGCCATACAAATTTAAGTAAGATAACTCATATTTTTAGTTACCTTTCTCACCTGGTACCTGCCCAGGTGTCACAGGGCAAGCTTCACAAGTAGGCAGGTATTTAAAAGTATACTAGACGCTACTAAGTCGTGAAGGTTTCATCCATGTGAAAATAAGTTATGTCAGAACGCTCTGGGATCTTAATCTATATGTATTAAATATAATTTATGAATTAGTGTGCGTATGTGTGTGAGAGTGTGTTCGCGTGTGTGTGTGTGTGTGTGTGTGTGTGTGTGTGTGTGTGTGTGAGAGAGAGAGAGAGAGGGAGTGAGGGAGTGTGTAGGTATTATAAACATTACAATTTATGTTAGGGATTTTAATAGGTCTTCCGTTTCATCATAGGTAAGGCTCTTAAGCCATGTAGTAAGAATATTTTTTGCTATAGGGCGGGACTTCGAACTAATATTTATTATTTTATTTATCTTATTATATAAATGAGAACCCATTATACTACTTTGTCTTCCAGCCAGAGCAGTTCTAAATTCTTTTACCTCACAAACATTCCTTGTAGTTCGCTTTTGCTGTTGTTGGGAGTTAGGGATAATAGTTGCATGACATCGTAAAGAAAGGCTTAGAATGTAGAGTTGTCTTACAGTTAAAACCGAGCATTCCTTGTACACAAGGGTAGTAGGGTAAGTTAAATTCTTATGAATAATACTTTTTAGAATGGCTCTTTGTGCCCTTTCTAAGGGAAGCAGATGTGATCCATGCGAGCCACCCCATGTACAGATGGCGTAGGACAGTAATGATTGGATCAGACCGAAGTACGTGGTCATCAACGTTTCTTTATCTGCAATAGATACAATTTTCTTAAAGACATACATCATTTTTCTCACTCTTTGCACCAGAATATGAATATGTTTTTTCCAGGTAATTTCCGGACATAAGCAGCCAGATTCATGGTTCAGTCCATTGTGAACTGATGAAAATTGTGTTAGATGAATCTGATGTAGTGGTTGGTCACTTTTACAGGCAGAGAAGGTGATAAAGTTAGTTTTAAGTAAGTTTAATGTTAGCAGATTTTTCGTGAGCCATTCATTTACAGTGCTGATCGCGAGTTCAGCATGGATGCGCACACTTTCCCAGTCCTTCCCAGAAGTAAGCAAAACTGTATCGTCTGCGTATGTTACAATTTTGGTGTTCGGTATAGACAAATTACAGAGAGTATTTATGTAAATAAGGAAAAGAGTAGGCCCGAGTACGCTTCCCTGCGGGACACCGTAGCTTATCCACTCGTCATCACTGAGATATGAACCAATTTTCACTCTCTGTGTTCGATTTGATAGATAGTCTTTGAATAGACGCAAGGCGTTGCCTCTAACGCCAACACTCTCCAACCTTCTTAAGAGAATTGGAATAGAAACTGTATCGAAAGCTTTTTTGAGATCTAAGAAGATTGCGATAGTTTTCTTTTAAGCTTCAATATTGTCAACTATACCATTCACTAAGGTGATAATAGCGTCTTCTGTGGAAAAACCTTTTCTAAATCCAAACTGTTTATCAGAGATAATCTTATACTTTTCTAGATAATTTTTTAGGCGTATGTTAATTAGCTTTTCAAATATTTTTGATAAAATGGTTAGTACAGAAATAGGTCTATAATTAGTTACTTTGTCCCTTTCACCATTTTTAAACACTGGATGAATTATGGCTTTTTTAAATGCGTGTGGAAAGTGTGGAAAGATACCCTGAGTGAAGGATATGTTAAAAATATGTTTTAGACATGGAATAGTTAAGTACCTGATAGACTTAATTACACTAACTGGGATACCGTCCCAACCAGTAGCGCAATTATTTTTAAGTTCTGATATAACGGCGTCTAGTTCCTGCTCGTCAGTATCAAACAAAACCATAGAGTTACAAGATTGGACAGTGATGGCGTTATGAGGCAGAAATGAGTTTGATTTTATACTGTTCAAATGTACGAATCTAACATGCTCGCCACTTTTCTTACGGTGAAGGAAAACATCGGGAGGAAACCTGCATGTCTGAAGAACTGAGCAAGTTTTCAAAAGACTTGTGAATTCCGTCAACCCGCACTTGGCCAGCGCGGTGGACTATATCTTGATCCCCCTCGTATTGAAGGGAGGCCCGTGCCCAGTAGTAGTAGTAGGACGTTAAAATGGCTGATTACAAATTCTTGTTTTTATTTTAATAAAAACTTATTGTTTCTTCCAACGATATTATATACCAAGGACCTAAGTATTATTTCTAAGGTATAATAACATTTAATGACGTCTGGGAAAAAGAACACCTGTAAATGTTTGTTGTACTTAAGTTTTCACTCCAGCGAAATAAAACTTCCAATTTACTTTTCATGTCAATGTCGAGCGATGAAATAAACGTAAGTTCTGTGTCGCTTTTCAATGAGTTCGACTGAGTTGTGACGCTGGATATTTTGCGGCTAACAACAAACCTTGAGATGATGTTAGTATAGACCTGCCAAAAAAATACTGTGATTTTTTCCGTATTACTTGTTTTTATGTTTTCACGAGCGACTCACCCTCACTTCGCTCGGGTTCGTCCCTAGGTACTTAGTTTAATTTCACTTAGTTTTATTTCAGGTTAGGGTCAAATTTGTTTTTTGTTTTTTGGTGAATTATAGGCAAGTTGCTGTGTTTAACATTTAATTCTCAAAATCAACCCTGATTTATGACAGATATTAAGCAAAGTCTGCATATTTTTTACACTTCTATAATATTAATTAAATCAAATATTAATTATTGGAATATTAATACTACATTATTTTGTTATTAAGGTAGACTCCATGAGTATTCATGTGATTTTGATTTTTTATTTTCTATATATTATATTATATACAAAAGGCTTATCTTAAAGCAAATGCTTATTGGTTTTAAATAAAGTCGTCTTTTATCCATTCGTTTGCAGAATTTAAACGTTAACAATAATTAAACAGTGACGGAGCAATGGGCTAATCAAAACTATAAATAACAACTGAGTAAATACTTCTAACTTATCCCGTCCCACACATCAAGTTGGGATATAATGGGGAAGTACTCGAATTAAGCTTCACATTTCTCGTTCCTGTGTGGATTGGTCGTGTCGATAAAATATAATTATTATTAATTGCCATCAGCTTGATGCCATTTTTGACGTAGCCTATTTAGTTTTGAGAAATCGTGTGATACATTTTTTTCTATCAAATATTATTTCAGTCATATCCATATTAGGGTAATGCAGACACATGAAAAGAAACAAAGTTTAAATTGAGTTCGTGTGGTCTGTCACTCAGAAGCGGCTTCCCTCAATTACAATTTTCCACTATAGTGAAAAGCCATTTAAGAATCTCAGATAAATTAACAAATCTTATGAAGTGTACTAATTGACCTCCGCCGTCTCTTTGTACTATTGTTTTTTTGAATAAGCAGCCTTTGTTAGAGACAATTAGAGCTTAATTATGAGATTAAAATCAGCATCCCCTTTTTTTCAGAAGTCACTTCGACCCGAAACCATAAAATCGATAAGTAGATTTTTGAAATTTTAAATAACCCATAAAGAAAAGTGTTTCTCAAGATCTTTTTATTACTAATATTTTTTAAGAAAAACTAATTACCACAGAATAAAATCTATGGTGGATTTTGTTGATATCATTTGGAGGATTTCTAAAAAATTTTACTGTATTTTGGTAAATTTAATATTTTAAAATACCCGGCTTTAGATTTAATTAACTTCGGTAAAGGCAATTCTGAGAAGCTTAATTAAAATAAGGCGATGATTAGATTACGCTCGCCAAAAATGTATTTTTAGGCCCTAGTTACGTTGTGTAGGCAGTTATGACTTTAATTTCGAAATAATATTGACTATCAGTTCGGTCGGACTCTATCAATTTTTTTATTGTGTTGATATGTTTCTTTATATTTAGAATATTTAGAAATAATAATTAGATGTTAATCATATGATTGTAACGATTAAATCGGTAATTCTAATATTTTATAAAAAAATATAATCATAATAAGTTAATTTAGAAGTGACAAATTATGCGCATTGAAGTTAAACATATTTGTTTAAAACTTGTTCAATATTAATTGTCATTTCGGGATTTTTATTCGAGTAAACCTTCAAATGTACCCTAAAACATCAACTGTAACTGACAGCGACGGATAATGTTGGAAATATTGATTTCTTTTACCGGTTTTGCGCATACAAACGCGCAACTGCGCGCGCAGTTGTCAAAATGATGTTTCTGAAAGAAAATAATATTTATGTTTAATTTTGGGAAAAGATTAAATAATCTAACGAAAGTGGATATTAATTAGACATTTGATTGTAAATATGACCGTGGGATATATTTAAAGTGATCACGAAGTGACTTTTAAAAATGTTTGGTTATGTGCAATGTAGGTTATTGTGCTTCGTGTTCGTACGTTTGACATGTTTTGATCTGTGAAGGTAAATTATTATCTTAATTAAAAAATATTATCTAAAGGTAAATAAAAGAGAAATAAATGAGAAATTCTTTATCAAAGAATCGAGAACAGTGGTCTCAATTAGTTAAAAATGTACACAAGAGAAGGTTTCCGAAATTCCTATTATACTAAAAAAGGATGTTAAACTGAATGTTTGTATAATATAAGACAATGAACGATAAAAATGTTCAGATGCCTACGTATATGTGGGGCGTACTCATATCGGCTGACCAGAAAGCATTCAACAATATTTCTCATTGCTTCATTCATACTGACCTTGACATTAATACTTCAACTTTATGCCTACAAACATCAAGATATTCCTCACTTTGCAACAAGGGTAGGTGACTTTGAGTATAGACCAGGAACATTTTTGAGAGGCTATCAACCCAATCCAAATACAAGTTATTGTCAGTTTAACTATGGCTTACCAAAAACAATAAAATGGGAGAACATACAAGTGCTCCCTCCTCCAGAAGGAGGAAGCAGCAGCATTTACAGGGTAATTTACGACGCCGTTCAAGGGACGGCCTATGCAAATCATTCCAAATATAATGCAGTGACGTACGCCACTCAAGCTACGCCAGAATTCATCTATCATATAGTCGAAATTGCAAGATATTGGGATGGTCCAATAAGTTTGGCAGTGTTCGTACCAAGTTATGACATGGATTTATCAATGCAAATTATCAATCAGTTATGTCGATGTTATTCTGGTATGGCAAAGGTTTCTCTGCATCTATTTTTCCCAAAACGGCACCCACCTAAAATAAGAATTCCTAGTTTATTACCAGTCACTACAGAAATACCCACAACTACAGCAAACATTTCAAATGAACAACTTTTGATGCAGAAAATAGAAAGATACAGAAGTTTAACAAATCAAACGAGAGCAGAATATGTACACTGGGTTAGAAAGAGAAAGATAGAGAGAATGATGGCCAAAATTCCTCAATTAGAATTAGAAGCACCAAAATTAATCTTTTCTGATTGTTCTGGATTAGACGTTCTAGACGTACCCACTTTTAGGCAAGATAAGAAAATGGTGTACCCAATAAATGTGGGTAGAAATGTGGCAAGAAATGCTTCGAGAACTAATTATTTTATTGTGTCAGATATAGAATTAGTGCCAAGTGACGGATTAGCTCATAAATTTTTAGCAATGATAAGGAAACTAATGGGCGACAAGAAACGAGACGAAGGCAGTATATTTTCTAAAACCGTTTTTGTGGTCCCATTATTTGAAGTAGAAAAAGGAGTCGACTTACCACGAGATAAGGATATGTAAGTTTGTACAACTATATACATTATATAAATTTCAATTTTACCTAAGTACTCGTACAAAATAATATGTTCTATACCTAAAATGTACCAGCGAATAGTTTTTACTTATTGGAAATCGCTCTTCAAAACGATTTTTTTTCGATTTTATATTCATTTAAAAGATGTATTTTATCCAATATTTTATCCTTTTTAAACTAGTACACCTGAGAGTACATAAATTCTAATACCAAGCATTTATACGTACTCTTTCAATGTAACAATGAAACAATGTAACTGTTACTGTAGTGATAAGAACATTGTTGCCTTTTGTTACATTTTAGTACTCGTATCTTTCGTAAGGAAAATAAGTAAATATTATTTATATCTTCTTTTAGAAGATATAAATAGAATAAACCATTTCTATTGACAATGTGACAACATTGATATTTTATCAACTTTGACAAAAACTTTGTATATTATAATAAAAAAATAGGTATACCTACTATTTTTCTGTTTAAACATTTTAGTAATTCTTTATTAAGGGCATGACGATATTATTTTGAATATTGTTACGTCTAATAAGTACATAATTTTTTTGTATAATATACTCGTAATATTAACACTATATAAAATTCTAATTAGGTTAGTACGTTTGGTAAACGATAATCGCGCTAAGTACTTCCATCAAAAAGTGTGTGCGCATTGTCAGCGATTTCCCGGCTTGCAATCCTGGCTATTACGACCAGCGCCGAAAGGAATTGAGGTATGTGTACACTAAATGTGAAATAATATTTTATTAAAGCTGTATTTGTGTTTGTGTCGTGCTTTGGTTAATTTCATTCAGATAGAGCTTATCATACATTGACTCTATAATTATTATTTGTTATTTATGTCTTAGTCGTCGTCGAGTCTTTAGCTCAATCGACTCGGTCTTTAATAAAACTTTTTTTTTATTTTTGAAGACAGAAATTGGTACCTACAATCAGCCTTTTACTATTTTATACTAGCGTTATCAAGTCAAATTGAATTATTATGAATAATAAAATCGGTTAAGCCGTTTAAATACGTATTTAAGATTTTTTTGGTCTCTAGCTATTAGTTTTCGATGGATGATAAATGAAAATGCTTAGTGGAACGTTAAAACTTGTGACAGAGAATTTCTAAGTCTGGCAATGTAAATGAATGATCCTGACCTGAAATGGATCCTCTACGAAATCCAATTGGGACGCCTAACTCAGAGCTGCGGCTATCAAGTTAGACTGATAGGGTTACCCCACTTAAAGCTAAAGTTGTATTACTATTGTTATATCGTCTAAACTTTTAAGTACTTTTCGAATCTCATACATTAAAGTTAAGTTTATTTGATCATTATTTTAATTTTTAATTCAGATAATTATTTCATTGCAATATCCTAAATGATGAATAAAAAGAAATGGGTATTTGTTTCTAGATAATGTTTATTTTAATTATAACTTTTTTCATAAAGAAGGGTAAATAGTCTTTTAATAAGTTCAGCTCCTTACTTTCTTTACTGTCATATTTCTAAACATGTAGGTAAGTTTGATTTACTTGCTTTTTTTTTTTTTTTTTTTTATGGGACAAAGGGGGCAAACGGGCAGGAGGCTCACCTGATGGTAAGAGATCACCTCCGCCCATGGACATCTGCAACACCACAGGGCTTGCAGATGCGTTGCCGGCCTTTCAGGAAAGGGAGGGAGGGAGGAGGGAGAAGGACGGGAGTAGGGATGGGGAGTGGGCCTCCCGGACTCTCACTTACCGAACGAAACGCGACAGCATAGCTGCCACTTCACGCCGGTCTTCTGTGAGAGAGTGGTACTATACGGGGCGTGCCGGCCCATTCGGCCGCTACCCGAAGGTAACAAGCATGGCACTACCACTTGATAAAATATAGAACACTCCTCCATTGCTCCAACACTTTAACAGTAAATGAGTTATTATAACTTAGTTAGTTTCGTTTCTGTCAGTATTACAAATTAGTTACGATAAAGTCAACGCTGTAAAGCGTTCTTGATGAATCACAATTTACGACTTACGCTCTTATTTGAAAAGTTTGATTAAACAAAATACCAAGTGTCTAGCTACGAGTACCTTTAGTAAAGTAAAAATAACATTTCAAATATATATATATATATATATATATATATATATATATATATATATATAGTAACCTTGATGATATTAAATACTGTTTGAAAACATGTCATGTCTTTTAAGCCTCCTCTACACGTCTACAGATGCGTCCGTGGACGCTGACAGATGCATCCGCAGATGGATCGCCTCGAGCCGTCCACACATCTGTAGGTCGATCAGTTTATGTTCATTCTCGACAGACGCAACGTTTAGGTTTACCTTGATAAAGCTCGAGAAACTTAAAAGTTTCCTCAGTGCTCATATTGTAAGCCATTTCACAAATGCTGCGCAAAGGCAATTAAATCGCAAGCACGCGTGCACTCTAACGCAACTCCGATCAAACTGATGCGTCAGACGTATGGGCAGGCGCCCGACATTCGCGCGAAAACCGTTTGATCGGTGCAACAAAACCGACAACAATCAGATTCAAGTCGGACGCATCTGCGGACGTTAAATACCTACAACAGACGCGCAAATTACCTCCTATACGTTGGCGGATGCATTTGCAGACGTGTAGATGAGGCATTAGACAATGAACTGCCTTTTTTTCGTAATGGTTTAGAATTGCGTTAACGGTGTCGCGTTTTGTGAGGAAGACACGAAAACTTTTTTTACATTATTAATCATTATGTCATTTCTGTATCGAGTAATAATCGTTTTAGTACTGACGTTGCTCCTATAAACCGATCATTCCTTCATTCATAGTTTTATTTTCACTTTACATTGTTAAATTTCTAATTACCACTCAAACCCATTCATTTTCCTAACGATACGTGACAATGGCAGAAAGAATTGCGTCTGTACTGTACTGTCTGTACTGTGTTTGATTACATACAATCTAATACAAAGAAAATGAAAAACTCATTACCTGATGTATACTTAGAATTACTAATTACATTTTTGTTTCAACCTTCTTATCAATTCTAGATTTTACTAAGGCGTTTCGTTTCCTAAATTAGTTTTGACTAGTTAAAACGCGTTTTAATTGAGAACGGGTTTTAACTGTAACATATATACTCATACGCTTTGTAGAGAATAGGTCAGCCTAGCCCATTCTCGTAAAAAGTAGGCGTATTATAGATAATAAACGCGTATTATTATATAATTAAGTACACACAAGTGCAAGTACAAAGAAGAATAAATAGTAATTTATTTGTAAACGTATCTATACCTTATAAGTACAATTGCTTAATCTTAAATATTTTGAAACAATATGGTTTGCTACAAAGCTAAGACGCAAGTGAATGCTACCTATCTTGCACGGAAACAGGAATAGACTTAAAATGTAAACTTCAATATATTGTATGCACGAAGCGGGGAATATGATACTGTATAGGGACGAAGGTGTTATATTTATTTATAAAGTATCGTATAGTCCTTCCTTTCTTAATATATTTTATCTTGAGCTGTAAACATTTGGTTGATTTATGAGACTTCAATCGATCATTCTAAGTAACAGTAATATGTTTAAAAATAACATGGCTACCAAAAAGGGTTTTTGTGTTAGAAGAAAATTTGAATACCTTCAAATTTATTTGTAAAAAAATACGTATAAGAAACGTTGGATTCTTAATGGAATATTTGGTATTTTTTCTCATTATTTTCAAAGAATATGGGTTTATATTCTTATGTAAGACGTAGATTTTTTATTTAATTTACCTATCATTAGCATCATTTTCGTGTAAATACCATAGATAGTTCTTTGAGAAAATAATTAGAACAGCTAAACGGATCACAAAAGGGTTGATTTTTGTATATAATATTATTAATTTTTATTTTTTAATTAAGGTCTGACCTGTTATATTATCAACATCACACAAGTAATGAATTCATTGATATTTATGAATCATTAAAATTTATTTTATAATGTAATTTCTTAATACATATTTTATTGCAGCCTATGTTGATCGCTCGAAGGGAATATCCGTATCACAGATGGGAACCTTTGTACTTTGGTACCCATAATGAACCTTGGTACAGTGAAACGTTGTCCTGGGAAGGTCGTCAGGATAAAATGACACAGGTAAGAAATTTTGCATTTTTTAAGAATAAAAATATTTTCATATGTTGATAGCAATATGACGACACGTTTGGCTCAGTTTGTAGTGATCCTACTTGCTGCGCCAGCGGTCGTGGGTTCGAGTCCCGCTGGGGACATCATTTGTTGAACACAAATGTGTGTACTCCAGTCATGGATGTATAAATTGATAATATGTATGTATTTAAAATTATATATGTGTAGTATATCAACTATCTGGTATCCGTGACGCAAGCTTCGTAGCTTACCACGGAACTAGATGGTGCTGTGTGTAATAATAAAAAAAATATTTTCTACGGTAAAAGAGATACAATTTAACCCAAATAACTATAGAACAATTTTTCTAAGTCGGTCAAAATAAGATATTTTGCACTAAATAATAATTATTATTTATCTTTAAATCAGAATGTCGCAAGTAAAATTCGCAATAAAATTTAACACAACCACTTGATCTAGTTTATGTTCTTCGCTTAATACTATGCAAATGAAGAGAATATATTGCTTCGCAAGTAAACACTTGAAGTAAAAGCTAGTCACTGGTACAACTTACTTACCTATATCTATTTGTGTATACCTATACAGGTCTAATTACTCTTTAATACGTTTTTTTATGTTGTGTGTGCGTGTGTGCGTGTCTTTGTGTGCATTTGCATTGTGCGATTGCTGGTCGTTATATTGGTTTTTTTTTATGAGCCTCAAATATAAGTGTAAGAGCATAAAACTTGGTAGCACGAGTTAGACTCATAACTGCCGGATTTCCTTTACAATTGTATTTTTGAAAATCCTTTCAGACTACTAGTGCGTCGAAATTTTAGGCGAGGACATCTATTGACCAATATTTAAATCACATCACATGTTCTTGACTTATACATTAGATAGTAATATATTATTGAACAAGGTTTAATGCTGATTATAGTAATAAGTATCTAATGTAAGTAATACAAAATATGAAACGTGACAGCATGAAATTTCGTAGAACAGCGAAACTTGCTATGTATAAAGTAACTTTGTTTCGTATAACATAACATTATAATTAGAATATCATTATTATTAAAATACCAATCTAAGTTTGAAGCATAGTGTACTGTGCATGTTACGTACCCTTATTAAAAGTTATTATAATAATGTATTAAATATTCGCATACTTGAATTTGAGAAGTTATATAGTCTTCTATACATCTATACGTATATAATAATAAAATTCTAACTAAGTCGAATCTGTACTTACATTGAATATTTTCTGGAAATTCTTATTAGCCCAGTCATTTTAGACATTTTAAACCCCAATCTGCGGAAAAATTCCTAGTGAGCTGAATTTTTGTATACATATTTATTACGGCGTTGCAATGAAGATGTGAAAAATCGACATTCATATCGTGCCGGCTAAAAAAGTTATCAAGGTCAAAAGGTTACGAAAATCAGTTTTAACGCCGTAATAAAGGTGTATGCAAAAATTCAGCTCGCAAAGCTTGCATCGACAAGTAGTCAAGTAGCCATGTAAATTATTGGTAATTTTAAGTTAATAAAAAAAAATTAAGTTAATTTAATTTAATTTCTCTGCATTCCCTGGCTGCCACCAAACGTAATTTCCATAAAATCTACTATATAAAAATAAGTCGGGTTTTCCTTCCTGACGCTATAACTCCAGAACGCACGAACCGATTTCCACGGTTTTGCATTCGTTGGAAAGGTCTCGGGCTCCGTGAGGTTTATAGCAAAGAAAATTCAGATAAAATTTCAACAGAAAAGCGTGAAAATCTTTTAAACTATACTAAAGAGGTTACACCTGGGGACGAACCCGAGCGAAGCGAGGGTGAGTCGCTAGTAGTTATATGAATAATACATTATTTATTTATGTTTAAGAAAGTCTTATTATACTAGTAAAGCGAGCATATCTCAATTCCCGCTTACATATACTCGTATCAAGGCGATTGAATATGTATTTCCAATCGGAAGCCTCCAAAGGCCGCTTTATCGCCATATATATACTATACGCTAGAAGTGGCAATTATCCAGACTGTTGCCTAATGAATGACCAATTAACCATGGCTGGAGACAAATAGTGGTAGGGGAGCCCACGATGCTAAATGGGGATTTACTCGAGCGTCGTAGAGACCTATTGGGATGCAAAGCTTAGATGATAAGAAGAAAAAAATGTTATATGATATATACCTTTACATCGGTGGGGGAAGCGGCTATAGATTTTTAAATATGTAAAAAAAAACTGTTGCATGGACATCCTCGAGCGCGTCAGATATTGATAGTATCAATGCCCTACGTATTTTTAATAATGTACGTATGTTAATCTGATCGTTTGCATGATGCGGATATCTGTATTTAAGGGTTGAAAATGAAAAAAAAAAAATTTTTATCGAGCGCGTCAGATTTTCTAAGGGAGTGTTAAGTGCACCAAAAAAAAGCTCTCATTCACTAATCTGACGATTTCGATGGGACGCAAACTCGCGGCCATTTTCATAATGTGCAAAAAAAAATCGCCATTTTGAAATACTCAAGCGCGTCAGATTAAGATATATATGGTTCATCTTTATATTCTAAACGTACTGTCTCATAATCTGACGATTATCTAGAGGGATTCGCCTGATCTGACAAAAAAATTAGAAAAACGGTTCTCCTTAAAGGCCATACCTGCAACTTCCCGCTAATTCCATTCCTGGGCGCTTAAAATTGTACTTATGACATTTTTGAGCTCAAAATATAATTTATGTGATATTATGAGCTCGCTGAGTTCAAAGAAATAATATTTCTATGCATTTGAGCTCTCCCAGCTCGAAAGTCTGATAGAAGTGAAACACGTTGTAAACAGTATGCCACGAACGAGTCTTTATGTCAAAGTCAAAGTCAAAGTCAAAATATAATTTATTCAAATAGACTTTTACAAGCACTTTTGAATCGTCACTTTTACATTATTATACGAATTTAAATCAAGTGTCAGTCTGTAAGTCTGGGACTTGGGAGTAAACTTCCACCGACTCGGAATGCTGTTCTGCCGAGAAGAGCCGGCGAGAAACTCAGCAGTTGCTCTTTTCAAAAAAATATTTGATTACAATATTTATCTATTTATCCTACGTGAGACACAACAAGACATTAATCCCACACATTTACATCTTCTAAGTATTCCGTGATGGTATAATAAGCTTTATTCAATAATATATTTTTAATTTTAGATTTAAATTGTTTTAAAGGCAAGCTCAATATGGACTGTGGAATTTTATTATACATGCGTACACCTTGCCCTATAAACGATCTATTTACTTTTTGAAGGCGAATACTGGGTGTTATAAGTTTATCCTTATTTCTAGTATTTATAAATTGAAATTTTGCCTTTTTACATTAGGTAATAAAAACTGCATATATTTTGTCTTCTTGGCATTTAAAGCCAGATTATTAATGTTAAACCAATGAAGTATATGCGATAATGCACTATTCACTTCGTCGTAATTATTTGACTTTCTATGATCAGCTGTGATGGCGTCATGGCGGCAGAAACCAGAGTGGGGACAGAGTGAGAGAGTAATAGATAGAGAAAGAGTGAGAGAGGAATAGAAACGCGAAGAAGGAAATGTAGGCATCACGCAGCTGCACGCATTTAACTTTATCGACGAATTTTTGTTATTTCGGCTTGCGGAAATCGTCAGATTATATATTTTTCATTATTCTTGAATTATTTCCTTCAAAATAAAAAAAAATTTAGCTACGCTTGAGAATGTCGAGATGACGTTTTTTTTACAACTTTGTTGCCCTCCCCTTTTTTTACGTCACTCTCAAATTGTCAGATTAGTGGAATATACACTTTTTAGGATGTAATTAACTCACCCTACCTTAATCTGACGCGCTCGAGAATTTCTGATGGTAAATTTTTTTTTACTAATCTGATCCTGTATCCTTCACGGGCGGCCTTATATATGGGCCTCATGTTTAGTGGAGGTACTTAACCGGGTACAAGGTATCCCCCTGTATATTAATCTGCCGCGCTTTAGTAAATCCCGAAATCCCCGTTTGGGCTCCCCTACTATAGATACATATGCACTACACATTGGATAGTATGGATAAAAACTGTCAGTTGAAACTACTTAGATGAATTTGCTGTAGGTAATAATTGATGACCCACTTTTATAACATGAAAATAATGAATTTACGAGATTAGCTATGTTACCAAGAAATTTTCTAGTTTAAAAATGTCATAAGAATCATAAATTAGGTTTGCGCTTCTGTAATATCTTGAAAGATTTATTACACTGTTGACCGACATCTCATTTCCTGGATGCTGGAAATGTTTCTACGATATAAACTGGTCATCGTTGATGACGGCTTCCTTTGTAGTTCTCAGTGAATTGTCTACATTGAAGTGGGATGAAATGGGCTAAAGAAGAGTGCCTAAAGATATTTAAACAGTATGTATATTTAGAATTGCAAAAAGTTCAATAACCTAGCATAATAGTTGTCTTAATATACAACCAAGGATCGCAAGTTCGTACCTTTGATCTCGCACCCGTTATATTTTATTGTGAGATTCTTTTTCAACTTAACTAACTCTTGCTTTGCAGTGATTTCTGAAGACATGTGAATCTGCTAATCTTCACTTGGTCTTTGTCGTGAATCATGACTCAAAACCTGACAGACAAAACCAAATTAGATATTTACTTATTATTGATTGCCAAATGTATACGAATAACTATATTACTACACGCACTTATATTTTCTATATGCGTCTGCATTAGGTCACAGCGTGTAATAAACCCAGTTCTTTATTTTATTAAATATTCAGTTTTTGATTTGTTTAATCACTTTAAAGTTTATTATAAATTACTCGAAGTTTTTTTCCGTGCACTACCTAAATTAAGTTTTACGGATTTATTGTGATTTTCGGTTTCCGAACATCAAAATAAAACTGCAAAACAACCGAAAACATTGTTACATTTAAAATGTTAAATATTCGGGTAAATTTAAAAAGTAAAATGAAACACCGTAATGTTCTACATAAAAGGAATACGAATAGCATAAATTCATCCTACTTACTGGTGTTTATTTCAGATACAGTTTGCATTAGAACGGAATTATATAATAATATTGTTGGTCCTATTATTTCACTATAATGGAAGATATTAGAGTAAATTTGTACGATTTTGTGTTTTATCCACCCAGATTTTACTTTATTCCTGTAAAATATGGTAAATAATAAGCTATTCTTCCATAGATGCTAGAAATGTGCCTTCAAGAGTACCGCATGGTGGTGCTAGTTGTCAAGGGGGCCTGCCAACATGCTTTTCGAAATTTTTTTACTTACTTTCTCTCAGGTGTTCAGGTTTCTGTTAATCGTAAGTCGTAATCATGTTGGAAATGATTCGTACATTAAAATATCTCAGGTGTATAATATCATACAAGTGAGCCTCTTTTTTATTTATATCCATATTACGGAACCCAAACCGCCGCATCAGTGGTGCCCTTCAAACCTCGCGTGGCGACTGCGAGACGAGGCCAAGCGCAGGTGCAAGCGCAGCAAACACCTAAATTTAACTATGCCAATACTGTAAATTCTTACAACAAATGCAGTATAAAAGTGTATTAAGACTTACTCTCTTCTTTATTAATGCAAAGCTTAGATGATAAGAAGAAAAAAATGTTATATGATATATACCTTTACATCGGTGGGGGAAGCGGCTATAGATTTTTAAATATGTAAAAAAAAAACTGTTGCATGGACATCCTCGAGCGCGTCAGATATTGATAGTATCAATGCCCTACGTATTTTTAATAATGTACGTATGTTAATCTGATCGTTGCATGATGCGGATATCTGTATTTAAGGGTTGAAAATGAAAAAAAAAAAATTTTTATCGAGCGCGTCTGATTTTCTAAGGGAGTGTTAAGTGCACCAAAAAAAAGCTCTCATTCACTAATCTGACGATTTCGATGGGACGCAAACTCGCGGCCATTTTCATAATGTGCAAAAAAAAATCGCCATTTTGAAATACTCAAGCGCGTCAGATTAAGATATATATGGTTCATCTTTATATTCTAAACGTACTGTCTCATAATCTGACGATTATCTAGAGGGATTCGCCTGATCTGACAAAAAAATTAGAAAAACGGTTCTCCTTAAAGGCCATACCTGCAACTTCCCGCTAATTCCATTCCTGGGCGCTTAAAATTGTACTTATGACATTTTTGAGCTCAAAATATAATTTATGTGATATTATGAGCTCGCTGAGTTCAAAGAAATAATATTTCTATGCATTTGAGCTCTCCCAGCTCGAAAGTCTGATAGAAGTGAAACACGTTGTAAACAGTATGCCACGAACGAGTCTTTATGTCAAAGTCAAAGTCAAAGTCAAAATATAATTTATTCAAATAGACTTTTACAAGCACTTTTGAATCGTCACTTTTACATTATTATACGAATTTAAATCAAGTGTCAGTCTGTAAGTCTGGGACTTGGGAGTAAACTTCCACCGACTCGGAATGCTGTTCTGCCGAGAAGAGCCGGCGAGAAACTCAGCAGTTGCTCTTTTCAAAAAAATATTTGATTACAATATTTATCTATTTATCCTACGTGAGACACAACAAGACATTAATCCCACACATTTACATCTTCTAAGTATTCCGTGATGGTGTAATAAGCTTTATTCAATAATATATTTTTAATTTTAGATTTAAATTGTTTTAAAGGCAAGCTCAATATGGACTGTGGAATTTTATTATACATGCGTACACCTTGCCCTATAAACGATCTATTTACTTTTTGAAGGCGAATACTGGGTGTTATAAGTTTATCCTTATTTCTAGTATTTATAAATTGAAATTTTGCCTTTTTACATTAGGTAATAAAAACTGCATATATTTTGTCTTCTTGGCATTTAAAGCCAGATTATTAATGTTAAACCAATGAAGTATATGCGATAATGCACTATTCACTTCGTCGTAATTATTTGACTTTCTATGATCAGCTGTGATGGCGTCATGGCGGCAGAAACCAGAGTGGGGACAGAGTGAGAGAGTAATAGATAGAGAAAGAGTGAGAGAGGAATAGAAACGCGAAGAAGGAAATGTAGGCATCACGCAGCTGCACGCATTTAACTTTATCGACGAATTTTTGTTATTTCGGCTTGCGGAAATCGTCAGATTATATATTTTTCATTATTCTTGAATTATTTCCTTCAAAATAAAAAAAAATTTAGCTACGCTTGAGAATGTCGAGATGACGTTTTTTTTACAACTTTGTTGCCCTCCCCTTTTTTTACGTCACTCTCAAATTGTCAGATTAGTGGAATATACACTTTTTAGGATGTAATTAACTCACCCTACCTTAATCTGACGCGCTCGAGAATTTCTGATGGTAAATTTTTTTTTACTAATCTGATCCTGTATCCTTCACGGGCGGCCTTATATATGGGCCTCATGTTTAGTGGAGGTACTTAACCGGGTACAAGGTATCCCCCTGTATATTAATCTGCCGCGCTTTAGTAAATCCCGAAATCTCCGTTTGGGCTCCCCTACTATAGATACATATGCACTACACATTGGATAGTATGGATAAAAACTGTCAGTTGAAACTACTTAGATGAATTTGCTGTAGGTAATAATTGATGACCCACTTTTATAACATGAAAATAATGAATTTACGAGATTAGCTATGTTACCAAGAAATTTTCTAGTTTAAAAATGTCATAAGAATCATAAATTAGGTTTGCGCTTCTGTAATATCTTGAAAGATTTATTACACTGTTGACCGACATCTCATTTCCTGGATGCTGGAAATGTTTCTACGATATAAACTGGTCATCGTTGATGACGGCTTCCTTTGTAGTTCTCAGTGAATTGTCTACATTGAAGTGGGATGAAATGGGCTAAAGAAGAGTGCCTAAAGATATTTAAACAGTATGTATATTTAGAATTGCAAAAAGTTCAATAACCTAGCATAATAGTTGTCTTAATATACAACCAAGGATCGCAAGTTCGTACCTTTGATCTCGCACCCGTTATATTTTATTGTGAGATTCTTTTTCAACTTAACTAACTCTTGCTTTGCAGTGATTTCTGAAGACATGTGAATCTGCTAATCTTCACTTGGTCTTTGTCGTGAATCATGACTCAAAACCTGACAGACAAAACCAAATTAGATATTTACTTATTATTGATTGCCAAATGTATACGAATAACTATATTACTACACGCACTTATATTTTCTATATGCGTCTGCATTAGGTCACAGCGTGTAATAAACCCAGTTCTTTATTTTATTAAATATTCAGTTTTTGATTTGTTTAATCACTTTAAAGTTTATTATAAATTACTCGAAGTTTTTTTCCGTGCACTACCTAAATTAAGTTTTACGGATTTATTGTGATTTTCGGTTTCCGAACATCAAAATAAAACTGCAAAACAACCGAAAACATTGTTACATTTAAAATGTTAAATATTCGGGTAAATTTAAAAAGTAAAATGAAACACCGTAATGTTCTACATAAAAGGAATACGAATAGCATAAATTCATCCTACTTACTGGTGTTTATTTCAGATACAGTTTGCATTAGAACGGAATTATATAATAATATTGTTGGTCCTATTATTTCACTATAATGGAAGATATTAGAGTAAATTTGTACGATTTTGTGTTTTATCCACCCAGATTTTACTTTATTCCTGTAAAATATGGTAAATAATAAGCTATTCTTCCATAGATGCTAGAAATGTGCCTTCAAGAGTACCGCATGGTGGTGCTAGATGGAGGCTTTCTGTGTCATGCAGCAATATCACGGAACGGTTCAAGAAACAATCGGGCGGAGCGGATCAATCACAGGCGTTATCAAACTATCATATCCTCCTTCAAACGGAAGTACCATAACAGACCTAAGTGCAAACTTATGTATGGGTGTTGATCAAATGTGGTATTGGTGAAGTAAACTAATAATGAAACTGAATTGAATGCATAATTAATAATAATTATCCATCGAATATTTAAATATTAATGAGTTTTATTCTATATCTACATAATGTTATATTATTCACACAGTAACATTAAAATTACTTTTATGGGCATTTTCAGGATGATGCTTATTAAATATTTAATGAATTACTTTATATATTTATTTTGTTATTTCGTGCCAACACTTAGTTACTGTATTGTTATATGGATAAATAATGTCCTAAAAATTCACATCAGGTAATTTATATTTAATAGAATATATGAAAATTAAATAGACACGTAAAAACGAACGGCAGCCTAACAAATCACTTTTGATTTCAAATTCGGGTCTCGTGTCCCTGAGATTTAGATATGCGAATCATTTTCGACATGATTACCGTTTCCTAATAAGGTGACGGAATATATTGTTAGGAAACTTGCATGTCTGAAAATAATCTATGATGATGATACCTTCCTACCTGCACTTGGCCAGCGTGCTAGGCTATGGTATGATCTCCTTTAAACTCTCGTCTTCTTTCTCAAGGATCCTGATTCTCATGATAATGATATGGAGACCAGAGCTTAACAGAAACACAAACACACCCTTAAATTAACACACAAACTGAACCACATTATTAATATTAGAAGGACAGTGAGATATAATGAACTGTTAAGTACAATATTTTAAATTAAACGCATTTAACATTATTTACGCAAAAGTGATAAAAAATAAAATATAGGTTCTATATTATATAATTTTATTTTATCATTTCTGTGTAAATATTATAAAGAAAAAGAATACAATTCAGTATTATAATTATTACAATAGTTCCTTTTTATTGTGCGCTTAAAGTTGTTCTTTATATATTTTAATTGAAACATGTTGGATAATTAATCAATGCGTAATATTATTTCATGTTATACAGTTGGTTTACTTTGTATTTGCAACAACTTGGTAAAGCTGAATTAATTAAAATTTACACTTTGGTAGCTTTGTTTATTATTATTTGAAATGTTATTTCACCCGACATTCCCAAAGGGATGTAATGATTTTCTAGCGTTTATTGTTTACGTATGATTGCTTATTGCGCGCTCTTAAGTTGTCTTTTGTACTTCAACTCCGCAGACTAGAGGTTCGATTTGACCTCCAGTTTGATAATTTCAGTCACTGTAACGTTTTTAGAAAAGAAATATATACTTTTTGTGATGATTTTTATTCATTTTATATTGTTTTATTTTAAGAAAATCGGCGATATTATTTAATAATTTTATTTATAGTTACAGTATTAGAATAGTAATAGTTAAATAGATATTTATTTTTATCTATAGCTTTCGAACTGAAGAGTCAGAATAAAGTGAATCTATTATAGATATAGAGAATATTAAAATCACAATATCTTTACTTTTTTCACTACTTATTGTTTTTAAATACATTTTAAAATTCTGACGCATATATAGTATAGTGAATTAATATTTAGTTTTAGAATACCTATTGTAATTTTTATGAAGTAATATTTATTACGTAGTGTTAGTAATAAATGCTATATGTTATTTCATCAGTACTATTCACTAAATTGGTGTTGTGAAGAAAATCATGAGTACATTTTGAATATATATTTTTCTTTTATCAGTAGCCTCGCTTTCAGAATATAATGTATATATTAATAATTTCTTCTGGAATACACTTCGTCCTAATTAAAGTATAAATTAAATAAAAAAATTTATCAAGAGTACATGGTTTTTAATTTATTCCCTCAGTTTTGAACTATATAAAAAACTAGCAGTACCTACTAGTAGTAATAAACAACTACCTACCCGTGACTTCGCTTTCCTCTCGGAAACTTTATATTTTCCGGGATAAATAGCCTATATGTTATTAATCTCTGTGATCAAATGATCATCCAGATCCGGCCAGATTCAGCCGTTTAGGCGTTATCGAGTAACAAATATTTTTATTTTTTTATATTACGCAATGATTATAATAGTAGTAAAAAGCAGTAAATTAATTTTCTAATGAATGACGATATCATTTCTTAAATGTTATTTGTAAGGAAAATTTTGGTTGAAATTAAATAGCAAAATAGAATAGTTTTCATAATAACTAACAAAAAACGCATTTTTTTACGTATCTAAAGGGCAAAGCATGTATGGTGAATAGGATACACCATAAATTAAATTTTGTTGCTCGGTAAAATTGCTAGCAAAGTTAAGCATAGCCTTGTAATAAAAAAATAGGATAATAAAACGTGTAATGTACTTTTGAATTCAGGACAAAACCTTTTATATACAATATACTCGTATAGAGATTAGATACCTGCTTCACTACATAGTATAAAATTATTTTTAACAAAAAACAAAAACCGACTTCAAAACTAAACAAATCTAAACTAAAAAGTAGAAAATAATACTTTTAAGAACTTCGTTAATTTTGAAGTCGGTGCCAGCCAAGACGGATAGACTTATCTTGCCTTTGCAAGGAACTTTCGAACGGTATTTTGATTGTTTACAAATATTATAGATATAGATTAATCGAATATGTGGCTGGCACCGACTTCTAAATTAACGAAGTTCTTAAAAGTATTATTTTCTACTTTTTAGTTTAGATTTGTTTAGTTTTGAAGTCGGTTTTTGTTTTTTGTTAAAAATAATTTATTTTCAAATTTTTAACGGAAAGTAGATACTTATTTTGTTTATGTACGAAAAAGAATTTTCCAAATCGGTCCAGCCATCTTCGAGTAATGGGGAACATACATAAAAAAAAGTCCCCAACAAGTTGAGAACCTCCTCCTTTTTTTAGAGTCGGTTAATAAGAGCCTGAAAGAATTTAACTATCGGTCTATAATCACGTATAATATTGAAAGAATTTTCTTTTAACTCCTAACCGTTGAGGAGTTGTACCTTCCATCATTAGCTCAACCACAGGAGATGATGATTATCAGACGCAAATACTTGAACAGCTTTAGAAAATATATGAAAAACGTAATAAGTGCCTATAAAATTTGAGAGTTGTCTTCGATTTCCTTGGGATCCCATCATCAGATCGTGACTTGGTGACTATGGGACCAACTAGAAACTATACCCTTTCAAACAAAAAAAGAATTTTCCAAATCGGTCCAGCCATCGTCGAGTAATCGGGGAACATACATAGAAAAAAAAAGTCCCCGACGAATTGAGAACCTCCTCCTTTTTTTGAAGTCGGTTAACAAAGTCGCTTCCCGCTGTCTGTCTGTCGCTATGTATGCTTAGAACTTTAAAACTACTCAACGGATTTTGATGCAGTTTTTTAATATATAGAGTGATTCAAGAGGATGGTTTATATGTATTTAACTAACGTAGCAACGAACGCAGCTTTGCCAAATCTAAGAACGAGCCCGAGCAAAGCCAGGGCAAGATGCTAGTATACGTGTAAAGCAGAGTATGGAGCTCTTATTAACTGACTTTCAAAAAGGAAGAAGTTCTATGTTCGTTTGGATGGCACTGTCTAATTAGGTGTCTAGCAAATGAAATCCTGCCACTTCTTTTTTACTTTTAGTGTCTAGAAGTCTGATCTTGGCTTTATTAGCTTTATTAGTCTCGTACTTTATCTATTTTCTATTTGGCTATTATTTGGCTTAGTAACTTTTAGATTTATGTTATTTACGCATTGTAACTCTAACAAGTCCTTCAACTCATACATATATTAAATAGGAAAAGGATTACCTAAAACTAAATCTATATAAATAATGAATGTTGGTAAGCGCATAACTCGAGAATGGCTGGACCAATTCGACAAATTTTTTATGTATGTTTCTTAAGGTCCACAGTAGGTTTTAATACTAAAAAACTTGTATTAAAGGGGATACCTAGGAACAAATCCGAGCGAAGCGAGGGTGAGTTGTAGTAAATAAATTAAAAAAAAATGGTATATTTTGTATGACATAGGATTAACAAGGAATCATCACAATTAGCTTAATAAGCTTTATATTGTTGTTGTAGATATTTACATAGTCTTGCTTATAAACATAATCTATTTAATAAAAGAAATAGAATCGGTACTAATTAAATAAATAATTTAAGTAAACTCAGTATGGATGATTTGTTATAAATAAATGCTTCCAAATCGATCATTTCCATATATTTCGAAGTACACGTCTTTCTGTACACAACAAAAGTAAACACAAAGGAAATGAATCATACTGTAACCTTTTTCCAATTGCTTGGAACTCCCGTACTATTCAAACATGATCTACTATAAAAGATCTTATTTACCATCTTTTATATTTGATCTCCTAGCAATAAACTGCCTTTTGTTTGCCCGCCTCTACATTTTCTCGTTCTAGGTATATCAGAGGAAAATAATTTTTCATATTTTATGTTACGGTTTTCAGTTGTGTACGATGTTTTTCTGTAAGCTTTCGCTCATAAGTAACTTGTATAGTTTGTTACAGTGAAAGTAGGTTTAGTGGTAAATTATTACAGTTGTTGTGATAAATCCGTTGATATATTGCAAAATTGTAAGGAAAATAAATATTATTAATATTTGTTTTGTAGTTTTAAAAGACCAAAGAAAAGTTTTAGTAACTCTTGCTCTACTTTGTTTTCGGAAATTTGAAAAAATAGTTTTATTGAAAATATGTAATAAATGAAAAAAAATATATGAAAAAAATAGATATAATAGTACATCACATTCAGTAAAATAGAGATATACAGTAGAATTAGTAGCGAAAATTTTGATTATCATATTTTAAGAAGTAACTCAACTGATATACTTGCATATATATTTTACTGAATATCTTTTTATCTAGTAAGTAGGTGAGAGAAGAATGATTTCCTTTGAATTTTACACTATAATAAGAGGGGATGTCACCAAAATCGCTTAGCGTGAAGCTGTCTCATAGATTGACGGTACCTTTGTGCACTTACAAAAGCCAAGTAGATTAAACACTTGCCTGCGTTCGCGATTTTTCATATAACTTCAACCAGTATTCAATGATTCTGTATAAATTGGAAAATTCTTCATAGTCAATTTCTTTCCTCTCAAGGCATTATTTTTAATAGGAAGTTAGAAATAAAATATAAGTATTTATTTATATATTTTAATAATATATTTATACTCAAAATGTAACAAAAATAAAAAAAAACATAACATAGCGTTATAGATGTTGTCTTATTTCTTGCGGTAAACTGAAACAAATTAATTAAATTCCTATATCAATATTGTTATAAATGTAAGAAAACTAAAGACAAGATTTTTAGAAAACAAAAATGTATCCCAATTAGATACGATTCATTCCTTAACTGCGCTCGGAATGCTTACTACGTTATCATCTATATTAACATGAAGTAGATATTCTAAAACACATTAAAATAAAGACGATTTTCTTTGACTGCTAGTTAGTCACTTTAAGATATTTGAAGCCTCGTGACTCAATTTTCTAGTGGCCTTGATTGCTGTAAAGCTTTTGAAACGATGGGAACTAAAAGATAATAATTTATATTTCAGACGTAAAAGCTTCGTTTCGTCCAAAATATTTTTTATTATGAGTGCTATTTAAAATATCGTTTTTAGAATATAGAACCATAATTTTTTCGCCAGCCTCTTGTTTTATACGTATAACATTTTACAACATTATAATAATATAAACAAGTCTGTATTAAATATGTATATTATGTCGTAAAGTAGGAAAAGTTATAAAACTTTTCGATATACATTTAAAAAGATTATAAATTAGAAGGAGGTTTTCCATAAAAATAAAAATATAAAAGTGGGTACAGTTACACATGCTCATAAAATGTCATGCTTATTAGCATGATGTTAGCATGCTTAAAACAAGCATGCTCTTCAAACTGACATATTATAAATGTAATTGACTGACACATTATAAATTAAAAACGCTGACGCAATAAATTGAACACACATGCTATTTAAGCACGGGCTGGTTCTTTGGTATTCGACATTCTAGCAAGTTCTCGGCCAGTGTACAAGTGAAAAATGGAAAACCAAGTGAATTTTCCAGTAGACTTTGACAGTAGTATGCCCAAAAATCGCACGACCGTCGAAATTTGAGCATGCTCGAAATAAGCATGCTCATTATTAGCAATGTTTCGACACACATGCTACTAAGTAGCAATTGCTCAATAGTGGCATGCTTTCGTGCTAGTTATGAGCATGTGTAACTGTACCCTTATAGTACTAGATATAATTTGAAACCCCACGGAACGGACCCCTTTAATTTATAAAGATGAGTATCATTTGTTTCGTCTAAAGCTATCAAAATTCCATGGCAAGACACTTAGCTTTTGAAAATTTACCCAGATAGTACATTTGAACAGGATAAAGTTGGCACTTTGAGCCCCCATTCCTTTGTTGCTTTTTTGCGAAGCTCCATTATGTCGAGCTTTAGTTCATAGAAACTTTGAGACACTCTTTTTTCCATTTCCATCTTATTTGTGTTGTCTGTCGGATAAATTTGATTCATGATCCTTATTTATAGTCAGTCAATTTTGAAGACTAGTGTTTGCCAGTGGTCGATATAATTCCACTACAATATTTTTTATTTATAACACATACATGTTAGTACCTACTTATCAAAAAGAAAATTAAAAATTGGAAGACATATTGGAAATTTGAAGACAAAATTACGGATTTGTTTTGTCTTTAAATGATTTTATTTGAATTAAACTATATTTGCAAGTGTGGGTTTACCCCAAAAGAGAAAATACCATGTTGAATAAAAGAACTTAGGACCTCTAGTACATTGAGATAGTTGGACAAGTACCTACTAAGTTTACTAATGTTTAAAATTCTAAACTGTATCATTTGTTTATTCTTCTTCCATAAATAAATTCTCTGTTCCTCTTGTTCTGAGAGATCGAAGTTAATTTTATTAGAAGAGGAACATGTAAGTTTAACCTAGTACTTCAAGAAGTCTTCATCGGATATGATTTAGTTGAAGATACTTATCATCATCATCCGCTGCTTAATTTGACTCTGTTGTGCTTTTGTCGTGTTTGTGCTCTTTCGAGCTCAAAAATTAACTTAGTAAACACTAGATACTAGACTTAATTTTTAAAGGTACTTAAAATTAATAAATATAAATCGCAACAAAACAGATGACTTACTTAGGCTGAATAAGATGAAAAGGCATTTTTCTGACAGCTTCTTCAGCAATATCTAACGGGAAGGCGAATTCAATCATATTTTCGTTCAAGCAGTCATTGTACGTTGATGCAAGTTGGCATCTATCAGACATGCCTTCAATAGTATCGAGGCAAAGCCTAGATATGCTGTGAAGCTTTCGTACCACGCGCGAATTCTTCCCGTTGACGAGACCAGCTAAATGTACTAGAAGTTCTCGATTCACCTGTAAAAAATATATTGTTATTTGAATTTTACACAGTAGTCATTACATTTTCTAATTTTACTTTTAACGTTCCAAGAGTCATACAAAAAACGTTTTTGTTTAACTTTGGTATATGCATTTAGGCATATACCAAATTATAGACATATTAGGCACATCACCTGCATAAAAACAGGTAAAGACAAAGAGAACTTATGTATTGAATTTAATTTAGTTACCATTTTACTACAGTCATATATTGCGAGTTAATTAAGCAGCAGTACACAACGTAATATTTAATTGTTATCAAAATCAAGCTATCCTTCTAAATTCTCACACAATAACAATGACTTTGTCAAGGGCGATGATATTTGTAATGCATTTAACAAATTTTTTGAAAGTGTCTTTTTAAAACCTCAGGGAGCAAGTTCTGCAACACACATTAACTTCACTCACACTTGTAGTGATTGTTTGTCTAAGATTAATATCAACGAACATGATGTATTCAATTTTTTACGAACTCTAGACAAAAATAAAGGTGCAGGAAGTGACGGTATCCCACCATTGTTTTTCTCCTCTTGTGCTGACAGCCTCAGTTATCCTATTGCAATTTTGTTTAACAGGTCACTACAAGAAGGAATATTTCCTGATGCTTGGAAAATAGCTCAAATTGTCCCCATCCATAAAAAAGGATCTAAATCTTTAATTGCTAACTATCGTCCAATTTCCATACTCAATACTCTCGGTAAATTGTTTGAAAAGGTAGTGTACGAAGATATCTACTCAGTTATTGCAAAGAGCATTACAGGATCACAACACGGATTCCTACGCGGTAAATCAACCTTATCTAATTTAACTTTGTTCTCTGATTTTGTCCTAAAATCTATGGAGAAGGGTGGACAAGTTGACGTGGTCTATACAGATTTTGAAAAAGCTTTTGACCGTGTAGACCATGTCATACTTCTTCAAAAGCTACAACGTCTCGGAATTCATGGTGACTTGTTACGTTGGGTGCGGTCATATCTTACTAACCGTGCCCAAACTGTTGTTCTTGGAGGTTATAGGTCTGACTTTATTCATGTATCCTCTGGTATACCCCAGGGATCCCATCTCGGCCCTCTCTTCTATAGCGCATATATTTATGACATAAATACAGTTATTGTAAACTCAAAACACTTACTCTATGCCGACGATAAAAAAGTGTACATGAGTGTGCGCACGATTGATGATTGCAAGCGGCTACAACATGATCTTAACAATCTATTTAATTATTATACAAAGAATAATATAAATATTAGTATTCAAAAATGTCAATGTATTAGTTTCACTCGCAAAAAAAATCCTATTGTATTTAAATATAATTTTAATGATATTGAAATTGGTAGAGCAAAAATGGTCCGTGATTTAGGTGAATACTTTGACTGCAAAATGTTAATGTCTTCTCATATTGACATAATTAGATCCAAAGCACTCAAAAATCTTGGTTTTGTAATGCGAACATGTAGTCCATTTAAAAATCCTCTGACCTTCAAAATAGTTTATTACGCATATGTCCGAAGCATCCTAGAATATGCTGCTCCTGTTTGGTCCCCACGGTACGATGTTTATATTAAACGCATCGAAAGTGTACAGAAGAAATTTATTCATCACCTAAATTTTAAATGCAGAAAAGCTGACATTGGTGATGATTACATAGATATCTGCCGAGCATATAACCTTTTGACATTAACGGAACGCAGAGAGGTGTTAGACATGGGATTATTGTATGATATAATTCGTGGCCGCCTAGACTGTCCGGAGCTAGCTGAACATATTGTGCTGAATATCCCTTCACGCCGAATGAGACACGCTCCCTTATTATATGTCCCGAAATGCCACACAAACTATGTGCAGAATTCTGTTCTTATAAGATTACCCAACACCTATAACTTGAAATTTAAAAGCATAGATATTTTCAATGGATCTAAAAATATATTTATAAATAAAATCAAACGCAAGTTCTTTAACATACATATTCATAAAAACAAATTATAATATATTTATATAATATTATTTGTATACATTTTATAAATATTTATGTCTAATTTATTATTATTATTATTTTCAAATATTATGTATTACTTTTTACATATAGACAATATTACGAGTATTTATAATCTTAATTTATACTTCCTAAGGGTATTTAGTTTAGTTTAATATGATAATGAGTTCCTTCTTTTTTTTTTTTTTTTGTTTCATCACATTATTTGTTTTTCCTTTCTTTATTTACACATTTGTTTGACATTCTTAATTTTAATAAGTTGGATGTTCATAATTGGCCTTCATAATTTTATATAACTTTTTTTTTAACAACTTTTTCTGTGCTGTGCATCATCCCTTATAATAAATAAATAAATAAATAAATAAATAAATAAAATGGGATCAGCTGTTTCTACGTTATCAATATCAAATGTATGTTAGACAATAATAGATTCTAGATACCGCAGCATGCGGCGTTAAAATTGTAAATACTCGAAAACTCAACTTAATAAAGGTCTAAGGTCGGCTGCTAGAGGTTGTGTATGAGAACTCCAATTAAATCTACAATTATCTCGGTCGTAACGTTTACGTAACGTCGAAGACAATTGAAGACAAAGTGAAATACTTCATACTGCCTTTCTACACAAAATATCTCGGCCTATATGTTGCCTGACAAACACAGCTGCAATGTATAATAATAATAATTATTATTATTTTTTAGAAAAAATTTAACATAGAAAAGGAAAAGCTCAGATCATTTTCTACTTTCTTGTATGATTGATGTGCTTTAAGATTTCACGCTAACTCATAATTTACGAAGCGCTGAAAACTTTTGTTGAAAAGCTTTACTGATAAGAGGGTTAAAATTTCAAAGTCTCAGTACATTATGGTGAAGGGAAAGCAGATACTACAGTAAATTACCTTATGTTTTAAATATAAGATATTTTTTGAAAACTGCTTCGATGGTGTAGTGGCTAGAAAGTACGGCCACTCATCGAGTTACCCCCGTGCCTCGGAGTGCACGTAAAGCCGTCGGTCCTACGCCTTAGCTCTCACTGGTCATGTCGTGTAGTCGTCCCACCGGAGTATGAGAGTGATAGGAATAGAGAGTGCACTTGTGTCTGGGCGTACACTCGTGCACTATAATATCTCCTGCGCAGTTGGCTTGTCTCATTGAGATTTGCCGCCATGGCTGAAGTCGGTCGGAGAACATTATTATTATTATTATTTTTGAAAATAACAGTATATGTAAGTATTAAATATATTTTCCAATAACATCAAATGGTAATCCTTACTAATATTACAAATGCGAAAGTAACTCTGTCTTTCTGTCGCGCTTTCACGTCAAAATTACTAAATCGATTTGAATGAAATTTGATACACAGATAGTCTAGAGCCTGAGAAAGGACACAGGCTATTTTTCAGGGTTAAAAAATTGCTGCAAGGGGTTGAAATAGGGGATGAAAGTTTGTATAGGAATTACGTCATTTTTAAAGCTAGAAGCTTGAAACTTATGTTTTAGGCTTTCGATTAGATATAAATAAGTAAGACTTTCAAAGTTTGTAAAAATTGTATGCTAAAGGGGGTAAGGACGAACCCGAGCGAAGCGAGGGTGAGTCGCTAGTTCTCGATACAGAGGTGGAATTAATTGTTTTCAGAATTTTGTCTTTGACCACAACATGAGAAAACCCATAGACATATTTTGATAAAAATTATTATGATATGCGGTAAAACGTATCATCTATGAGAAATTTATGTAAACCGTTAAAAGAGATGAACTCGATTAGCGACTGAGAATCGCTAATCGAGTAATAAACTAAAACTACTTGTAGCAGAGTTAATCACTATCATATTCAGGTTCATCAACAGTTCATTACTTTAGTATCTCGTAAGTGGAATGTCACATCTCACTTATGGTAGTCATTTTGACAGTTAAATGTAATGAAATGCTTTCTCCAACACGCTTTATATAAAAAGTAAAGTTCTAAAACGTAATCCGTCCCATACCTCGTCTTTCATTGAGTTAGAGCCCTACCAACTTTTTTGTGGTAAACCTTTGGGAGGCAAAAACAGTAAACAATTTAAACGAGGATAAAAGGATATTTTCCTAGAAGCTTTATATTTTTTTTGAGATTTTTAACTTCATATCTGTAATACTTGTTGTGAAGTTAAAACGTCTTGAATTTTGAATTTTGGGTCGGGATAAAAAATTCGTTTTTTTACACAAAATGCTTAATAGCATACTTTGTTGAATGTTTTATGAATTGTGTCTGTGCAATATGATATTTTCTGATAAGTTGGCTTCTCCTGGCGAGATTGGACCCCGAGATGGATAAAGCTGAGTGGATTTCAATGGAATATCAGGTAGCATATTGGTTTGAATCAAATTAAAGTTACATGTCGTTCGTAGTAGGACGTATGTAGAAGCTGGTATATAGTAAATAGATTTATTTATGATAAGTAGATATATATTTTTTTAGAGATATAAATAGGGCGAGCTTCTAGCTCTACGTTACATAATGCAGGGTTCATTTTAGATAAACTTAAAAAGAAAAGGATGGCTTAGTTTAGGTTTAAGTTTTTATGTGTTGAGCAATTTTTTCAATTACAGAGTTTCTATCAAGGATAATAGTACTGAGAGCATATCACTTAAGTTTTTAAAAATTCACCAAAAAATGAATGTAAAATAATACACAAAAATATTATTATTGGTGTTTGTACGTTAAATTAAAATAGAAACAGCCAGAACCACGGGTAAAACATTGTTAAAAATAAACATAATTTACTTACTTTCCCATGGTTTATCACGTCACTTTGTTCTAACATGCACGCCGCGAAACATTGGCCAGAGCGTGTAATGGGGGGAGAGTTTGTGAAGTACGCCCTCACATCTTTGGGTGACGCTCTCACTTTAATTACGCATGACTGTGCCATACGAACGAGTGCGTCTAAGTGTCCTTGAACCTTTTGAAAATTTAAAATATATAATACTAATAGGACTAATATAGAATATTATACAACATACTAGAAATATATGTGTGTATGTTATTTTATTCTTCACGCTGAAATGGATAGAGAGATTTGGTTGAAATTAATATTCAGGTAGACTATGCTCTAAAGTAAAATATACGCTAAGTTTTATGTACTTAGATACGCAAAAAAGTAGGCAAAACAACAGGAGCCGATACGAATCGAAGCAAAGCTCACATCACAAATTGATGTATAATGGCCTGACTGACTGTGAAAATATCTGATTAGATATTTAAAGTAAGTAAATGAAAACTATCAATCGGTTACTTGCTACTTTTTAATATTGCGAAGAGTACATTAAATATGATTATTGTCTAATGGATATAGAATTAAAAAAAAATCTCTTATACAAAGTGTGCACTTTAATTGATATTTTATTTCTTATTGTATTTTTTTTTATTTCAAAACAGTATTAAACACACTTTCATGATATTTAAATTGATTTAAAATTCATTCAATAAGCAGATTTGAGATTACCTTCGGGTCTGTAAAATCGACCATCGAGCCGGAAAAGGCGTGAGATTGTGCAGCCAGGACATATCCAATCACGGAGAGCAATATTTGAATCAGCATTTCTCTGTGAAAGGTTCAATTTTAATTAAAGATACGATACACTCAGGGCTATTTGCCGCTAAAATCTTGATTTCATTAAATTGTTTTAAATAAAGTGATCTAAGACTACGAAGTTAATAGCAAGTTTGAGTCCCGGTCGGAAAGTTAAACGTTAAGAAATATACCTATGTATAGAAACCGTCAAATAAACTGAACCGCGAAAAAAAGGGGTCACAATTATATTATAATAATTAATTAATTAATACATAATACCTATTTAAGACGTAGGTAAAAGACAAATTAACATTTTTGTATAATATCTATATTAATCTTCGTGTAGTGGAATCGCTAAACTAGTTTCAGCTGGAGAACAAAAATTTTGTAACGACGCGTAATGAAGTGACCGAGCGTGCCTCGACTTTAGAGCGTTTGAATTTTTTTACGGCGATTATGCAGCTAGTGTAGTGTAAGTATTATGGTTCAAAGGAATGTTTGTTCTTTTATTTACATCGTTGTTTGCCTTTGAAGGTTGCAGTTTCGAAGCCATGCGTCATAGTTTAAGTTTAAAAGTTAAAGTTTTAAGACTTAAAACTTTTAAAGATTTCATTTAGTACGAGTAATATAGCAGAAAAGTTGGAAAATTATAGCAATAGAGCTCCTAGCGGGATTCGTACCTGCAACCGCTGGCACAGCAAGTAGTGCCACTACAAACTAAGCTAAACGAAAATTAGCATGGAAGGTTTTTTGCTCGAATTTTGTACATGTTCAAATTAACTATTATTTAATTTATCTTGTGATGTCATGTAATTTGTTAAATATTTATTAACTAATAGTTAAAGAAAGATCACAAAATCTGTAAAACTAAATAAATCAGTTCTAAAATGCACTCACTGTTTCGTTGATGGCGAGGATTTTACTGCATTTCCCACAGTCCCGTGCAGCTGCTATAAAAAGTCCACTAGCTAATTGTGTCGGTAACAATTCTCATTGTTCGAAGGATTTCTCTTCATTTTGCTACTAGATAAGAAAATACGTAACGTCTGTTCATAATTGGAGTTTTCATAAAGTATTCGTGATAATTTGTGAAAATGTTGATTTTGCTTCATCTTTACCCCGAAATTATAAAGGATGAATTTGGACTTAAGATAATATTTGTGGACTTCTCGAAAGTTTTTGCAAGAAATATTATAATAAAGTAATGGTTAAACTCCAGAAGCGAAATCACGTGAATTTAATAGCACTTGTAATAGATATTTATATTGAATACTGTTACTATAGATTTTAAAGAAATGAGATATTTTTCCGCAGTACAAAGTATCTTTTATGTTGTTATCAGCTATGCTCATACTTAATTTCATCAAAATCTGTGAAGGTGTTTTTTCGACAGACAAACAGACATATCGAGAGACAGACAAAAATTCTAAAAAGATTATACTCCGCCTATATTTGTGTCGATAATAATAACTACTTCGGTAAGAATTATTAAGAAAATATTTAGTTTACAAATTCAACTCAATAAGCATTTTAAATAACACATACATATATTAGCTTAAGAGCTAGTAACGTTTTCGAGAAAGCATTTCATTAAGGCCAGTGTTTAGATATGCTATTTCTCACACTCTCCCGGACATCATACGGGCTATCTGGCTGGCGGTAGTGGTTGCGTTCATCAGTGCGCATCGTACTTGGATACGTAAAATATCAATTTACTACGATAATTACATACATTTGTCAATGCGCCTAACAGGAAAATGAAGCAATTACTGGTTTAAACATATAAATATTGCTACTTGAAGTTCAGCCTTAACAAAAATTATATTTAAAATCAGCGTCTGGCACAATTTAAACAACAATGGAACTGTGGCAATAATAGATTCATGTTGCAAAAAGTTTGTTCCAGTTAGTTAGTTGCAATTAACATAATAAAAACAAAAGGAACCTTCTTAAAGTTCTTTGAAAAATTCATATTTTACCTATCCAAGTACGATGCGCACTGATGAACGCAACCACTACCGCTAGCCAGACAGCCCGTATTATGTCCGGGAGAGTGGGAGAGATAGCATATCTAAAAACTGGCCTTACTGAAGTGCATGTTTTCCCGACGTTGCTAGCTCTCGTACGATATAGATAGATATAGAATATTTCGTTCAGTGCTTGACTCTACCCTTAAACTTAGCAGTAACGACAGATTCGACTTTTGCCGTCAACGTCTGGCAAATCATCAATCATTCGCCTCGTATAACCTTTGACGTATAGCCGCAAATACAAGAAGAATAACGTTCTAAAATATATTAATACGCAACAAAATGCGGTAATTTAAAAAATGTTACAGGGTATAGAAGGCTCAGAGATAATTTATTTGCATTTTAGTGACGGCGAAAATTTTCAATTTACGTTGGTATGTACACTGCTCACAGTTACTTTGTAGATAATAATTAAAACGTTCTTGTAGGAGCAACGGAGATATTCTGTGCATGTTAGCAATTTTGCGAAAACATCGCGCTATGTTAATATATTTTTACAACTAGCAATTTCATAAATACAGAATTGCTTAAGATATCTTGTTATTCGTCTTTAAAGAGTTAGTCAATTTTAAATAAGTATCTTTATAATATACCTAATTTACTTCTACTTGTTGTATGTACGTATTTCGAACTATTTTAATAATTTTTGAAGTAATGCACAAACAAGAATCTTATTGTTATATTTTAATACTAAATGAATACATATCACTAAATATTACAAAACAAAGTACTTCACCGCGTCTGTCTGTCTGTTCGCGATAAACTCAAAAACTACGTCACTGATTTTCATGCAGTTTTTATCGATGGATAGAGTGGTTCTCGAGAAAGGTTCCAGTATAAAATTTGTCAAGTTTTTGTTTACATTTATTTGCGGAACTCGCGTGCTTCGCTAGCACTAACTAACGAGCCAGAGCGGAGTGAGGTCAAGTCGCTAGTATAATATAAGGGCAATTTGCTCAATTTGCGCCAGTTATTCTAAGAAAAATTATGGTCAAAGAAATAAGGGCGATGAATCGGCATCGTTAATGTTAATAATAAAGTGTAAAATTGGCCTTTGAAATTTTCCATATAATATTGAAAATTGAATTGAAATTAATTTATTTCCAGAATAAATAGTGACTTTTAAATAACATTTCAGTGTTTTTGGTTCTTAAGTAAAAATTTCAGTTTCAAATTACTGAGACAATTTAACTTCAACACTACACAACATTAAGAAGGAAACTTATTAGAACAAAGTATTATTTTAATTTGACTTTCAAAGAGAGAAATAAAAACCTTTTATAAAAAATAACCATGAAACGTTCTTGTAAAAACTATGTAAAAACTCTCAAAAGTGTTGTAAAAGTTTCAAACTTTGACAAATTTCTTAGCTGCCTTATAAAAAGTCCGAGAAGCCTTTTAAACAATTTTTAATATCAAACTACAGAACGATTACTTTACGTTGAAGATTTTTCTTAAAAACATTGTCTAGAATCTAGATAATTAAAATTTCACTGATTTTTCTTAAGAAGTATTAGTATATAGATTACTAACATACGTTTTATTGTCGTTATAATTCCTACCCATTGAAAAAAGACACTAAGGCGACAATAAGGCGCGAAGGCTTTTATTAAGGCGTGAGTGAAGGGCTTGGCTTACCGCTGAGAGATCATTAATGGCATCGATGTCATTAATGATATAAAATGAATATCACTTAATTTTAACTTTTGATACAGAAATCATTACAGTAAAGAAAAACTTAAAGGTGATGCTTCTGTGAAACTTTTAATTAAAACGTCAGTTAGGCAGTAACTTAAATAAATAAAAAAAACAATTGTAAAGGTAAATTCAAATGTCAAATAGTCACTTAAGCCTAAGAAAGTACCTATAATGAAAGACACAAGTACAGGGTAATATGGCTCCTTCTGCTGTAGGTAAGAACTGTTTCTAAAAAACATTGATAACAAAAAAACTGTTGATAATAATCTAAGCTCGTCAATAGATACGTAACAAAAAAAAAGATCGCTTGACAAACAGCGCAGATGAGAAACAGATACTACATGGCTTTATCTAATGTCTGCCTAATACCTACTTACCTATATATACATATCATAGATGCTATTTAGTAAGTACACAAACGATAAAATTTAATGTAGAACAATCTTGTAAAAGAAATTACTCATATTTTACAATTTATAATTCTCTTGATCAACCATTTTTCATTTTCAGCAAAATGAAAGCGAAACGTTAATATTATTTATTTTAAAACCACTATTTGCATTATTGCGTGTGAAATTCCGAGTCTCGTATTTTATTTGTTGCCTTTGAGGAAATGATAATTCCGTTAAATTGCAAGAGTAAATTAACATAAGAATATATATTAATTACATTTTTTAAAATTATAGGTTAATATGCTTTATATGCAAAGCTCTAATTGCTTAAATTTTAAGGGACTTATAGAACGTACTATGTATGTATTGAACCCGTTTAACATCCCACTGCTGGGCACGCGCCCCCCCCTTCAATACGAGGGGACATCGTTATATTATAATCATCTATTATACGTGTAAACCTATAATAAAATCTTAACTGAGACGAATCAACATTGAATATTTTTGAAAAATCTTATTCATGCAGTCATTTTAACACAAAGTCCGAAATTATAGTTTTTAAAATTTTTGCTAATCTGTTTGTGACGACATCAGGAGAATACCGCTGGACAGATTTTGATGCAATCTCGTTTGATGATAAATGGTTTTCCGTATCTACATACCTATTGGATGTTTAGCAACAGAATATCTAATTTCTGAAAAATTTGTACTAACGTAAATAAACGGAGCGAACGAACGAACTTAAGCGGAGCGAGGGTGAGTCGCAAGTCAATTTATATTTTTTCTACTATTTAACGCTTGTAGAATGATATATTCTAGTCTAAGTCCGGATTGGAATCGTTAAATCAACGTCGCTTGGAGTGCACTTGCATGGGTTTTCAAATAGTAATAGTGAAATGTAGTTAAAATTCGTAGATTTTCTGTGTTTTCGGCGGACAGTAATTATTGGTAAGATTTTTGGCGACGTATATGTGATACGAAAAAAGAAGATAGAACTGTCTTTTATTTTTGTTACAACACTCTAGTTTTTAAACATTTTATTTAATCATCCTTATCTATAGAACAGAAACTACCTTATCTTTTAAATCGCTATCGTATAAAAAAATCATTTAAAATACTTGTTGTCGCGAATACCGTAGGGTAGTCGCGAAATAAGTGTTTAAATATTTAAATATTATTTGTCATAAACGTGAGGGTAGAACGATGACAGCTAAATAGAATAGATTGAGATTTGAAACAGACGTGTTCGAAACGCGGTCGTGTACGGGACGCTGACCTGATGAGGTGCGAGCTCCCAAGTGAAAGTATTCTGTGGGTGCGAGGCAGATCAGGCGCAACACCGTGTTTGCCAAGTAAGTGAATTTATTTTACCAGCGTGTGATAATGCAGTGGTGTTGCGTGGGAGCCGTGGTTGCTCATAAATTATATTTAGAGTTTCAGTGCAACTAGTGGAGTTGCGTGAGAGCCGTTGTTGCTCATAAATTATCAGCAGTGCAACTAGTGGAGTTGCGTGAGAGCCGTTGTTGCTCATAAATTATCAGCAGTGCAACTAGTGGAGTTGCGTGGGAGCCGTTGCTCATAAATTATCAGCAGTGCAACTAGTGGAGTTGCGTGGGAGCCGTTGCTCATAAATTATCAGCAGTGCAACTAGTGGAGTTGCGTGGGAGCCGTTGCTCATAAATTATCAGCAGTGCAACTAGTGGAGTTGCGTGGGAGCCGTTGCTCATAAATTATCAGCAGTACAACTCGGTGGAGTTGCGTGGGAGCCGTGGTTGCTCATAAATTATATTTAGAGATTCAGTGCAACTAGTGGAGTTGCGTGGGAGCCGTTGTTGCTCATAAATTATCAGCAGCAACTCAGTGGAGTTGCGTGGGAGCCGTTGTTGCTCATAAATTAGATCCTAGAGTGTTGAATTCAGTATCGTGAGTTCAGTCGCTCGTAAATCAGTTTAGCGAGGCTCGGGGTGGCTATAGGGGAGGTTGGAGGCCACTAGCGAGGGTACCAGACCCTCATAAATCAGTTTCTTTTTTATTACCAGCGAACTGGGTACCCGGCGCCCAGGGTATTTGGCGACACTTGTTCCATGATAGGAGAAATTTTAGGATATATGAATGTAAGGCATCCACTGTATTTTCATAACAAAATATTGATACTGTAAATAGTTTTAGCATGAAAATTAAACATATTCAGTATAGCAAATAGCTTATCAAATATTTACTTTGTTGACATTTCGTTGTTTTTTATATAATCTTTTAATCACAACTTTTTCAACTAAAATTCTATCTATTATATATTCTTTTTTAAAGTTATTTCACAATCATACTAGTATAAGGACTAAGTGCCTACTCTATGCAGTGAACAATGCACTGAATGCAGTCTTGATAATCATAGCAGTTAACATTTGTCACATTAAAAGAAAAAAACATTGGCGAAGTCAACTGTGCCCAACTGGCACTCCTGGAAGCCATTAAAGGAAATAATTGAATTGAAAAGAAAAAATAAATAAATTTTGAAAGAAACTTAACTCCAAAATTAGTATATTTGTATTAATGTAAATACAAAAACAAAATAGTTCTAAAAAAGCTAAAAAAAGTATATTAATAAATAAAAAAAAAATTACAAATAGTTAAACAGGACGATAGAGTAGAACATACATTAATAGAAAACATAATTTATTTAATATCAGTATTTACAAAAAACAAGTTTATTTCCCTACCAGAAATAATGAACAGATTTAGTTAATTCGCACAGAATAATACTAATATTACTATGGACAAAGCGACTATCACGCAATGATGAGAATTAAATTGGCTGGTTCAAATTACTATACAGATAACCATCTTTATAGTGTTTACCTATTAAAATCGTTCATTTCGATCCAGTATTTAGCAACAGATTCACCATTCGCTACGTATTTTGATAACTATGAGATCAGTATTGAGAATAGGATTCGCTCTATTAATTATTGGTACAATAGTCCTTTGTCAGGACGATGCAACAACAACACCTGCAACTACAGTTAGTGAAGAAGAAGAAGAAGAAACTTCTACCAAAGCCAGCTGTTCGATCTGGTGCTGGATCCAGAAGATCGCCATGTTTGTCATTTCTCAACTGCTGAGTGGTTAGATCTGATAATAAAGTGATTTAATCTCAGTTTTTGTGCTATTTTTAATTTTTTCTTTCAAATGCTTGTTTTGGTAACAACCTTAATTTACTTTTATACGACAGTGTATGTATGAAAATAGTTGTGATTTATGATTTTTTGAACACATTAATGCATATTACAAAAATATCAGTCGTGCTTTCATAATTTGATATACCATTTAAAATAATATTCAGACAGAGATCTTATTCATCTTTATTTTTGTAAAAAAAGTATTATAAATCCATACGTAATCGTTCAAAATGGAAGCATACTGCAACAGCAATTCGATTTGACAATATAATATACTTGACAATCCAAGTGGAAACATATTGATGTACGATCTTGAGAACATTATCTTGGAACGAAGCCAAAGAGAGCTCTTTCTTAAAATTAATTTCTTTCAATAATATTTTACGAAATATTGCTTTGAATATTCCTAGCTATTAAAAATTTTATACCATTGAGTCTGTGCGTTTATTTGAGTGTTCAAACTCAAGATTTAATGAAAACGTTCATCTAAAACTCAAATATTTTGTAATATTTATGTGCTTATAATTAATTCTCTACAAAATTCTAAGCTGAACATTATAAAATTTCAAAAGGTAGCCTTTTAAAAAAATGAAATGATCGATTTTACTTTAAAATAGGTAGTACTACTTAAAAGTACTTTACATAGGCTCTGACATTTCTTACAATGTAACGTATCTTCAGACCTACATCGACTATCAATATTGGTTTGATTTACTTATTTCTTTTTAACATTGAAGCACTAAGGCAGAAAGCCATTTTAGTTTTGGTACAAAAAGCAACCGATAGTATTAGATTGCATTAGAAACCTTATGAACTGTGAACTTTTGGATAATAATATTTTCTTAGATTTAAACAAAGATTTTTATAAATTACAATTTACGATGATTTTACGTAGAATTATTATGATTCGTAAAGCCCGTCATTCATTCATTCAGTCAGCAGTCTCAAACCGTGAGCATTCTAAAAGTAGACAACTAAAATTTAAAATAAAATCGCGGAAAAAGCCGAAAAGATGCTATTCGAATATAGTTTGCCTTCGTTTGAAAATATTATAAAGCTTAAACAGAATTCAAAAGCACTATGCAAATTCTTACTAATTATTATTTCTGTCTAATGTCTATTTTTTTTTGCAAAAAGTCTCAGCGAATTTAATATTTTTTTCATTTTAAATGGAAATATAAATAAATAGAAAAACTTAACTTAAATAAACAAAATAGTTTCATATTTTTTACAATGATTTACATATTTATTTTGGTGATTTTAATAAAAAATAATTGCTTTTACTGTTTTCGCTGACTTTGTGCTTTAAAATATTAAGATATAAATCATTAAAATGTTTCGCATGGCTGCATCTTTTTCCAGCCATTAGTATGATGCTCGACTATATTTTTTTCGTTTTTATTTCAATAGAAGCAGCTAAAAGTACTTTATAATTATATTATCTAATTCCTTTTATAGTTTGCGGAGAATACTAGAGCTATATCAGCGTGTTTGCAGATCAGTCACAGCCTTATGCTTTTTTATTGTCAAATAGAGATCGTGACTTTGATTTCTATAGAAAGCGATTATTTAATATTTCGTTCATATATTTCTTTTTAAATACTTACAAAAATAGTATATAATATATAGTCTCCTCTTATTAAAATAAGGCGATAAAATATAGCCCACCGAGCTGGTCAAGCGTGAGTGATAAACTTCACGTGTCTTTTGAAAGGTTATTTCAGATATGCTGATATCCTCACGTACGTAATTTGTAATCATATTGTATATAAAAAGGGTTCAATACAATATGCGTATGTATAGTCAAGTTTTTTAAATCCTACTACTTATTTAGTTGCTTCTTATATAATATTTATTTGTTTAATATGGTACAGTAATTTAAATATTTAATGTAAGTAATTTTTTTATTAGTACCTATTATATTTTACTTGAACAAAACTTTATATAAGTGGGTACATTCATTAAATACTTTTGCCTTCTTGCACACGTCTTGTTTATGTTGTGTTGCTTCAGCACTCTCGACACACGCGCTACCATTGTCATTTATTGTACTGCTCCCGTCGAGCCGTTGTTGAAGGCGTTTCCTGATAACAGAGCTTTTGATTTTAAAATGCGAATGTAAATAATAAAATACCAAAAATTTAAATCGAATCTATAAACGGAAAAAGCTCTACGGCTTTATATCAAATGATTAATTTGATTTTCCGAGAAAATAGTGGTAGTTTTGCGGGAGGTAAAAAAATATTTTTGTTATTTCAACATGCTATAATATATTATAACTTATAAAGTATTGGTACTATTAGTCAAAGTTGATTGATTTCTAATCTTTTCGTTATTGCTAATTACAATTTAATGAAAATATCATTGATATTCAATCTTACCTATACATATCAACGTCAATTTGGCCAATACTGTTCATAATACCAAGTTTTCTCAGCACACAGTAAATTATACAAGGCTCGTCAGACTCTTGGAACTCTATCCTTCTGCCTTTTGGAAACATTTCACTGAGACACTGCTCTGCTACCATGTCGGATATCTTCTCGTGGGCGTACATGACTGATATACGAGCGTGCGTATACGGGAGAAGGAATATAACCAAAGGAAGAATTAATAATTCTGAAACAAAATAATACATTCATTAAAAATTTTAATAGAAAGCTTTTAAGCTTAAAAAGTAATATATTTTTTTTTCGAATTGTTATTTATATGTATACAGACAATTTTTCTTATTATGTTTAATACTAGCAGCTTGTACGAGTAGCGGCTGCTTTTTTATGCTTTGGTTCATACCAATAATTTAAATTGTTTTGTAATTTATAATGTTTTCCTTAGAACAAGCTTTTCAAACTAAACCTATTTAATATCATAGACATTTTTACCGACTTAATTCGGCGCAAACGAAACCAAAAACCTAGTCTAGTTGTTGGTGGACGCAAACACCATTATCATATACATATTGTAGCATATTGTATTACTGGCAAGTCGTTTGTCTGTAGTAATCCTTTATGATCGTTTAGTCAAGCTGTGCCTAGAGAACTCCGATATGTACATATAACTTAGGCAATATATAATTTTTAATCCTTTTTATTATTTATAGTATGTGTGTATTTAAAATTTATATGTGTAGTATATCAACTATCTGGTATCCGTAACACAAGCCTCGTAGCTTTCCACGGACCTAGTTGGAGCTGTGTTTAATTATGTCCCAACATATTTATTTTTTTATTAAAAGCAATTATTGTGATTAAAATGTCACTACGACATAATATTACCTACTCTTATTTAATATTCTTTAATTTCATAGATTATACTTATGCCCTATGAATAAATAAAAAGTTTTGAAAGGACGATCCACAGTTTGACAAAAAAATAATAATTCTACTGACGGTTTTACGAGAAGAACTCAAATATTAATTCTACGATTGGGTTGACTTTACTTTTGTTTTGGGAGGATTTGTCAACACAAATATCACTGAACAGCGAAGGCCTTCTTGTCTACCAAATTGAAGTAGAGCTATGAAAGTTTACCTCTCCTTGGAATCGAATCAGTGACGACGATTCCTTACGACAAATACTTACATAAGATAATATGTATATGTCATGTTAAACGTGATATGATTATAGATTTTACGTGTTTCAAGCTTTATGTTCAAACGAACATTTTAATTGGATTACCAGTACCATATATCCAGATTTGAAACGATTAATTTTGGTCGCACAACCTATTCTGGGTGATGTCATGAATATAACAAATGTATGCAGCGATTTAGGCCTGGCTCGTCAAAGTAATTTCATTGACAGCTTTACACGTCGTTAGCTTGGTACTCGAATTTTGTTTACCCGTTTTTCGTTTCGCCTCATTAGAGAGAATGTGTGGGCATATTAGGGTTAAAAGGTCAGACTGTCCTTACCATTCTATCTTATTGTTCTTAATTATACAGTACTAGTATTTGAGTAAGTAATTAATTATTTGACTAGAACAATCAGTTAGTCAGTAAATCAATCAGTCAGTCAGTTTTTATAACATATCTATGTTTATTGTTTATATTTTATATATTTATTATACAAATTCATATGTATTATAAAAGGACGTTATAAAATTAAAGAATATTGACAAGCTTTAAATTATATTTATTACAAAAAGTGACAAATATAAAAAAACATATAAATGCACTATAAACAACAATTATTCATCCAGATCTCTATATGATATGACGTACAGTTGCGTACAATCGTTGAAAACCTTCGCTTTCTTACACACGTCGTGGTCCAAATTCATGCCATTTATATTCTGGGCACAAGTCTCCGCAACGTCAGATATCAAGATCCTCGGGTCATATCGATGTATGGCTTGCACCCGTCTGTAGTAGTTACGAATATTAATAATTCCATCATTACTCATTATTCCGAACTTCTTCAACACACAGTGTATTATACAGGGTATGTCATTTCGGTCAATATGGATAGGGTATTTGTATAAGTTTCTAGGGTACATTTCTGTTAGGCACTCATTTGTGATGACGTCACTTTTCTTATCACGCGCATATAAGATTGATAAGGATGGCTCAGTGTCCAAGTTTTGAGAGAAGAACTTGTGCTTGTAGCTATCCACTGTTAGAGCAAAGTATGTAACAGCTATGAAGAGTAACACTGAAATCGACAAAATTCAACACATATCAGATATTGAGTTAGTGAGTTAAAATGGAATTCAGTTTATGTTTTTGTATTATGTAGCATTCATAATAATCGTTAAAAAGTGTAAAGATAAGGTATTTTACTGAAAATATTCGTTCTTAATAAAACGTGACTTATTTTAACATATTGCCACTTTTGGAAGTAATTTCAAAAGTACGTCGCCTTATACATTTCTATTCAAAATCAATTTCTTTTTCTGAGATATTAACTCTTCAAAAGGCAATTTACTAATAAAAAAATAAGCAATTCGTATTTTTGGACGTAGAATTCGTATTTTGTACGTCTAATAAAATTCCTATAAATAGGTACTTTTATTTTCGACTTTGTACGGAATATGAAACGATTTCTTTTGTGTTCATTGAGTTTATAAATTTTAATGAAAAAATATAAGAAAATTCCGTTCTCTTTGATATCATTCCCGTTCAAAATTATGTACCTATTAATATAACATTAGTTATTAGAAATGACAGATTTTGTGTCATATTTGCTTAATATATAAATAATTTTTTATTTCCATTCTTGTAATTAGATTGCAAAAGGATGTTTGTTGTTCGGAAGTTGAAAGGGCAAACAGGAAACCGATTGGTTTATTGATTTGCCCTTCTTGAACTTAGCAACGGAGCTGCGAATACTCACGGTAAATTATAAAATGGGTTTTAGAGTGAAGACAACTTTTAAGCTGAAATAATTCCAAATCATAATGTTGCTGTAATATGAATAATTGGTGAACGACGTTCAAAATGGAGATAGGCCTAAGTGAAACGAACGATACTCAGCACGATAACATAGTATGTGCAAACAAAATCTTACCTCACTTCTTACATCTAAAATAAGTAATTAGAATTTGCTAATAGGAATATACTGTTTATATTAGCAACTCACCCTTTTTGTATAAAAAATTTTGTGGAATCAAAATCAATTTATTAAAATAATATGAATCATTTTTATAAATATTGGAGAAACCATGGTGTAGAAAAATACCCAATAATACATAAATACACTCTTTTTGAAGTTGGTTAAAAATAGGGAAATAAGAGTAGGCATAATTGGAAAACAAGATGAAACGTTTTTTCTGAACTTTATCAAAAAAATATCAACCAGCGTTCGACGTTATTTGTACAATTTGAAATGGGAATTCACCATATTATTTTCTGCTTTCTTTTTCGGATTCCTGATATATTAAAACTATCACAAATGGTTACGATCACAAGTAAATTGGCTTTTAGGAGATAAATATTTTGTTTGAAAACAAAATAATGTTAGTTACCACGAAACTTTAAATCGTACTACTTTTTTAATGGAGGCCCCATAGCCAAAGGTGTTCGTATATTAATTAAATATACTATCTATTATGCTTTTTCTACTCTTATAAGTCTATTACAGTACATAAATATGTAATTTTAAAATCAAATTTGCCTAAGCTATGTACATTCACACAAACACGACGATTTGCAGAAATTACCTGATATTTTGAATAAAATATTACTTACTTTCCATATTACTTTTTATAAAGTAGATCACAAAGTTAGAATAGAAGTACAAAATTGACACTCCATTTGAATCTTACATCACAAACTGAACTCTTACATTCCATAACTTTCCAAGTTTTGTTTCGAGCTACTTATACGTTTGTTTTATACACTTGGAAAATTTCCCAAACAATAGTTATTGTTCGATCTTTGATAAGAGTAAAAAGTAAAAAAAGGAATCTACGTGCCAGGTGTAATTTGTAATACATATGTCGCTGCTTATAAACGAAAGTGCCACAAATCAAAATAAAGTATTTTTCAGGAGAGCTCATTGAAAATTTTCATGTGATTTTTTATTTGTTTTTTGGCACTCCTACTTTCAATGCTTCTATGCCATATACCCTTCGATGCGTATTTTAATTTCCTACCTGCTGTTTATTTCAACTTAGTGGTATCTTTAACCCAAAGACGACTAGCAGCACATAAGTCCCTTTAGTATATAAAATATTCCTAAAAAGTAAATTAATATTTTGAATAAAAGGCCACAAGTACAAAAAATAAAAATGTTTTATTTAATTTTTTTATCATTACCATGTTGGGGAAAGACAATCTTACAATTAAATAAAGTACATAAAAAAACCTTCACATTGCACATGGCCATTTTTAAATAAATCAAAAACTCTACTTTTTATTACAAAAATATAGCGTTTTGGTCCCATAAAAATAAGTAATTAACAAAAATAAATGCTTCTAGAATCTTAACAGGGCACACATTCACACTTACTATAGGTAACACAATAATTCATAGCTTCATATGCAATCATTATAACATGGGTAAATCCTTCGTACTAATACTAATAAAAATAATAATGTCCTCTCGGCCGATTACGGCCACGGCGCGCCGTGGCCGTAATCATTGAGACTAGCCTACGGCGCGGGACACATTATAGTGCACAAATGTACGCGCAAACACAAGTGCACTCTCTGTTCCTTATCACTCTTATATTCCGATGGGACGATTACTCGAGACGACCAGTAAGAGCCAAGGCTCAGGACCGACGGCTTTACGTGCTCTCCGAGGCTCGGGGGTGACACACCGCCAACTTCACAACTCCGGGCTGTTTCTAAGGCTTATGAAACAGAAAGACTCAATAACTAAACTTGTCCCGACCCGGGACTTGAACCCAGGACCTCTCGGTGTGCGACCGTACATGCTAGCCACTACACCACCGAGGCAGTTACGTACTAGTACTAACAAGAGATTAACATTTTCACTTAAAGTAATATATTTCTTTATTAGCGGTTTCTAACTAGTTAATAAATAATAGTTTCAATTATTACTATACAGTATACTTGTATAATAAAATCAGTCTGCGTCAAAGACAACTATTACGTTGAAAGAGTAGAATAAAAAACTATTACGTTTAAAGATTTTTTTAGGAACTTTTAGTTTTTGTGTATATATTTTTTTTAGTGTCATGTTTGCTACATTGTTAGACTTAGTTTGTCTTTTTGTCAAAGTGGATTCATTGACGCCTCGACCTCCTTCTCCCTCATGCCAGACAAAAGAATTACTGGTATTTTTTGTCTCAAGTTCCGTGATAGTAAAATTTACACTATCTGATTCTGACTCAGCTGGAAACTTAATATGGAAGTCAGGATCTTTTACCGCCTGATGAAAAAACATCTTCTGTACTATCAGCATCACTATTAGAACTAGAGCTGGAGTCATCATTATCATCATCATCTCTCTTCAACAATTTTGTTTAGTTTTTAGGATACTTCAAGGCTTTTTCATTTGTTTCATCAAATGAGATTATTAAAGCATTAAAGATTATTATCTGACCATCTGGTTTCAGTGTCAATTGAATCATCGTGTAAGTCAGTAATGGATGGATGAATTTTCGCTTTCCTTAGGTATAGATAAATCTCTTGTATTCGTGGTTAAACGGAATTGTTGGTTTCAGGTAGAACCATGTTTAAAATTTTATGTGATTACTCATTCTGCAAATGAAGATAAATACATCAGGGAAAATAAATACAAGACAAGACTAGGGTCGGCAAAGTCATGTTGAACTTAGGTCAAATATTAGAAAAGCGAGTGACGTTGAATTCAAGACTATTACAAATCTCGTTCATTTGATTATTAATAGTAATATAATATTATTGATCTTCTTCTTCTTTTCTTCTTAGTTGTAAAGAGTATAGACACAAGTAAATGTAATAAATTATTCTATTACACGACATAAAATATGAATTAATAAATTAGCAAACTATTCCTATACTGCTGTTTAAGCAATCCCATAATCTTTTCAAAGCCTTTTGTCTTAAAAGAAAGCATTGCAAGCACAGTACTGTTATGAGCAAAACAGACGTTTCACATTAATAACTCTTAAGATTATAACAATTATAACATTTGGGTATTTTTTTATTGCTAAGCGGACACATTTAAAAACGTGGCACCTTTATCTCAAAAATAATTGTGTACTTACATGTTTTTTAATTCCAAGCGGACACATTTCAAAACATGGCTCCTTCGTCTTAAAAATAATTGTTTACTTACTTGTTTTTTTTAAGCGAAACAGACGCTTTCCAAAACGTGGCACTGTTGCTTATAAAATTTACTCACAATACAGGCCACTTTTCGCGATGTGTCCCTTTAACTCAAAACTGAAGTGCGTTGGCGCCGACTTTCGGGTCGCAACTAAAAACATGGCTGCTTTGCTCTGAACTTGGCCATAAATGTATAAGAATGCCAAAAGGGCGCATGCATAAATTTGTAATTAAGAGGCCGATTTTGACGGGTGTCTTTGTGAAACTATAAAACTACCGGCATTTTGGTCACATTTTTAATTTAAAAGTGATTTTGCACAATTTTGATTTGTGGCCCTTTCGTTTATAAGCAGCGATGTAAGTACTTTATTCTTTATGAAGTACAATCTACTTAATACTTTCTTACAATCTACTTTTTTGCTGCCATTCATTATATTGGTTGTATAATCATAAAAATCGCGAAAAAAGCGCATATCTGAGAGAACCTAGAAAGTTTGTAAAAGACATTTATTTTTAAAAGTCTTGGTATGAATTCTATGGCCCGATCACCATTTACTATTATGTATGTTTAATGTATGTATTATATATATTTATAGTATATTGTCCGATCCTATTACAATATATAATATACTTCTTTTCAAAGCAGGAAAGATAAAAGTATTTTTAAAAAGAGATAAATCACTCTTATATAGCTCTAGTGTAATTTAAGCCACGTAGTAACAGTTCGTGACAACGAAAGCAATTTAAATGACAGATTCCGCTTTCAGCTATTGAAGTTATTTCATTTTAATATTGAATTTCGATGAGGTGACATAAAATGGAATATTATGATTTTTGATTGAATAGGACAATTTGGTACTAGTAGTTTCTATAGAGTTTTGCTATTATTTATAGAACGGTTGAAGTACATAAAAGATATGCTTATTGTACATTATAAAATCTATCCATATGTCTTTGATTTTTTATGGACATGCTGTGAAAACGAGTTGTTAAGAAATACACACTTTCATGGCAAGGGATTTTGAAGTTAAAGCGCTGTAGTGCTATTTCGTGGCAAGTTTCACATAAATACACTCGCTGTTATTTTTGCACTCAAAGTCCGATGTAATTATAATTCGACACGATCGTTGAGAAATCAGATGCAAATCTAATGGCTTTTCTCCGAGGCACGAGGTTGAAACATTGTCGACTTTCTAAAGCGGGGTATTATTGAGAATTCTTTGGCAGTGACACTTGGCCTGAACGGCGACAGTTCGTCGTCCGGTCAGGTTAAGGAATAGATCTCAAACTCAAACTAGACTTTTAGACTACCGAGGCCCTCTCATCAATCTTATAGATATTGGAGTGTCATATATAATAATAATTTATGATAGCCGAATCATGAGTGTTCCAACCATGTCATGGTCATAGGCATTCATCAGATGCTTTCATAATAGGACTGTATTAGTAGGTACAATGTGTATGAAATATATTAAATATCATTAGTCAAAAATTAACTCTTACATAGGATGATTGGCATAATACGATTATACCAATTTTGGCGTAATATTACATGCGGTATTATTATCTTATATTATTTAATTTTATTCATTTTTTACAGTATACGGTATACCTAATACTAAGTAATTAGTAATTAAGATTACGGTCTCACATGTGAAGCTCTTAGAAACTATAAAAGCTGATTAATAAAGTTTCAGTAAATAAAGACTTAGTACATTTTTACCTAATGGGTGAATAAGCAGCTTACAAAAAAGTAATCTTTATTCCATTAATCTCAACGTTGGCCGTTTTACAGAAGTAATATAATAAATAGTAAAGTATTTACGAAAATATCTCAATAGCGAGAATCGCTTCCTAATTTTTGATTTCAGTCTCAATTTACAACGTTAATTATTGTTAAGGCCAAATTTGTAGATAATTTTATGTTCTACGACGAAAGTAATGACTTCAAAGTTTATTTTAAGAAATGTTACACGATATTTAGGAAAAAAATATTATTTTGTTACCACGGTTGTCTGATAAATGGTGACCCACGATAGGATATTTAATAGCGTATGTAAGATATTTGAGTCAACAAATGCGACAACAAAGGTTTATTACAAGATTTACCTCTTTTTGACCTTATATGAATGAGTGAGCTAAAAAAATGTATTTTTCCAATTTTTTCTATTTATTTATTTATTTATTTATTTATTTATTTATATTCTATCAAAATAGAAAAGAAGTAGGCGATAGAAGGTCAAAGAATTCCACTTCTTCCCTTCGTCGTATTGAAATAATCTAGTTTTCAAACAACAAGTGGCTTCATATTGCGATTCAAATATACCCTTACCCTATTACTCAATAGATTATTGTTATTTAGGGTTCCCGACTTTTCGGTCACAGAATCCTTTTAGTAAAAATCTAATATCTTTAATAGAAAGGATGAATAAAGTAGGATGATTCAAATCACAACTACATATATTGTTTATTAAATACAATTATTTTATTAATCGTCACTTAAAAATTGTTGAACTGCATATAGCACAATCCTTTGTAACCGACAATATATATCGCATTCACTTTTAGTGACAGCTTTTTTGGTTGTATTTAAAGTTCGTGGAGTCGTTGTTGGAGCGCGGGTATATGGCAGGTAGCAGCAGGATGTAGAAAATATAAGAATGGAAAATAGAATGAAAATTATAATAATTTTCATTATTGTGGACACTAATATTTGTTCATAGCGACCTTTTTCTTGATTTTTGGCCTTTGCTTTTGTATTCTGAAAAAAAATGTCTTCAATTATTGCAATGTTGGAAAACAGACAGTCTTAGAGTTGGTCACGTGATTGTACTGAATTGTGCCCACTGGAGTATGAGAGTGCTAGAAATAAATAACAATATTATGTCATGTAATATTATCATATTTCACATACTTGCTGCTATGCTACTGCATCTGGCTAGTGTCAGGGAGAATTGCGGCCGTGACCGAAATTGATCAAGGAAACACAGATTAATAAATAATGATAATAATTATAAAAATAAGTTTTTAATATTTTTTCCTATACCGAAAACTAATATAATAAATAAATATATTATACACTTACAAGCAGATATTTATAAGAACAACTTTTTTTTTTCGAAGAGTAATTGAATCTGCGTCTCCTAATTTCTTAGGTAAGTCCGTAACTGTAACAAATGAAATCTTAATAGGTTAACAGTGTCTAGATAGTTTTTGATTAACCTCAAGGCTTGCTGAGCGAACGCTGAAATCAATTTATCTGTAACAGTCCGAGAAGCTCTTAATTAAATAATAACTCGAAACCTCTGTCATATATTATGTTAGTGCAGACATCACTCAGATACTGTGGAATTTAATAATATCTTGCTGAAATATTTAAACTTCACTGTATTTTTTTTAAGGTTCCACTGTTGAACATGGAAGTCCCTTTTTTAAAGGCTGACATTTTTTGACACGTTTGCGCGCACTTGACGCTCCATCTAGACATTTTATATAATCAAAGTTCTACTCGTAATACATGATAAGCCTCTCTACTTATGTCATGCCTATAAAGACATTTTAACAAAACCTCATGTGTTAGCCAAACAACATTGATTTAATTGAAATGTACCATTCTTATATTCGATATTCGCCAGATATTTATTTTGCAGCAGCACTAATGCTCAGAGAAAAATGTCGAAGTAACTCAGAACGTAGAACTTACGAGCTAAGACATTTTCCAATACTAAAATCCCTTTGAGTTTTTAAAATGAATTTGAGAAACATTAGTGAGAGGAAGATAAATGTTTGTGGCAATGTAATGAAATTCTTTTATGCTAATCTTTTTGGACTGTGCATACAAATAACAAAGGTCAATTTTGTTTTGTATAATTAGATTGAATAAGGTTATAGGGATATTACAACTAAAATGCCATGGGTAACTAATTCAGGTTAGATGATCAACAAACTACGCCTCCATATTTTTCTAGTACATAATTTTTGAATAATGTAATATGTAATGTAAGTCTCGTGGTACCAATACAAAGAGAAACCTATTAATCTTTCTTTCTATGAGAAGCATACGAAGTTCAGTTTACTAGATAAAGCCGAATAAACAAACTCAACCCACCAATGGGCTTTAATTTATAATATAGTTGTGATGCCATAGTTGCCTACGTATGAGAATCGAATCAGCGACTTTTTTTAAACTAAGAAGTTTACGTTTTAAATTGAACCCTTAATCTCATTCTAACACAATGAATAATTTATAATAAAATATATTTAACACTTACCGATAATACCGACGTATTTGCCTAATTTCTCAGACCAGGCGTCTGAAATCGTTAAATGAAAATGTACTTTATGCATTTTATTTTAAAGACGATAATTGAGGGATTGAAACAGTCAAAAATATAAATTGCAGAGAAATCTTTTCGACCTCACCACCAAATGTATTAGTACCCTATTCCCTTTATTCGTTGTTAGTAGGGTGTAAGGTTTAATCTACAAGGAAAATATTTCCCAGAATGCCCTTTATTTTTATCGTTTGTTTTTCTAAAGTCAAAAGGGCAAGGGACTGATATTGTTTGAAACTACTTTGGTTACTTTACACTATATACCATAGTAATTGCCTTGGTGTGCGTGCACTATACGTAAATATACGTAAATGCTTATGTTCGAGTCCCAGTACGAGGTCAGGTTATGTTATTGAGATATTATATCAAGAAATTCTCAACTTAAAAGAGGCATCATGTAGCGTCAGACTGCAGCATCAGCGTGTCAGACTTAGACAAGATGACGACCCGCCATTAATAATATACTTATTTATTTTAGTACAATTAGAATCTCAAAATTTTTAGTCTGCTCATCGGTTGCAAATACCCCGTGATACTTATTTTATAGGGCATGGGACTTACGCAATTGACGACGTCCCAACAGCTATTCGTACGAACCTACTACCCAGCTACGCAGTACTGTCCAGCTATGTAGGCAGATTTTTTGCTCTCTACAAGAACCAGGAGGTTGCTTTCACAGTCAACTTTGCTAACAGAGACTTACTAGGAGCAACCCATCGTTTCCCAGTGAATCTTTTTGTTTCACGCCAAGCTCCATTTTTAGATATGAATACGCATTCAGGATAATATTAATTTCGATATATTTGTTTTTTAATTTCTATAATTATTATATTGTATAATATAATTTTATCTCATCGTAAACGCTGTTGTTTTACTATCATAAGGTCAGTTAGGCATTTTAGAAAGCCTATGCATTCACAAAGTTATTTGTTATTTTTTCAATAATCCCTATCTTGTCTGTATAATGGTTATAACATTTTACGTAAAATTTTAATGATGCAGTTCCAGCATAATCTGAATCAGTTTGGTCGCTTTGTGAACGCGAGGAGCTTTTTGCTGGCTTACGTTCATTATATCAAAAGCTTTTTCCGTAGAGCTACCGTTTAAAATGACAAAGGTCAACAAGTAACTCGATATAAACACGTTTTAAACAAAGCTCTTTTTGATTTTTTTAAATGTTAAACTAATTGTGATATGAAATCTTATGTACTAGATAAATCTAGTAAGGCAATTATTTACTGTAAATTGTTTTACGAAAAGTTGTCTTAATTGTTAGGAAATTCTTAAATTACAAAATAATTTAAGCTCTTAAAAGAAAGTTTAAGTAAAATTATAAGTTTTTAAGTTTTTAAACTCGTACAAACTTTAAATGTAAAAAAGATACTCCTTTACTACGTTCATACAAAAGAGAAATTAAAAAGCCTTTTTTAAATATTTTTTAGTAGCATAGACAATAAATCCTATATTAGCATTGCCCGCAGCTCCGCCCGCGTTTTAAAGACCGGAAACAAATACTTATTAGATTTTATAAAGTACTCGTACTGTAGAATACGTTTAACTGTTAGCATATGCTCAAAAATGACATATTTTCCTTTCCTATCATCATAATAATGTCCTCCCGGCCGATTACGGCCACGGCGGCCAATCTCATTGAGACTAGCCAACGGCGCGGGACATATTATAGTGCACGAATGTATGCGCAGACACAAGTGCACTCTCTGTTCCTTATCACTCTCAAATTCCGGTGGGACGAATGCTCGACACGACCAGTGAGAGTTAAGGCGCAGGACCGACGGCTTTACGTGCTCTCCGAGGCACGGGGGTGAAACACCGCCAACTTCCCAACTCCGGGCTGTTACTGAGGCTTACGAAACAGAAAGACTCAATAACTAAACTTGGCCCGACCCGGGACTCGAACCCAGGACCTCCCGGTTTGCGACCGTACATGCTAGCCGCTACACCAACGAGGCATCATACCAAAATATCATCAACACCTGTTAAGTTGTTTTCTCGTGATGTGGTCATAGACAGACAGACAGGCAGACTATATTAATTAAATTAAAAAAAAAATATTAACTGTACGGATTCGACTAATTTGGGATTTTATTGTGTATAGATTATAATATTATAAATAAGCTTTTATGAGTCTGGCCGTCGGGTGACGTGATTGAATGCATAAGCGATCCTGCGACGCCCCATGACGACGGAAAATGGTTCTTGTGTTTTAGTGGGAAGTAGTGGTATCTGCCCGGTGAGCTCATAACCATCTGTTTCCTTTTCATGTGGTATGCTTAAATGCATTTCCCAAGGCTAAAAAAAAGAATGCTCCTGCAAACAGTTCATTAATTAATAGTTTTACATTTCTTCACACTGACATTGTTAAATTTCAAAATTACCGCTCCAACTTCTTGTTCCTCACAATAGGCGACTTTCACAGAATGTATTGCGTCTATTATCATCAATCTAAACTACTGCGAAAAGAAAAGAACCAGCTATCCCTTTTAATAATGCTTTTTAAGCCTCACTGCGTTAATACGGTCATCTTTTAATATAGTTTTGTTGAAACCTTTTATATTTTCACCTCTACCCAATAAAACAATGTGGGGTCCTAAACTAATAGAATTTCGAGCTGCTTGTGACGAGACACCTCAGGTAGATTGCCTTCATATAACCAAAGCCTATGAAACATATAGTCGTGCAACGGACGTGACAGCAAGCCGAAGCTGCCATACACTCGCTTGGGACATTAGTGTATGGTAGCTTGGGCTGTCACGTCCGTTGGACGACTACATGTTTCATAGGCTTTGATATAACGCTTCAATAGCTTTTTCCTTTGTGGTATTGCACCATTGAGTGACTGTAAATACACAGCAATCAAGACTTGCATGCACAAAGTCTCTCGTGATTTGTGTAAATTGAAATTGTCAGCTGTGATTGCTCAAATTGAGGAGCGGTTTAAATAAAATTTACTTAATAGCATAATATTGTCTCCAGTTAATTTACTAGCTCCTTTTAAATTTCTCAAAACACTTTATTTCTTCATATATTTCTATTTTCTTGCGGATTTATTTTATTTTTTATTTCTTTTTGTTTAAACGTCAAGAATCAATCATAATACAACTTATTAATTGCTGATTATAATAAAACTTTAGTATGTTTCTATTATTTTCCTTGTAATTCAAAGAAAATATGTGATTTTGTAGTATATATTTTTATAGTGAACACAAATAATGTCCTTCGGATCGAATTCCGCCACGGCTGACACTGAGACTATTGTTTGCGCTAAAGAATTTACAGTGAACAAGCGCCCGCGCAAAAACAAATGCACACATTACTTTACACTCTCCAGGGAACACCGCCAATTTCCCAACACCGATGTACCTAGGACTTTTTAACAAACAGAAAGATAATTTAGCTAAACGCAGGATTCGAAATCTAGATCTACAGATTGGTATATTGTTGAGCCTTACATGCTAACTACTGCACCACCAAGGGTAAAAATTTAGGCTATAAATTTTAGTACATCAAGTTTGTAAAGTGAAAAAGTTCCGTACTATTTAAACCACAAAATAACATTATTATAGTTCCGACGAGTTAAAGCAGCTCTACACGAATGAACTAATGAGACGGAATATTTTTCTATTCAAGTGTTGCTTTGAACTTTGGAAAGCGTACAATTTAAAAGGAACAAAAATAAAATGAATATCCAACATAACTCGTTTCATTCAGCTCGTTTTGCCGGAAGGCTTGTGAATGCATATAGATGAGAGTTATTTCACCGCGGTAGACTAAATACCATCATTATTTTAAAAATGTTTCTAGTGTTTTCAAATGGAAAACCGATCATTGTTATACATCGATTTTTCAGTCAAACATTCGTTTACGGTTAGGTTCGTATTTTTTGACGACTTTAAGCCCTTGATAAAACGTATAGGTATATGTAATTTAACCGTTCATGAAAATTTAAGTAAAAACAATCTTTTGATTTTAAATATATCTACGTTTCTACAAAAATTTTACAACTTACTAAAGTTTTACCACAATCTTACAAATGTCATAAGATTTTTAAACTAGAAACAAACAAGCAATCGATCTTTTTTTATTTACAAAAAAATATATACTATAGTTAACCAATGTATTCAAACTATATTTGCATAAGTTAAATTCACTTCTAAGAGGTCTTTTGAACCGTCAACTTTTAAATGTCAGCTTTTAAGTGCGCGAGGAAAAAATCTGCTTGAAAGACAGTTTAATAGATGGAAAATAAAAAATCGCTCCTAAAATAGATATATTAATAGGTTTAATTTACATTTTAAACAATAATTATATGTTTAAATGTTAATACTTACCTTATATGTGTATAATCCCACTTATTCATATCTGCAAAGTATTCTATGATGGAATAACACGCTTTTACGTTTAATTACTTTCATTTTACCCACTTCTAATTTTATTTTCTCAAAAAAAAAGTAGCATTTGTCCTTCTCCAAGCTTCCGTTCATCTTTATATCAAAACTCATCGAAATTGGTTGAGCGATTTAGGCGTAAAATGTAACAGACAGATAGACTTACTTTCACAGTTATAATATTAGAATGAATTCTTGAAGTGTCAAACTTAATATGTGAAGCTTTCGTATATTATAATGTTGTACACATTAATAATATGTGCATTATAAAATTTCCATTCAGCATTTCGAAAGCTTGTTATTATTTGCTTCGTAGCTTGGTTTTTTCTTGTTTCCAGTATTTATTCTGTGTATGTTATTGTTTCTTAAATAACAAGGAGTAACGTTTTATACGAGATATGATATAAAACATTGCAATCTGGTCTTGATCAAAGGACTCATACTTTTATTTATTTTGATCTAATTTGAGTTAACTTTTAACACCCTTATTTTCTGTAAATATTCGAAACGTCGGGAACCAAAATCTAGAATAATACCCCGACACAAGCCAAAAAGATTGTTTCATTTAAAATTAATTATTAATTATTAATTAAGTTAATTTACTACTTCCATAGGTATGTGTAAATGCTTTTTTTGAACCCTTATTTACAAACATTACGTACTTTGTTAATTAGGAGCCATCCGAGTTTCAAAGTTGGTATTGCGGTAAAACCTTAGAGCTTACTTAATTACTTTAAAAACTTATTTAAATTTATGTTTGTCAAATAGCTTAACATCAAAATTAGTTACCTTTAGCCATGAATATTTTAATATTTATATATAATAAATAACATTATTTAATTATTTCATAATTATTATTTTGAATAATAAATATCCTTTCGGTTTTTTTTTGCAGATTTATATTGAATTTTGGTTTCCAACATTTTGATTGTAATACAAATGTTTTACAGTATTCATGGTCATGGAAGACACTAAGGTTGTAGACCTCTCAAAGGTCATTATAATATACTTGTTACAAACAAAAATCAAAATAAATAAGTGAAAATTTCCGACACGATAGTTTTTATTTATAGTGTCAAATATTCGCGTAAATCTAAGAAAGTATCGAGTTTATTGGCCTTCAAGCTTACAAAATAAATAGCCTAAATGAAATTGAAAGTGTAGTAGAATTACTAAACTTCTTATTTTTCACAAATTGTAATGTATTGTACTCGAAGCTATGCATATGCAAATCATTTTGTAAAAAAAGTTGAAAAGCTTAACATATCATGTTTCAATTTGTTTATATAGAAGTTAATATTAGAATGTACTCGTAATTATAAACTTTTACATGATCAAGGATAAGAAACTTATATCAAATTAAACGCTCAGCAGTAACGCAGTAGCGCGCTCGTTTGGAAAACTCTGTGAAGCGTGATCAAACACTTGGCCGCACTCGCGCCTCTTATTTGCGTGAACCATTTTCAACGTGATTACCACTTGCCTCGAGATGAACGAAAACATGATTACCACCTACACTGTAAAGGAAGCCATCATTGACGACACGTTTAGCTCAGTTTGTAGAGACACTACTTGCTACGCCAGCGGTTGCGGGTTCGAGTCCCGCTGGGGGCATTCATTTGCTGAGCACGATTTTTTTGTACTCTGGTCATGGATTTTAATATTTATAATATTATGTATGTATTTAAAGTTATATATGTATAGTGTATCAACTATCTGGTATCCGTAACACAAGCCTCGTAGCTTACCACGTAACTGAAAATTAGGGTCACTACCAACTGAGCCAAACGTGTCGGTCACGGCACGGTCATGTGAACGGCTGAACTGATTTCGCTAATTCTTTTTTGTCGGGCTTGTTATTGTCAGGAGAAGGTTCTTATGAAAGAAAAAATCATAAAAGCTGCGATCATACGAGTTTATATTACTAATCTATCTTATCTCTTACGTACCAAAAGCTAACACTAGGGACGAACCCGAGCAAAGCGAAGAGTCGTGTGACATTTATATAAATTATAATTACTAAGTACTACTTTTCAAATCGGTCCAGCCATTTTGGCCGACAAAGAGATACACAGACCTATAAAAACAGTCAGAAAATATTAAATAATAAGTTCTTCTTAGTACCTACTGTACATATATAATTCCAAACTAAATCTTAAATACATACCCTTTATTTTTCTAGTAGTTAATTTAATTCCAAGTTATTAAAGCACGGAATAGGATCTTATGAAAAATCATCCGTTAACTTTATCTCTATGAAACAGCGATTTTCCCGAAATGAGATCTCGGTTTATTTTGATTAATTAAGTCTTTCACGATTTAGCGGTCTTAGCAACAAAAACTTTAGTATTTGAAAATTATGCTTCAAAACATATTTAAATAACATAAATTAATATAAAAGGCTATGTAGGGTGTTAATGTTTTGTACGTTAATTAAATTTGGTCTAAAGGGAGTTCTGCTTCAAATTTAATTTGCACAGGATCTTTCTACTTGGTTGTTATTTTTGTATTATTTATTATTCTAATCCACTAGTTACGATTATTTGCATAAAACATTCGGTGTCATTCCCTTTCGCACGAAATACTGTTTAATATCTTTGTCGTATACAGTAGTCGCATATAGTAGTAGAGTCTATACATGGTAGTTTTTTTTAAAGTTAAAATAATTAATATTATCTTACTCATTAAAATAATTAATATTATCGGTACAGAGACCGAATCTATAGTTTTTAGAATTTTTGCCTGTCTGTGACCGCGTCACGAGATAACCATTGGAAAGATTTTGATGAAATTTGGTACGATGGTAGCTAATTATCTGGATCAGGATATAGGATACTTTTTACTGCTGGAAAATATGTTATTTCTAAGAAATCTGAACTAACGGTTACAAACCGGCTATAAAATATCACGGGGTATATGAAATCAAAAAATTTGGTGTCCGGTAAATACTGGAAAATACCGGTTCTAAATAGAACGCGAGTGAAGCCGCGGGAAATGCTAGTATATCCTAAAGGTTGTTCACCTGACAATAATTCAATATAAAAACTTCTTAACATATTACATACATTCTAAAAGATATTATCAAACTTTACTTACCAAATTTAAATAAATCGATCGCAGAAACAGACAGAAATTACATATTTTATATAATTTTTTTTTGTTTCTGCATTCCCGATGCGCCGGCTATATCACCGAAGCCTAGTACCGTGGTGCCTGCTAAAAGTGCTGACAGTAAGGTTGTAATCCAACGTGCTAAACGTATTGTTAAGAAATAATAATTTACTTTATACTATATATCATCATATTCACTTTCCTTTTTAATTTTTCTTAATTTTTATTTTTGTATTTCTCACTTTAGTAGATTGTTATCTGCTTAACAAGCTAAATTTTTACTTTTTGTTAATTATGTTGGTTCGTATTACTGCTAGTTTTTACTAATTATTTTTAATTACTTTGTTTCCTTTTCAATGTTAATTATATACCCGCAAACAAATCGCCTGAAGTGACGTATGTCATTAGTGATTAGTCAATTGCACACGTTTGACATATTTGATAGAAGCGGATTCTAGTCTTTTGGGCGTTCATACAGATAACACTTTTTATGTTTATGTTGTATCTCTCAATTGTTTTTATTTTACTGTATTTCCATAATTCCTCCCTTGCAACTGGCAGGTGTTTAGCTATGTAGCTATCTTGTATTATTTTTTTTTTCTGTATATAACTTATTATCAATTTATAGATATTTATTATTATTATTAAAATTTATTTATTTTTATTTTATTATACACATTTTCAATGGTAGATAATTGTACCAGCTTTAGTGACTCCTTTCAATCCCTTTCTTCTTCCTCCGGTGGATCGAGCAGTGATGACAGTTTCTTAAGTATTCCCTCGCTAAACGAAACCTTGCATTCTAATTTCTTAGATGTTCTAAATAATTTCAATATTATTCATATTAATGCTCAGAGTATTCCTGCACACTACACAGATCTTCTAACGTCTTTCGATAATAAATATGTTCACGCAATATTAGTCTCTGAGTCGTGGTTAAAGCCTTGCCTACCCTCGACTTCTTACGCGCTCCCGGGTTTTCACTTGATACGTAATGATCGTATTGGCCGTGCTGGAGGCGGAGTTGCTATATACTTACGCTCACATATACCATTTTCTATTGTAGACCTCTCCCAGCATCATACAAATGCGGGACCTGAACACCTTTTCATTGAAGTGACTTTAAGCAACACAAAGGTCTTGCTTGGGGTATATTATAACCCTAGCCTAACGATCGATTACTTCTGTTCGTTTGAATCCCTGTTGGAGCGTTTTAAGCCGTTGTATAATCACACTGTTATTATGGGGGACTTTAATACTTGCCTTTTAAAGGACGACCATCGTTCTTTACGTTTAAAATCAGTGGTACACGGTGCTAATTTAAATATCCTCCCACTTTCAGCTACTCATATGTTTCCGAATTGCTTACCCTCATTATTAGATTTAATTTTTGTTTCTTCTGTTGACCATGTTGAAAAATATGGTCAATATCCTGCTTCGGCATTTTCCTATCATGACCTCCTTTACTTATCTTACAAAATTAAGCCCCCTAAAGCTAAACCAAGAATTCTTCTGCTACGAAATTTTGATGGAATACAATTAGACAGGTTACGGGAAGATGCAGCTCGAGTTCACTGGTTGGATGCGCTAAACGGCGCTTCTATCGATGATCAAGTGCAGGTTTTTAATTCGCTTCTGACTGATCTTTACGACCGACATGCTCCATTACGTCCCGTGCGGATGAAACACCTTCCTGCTCCTTGGTTGACTGATGAAATTAGGAAACTACAAATTAAGAAAAATGCAGCCAAAATTAAGTATAGTGCAAATCCAAATGACGCTAATCGCCTTAAGTATACGAAGGTTCGCAATCAATGCAATAGGTTGTGTAGAGACAATCAACGACGCCATATTCATAAATCAGTGGTTGAAGAAAAAGACACTTCAAAAGTCTGGAAATTTCTCAAATCTATAGGAGTAGGAAAACCTCGTAACAACGTAAATCCTCATAATATTAATTTGAATGAGCTTAACAAGCATTTCTCCTCTTCTGTTGCCATTGACGAGGCAACCAAATTAAGAACTATTAATAATATTTCAGCCTCATCCTCTCCTAATAATCCAAGTTTATTCTTTAGTCAATTTACAGAAAGTGATGTTAAGAAGAACATTCTCGCCATTAATTCTAGTGCAGTTGGTGCCGACTGTATTAGTCGTAATATGATCATCCCTATCCTTGATATCCTATGTCCCGTTATAACCGGCATTCTTAATTACTCCATAGATTTCAATGAATTTCCCACGTGTTGGAAGGACGCTCAAATTATACCCCTACCTAAGAAAACCAATCCTAAAAGCTTTAGTGACTACCGTCCCATATCAATCCTGCCGTTTCTGTCCAAAGTCCTTGAGCGTCTTATACAACGTCAACTTTCTCAATTCCTTTCTACTCATAATCTTCATAATCCCTTGCAATCCGGCTTCCGTTCAGGTCATAGTACGACTACTGCTCTAGCTAAAATAACTGATGACATTCGTTTAGGCATGGAAAATCAGCAAGTCACTGTACTGATATTGCTGGATTTCAGCAATGCCTTTGGTACTGTTGATTTCGATATTTTGCTTGCTTCTTTAGGTTCACTTAACATATCTCCTAATGTAATTGACTGGTTTCGTAGTTACCTGCATGGGCGTCGGCAACGTCTACGAATTCAAGATTCGTACTCAGACTGGCTTCCAGTCAAGGCTGGCGTTCCGCAGGGTGGCGTGTTGTCTCCGCTATTATTTTCACTGTTTATTAGTTTTATCTGTCAGCATATTTTTTCTCTCTACCACCTATATGCAGATGATTTGCAAATTTATATGCATTCTAAAATTCAAGATTTACCGACTACCATTAATGTTATTAATAACAATCTTCAAAAAATTACTGCTTGGAGTGAGTCCTTTGGGCTGCGACTAAATCCTGTAAAAACACAAACAATAATTATAGGCAGCCCCAAGCTCATTGCCAGGATTAACTTTGATAATCTACCTAATATTGTCTTAAACGGTGTTATTATACCTTACTGTAAAACAGTAAAGAACCTAGGTATAACCATGGATCAATATATGTCTTGGAGTCCACAGGTAAGTGAGGTAAGTAGGAAAATGTTTGCGTCAATATCATCTCTTCGCCGATTAAGTAACTTTCTTCCTATTTCCACCAAAATTTCGTTAGCACAATCGCTCCTCTTACCAATTCTTGATTATGCTGATATAAGTTATCTTGATGTTAAAGAGGAGCAATTAAATAAACTTGAGCGCCTTCAAAATCTCTGTATTCGGTTCATATTTGGCTTACGTAAATATGACCACGTATCTCTTTTTCGCAAAAAGCTCAAGTGGCTCCCGATCCGACTTCGCAGGAATACTCACATACTTCATCTTCTGTACTGTGTTCTGTTCGATCCCCATACTCCACTTTACCTTAAGGAACGTTTCCAATTTCTTGGAAATTCACATTCTCGTCTTCTTCGCTCTGACCTTAACCTTATCCTTAAAATTCCTTCTCACTCCTCTTCCTTTTATACAAATTCATTTAGTGTAACAGCACCACGACTTTGGAACTCTCTTCCCCTTAATATCAGGCGCGCGAATTCTCTCGCTACATTTAAAAAACTTCTAAAGGAACACTTTCTCACCTTCTAATCTATTTATTATTATTTTTCCTTTATTTAAACATATTATTATTCGTAAACTATCGTGCCTTCTGTTTTATATCTATATCTACAGTGTGTATATAAAATAAATATATATGTATATGTGTTTATATAGTATGTATGTATGTATGTATTGTGTAAGTATATGTATCTATGTATTTATATATGTATATATATCTTCTTATATATATTCTCCTTATTTTGCACCACTTCCCTCTTTAAACTTTGCTATTTCCTACACCTAAAGGTTGCCTGGAAGAGATCGCTGCTTTTAGCGATAAGGCCGCCTCTTGTACATTCTTTCTTATCTGTATATTTTATTATTATTTTTTTCTTTTTCTGGTGTACAATAAAGAGTTTATTATTATTATTATTATTATTATGCAACCAATATCATAATTTATTAATTAACTAACGACTCACCTTTGTTTCGCTCGAGTTAGTCCCTAGACTAAGTGCATGCGAAGCCGCGGGTTTTGCTAGTTAAAATAAATATAATTTCTCAATAAAGGTAGCCTTAATTACTCCTTAATACATTAGCTATTTGCGAGTGAAAGTCTTGTCAAAATCGGTCCAGCTGTTTCGGAGATTAGCCGGAACAGACAGATAAAAAAAAATTAAAAATTGATTTTTTCATATCAGTACCGTATATACTTTCATATGCATTTAGTGAAAAGCTGAAATTTGAAATTAAAAATAGATAGTTCAATTGTATTTATATGTATAGAAATAATGATAATAATTAATTGTGTAGAAGGGGAAGCTCGTACGTGTAACAGTCCAGTTAACTAGCAACAGTTCATGGCAAAACGCTACATATGAACTTATCAACTCCCTTGATAGGTGACAATAGTCATGGTTATTTTTTATGGTCATGGTTGGTTGACAGCATTTTTAGTTCACACCATGGGTTCGTGGGTGACAATTAATCTTATAATATAGAAAGAGTGAAAAGAAATATTTTAACATCAATGGATTTTTTTAACTAAGTCGAATGTGTGAATTAAATATTTTTTGGAAAAATCTTATTCAAATAGTCATTTTAAATATCGATGCAGAGGCCGAATCTATAGATTTTAGAATTTTGATCTGTCTGGCAACATCTCGAGGAAAGTACTGGACGGATTTTGATGAAATTTGTTACAATGATAGCTGGTTCTTCAGGGTAATATATAGGGTACTATTGAAAGCGGAAAAATATCTCATCTCTGAGAAATCTACATTGACCATCGTTCCTAAGGACGAATCCGAGCGAAGCGTGGGTGGGTCGCTACTTTATGAATAAACTTAATTTCTGTTACTATTTTAAAGTCGATATTACGACTTTTTCGGCTTTTAATTATGAGAAATTGACTTTGATACGATTATTTGATTAAATTATATGGATTATTACTGTAACATTGAAGCGATTTTAGATACATATCTATAATTAGCTTCACTTAATTAAAATATTAATAAAAGCCTTTGTGAGTGACTTGTATCTGTATACATAGGAATATCGATACAGCTTGTACAGGTCGTCCTTCACTCATACTAATTTAAAATTATAAGCTATATTTTATTTTTAGTATGGACTTTCATTATATAACATACCTATTAGGTATATAGAATTAGAATTACTCGTCATGAGTGGTTTAATATAGGAGTACAGTATATATGTAATATATATGTATATGTGCGACAAGTATATTATAGGAGTTAGCAATGTGCTTATTTAAAAGCATAAAAGCCGCTACATTTTATATATATTTAAAATCGTGCGTGAGCTTGTAATTTATGGAATAAAAAAACACCAACAATTTGCATTAAACAGTTTTAGATTGCGGTTCTTTTTTGCTCTCAACTTTAAGGGGTAGGAATTTTTCATTCGCGTAATCTGCCATTTCTCGGGTTTACGAGGTTGATTTACTACCTTGGTTTATATCACAGTAAAACCTTGATTTTTTTATTGTCTTATCCATTTGTACAGTCTTAATTAGGTTTAGCCATTAAGAGAGCTTAGTCATTAAATGTGAAGTGCTTCCATGAAAATTGGAAAAGTATGATATTTTTTTAATACAAATTTAAGTTTCATAATAGTGAAGTATGTCATGTACATTGCACATTATAGGTAAACTTATTTCAACTAAAACACTCCATCCGGAATCCAACCGGAAGTACTGCTACTTTATAAATGAAACTAATTTTTTGAATTTTGTCGTGGTTTTATTTCTGTCTTTATTTTTTATTACTGTAAAGCATTCGAAATGTCGGGAAACAAAAATCAAAATAAATCTGCAACTAAATCTGAAAAGATAGTTTCATTAATTATAAAGTCAAATATTCGCGTGAATCTAAAAAAATGCACTGTTGACTTTAATATTATTTACTTATTTATATAATTGCATTCATTAAGTATAGTATTTAATGCTATAATTAGCTATTTTTTTTTAAACTGAAGGGTTTTCTGGAAGAAATCACTTAAGAAATAAGGTGTCTCTTATCGAAATTCTGTATAAGATATATTAAAAAAGTATATATGTATATAAATAAGTTATTCATTACATTTTCAAGCAACTCCACGACAACGTCAGCCGTTAGCTACAAAAAAAACAAACAAGGTAAAATAAACATTTACTTAATATGTGAAAAAGAGAAAATCTCAGGCACTTCACAAATTATCATATAAAGTGAAAATACGGACACGTGTAATACCCATTATCAAGATCTGGTACGAAAGTTCAGAGAAATTTCCGATTTGTTCTTAACGTCGGATTCACAATTTTCTGAGCAAGCTTAATATTGGTGGAATTACTAGAGAGTTCCTTTTACTGCATTTTACTTACTTACATATGGATGAGTCTTCGATTTTAAAAGTAAGAAATTCTTCTAATAACCGATCTTATTAGAAATAGATCACAAAATATTTTTCAGATCGATAACATACTTTTATATACTAGTATTTTAGGTTGGCAATCAAAAGGTCCTGGGTTCGATGTTCATCTCTATACCTCAGTGAGGATGGCAATTCTTCGATAAAGTGGCTGATCTCTTTTGTGCATTATAATATCTCCTGTGCATATGGGGTAGTCTCAATGATATTAATATTAACTATTAATACAGATCAATTAAATGTAAGTGCCATTTACTTAATGTATAAGTAATGATATAAGTGTCAGCAATATCTTTAGCCCGGAAGTTGAACAGTGTTATGACAACTTAGCTGTCATCCCCCACTTTGATTACTCTCCATAAATACGAAGTTTGTCGTTAAGAGCGGGTTATTCCTGTGCGAGTTACGTTGTAGTGCTTTAGCTATTAGTGACAGTACGTAGAGTATTAAAGTGCCGTGAAGTGAATTGTTATATAATTAAGTAATGTTATTAATGTTATTCCTTATTAATGGTATAAAGTGATAAAGTGATGTATGTGGTGTAACGACATAAGAAAGGTGGAATAATTTAGTGTATAACAGTTTGAATGTTCATATATACACCCGTCGTTTACATCAGAAGCGGGATGTGAACTATGGGAAGAAACAGATCACGCCGTAATTGGGCTCGCTCACAATCCTCTTCTAGCAGCTATAGGCAAAAAAAGAGAGCAATATTGAAGCCACCACAGAAGCCAGTAATTTTAATATATGCGTAAGCCTCTCCAGCTTCTTAAATAGCCGCTGAAAATATGAAGGCTTGTATTTGTATAGACGATTGGGACACTGAATGGACCCTTAATTTTCTTTTTAATTTAAATGCTCCGTGTTGGTAATGTATGTGTTACTTATTTACGGTTCTTCTTTATTATTTATGAGTGTTCAGCGAGTCTAATCTGAACTTTAAAAATATATCATGACATGTATTGTACTTAGTATAACAGTTATTCAGGCTCTGCTTGGCATGTTAAGTGCGACAGTGTTCCTTTAAGTGCAAGCAGTTTTGAATAAAAGACTATTCTTGTACGCTAAGTGTGACAGTATGCCTTTAGGTACAAGAGGTTATGAATGAAAGACTGTCCTTGTACGCTTAGTGTGACAGAGTTCCTTTAGGTACAAGCGGTTATGAATAAAAGACTATTCTTGTACGCTAAGTGTGACAATATGCCTTTAGGTACAAGAGGTTATGAATGAAAGACTGTCCTTGTACGCTAAGTGTGACAGAGTTCCTTTAGGTACAAGCGGTTATGAATAAAAGACTATTATTGTACGCTAAGTGTGACAATATGCCTTTAGGTACAAGAGGTTATGAATTAAAGACTGTCCTTGTACGCTAAGTGAGAAAGAGTTCCTTTAGGTACAAGCAGTTATGGATGTAAGACTATCCTAGTACGCTAAGTGTGACAGTGTTCCTTTAGGTACAGGTAGCCTTACTAAGTACTAATCTTTGGTTGGTGTAAAGGCGAGCCTGGGACACTTAAGTGCAACAAAGTTTCTTTAAGTGCAGGTGGCCTTTGGTTCAATCATTGGTGTTTAACAATGCAACTGTTGGCAAATGATCATTGGCATTTATTATAATAATATATATGAATACTGTTTGTGTTTAGATCCACACTCATAGGGTGACTGGGACAGTCACCGTGCAGGATGGCCGTGTCAGCAATATCTTTAGCCCGGAAGTTGAACAGTGTTATGACAACTTAGCTGTCATCCCCCACTTTGATTACTCTCCATAAATACGAAGTTTGTCGTTAAGAGCGGGTTATTCCTGTGCGAGTTACGTTGTAGTGCTTTAGCTATTAGTGACAGTACGTAGAGTATTAAAGTGCCGTGAAGTGAATTGTTATATAATTAAGTAATGTTATTAATGTTATTCGTTATTAATGGTATAAAGTGATAAAGTGGTGTATGTGGTGTAACGACATAAGAAAGGTGGAATAATTTAGTGTATAACAGTTTGAATGTTCATATATACACCCGTCGTTTACATAAGGTACTATTTATAAGTAAAATTCAATCACACTTTTTTTACTGTTTGTCGGTCTGTTTGTTCCAGCTAATCTCTGAAAAACTAGAAAAGTTCTGATGGGACTTTCACCAGCAGATAGCTGATTTTTTAGGTAGTAACTTAATCTACTTTAATTTTAGAAAAAGATTTAGTTTTCTGCTCGAAAACTATTAAAAAGTACTTACGCGAGTCGCAAGTTTATACTAAAAGCTAGGGATGATGTTTGGTCATAGTGTATTTTCAATCTATCTAAATATTATATTATTTAATTTAATATTTTATTATTCTATTTTCTAAATTTTATTCTATCTATTGGACGTATTCATCAGGTATTTTTAATAGATGGCGTTGAAATTTTCTTAAAATATTACTCATAATGGCTTTTTGTGTAGAACCGTTAAGGTTCGAGTAATATTTAATTTCGTACGGTATAATACAAATTCTAATATAAATGTTAAACTGAAAGCTGTAAAACAAATGCATAAGCTTTTATTTCATTTGAACTTCAATGGCTACTCTGTACTATTTGCAGATATCTTCCATTACTCAGGACGACATAAATATTAAAAAGGCTTCCTTCTCTTTAAAACGTTACTAATTATATAAATGTGTTAATTTATTTGTTAGTTAGATCTTCTTGGTCGGTACAGTCGTAACGGAGTGGTTGTGATCATCATGTAGGTATTATGGCCCACTCGACTATACGCCTCCACTCCTCTCTAGAGATTGCCAATCGTGTACATTCATACAGTGGTACCTGTACCTACTGCTACTCTGACTTGGTCCGTCATCGATGATGTCAGTTAGTACTACAAGTGTTATGCAACATTATTAAAATCGTATTTTTTTTTCTTATAGTAGATTTAAATAACGCAGATATTCACTTTTTACTATGCGACGTGAACTACATAGAAATTATATCGAATTTCAATCCGTAATATATTAAAAATAAATTGAGGATACTTAATGCATATGCCTTACGAAATTTTTGATTTAATATTATTCATGTAAATGGTAAGAATAAATGTAAGGAACAAGCAAACATAGCATTGAATATAGTGTATAATATTATAAGATGATAAGTCATTACAGACTATATCAAATACATGTAAATAAAATTGAAGTGTCTGTTTTTAATTTTAAATTAATAGCTTTTCACTAAATGCATACGAAAGTATATACGGTACTTACATTATCAAAATCATTTCTAAAATGTTTGTCTGTCTGTTTGTTTGTTCCGACTAATCTCTGTAACGGCAGGACCGATTTTGATGGGACTTTCACTTGCAGATAGCCAATGCTATATGGAGTAAGATTTAGCCGTTTAGCGCCCAGCGAAGCGGGCTGTGTTTGCTAGTTAAGAATAAATATCAAAACATTGATAACACAAAACATAACACAAAAAACTGCCTATTTAGTTTAAACAAGCAAAAGTTTCATTTCTAAAATTGTCATCGGGTTTGAAACTTTGTACGTATAGGTACATTTCAATACAAAGTCTAGTATTGACAACAATTGAAGTAGGTTAACACTAACATTTAAAATTTGATTACATAGTTACGGATAAAACTAATAAAAGTTACTAACAAAGTTAAAATACTCTTTTTCAAAAATTCTGTAGCTGAATTTTGTGTGAAAACAAAGGATTTTTTTATTCCACCACCAACCGACATAAATAAAATTATGCCTGAGCTTTGAATAAACTTGTTTAGTATACAATATGAAAGCTCTGTGGCTGCTGAAAAAAGATTTAAAATTTTACTAATATATTACACATTTTAATACGATAGTATGTTAGTAGACTGTTGCTCTTAGACTATTCCATTGAATACCATGTCAGTGCGAAATAACATATCATTACATTTCTAGGATATATACTTAAGGATTGGATTTGAACTTTAACTAAGAGTTTTAATTGCCCGATACAATTATTCAACGTCCTTTTTTACAAAATATCTATTAATTCCTATGGTGGAATGGTACGAGTGTCTTGAGAGCATCGACTTCTACTTGTCAGTTTTCTTTCAAAGGAAAAAGTATTAATTCTAAATAAATAATAGCCAGCAGTACATAAATAACCCTAAAATAACAGCCATTTAAGCCCCAAGTGATTGAAAACCTAAAAATATTCTCTATTTTATTTATTACTCGAACATTTCAACGTTCAGACGAATGTTGCCAAGGCTTACGTTATTAATAATGAGTTCAAGATCCGAAAATAGCTCAGATCGATATCAACGGCTTCAAGTTTAGTATTAATAAAAGAACAGTGACTGATAGCTCAGTGGTAATGCTTCCGCTAGGTAAAACTAAGTTAGACGGGTTCAATCTAGGCTCAATTTTATAGCGAAATTTAACATGATTACCATTTATTACTTGCCTTAAAGCGAAGGAAAACATCGTAAAAAACGAATCGTTAATCTTTGACAGTTTTTTAAAAGACTATTAAAATCTACCAACCTACACTTGACAAACACATGGTATGCATACACACTTGTTTCGGCGGAAGGCCAAACATACTCTCAGACGCCATGAGAAAGAATGGAAGCGAGATAATGCGACTTACAAAAAGTACAAGTTACATTCTGCAGTTGTCGATATTTAAACCGCGTGCCTAGCAGCATAAAGAGCACGTGAGACGAGAATTGATTTTGTGGTAAAGCTTAGTCTATTTTAGTGTGCCTCGTGTACATTGTCATTGCCCTTATTCTTATTCCCGAGAGAGAAATAATCTAATATGAATCATATAATATTTTTGTTCAATTTATCACTGGCCGAACCATACATATTCAAAACTACTTAAAAATTCACGAAGAAAACTAAGTGATTCCTCCCAGTAGCATATGGTGCGACAATTTATCACCCGCGAACTTAGTTCATTGTTATAAATTATCAGAAACCTCACTAACATAATGTTGTAGCGTTGAAATGAATATATAATGCTGTGACGTACATATCTTCCGTTTGTTTTTGGGTTTAATAGTTAGTATCAATTTCTTATAGATGAGATATTTTCCGCAGTTTTCTATATGTTGACGCGAATGTGAAGTGAAGTGGTAGTGCCATGCTTGTTACCTTCGGGTAGCAGCCGAATGGGCCGGCACGCCCCGTGTAGTACCACTCTCTCACAGAAGAACGGCGTGAAGTGGCAGCTATGCTATCGCCTTTCCTTCGGTAAGTGAGAGTCCCGGAGGTCCACTCACCATCCCTCCTCCCTTCTACCTCCCTCCCTTTCCTAAAAGACCGGCAACGCATCTGCAAGCCCTGTGGTGTTGCAGATGTCCATGGGCGGAGGTGATCACTTACCATCAGGTGAGCCTCCTGCCCGTTTGCCCCCTTTGTCCAATAAAAAAAAAGAATTAGCTCTCATCATACCCCGTTTTCATCAAAATCTGGCAAGTGGTTTTCTCGTGATGCGTTCTCAGCTAGATGGACAAACACGAAATATCTAAAAAGTATAGTTTTGGCCTCTGTATCGATAATAATGACTATTTCAATACTATTTAATTAAAATTGTAATGTTAACAGATTCGACTGAATTTTGTTTTCTAAGAAACAGTTTTAAATATTGTAAGAAAGAAAACTTTTAAATTTTATTGTAGTTTTTTTAATCATAGTAATAGTAGAGTAAATATTTAGAAAATATAAAGTTGCACACATTCTTTGTAAGTTAATAAACTAAATAAGAATGAAAAGATATCATTTCGTCATATAAGCATGGCCTGAAGTAATATAAATAATTACGTAGGTTGTCTCCCACGGTAGAAGAAAAAACTTTGTCGCTTGAAGAAAGCTTTGATATAAAGAAATAAATTAACCCGACTTTACTGAATATTAAAAGAAATAGAATAATGAATTGTAAAAATAACATCTACTTTTCTATTTATATGCATAAATGCAAATTGAAACAAGCACAAAGAACTCTTCGGTGTGTTATTCTTATATTTTAACTAGCAATACCCGCGGTCGGTGTATTATTCTTATATTTTAACTAGCAATACCCGCGGTCGTAAGACAACAATGCAAGTCATAATGTTAATATTTGATTTGGAAGAAGCCCAGTACCATACTCTCGCTTAGGAAACCGAGTGAAGGAAGTTCAAATACCGGGTCTCGCAACTCTGATTTTTATGTGCAAATCATTTCTAACATGATCAAAGGAAACTTGCATACGTGCATCTAAATAAATAAATAAATATGTTAGGACATTATTACAACAGCGCCATCTAGTTCCGCAGTAAGCTACGTAACGTGCTTGTGTTGCGGATACCAGATAGTTGATATACTACACATATAAATTTTAAATACATACATATTATAAATATAAACACCCATGACTGGAGTACAAACATTCGTGATTAGCAAATGAATGCCCCCAGCGGGACTCGAACCCACGACCGCTGGCGCAGAAAGTAGGGTCACTACCAACTGAGCCAAACGAGTCGTCAGCTCCATCCATCTGTCCAGTGGTTTTCTCGTGATGCGGTCACAGACAGATAATCAGACGAAAATTCTAAAAACAATAGATTCGGCCGCGGTATCGATAATAATGTCAATTTCAATTAGATTTTCCAAAAAATATTAATGTACAGATTTGACTCGGTTAGAATTTTATTATATGTATAGATTAAAAGTATAAAAGATAATTTCTTCTAAGCTGAATAATTAGAATGTATATTAAAGTTATAGAAAAAATAGACAAGAAAATAATACGTTCTTAAATTTACGCAAATATTGGAAGTGATAAATGGAACTATCTTTTCCGATTTTGTCGCAAAATTTATTTTCATTATATACTTGTTGCAAACAGTGCGTATGACTTTATCGGTAAGTAAAATGCGTTAAATTCAAAATGTGTGTGATGTTTTAACTCATGTTCGTAGTCTTAATGAATACAATTTCTATATTATGGATATATTGTTATACATTTAATTAAAGCATAATAAGATATTAGATCAATAAGAATAATTAAAACACTGTCTAACAGTTTTCACGAAACACTACATATTGATTTCCCTAAGCTCTACTACATGCTACTTGCTACTAGCGCTACGATTTTTACCGTAGCGATTTTGTAGACATTTTTGTATGGATAACAATAGTTGCATGGCAACAACCTTTTCAAACCTTCAAACTAACTGATACTTACTACAATGTATATTAATTAATACTTTTATTAGTATACAGATTTAGTTTATTACTGTCGTACTCAAAATATTTGTTGCTTTAAATATCTTGAAACTACGAAATTACAAATATACCTGACTATATGTCTACCAAACAATGTAAACTTAATTATTGCTGTACAGGCGTTGTATACCTGTATTTGCAAGAATACTCGCCTCATTCCCCTGCCGATTCATAGGGCGAATAATGAACCAGCTCTTCTGTCACCAGAGGCGAGGTGTTATATATTTTAAGAAGTATTAAGAGCTTTGAATCCACAGGCTCAGGGTTATATCAAAAAAGGATTTTTTTTACGAAATGACGTATTTACGCAATTTTAGAAGTTCAGTCATTTCTGCTGCGGCTCCCACTTCAGTCGACCAATGTGATTTTGATGATGATTTTTTAATTTCTAAATATCATGTGTAGTACAATAGCATTACATTAGTTGTCCCCATACATTGCTATTGTCCAGAGAGCAGTGACGCAAATTGCTATGAACACGTCATACCGACCTTTAAACGATATTAAGCAAACGTAATTAAAATTATACCTTAGTTTTATACGAATAGAGTATATTTTACAATGCATTATACATTCGTTTTATATTGAAATTTTACGTTTGAAAGGATGATATCACGTCAACACAGATTTTGATAAGGGACAACCCTTTTTCGTGTGAGCATTGGCGTTTAAACCCTTAAGTTATAAAACCCTTTCTAATACAATAAATGCGATAGTCTCATTTTGTTTCGTTGGTTTGTCCTTATATCTTTTGATGGTATGATTTTTTCGTAGGTGTAATTAAAGAATACGAGGTAGTGTAATTGTGGCAGACGTCGGTCTTGTAGCTAGCATGTATGGCCGCAGATCCGAAGGTCATACACGAATTCTTAGACGTACCAAATTCTTATCTCATTGGGAAGCTACATTATCAAAAAGTTAAGCAAGCTATATTTCATTTCAATAACAATATTTTTCCTCCTATATAATCGCTTAGAAATCATCATCACCAGCCCTTTTTTTTAACGTCCCACTGCTGGGCACGGGCCTCCCTCAGTACGAGGGGATCAGGCCATAGTCCACCGCGCTGGCCTAGTGCGTGTTGGCGGACTTCACATGTCTTACGAAAAATTGCTAGGTTTTCTCAGACATGCAGGTTTCCTCACGATGTTTTCCTTCACCGTAAGACAAGTGGTAATCATGATAGAAATGATTCGCACATGAAAATATCAGAGGTGTGAGACCCGGATTTGAACCCGCATCACTCGGTTATACAAGCGACGCGTTACCGCTAGGCTACCACTGCCTAATACGAAATTAACCTTAATATCCACTATTGCTTACGCGATTATACTAAATATATACGTAAACAAAACTAATTGTATGTATATACTCATAAACGTGTGTATTTAGAATTAACCCAACAACCTCTAATTATGATAAAGACAAAGCTAGCCAATAAATATAAATATGTGAATAAATACGGTATTTTCACAGACTGGAGAAGCGAGCGACATTAGCCGGGTAAAACGATTTTGCTCACGTTACCTAAGCCCTTATAAGTTATTATCGAGTAGCCTTTGAACTGTGACGCTTAAATAAGCAGTTAGTGGTTAATAAATCGCTAAGGCAAGAGCTCATGTTTCCTTAGTCTTGCCCATAAGTAATCACTATTATTACTAAATTTCTTATATATAACGATATATTGGATACGATAAGAATAGATCTGCCTCTTTGATTTAGGAACATATAATCTTGAATAATGGCTTTTTTTCAGGCCTGTATAGTAACTAAAAAGTTTTATGTAAAATCGCATATTCTCTACTGAATGGTGTATAATTTTGAAGAACTTATTTCATGAAGTTTATTTAAATTATATATACACAGTACAACTATCTCATATAATCTCAATATGAAAAGTCAAGTGACAGCTATAAAGCCGTACTCTCCAAGACATGGTGGTGAAACATTGCCTACTCCTAACTCTGAGCTTACTTAAAACATCTTGAAGAAAATACTCCAATAACTAAAGACGCAATCAGGGACTCGTAATACAAAAAAGTAGAGCAATAGTAAAATATAATGTTAAAACATAGATACCACTTTTTAAAAGTGTTTGGTTTTTTTTGTCTCGTCACAATTCATTACGAATGTTGTAATAAAATAGATTAGAAATTAAACTTTTTTCAATAAATAATTATTTAATGTGCATATTTGTATTTTGAGTTTTGTGACTCACCCTCGCTTTACTCGGGCTTATATCTAATCAAAAGCCTAAAAAATAAATTTCAAGCTTCTAGCTTTAAAAATGAAGAAATTTCCATACAAACTTACATCCTATATTTCAAACCCTACAGCCCTTTTTTCGCCTCAAAAAGTAGCCTATAGCTCAGGTTCTAGATTACCTGTGTACCAAATTTTATTGAAATCGGTTCAGTAGTTTTGGCGTGAAAGCGCGACAGAGAGACAGACAGAGTTACTTTCGCACTTATAATATTAGTAAGGATTGTGTTAGCTAGTTAAAATATCACAGTTATAGTCATTTTGTATAATATATATATTTGCTTAGATTTTCAATGTTATATTTTTAGGCGTCGCCCTCAGATGGATAATAGATTGTCGGCGGGCGACGGAATAGCACTTAAAGTATCAGGTTTATGGCCTTACTTGTACTTAGATAACCGAAACCTAATTTGATTTAATAGCCTTTAATTTCATCTGTACAATATGATTATATATTTAAAATATATTATCTATGTATTATAATGGAGCCTGTGTTGCATATGATGCCTACACGTTGATTAGTCTTTCACGTTGAAGCAATTTCATATATTTTTGAGAAATAGTTTAGAGACTTAGTCTAATATAGGATATCTACAGACGAAAACTTAATTCTCTTACGTTACTATTACTCGTATACCACTTTTAATGCTCACTGTAATATTGAAAATGGCAGTACCTAAATTACAATGCCTCCCTTATGGCTTAGTGGTATAAACAACAGCCTACCTATTCTCAAATCTACCAAATATATACAAAAAAAATCATACAAATCGGTCAAGCTGTTTCGGAGGAGTTCAATAACAAACACTGTGACATGAGATTTTTATACATTAGATTAGCGTATTATTGAAAACTTGTCAAAAATGGAAATAAGTGAAGGTCACTAGAATTACTGATATTATAATAACGAACTGTGTAAAGATTTTTTAATTCGCCATTTTTTATGAGATTTTACTCTAATATCACTACCGAATATAGTCATACATAAATACGCGTGTAGAGACGCGGAAATTAACTAATTTAAATATAGTTTGAGATGTTCTGAGATATATAAATATTTCTAACATTTGAAAAAATTAGAAATAGAAAAGGAACGAGTACATTTTAAAATGATAGTTAAAATCAAGATGTCTTTTGTGTAAAATATATTCACAAATAAAGACGTCCTTTTTATTATGAAAGGATTCCTTTGAAAATGAACCGCAAAGGAAAAAGGTTGGCTCAAATTACTGGTCCGGTACATTTTCCGACCATTGCTTTTTGTTCAACTTCTACGATAATATCCCGAGTGTTGCTACTTTTTAAGGTGCTATACAAAAAAATGCATAAAGGTTTTATTAGTAGCGTATCGGGTGATTAAGCATTTAAGCAATCCTGCCCGTGACAATTACCACAAACTGGTGAACAGTATACTCAAACTTTTTTGCAACCGCAATTCAAGTTACATCCTTTAGTACAATTACAAAAAAGAGGGTTAGAAAGTTAAGCTTATTGCCAAGCCATACTTGTACCTGGTAGTAGACGTGATATAAATGTTGTTCATACACTCAAAATTGACCAATACATAGAGAAGGTATAAAACATTTCTAATCTAACAAAAGAAAGGTACGTTGTATGTTCATTAAAGTCGTATGACAAACGAGAAAGTTTGGCTGTATATCCTTCTTTGTCCAGCCCAACTATAAAATACCTTCTACTCTAGAATTAGCATATATTATGTATGTTCGAAATCAAATTTTCTCCAAAACTGTTAGTTTTCCAAAAAAAAATATATTATCTTTTTTGTTGGTAATTTTGTCAGCTACAAATAACCATAACCATAATTAATTATTCCACAACTATGACCGTTAACAAGATAATCGCAAAAAACCGTTCGTTGTGACCTTTGACCCCAAATAACTTTTTTTGTCTTCATTCCCCGGACTATAGTAAAAAAAATTACTATATGACATTTAACACCTTGAAAAACTTATTCAGTAATATTTCGCTGTACTATATATAATATATTGTGTGTTTTACCGCAGGAATTATGATATTGTAATTATTTATATAATATAATTTATCAGTTCATTCATGTACCGTATACTAGAAAATAACATATTACTATTGATAGGCAAACGCTAGTTATTAGCTTAATGAGGTAATTAATCATTCAGGCTCCAAAAATGGGCCTTGATATTTAATCTATACAGATAAATAAAATTGAAGTGTCATTTTGTAACATCAACATAACAGTTCTTTACTAAAATGTGTAATTAGAAACTTTCAACTTTTTTGTCTGTCTGTCTGCTTGCCTGTCAAATAGTTCCCGCTAATCTCTGAAACGTCTGCACAGTTTTTTTTTGAAGGGATGTACACTGGTAGATAGCTGATGCTATGAGGAATAATTAAGCTATTTTTATTTTAGAAAAAGAATTGGGGTTTCACTCAAAAAAATTATAACGTATTTAGAGACGAACCTGAGCGAAGCTAGTGGGAATAGCTTGTAATTTCTGCATCTATTGTTTCTTTTAAAAGATCAAAGGACTGTATATTATAAAATTCTTGTACATGTGCTTGTTATACTTCCTTTGAAATCACTTGACTGATTTTGATCATATTTTATATCATTCATAGGGTTACATAGTTGGTTTCGTAGGTGGAAATGTAGGTACATATTTTGGAACATTTTTTGACTAAATAGGTTTACCTACATTTGCCTACATTCCAACATATCCAACTTTTGCAACACCCTTAAATATGATTTTTCAAAATATTGTTTGAAATAGAGTTATTGTATTTAACCTTTCAACGAGATATAACGTATGAAAATAATAAATGGCCCGCGGTAACGCTGGCAATGACATCGATTGCCGCTTATGAATGATGGAACGGCGGTGACTTGTTCATATTATAAAGGCCAATATACTCGTATATTATATGACTATCTTTTGTCATCAAATTCATTTGTTCTGACTGAAATATGTTGTTTGAATAGAGTTTCAGTTTTTGTACATTAATATTTTATTATAAAAAGTTGATGAAAGAAGTCGTAGCCTAGTGGTACTTATCAGTATGATAACCACCAGCTAATACGGCAAAGGAAACATCGTGAGGAAATCTACAGGTCTGCAAGAACCAGAAATTCGTTTTTTTAAATGTAAAGTTTACCAGCACACATTTTTTTACAGTGGTGAAGTATTATAGTATACCACTACTTTTGATAGAATACACTTATTTTTATAAGTATTTTGTACAAAAAAATTAAACCATGACAGAGATTTGTTTAAAATTGTTTTCATACGCTTAAACATTAAAACAATGTACTAGAAAGTTGTAGGTTTTAAAGCCTATAGAAATCTAGAAAAGCTAAGATAAGATGCTGATACTCATGTATCAGCATCTTAAGGCACATTCTTAATAACTATTATGTATAGAGAGGGAGCCTCGGGAAGCGAGGGTACGTCTGTAGAAGGACTGAAGACAAGAAAAGAAATATTAAAAGCTAAGCTAAGCTTCTAGAATATTGCATATCAATGAAAAAAGGCATGTTAGTAACTTCTTTTATATTATACGATTATATGTATAAACTATATTATGTGGTTCAAAAATTTTGATTAGTGCGTCTTCAGTATTATATAAATATACAAATCTTTCTTAATTATTGTCTGAAATCACACTTTGTAATTTTTGGATAAAGTAAGAAGAGCTTTTGTTATAAATTATTTTTAGTAGGTAATAATTTTGGCTATAAAATCTTAGTGATAGTTGGAATTTACAATAGATACCACTGTTTACTTAGAAAGTTTTGTTTCGTAAGCCATTAGTTTGTCATTCGTAAGTCTTAACTGCTCTCGCTTGGTAGCAGACGATAAAGAAGATTTTCATATTAAGAGTTATTTTCCCAGTAGATTCATCGTAACTACAAACAGATTAAGGAAGAAAAACAATCAAATAATAACAAACTAGATCTACTCGCGGCTTTGCTCGCGCAATTATTTTAAAACCACTCCTATGAAGCTGAATTTACACTGTTACTTATCGGCTTCGTAGCGTGATGTTAGATATACGTCTTCCTCAGTAAATCTATACTAGTAGTATTAAAAGAGGCAGAGTTTTTTTTATATATATTTGTTTGTCCGTCCGTTAATCGCTTTATAAAAATCTTGAATTATACAGATCATGAGTAATCATAAATACAAAATAAATATTTAATAGAAAAAAAACTATTCAACTTCTAAATAATTGACACGTGTAAGACATAACACTGTAACTCAGAATCGTAGCAGGTTTGAATTCATGTATTAAAAATTCAAGATATCGTTTTCAATATCGAGTTACGTATTGGTACATTATTATTCTTTGCATTTGTATCTCCGTCACAGTGTTTGCACTGTATTGAAATGACTTGACCGATTTTAATAATATTTGATAAATATGAGAATAGGTTGTAAAGTAGTTTTCAACATGCTACCCCCATTTTATATGGCAGATCAAAGTTTGCTGAGTCAGCTAGTAGATAATTAATTATAATTCATACTTAAAATATTTTTATAAATGTCTAATATGGTCACCAATATAAGTAATATTTCATCGTGAGTACAGATAGCGCTATTTTTCGTTCAAATAGGAAGAATATCTCTTCAGAAAGCGGTGAGGCACGTCTCTTAATTCCCTCATCGAATTCCTTGCAACGTCCACAATACCGAGGTATTTGAGATATGAATTCGCCTGCATAAATAAATAAAATTGTTTTGCAAGAACGTTCTGATAGTTTAGGATTTTGTGAAATGCAAGATAATTTTAGTGATTGCCTCTAAGTGATAATAATTATTCGTTATAATATATTATTTGTTTCAATAGTAATAATTTAATAAGTAGGGTAGGTAGGGTAGTAAACCGCCACTTCCTTGTGCTTTTCTTGGCTTTACGCCCGGCTGGATTGCCTCCCAGCGCGTTGGTGAACGTGAAGGTGAACGCACGCAAAGAAGTATCACTGATTTTTTTGCTAATTTATTTCCTCAAGGAAATTTTGTATGAGCAAAATGTGCTTTATTCATTCTTTAGAACTATAGTTACAATGTATGTTACAATATGAAACATTTCGAGAAAAATGATAAAAATATTCGAAACTACTCAAACTGTGTTATGAAGGATATTTATCAACGAATACTTTACATTTAAATATTGGAAAATATAAAACCATTGCATAAAAGCCTTATAAAATATTGAAAAATCGCTTCAGGGTATAAATCTGCATGACATAAAAGTATTGCCGTTTCGTCCTCCCTGCGAGGAAACAAATAAGAGTGTAAATGATTTGTGGTCAACGTGTTGCAATCTCGAATGCGGAATTAAAATTTATTATCCATTTCTGATAACATCATCTCAATGTTGTATTACAATATCATTTTTTATAGGGAAAAATTAATATTCAATTATTATAATATACATTTTATATATTATATAGGAAATACAATATATGTTAATGTGAAAACTAGCGATTCACCCTCGCTTCGTTCGGTTTCATGTACCTATGTACATTTTAACGGTTAGTAAGTAATCTCCATAGAAAGGGTGTGAACCTTTTGATTTTCCAGCTATTTTTTTCTTTCTCTTTATTTTTTCGTACTTTAACCACCCCTGATATACCCTCGACAAAAAAAACTATTTTTGAGTTTAAGGTTGAGTCATATGTCTAATATGTAACATTTCTTAAGATTCTCATATTACGTTAACGTACTCGTATAATCTAAAAATTAAAATCGAAAAGTCAATCGCTCACTCACTCATCACGAAATATCGAAAACTGCTTGACGAACGATGAAAGGCACGGAAAAGACGTCCGCTAAGAACAGATTTTGCTGAAGGGCCAGATAAAGCAGATCTAAAGGCTCTCAAAATTTTGAATATAAGTCCTTAATTTTTTGTGCTATGAACTTTAAATTTGGCAGGTAGCACCTAAGAATGAACCCGAGCGAATCTAGGGTGAGTCGCTGGTCATACAATATTAGAGTAGCCATTTGTCCCGCAGATAGTTTCTCCGAAATCCTTCTTAATATGAAAGTCGTAAATCTTTAAAGTTTGCATAAATCACAAATTTGAAAATAAAATCTCATCAAGATAAATATAGGGTGTCCCAAAATTAACGCAAGATTTAAATTAAATAGAAAACACAGTTTTAAGTCTTTTGATTGTTATGTTTTTATTGAATCATAAAGTACTTAGGATAGGGTTATTTATAGAATAACACATCGGGCAAATGGCCCCACGGCTTTGCATGCATATACGCACTCGTTTGTCGAAATTTCTCATGACCATTTTGCATTTTGCACTATATATACTTTATTATATTAATGGTAGCTGAGGCCTAAGTCTACTTTAAGTAAGCTTTACACAGCATTTACCTCTAGCAGAAACTGTAGAAACCCTGACCTCTGCAGTACCTACAGTAAATACAAGTCCGATACTTAATAACAAAGATAGGTAAGATCTATTCAAAATTATCTAATATTTGGCCTTATTCAAATATTTAATAATTTTCTTACTGAAAAATAAAGTTAGTCGTCACATAATTAGTAGAGCTACCTTAAAATAAATAAGTAATTTAGCTTATGCAAAGCTTATTTTAAGAAGATTAAGTTAAAATATTCACATACACGTTTCTAAAATGTATTATATTTTTATAATATAATTTAATTTAACATGCTTTTTTACATAAGTTTATTGTCTATTTATATTATAATTGTTCATAAACTGAGTTTCTTTCGCCAGTTCTTCTCAGGTCTTCTTCTTTCCGAACTGGTAGTAGACTCTTGATGTTCAGTTTAAAGCTAAATAAAATATTTTGAATTTGTGGTGTACATTTTCGTTCTTTAGTATGGAGATTCTCGACTTAATAGTGACTCTGAGTGCGGCGGTATGTGTAATAATATAAAGGAGAAAAATACAACATCTATTTTATGTATATAAGTAGGTATTATAAATATAAAAGTAGTAATCTGAAACCGTTTAGACTAATTGTGTCTCAAGCAACTGTGTTGTATATAATATCTACGAGTAAGTACAGTCAAAATCACGGCCATAATTCCCACAGGAAAAGTTTCGGAGAATTCTTAGTTAAATGTTATGTATAAACTTGTGTATAAGCTTATTACGCAAGAACCACTAACCAAAACCACGCAACTCTTTCCGAGTATTAAACCTATTTTCAGATCTGTTTAAGGCTTTTCGAGATACTTAATTCTTTAACAGAACCTTTTTAGTAAATACCTTTCGACGGATATATTGGGGTAGTTTTATAATGTATTGTCTAGAGATTTTTCATGCTGATCATTTTCGTTTTAATAAATTAGATTTAAGTTATGACATATACATATTTATATAGATTTTTTAATATTGTACTTTATTAGGTCATGTTTCCTTGTGAATAGTCAGCCTTTTAATGCCCCTTTGCTTGGTACGGTCGTTCATATAATGCGAGGAGGATAATACTCTTTTGTAAACTGGCTAGATACGTTCTCTCAGACATGCAGGTTTCCTTACGATGTTTACCTTCACCATAAAAGAGTGGTATAAGGAAAATAAAAAGTGTGTGTGTGTGTACTTATGTACACGCGTTAGAAATTATGCTTCTTTGGCGTAACAAGATAAAAAAATTTTCTAAATTATATCTTTCGCTTTATTGTACATTTGTAAAAAACGACACTAACAATAGAAAAAAGGTATTTAATATATTGAAAGTTTTATTATAACGCATTACTTAGTTAAATAAAGCTTATTTAAATATCATAAAATAAATAAATATCGTGAATACAGTTGTCAATTCTCACGCAAAAATACGTAGATGTCCTTACTTTTACTTTATTTGAAAAACGAAAATGTTGACTATAGCTAACTTCAGGGTGTCGGTTTTTCGTGACGGTTAAAATTTACTCTCCTCATTTTTCCCTAACGCGCCAAAAGAAGTATTAACTTCAATAATTTCCACATGACAAAATGAAGTGCGAGACCCGGAATCCGAACACCCTTCACTTAGTAATGCAAGCGCGTCACCACTGAGCTACAACTAACTCAATTAAATTCGTTGCGAAGTTATAATATTTATTTTGTGAGATCGCCGTACATAAAACCTAATATCTAGTTGACGCAACCACTTTATATTGTAAGCATTTATAGTTGAATCCGTACCCTTTCACATTCTTTGGTAAGCTTTGAGCTAAATAATTTAAGGAATTTTCGCTTTGTCGGTCGCAAAGAATGTCCTACGTTTATTATACAATATACATATTAAATACAAAAAAGCATTAATATATGTTAAAAGAATAACTTTTTAGAATGAACTTTACTATACAAGTGAAGGACTACACAAATTATTATTTTTACATACGTTTATCATATAGTACTATTTTATAAAATTTGTGCAAACGTAAGTCTAAATGTTAATGATATTATTATATAGTCTAATCCTTACTATAACTCGAATCTACGGCTATCGGCGTCTAAATCTTTTCCCCATCACTTTGAGCATTTTCCAAAATAATAGTTACGTATTTAGAATACACATGAAAAGATATAATTGGTAAAACATATTCATTTTTATTATATCATAGTACTAATATTTCTTAAAATGTATTGTAAATATATTATATAAAGCTCGTACTTTGCATAATACATGTTCATTTACTAGTTTATACTTTATAGAACACTTTTACGCTTTTTGATGTAGTTACGAGTATAAACAAATTTAGCGAAATTTTATCTTCAAAACCTCGAATAACCTGAACTATTGTTTGTAGCACGATTTCTGCATAAATATGACATTTGTTGAATTTTTCCAGAGTAAACGCAGCGATAACAAAAATGAAATGCACGACTGTTTTGGTACCACAACTTGTTTCCTACATTCCAACTTATTTGCGAATACAGAGTAGCCTAATAACGTAGAGATAGTTTTATTGCGTTTGTCGGATTCACGTATTAAGGACATTTTTCTAACTGACGTTACAACGAAACTTTCAATTTGTTTGGATTTTTAAAGTTTTTTTGCGAAATTCTTAAATTTATCAGTAAATACTATAAATATAATTGAAGTGTCTGGTTTTAATGTCAAATTAACAGCTTTTTACTAAATGCCTAAGAAAGTATATACGGTATATACACCAAAACATAATTTTTAATTTTTTCGTCTGTTTGTCTGTCTGTTTGTTCCGGCTAATCTCTGAAACGGCTGGACTGATTTTGATAAATCACATTCACTCGCGGATAGCTAATAAGGAGTAATTTAGGCATTTTAGAAAATTATAAAAACTGTTTAATTTATTTTAAATTACGCCCAGTGAAGCGGGTCGGGTTTGCTAGTCGTCTAATTATTATTAATCTGTCTGTCTTTCTGTCACGCTTTTACGCCAAAACTACTGAACCGATTCAAATTAAGTTTGGTACACAGATAGTCTAGAGCCTGAGAAAGGACAAGGGCTACTTTTCAAGGCGAAAAATGGCTATAGGGGGTTGAAAGCGAGGGTGAGTCACTAGTAAAATATTTATTTGCCTGGCTGGAAATTTATTGTCTAACGGAACAACACACCTTTGCTATGTTTTGACAATTGTTTGCATACGTCATGTTGGTATTGAGGCTATGTTTTTTATGGGACTCTAGTGGCTTGTCCTCGCACCTTATGCGAGTTGCTCAAGGATAAACACCGGGAAGTGTAAATACAGTGTTAAGAGCGAAATGTTTAAAAAAACTATGCATATTTACGTATATAATAATATAAAAGGTTTTTTCTCTGAATAAATGCCTTCTATGAATATGGCAGTTAACATTTTAGAAGAATGAAATTGAAAACAAAACATCTAGCTCGAGAAACTTTGGATCACTCTCATATATCCTGAGAGCTTAGCCAGAATAAACAAAATAATTTAATACGAGTATGTAACACCAATGTTGCCCTAACATCATAAAATTACTCGATTTGACTGTATTTCTCAATACTTCATATTTTAAATATTTTTTTTTGCTTTTTAATTAATTTTATACACTATTAAAAGCTTTTAAAGTCCTAAATTTGAGGCCTATTATTATTAAATTGATGAATATTCAAAATTTGCAAATAAGCTTCGATAAATTATTACACCCACATGAAACTGTTTAAAATAAATATTCTATTCTACCTTCTAACAAACATCCTTTGAACTATAATCACCAAAAACGATGTGTAATTTAATAAATTAACGGCTTAGTTTGCATATTATTAAAATATTTTGCCCTGTCATGGAATATTTCATATAATATCATTTAACCTTTAACGGCATGGGCGTTTTTATTGAGACACGTGTCGGTAACCGACAATGAGGTTCCAGGAAACCGACAATAGCTCTTCTATATTTATGGAATGTTACTAGTATTGTTGTAAAAATATCATAATACAGTATTGAAAGGTAGAGTTGTCACGTGTATTTCAGTGAATCGTCTACCATTATCGGTAAATTTATGGCAATGATTTAAATTGAGACAATGTATTATTTATAGATAACATTTTGAACTTAGAATCAAAGTTTATTTATCACTAGTGATTTACCATCGTTTTGGTAGAGTACATTTTTAGGTGCCTAATAAATTTTTAATTTTATAAATAATCCAGCCATATACTAAATTTCATCTAATATCAATCGTTTCAGTGTTAGAAAATCCTTTCACACTTTTAGTAGTATTATAATTTATAATAAACCAGCTACTCTACGTCTATTAGGTTCCCCATTAGTGAAAAACCAAAAAAAACTCTATCCCGTTTTTGTTATCCCTCTATATTTTTGGATTTAAGAAAGAACTGTACAAGTTATTCGAGACTATAATCTATCACAATGATAATTTTGATGCACATTCCTTCAACCCTTCTTTATATGTAATGGTTCTGAAATAACTAATCGGATTTTGAAAGTTCTATCACTAATAGGAAGCTATGCCATAGGGTATTTGCGTCCCATCAATACTTTTGGAAATCAAAATACTTTCTATTAGTACTGCCCAAAGAACTGCTACAAAGTAATTAAAAAATTTAAGAAATGTATGACGAAAAGCTCTTAAGGATCGAAGTCACTAGTTCTAGTTTAAACACACATTTGCTGCATAGAAAATACGTATTATGTTTTATACTTCACATATACCTTAGTTTTTATGGTGACTGCAAGTTGTTTCCAGCTACATGAATTGCGTTAAATAGCTAAGTTAGTACTTACGTTGTGTACTGGCTCTAGCTTATAGCGCTTTGTGTGGGTATATTTTTATTTAATTTGTAGCAAGTGTCTGCTTTAAACGATAACATAGTACTGAAAGTGTTTGTATTGTTGTGTATCTTGTACCTTGGACAATGAACTTATATCAAAAAATTAAATTGCTTTTAAGAAACTTTTTATGTACTCCTAAACTACATTGTTAAGCTATAAGTAGGTACTAATTAGTATTATCCGTGCACTAGCATTTTTGCGCAATTCTCTATTTTAATGCCATCGTTGGGGAAACTGACGACACGTTTGGCTCAGTTGGTAGTGACCCTACTTTCTGCGCCAGCGGTCGTGGGTTCGAGTCCCGCTGGGGAATTCATTTGTTGAGCACGAATGTTTGTACTCCAGTCATGGGTGTTTATATATATTATTTATAATATGTATGCATTTTAAATTTATATGTGTAGTATATCAACTATCTGGTATCCGCAACACAAGCAGCTTACCACGGAACCAGATGGCGCTGTTTTAATAATGTTCCAACATATTTATTTATTTTTTATTTATTTAAAATCAATATATTACTGCCCAGTGGGTGGTAGGTGGCTAAAGGGCTGAATACACACATAAGTAGATAGAAGATGTCAAAGTTCACGGCCGTTATGTTTAATATCCTCATTCAAGATTTTGGTTACGTTCATACAATAGGGTAATCAGCGTTCAGATTCAAAGGAAAATATATAATAAGCAAATGACAGCCTCAGAGGTAGAAAGACAAATTATTTATCTACAATATACTCGTACAAATACTTATTTTTTTTCTTTTGTAAAATAATATTGAAATAGTCATTACTATCTATACTGAGGCCGCAATTATAGTTTTTGAAATATTTTTCTGTCTGTCTGTAACCGTATCACGGAAAAACCATAGGACGGATTTTGATGAAATTAAGTGTGATGATAGCTGGTAAACTGGGCAAAATAAATGATACCTTTTACTGCGAGAAAATATCTCATTCCTGACTAAAACTATTCCTTGAAACGTACCCAGGGACGAACCCAAGTGGAGCGTGGGTGAGTGATGATGAGCCTGTAAAAACTTTTATTTGTCTTATAAAAACTGGAAATTGACAATTTTTTTTAAAAACTTCTGCAATGCAACCAGAATTAAAAAATATAACAAATATATATGTATTGTTTCTGTGACATGTTTCATTTTAGTCAACAAAAATAAACATCAATTCATCGTCTACACTATTCACATCCACCGTTATCTAAGAATCAGCTAGACGGATGCTGTTGTCACGTTATTAAAGATTTTGATATGGGTATACTCTTAAATAAACATGGATGCCTGTTGTTGATGTTATGTGACAATAGTATAAATATAGAAGCTTTTTCATTCAACTTTACATATCTATTTAGTTTCAAATCAAATTAAATTATCAATATAAATTAAAATAAGCCCGAAATGTTTTTTAAGGGCAAAACTCGAGAACTTTTCGTTAGGACACGAGGAAGGTTCTTATATAGAGAAAGAACAGAAAAAAATCGAGGAAAGTAGTGAAACGAAACGAGCTTTTTCTTGTTTTTCTCATTTTTTACATGTAAGCTTATGGCGTTTGACATAACTGTATGTCCATTGACGAGATGAAAGTGTGTCGTTATACATTCTTAGATTTATTGCAATTACTTGTTATTGAAATTAACCAAAATTGAAAATAAGTGCGCGAAAAAATACTAAAAGATAATTTAAAACTAGCATTGGCCGCGCCTTTCCCGCATTCAAACGATTACAAATCTTTTATTAATCTGATCGCCGCAAAATTTTACAGAACCAGCCGCTGGGCTAGATTTAAGACTACCTGAAAATTATATCATACACATACAACACACACTTGTTTCAAAATTGTTTTTTAGAAATTTCCAAGTGATATTTTAAAAATTTACGGCTACTGTAGGTACTCGTAGTTGACGTACGGTCAGGTGGATAGACGGACATGACTATCGAATATAAAATTATAGGTACCTAATATTTCATTTATTATGAGCTAACTTACTGTACGTACTATTTCAATATAACTTAGGTTTTAAGTCAAAAAAGAGCAGTTTTTATTTGTTATAAATTTTGAGAATAAGTCTCATACTTTCAGAGATTTCAAACAAACAAAATATTATATCACTTTGAAATAATATACGAGAATATTGTGTAATACGACGATTGATACGACGTCTAATTGTTTACACTTATGTATGAGTGAGTGAGAGATGTGTATGAGAAATTAATTTAAAAATAATAAAGCTAACAGCTTTGGTGTCATCCAATTTAAGGCGCGGCAAATTGCATCTAAAGAAATAGCTCAATGCTGTCAATAAAATACCTTTTTAGATAATTGAATAGGTTCTCATAATTATTTATGTTCTAAACGGCTTAGGGCGGGGCAGTAAAAGCTTATTGAACATTTAGGTCATACTAGCCCAGTGGTAACGCATTTGCTTGGAAAACCAAGTGAAGTGGATTCAAACCTAAATTTTACCTAACGGATTCAGACCTAATATTTTTTAAAATAATTAACACTTGACTTATGGTGAATGATTACCAAAATTGTGAACCCTGCATGTCTAAGAGATATGTAAAATCTGCTAAACACTAATAAAGGTCACTATGAAATGAGCGTCTGAGGTCTATGCCCAGAAGTGGGACATTAAAGAGCTAAGTAATTTCCAAATCAAAACGTTTATTTCATTTCCATTGCATGATTAACTGTATGTAATATGTATGATGTACAAATTAATAGTTGAATTGGCTGAATTCGAAAATGAAAGTCAAGTAGTAAAGTTAAAATTAAAAATAAATTACTTCTACAAAACTTCTATAATCGAATCGACACCATCTGCCGCTACACGAAAATGCCGATCCACCTTCAGTATAAAATGGCAATTTTCAATGTTCCCCTCGAAAAAGAATATTTTCTCTGTAGTTGTCATAATTTTTCTAATAACTTTTTCGCTACTTTTTAGGTATACTTCAATATTTCATATTCTGAAAAACTTCTTTTCAATAAATGAAAAAGTTGTTTAATAGAATCATTGTGTAATTAAAAAAACTTTATAATTACGTATTAATTAAAAAAATACTAATACCTTAACTAATTATGACGTCAGTATCGCGTAGGCGATTAAGCATCCAAAAAGAAGAGAATCATAAAATCAAATTAAAAGCGAAAGAGTCGTTATAAGAATGGTTTTTCTTTACATATTTTATAATTCTCTTGTAACATACTTTTTTTATGTCACAAGAATCTCTATATTAAAATAATGTTAGTCATTACGTGAAAAAAAGTAAGCCTACAAACAAACTCTCTTTTATATTTAGCACTAGCGACACATATATTATAATTTATCCAGACTATTATAGTTATAAAGTACCTAGACTCTGCTGCTACGAACCTGAGCGCAGCGAGTGTGAGTCGTGCTCGTGTGTCTTGTTGTTTGTCGTATAATTCTTAATTCATTAATATTATTCGCAAGTATATCCGAAAACTCAAGCTACTTGTCAACAAAAGTGAACCAAAATTATCTGTCATCAAAATTCTCCTAAGAAATGACAGATATCAAACGCCTCCAGTCATTTAGGACGACATCAAACATTTCAAATTCAATATCTTTAAGAGCTTTCAGATTTTTGGAAATTATAAGCTCATTTTCGTGGAATTCTATATTATTAGATAAATATTGGTGTTTAATATTTTATATAACTTAAAGTACGTTTTATGTACTTGGCTTGATTATGGATAAAAACTTCACTCTGGCTTTGACGACTCGTTTGGCTCAGCTGTCGCGGGTTCGGGTCCCGCTGGGGGCATTCATTTGTTAAGCACCAATGTTTGTACTCCAATCATGGGTGTTAATATTTATAATATGTATGTATTTAAAATTTATATGTGTAGTATATCAACTATCTGGTATCCGTAACACAAGCACGTAACGTAGCTTACGTTAGAACTAGATAGCGCTGTTGTAATAACGTCCCAACATATTTATTTCTAGCGTAGTTAATTATATTGATAGTTATTATATTCAAGTCCATCTACCGAGTCAGTTAATTCAACGGCAGCTCTTAGCGCTTTTGCTTTACAACTAAGTCTGCTTATAAACTTTCACCCTTGAATAAATCGTACAGACAATAGAAAATTTACACATGAAATATATAAATACATGAACTATGCAAATAACCCGATTTTAATATATAATACCTGCATCTATAAATAACTATATCAGAGAAAATTGTAGTGATCGGTAGTTTTCTTCTAATTTTAAAGGATCATAACTATAATGCCCAGCCATTAAAAATTTGAATTAAAAAATTACTTGAAAAATAATATTAAAATTTTGTAATAAAATTGGCTACTAAATTCTTATCTTTAAAACATAAGGCATTCCCCATTCAACGTTTAACGACTGTATAAGAGGCATTCGTTTAAAGTTACTACTGTAGCCGCTTGAGATTTTTTCTCTAGACGGGCGGTGGCGTAGATGACGACTAATAACATTTTGTTGACAACCCGCGGTGGTGTGACAGAGACGGCGATGAAATGGAGTTTACTTAGAGCTGCTATTTTCCTGAAAAGAAATAAATGATTCATAAGATTTATTACGATTTTTGTCATTTTTAAACTATTGCTAGAAGTAAATCTGCTGGTCGTTGTAATAATGATAGCATATCATGTTTTTGAAAAATCAAATTCATATTGAAACAATGTTACTATAAGTTTTGAGGGTTTTTTTTACATCTGAAATTGAATGAATTATAAAAGACAGGTATAACCTGTAAAATTTTATATTGATATGAACGTGTAATCAGATAATTAAGAATACAATCGAGCAGAAAATTGAAAAGTTGTACAATTACAAATTAAGATCAAAATATATTCATTTCATCGAATTCCATATTTATGTTATTTGAATCATTAAAAAACAAAAAAATATATATGTTGTAGCAGCTCTTTATACATCCGCCTACTGCTTTCACGCTGGGGTTAGGCTATAAGGGCGGACGCGGTGCTACGCCACTCATTCGCGTCTCGACTAGCCTCCAGAGCAGTCGGCGTTACCTTCGCACTACTTCTACCGCGCGCGTACGTATACAATTATTTTTAAAGTATTTTAAATTATTTTCTATGTAAGTGGTGGATTTGGTGTCCTGGTGAGTCCTGTGGATGATGGTAAATGCTTTCTTTATTTAGATTGTTTATTTCGGGTTTCAATTTTAAGATATTTTAGAAAAAGATATATTTTTTGTATAAAAAAAATATTTTTGTCATTTTGGATTTCTGACTTCAAATGTTTTTTGAGAATAATTTGCTATATTATAAAATTTATAAGGGAGAAATGTTTTTAAAAAATACGTTATTTAAATAAAATAATAAGCACTATATTAAAAATATTCTAAAGCATTGATAATTAACTATTTTAAATTATAATTAATTAAAAGATTATAACGAAATACATTTTTATAAAATAATTAGCCAAACGCCACTTAACTGAACCCAAGGGAAAGTCGATCCTACAACGATGGGTAGCTTTAATTCGAACTCAAATATCCGCTTTAAATATAGGCTTACTAAAATTAATTTTAAATAGTTACTTAAAATATATTTATAAAAAATTACAAATTGAAAGCCTTCAACATCGTAGAATATTAGTTTACTTGTTGTCTTCTCTACGAAGATGTCAAAATAAAACAAAATTACGAAGAGCTTTTACAGCTATTGTAACAACCAAAAATCTAATAAAAACAGTTTTTTAACGGAAAATTAGTTTAAAATAGTAATAGTTAGTAAGTAAGTATACATTTTTTTATAAAAAATATATAAGAACATTACGAAAACCAATATATTTTATGTATTTATGCATAACTGCTCGACATTTTTTCCGATGATATATAAAAATTTGGTTTTTATTGATAAACTTGATAAGCAAAACTCTATTAAAATACAAAATTTGATATAAAGTATTTGCATATAAGAAGAACTATTTAAATCCAAAAGTCTTCACTTAAACTTCTTACAAACCGACGAATATAGAATAAATTAAAAATTAATAAACGTATTTTGATATCATCTTTATTGGACTTAAAAAAACTATTAAAGACAATAACCCATTTATTCCATCCATCGAACCCCACAACCATATTCTTAGAAGCTTAGACTTTATAAAAAAACGATTGAAAAAAAAAATGATCGTATGAATAAGTTCAGACAATATATTATATAAAACCGGCACTTACGAGTATATTACTAGCGCTCTACATACTCGTAGTAAAAATATCACGAAAATGTGTCGTTATGACGGATAACTTGTAAATAATTGCAAAGTATTGAAACACAGCATCTGCTCAGAAATCCTTATACAACCTAACGCGCAAATGAGGCCGGATCCGAACACTCATTAACGTTAGGTACTACGGTATTACGAAACTACTATACTGCTACAATACCCCTACGATAGTGCCGCAGGGTAATTTTCAAAGAGCTCACATAATATATCATTGGAGCCTTTTACATACATATATTATGTTATAAAGCGCAATATTTCGAAAATATTGCAAATAAAGTCTTGTTAGTAAGACAGAATGATATAAAATGTAAAGTAAAGCGCTATCTGTAAATATACACGAAAAAACCATCAACCATTGAATTGCTGATATTTCAATAATCAGTAAAATTACGCAAATTTGATTTACTATATGCCTATATTATTATGTTTCACTTCACTGAGAATATTTATAACAAAGTTACCACTTTTGGGATCTATATTTTTATATTTTTTAATTTAATACAGCTTTAATAACAACCGATATAAATGATACGTCATATATCGTCATTTTCTTCATTCGTTATAGCCTAGTGGCAACGCGCTCGCTTGGAAAAGCGACTGATGCGGGTTCAAATCCCGGGTTTCGCACCTCTAATATTTTCATATGCGAAACAAATTTTACTTAATTAACCTAGCAGGTTTTTAAGTTATACATGTATTCCAGCACAAGCAATGAGACGTTAAAAGAGCAAGTTTATAATATGATATTATTGACTTTTTCTGAACATTTTGTTTTAATTGCCATTTGAGCATAATTTATGAAATAAATAATAACGTGACTGAATTAGGATTAATGAACCGACTTATTAACGCATTATTTTTCAATTTTACTACTAGATTTTCTTACACATTTACTTGGTCGCGTAGATAATCCTTATTTAATTATAGGGACTGTCGTTGTTTTGTTAATTATCAACATCAAAGGTTTAAGAACAACGATTATGTTTAAGATTGAGTTAATTAAATCTTAAGAAACCTTTTAATTACTAACCGATTTTGAAAAGGAACCATTCGGCTGTATGTTTGTGGTATACTTATTGTGCGATATCGATATCGGTGAATTAATTAAGGCAGTGGTAGCCCAGCGGTAACGCGCTGGCTTAGATAACCGAATGATACGGATTCAAATCCGGGTCTCGCACCTCTAATATTGTCATGTTCGAATCATTTCTATCATGAGTACCACTTGTCTTACGGTGAAGGAAAACATCGTGAGGAAGAACCTGCCTAAGAAATCCTAGTAATTTTTTGAAAGACATGTGAAGTCCGCCCACACGCACTAGGCCAGTGCGGTGGACTATTATCTGATCCCCTTGGTACTGAGGGAGGCCTATACCCAGCAGTGGGAAGTTAAAAGGGATGAAGACAATTATAAATCGATTTTTATACATAATAAATACTTCAATATAAACTACTCAGAGTAAATATTTGCTCGTTGATAATGATGTATGAATTGGTATATCAATAGGATTGTCCAAAGTAAACTCCAGCGTGACAATAAGGACTAGCTAGATTAGATCTATATATACGATTAGATCTATAAATAGGTAAAAACAGAACTGTTAAATATATTTTCCTCATACTTTTGTCAACGGTTTTTTATTTATTTCACGGACATTGAAACCTTTCACGAATATTCGACCGTTTTTATATTGAACATGTCTATGCAATATTTTAGATTAACACTTACAGTAATAGCTCTACGGGGATAGAGACAGTGTCTTAGCTGTTATAGTCTTTATTTTTTACTCCTTTAAAGCTGTTTTCCTTTATACTATCAGGATAGCTTATGCTATCAGGATTATTGAGTATTAGATTACACATACACAATGTCTGTGTGAATAATTTGAAAAAAGTTCATTAATTGTTAGTTTGTTTTAGTTTAGTTACAGATTAAATGTAATTTTGAAACATCAACAACATTTTCTAATAGTTTTTGAAATAATAATTTGCCTTTTAAAGTTGAAAAATGAGTACGTAGTTACTCGCCCTCGCCTCGCTTAGGTCCATCCCTAGTGAAGAAAAAAATCAAACTTATAACTTACTTATCTAACAGGAACCCTACATTTTTCGGGATGAATGTATGTGTTATTTCACACTAAAACTATCTAACTATAGTATGTTAAATTTAAAAATAAAATAAAAATGAATGCCCTAAAACAACTTGTTATGTTATACACATTGAAACAACATATTCAAATTAATAAAAATATTTGTACTGAACCGAGCTCGAACCCATGATATAAGGACGTACAGAACACATATATTTACAATTTTATCATCCCATAATCGTAAGTCATGGGTCATATTTCAAATGAGAATATTCACCGGATTATTTACGACCTGCAATAAAATAAAAAATGCCATAATCATAAAATTTACAAAATGTATTTCATTGAAGTAAATTGGAATAAACGACGAGTGCATTGCTGAATTGTGGCTATCCCAAGAGTCATTTTAATTTCGTCGTTTAAACATGTTCGTAACGTTTGGACACATTTCTGTTTCATGACGACATGTTACGTCATGCTTTTGACTAATTGCAGTGAATTTTCAAATAAAAAAAATATTCTTAAAGAAAAATCCAGTATATTATTCTTTTATTAGTATGTCTAATAACTAAATGTTTGTAATGATATAAATAGTTTTGTTTATCAACCTTTAATGATCAGACAGAAGAGAAATGGGAATTGGATTTTCAGCTGATTTGTTTTTCTGTTTACTGACACTTTCAGGCGTTTTATGGGCAATTTATTAGGTTCTATTGCTAATACGGTATTGATTTATAGAAATCTTTCCCCTAGAGCGATAATTAATAGAGAAAGAAACAGTTAATATAATACACAACATATAATATTATAGAAATTTAAATACATATCTGTAATTGATGATATGTTAGGTTTTCGCCGTTTCTTCTTATCAGAGGCGGAACCGTCTTTTGAGACGGAATTTCAATATTTACATTTTTATTCAACGACTCAAGTGTGATTGAATCAAAGTTTGATTTGATTAGAGGCTACATTGAAGGTAGAAATAAATCGTTTTAGGGCTGAAGATTGATATAGGTCCGCTTGATCCTTAAGTATATGATTTTCCTGAAATTTGATGCGGGTTACAACCTAATAATTATTTCCTAACTCTTGCTCAGTAATCAAATTCTCTACCTCTAGTTCTACAGAAAGTAGCATTTTGTGTTGATATACATTGTTATTTGAGTCGATATTATGTGACGTAGTGACTAGAATACTTAACTCATGTCAATACTAGCGACTCACCCTCGCTTCGCTCGGTTCGTCTCTGGGTTTGGCGCGTCGTGGGTTCCGATAGTAAATGTATACAAAATCTTGACAAATTATATATTAAAACCTTCCTCGAGAACCACTCTATCCATTTGTTAAAATAGCATGAAAATCGGTTTTTTATTTCTTGGATTTATCGCGAACAGACAAACAGACAGACAGATGCGGCGGAAGACTTTGTTTTATAAAATATAGTGATGATACAATTTTATTTAAGGTGATAAATATAAGTGCTAGAATAATACCCAGAATCGAGATGACATCGAATACAAGGGGATTCTAATCAAATCCGGAACTTGTGATAGATTGTCCAATTAAAATTTCAATATCAATCGCCATTGTAATTCATACCGTATCATTTCGGACGAGAGTTTAATTTGCAATGCCCGCTGGCTATTTAAGACCGTAATCTTATAATGCCACGGTAATATAAGCTATATCTTAGATACATCTGTTAAAGACTATGTTTAATTATATGGAAACAATAGGAATAACCCTATTGACGATAGTTTAGTTAGTTTTAGTGGACACAAGTAACACAAGTTAACATTTATATACCTATACAGGTATATAAATGTTATAAAATATATTAAATAAGCAAAAGAGATTCTATTATAATATATTATATATGCAATATCAGACTAGAAGTCAAGTTTAAAACTGTAGCGAACGACTTCAATGTACATTAAAGCAAAATATAGTGTGGATAGCCAAGTTTTTGACGTCTTTTATATAAGGAAATATTTTAGACCAACAACTCTCTTTGGGGAAATCTTGCCACAAGTGCTCTCTATACGAGTTGGAACTAATTTATTTCCTTCAACTAGCCTGAGGATGTTTACGAGAATTAGTGTTGGTATATAAGGAAGTTGTGAAAAAATGTTGCTACCACGAAAAATGTTTCTATTTAGATGTAAATCAAGAATTAATTATTTTGACATACATATATTGTATTCAATACTATGTTTGAAGATTAAGTTCCTACTTGTACCTTTGGTACAAAAAATGGTACCTATTTTACTATTAGATAGAAACTGACTCGAGAACTTAAGACCTCTGTTTCTGCAGCGATAAATACTTTTAGAGATTAACTGCGACGAACACAAGATACACACAAGAATGTAAAAAAAAATTTTTTTTTGTATTAGTGCGTATATTTAGTGTCTGCGCGTACACTCGTGCACTATAATATCTCCTGCGTAGTTGGCTAGTCTCAATGAGATTGGCCGCCATGGCCGCAATCGGTCGGAGAACATTATTATTATTACATAGCCTGTGTTTTATTAACACGCCTATCATTCGTTGCCGCGGGCGAAAAGTAGTACATCATAAATAAAAGAAGTAACGAGGATGAGTTACCGTATTTTTTTTTTTTTTTTTATGGGACAAAGGGGGCAAACGGGCAGGAGGCTCACCTGATGGTAAGTGATCACCTCCGCCCATGGACATCTGCAACACCACAGAGCTTGCAGATGCGTTGCCGGCCTTTCAGGAAAGGGAGGGAGGGAGGATGGAGAAGGACGGGAGTAGGGATGGGGAGTGGGCCTCCCGGACTCTCACTTACCGGACGAAACGCGACAGCATAGCTGCCACTTCACGCCAGTCTCCTGTGAGAGAGTGGTACTATACGGGGCGTGCCGGCCCATTCGGCTGCTACCCGAAGGTAACAAGCATGGCACTACCACTTGTAAAATGCTTACTTGCTTGAACTTACATGCTTACCAAAAATATTTTGTGTATTCAGATAGAGTAGAAGCAGTAACGAATTCATAATACATTTATTATTCATGATTCTTATGGATAAGAGTGAGAACTCTTAAGGAACAGAGTGAAGTGGGTTTGAATCCCGGTTCTTGCACCACTGATGATTTCATGTACGAATTACTAATCATGTTACGGTAAAAGAAAGCGTCGTTAGGAAGTCTGCATGTCTAAGAGTCAGTAGTGAGTTTCCGTAAAACATGTGGAGTCCGCCAACCCGCACTTGGTTAGCATGGTCGCCTATGGTCTGATTCCCTTCGTAATAAAATGGACTGCATATATATGCATCGCTCATACTGTGTACTTTTCATTGTCAATTATATAATTGACAATGAAAAGTACACAGTATGAGCGCTCTTTGTTTTCAATTATGTAAATGTTTATTGTTTCCAAATATTAGTAAGTAAATAAATAAATTGGACACGGCATTTCTGTTATATTTATATTTTCAGTCGTCAATGAAAGTTTCAAATAAAATATAAATAAAAAAATGCATGTAACAAAAATTCGGCCGACAAGTAAACCTCATGAATAAATATTGCGAAAATATTATGCAAACTTAACACAACGTCACGTATATGTTGAAAATTTTGTAACAACCTTTATTTTTTTATTTAAATTGTAATACGTAGATATTTTTAAAGAGTAGGTAAGGTTTTATTTTAAATAAAAATATTGCTTTAGACTTCTTTAATTTATAATGTCAAAATGTCATTTCATATAAAGCCTTGCCAGATGTAATCAATTATTTTGATTAATTAAATGGAAGTGTTTCGACGATATTTTAATGAAGATTGTTGCTGACACCAATTTCCTAATTTGTTTTTAACGTTATAAATATATTTAGTAAGTGTTAAAATTTTTTTTGAACGTCTGCTGAATATCTTCTCGACACTAAGCTCGCTCACTTCCCGAGCTCAACTAAGTAACCTACGTGTAAGTCTAGGATTAATCTGTGTACTATAATCTAGTCTAGTCTTACAAATCTCACCAGTTGTTTCATCGTGCATTCGTTACCAGTAAACTATTGCATTAACATCAGATGTCCAATCTCACAAATGAAATTAAGCAACGTGGTTGAAATATTTTTTTTTCAGAAATAAAAAAATATTTTGAATTATAGTATATACAATAATTTTTATATAAAAACTATAATATATAGAAATAGGAAGCGAGCCAATACTTCTGTAGGTCGACTTTGTCCATTCTTGTGCATACCATCTCATAACACATTTGGTTCCACTGTTCTGGATGTACGCCAGAACATCATGCACTTGAGTTCTACTTTTGTGGCATTTTATAAATAAGTTTGGGAACTCAGATATTTTTATTGCATTATACTTTTAATAAAACACTCGATATATTAAAGTATAATGAATGGTTGTTGTGTTGTTTTATAAAATTATTATAGAAACAGTACCTAATAAGCTTTTTGAAGTCAAACTTCTCTGTGAAACGAAAGAGCGACACCAAAAAGAGACAAACATGTTTACGAGTATAAATAGGATTTAGCGTGCCAGAAAATGAGATATAATACAAGTCTTTCCGCCTGCGTGCTACAAAGCCTTCAGAAAATGCATCATAGTCAACATGGTGTATTATTCTAGTGTATAATAATAAAAGGTATAATATTTTGAATTAAAACTAGCACTATTCTGTTTAGTATTGAAAATAATGTCCTGATGCGAGAATCGAAATTAAAATAATTAGTGTAGTACAGTAATACTCAAACACATTTAAGTTTCACAGTTTGGTGCAATACATGACTTATAAAAATCGGAACAAATTGCCGTCAATTTTTCATTTCTGCCAATACAGTTTATAAAGGTTTATAGGTACGTGTTTTCAAGTAAAAAAGCTATTATGGGCCATCTGGTACACCAGATACATCTGAGCATGGCTTGTTGCGATAATTCACTTCCAATGGGTCGAACTTTCCAAACTGTATCAAATAAGGGTTGGTCATTCGGGACTGCTATAATGTAGAAGTATAAAAAATATGTTTAACAGTCAAATGTACGAAGCTACGTCGTTTTTGATCTACATATTACATACGTACTACATAAATTATTTTTGTTTTCAGCTTAGTTACGTTTTATACATGTAAAGACATACTCTAAACTGGGCCTATGGCCAACCGGCATTCGTTATGAAGCGATTCGATTTCTACAATCGTCATCGCTTAAACGCAGCGTATGCATCTTGAACTTTAAATCACTGATAATTGAAATGAATGTACATTGTCTACCATCATCTATTCGTTGACAACAGATCACGTGTCATATCTAAGGCATATGTCAAACCCATACATTTTGGACTTTTCTACTATCGCTTTCGCTAATCGATTATTCCTTGTCTAGGCCCTCTGCTCTGCAATGCTATTACATAATAGCATAGATTATTTTAAGTGCTTGTAAGCTATAAAACGAATAATTTGCTGATAATGAAATGAAAAAGTCTCCTCACATCAAAGTGTACGAGCTATCACAAAATTTGTTTTACTCCAAATTTTAAATATCTGGTTACTCTGAACTGCTTAGAATTTTTGTGGTGAACAAATTTTCTGCAAATCCCTCATACTGTGTATTACCTATTGTCTATAAAAAGCTTATATTTAGAAAGATACAGGTTGAAGTATTTTTCTTTATGTTTATTTAAAAAAATAATTTTACGTTTATCTTTTAACCATTACTTGCTTAATTTCATTTAAAACTAATGTTCTAATTAGGAAACGAATCCGGATTCCATCTATACCTGTGAAACTACATATACGAGTATTTTATAGATGCTTTTGTAGTTTTGTTTAGGCATGTGAGATTTATTAGAGAAATAAAGCATAAAGTGTATAACAAAGTTAAATTAGACTTCTAATTTATTTCGCGTTCAATCTGACGGTAAGCAGTGATTTACCAAATCTGTAGATAATATGCAAATGACTCGTTTTGCATTTTACATGTAAATTTTAATTAAAGTTTTCTTGTGAAATCACTTCCAGAGCAGTATTTAAGCGACAAAAATATGTCCGGGTGCTATAATAAAAAACCTCTGTAGGTGTTAGTTAATTAAAATAAGGTTTACTGTAGCGTATTTTCTTATTTCTGATATCCAAAAGGTTACAACATTACTGGTTAATAATTATACTATATATTAAGTTATAGGTGTGATGCTTTCAAGCTCCAAACAAAAAAAAATCAAATTAAAAAAATAATAATAGAGTATCTGTAACTTCAAAATACTTTCAATAACAACTATTTAAAAGAAGATATGTTGCATAGTTTACTAGATATTATATACCTTGGGAAAATTATTTAGAAAAACCACCTACATACGCTATTTCTTGGCTGTACACCCAGTTGTAATGTTGGACGGTAATCACAAACCACACAGTAAACACAAATTAGTGGTAATTTATTCAACTCTACTAAATCGAAATTTAGCCAGTTTTCTTCTAGCTTTTCAGTACTAAAACATCATGTAAGCGTTCAATAAACAGGTCGTTTTCGAGTTAGGCGTTATAAAATGGTTTGTTATAATAAATTCTTTATAGCACTCTAAAACTGTCATATAGATAGCATTTAAGTACTAAATTATATTTATGTCTTAAATTATATAGATAAAAGAGGATTTATTTTAGTATTTTAGGCAATTTAGGGCTAGATGGCTTTTCTACGAACAATTTTAACATTTATTACGATAATAAAAATGAACACTGTCATCATCACCCAGATTCAGTATCCATCAGTTATCTCACCTCCCTTTTTTATATTATTCCATGTCCTGGATATTAATTTGATATACAGAAATGTATAGAAAACAAGCAGAAAATTATTTTTATTAAAAATGATAAAAATATACAAATATACTTTAGGTTAATATTGGGCTAGACTCATTATATAATACTAGCAGTTACCGTGGCTCCGCCTGCGCTCTAATTACTATTAAGAAATAGGGATTGGTAGTACAAGGATAAAAAAACACAGTTATAAATAAAAACGCGCAAAAAAAAACAAAAATCGGTCAAGCCGTTTGGGAGGAGTTCGATAACAAACACTGTGACACAAGATTTTTATATAGTAGAAAAGATTGTATTAAGATTCAAAATTCTTTCGTCATGTTTATTTTTAGCTGATTCTATTACATTGTATTAAAAAAGATCCAAATAACTCTATTTAAATATCTTATTTAAAATTTACATATTCCAAAAATCCTTTTGATCTTATCTTCTTTGGAGTAAAATTGTGATTGAATAAATAATATGGGACGTGGTACTTATTATAATTCAACGTAAGGAATAGGGTCATGTATATTTCAAAGGATATCGCATATAATAAAATTATTAATATTATGACGGTATTTTAAAATTGATGGGTCATTTTGATCTTCTTTTTAAATAGATACATAGAATAAATTTTATATGGAGTTCTACCTTGGACACAGTACGTAGTAACTTTTTTTTTTTGATAAAATTATAAGAACCTCTCTTTAATTCCAAGAAAGTTTAGCTCTTTATAGAATTTGTGACATCGTATACAAGTGTTTTTGTGGACTATTACTTAAAGTTAACAGAACTTCCCCTGTCTAAATGGGATATCGTAGGAGTGTTTATGCACTCAACAAAGATGCCCCAACGGCCGGTTTGCCGGACTAAACCACACCACTAAGGAGTTATTCTCTCGGTTCACTTGTTTGAGATAAATACCAGGAGCCACCCACATTGGGAGTAAGATTTGATCATTACTCAATTTTTAATAAGACACTGGTAGCCCAGTGGTAACGCGCTCGCTTGGATAACCGAGTGAAGCTGTTTCAGAATCGGGTCTCGCACCTCTGATATTTTAATTTGCGAAACTTTTCTTTCATGATTATCACTTACGTCTTACAGTCGAGAAAAACACCGTGTAGAAACCTGCATGTTTGAGAAAGCCTAACAAGTTTTCCAAAGACAACCCCCACTAGGCCTGCGCGGTGTATTATGGCCTGATCCCCCTTATTCATTAATGTATGCAAAGGGACGTTAAGAAAGGCTGAATTACATACAACCTTAATTAGATTCAGCAACATATGAAACATTTTTCTATTAATCATGTCAAACAACATTTCTTTTTACGAAATGTAAGTGCGAATAAGTTTAATCTCCTTGTAAACTCCTTGTATTCCGATGGCATTTCTCATCAGCAATACAAACAGAAGCTTAAACGTCAATATCAATACTTTTAACTTCAAAGATGACTAAGATTACAAGCTTTTATTCCCTTTTGGTGATAAATTTTCAGAACTTTCTTCCTTTTCCTTTACTCTACTTAGTTATACATAAAGAAACTTTTGTGCATTTCGTGCTACTACTTAGTGTATTAAGATGTGCATTATACGACTGTTGATGTAAAAGTTTTAATAAGTAGAAGGGTACTTTAAATCAAACTCTAATTGAACAAGCTCTCTATACATAAAACATTTCGTCTAGCACTCTAAATCAAATCTTTTTTTAAGTTAGATATAAATAAATATGTTGGGACATTATTACAACAGCGCCATCTTATTCCGTGGTAAGCTACGAGGCTTGTGTTACGGATACCAGATAGTTGATGTACATGTAAATTTTAAATACATACATATTATAAATATAAACACCCATGACTGAAGTACAAACATTCGTGCTCAGCAATGAATGCCTCCAACGGGACTCGAACCCGCGACCGCTGGCGTAGAAAGTAGGGTCACACACCAACTGAGCCAAACGTGTCGTCAAGATATATAAATCAAAGGTAAATATTTTAGAAAAAAACAGTGCATACTATGTTCTATTAATTTAACTATTTCATGCAGTGAAACTTTTAACAGTGACATAATTGATACATTACTAAATTTAGTTTGAAAACAAAATTAAGTAAACAAAATATCATTTTGCTAGTTTCATTTTGCATTACAAATTACCGCAAAAAGTGTTTGCATACACAATCAATTATTATTAATCAATTATATTATATGTCAGATATTCATATCATAATTTTTTTCTTACGTTTCTCCAAACTTTTTTTTGGCTATCTTTACCATAACAGTTAAATAAATATGTTTTTTTTAATTATTTAATTTGAATCATTGCCGAGTAAAGACAATTTTGTACATCTCTAACCTTTAAAAATGCCATATAGTAGTATAAAGAAACTAGGAACTAGGAGGTTAATAATTGGGTTCGGTAAACCTAAAAACTTCGGCAAAAGCTTTTACTATCTAAAAGGCTGGTCATAACAGATAATAAACCTTATCTTTGCGATCGATCAAATCACCCGTCCATTTTCCTTCGACCTATAAACAGAATACGATCTGTGAACGCCGTATTGGATAACAAGTGAAAATGGTTTCCATAACTTTTCTCCTTAATAAAAAAAAATAAACATAATGTAATGAAACGTAACGATAATGAACGTAATCCGTTATTTATTACATTATATTGAATTTTTGGATTTTTTTTTAAGTGAATATATAACGTAGTTTTTACTTGCTAACGTTGTCAGAAGCTTCACTGTAAAGCTTTTTGCCTTAAATTCGATATTCTTGCTAATAACGTTATAAACTTGTTGAAAATTCCCAACAACACACTTTGCCTTCATTGAATTTACAAAAGTGCTTACATTTTCTTATGGAGTAAAAATAAATGCTATTATAACTTCACTTTAATTTCCAGAAAAAGTTGTATGTAATATTGAATAGCTATGTATAGTTTTCTAAATACATTATGAAATATTTCTCTTCCAAAACGCCAGTTTCCAACTATTTACAAAACGCCAATAAATGAGACATTCTTCGCATTTCTTCAGCCGCGCTTGTCCGAGCAACGTTAAAAAGTAATAAGTGCTTAAAATTTTTAATTTAAGACGTCCAATTTTGCGTAAATTATTATAATTAAATGCAGGCAGTAGTAGCCCAGCGGTAACGCATCGCTTGTATAACCGAGTGATGCGGGTTCAAATCCGGGTCTCGCACCTCTGACATTTTCATGTGCGAATCATTTCTATCCTGATTACCACTTGTCTTACGGTGAAGGAAAACATCGTGAGGAAACCTGCATGTCTGAGAAAACCTAACAAGTTTTCGTAAGACATGTGAAGTCCGCCAACACGCACTAGGCCAGCGCGGTGGACTATGGCCTGATCCCCCTCCTACTGAGGGAGGCCCGTGCCCAGCAGTCGGACGTCAAAAAGGGCTGATGATGATGATGAAATGAAATAATAGAAGTATTTGTTTCGGAAAGTAAAACGGTTACATGAACTACAAATAAATAAAGTTGTCTATACTATACATTTTTAATAAGCGTTATTTAAACAGTCGTAGATAATATGTAATCTTATTTTAAACTAACTCAAGCCCTTTAAGCGATGTACGTATCTCTTATCACTCATTCATCACGAAATGCGGAAAACCGCTTGTCGTAAAAGGATGAAATTTGGCAGAAGTTAGTTTATAGTTAGCGGACCTCTGCTAAGAATGGATCTCGTAACAGAGCCGGTTAAAGGAGGGCTCTTGCAAGTCCTTAATTTTTTGTGCACCAAACTTTGACAGGGAGCTCCTAGGGATGAACCCGAGCGAATAGAGAGTGAAATGATATAAAACCTAGACTTTAATAATTAATTTATTCAACAAGATCTTCAAGGTGACTTTTAGTACTCTTCTCATAATGTAACATAAAAAATACCTTCAAGACAGTTTTATTACGCAAATAAAACATTTCAGTTAGGAATGGTCGAGCGACTTCATTTAGTCTACTACTCTGGCAAATGGTCACTATTCATGACATAGGGCGGATAATTAAATAGGATTATACTTTGACGCATTGAAATTATAATGTCAATCGCACATCGCCTTCTATTATTCTGGCCGATATACGACCTTAGGCTATATGTTAAAGTTCGCAGATTTAATTAGTAATAAAAATGATCACCGACCGATACGGCCATGGCGGCCAATCTCATTGAGACTACCCAACTGCTCAGGAGTTATTACGAGTATAGTGCACAAATGTACGCGCAGACACAAGTGCACTTTCTGTTCCTACCACTCTCAGACTCCGGTGGGACGACTACTCGACACGACCAGTGAGAGTTAAGACGCAGGACCGACGGCATTCCGTGCGCCTACGGACGTGACAGCAAGCCCAAGCTGCCATACACTCGCTTGGGACATTAGTGTATGGCAGCTTCGGTTGTCACGTCTGTTGGCCGACTATATGTTTGTATTATACTAGTGATACTAATAACTTACATTCTCTTGAATTCTCCCATACAGGGTACATGAAAATGCCATCAATTATTTCAAAAGATACAAAATATGTTTAAAACACATCTTTAATGAGCTTAATTAAACGTGTAATGTTACCTCTGATTTACCACCCATTATTATCATTAATTAAGTTTTGTTAGACGTATCAGTATACACGTAATAAGCTACCACAAATTTCACTCGGAAATCGGAACCTATAATTAAAATCAAAGGATGAAATGAATGATTGGCTGGCTTTTGTTACATCGGTAACGTTATTGTATGGAAAATGTTTAATTAATATCTAGTAGAATTTTTAATTTAAAACTTGTTACAAACTTACGAGTATCATAAAAGTTAATATACATTGTATATTAAAAGTAGATAGTGTATTGTAACGTTTAATGATACAAAAATGCTTTTCTGTTTGTACGATGTAAATATTGACAGTTTTTAATGTTGAAGATCACTGTACAATGTGTAAATTGAAATTTTAAGGGAATAGTGTAAAGTCGAATTTTGAACGTAATAACAAAGTCATCAAATTTCACCCGTCCTCTTAACGAGATTTCCTCGAAATCTTTTTCGAGTTTAGCAAAATGGAATTTTCGCTAAGCGGACCAAGTGTTTGTTTTAGAATTTTACTCTTTATAAAGAAACGATTAAGGCCGTAAAAGCGCATTGGTAGCCCGCTCGCTTGGTTAACCAAGTGAAGCAAGTTCAAATATGAGTTTTTCACCTTAGTTATTTTCAAGCGCAAATCAATTTTAACATGATTATCATTTTCCTTACTGTAAAGGAAAACGTCGTGAGGTACCAGTATCTGTAAGAATTTAAAAAGATATTTCGGAAGAGATGTGTTGTGAGATCCGTACCCAGCGGTGGTTAGAAAGAGAGCTGAATACAAACATACAAACAAAAGATTCAGTGTTTTCTTTCATTGTTTCATATTTAACTAATGATCCATTCTAGCGTTGTTTAGGCTCGTTCTATTTAATACTTTCTTAGATTTACGCGAATATTCGACATTATAAATGAAACTACCTGTTCGGATTTTGTCGCGGATTTATTTACTTTAAAGCATTCGAAACGTCGGGAACTAAAAATCAAAATAAATCCGCGACAAAATCCGAAAAGGTAGTTTCATTTATAATCTCGTTCTATTTTTTAAGATATATCTTCATCCTCGTCTACAAAAATTTGTAAGGGTCCCTCTTAGTAACTTTCATTTATGTTAATAAATAAGTACCATGAGCATGCCACACTGTACTTAGCTAAGTGAGTGTTAAAAGAAGGCTCCCAAATGCGTCTCTTGACTTAAGTGGATGGATACTACCCACTAAAGTTGGGTAGAGGTGTTAAGAGTATATTACCCTTAATTAAGTATTTAAGCGTAATTTCACCAAAATTAATTTGGGCACGGGCCTTTACTGCAAAGGTGATCTGGTTAAAATGTACCACATCCTCAAGTACGGGTTAGCGTACTTCACATGTACGTATCTCGAAAACTTGTTAAGTTCTCTTAGACGTAAGACATGTGATAATAATGTTAGAAATAATTATAAGCACATGAAAATATAAGTTATGAAACCCTGTATTGGAACTTGCTTCATTCTATTTCGCTAACTAGCGCACTGCCACTGAGATACAAGTTCTCCCTTTTTCAATACAACGTACTTTTTAATACAATTTCTCCCTTTTTCAATACAAAGTACAATCATATCATAGGAAACAATGAAGTAATTATTATTTCAATTATTCTTATGAAAATTAATTTATTTTTGAGCTACATTCGTTCAGTTCAGTTATTCATTAAATGGCACAATGTTCTAGTTATTAAACGTCAAGAACCGTGTTGATTTAAATTGAACGTGAATTCTAAAATCAATTATCGAATATCATTGATTTGTAGGGTCAGAGTTTTTTTTTATATACTTACTTCAGAGGTACCTTATATTTTTTTGTAGAAATAAATATTTCTGACTATATCATTCTTAATAATTTAATGGATGTATAAAGATTAATCCAATACAATCAAGGCTCACCCATATGGCACTTCTGCGAACCGCTGTGCATAATAATTGAATCAAAATGTTTTTTTTTATTTTGTGTAATTGGATTCGTGTGTTCTATAATTACAATTTTTTTCCAATTTCCAATAAATGGACTTATTGGAAACTTATTTTGGAAAGCAGTTCAAACCTCTATATTGAGTTTAACTTACATCAGTTACCTTGTTTGATATTTTGTTTTACGGTCTGTACTATAATTTCTTTACAAGCAAATAATAAAATGAAAAATAATACATATGTATATATTAATATGCTTAAAAAATATGGGCATGGATTAAATTTTTTGAACCATTGATCACATCAATAATACTAACAGTCTGTTGATATATGTATCAAATAATAATTTGAAGAGAGCCTTGGAGACTTATTAATCTTCATATAAGGTTAAATTATTATTCTACTGATGTAAAAGCTTCCATAATTTGTTTATGCTTTTCCTTTCAAAAATCAAAGTACTTCATACCGCGTAAAGCTTTTTGAAGTATCACTCACGACAAATTATATTGTTTACAAAATATACAATCTAATATACATGATGATGAAATATAACATTAAGAATTTTCCTCTTTAAAGAGAACACAGCCTTTCAAGGTTCTTGAACAATTCATTGGCTAAGTACGAATTTATGTTCGAATATGTGGAAAGTGGTAAAATTGCGAACCTTTTCACGCTCTGAAAATATTGGAATTTTAATCATAAATTACATCAAGTTTAAATGAAAAATAAGATGTTCAACGATTTATTTGAAGTCCCATTTTGTGAATATAAAATGTAATACAATATACATTCAACTAGATATATATATATTTTTTATTTGCGTTTGAGTGAGGTATAAAGCCTAATAACTAGTTTATACACTACAGTATTCTACGTGACATTGACGAAGTAAACTATGCCCAACCGGCACTCCTGGAAGCCATTAAAGGAAATAATTGAATCGAATGATGACACTACAATAGAAACCTTTATATAAACATAATATCTTATAACACAATTTTTATTGGTATCAAGGTAGAGAGTACGTATATATTATGCAATCTGTAATCGTCTAGAGCAGCAGCTAAATTAAAGTTTATTTTAATTAAATTGCGATACTTGCCACAGCGTCAATAAAGTTTTAATTTCATTTTTAAAGCTTACAAACACTCATTTTTATACCTTTTTTATAAAGCTTAAATATGACACTTTTTAAGCGACACCTAAGTGAACTACTCCAAAACAGAACACTAACAAGACGATAAACATAAGATCTGATTTTTGCATTAGTACATGAATTTACTTAAATACCTTTCTTAAAAACTTCCAAATAATCTATATCTATACTAATATTAAAAAGAGGAAAGATTTGTATTTTTGTATGTAACGAATAAACTCAAAAACTATTGGAGCGATCTTAATGAAATTTGGTACACACATAGTCTTTTTTCAATAATGACATGGGTGTCATTTTCGAGGTTTGTCGGGGTGCTGATTGCGAAAATGAAGTCCATTTTCAAATCCAAGATGGCGGACATCCGGATTTTTTTCTATAATGACATGGATGTCATTTTCGAGGTTTCTCGGGGTGCTGATTACGAAAATGAGGTCCATTTTCAAATCCAAGATGGCGGATACCCGGTTTTTTTTCAATAATGACATAGATGTCATTTTAGAGGTTTCTCTGGGTGCTGATTGCGAAAATGAGGTCCATTTTCAAATCCAAGATGGCGGAAATCCGGGTTTTTTTCAATAGATAATAAAAATATTTTGAACAATATTAACTTCTCATTTATTTAATAAAAGAAAAGAATTTGTTTTCTTATCGGTCACCACGCTCAAAAAGTGTAACTTGAATTAATATCAAAGAAAAAAAAAACAAAGTACTGCATAAATAAAATAAATAAATAATTATAATTGCATAAGTTGATAAAAACAGCTATGCAATAGCTTTACCGCGGCAGTCTCCGAGTGCCACACGTCTTTTTTATTACTAGACCACATGCAGTATATATTTTATGAGGATATAAATTTTTCCTCATTTCCCTGCTTACATATGTAAATATTCAGGTCAAAAGCGATCATCAACGCTATTAATCTTTCGGTATATTGCCTTATATAGGGCTACGTATACAGAGTGAGCTTCTAAATAGGTCGATAAAGAAATAAAACTGAAATCATCCTGGGTAAAAAGCTGCAGCAGCAATCGTTGTGTAGAAAGTCATTGTAGAGGAAGTTGCTGGGTCTAGGTCTAGTAGTCTCATGATCATAACTTCTATAAGTTCTATAAGTACTTATAGGCTCAAACATAACATAACTTAGTGGTGGGTCGTTAGGTGTAATATTATAAACTGATTACTTTGTAGATATACTATAAAATTACCATATTACTAATATGGTAATATTAAAATTAAAGCCTTTACTTAAGCCTCTTTGCTGTCATTTATTATTACATATATTTTATTGACTAGCTCTCAGAGCATTACGTTAGCACATCCCGCATAAATTATGTTTTTATCACCAACAGCGCGTCACACAAGAATGTGACGTTAGACATTCACATTCACAACCATTTATTATTTTTTCATTCACCCTTATTATTCGTAAGATTAAATTATAAGCTATATATTTTAATATACATGTAAAATGATGGACAATAGTGTCATTGAGATTAACTTTTTGTGTGACGACACGTTAGGCTCAGTTTGTATTTATTTGCTGCGCCACCGGTCGCGGGTTTGAGTTCCGCTGGGGCATTCATTTGATGAGAACGAATGTTTGTATTCCAGTTATGGGTGTTTGTTTATATTTATAATATGAATGTATTTAAAGTTATATAATGTAAGCTATATTATATAACTTTAAATACTAACTAACTTAATCAACTATCTAGTATAACGTAAGCCTTACCACAAAACTAGATGGTGCTGTGAGTAATAACGTCCTAACATATTTATTATTTATTTATATTTGTTTATCGTGTCTAAACTGAACATCACAAAAATCTAGCAGTTTCGTAGCGATTTTCCTGTTCTCAATCTACACTTTTTGGTAAGTCGCATATTATTCCAGCATCTTTCCGAGGGTAGTTTCCGAGTTGTTCCGAGAGTGTTAATTTGGTAGAGTATGTTGCAAAATTGGTACCATAAGCGTTGTCCTTGTCTTGGTCTTTCGGGTATATCAATAATTTGTCCCAATCAGTAAAGACACACCGCCCAGGTTTTAGTTAATGGACAGAGGTCTATATATTTTTGCTCTTCTAAAATATTTTGTATAAAATATATATAGAAAATTAGTGAGATATATAATAGAAATATATATAGAAATTTGTGACGCAGATGAGTGAAGGTTCATCATACCTTAGATATTGACGTTGTATATTTATTTATTGATGTCGTACAGTTCAAGAGCATCCTCTACTCGTCCTTACTCCAATATACAAATATCTCACAGAAACTTGTCAACCTTGAAATTGAAGCTTATATATTACATAAGTACATATATCATTCCCTAACTTATACACTATCTCTATGCAAATATATTTACGTTGGTAGACATAAAGACTGTTTAAAGGAAGATACGAGTATGTCGGTAAATACTCATTGTTTAATAATATTGTTATTTATTGTTTTTCTACACTCTTAGACAAATTCTAAATAGTCATGGGGTCCCATGACCATGATTGCGACAATCCCATGACCATGATTGCGACAAAATAAAAGATTAGAAATAAAAGATAGTTTCATTTATAATATCAAATATTTGCGTAAACCTAAGAAATTATTAAAAGCACTAATAGTCTAGGTACAGTACCTTCTTTTTTCTTATAGATACAATAACTTTATTGACTACAATATTATTAGTACTGTTTAATTCTGGTACACAAGTTAATACCGCTTCTTGCAAGATTGACTAAAAGACTTTAAATCTTCAAAATCCAACTGTCTGCAATTCGTTTAATGAGTGGCTGAATAGTGGCATTTTTCCTGAGCACCTCTTTGACCTGGGAAGTATGCAGAAGTCCTCACAAAGTACGTTGAGTGCTATACGTGCCTTGTGGGTGGGTATGTAAGTTTGTTTCGTGTTTAACGAATATAAAGAAACAGTAGTGTTAAGTTAGAATCAGGTTCTTAAATTATTTAAAGAAGTGGGTAAGTTTTCTATCTATTGTTAATATCTATTATTCCTTTCTTCCTTTACATTTTATTTTGCGATATAGCGCGAGCGAAGCCGCGGGTTCCGCTAAATGTATACAAAAACTATATACTAAACCTGTCTCGAGAACTACTATATCTATTAATGAAAACATCATGAAAATCAGTGCAGTAGTGTTTGAGTTTATCGCGAATAGACAAACAGACAGACAAAATTTATAAGCAAACATTTACAACCATAATAATTTCATCTACATTCATTATGATTAACACTTGCCTTACGGTGAATAAAAACTCTGTGTGCATGTCTGAGAGAACCTAGCAACCCTAGCCTTTTCGAAAGACATGTATACATAGTCCGCCAACCCGCACTTGGCGTGATAGTGCATGGTGTCAATAGTTATAAATATTTTATTGACAGATATGAGTAGAGTGATTATCATTTTGATAATATCTTAAAAAGCACCCCACGCTTTTTTTAAATCAAATAATTAATTTAAATTCATTAAAATTTATTTTCTATTTTTTAGTTTGGTTTTCTATATAAAGCGTTATTTTAGTTTTTTTAAACTATTATTTATTTTTTACTTTTTAGTTTGGTTTATTTATAAAATCGTGATTTTTTTAGTTTTTTAAAACTATTTTTTGTTTTGTAGCAAAAATCATATTTTGCAAATTTAAAAATGGAATAATTTTATCAAATTAGCGTATTGTCATCGGTCCTCGATAAATCTACAAAGTTTGAACGAAATCTGGCCGTTTAAAGTGGGTCAAAATCGCGCCCAAAGAAGTCGGTTACAAACATACAAACATACAGGTGAAGCTAATAAAAAGCGTGTAAAAAGGGCTGAAAACATACATGCGTATACAATTGAAAATAAGTTTATTTATTTATTTATTTATTTATTAAGGATCTCCAACAGAAGTACATATTAAAATACAAAAATAATAATAGTCTCCTTTAAACATTGCTTAAAATGTACCCCCAATTACTGGAGAACACAACATGCACCGGAACAGTGTTGACAGCATTACTTAATTAAAGTTAGTGATAAAACCAATTTATTATCTAAGAAAGTGAAAAAATAACAAAACAAAATCTTTAACAAAAACAATAAAATTACTAAACACTAAATCACGTAAAGTACGCGTAACATTTTTGTTTAAATGTGTTAAATGTATCGAAACCCATGTCTACTGTTGGTATTGCATTTAATAGTCGCGACATTCGAGCAAACGGGTGATATTTTCCTAAGTTAGTCCTGTATCTACTTGTTTTGAGAAATGGACATGGATTTCGAGGTGGTTTCCAGGGCACATTTATTATTATTTTCTCAAGCAGACGACTGCTATCGACCTCGCCATTAAATAATTTGTATAGAAAGTTTAAATCTAATATGTTTCTTCGTACATGGAGAGGTTGCAATTCGAAGTACTTAAGTCGATCACTGTAGTTCCTTAGGGGTATTTTCATACGATAACATAAATGTCTAACAAATCTTTTTTGGATCTTCTCAATACGATCAATATAAACTTTATATAATGGGGACCATACTTGACAACAATATTCTAACTTACTTCTTACATAACAGTTATAGAGTCGAGTCAACGTTGATATTTTTTGGAAGTCCTTCGATTGTCTAATGATAAAACCTAGCGATTTTGAAGCAGAAGTGACAATTGCATCAATATGAGCATCGAAACGTAAATTGCTGTCAAATAAGACACCCAAATCACGAACTGTATTGGTTTCTTTTAAAGTTTCATTAGCGACTGAATACGAGCTCATAATTGGTTTCTTTTTTCTGGTAAATTTTATAAAGCAACACTTCGAAGGATTTAAATGCATTTTATTGTTTCGGCACCAGAGAGCCAGACTATTTAAGTCTTCTTGTAGTTGCAACACATCGGTCTTCTGCTTAATTATCTTTGTAATTTTAAGGTCATCTGCAAACATGTATATGCGCGAGTACTTAATTTCGGTCACAAGATCGTTGATAAACAATATGAAGAAGAGTGGACCCAAATTTGAGCCTTGGGGGACCCCCGAGGTGGCAATATAGGGGTAAGACTCATAGCTATCGATGACAACTTTAGCTAACCTATTACTGAGATAAGACTCACACCAAATTAATAACTGATTAGAAATTCCATAATGCGTAAGTTTAAGAAGCAATAAACTATGGTCAACTTTGTCGAAGGCCTTTGAAAAATCCGTATATATAGCGTCTACTTGAAGGTTGCTGTCGACTGCCTCCGTCAAATCTGAAATGTAATGTAAAAGATTTGTGTTTGTAGATCGTCGAGCAATGAAACCGTGTTGATCAGGTGATAGAAAGGGTTTAACGTGGTGAAATATATATGGATATATAAGAGATTCAAATACCTTCGACATTGCTGACAAGATTGATATTGGCCTATAATTACGTACAGATCCCTTGTCTCCGTCTTTGAATATTGGCACTATTCTCGCTTCTTTCCATTTGTTCGGAAATACTCCCTTATTTAAAGAGGTATTATAGATAATTGCCAAAGGCAGTGAAAGAGAATCTGCACATTTCACTAAAAATATAGGTGGTATATTATCAGGTCCTGCAGTTTGGTGTATATCCAGTCTTTTTAACTTAACTGAAATACTTTCTTGAGAAATAATTATATCATCCATTTCACCATACAGTACCGGTTTGTTGAAAGCACAATGCATGTAACCCATATTTGCTTCAAATACGCTTGAAAAGTTACGCGCATAAAGATTGCATATATCTTTTTTGTCTGTTGCTTTGTGTTCATTAAGTGACATAACAGATGGATAGTTTGAACTGTTTTTGCGTTTATTTTTGCAGTGCGTCCAAAAGTACCTCGGGTTATTACCTATAGCGGACTCAATTGACATGATATAGTTGTCGTAACAATGGTGAATAAGTTTCTCACAATCCTCACGAAGGTATTGGAATTCAAGAAGATCAAGGGGATTTTTGTATATTTTGTAACGGGTGTGGTATTTATGTTTTTGTTTAATAAGGTGAATTAAAGGCGAGCTAAACCAATTAGGATATTTCCTACCACAACGAAAAGTTTTGGGAACATGAAACTGAATTATACTGTCGAGTATTTTATAGAACGTATTTACCATAGCATTAACATCGTCGCAAGTAAGGAGCTCCTCCCACCAAGGTATTTCATCTAAGGCTGATATGATTTTGTTGTAGTCTGCTTTGTGGAAATTAGGTCTTTTAGTTCTGATATCAGCTTTCTTCTTAGTTGTTGGTAGCAACATTAATATATCTAAAGGGGGGTGATGAGCATCGACTTTACGTATTGGTGTGTCGCTTTCTTTTACCTGAAGAGAGTCTGAATCAAAGAAAATCAGATCAAGAATTCTGTTATTTCCATTAGTAATGCAGTTGAATTGACGAATGGCATTTAACTCCATAAAATCTGATAAATTGTTATGAATGCCGGAATTAGTAATAAAATTAGGAACTAAATATGAACCAAACTTATTTGAACTCCATTCTATACTGTTTATATTGTAGTAAGTCACCTAGTATTAAAGTATATTTAGAAGAATTTATCTCTAATATCTCGTTCGCGTTGTCGAGATAATCATTAAAAGATCTTTGATTTATCGGTGGGGGTAAATATACAGCACATATTTTTAAGAACCCCTTATGCTTGCCTGAATCAACTTGAACCATAACCCATAAGTCATCGTAATCTTTACTGCGTCCTACGATCTTATGTGAGGGTAACTGTGATGAGACCGCTATTAGTACCCCGCCACCAAGCCTGGTACCTAATCTATCTGTCCTATAAATTGTATGCCTTGAGTCGAATATTTCGTTGTCAAGTATAGAATTGTTTAACCATGTCTCCGTGAAAACCAGTATATCGTAGTTTGTGTTTAAAATATTTAAAGATACATCTACAGTGCTCGACCGAAGACCCCTTACATTTTGGTAATAAATATTAAGAGAATCGTATGTAAGATATTATATAAGCTATCACATTCATTAACCAAACTTTATAATTTAAAAATGTAAAACATAACAGTAATGGATAAATAACAACAACAAACTATTACTATTCTAACCTATCGATAGAGTCTTGGTTTTTTATAAGTTTATGCTCTGATGACTCGTTTTTTCGCACGTAGATACGACCTGATTTGATCCAGACATATTTGTAATTTTTTGCCTTCGCCTTGATCCTGGTAGCCGCATGAAGAGCTTTTACAGTTGGTGACAAGTGTTCCATCACATAAATAGGACTTCTATCACCTGACATACCGATATGGCTACTATTCAATTTTTCCAGTTTATCCTTTTTCTTCCTGTTAAAAGACAGAGCGGCGGCCAAGAATCCATCTCGTATAATCGGAGAACTAAATTTTACCAATACAGACCGAGGGCGTGTACTTGATTTGTCCAACTTCGATATGCGAGTACAAATATGTATATCAGACTCATTAAGCTTGTAATCCGTGATACTTGCTATTTGTTTTACAATAGTCACGAGATTCTCTGATTTGTGCTCAGGTATGCATTGAATCTCGACATTACTTGCCCTGGAGTGTTGTTCCATTTGAGTTAATCTGGCGCTGAGATCCGAGACTGTACATTTTAATTCACTATTTTGAGACATCAAGTTTTTTATACATTCAGATTTGTCCTTGACCTCACGCTGGATTTCTTCATATTTTTGCTCGAAAAAACTCAATGACGAGGCTAGTTGTTCCACTTGTCCTAATAGCTCATTATTTTTAGATTCCAGCATTTCAAATATTTTCTTTTCAAAACTTGTGCGGAACGAGGCTAGTTCATTTCTCAATACATAGGCAATTTCGTTCTTAATAATATTGGATGGGTCCTGGCCTTGGGCCCTTTCATATTCTAATTCCGAGGAATCCGACTCTGAAGCAATAAGAGTTCCTTCCCTTGGAAATTTGTATTTATTTTCACGATTTTTAGACCGACACGTAATATTCGAAATGCCAGTAGGTGAAAGGTTGACCGTAGATTGACTTAGAGTGTCACCACGACTGCTAACTGGGGTATTTGTGTTGTCTCGTTTGGGAACCTTGCTACGGCATGCTTGACAAGTCCAGTTGTTTTTATTTTCCTTCGACATAGAATTAAATTTTTTGGGGGTCAAGTTTGCACAGAGTAGGTCATAGTTATCATTACACTTCATACAAGTTAAAAAGTCTCTTCGTGTAATTGTAGAACAACAACCAGCGCAAAGTTTAGACATCTTGCTTAAATAATGTTATAACAACAACAAAGTTATCTATAAGCACAAGCTACAAGCAGCGCGAACACTTCGGCTTAGCAAATTATTATTTCAATTAGAGAGCGTAATGCCAGTAGATAAAAACGTCTTTGGTTTGCACAGGTGCGAGCGGCATGAATCATATGCACGTCTCGAGACAAGGTCAGTGACCTCTAGTTGCAGCGACGACCGCGTAAAAGACGTTATTAACACTACCGACAATATCTTGAGATTTATTTCTTTCAATAATCCCAAACACATTCACTTTGACACGAATATATGCACATTATTTATTGAGACCGGTATAGAACTACACTTAGGTTAAATTTTTACGTCCAAAAAGCTTTAGTTTATCCACTAAATAAAATAAAGTTCGAGAGCGATACAACACTGTGACAAAGCTTTAGAGCGCTCGCGCGCGAATAGTAAGTTAAAAGAAAGATACTAGAACTCGATGACCTGAAACTGTAAGCACTCAATGTAGATCCAATTTCAAGTGGTAGTGCCATGCTTGTTACCTCCGGGTAGCAGCCGAATGGGCCGGCACGCCCCGTATAGTACCACTCTCTCACAGGAGACCGGCGTGAAGTGGCAGCTATGCGGTCGCGTTTCGTCCGGTGAGTGAGAGTCCGGGAGGCCCACTCCCCATCCTTCCTCCCATCCTTCTCCCTCCTCCCTCCCTCCCTTTCCTGAAAGGCCGGCAACGCATCTGCAAGCCCTGTGGTGTTGCAGATGTCCATGGGCGGAGGTGATCACTTACCATCAGGTGAGCCTCCTGTCCGTTTGCCCCCTTTGTCCCATAAAAAAAAAAAAAAAAAAAAAAAAAAGATCCGTGTCACGTTTCGGAATTCACAATTAATTAATTAGATAAGCGCGGACATATTGCGATTAATTAGTGAAATTCCGTAAATTACATAGGTAATTTTATTATGAAATAAGTGTATTATATCGAATTCGTTCACAATATGTCCATTTCATTTTATATCGACGTTAAAAACTGTAGTTATGATTTTGAATACGTCCCTTACATACTTTAACAAAGACCCTAATAACGTAACATTTTATTTACCTTTTGGTAAACGTAGCAAATATTATAATCAAATCGTTCCTGCGGAAAAATCGAGTTACGTTGGTTATTGTAAGAGTGTATTACATGAAAAATATGCGGTAATGATGTCTTTTATCTTGGAAAATATGTTCTTACCACTCATTAAAGCGGCTAGACATTTAGCTTTAGAACTTTTATGACTTTGAAGTAATTCTAAATAGTAGAGAGGTGTTTGGCTACCAGATGCTGATGTATAAAGCACAACTATGTGTACATTCGATTACATTAAATGTATGTTTCACTGACTTTTAGGGTTCAGTGGGCCATAACAGAAACTATTGTAAAATTTCATCGTGGCTGTTTGTCCGAATATCAGAGATATTATACTCAGTTACCAAAACGTCAGAAGCTACATTAACAAAATTTAGTAAATTCGTTTCTCATGTGAAACGCTATATATATGCAATCAAATCACGAAATATATAAAATACGTAAAGATGTAATTAAAGAATGAAAAAAACAGGTCGACATTTATGTCGCTAAATCGCTAAATAGGTACATTTGACTAAATAGGTTACATTGTAGACTCTGGTATTTTTTTTTAAATACATAAAGTTTCTGACATACTTATATTATTTAATCGTATTTGCTTGCGTATAACAATGAAAGTACAATGAAAGTAAACTAATGTACAAAAACCATATATAAAATGTGGAGTAAAATATATACTTCCATTAACTGTCGACGAGATAGTGACATTATTATTTTAAAAACCGTTGAAGGAAATTGGGTAAAGCTGTAAGAGGATTAATTAAAGGCTCAACGAAATTGACAGTCGCTATACATTTTGTTTTTCGATATAAGCACGAAAGACAACTTAATCTTGCATAATTAAACCCATTTTCGATACAAATAAGGAAATTTGGATCGTTACAGTATATAATACAATGACATAATGCAGAAATTTGTAAAAAAATTTACACTTTTTATCTACAGCTATCGAAATGTAACATAACTAACTTATATTTTTATGGTATAATAGCAGCTAAACTTCGCTTTGCTCGCGTTCCTGTGGTTATTCTAGCTTTTAACCTATCAGAGAGCCTAATTCATCGAAGTCTATTCACCCGTTTCCGCATAGAGACAAACACACACATACACATTTTCTTTATAGATTTTTAAATAAATGGTATGTATTCGATAACGCAGCATTCTAAGACTCTATGTTCGATTATTTTAAGGGATAAATGATAGTGCTAGTAGTAACGTTCCATTCTTCATTCTATTCTATTCATTCCTCGCTCTTTTCGTTTATTTCAAAAAGCACCAAGAAACAAAGATTGAAATAGGAATTCACTCAATCAAATTGTCCAAAATTGCAAGTAAAAGTCAACAATAAAACATTTTTGGTAGAAGCATATTTCAAACGATCTTTCAAAGTTAATGTAATCAGCCTATCGAGATTTTGGCCGCATTAGAATACGGTTTTTGTTAGTAAAGAAACTGAAATTCAATGATGCAAGTAGGTACAAGTGGTAATCATTTTGAAATTGACTTTTTCATGAAAATATCAACGGTGCAAAACGCAGGATGTGAACCCACTTCACTCGGTTTCCCATACAAAAACCGTTACCACTGAGCTACGACCCCTTGAAGTACACCCAAAATATTTTTTTAATATACTTATTTGAAACATACCTGACGTGACCGAGGTTTTATAATAACAGTGTGATTTTTCATCTGAAAAGTCGCATTAGAGTCGTAATTTGCGAGATCCATTACAACCCTAACCTTATTCTATTGAAATGCCGTATATCATAAATACATAAAGAGAATAAAACAACACCTCTTTTATTGAAATCAGTAAAAATATATAGTAATTGCAATTGACTTACGTAGGCCCATGGTGCAAATAATAAGCCTCATGAGTATCATCCGACGAAGACGAATGTTGTTTACTGAGTGAGAACACTTAATATCATTCTTGATAATATTATCTTTCAGTTCAAGACAAAATAACGACACACGCTTTTAAATTAATTCGGAATAAAATCTTTTTACACAAGAGGTTAAGAATGAAAGATAAACCATACCGTACTGTGGAATAACTAGATCTAGACTATTAATTCTATAAATTCAGTGTAGTATTATTTTTTAATTAATAAAATTATTAAACTATAATGTAATAACTAAAATAAAATACTGTAAATAATCTAGGCAATTGATTTCAGCCTTCTACTAAATATAATATCTAATAATACAATAATTCAGCGATATTTCGCAGGTTTCTTAATAAATCTAGAAGAGTCGTTAAGCTTTTATATGACTTCAATATATTCGAGAAAGCTTTCTGCGTAGGCATATCAAATATCCATGAACAAAATTTTGCGTTCGCAAACACACTTGACTATTAAGACAGTGGTAGCCCAGTATTAAAACACTGTTTTGGGAAACCGAGTGAAGCGGGTTCAAATCCCGAGTCCCGCACTACTTAATATATTCAGACAAATTGAGAACCTTTTTGGAAGGCAGTTGAAAACTAATATATTAAACAAGGTTTTACACTACTGCTGATATCTTATGTTTTTTCGATGTGGCTTTTAAATACCTTCAATACTTTTTTTTAATTAAAACAAAGTCAAAATTTTAAATAGATTTCATTATTTTCTTCCTAAATTTTAATCGCCCTTAATTGTTTTACGTTCTCAGCTTAATTTAATTACCGTAAAACGAGAAGTCAATTAACTGTATAACGTAATCACTGAATTAAGAAATTCAAATTCAACCATTAATATGAAGTGTTTATTTAAATTAAGGAAATTATTTGAATGTTTGATTTTGATTTAGATTTGTTTTGTTGCTCTTTTATTGAATAGGGTAATTAAAGTTTTCTATCTATACATAATAAATCTATTTTGGTCGAATATGTACGTTTTTTTAGATCTAATTAAAAAATTCATTTTAAACGACCGAATCTATATATCTAGGATTTTTGCCTATCTGTCTGTCTATCTATGACCGCACCACGAAAGAGCTACTGGATACATTTTGATGAAATTTGGTATGATGGTAGCTTGTAATCCAGATCACCATATAGGATACTTTTTACATCAGAAAAATATCGCATTTCTGATAAACCTATACTAACAGTTAAAACGTATTCTCCAGCAATATATAAAAACTAAACCTAAGAATTTAGTTTCAAGTCTTTACAACGCGGGTGGAGCCGCGGGAAATGCTTGTTACATTATGTGATAAGTGTTTAAATAATTGTAAATACATTTTCACAGATATCAAGTGTAGAGTACCGGTGTCAATAAACTCATGAACATTTATTTACCTTTACTTTAGGTAAGTATGACTCATACATACTCGTACTACTAGAATTGTTTGTTGCCATTATTATTAAAATAGTTTAAAATTGAGTTAATATTCAGAAATAAATTAGTGTTTTATATATACACTAGCGTCTCACCCTCGCTTCACTCGGGTTGGTCCCTAGGTACCCTAGTAAAGAGGGTTTTAGGATAAAATTTTTACAAACTTTGAATGTCTTTTTAAATAATAAGTGTCAAGGTTCTAGCTTTAAAAATGACGTAATTTCCATACAAACTTTCATCCCCTTTTTTTACACACAGCTACCACACAGCCACAAGGGTTGCTCTACAGTCTCTCTGCTATACAGAGAAGTACCAGGAGAAATCCGCAAGGCACATCGCCAACCAAAGCGGGCCCTCCACGCAGTGCCCACCGAAGTTTGCCCTCCCTGCGTGTTTCTTGGCTTCGCGCCCGGCATTTTTCAACCCCTTATAGCCATTTTTCGCCTTAAAAAGTAGCCTATGTCCTTTTCAGGCTCTAGACTATCTGTGTACTAAATTTCATTTAAATCGGTTCGGTAGTTTTGACGTGAAAGCGCGACAGACAGAGTTACTTTGGCATTTATAATATTAGCAAGGATTCTTGAATTCATATTTATACCCACATATAATGTAATGCATATAATGTAAACCAAAACCCAAAACAAGTATAAATATAATTTATCATTGTAGACAAGACATTTTATCTAAAAGCCCAGCAAGCACCCACGGGATGCTGTGTACGAGATAAGGGAAAAATCTGACCTTTATTGTTAAGAGAAAAATGCGGGTATATTTTTCTTTTAAGCTTTCTATGAAGTAATTTGCATGAACTCATACATAGATATATTTTATATCAAAAGATACCTACAAGTATTATATACAGTGTAGTAAACCTGTAATTTTAATTTCAAGCGTTTTAGGAGTTTTTAACTTAATTTCGTGAATTGTTATCCTAACAGTGAAATATCACCGACTCAATAGATGCTATTAAGTACTTGGTATGGCAGTGGTAACCCAGTGGTAAAGTCCAGCCTACACTTGCCCAATGCCCAGCATTAGACACTTTGACCACTTCGTACTGAGCCCTATACCCAGCAGAAGAACATTTAAATACGACAGAATATAATAGACACTACGTTACAGAATATATGATATTAAAGTATAGAAAACTATGATAAAAGCTTATATATAATATTAATATTTTCATATATTATATACTTTACTTTTCATTATAACATGTTACCAGAATTTCAATATTTTATCAAAATATGTACATGTATTCCAGTATATATTATCTATACTTCAGATATGTTTAATAGCATGTGGGTGTATCGATGCCTTGATATTGTTATCAAAATCGATATTACATGTAATAATAATATATCAAGGCTAATTGTGGTAAATCGATATGTGGTAAGCTAAGGACTTCGTAATGGGATAAATTTAAAGGGTTATTCGAAATAAGTTCATAGCACCATTATTATCAATGTGTTTTTAAAAAAATATTTATTTAAAAGAAATAAATTGGTAAACCTAATAAAGAGAAAAAAAAGAAATATGTTTTTGTTCTATAAATGATTATTTGATCATTTTTCTTAGTTTTAGTAGTTTTAGTGCAAGTATTTTTATTATTTACACATTATACCGGTACGTAGGTTCAATCTTGTGCAAGATAGAATACATACGAGTAAGTAATATTTAATCGATTATCTAGAAAACAAAATACTTTCCTGGAACCATAATAAACTAAATATGTGTAAAACAATCTTTTCGGATTTTGTAACCATGATTTCTGTAAATCGTTCGAATTGTCGGGAACCAAAAATCAAAATCAATCCGCCACAAAATTCGAAAAGATAGTTTTATTTAAAATGTCAAATATTCACGTAAAACTAAGGAAATATCATCAATCATCAATATAATAATAATCTAAAATTTTCAACATTCTACCACCAACTTCTATTTTTTAATAGTGATTAGAACGCGGGCGAAGCCGCGGGAATTGCTAGTTTGGTATAAATCTATTACGATTACACTAATTTATTAATTTGTTTTTTCAAACAAACGTAATTATATAATTTACTTCCTATTCGCAGGCTATTTTTACCACGAATAATTATAAAATTAGATTAACCGACCTGCCCATAATCCATTATATAAATTCCCAACCCAACACGTGGGGTGTTAATAATTTTACGAAGGGGTTGTTTACCGGCGTATTGAATACAGGGGCTAATAATAAAATGGTCATTTTGAATGAGATTTAAATTTAAATTTAAAAAGGGATCTCCAGAATATTTTTTTAAATAAGTTTAATTAACACATTAACGGATCCTTATGTTAAAGGGGTTTGCTTTTTTTGGAAGGGAGGTTTTTCTGCTTAAGGGGTAGTGTATTCGATTCCTAATGGAAGCTATTCTCTTTGTGTAACGTCAATCTATACTATTTTAAATAGATATCTCTAAATTTACTTATCCGTTTTTTTTTAATTGGTAAATAAATTAAGTCTAAATCTTTTGGCTTATTTGACGATACAATTAATAAAGTATATGAAAATTGGGACAGAACAGAAGTATTAATGACGCAAACTAGTGTTTAGGGGTGAAGGGAAATTATATATATGACAAAGACTACCTAACTGTTTTCGTTATAGTTTGTTATCAAACTCCTCCGAAACGGCTTGATTGATTTTTATGATTTTTTTGTGTATATTTGGTAGGTCTGAGAATAGGTCAAAGGCTATTTTTTATTCCTCTATGTGATAAGGATGGTCTCTCGAGATTTTTTATTTTTTATTTTTAGATCAAATGTATATTTTTTATTTGTTTATAAATTAGCATAAAAATACTTATAACCCTACAATTGTATCCGTCTACCACGATACCTTTTTTTTTAATAGTGATTAGAACATGGGCGGAGTCGCGTGAATTAGTAGCGCTAGTAACATATAGAAAGAATCATGCTTTAAAAAAGCTCACCTTTGAATAAACTACGCGAGCTAGTCACTTGTAAATTTCCCGATAGTCGCTTCCGTTTGCATTCATAACACAATATATCTTTAAACACGACCACAGAATTGATTGATTGTCGCTCTGGATATTATTTGCGTTTGCAATTGTATTCTTCATAACACTGCTATTGTTTTTGAAACTTAATAAAACTACATAAGAGTTTTTGATTCTTGGTTTTTTTTTGCTTATTAACTAAAAATATTAACATAAACATATGACTATATAAAGCTGTTATTCCTTTAGCTTTTTTATGGGACAAAGGGGCAAACGGGCAGGAGGATCACCCGATGGTAAGTGATCACCTCCGCCCATGGACATCTGCAACACCGCAAGGCTTGCAAATGCATCTCTGGGAAGAAGTAAGATTATAATTGTTAAAATCGTCGCTAGTATACGAGTATGTGTAAATATTTTATGTGTACGTACATATTGGTATAATAAAAATCTAAACATAAATAAAAAATATTGTAGAATAACAACCTTGTTATTTTCGAATGTACATTAATTTCGAAGGATTGTTACAATTCAAAATGGGTCTTTACAATTAAGTCTCAATAGCGATCAAACAGATGCAAACAACCCTCGATCAGTTTGCAAATGATCACACGCCGTGAGCCGTGAAATAGGCCGCGAGAGGGAATCATCACACCGACTGGTTTTAATTACCTTTAATGAGTTTGAATTATTAATGATCCACATATTTAATTAAAATTCCTTTATTACATAAAAAAGAGAAAGATAAAGGCGAATTAGAGTGTAGGCGAATTAAGGTGTAGGCAGCCTTATCACTTAGGTTTTAAAGTGATCTTCCAGGCAACCTAGACTATAAAGGTACTTGAGGGGTTGCGAGTAATACATGCAGGTTGGTATTGCAAAAAAAACTATAAATATACTTTAAAGTTACAACAACAGCTTATAATATTAAATATTAATAGCGTATGCTTAAAAATACAGAAGTATTTTTCCCGGTTAGTATTTAATTGCTTTTGTTTGACATTTATTACTAATTCATTTCACCCCAGTCGTTATACGTAGTACTGAATCGTAAAAAAGTAACCGTTATAGCGAGCCTCCCTCTCAGAGGTAATAACCTCTAAACGTTACTGTTTCAAACTGGCATTCACTGTTTAAGACCCTATTCTAATGAACCTCTAAGCATTCGTTGCCCAAAATAATGACTTGACCTCAAATACGATTTTTGTTTTCTCATGTTTATATTTTCGTTTTTCATATCATTAAAAACTTTTTATGATCACAATATTAATATCATATCTGGAAACGGAATTATAATTTGATATGCTATTTTTCTGTTTCTTTTCATTTTCTTTGTCTGATAACTAAATAATATGCAATAATAAAATTGAGTGAATACTTTTAAGGTGTAACAAGGTAATTTTTAAAGTCTCTCAGCCCTTTTTAACGTCCAACTGCTGGGCACGGGCCTCCCTTAGTATAAGGGGGATCAGGCCATAGACCACCGCGCTGGCCTAGTGCGTGTTGGCAGACTTCACATGTCTTACGAAAACTTTCTAAGTTTTCTCAGACATGCAGGTTTCCTCGCGATGTTTTCCTTCACCGTAATACAAGTGGTGATCATGTTAGAAATTGATTCACACATGAAAATATCAGAGGTGTGAGACACGGATTTGAACCCGAATCACTCGGTTATCTAAGAGAGCGCGTTACCACGTGGCCACCACTACCTTTTATTTAAAGTAATATGACGTATTTCTACTTGGTTTTAAAAAGCGTATCGTTAAACATTCTACTGCGGTTATACTACTAAGCATTAAATTAATTAGAATTGACAATTTACTTACAAAATCTTTTGTGCCAAGAGTTTGGTACGGAAAAGCAATAGAAGTCATCGCTCTTCGGAGTTAGTTTAAAAACACGCCCGTCAACCTGTCAGTAAGAAGCGTGATAAATTCTAAATTGGTTCTAAGTCGAATTCTATTCACTGACAGATTTATCATTAAACTACGGTATGCCTGTCAGTAGGGCCTAGCTCTAGCTGTGTCAGTATTATTGGGCTTACTGACACATAACACCCTAAATTGACCTTCGCATAGTATCTATTTGTACAGTATACCATAATAATTAGGTAGGTACATGTAATTAATTTACTTTCAAAAACAAAATCTTTTATAATCAATGCACGGTTTTTATATTTCTGTAAAAACAATATAGGTACCTATTATGAAAAGTTGAGAAATGATGTTTTTTTTATAGTTCGTGAAAGATACTTTATGACTTAAAAATTCGACCTCAGGTTCTTTTTTTTACATTAAACTTCGTTGTAACATATTCCACCAAAATTAACTTTATTAAATTAGATTGCGCATAAAACATATAAATCAATGACCTTAATAGCCATCTAACTCCAATCAAAGAAGCCTTAAAACCCAAGTCAAACTTTTGGCTAAAAGGCTGTACTTCCAATCCTAGTTAGATTAAGCCGTATTAAATCCTTGTGCCGAAACAAAATCGATTTTGTATTCGACTAGAAAATTCTTAATAATAGCCTTTTAGAAATATATTGAACATTTCAATAAGTGGTTAAGGTTAAATCAAATCTATAAATATACAATATACATATAAATAAAAAAGTGTCTGTTTGTAATTTTAAAAAAACAGGTTTTTCTAAATACATAAGAGGTTACATACTGTACTTATTACAAAACACATTTTTTAACAATTTTGTCTGTCTGTTCGTTTTGGTTAATCTCTAAAACAGCTGCATTGATTTTGACAAGACTTTCACTGTCAGATAACTGGTGTTATAAGGAATAACTTTGTTACTTTAATTTTATAAACGGAAATCGATTACTTAGTGATGCACTAGAGCAAAACGAGGGTATAAAATTTGTGTAAACTTAAGTTTATCTTTATTTATGGAGTAAAAAAATTTATTAAAATATATTTTTTTTAAATATCGCTAAATGTCTTGTTAAAGTCTATCAGAATATATTGCTATAAAAAATACTTTCCTTTGTTTGTCCCTATTCTCTTGAAACAATCTCGAGTATTCAATATCAAACACTTCAACTCGCATCCATCATCCGAAAATATCAATTTGTACAGGTATATCAAACAAAATGGCCGAGTTTTACGATAATGCGATTTGAATTTGTTCCTAAATTTTCTCCTAGCTATACGTATACTTACATATTGAATTACATTAATATAATTGTGAAAATTATATCTTAACGCTGAAATAGCCAAATTGGGCGTTAATTACTCGTACGTATTATCTATGCATACGATAAAATTCTAACTTTGTTATTGCATCACGAAAATAAACCACTGGATTTGTTTTGATGAAATTGGGTAATAATGGTTATCCGGATGCCTCACAGTTAGTAGCCATAACTTACCCCATGTCTTAGCTCATTTGTGTACACAATTCTATCTAGATTCACGTTAGTAACATTTACACACATACCTACAAACTATCGTATAAATAATAATAATTCGGTGGTAAATATAGATCACTTTGAAATGTGAATATAATTGTGCATATTATTAGCATTTTTCTATCATTACCCAATCTATTAATAGAAGTCATTTGAGAAATCAATAGACTGTATACGTGAAAAATCGTAAATTTTAACGTTATTAAATTGTCTTCTTCAGCTCTTTTTAACGTCCTACTGCTGGGCAAGGTCCTTACTAATTACTTAAATATTCCACTAATTTATAAATTATATTTGTTCACAAAATGACAAAAATCGAAATCGACTTTATGATGAGGTCTTGTATCGTGGTGTTGAGACGTAGCTTGAATTGGTCTCTTGTTTAGTTCGTAAAGTTAGATAATTTGTGTACATTGCACTACACATACATAAATTGTTACATACATTGTAACTTTTATTGATTTGTCCAAAATTAATGATACAAAATAGACATTTATAACTACAACGATGTGGTTTTTTTGACGAAATTGAAAGATCGTATGTATAATGTGGTCAAGCCATTAGAAATATTATATCCTACCATCCTCTGACAAAATTCTTATTGTCAATCACGTAACATAATAAACGGTTAGTCAGTTGTAAATATAGTATAACATACAACATACATACATACATACATGAAATGAATAGTTTGCGAACGATAATACTACTTAATCTAATATCATAATTATTATTTAATATTTAATATTCTGTTAATAATATTCATAGAAATTTATATTATCTTTTATATGGATATGTTTTATAAATGTCAAGAGCACTTAACAGTAGAACGATTTTATTGTGCTCAGAGCCAGCTTCATTCACAGTGCTTGCAGTACTTCACAATCTAAACATAAATAAAATTGTATCTTTTAAATTTTACTTTTACAGAACAAAATATTTTGATTCATTTTAAGTGTCTTCGAATAATCTTTTAGGATAAAGAAAAACCAGTCAATTGCAAGTCGGAGTATACATGAAGATATAGAACTACGTACGAATCGATTTCTTTTTAAATTGCATGACGGCCATTTTGCAATTCACATTTTTTTGGAATATGAGAACTTTGGGAACAGAAACTAAATAAATACGGAACCTTAGTAAATAACTTTTACACAGTGAAATTATGAGCTTATGTGCCTGAATGGCTTCCAGTCTTAAAGTTAGATAAATAAACTCAATGCTTTATGAAGTCAATGAACTTGTTATCTCTCATATTAATTCTGAGTGAAATCAAATAGAAGTTTCGAAGTTGCTTCAAATTTCAATCTTCAAACACTAAGTCGCTTTTAGGATTCGACAAAATTTACATTTTAATCTGAAAATTCCTTATAATTTATTAATATCTCTATATTTCTTTGTAAAGTATTTATTTGAAATGGATATAGGTTTTTTTATATTAGCTTGTTCAGTAAAATCGTTGTGTTACTTAAGAGCTAAACAAAATATGTACGTTTTTATAAATCCTAAAGTACAGAAATAAGCAGTTCAGTTTATACGAAGCCTGCACTCTAGTGAGGGGTGGACCGTGGAGGGTGTGTGTGTGGGTGGTAGGGAGGACAGTGGCAATTAATTAGTACAGTATATTGCTATTTACATCCTTCCTGCAAGTGTTTTTATTTGACAACTCATCGTATTGATTATTATTTACTAAGGTTTTTATTTGTATTGTATTCAACCCTTTTTAGGGTTTCGTAGCCAAATGGCAAAAAACGGAACCCTTATGGATTCGTCATGTTTGTCTGTCTGTCGGTCCGTATGTCACAGCCACTTTTTTTAGTCTCCCTTCAATAAGAGTATCAGACCATAGTCCACCACGCCGGCCAATTACGGTTTGGCGGACTATACGGATACTTCAGAGTTCAGACATGCAGGATTCCTTACGATATTTTCCTTCACCGTAAAACGAGTAGTAATCATTTTGGAAATGATTCACACGTGAAAATATCACAGATTCAAGACCCGGCTTTGAACTCGTTTCTCTCGGTTTCCGAGCAAGCGCGTCGCCACTGGGCTTGGGCCTTTAACAAAGATATTAAGATTTATTAATTAAACTTCATTTGGTATAAGAATTTTTATAATAATTCACAGATTAATATTTCTTTTCACATTTCATTAAAATATAGATTCAAAGAAAAATTATTTTATTCGTTGTCAGGTCTCTATTGAAAATTTTCATTAACGCTTCATTGTTTTTCCAAGAATACGATAATAATTTCTTTTGTTATTTGTATAATATTTTTTAAAATGATGTAGTACCTGTACGAATTGGACTCGTCCAGTATAAATTTCATAGAGATATATTCCCGCAGTAAAATGTAATTATAATAATAATGTTCTCCGACCGATTCCGGCCATGGCGGCCAATCTCGTTGAGATTAGACAACTGTGCAGGAGATATTAAAGTGCACAAGCTTACTCTCTATTACTATCACTCTCATACTCCGGTGGGACGACTACTTGACACGACCAGTGAGAGCTAAGGCGCAGGACCGACGGCTTTACGTGCTGTAACACTGTGTACCTATACATTTTGATCCGGATTACAAGCTATCATCAAAATCTAACACCACATCAAAATCTTTCAGTGGTTTTCTTGCGATGCGGTCGTAGACAGACAGATAGACATAAATTTTATTTAGTGAACAGATTCGACTGTTTATTTAATTAAACGTATAAACAAATTAATCATAAATTGTTAAAGTATAACAACATTTCTTCATATACGTTTCAACCAAAACAAAAACTAAAGAACGAAATCAATCAAATAGATGAAGCGTAAAAAAAAGATACTGTGTTCTCGCCATTCTATCTATTTATTTTCTTTGAAAACTTCTATATCCTTTGATCAACGTTGGATAGGGGAAAACTCATTATGTGCTAAAGTGAAGTTATTTCGGGATTAACCTCTAATCTAGAGAATTAAAGTCAAATAACAATCAACACTAGGTGTATATATTTTATTTTGTACTATCGACTCTTCGGTCCCTAGTTTTTTCTAAAATAAAAGTATCACGCCTTTTACTGTTCAATGTCTTCAAATAGTTACTTCTTGTAGATTTTATAAGCTATCCGCCAACGAAAATCCCATCAAAATCAGTCCAGCCGTTTCGGAGATTACCTGGAACAAGCGAACAGATAGACATATATACAAAAATTTTATCACAGAAATTTTACTTGTAAGCCAAAAAATGGATGAAATATAGTATAAAAAAATACAAACTGCACAGAGTACTAATAATTTTAACTTTATTAACATTTAAACGAAATTCTGAAGGCACTGATATAGATTAAAGCAAATTTTTCGTAAAGTTATTTAACTTATAATTAAACTTGATTGAAATTCTAGGGAAAGCAACACCAAAATTATCTTTTAGTAAACAGCAAAATGCTGTTGATTGCCTTTCAGTTGTTTACATCGGCTGGGTACAAAGATAATAGCTTTGGCCTTATCAATTTCGTGGGAAACAAGTGCCCCTGGTTAATATCAAAACAGTTATGTTCTATGGGTTTTATGCCGTAGGGGCCACTCAATGGAATTTCCTGTAATATATTTTAAGTAAAGTAGATAAATTCGATATGATAGCGAGTGCCAATGGCCATTAGGGTGATAACATGATATTGTAAAGCGACCGGTACTCACATAAAATTGTTATTATATTTACTCTAATAAAATGATTTGACTAAGCCACAACATATTTTATTTTATGGAGTGTAGTCGAAGCGAAGCCTTGCGAAATAATTTAATTGGAAATTATGATTTTAATGTCAAAGATGTTGGTAATTTTAACTGCATACTATCTACTCCTATAACAGAACAAACTAAATTAGTTTTTAATTATATGGATAAAATATTTAAAAATCAATGTAGTTGAACATATGATATTGTGAAACAATAGGTCTGACATAATCTTTAAAAAATCCTTTTTAAAATTCCTTCTTTAAAAATTCCCCAAAGACCTTTTAATATTAAAGAATAAAAAAAGACTAAGCCACAATAATTGTTCGTTCTGAAATGATTTTAAATACTATTTGTACATTAAATAAATTATTTTTCTGTGTTGGTCGTATAAATGAGAATTCGTATATTGAAACTTTAAACTTAAATAATACAAGTTTGAAGTCGACAATAGAAGCGTATCTTCAAACTTACGCGGAAACTTCGTTAATATGAACTCAAATAGAAGTAACCCTTCGCTTCTAAGAACTAAATTGTATTTATTTATTTATTTATTTATTTAATTCAATCAAAATGACCTTAAACTGATAACAATTATAATGTAACAAAACATAGGCGTATGCAGCTTAGACTAAGCAAACCTCACGATAACTTCGTAATTTATGTTAGTCTTTCATTGTGAAATTAAAAATGCTTACTTACTTAAGTATACATTATATCATTTACTTATACATTAATTATGTAGGTATATTATGCACTCGTCCTGAATTGTCTTTACTGTGAAAAACTCGTAAATTAACGTCATTCCTGTGAAATCTTTATTTTCCGGGATGCAAAAAAAACTATTACAAAAATTTGGCAGGAACACTTTCATCGTTTGTTTTTCTTTGTTAAAATTGGCGAGTTAAGTTGATCTTTATTGTAATATTTGATTTGATACTTTAATAAGAGCAGAAATCTAAATCGCCAAAGCTCAAAAAGCAATCATTCTCTATACTACATTAATAAAAAAATAAAAAGGTTTCATCTGATTCGCGGTAGATTTCATCTGACTTAGTGCAAGCGGTGGTCCGATGAGATCTAAAATTGAAATTTTCGTAGTAAAAACGTCTGAGTAACGCAATTTTCTTTGCAAGAAGAACAGAAATGTTTTAAAATTGGTATGACGTAATGTTAAATTTAAGGAACACTATCTTCTTCATGCGGCTTTACTTCGCTTATACATTTTTTAAGAACAACTAAATACTACGAAATATTTCTTTGAACTTTTAATTTTTCCATTACTAAAAGAGAATCATAATGTTTTTTGCACAGAAAGAGTAGGCTCAAAAGATTATTTACTTTCAAGTGATTTCAATGACAAAGTTGTATAAGAATAAGACGTTGTTTTTCTCTAAGTAAGGATTAACCTTTGCAACTTCTCAATCCACTAAGTAGAAAAAGAAACTATGTAAGTAACAAAGGCTATTTATATTAACATCTCCAAAATAACCTGTCAGTAACATATACTCGTAATATCTCTTTTGTGTAAAGCAAATATCATTTAATATATACGTATTTTCCTCGTTTCATTTACAAAAATACACTACTTATGCAATAATTTCTATATACTTGGAAAAGTTTATACTTAATAATACGACAGTTTATTATCAGTTCTCGCCCACAAGACTGTGCAATTAATTAACTTTAACGAGTTTGATTGCTTCAACGCTTGAAGTGACGCAGAACAAGATGTTCGGAAATATTTAAAGCTAAATTAACTCGGAAGCTTAGAATCTTGTGACTTAATGTCTAACTAACTTCGTCTCTGGATATAGTTAGGTTTAACTGCTTACTTTGATTTATTTTGCAATATTAAGTTAGATTTACTTTAAGAAGTACTCAGTGCTCGTTTTTGAATTATATTTTGTTTTTCTTTGGTTATAGTAGAATCATACGCAATATTTTACTCTCACTTTTAAGAAATTGATTTCTAAAACTGAGCAGCTACCAACAACCTATTAAGAATAAAAGATTAAAAGAATGTATAATGTATAAGTATGAAAAAAAAATACTTCTTTGATTAATTTCTTCTGAACCGATTAATCTCCAATATATAATGTAAGCTGACCTGGCTTAAAAGTCCCCACTGTAAAACAAAAGCCGCGTACGATATATTAATAAATTCACTAAGTGAAAACACTGTATTGGTCTTTCCTTTCTACCAAGGCAATATAATGAAGCTAAACAATGCTGGTTAAAGTATGTGAATATACAATGTACTTACATAGTTTACATGAACTAAGTCCTAAGTTTTACCAATAGTCCACATAACTTTACCTTACAACCACGGTCCACCGCGTGAATGTCCAAGTCCGTGTGAATACGACAATCAGGAACAACTTGTTGACAACTTTGATTACTTCATCAGTCTGAAGGGTGGAAACTATTTTAATTAAAAATATATATTAATAGGAAAATAAGAAAGATAGTTTAAGGAAAGGAAAATCAATTCTATTCAGCTCTTTTAAAGTACCCTTGCTGGGCACGAATCTCTATGTATGTGGCCATTGATAGATATAAGATAGACCCACCATGTTGGCTAAGTGCTAAGTGGTTGGTGAACTTCAAAAACTTGCTAGATTCTCTCAGACATGCAGATTTACTGTAAGTTGAAAATTATTCGTATATATAAATATCAGAGGTGCGAGACCCGGGATTAAAACTAAAACGAGCACGTTTCCACATGCACGTTTCCAAAACCACTAGGCTAAAAATATAATTTTAAGTTTTAGAAATCTGTAAATTTTAATTTATAGGTAGGTATAAATGGGACATCTATGTAGTTTTTGGCACTTAAAGTATAAAAATATTCTTCTACTTAAGTCCTTCTCTTACTCTAGTCTTATCGGTCTTACTCCAAGTTTTTATTAAAATTATGTTCAATTTCAACATGATGCTGAAAGCTAAACTAGTTCCATTCAGTTAGTTCAGTGGCCATTACATCTCTCAATATGACTCAGCTTCTAAATGCAAGCCGCCACCTACCTCTATCGATTGATACTCACTGTAGCTAGCTAGACTCCACGCGCGTGCTATGTCAATAATAAAATTAATATTAGATATTAAGCCAAGATAAAAGCTACCTACAATTCAAACTTCACTCGAATCTGTTAAATAATTACCTATAGCAAAAAGTAACAATTAAGTATATATTTTTACATGTAAGTATGAAAAGTTGTGTAAGCAAAAGCTGAGTAAGAAATCTGCCGAAGTGGCTGTTTTGAATTGCAATTATTTCACAAAAAATACAATACTTTGTATATACTACTCTAAAAAACCGGCCAAGTGCGAGTGCGAAGGGTTCCGTACCATTATCTTTAAAAACGGCAAAAAAATCATGTCTGCTATATGGGAGCCCCCTTAAATATTAAATCTATTTCTTAGTATTTGTTGTTATAGCGGCAATAGAAATACATCATCTGTAAAAATTTCAACTGTCTAACTATCACGGTTCATGAGATACGGCATGGTGACAGACGGACAGACAGACTAGGACAGCGAAGTCTTAGTAATAGGATCCCGTTTTATCCTTTGAGTACGGAACCCTAAAAAATAAGAATTTTAGTTAATTGACGAAAACTAAATTAACAGATCTCAGCAATATTTCAATCAAATATATTTTATGATCTAAGTTTGTAATATCACAAGTGATTAAACTAAATTATTATAGCGATATGCATTAAATTATACTGGAATAATATTGTGACAAGTTGAAGCGTCTTTAATACTAACCTTGGATGCCGGCTTTACATAAGTACTAAATGTTTTTCAGTTTTACTGTAGTATGCATTCTATTTATCTATATAAATAAAAATGAATGTTCGTATTTTTGTTCTCTATGTGTCACTACTACCGAATGGTAGTATTTATGTTAATGCGAAGAGCTCAAAAAATCCTTAGTTTGTCTATAATACTGAATGTTTATGTTTTATCGAATTTCATACATATAGTATATATTATGTACTAAATGAAAATTAATATGTATGTGATAACCTTTGAAAATATCGTTTGGGTTCAGAAAATTCTCGTAAGGAATTCAGGAAGCTTCATTACCGACCTAAGTGCTATAGGTTTTTTGTTACGATAAAATGTGTTTGTTGTCAGAAATCCAAATCCAAAAAATCTATGGGACACATCAGGACGAGTGAAGTGATTGTAAGTCACTAGTAATCAAGTTATCGAATTTTTCGCGAATTTACTTTGAAAGATTTCGCAAAAACTTCCGAAAAGATAGTTTTATTTGAAATTCCAAGTGCTCGCTTAAATCTATAAAAGTACTTTATAGACTAATGATTAAGTAATAACATTTAAACATTTGTTTAGGCAAGCGGCGGTTGGCCACCCGGCAGGATGCCGCGCGCTAGCGCTCTCTTGCTGGCGCTAGCGGCCTTTCTGCTAGCGAACCAGTGTTCTTATGCTTCGTACATCGATCCAGGTAACCCCATATCAATTCTATTTTAATTATTATGTTGACTCGTTATTGCTGACACTTCTATTATGTAAATGATTTACATTATAATTTGTACACTGATGCAAAATAAATATGAGAAACAACACGTCTACATAGCTTCTGAAAACAGTCTAGTTTCTAAAGAACTACTAAATGTGATGGAATATAAATTGGCCAAAATCACTTTCTGGGTTTGGCTATCGTTTTGCAAATTATTTCTTACAACAGTCCCTTGCTTTATGGAAGAATATCGATAGACATAACAATATATTTATAGTATGCGCTTTGATGACAGTTAAATGTATCTCGTAAGAAACATTAAATAATACTTTATTTAAATTTAAACAAATAGAATAAATTATTTAATAGAATAAATTATTATACTTAATATGTGTACAACAAAACTAGCAAAACTGTATTTTATTAAAATACTCTCCAAACCAATTGTAAATTTCAACAGTTGACCAAAAATTGTTTCGTTTAATTTCTTTAAGCGTTATCAAACTTAATAAATTATAATAAAAACTACAATTACTAACTTTGGCTTCATTAAAATAACTATTTCTTATGACCACTGAAGGTCAAGGTCGTACAGTTATATTAATACTAAGGAGGAGGTTAAACCTAAATTTAAGTAGTCTAATGCCACACAAATTAGCACCTTATCTTAAACATTTAGTAGATTTAATCCATATTTATTGTTAATTAAAAGGCGCGCTCCCATTTCCACTAGACTGACGCCTGACTGGCAGACGGAAATTTAAAACACTGCCAATCATGTTCAGAACCTTATATTGTGTTCTTTTTCACTCATTTCATGGAATTATTTAAAAAAAGTATATTTACGTGTATTGTTAATTTAGATTATGCCTATATTGTACAAAATAGTCAGGACCAAAGTATATAATTTAAGACCCTTCCAACATATCAAAAATGCAAAGTTGTATGCCAAATTTTGATTTCGGGCCTTATTTGAATGGACTATTCAATATAGCTTTAAAAGTATATTTGCAGAGAAAATATTAAAGAATACTTTGTTTCGTCAGTCAAAAAAGTTTTAACCTATCAAGTCTTATTTCAGCTTAAGAAGTCGTTATTATCTCATTTAAGTTTCTTCTCACTTATAAGCCTTTACGTCAAAATTGACAAGAGAATTAAAATAGAATTAATTTCTCGTTACTGCTTTTTATCGTATAATACCACTTTGGCTTGTCCTTATAAAATAGCAATAAACATTATTCAAGTACGTTTTGAATAAAATCAGCCGATTATAATATTAATATTAATGTATACTTGTAATATTATCTGTGTTTATTTCCTATCTGTGATTTATAAGAGAGTTAGATCATTACGTATTTGTTATTCAGGTTGCATATGAAGCTGTAGTTTTAGGTAGCCGTTGCATCTCATAAAGTAAATTTATAGCAGACTTAGCTTATTATGTTATAATGTTATATAAACGAGGTACATAGATAGTGATTAAAATGTTTAAGGGTTCGGTACCTCAAAAGGAAAAACGGTACCCTTATAGGATCACTTTGTTGTCCTTCTGTCTGTTTGTCTGTCTGTTAGTTTGTACTAGGTGTCATTGGTAATCTGTACTGAACTGGTATGCCATTATCAAGAGAATTAGATTCGTTTGTATTTTGTTTAAGCATACCATATTTCTGTTCGTAGGTGATGAAGATATCGATATCAGCGGACCTGATTATGACGAGGACCCAGCCGATATGCAGCTTCTCCAGGACGTTGACAAGTAAGTTTGGTGTAATTGTTTAAGCGTTGTTGTAATTCTTATATTTTCTCAAAGAAAGCCTATAAATAGGTATGCCAATTAATCATGGAAATTGTTGATTGTAGAGTAAATATATCAGTCTATTTATGTACATAATATCAGACTCATAACCTCAAAAAAATTATTTTATTTAATGTCATGTTTTGTAAATCTAAGTACATTAAATGGACTCTAAATTAAAATAGTAGGCAAAATTTTCAAAGCTTATATGAATTTTAATTTTCCTGGGTTCCTATCTCATACATTTTGATCAATCAGCAAATAAGTGAATAAAAAAAAATTAAAGCACTTATTCAGTAAATCTTGGAACTCAGACATAAACTTAGGCTAGTATTCGATGATGTGGTTTCAGACGATCGTCGCTGATCTACGTTTTCAGACGTGCGTGTATTCGGCGTGGGGGCAACTGTGACCACCGTCCGGGTGACTGTTGCCACTCGTCCTCCTGCCGATGCAACCTCTGGGGGTCCAACTGTCGCTGTCAGCGGATGGGCCTCTTCCAGAAGTGGGGATGAGACTCTACCCCCACGGCATCCCTCGCGGCAACCATCTAACTGCACCAAATGACCACTGCATTTTTACCGGACCCGTTGCGTTAGCTTCAATATTTATCCACTCATATCTAGAAATTTGATAAAAACAGGGATGTAGATTTTAGTTTGAAGATATTTTTGGACCATTTTACTAAATTATAGCGCTCTAATGTTTCTTTCATAACTTCCCATTATCTCTGTTTTTATATTTTGTTCTCTCTGATTGCGCCGAGTGTCCGCCTACATGGTTGGGCAATCACCCAGCCTTATTGCCCAATCGGTACGCTCGACACTAAGCTCAGCCAATCAGAACCAAAAAACTGCTTGTCGCTCTGGGTTCTAGGCCATTTAAGTTACTTTTTTTTTACCGATGAACCCATCGCTTTAAGCAGTCTTATTCTATTACAATGTATGTATGTAGAGTTAAGTAAGCTAAAAGTAGAGGCAGTAGCTGCTAATTGGTGGTAAACTTATGTCAATAGGAAGTAGAAAAATACAGATTAGAAAAAAATAATGTAACTTTTAAAATAAATGTTCTAGTCATTTAAGAGACTATCGGTAAAGAAAAACTTGGTGAAAGACGCTATAATAAGCCTTTATATGAAATAACGTCACTTATTTGCGATTGGCAATTTAGTGTTTTAAAATACCTATTAATGTGTCAAAATATATTTCTTAACTAATAAAATGAATGTTTAATGTACTTTATGCGTCTCTCGGACAGGGGGTATATGGTATTGCAGCCTAGTAGAATCATCTATATGTAGTTTCTTAATATATACATTCCTGATGGAATTTAATTATATAATTACTAATATTGGAATATGGAAATTGATATATTATATTAATAAATGTTTATGAACTATATCAGTTGTTTTCTTTAATATCCTTTAAATCAAAAAATCAATATAAATATAACTAACGAAGTTAGTCTAATTAGGTATATAACCTACGAGTAATAAATAAATTAACCGTGAATCTTTACAATATGCAAAATCGGGTTAGTTTCACCATTTAACTCAAGAACGGCTGGACTGATTTTTATAATCTTTGATTTATTGAATTTTTCTCCGCCTCGACTATCAGAATAACTATTAAAACGTCAGAAATATTCCTCTACCTATACAAAAATGTATAAGTAATTATTTAAAATGTACCTGTGGACGAATCCGAATGGTGAAGGTGAACGGGTGAGACTAATATTGTAATATATTCTGGCGTTATAGTTACACCTACAGTATTAAAAGTAGTTTCTTTGATACTCATTTATTATATTTAGACACGAACATGTATTTGCTGGTAAAGAGTTCATAATAAATGGCGTTTCTTAGATAGTAGTATCTTTTGATAATAAATTTAACATTTATTTAATTCATTAGGTAAATAACCTATTTCTAATAAAGCTTTATAGTAAATATTTTCAAGTTATTATAGAAGTGATGATGCTGAACCAGAGTTGTTTTATATAAAATATAAAAGTAGGAAAAACCTTTATGTAAAAAGAAACCTCATAACGACACTTAGAGGATACCAAGGGACAAAATCACTAAGCCGTGTCTAAAAACTTCGGTAGTGAAAATATTCGTAAAACTAAATTACGTAAATGGATTGTGGCTAAAGGGACAATAAACTTGCCAAAAATTCTTCCTCGAATATTTTATGAAACTATTACAAGGGAAGCCCTGCTGTACAAAATTATATGTATTGCAAAAAAGTTTACATAAGCATATGTGTTCGTATATTTCTTATATAAGACTTATGTCTTTATCTTTAAATGACTGTCTCAGTGGTGTAATGGCTAGCATGTAGGGTCATACATCGAGAGGTCTTGGGTTCGATTCCCGAGTCGGGCCAAGTTTAGTCATTGTGTGTTTCTGTTTTAAGCCGCAGTAACAGTCCGGAGTTGGGAAGTTGGAGGTGTGTCACCTCCGTGCCTCGGAGAGCACGTAAAGCCGTCGGCCCTGCGCCTTAGCTCTCACTGGTCCCAAAGCCGGAATCGGTCGGAGAACATTATTATTATATCTTTAAATAGGTGTTGCATTTTTTTTAATATATTATTGAAACCGTCATTATTGTAGGCAGGGAGGCCGACTCTATAGCTATTACATTTTTTCTATCTGTCTCTCTGACAAACGCATCACGAGAAAATCAGGCGGAGAGGAGCGAGAGTGAGTTGTTGAGAAAAAAATAGCCTCACCTATTTGAAAATGGCTGAATTTATTTTTATTACACTTATAACTAACTAGGCACTTACCATTACTTTTTATAAGTGTACTGGGTGCCCAAGAATAACCGACAGAGTATCTCAACAGCTACTTTTTCCAACTTCAAATAACAAAAAATGTAAAAATCTGAACATAGTTTTATTTTAAATGTAAAGATTAGCTTATATAATATTTTCTTGTTAGTGGCTTCATACCGGGACAATAAATATAGGATGCCTTGCATCAATAATCGGCTAAGATTATTATTGGACCACCAGACTTTACTTATTTTCTCATGAAACAAATGTATGGAAAGTAGTTTAAGTATGTAGTAGGCTATATAGTGTATGCGTACCCGTTACTTTGAGCCAACAGCCACTGGTGCTTAAGTAAAAATAGTATTCACTGCTCTTAAAGCTTCGGTGCTGATTTTTAAAAATTATAATCAATACTGCCAGACTTTCGGTGTACCAGACACTTTAAAGCTCTCAAAAAATAATGTTACTTTATATAGTCCATCTATATCTCAGTTTTAATTTTATACATGTTATTCATGAAACTGTTTCAATACTTTTTGTAAGCAGCTAGAAAAATTGGTTCATTATCACGCTCCCGCTCATACTCATATAGACACTTTGTATGTCTGGGGGATGTTTGGCCTGTTTGATATATATATATATATATATATATATATATATATATATATATATATATATATATATATATATATATATATATATATATATATATATATATATATATATATAGGCGTTTGGTATGTATATAGGCGCTTGTAGTCGTAAGTAGAAAGACTGTTAGAGTGTATAATTACTAATTAACGTGCCCTTATTAAGATATGCGCGAACGTGATCTCCATAATATTACAATATAATTACTACCGGCAATATACTTTAGTAAAAGATTTCAAGTTAAACACAAAATACTTCTGATAATTAAGCATTTCTATGTTTACTTTTAATATAATTAAAAGAACCTATATATATATTATTAATTAAAAATGGATAACGAATTATGAAAATAAAAATTAAAAAGTAAGGTTTTCTCTTTTGTTCTGCGAGAACTCATCACTCCTCACTTAATGTGATTACAGGTACTTACGACAATACTTAAGACAAAACGATCAATTTATAGTTTTAAGCCATGAAGTATTTATTTAAAATGTGAAATTTTAATACACAAATCCTTCGTTACAAGAATTTAAAAACAGCAGTCTTTTAGTGGTGTGATAAAATTAAGTATGCATTTGTTTCATTCCTTTGCTCCTTTACGTTGCGTTGCTATGAATTTTAAAACGAACTGTGAACTATTCATGACAGGCGCTTTCATAAAAAGAAGTAAATACGATTAAAATGATAAATAGGCTTTTGAGAGAGCAAATTCCTTTCGTTTGCCTTGCTTTTTATTTTTCATAAATACCATTTCCATTATGATAATTATTGTAATCATGGATTCCAATGTTATTTTAAAAAGAGCGACTGTTGAGTTTTTCGTTGGTCCTTCTCAGAAGAACTGTCTTTCAAGCCGGAGGTAGCTCACAGACTTACACACTGACATTTATTTTAGAATCGATATATTCATAAGTGTAACCATTGACGATTTAAAAAAATCTATTTGAAGAAATTATTTTGATTTGATTGCACGAGAGGTTATTTTGCAATGATAATGCACTGGCTTGGAAAATCAAGTGACTCGTCAAATTCCAGGTCTCGCACCTCTGATTTTCACGTGCGAATAAATTGAAACGTGTTTATCAGAATTGCCTCTCGCCTATACAACGAGGAAAAAAATGTTCACAGGTTTTATAAATATATTGTAAAGTCCGCCAACCAACATTTGGACAGCATCGTAATGATGAAGGAATAAAGGTAACGTCGTCTCGCTTCTATCGGCTTCTAACAAAACATACCTAATCATAAGGACTTATGATTAGGTATGTTTTGTTTTTTTTAAGCGGAACCCTAATTCTTTTTTTTTAAAGTAACATAATTAAATTTAATAATTTGAACTCTTTATAAAATCAACAATCTGACAGCGAAAGTCCCGTCAAAATCAAAGTCTAGCAGTTTCAAAGATTATCGCAAACACATAAACAAACAGAAAAATATAACATTTTTTTAGTATACTTAACTTTATTAATTTATATACAAAATGCATTTGAATCGGTATAACCAAGCTGGGCATGATTTTCCGTAACTTTATGACGGTCAACGTATTTACGTATATTTGTCCTAAATAAACTCAAATCTAACTTTATAGGCAATATTTTCGGCTTACGCTTTACGATCCAATACCACTGGTTAAAGATAGTCATAAAATTCAAATATCAGGCTAAGGGTAAAATTATTGGGCATTATTCATTACAACCTACTTAATTAAGTTTCAACAAAAGTTCATTACAAGCTTTAATTTACTTTGACAATACAATTTTATTTATGTTTAAATAAACGCTAGAATCACAATGTAACACGCAGATTATTTTTTAACAGCATTGTCATATACAAAGTATTCTAGGACATAAATATCCCCATATGAAGGTATTTCACGTTGTCGCAGTAGCAGAACAGCTGATAGCAGAGTGGATCTTGAGAGCAACCCCATGCTTGCCATGGTTTCAGTTTATGAGTCCCATTAAAAAAGCGGAGGTTCCGTTGAGCTTGAATGGGTAGCTGGCTTTTTAGTTCCACACAACCATCTGTATGATTTGTCTTTAGTAGGAACGTAACAAAAAATCAGCGAATCCATACTAATATTATAAATGCGAAAGTAACTCTGTCTGTCTGTCTGTCTGTCTGTCTGTCTGTTACCTTTTCACGCCTAAACCACCCAACCGATTTTGCTGAAATTTGGTATGTAGATAGTTTGCATTCATGAGAAGGAAATAGGCATATTATTTTTTGGAAATTCAACCCCTAAAAGGGTTAAAAGGGGTGGCAAAGTTTGTATGAGAAAAATATTTTTATTGCACATTTTTGCATGAAACTTTGAATTAATGCATTTTAGTACAAATGATGAAACACGTATTTCAGGGTTTTTCGAAATTCATCCCCATTGGGAGTTAAAGGGGGTGGCTAAGTTTGTATGGGAAATTTAATTCTATTGAAATATTTTGCGTGACACTGAAATAATGCTCTGCAATACAAATTATGAGATACATATCTAAGCGTTTTTTGAAAATCAACCCCTATGGGGGTTAACGGGGGTGGCACAATTTGCGTAGGAAAAATATTTAACAGTAATTTTTACCATAAGTCCATAACAATGAACCACGTACATCAGTTTATCATTAACGAAAAACACACAAAGAAATTATGATACACATAGTAGCAAAATTGGTTAAAAATAGGAAATAAGTTTTAGAAAGCGCAGCAGTGGCGGCACGGCAGGATGCTACACAGTAGTTTTCAGAAAAGAGGGCCAGAACTTTAAATGGGGAATCAGTCCTTGGTACATTATAAGTAACAGTATATAAGCAAAAATGTTTATTTTATTCACTCTTAGCGCGAGCGAAGCCGCGGGCACCGCTAGTTAAAATATAAAAGTAGAGTAACCGCCGGATTTAATAAATATTTTTTATGTAACCATTCTTCTTAGTTCAACTCTTCTCAAAATTAAAATGCAAGCCAACTTAAATTTTTCTACTTTCTAGTATTAAATATTACGATTCTATTTTAATTTCTTGCTAATAGCTTAATAGGGTAGTTCAAAGTTCATAGTGAGTTGAGTCGAAATTATTCCCGGAGCGCTTGCGCTTGATTGCATGCAAATATTGTTAAGCTCGAGCTTACCATGAAGGTAGGTTCATCATCGACGCGTGGTTTCTAAATCATGGGTACTGGTGCATCTATCTAATATCTGTATTTTAAGAATTATGCCCATTTTTTATAAATAAAACTACCAACCAAGTGTTTCCTTCAGTATGTAAGAAAAAACTCTTTTTTCTTTTCATGTTTAAAAAGTTCTAATGATATTTCACATAAAATAATATTTTAGACCACAATTTTTTTACGAAACTGGTAATTTAAATTTTAAAGGTTAATTGAATCAAGTTAAACACCTCCGATGGAAAAAGGTACAATAAGGACAAAAGGTATAATAATTTGAATTCATAGGAATTACATCTGACCTGGTATGTACCTGAAAGTCTCCAAATATCATCATCATCATCAGCCCTTTTTTAACGTCCCACTGCTGGGCGCGGGCCTCCCTCAGTACGAGGGGGATCAGGCCATAGTCCACCGCGCTGGCCTATTGCGTGTTGGCGGACTTCACATGTCTTTCGAAAACTTGCTAGGTATTCTCAGACACGCAGGTTTCCTCACGATGTTTTCCTTCACCGTAAGACAAGTGGTAATCATGATAGGAATGATTCGCACATGAAAATATCAGAGGTGCGAGACCCGGATTTGAACCCGCATCACTCGGTTATACAAGCGACGCGTTACCGCTGGGCTACCACTGTCTGATAGATATAATATTTTTAAATTTAAGCAGAAAAAAATATCAATATACATTCAAACCTCTCAAAATATCAATTTTAAATTCATTCGAAAAACTTTCTAGACAATAATCCTATATGGCAGGACGCTAAGTCGAGATTCCTTTATATTATGGCTGAGAAGAATTCTAAGAAACTTAAGCTTTTAACTTATAATAAACGGTTAATTTTAAATCAGTACGAATAAATTATATTTAATACTTAGTAGGAAATTGAAAGAAGACCCTTCTTAGTGATACTTCAAATTAGTCGTGTCTTCCGGTTTTTATATTTTAAATAGCTAGCAGCGAAATGTTGGCCATAATAAAAAGGAAACAATGGGTACTCAAACTAAAGATACCTTAAAAATACTTGACGATTTTATTATTCGACGACACGTTTGCCTCAGAGTGCAGTGAGCGTAGGTGCTCTGCTGGCAGTCGCGGGTTCGGGTCCTGCTAGGGGCATTCATTTGCATGATGAACTCGATTTTTTGTACTCCATATTTTAGTTTAATTATTTATAATACATTTAAAATATGTATATTAACTGGTATCCATAACACAGGTCTCGTAGCTGTCGTAAGGCACATGGCAAAAAGATGCTGTAGACACATGGTCCAACATATTAATTTATTTATTATAATTAAACTAACTTTAAATCAAACAAATTGATAATTATTATTAATCAATATCTCGATAGTGACCAGACTGAATTTGTGCTGTACCAAATCCAATAAAATCGTTAAGGTCATTCGTAATTTATATACGAGTAGGTACAACAAAGCACTTTCAGATTTTGTATTCCCAATTTTTCGATTAACTTTCCATTTAGCTAAAACATTGTTTTAAGTAATCTCTCAAAATAAAAGATTTCTTTCTTGTCATATAATCAACAAGTTAAATTTATTATTATTTTTTTCATATAAATATAAAAACAGCTTTGGTAGAAATAGAAAGTGTTAAAACGTGGAAAGAAAAGGCGATAGCGATCTTATACCAAAATAAATATGTCAGGAACAACACCTTCATAACGCGGACGTTTAAGTGATGTCCAATTCCTTTGAGCAGAAGAAACAATGTCAAAACATGAACAAACATCCCTACGGGTATTCGATTGTTTTTGACAGTTAACGTTAGATTCAGATAGCAATTCTTTTTTAAGAATAAGTGTAGTATAAAGAGTACGTTTGTTTATAGACATACCTACATACATTCCTCCCCAAAACGTGCGTTCACCTTGTCGTGGTGAGGGTGCTCGTTAGCGTCCGGCAGTCCAGCCGGACAAGAAGCTAAGTGGTCGGTTGTATTGATAAGTCAGCTGAACAGCTTGATTCTCTCCCCTTTTTATGTTTGTTGGCTTAGACGAGAGATCAAGGGCAGGACTAGGACAGCCATATGTGTTCAAAATTCCATAATTTCACCAACTCCGGAATATTGTAAATTCGTAATAGGAAAACTAAGTTATTACGCTTAGCCTGACTTGAGACTCAAACCTAGGACCTATAATTCTGCAGCTAGCCATTAGACCAATGAGGTAATCAAAAATTTTAGAATAGTATTAGATTGACTTAAAATCACTAATCGAGCTAAAATTTAATTTAAAATTGTCTTTGCTTTATTAGCATTAACATTGGACTTGAAAATTTACATTTTAAAGAGTTGTTTGCTCTGTGAGATTAAACTTTTCCGTATAGTGTTAACAATTTTCCGGGAAAGTATAGGGTAAATTCGTATGTAAATCTTTCCTTTACGTATTCAGGACACGTTCAATATGTGAATCTAGTTACAGGCGTTATAAGCTCCGCTATCTAGAAATAGATTTTTGTGTGAACTCTAACGTAGTAAAGGTAGAAGTAAATAACAATGTATTTTACGTCAGTTACGATAAAAACTAAAAGACTATTTTTGTGTTTATATTTGACATTTTGCAATATTTGTACTGAACTCAAACCCATATTGATGACGCGGGATAAAATATATATAATGGTAAAACAAAACTAAAAAAATCCTATCAATACATCCATCGGAACCAACGTGACGTAACGTGATAGGAGAATAAAACCAGTTCCAGAGTAAGCCAACAGATATAATGTCACAATTATAATATTTATAAACTAATGCGAACTTATCTTCCGTCTAATTTCTATGGCGACTGATAGTTTTAAAATATATTTTTTTTATTTAAGGACATAAATTACAATTTAAACATACCGCCGCCCAAAGTAGTATTACAATGATACCTAGCAAATATCTGCTAATAAGAAAGTATTAAAGAAATTTATATTTATCTATTAGAAAAAACGAACGTCGCTCCTTGCCATATTTAAATTTTGTTTCACAAAAAATGGTGAGAGCCCTTAGACCACCTTAATCCGGCCCTGTCGCAAAATCCGTTCTCAGCGAACTACTAACTAAAGATTACCTCCCTGCCTTTCATCTTTATATGCCCAGCTACTTTCGATATTTCTTGATGAGTAAGCGCTTTTCGCTTTTTTTTTATTTAGACAGATATAAAATTATTAAAAATGACTTTTAAAGTATGATGAAGTCTTAATAATAATATTATTGGTATAATTTAATACCTGAGTAAATTAAAACAACTTAATCTTAGATCTAATAAAAATATAGCGCTATTTTCATGTAGACTATTCGACCTTTAGACCTATCTTAAAATATGTGCCTTATATTCAAAGATAGAGATAGATCTCCTATTATTAGAACTTAATCAACACAAGTGTTATTTAATTTTAAACCTAATTACTTACTACTATGACTTAAAATCCATTGAGTGTACTATATTAGTGCTTACGGCAGCTTTTGGTAAAAATAATGTTCTTGTTGGAGATAAAAATATTGAGTTCAATTATAGAAGCTTAGTGAGCTTTTTAATTTACTTTGAACTTTTCTAATTAAGAGGTGTGATATAACCGAAAATAGGTTTGATGCAAAAGTGTATTTTGAAGATGAAGCTCTTTAAGAAATAATATTATATGTTTAACAAAGCCTTATATATTTTTAAGGATATTGTGAAAGAAATTAAACATTTCTTAAATTATTTCTGTATTAGCTATTTATATTTATTTAACCATTGTTGAAGGACCTACTTCAAAAATATGGACAAGAGCCAAAATATTCCGATTTTACTGAATCCTCTTTCAATGAAACTCTAAAAACACGGGTATTTATTTATTTTGTATACGGAGTCTTTGACTTTGTCTTTGAATTGACCCGATTTCTAAGATTTAACGAATTTGTTATATTATATCAAAGGTACCAGAATAAACTAAACAAATCCAATCCTTTAATGATAAATAATTACTTTCAAAATATTTTTAAAGTTGGAGCTTCTTCAGATATAAAGTATTTTAATAATAAATCTTACACAACTCTACTATCTGCTACCTCGATTAATAAAATTTTAGTATACTCTAGTCATTCTTAATATCTCTCTCTCTCTCTAATATATAAAAATCTCGTGTCACAGTGCTTGTTATCGAACTCCTCCGAAACGACTTGACCGATTTTTTGGTATATATTGTATATTTGGTAGGTCTAAAATATGTCGTAGGCTTTTTTTAATTCCATAGGTGGGAGTGAAATAAGGGTGGCCTTCTCCAGATTTTTTGTTTTATAAAAAATAATTATCCACCAATCCCTATTTTAAAAGCTACGAGGTTTGTATTGCGGATACCAGATAATCGATATACTACACATATACATTTTTAAATACATACATTGTAACTGAAGGATATACATGACTGGTGTACAAACATTCGTGGTCAACAAATACATGACCCCAGTGGGACTCGAATTCGGGACCGCTGGCGTAGAAAGTAGGGTCACTACCAACTGACCCAAACGTGCTGTCAGTAAGAAAAATCTAATTACTGACTTATCACTGATTAGGAAAATGAATCTTTATTTTTATTTCTGAGTATAAGAAATTAGGTCAAAAATTAGTTTCAGTGATATCAAAGTTTGTATATTTAATGTATAAACATACATATTATATTAAAAGTAGCCCTTCTGAGTTCTTCGTCTGTTCGACACGCTTAATATTAATATAGAAAATGTATAGAAAACTTTTGAATAATAGAAAAATTGAATGAGTTTTCAAAATCATGAATTTTAAAGGTTTCATCGAGCTCTCTTTCAATGAATGTCAAAGTTTTAATATGAGAAGAGAATTCGAGATGCAACATTAAATCATTCTTTGAAGTGTATTTTAATAACTCAGCGTTTATTTGAAGTTATGGAAATAATTTCTGAATATTAAATGCTAGTACTTCGCTTAAATGCTAATGCTAATACTATCTTATTAAAATAATATTTATAAAACCCCAAACCAACGCACAGTACGTTTACCTTGTCGTGGTGGGAGGGCTCAAAAGCGTCCAGCAATCCGGACGCACACGAAGCCAAGAAATTCATAGGAAGGGCCCACTTTGGTGGGTGTTGTGTCATGCGGGTGGCTCCTGGTACTTCCCTGATAGCAGAGTGGACTGTGCATCGAAGCGTCATGGTTGAATGTGTAAGCGATCCTGTAACGCCCCATTAAGACAAAGGGAGGTTTAAGATAAAGGAGTCCCACATAACCACCTGGTGGTATGGGTAAATGCATTAAACGTTTAACAATGTTAAAAAAACGAAAATTTGGCTACTTATACATTATTACTTATTGTTTTTAACTAATGTATTCGTGAACGTTTGGGAAAACTAAGTAAAAGAGATTCACACAAATCTTTTTCAAACTTGAAACACTTGCTACAATAGTGAAGGCAAACATCAAGAACCTGCATTATCGAAAGAACATAACTATATTTCAAAGGACATGTTAAATCCGACAACCTGAATTTGGCCAACTTGGTAAACTATGACCTGATCATGTACGCATTCTTCAACACAAGGGACCCGTACAGTAGTAGAAATCAAAGGGCTAAGTATTGAATATAAGGAATTTAATTATATAATTTAGATCTACGCATTTTGAACTCCGCATTACACGACTGCTTATTGTTGCGCAAATATTCCGAAATGTATGAATGTACTATTACTTACTATATACTATATAATATATATATTCAATAGAAATATATGAAAAAAAGTAAAAAGCTCATGGTAGGATTTTCTTTATCTATCACCATATTTCAATGTAGCTTAGGCTTGATTTCTAACATTAATTTTGTTTCTAAGTGAATATGGGTATACCTACATATTATATTTTATTACTAGCAAAAAGCTGAGCTTTGTGAGGGCTCGCGTAGTTTTTAACGGATAATAATGTTACAGTGATGTTAACTATTTGGTTTTGTTACTAATAGCGTTAATAGTACATTAACATTCTATTCAATAAACACAAAATTGTTAATGTTCATTTTTTCGAATGGTTATAAAATTATATTTTTTTACAGATAACACATCTAGATATAAAGTTAAATTACTATGTTAAATTACAAATCTGTACGCGTGACAGTGTTTTAGTAAGGTGTACCACAAAATGATCAGGTGGTGGGATAGTGTTAGGGCTCACTTTGCTCGCCCTAATAAACTATTGGACATAATTTACGTAAGAAGCCACTTGTATAGGTACTGACATTAACATCATTAAAAGTTCGCCTGATGTAGCAGGTAATATAAGCAAGATCTTCACTGTCGTCTTCACAAGCGAACTATAGCTATTACATAAACTCGCAATTTGCGAACACTAACCTCCATATTATAATGAGCTTTTACTACATCTAAGGACTTAAACTTTAACTTTAGCACTTTTCCGTAATGCACAAACTTCTCTTTATTATCCTAACGTTTTCTATGAAAATAATTTTAAAAGAAATGTTATGGCTAAGAGGTAGTGTATAACGTTTTTCAAAACAAATAATCTACATTTCTTAATTTCCGCTATATTAAGCCTCGCCGCGTATCTGTCTGAGTACAAAAACAGAACATTAATATAGAATCTATACATTAAACTGGCAATTCGCGGGGCTTCGCTCGCGTTTAAATTTAGAGTTATAAAGATTTTGCCAATTCATAAAAATTTTGTCTAAAAATAAAAAATCTGGAGAGGGCCACCATTATTAAAATAGCCAACGACCTATGCTCAAACCTACCAAGTAACATAAAAAAATCGGTCAAGCCGTTTCAAAGGAGACAAACACTGAGACACGAGATTTTTATGTATGAAGAAGATAAAATCTAAGCCGTCAAATCTGTACCTTAAATATTATTTGGTGAATCTTAGCGTAATAGTGTTGATAATCATTATTATCGATACTATATTATATTAGAATTTTTGTCTATCTTTCTCTGGCCGCATCATGAGAAAACTGGTCAATTTTTACAAAGTTTTGGGAGGTACCTACATGGTTTTTCGATCTGCAAATTCCTTTCCTATTAATAGTTTTAAAAAAAAATAATTTATTCAAATTTATAAAAACACCCAAGTGACCAGTTGAAATAACATAACTTGTTTTCACTTTAAATTAATTTAAGTACAAAATAATCCATGAGCTTTTAATTAAAATACAAAAATAAGCCTTTATATTTCGGCTTACATTTCTTACGAACGTCCCTCCTGAGAGTCGTAGGCGATTTGTGTCACTTTACCATTTCATTAACGTAATGGTTGGCAGTTGCGTAATACACTGTGGAGTTAGAACTTGATATCTTTACATGAGACCTTGCCTAAATCAAATAGTAATGAATGTTGAACTTGCTTTTCCTTTTTACGTTTACACTTTTGACTCAGTTTACTCACTATGACAGTGGTCACAGGTTTGAGTCCTGCTGAGCAAATTAATTTGTGTAATCAGCATAAAAGTTTCTACTCCAGTTATGGGTATTTATATTTAAAACATGCATTTAAGTTATATGTAGTAGCTCTTTGTAACTTACCATGGAACTAAAAAGTGAGGTATGTTAAATGTGCTAACATATTAATTTATCTTCATACGCCTTCCTTATAGGCAAACAAGGTGGAATAAAGTAACTGTTAACTATACTATATACTGTAGGTACCTTGAGTCGATTTTACCCAGCGAGATGTTAAAATTTCGAACGAATTTCATCGCTTTTTATAAACTGTATAAGAAGAACGTGCTTAAATTCGCATAGTTGTGGAAGTATTAAATTTTGTACAATTTCACTGCAGTAGATAACTATGAATTCAAACTTATTCAAAATTTTTAGCTAAATGAAAATTTTCATATTTGTATACCTACTTTTAATTTTAATATCGAGTAGAGCTATTTTTTTTAATAAATTAATAAGTGCCCTCAAAGTATAAGCTTCTCATAAAATCTGTTCGCAATTGGCGTTATCGCAAAACGAATAAAAAACATATATCGTAAGCATAGTATGATTTAAATTATATTTTACTTTGTATAAAACACAACAAACAACATTTTAATAAATTTTGTTTCCTTCATTTATTTCGTATACTTATATTTAGCTATATAGGGCCTTAGCTTTATTTAAAAGAAATAATCAGCATATTATAAAATATTATAATTATTTACATTATTTAATTGTACCCATTAAAAAGTCTCCTTCTAATTAAACCCTCAATTTATGAAAAAGTATATAAATAAATATGTTGGGACAGTAACACACAGCGCCGTCTAGTCAGTAAGCTACGAGGCTTGTGTTATGGTTACAAGATAGTTGATACAACACCCATGATTGTAAACATTCGTGCACATCACTCAAACGAGAGTTCCTAGCGGGACTCGAACCTGCGACCGCTGGCACACAACCAGGCCAAAAATTGTCAAATATAAGAAAGTTCGAAAGTCTTAACTTAGAATAAGCTTTTAATAATAATAAAGATGTAGAACTCCATAAGAATCATTGATTTTACTTTAAAAATATAATAGTGGTTTAGAATCGTGTGTCTCGTTTCTTATATCTCTCAGTCTTTCACATATGCTCCATCAATCATTCTTTTCTCAAGGCTCACTATCGAGCATATTTCTTTCACACTATAAATCATCCATGTAATACCGTTATACAAGCATTTTCATACGACATACGTAAATACATACAACTTCTATCATAACTTACATTATGTATTAACCTAAATATTTTTTTTTAAGTTTACATAAGGAAATTAACCTTACATTAAAAAATATAAAAATAACATTATCTTCTATAAAAGAAATTGCTAAAAATGTAACACAATTTTTAAAGTTAATCTATCGTATAACAAAAGGTGGTAAGACGATGATGCTAAGATTGTATTCTTGAACAGAGCAGCTTACCAGCTGCTTTTCGGGTAAAGGCAAAAGGCAAGGCTTTGATTAACATTAAAAGTCAGAATAGCTTTTTAGTCGACATATTGAAACTCACATCAAAAAACTTTAGTTTTATCCTTTTCGGCTCATGTGTATCAACATTGTTATCCGGTACCGATAAAACCTTTAATTAATTTACAATTTACCTTTTTTTTAATATTAAGTAAAATTCACAACCCTTATTTACATTAGAGTCATATTTTAGTTCGGTTTTATTCTTCCTACGGATTCTAATGATGGCATAACTAATTATAGAAAAGAAAATAGCTTTGTAAATCCTCCTGTAAATAAACAGTTTGCGCCACCGACTCTTCCTGTTTGAAGGTCGAATAAAGTAATCTATCCAAGATATAACTTATCCCAATTCCGATATTTTCTCTTTAGAGGAATTATCAAACACAAATTTTCGCTTTTGGAATATTACCCTAGTATTCATATATCAAACACGACAGGAATGATAAACATGTAACCATGAATTAATCAAATTCGACGTTTGCAATTTGATATCTTCTGATATACAAGACACGTGTATTAGGTTTAACTGTTCTTATGATAGACGGATTTAATAACCGAAATACAATAATTTATGAGGACACTTAAGACTCACTCCTGCTCCGCTCGGGTTCGTTTCTAGGTATGTAGGTACTGTCAGTATAGATTTCTCAAAGATGAAATATTTTCCTGTAATAATAAATATCCTATGTGTTGACCATTCACTGGTTTTCTCGTGATGCGGTCACGGACAGACAGACAGGCAGACAGCCTTAAATTACTGCAGACTTTTCCTCTGTATCCTAAAAAATGACTTTTTCAGTAAGATTTTTCTTTAATTTAAAGTACTGATTTTACATAGGTAGTTAGAAATTTATTATGTGCATAGATGTACATAAGACTCGCATTAATTAGAACCTTTTTACAAAAACTAAGTAGATAAACAAAAAAATCATTAAACTTTCTATAATCGCCATAACTAAATTCGCACACGAACGTGTCCGGAATACAAATAAAGGAAGAATTTGCATACGAATTTCGCCTTCGTTTTATCTGAAAATGTCAACACTACGTTCAAATTGTAGAGTTTAATCTACGTCGCAAACAGCTTTCTGACGTGCAATGATTAAGTTTACAGTTTTAAGTTTTATATATTTGTAGTTAAATTACACAACTATAAATGTTAACAAACTTACAGTTATTATGATAATGCCTATATTTTAAATGTTTTATTTTATTTCTAGAAACCCTACTATATATATACTATGTCAGTAAAACAATATTGTTTGTCATACCTTCGGGTAGCAGCCGAATGGGCCGGCACGCCCCGTATAGTACCACATTCTCACAGAAGACCGGCGTGAAGTGGCAGCTATGCTGTCGCGTTTCGTCCGGTAAGTGAGAGTCCGGGAGGCCCACTCCCCATCCCTACTCCCGTCCTTCTCCCTCCTCCTTCCCTCCCTTTCCTGAAAGGCCGGCAACGCATCTGCAAGCCCTGTGGTGTTGCAGATGTTCATGGGCGGAAGTGATCACTTACCATCAGGTGAGCCTCCTGCCCGTTTGGCCCCTTTGTCCCATAAAAAAAATGCAAATAGTGATACATATATTCAATTCAGTTATTTTATCGTTTTACACTTGAAAGCCTAAATTTCCTTTTATATTGTACTAGCGACTCCCTACCTTTAAAGTTAGTAATGCAAAAAAAGAAGGACTTCCACAGAAACTTGCCAGATTCCTTAGACCTCCTTAATCTGGCCCTGTCGCAAAATTCGTTCTTAGCGGATGTCTACTGATTATAAGCCACCTCCGTGCTAAATTTTATCTTTATACATCAAGCGGTTTTCGATATTTCGTAATGAGTGTATTTCGCTATTATATAAATAGATAAGAATTTGCTGTTAAACTTTCAAGTAAATAGGCCTGGTTTGACCAGAGCTATGTATGACAAATTAGGACAGGATGCTTTAAATCAGAACTTTGAAAATGTTTAGATTATAAATCTACATCCCGATATATACATGACCTATGTACTTCTTTTCGTTGTAATAGCTCATTTATATTACCCTTATTAACATAAGCTGTCGACATATCATACGACCAAAGCCAAAGGTAAAAACAGTTGTCGCTCTTACATCAGTTTTACATCAAAAGTATATCCACGAGTACATTCGCTTTTCGAGGAAAGCGAAAAGCTATATTGGTCAGGAAAAGAACCCTTAAAGCAACAAGACGATTTTTAATAATGTTTGTATACTTAAGTCAACTTAAGTGACCTCTATGTTGACTGACACTCCCTAGAACGTAATAAAAAAAATTGCAAATACAAAACAAATTATCGTTGTTACAAAAACCTTAGTTAAAATAAATTGGAAATGACATCTAATAAAATTTTCCTTTAGATCGATCAAACGTGTTTAGCTTGGAAGAAATTTGAGGGCCTCAATAGCTTTTAAAGATTTATGAATCAGTATTATAATTTAACTGCGTCCGTTGTCTAGTAGCTAACATGTATGGCTACACAACTGTAGGTCCTAGATTCGAGTTCTGGGTCTTTATGTTTAGTAACCCTCAGTATAAGCCCAGAGTTGAAAATTTGACGGTGTTTTAAGGGTGCAGATTATTCCATTTGAAATATACATTTTTTACACTACCTAGAAAAAACTTATTTTTTGCGTTATCTAAATCTATTTACCTACTATTCCTTTGCAGAAGAAATTGTTTATTCCGGCCGCGTTTCCACTTAGCGGCATGTCGTTATTCGTTAGAAAGTCAATAAAACTCTGTCGACTAAATAATTTTAACTAGGGTTGACGTGCTTTTGAACAGACGTAATTAAATAATTCTTCTTTTAGGTATTCTACATTATTTACCATGAGCTCGCCAAGTTAATTAAAGTGGGATGGAACATTCGCAACTACCAGTATAAAAGTAAAGTAGAATGTACACGTGTAGTTAGTATTTGCTACATGCTTCTAGAAATTCCTTGCCAGAAACAACACCATCATCATAAAAATTGTATTTTTTGCAAAGGAGTATTTCACGTGTTAATAAATTCATGTAAAGTTCTGCTCTCTTTGCCGTTCTATGTCATTTTTTTGCCTTCTTTACCACTCTCTTCTGCAACTCAACACGTTAACTATACTGCATCAGTTACTTGAGTAAATTATATATAATATTTAAAATTTTTAAAGAAAAATGTCGACTCTGTGATTTTAGTATATATTTTGGTAATTTTGGTACATAACGCATAATTTATTTAAAATGTAATAAGAACAGTTGGGATGCTACAGTAATACTAATAAAATTGTAAAAATTAAACGTACATGTTTTCTTGTCATTATTTTAATAGAAAAACAAAACAAAGAAAAAGAGTACAGTAAACTATATTCACTTGAATGGATGACCGGTAATGCCAGTACCTACAAAAGTTAGCAACATGGCTGATTTTTGTTTTCCGACATTTTCGTGCTTCGAAGAGCATGTTAGACATTCTCACATGCGTGCCTTCGATGTTATTTATCTATAATTTCTTATTTTTACATTATTTACAAGTCAATATATTTTTTTGCAGGTTCAAAAATGTAACTTTATTTGAGCGAACAACTTTTTTACGGATGCAAAAATTTTACAAGTAAATAACGTAAGTAATACAAAAAGTTTAATTAATTTTAACATACATAGTAAATGAATGTGAGGTATTTGTGTTTTATATACGTATGTACTATGTATGTATTTGTTCCTTATAAATAATAAGGAAGGCATCTGAAAAATAAATCTGACTTTATCTACCATCCAGTCGTGTTATTCCCATTTATAAACATTACATAATTTATATGTATTATGATACATATTCTGACACAACATTTTATATCCTCATAGAAAGTTACTTATAAAAAAATACGAGAATACACTTGTTGTGTTTTGTTATCTTTGTAAATCGGACTTGCTGATTCAACTCTTCTTGTACTCAGCGCTTTTTGACGTCCCACTGCTGGATTAGGCTTCTCGTCAATACTTTCTTTAGAGGGATCAGGCCATAGTCTACCACGCTGGCCAAGTGCGTCTGCGTCTTTCGAACTAAATTTTCTTAGACACGCAGGTTTTCTGTGTATTTTACTTCATCGTAAGGCAAGTGGTAATCATGTTCATTTAATTCGAATATGAAGATATTGGAGTGCGAGATCCGGCTTTAAACCCGCTTTAATACCTTTTCTAAGCGAGCGTGTTATCACTGTGCTAACACTGCCCTTACAACTCTTAACCTTATCTAAATACAAAATTTATTGCAATTCGTTACTGCTATTTTCGAAGAATACGAAACAAACTTTAATATATGTAAATTTACATGAATTGCTTATTTAATATTATAAGCTAATTAAAATATAAATTATATATTTATAGAAAAGCTGCAAAGCAAAAGAAATTTTATCATAAAACATAAAAATAAAAATAGTTAAGAAAAAGTAAATATAATATTTAGGCATTATTTCAAAAACAAACTAAAACTAACGTTTGGATCAAATCGACCTCATAGAAATTTATAGTCTTACACGATGTTTGTTCATTTCGACCTTTGTCATTTATGATTTACCATCCGCCGGGACGGAATTGACATTAACAAGAAAAAGTTATTATCAAAATACAACGAATGTTTGTTTTTTGTAAACATTTGTTGTATTACTTTGAAATAGTGGTAAAAAATGGAAACAAAACGCGAACAGATATTTTAATTAAAATGGGAGATTATTACTTTTTCTGAGAATTGCTACTTTCAACGAGGTGTGCTATAATATGCCGTTGTTTGAACTTTTACTTTTACTCCCCATTCCGTAGGGTTCGGTAAAAAATGTACATGCATTTTCCCAGATTGTAATTATTTTAAAGTTACATTTGACTCTACAAAATGTATTATTTTACTTATTTTAAAAAGTGCTTCCCTTGTAAATTATAGGATTTTAAATCTCTTCATCATTAGTAAGATATAAACAACCTCTATGTACGAATTATCGTTTTGTGAACGTTTTATCTTATAACCACTTGTGTCAATCAGATTCATATTTAACGCATAAGATCAGTTACTTATATTTTTCACTTTATATCAAGTATTACATAACATGCGTTTTTCTTTTTATTTTGCTTAGTCATTGCTTAGTTCTGTTTCTTAAATAAAAGTAACCTTAGTTACTTAAAAAACAGCTAACCAGTAAGACACTCATTAAAATCAGCCCAGCCATTTCAGATAGACAAACAAAATTAAAAATGGTATTTATCGTATATGCATCGTTGAATAAATGTAATAAAGGCTGTTAATTTTACATTACAAAAATACACTTCATTTTATTTATCTGTATAGATGCTCTTTCCACTCTGTGAGAATCACAAAGCTTCAATTGAATTAAAATGTTTAAATGGAACGCACAAACAATCTATAGTATTGATCTGTGTTTGTCTTTTAAATGAAATGAATGCTGTTCGCGTCGGAGCAAACTTTCATCTTTCTATTGTCGATAAATGATTGTTCAACAAATATTAAAACAATATAGTAGTGTAATAATAAGCAATACATTAAAAAAATCTATATTAAGAATATAGATTTAGATAATTTTGTTTTGTATTGACGAGTCCTTTAAAAGGCTCGTGAAAACTAATCAATCTAGCTTAACTTGATTCCATTGTCAGATCAACATAATTTCTGGTAATCAAATAATTTTAGTGTCATCAGAATTTTCTAATAAAATGTTACAAATAGATAATTAGAAGTAGATCCATACATTTCAAAAGACCATTTTAATTTTAGTAAAGATGCAAAACTTATTTACTATCATAATATCGAATAAAACTACTAAGTTAATATACAATTCAATGTAAACTCAACATTTAGTAACTAAATTCCATTTGAACTCAAAACTTTAGTTAGGAAATTATACAATAACATAGATTTAAAGTTAGGAAACCTGAGTCAGTTAAGGTTTACTCAGTTAGTTTCCTCGCCGGCTAATACAAATTATATTATTTTGAACGGAACCTAGTTACTGTCGAACAGTACAGTAATTAACTATTTACGTAGACAAGTAACTTTAGTTCTTAGTATTGTCTTTGTAAATCTAATAGAGATGAAATCGTAAACAACGCTAAGAAATATTTACGACTTCACTGCAACAGCGACATGATATAAAGGTTGGAACTAGGTTCGATTTTTATTGGCATACAATGTGGTCTATGGTCTATGGTATGGTTTTAAAATCAAATGTAAGAATTTGTAAAAGGTGCAAATCGTACAATGAATTTTCAATACGAAGGTACTTGGTCACTGCGTTATTACCTATTCCAATGCAATGTACATTTTTTCTGCCCTTTTTTATCTCGGCATCCGTTATAAGCACACATTGCAACAAAAATTATAAGTAATTAATAAGTAATTTTACTCAAAGGAAACTCATGTTTCATATAAAATATTTTTTTTTTTTCATTTTTTACATTTATATTCTTTAAGTTATCAAATTGTTGATTATCAGCTGAAATGTTATAAAACAATGTTGTTGAAAACAAAATTGGAAATGCTTTTAGCAGAGTTTAATTTACGAAAACAATACAGGAAACACGAAAACCAAGGAAAATTTAAAAGCTCCAGTTACGTGTTTCCTAGTTATTTTTCTTCTTCTAAAGTTGGTCGCTCCATTGTATTTTGAACTGTTGATGTAGCTGATTTCAAGGTTGCTAGTTTTTATTAATAAAATGTGCTTCTTGTAAAAACAATTTCGTACAAACCTATATAAAGTAACTAGTAAATCCCGCGGCTCCGCCCGCGTCACTACCACTAAGTATTAAAAACAGAAATTGGTGGTAGAAAGTTGAAAACTTAGGGTTATAAGTAGTTTTTGGTGCCAAATCATAAAAAAATATTAAATTAAAATTTGTTCGAAAATAAAAAAAATCTGGAGAGGGACACACTTTTCACCTAGGTGACTAAAAAATAGCCTACGACCTATTCTCAGACGTACAAAATGTACACAAAAAAATCTAATAATCGGTCAAGCTGTTTCGGAGGAGTTCAGTAACTAACACTGTGACATGAGATTTTTATATTTTAGAAGATTAGATAAAATAAATATATATGCGTGGACACGCTTGATGTTATAACGTCGGTCGTCACGAGAGAGTCGATACGACCGCGCAGTAGTTGACAGTCAAGTGATGACAATATATTTGTGTTTTTGCTATGCTCTGGGGCTAAAGCTCAATAGATAAGTAAAGAATTGAATAATATGATATATTTGTAATAAAATAAAAATGACTTTCAACTCTTAACAGCTGATTATTTAGGTACTACTACTTCCTTTGGTTCAAAACTAAGCGCAGTAATCTCAAATACTCGTATAATTGGGATCTAAAAATTAAGCGCTTTTTTTCAATTGTTTTGTGTTTATATTCATTTGAATCAAAAGGACCATTTTATTGTGATATTTGGTTGTTTGTTTAATTTTTATATTAAACGCATCATCCAAAACTGATTTAACATTTTCGTTAAAACTATAACTGAGGTTTTTGCATGATTCAAGCAAACTCTGATTGTGCATTACCTACAATTCTATATATTATTTTTCTAAAATTTTATCAAATATAATTATATCGGAAAATCGAAAATCCATGTTTAGTAAAACTCTACGTAACATTAATTTGTACTTACGAGATCCATCATCCACACATCCGTCTTATGATCTTAACTTTTATAACCTACTTAGCGAATAGCACCATATTTTGCCTTATACGTATTATAAGCACGTTCATCATCTATATATATAATAAAATTCTAACGTTGTCTTTGTACATTGAATCTTAAAAATAAGAAACTCTTATTGAAATAGTCATTATATAATCATTATTATCGATATACGAACTGAATTTTAGTGTTACACTTCTGCCTGTGCCTGTTTATCTGTCGCTGCGTCACGACAAAACCACAGGACAAGACAGATTTTGATGAATATTTGATATGACGATAGCTATCCGTGTCAAAATACCATATCTAAGAAATTTATAATAACCACTTTTAAACATACCTACGGAATGAATCAGAAATAATAAAGTAATAAATAATTATGTTGGGATTACAACAGCGCCATCTAGTTCCGTGGTAAACTACGTTACGTGCTTGTGTTACGGATACCAAATAGTTGATATACTACACATATAATTTTTTTTAAATATGACTGGAATACAAACATTCATGCTCAACAAATGAATGCCCCCAGCGGGACTCGTCGAACCCGCGACCGCTTGCGCAGAGTAGGGTCACTACCAACTGAGCTAAACGTGTCGTCAAAAGTAAGAAAGCGGAATGAGGGTCACTAATATTATAATAAATCTAAGCCAACCCTATCTTATATTTAGCATTTGCGTTTTAATGCATGTTTCGTCCACTTTTCAGACGAAATCCAATAAGGGCAAAAATATTTGTATTATCTTTTTCGTCTCGTTTATCTTCTTATATTACTTTCACTTTATTGGGAATCCGAAGTTATAAAAGAAATGATATTATCTTTGTTTGATTCTTGATGATAAATTATATTTCATATTATATAGGTATAATGTGATAGTGATAAGAAAGTTTTTTAAAGCTTTTTTTATTGGAAGCCTTCTACAACTTATTGTACTTATTGAAACAAAATGTCTGACAGAATACTAATAAAAATACAATTTCATCTTTTTATTGTGAACATAAAATATAAATTGTATTCATTGTACAACTTTAGGCCACTAAACTATAACTTCATAATATTGTTTTATTTATTAAGACTATAAGTTCTTGAAATTGTTCTTAGAAATCTCTTCTTTTTTACACGACTGCCCAAAAAAGGAGTGTTCTACTTTCAGGTTTCATGTTTGTTTGTGAGTTTCTTTATTCCACCATAACTTCAAACTGATTTCGGTGTACGTGGTATCGTTAGAATCCTTGTGGTAATATAGGCTAGGGAAAAAAATTAAAAAATAAAATAGGGTAGCTATGATTCATAATTAGTATAATATAATTGAAATACACACAAAGACAAACTTTTATTTGAAAAGATTTCAGTTCCAGAATTTCCCATTCTTCATTTAAGAATTTCCCGTCTCTTGTCCGCTCAATTTCAAAGTTCGTACACTTTTAAACTACTGTCAAGAATTTGATGCATTTGCATACATACGGTAGTTATTGAAGGAATGATATTGTCTTTAAACATATTTTCATATAAGCATCCAGTTGGATTATCTACATTTGACCATCCCTATTCCATCATCGATGAAGGCACGTTTGGCTCAGTTGGTAGTGACCCTACTTTTTGCGCCAGCGGTCAGGGGTTCGAGTCCCGCTGGGGGGACTTCATTTATTGAGCACGAATGTTTGTACTCCAGTCATGGGTGTTAATATTTATAATCTATATGTATTTAAAATTTATAAGTATAGTACATCAACTTTCTGGTATCTGTAATACAAGCTTCGTAGCTTACAACGGAACTAGATGGCGCTGTTGTAATAATGTCCCAACATATTTATTTATTTATTTATTTATTTATTTATTTATTTATTTATTCATCCTTAGATACCAATCAATAGCAAAGATAGGTATTACAGATCATAGTTCATATAGTATGTGCCATATGATTGTACATATTTAGTTTTAAAATAACACATACATAGATTTGCTGATCTTGATAAAAATCGACTGAAAAAGCATGAACCCTCGTAGAAAGACAGAAAGTACCTAAACTACATTGTTATTGAACTTCGTTCCGTCTTTACATTATTATTGAACTACGTTTCATTTTCTATTCTCTTGCTTATTTACTATCGTATTCATTCCCTCAGAGAGCATTTACTTCAGATAGTAAATATTGCACAAATGATTTTCACAATTGCATTGTACCGCATATAAATACACACAACCGCAGCCGTAAGAGTGGCTGTCAGATACATACACCCTATTACACTTCAAAGTATACTTTATTGTTATGAATATTCAAGAACTCAATAGTGTAACGTTGGAAATATATTTTGTCAAGTCACTTAAGTACGATATTTGTGACGAAGTTTATTTTATACTTTGTAGAAGTTAAGAAATTTTTGTAGCTGGCTTGATATGATAGGAGATAGAATCAAAATCATTTTTTTTTGCTATTGAAATATCAAAATTTAATTAATAATATAATATGTAGAGTGTTATAAAATCTTTAATATAGACTTAGCGACATAAAACCTGAATAACGAAATATGTACTAATATCGCTCTCAAACTCTCAAGATTATATTAGGCTTATTTCATGTTTTGATCATTCAAAGAACCCTTAGCAGATTTTATTAAAAGATTTTAGGTACTCATCCCATAACATCAAGTAGGGAAAAAAGTCGACGCTCAGAAGTTACGAGAATAAAATTATACCATAAATATATATTTACTACATAAATAAAGAAATAGGCTCTATTATATTTCAATTCGGATAAATAACTCCAAGAATTGTTGAGATTATTTTAACAAAAGGTAAACTACAATATAAAAGATAAGTCCTTCTTAAGTAATCTCTTTATTATTTTGATAAATGGGTAGCATAAGCTTCGATCATGGAGGTTTTATTTACTACGATAAGGCAAGATTGAGTTATTGTTATGGCAACACGTGTTGCCAATTTGTCCCAACAAATCATTGCATTGCCCGCATTTCGAACAATGAAAAGTACTACAAATTTTAATATTTCTTTAAAATCTAGCATATACTGCAAGAGATTCGGAAGTCCTGAGTTTGATTCTCGAGTGAGGTTAAGTCTATTTATTAGGATTTTCTGTCAAAAAAATCATTAAAAGCTCAGAGTCGGTATTGTTTCAACCCCGTGCCTCGAACTGCATGTACCAGCGAGGGGCTGGTCGAGTCAAACTTTTGTCACACACGAATTACGCAGTGAATAGTATGGAAAGCGTATACTTGTACTCTTTAATATCTTCTGCACAGATGGCAAATATCACTCAAATTGACCACCATGATTCGGTTACAAAGAGATACATTTTTATAAGTAGAAACCTATTATATAAGTCTATTCAAATATATTTATCGGTGACTCTATGCTCGAAGTTGTTGACGAGTATGTATACCTTGGACAAACTGTCCAATTAGGTAGGTCCAACTTCGAGAAAGAGGTCAATCGGAGGATCAAACTCGGATGGGCAGCGTTCGGGAAGCTACGTAACATTTTCTCGTCTCCAATACCGCAGTGTCTCAAGACAAAAGTCTTTGACCAGTGTGTGTTGCCAGTGATAACATATGGCACAGAGACGTGGCCGCTCACGATGGGCCTCATAAGAAGGCTCAAGGTCACACAGAGAGCAATGGAGAGGGCTATGCTCGGGGTTTCCCTGCGAGATCGACTCAGAAATGAGGAGATACGCAGAAGGACCAAAGTCACCGACATAGCCCGCCGAATAGCCAAACTCAAGTGGCAATGGGCGGGGCACATCGCTCGCAGAACGGATGATCGATGGGGACGAAAAGTTCTCGAGTGGCGGCCACGTACCGGAAGGCGAAGCGTGGGCAGGCCTCCCGCAAGGTGGACCGACGACTTGGTCAAAGTCGCTGGAACCCACTGGATGCGGAGGGCGCAAGACCGGTCGTCGTGGAGATCTTTAGGGGAGGCCTATGTCCAGCAGTGGACGTGTTTTGGCTGAGATGATGATGATGATTCAAATATATAAAGGCGTTTTGATGATAAATAACTGATTAAAATTATTATAAAAGTGCAGAATAAAGAAATCCAATAACTTAGCGCAGAGGTGAAGCTGTCAGAAATACTCGACCTTAATTTCGAAGAGAGCATCGTCTTTAGACAAAATTTACTAGATGTAATGGAACAGACTTGAGTCTATAATTAAAATAAGACTTTTATCCTTCTTGCTTTTACACTTCTTTTAACAAGAGCAAAAGCAATTTGATATAGAAACTTAATATTCGTTTTAATACCAAAGTATATAATAATAATGGAGAATTCCCTAGATGTGGAACAAGAGGTCATCTTGGTCCTCAAGACAGTGTACATACGAGTATGAAGACTTCTACTTATCGACCTACATATTATATTCTCTCCTTAGCATTCGAGTATCAACACAGCAATATTAAATATTATATAAAGTAAATGGTTGTTTTAGCAGAATTTATGAAGAAATTGATGGGTTTTGAAGGTATAGAAAAGTCACATAAATTGCTAACGAGTAAATGCAAGGCATTATGGTATAATGCAAGTGGTAAAATTTTTGCTCAGTGGCATGTCAGACACATTTGTTAATCATTAAATTAAACACTAATCGTTAAAAATCATAAAACATCAAATACTTATGAGAAATTTTTAATAATTACATTGATCTTAGTTCGTTAAAATAATCAAAAATGAAGTAAACCTACGAGAATATGCTAATACAAATATTTACACTATGCTAGTATATTACTAATATTCTACTGGCATGCTGAAAGTCCCTTGTTTTTATTACTCCATCCTTTATAAGAACGCACATTTATCTTTCATTGAGGGACGGTCGTGGAATTACTTATGATCTCTACTCGCTGCTTTACAGCTTTTCCAGGACACAAAATAAGCTAACTTTACTTTGTATATCATCTTTTTGAACTAGAATCAGTGTTAAATATACCTATTTATATGAAATTTTTATAAGGCTTATTACTTCTAGAAATATATAATTCAACTGAAATTCATTCAGATAAATTCTGTATACTTCTATGATAACAGCCCCGCAAACTACGGACTTTGGATCGGTTTGTTGTTTTTTTTTTTTTTTGTTTTTTTTTTTTGCGGGGGCTCTAAAGTGTATGTGTGTATTGTATCTAGATAATATAATTATCAAACATCGAATTAACCGAATACTAGTTATAACCAGTTAAATAGTATTAATAAGTATGTCGTATACGTTTATTTATTTCAATAAAGTTTTTTGTAGTAAAATTTGTTAATGAAAGAGTTAAAGTTTATCTTCAAAAAGTAAAACCTTAATAATTCTTTCTAATTCTCTCACAAAGGGAAGGCCAATAACATTATCAAAGATTATAACAATTACTTTTTCAAATAAAATAAAGATACCGCCTCAAAATTAAGTTATAATTTTCCTTCAAGAGTGGTAAGGGGTGGTGGTTTAGACCCAATAGTTAAAAAATAAAGCGCATTTATTACAGAAGTAAATTCATCAAACTAGCGTTTTATTCGTAGTGCCACTGCGCTTGGGTTCGTGCCTAAACAAATTTTAATTATGGAATGAAAGGATAAAGAATAGCCTACAAACTATTTTATAATAATCTATCCGCATTTATAATATAATGGAATCGTAATTTTAAAGGAAGGATTAAATGTTATTTTTTTTCTTACTATACTAAAATATTAACAGTAGGTACTATACGATTAAAAAAATCTAATTTCGTTTTCTATACATCAATTCAATTCCTTAAGTAGATCAGCCTCCTCCTCCTCCTCCAAATCCTCTCATCAAATAAACAAAAGAAAATTGATTGAAGACCTCTCTAGTAGTACATGCTGTTAAGCAAGTATTTTATTTTGATAATCACTAGAATAGTGTAGCGTCTCAGATACAACTTATTGATAATGATGCTTATTATATATAGTACAAAGGTTACCAAGCTTTAAAATTTCATCTTTTGAGTTTGTCATGATAATCTCTATAAAGGCAAGTTAGCGTCATTTTTAAAAGTACTTAACCTTTTGTTACCTTTAGGAAGAGCGAAGCAAAATAAGAAAACTGGATAGTGGTAGCTTATCTACGTCCATTTACTTTTTGTATTCAAAGATTTTTGCCGATTGAGTTTAGTTCGCTTAAGCCATTTTCTTTGTTGAAACCCTGTAACTAAAAGATTTCATTCAATAAAGGTTGGTATTTTCATAACTTTTGGGCTATTGCTCGAACTTTTACTTATTAGAGAATCATATATTTGTTTGACTAAATATCCATATCAATAAGTATAATATTATAATCATAATTAGTCAAAACCGGTCCCGCCGTTTCAGATATTAGCCGAAATAAAAAGACTGACATATAGACAATTTTTTTTATGTAAGTACCTTATACTTTCTTACGCATGTAGTGAAAAGCTGTTAATTGAAAATTACGGACAGACACTTCTATTATATTTTTATGTATCAGCATAGTGTACATTATATAAAATCTTAATGGTCGTTGTTGCCTAGCGACCCTTACCCATCTAGAAACTCAGTCTAATCATAACAACATTTGTAACCGCGCAACTCAAAGTTTGAGACCGACAACAATATACAAAAGTTCAACTAACTTGTTCAACAACGAATTGTTATTAACGCTGAAAACACTCTGTAAAGTGAAATGTTATAATTGTAGAAACTATTTTCCTTTTGTTATAACAATCGTTGTTATTCCTTGTTGTCTCAAATAGTACTGTCTTTTAAGGGACGGAAATCATAGATTCAATTTTCATGCTAGCCTAAAGTATATTTGATCATCGGTTTGATTTATTTCAAGTGGTAACGCACTCGCTTGGATAACCGAGTGATGTGGGTTCAAATCCAGGTCTCGTACGTCTGATATTTCTGTGCGAATCATTTCTAACACGATTACCACTTACGGTGAAGGAAAACTTCGTGAGAAAACCTGCTTTTTTGAGAGAAAGTAGCAAGTTCTCGAAAGACATGTGAAAACCTTCAACCCGTAATTGGCCAGCCTGGTGAACTATGGTCTAATCCCCTCGTGTTGATGGGAGGCCCGTACCCAGCAGTGGGACGTTACAAAGTGTTAAAAACAACAAAATTTGAAACGCGAACGAAAATCAATTTATTATGTATCAGTCAGCAAGTTTTCATACCCTATTTTCAAGGGAAACACATAAATTTCATTCAGAACCAAGGACAGTCGAATAGAATCAATAAATGAATAAGTCTATTGAGTGTTAGTAATAAAACTTGATAGTTAATTGAAATATCTAATCAAATGCACTCATAATATTTAACAATAACTGTTATATAAAATTCAAATTATACTCGCAAAATATTTTATCAAAATTAGTTCTGCCAAATAATGCAGATAATAACAATTACAATCACAATTTTAATATTTACATAGAACAACAAACAACCCTACAAATCTGTTCATTATTATACATTTTCAACCGAGAGTCACGTTTTCAATATCCATTTCATTTCATACTCGTATATTAACAGATCCAACGACATATTATCTTGTTGTTATAAAATATTGGACATATATATTATATTATGTATCTGTATTACACTAATATAAAGAGTAAAGTAAACGAAAGAAGTGTTTTTTTAATATTTCAAAGATAATCCTTAATCTTTGAATCTACTGGCGTATTGGAAAAAGGTGTTATATTATATTTTAGTACGGATTCTGTCTTATTATATCGCACTCCAACCTACAAGAGTTGACTAAATCTACAAAATTAAATGACGCGGACAGACCCACGAGAAAGCGCGAGTGTAGTATAAAATGACATGAAAGCTTTGAACTCGACAATTTCGCACATTCGCCGCACAAATGGCCACGAGCTAATTGGGTTCAAAAACTCAAATTTCGCTTACATTCCCGCCTTTTACCACTACGTACCAAAAAACGCAAATAGAAATAACCATTTTACAATAAACGCTCCAAATGCTTTTACGAAATTCGGGTTCCATTAGAAATTTTTTAAAATATTGCGTGTGGAAAATACTTAAATGTAAAATAACTTAGAAGCTCTATTTAGTGGATATGTAATGTATTCTATAGGTCCAATGTAATTATTATAAAATTCTAATTTAGTTTAACCTGTACAATGTACACTTATCTTTATGAATCTTATTGTAATATAAATTTTTATCAATACTGTCTGTCTGCGACTGCATCACGAGATAGCCCACCGCACTAATGAAATATGGTATTATAATTATTTTTTGGTATGACTACTATTATTTTTAATTTAGAACCAATCTGTTATTTTAGTAAACAAATGAATTTAACCCTTTTTAACGTCCTTCTGGTTGGACACCTCCCTTCAATACGAGGGATATTAGGGCACAGTCCACCACTGGTCAACTTAGCTAAATGCGTGTCAGTGGACTGCACATGCCTTTCGAAAACTTGCTAGATTCTCTTACATATGCAGGTTACCGTAAGGCAACCTGTAATCATGTCAGCTCATTCATTCTTTAAAACATTAGAGGTTCGAAGCCAAAATTCTGGCCCTCTTCTCTCAATTTCCTACGCGACCGCGTTACTACTCCCCAAAGTACCCAAATACTTAGTAAAACTTTACTCTATTTATTTATTTATACCCATTTCATTGTATACCATAGCATTATATAAACTGAAAAACAAAGTGTAAAATACGTACACAAAAGCTGTCATTATATCACATTAGTTATTATAGTTAAGCGCTTGTTTACTAGTATATAGTCAGTCAGTCTTGCTTATTTTAACCGACTTCAAGAAAAAGGAGTTACTCAGAAAACAAATCACGGTGTAATATTTACTTTTTAAATAATTTTTTGTAGGTGTAGTTAAAAAGTTACAATATTATATAAAATTTTTAAGTTATTTATTATATAAATGACCTTTCAGAAAGGTTTAAGGAAAGCACAGACGAACATATAAATTAACAAAGAAACAACGTAGATATTTAATAAAGACACTCCTTTCCGTTCATGAGCCGCCATATAATTAAAATAAATTATTTTTAACAAAAAACAAAAACCGACTTCAAAACTAAACAAATCTAAACTAAAAAGTAGAAAATAATACTTTTAAGAACTTCGTTAATTTTGAAGTCGGTGCCAGCCAGGACGGATAGATTTATCTTGCCTTTGCAATGGACTTTCGAACGGTATTTTGATTATGTTTACAAATTTATAGCTTAATCGAATAGGTATGTAGTTATTTTGCTTTGGCTGGCACCGCCTTCAAAATTAACGAAGTTCTTAAAAGTATTATTTTCTACTTTTTAGTTTAGATTTGTTTAGTTTTGAAGTCGGTTTTTGTTTTTTGTTAAAAATAATTTACTTTAATTTTTTTAGCGAAAAGTAGTTACTTCTTTTGTTTATGTAAAAAAAATAATTTTCCAAATCGGTCCAGCCATCTTCGAGTAATGGGGAACATACATAAAAAAAGTCCCCAATGAATTGAGAATATTTTTTGAAGTCGGTTAATAAGAGCCTGAAAGAATTTAACTATCGGTCTATAATTACGTATAATATTGAAAGAATTTTCTTTTAACTCCTAACCGTTGAGGAGTTGTACCTTCCATCATTAGCTCAACCACAGGAGATGATGATTATCAGACGCAAATACTTGAACAGCTTTAGGAAATATATGAAAAACGTAATAAGTGCCTATAAAATTTGAAAGTTGCCTTCGATTTCCCTGGGATCCCATCATCAGATCGTGACTTGGTGACTATGGGACCAACTAGAAACTATACCCTTTCAAACAAAAAAAGAATTTTCCAAATCGGTCCAGCCATCGTCGAGTAATCGGGAAACATACATATAAAAAAAAAGTCGCCGACTCCTCCTTTTTTTGAAGTCGGTTAAAAAAAAATGTTCAAACAAATAATGTCATAAAAGAGGAATACTATATTCATACGTTAGCACTTCTACGTAACTTCCCAAAAACAAAAATATATGTTCAAATTGTAGAAACGTAAAAGTTCTCTCATTCGTTCAACTTTTGAAACATTTTCAAGTATATGTCGGAATCGAACTTTCAGTTTAAGTTATAGTTTAAAAAGTAATTTTCAAACTCCGACTATATAAAACTCGATGTTTGCCACACGCATATCATAAGAAATAACATCTAAAATCTTGTGTTATAAATATGTGTCATCATCATCATCATCAGCCCTTTTTAACGTCCCACTGCTGGGCACGGGCCTCCCTCAGTACGAGGGGGATCAGGCCATAGTCCACCGCGCTGGCCCAGTGCGTGTTGGCGGACTTCACACGTCTTACGAAAACTTGCTAGGTTTTCTCAGACATGCAGGTTTCCTCACGATGTTTTCCTTCACCGTAAGACAAGTGGTAATCAGGATAGAAATGATTCGCACATGAAAATATCAGAGGTGCGAGACCCGGATCACTCGGTTATACGAGCGACGCGTTACCGCTGGGCTACATGTAGGTTATACTAAAACTAAGCTAATTCAATTAATAATACTGAATAACAAGGTTTCTAGATCGTTTTTGATATTAATGAATATTTGGTTTCATCCAAATGGTTTGTAAGATGCCGGGTGTAGGTATGTGTGTGCATGTGCGTATTCCTGTTTAAACCTGTACAAGCCTGTGCATTTGTATGTGTGTACGTGTCGTGGTACGTCTGAATTTGTATCTATATTTTAGTATAAAATTGAGATCTTAGAAAGAGCTTATATAATATTAATCGTGAATACAGAATCTTTCTTCTCCTTTTTTAACCGATTTCAAAAAGGAAGAGATTCTCAATTCTATTCGTATATTTTTCTCGAGTTGATGGCAATTACGAGTATAACATTGAGTTAGCCCAAAACTCGGTAACGTTTATGAACTGGAATAGTAGTAATATTTTTAAATAAATAGGTCCTTTGTTGGTTTAGTAACTTTTACTTTGCATCCAAAACGAGGGTTAGAACCCGGATCAAATCAAAACAGTTAGTGGAATTTTTGTCAATAAATTTTTAATGCCACCCCAAGTCCCAACCCATAAAAGTTGGTAAAGACCTTCGACCGCGTCCGATCCGACCGAGTCGGATAACGTTTAATATAATATAATACAGTTGTCGAATGTTATTGAGAAACGAACAGTTGAGAAATGCTCTCACTCCTTTTTGTTCCCCGCCTGCATGTTTTTTGCTTAATCAAAATAATATAAAACTGTAGTAACAGGTCATTATCACAGAAAGTAGAAACTGTAATGGGCAAAAATTATGTAAGCAAATAGAACTTTTATTAGCCACCTAAATACGAACATTAAATCACACAAATCCTAACTTTCTGACAACATGATTGTTCATGTTATTTTCCTCTGGGGCCTTAAACTGATAACTATGTGAATAAATCTAACGGTATCTCGGCAAACCGTCTCATCTGAGGCCAATAGATCGATTACTTTCATTTAGTTGGCACTTTCCTTTTTTAATATAGAAAGTAAATTGTTTTTTCTGCCATATAGAAACTCTTGCAAGAATTAAGTTCTAATTAAATATAACATGCTTTAAGTCACTTCTTTAATGACGTAATTTTGGTAAAAAGCATGCATTTCTACCAAAATTACGTCACAATATATTAAGTAATTTTGATAGAAAGCACAAGTTATTGTTAGTAATCATAAGTTTATGATATATTCTTAATGAACCGTCATGGACCTTCTAATCTATTGCCGTTCTAAAATTGAAACAAAACATCATGGGCAGCATGAGGGAGATGCAAGAATGTGCACTACACAGGGGATGCCCTTGTCGTAAAGGAAAACATTAAAGGAATAAAAATAATAAGTAAAATCCCTATTAAAATTAAAAAAACAATTAATAAAATATGAAGAATCATTATATAATAGTTAATGTGAAAAGGCAGTAGCACCCTTTGAAAAAAATTCTGCCATCGCACGTACATAGATATCAATAAAAACTAAAGCTATGCTACAATATTGTTATTTACTTCGAAAAAGATTCGAACTGGGAAACGAAAATGTATACAGCAACAAAATTTGTCTGACTTTTCAAATAGGAGGAAGCTCTTTCGCAAAACTTTTATACCTAATAAAGAAGTCACTTTGAAGTTCAACTTTTATAGTTACGGAAAATAAGTCGTTCCTTAACTAAATTGTATATGAAGCTTTAAGAAGTATTTTACATTTAAAACAAGCCCCTGGATGACCGAGCTTTGCTCGGTATTTTTAAGAACAATGTTATTATTATTCGCCAATAGATGTCGGGAAGATGTTTTTCTGTTTAAGTGGCAATATTGGGCTACCCAAACGCCACCTTTTTGTTATTTTCGTTCAATAAAAAAAATAAGTGTATGTTTAAGTTGATTATTTAAAACACGAATAAAACAACATTTTCTGAAAATGAATCCTTGCTAGAGCGATTTATCGTCCCCGAAATCCCATGTAAACTAAATTTTATGAAAATTGTTGGAGCCGTTTCCGATTTGCTAGGTATTTTTTTTGATAAATTGTGTTTTTTAGAAATTCCGAATTGCTCGTTTAAATATATAAGATATGTAAATTTGTATTGATAAGGAAAATTAATCAAACGGACCATTGAATTTTATTTTTAGAGCTTTTATTTAATTACATATTCTTACTTTTTACATATTTAAATTATAAACGAAATAACCTTATTTCGTAACAGGTTTTGAAAGGTAGTACTTATCTTTAAATAATGTATTCTTTTACGTCTCAATCACTTGCGCGAGCTTATTCTATCAAGTACCGAAATAGTGAGTTACTCCTATTTCGCACATCTTTTCTTGCTCCAATTTATAAATTTCATAGCCAATTTTTCGTAAGCCACCATCTTATGACGAATTTTATTATATTTAGTATAAAATGTCATCTTAAATTGTATTTTGCTTCGAAAATACAGGAAAAGTTTAACTAACGCCCACTAAGATTAACCATTTATTATCCTACTTATCAAACTTATCATTTTATTCAACATATACTTAGAAATATGTGCTTTAAAATAGAATATTGACGTTGAATTATTTTTAGATAGGCAGAAAGTGGACGTTAATTCCTATAAGATATTATAGACGCTCCTCGTCTACTGAACTGAAATATCACTAACAAGTGAAGCAAAGAAAAATACCTTTTTTAATAATAAGTAACTTTTCCTCGTCCTTATATCATGCTATACGTGTGGTCGGCACAATAAGTTTTCCTAATCCATTTCCCTCTATCGACCTTACATCAGCACACAAACCGTCATTCACGTATCTATGTTTCTTTCACGCGTCCGTCCATCCACTTAATTAGCTACTAAAGTCACTATTAATTCGCTTAGAAATACGAACGTGGCATAGAATAAGAACTTTTATATAAGATATCTTTTCAAACACAGATGTTAGTTCAATTCCGTACCTCCATCTACTAGGAAAATATTATAAACTTCATCTATGTTTATATAAATAAAATTGTAATGTCGAAATAACTGCGTTATAATATTAAATGCGTATGGAATGGTACTTCTAAGAACTATCTATTAATTCTGGCTTATAATATGAAACGGTTGAACCGATATGACGGGACTTTCATTAGTAAAGCACCTAGGAAAGAACAGAAAAAAGCGAAGGTAAGTCGCTAGTTAATATCTAAGTTCCAAATTAAAATAGGTACAAACAGAAATCGCTACTAATACCTACTAGTAGAATATTATATTATCTACCTACTTTTATATTTTGTTACTCTATTTTTTAAGCATAAGTAAATATATTGTCATCCTGTTACATAGTTTTATACGTTTCGAATAAAAAATCGAATAATTTGTTTTCTCAACAAAATGCAAATTGATTTTCTTGGTTTTTAGTAAAAGTGTAGCTATGTGAGGGCTCATCGCAGAGAAAAGCCCGCACTACCTACTAAAATCTAACGGCACCTCACAGCGCCTTAATGAGGCGTCGTAGCATCGCTTATGCACTCAACCATGACGCCCAAACGACTGGTCTGCAGACCACTACAACCATAAAACTGTATATTGCAGTGTACCCACGGTACAGCACCGTGGGTACAATTCTATGAGAAAATTACTAGGAGCACCCGTAGATTACCCGTAGAGTACAGGTAGATTGCCCATCTGAATGGGTTTCCACCTAGTATATCCCTTGGCTTCTCGCCCGGCTGGATTGCCAGACGCCAATGACTTCTCCAACCATTACAACGTAAACTAAAATTATACCTTTTTTTCTCACTATACGTAATATTATGAGTAAATGTGTAGTGTAATGAAGTGTGTAATGGCATCGTAAAGTATTGCAAAAAAGCATCCTACGGTTTTACAACCCTTCTCCGATTAACTACTATAAATAGCATGTCTGCCTCTTGCAATATGGCTTAAGTAAATATGTGCAAAAAATTTGCTTACATAATAATATATGCGTGTAATGTGTTAGATACGCATGAATAAATCCATCTTAGTTTGCAGACTTAAACTAGACAATCTCAAATTATTTTAACAGTTAAATATTCCCGCTAAGAACGATTTACTAAGATTTTTAGAAAGGAAAAACCAAGGACTGTACTTGGCCCACTCCGGGAGTCGAACCCAATACCTTTGGATCTGATACAGCAACTATACTTGCCCCACTGCTTAACTCGAAACCAAGAAAGCCAAGCAAGCAGATGCTAGCCACTACGAGTAAACCAATGAGTCTGCCAGTTACATTCGTTCCAATAAACTTACTATACAGACAGAAAAAAAATGCTATCAATATCTATTTTGTTTTTTTTTATTATATAATATTATAAGATCGCCAATCTCTTCTAACTTATAGTGAAATGATCTGAAATAAAGTAACCTCTGAGGAGTATGTAACAGGAAGCTATGGTGTTAATTTGTTCTCATCTTGGGAGTTATGTGAGAACTTAAAGCATATAAATGGGGAATATATTTATAGTCCAAGGGACTTGCATGCCTTATTAAATTTGTTATTAGCGGACCGTGATTTACCTACTTATAAGATGACACACTTTTGTTGTAGGATTTGTTACATTTGATCTGTGGCTTTCGTCGTATAAATCTATATCATCATAATATATCTTGTATCCACAATCAAACCCCAATTAAGGGTTAACATTTCGCTATGTTAAATCCTAATAATAGATTTTGAGGGATGGTATGGGACATTCGCTATCACGTATGATTTTAAGTTGCGGATAGACACCAATATAAATAAATAAACTACGCGAGTAAAAGCTTTTTATATAAATAAATATAAATAAAATATAATCTATTTCCGTGGTAAGTTACGAGGCTTACATTACGGATACCAGATAGTTAGTATACTACACATATAAATTTTAAATACATACTATTATAAATATAAACACCCATTACTGAAGTATTTATTTTTATTAGTATTTGTGCTCAACAAATGAATGCCCCCAGCGGGACTCAAACCCGCGACCGCTGGCGCAGAAAGTAAAGTCACTACCAACTGAGCCAAACGTGCCGTCAAAAATATGAGATGCTTGATATATATTTTAATTCATCAAACTTTTTCATTTGATTTAAATGTTATAAACACATTTAGCAAACGTTAACCAGTATATAAATGAAGAATTCACGCACTAGATACTTTTAAATTTATTTAAACTGCATACTTAAAGGTTCCGCTTCGCGAAATGCTATATGCATTTAAAATAACTTAATGTTTCTATCGTTTAAGCAGCGTAAGAAATAGCCAAAGTTTGAAAGCAACGTGTTAAGAATATACAAGCCTTTCTGAGGCACTTCATACACGTAGGAAAGAGTTCATTCTGACTTTTAGCTAAATAACGTTCTTTTAAACGGGATTTCATTAAAAGCTACTCAAAGCAGCGAAAGCTTACGATATATACAATATACGTACTTATTCTTTTGAGTTTTGAATTAATGTTTTAAATTAAATTATTTTTAGGTCATGTGACTTTCCACATTTTTTATAACGGATATGTAGGAATTTAAAAAACTAGTTATTTATCCTTGGTTTTTGGTACATAATACAAAATACAGCATGCACATGCGTACACCATGTGTTCATATTTTGACAAAAAATCTTTTTATCTGCCAACAAGAATTTTATTAACAACTAGCGACTCACTCTCGCTTCGCTCGGGTTCGTCCCTAGATACTTCACCTTTTAAACCTTCTCTGGACTTCCACTTAGTCTGGAATTAGCCAAATCGGTCCAGCCGTTCTTGACTTTTAGCGAGACTAACTAACTAATAACAGTTCATATATATATATATATATATATATATATATATATATATATATATATATATATATATATATATATATATATATATATATATATATATATATATATCCCGATCATCAGATCCATCTGTTTGATAATGAAAAATCGCAGTTAAATACAAAAAAAAATACAAAAAATACGACTACTATTCACAGGTTGGATTTCCGCACGAAGTGGCGAGGTTCTTTTGATTAGTGTTAAGAAATAATATCTAAGACTGTAATACTTAAAAAAATCACACTAAACTAATTTATTACTATGATTTTATTTCTATATCTCATAACAAAATAGGAAAATAATAAGTAAAAAAGGTGCAATTGCAATGCTGTTTAAAATGTAACAATCAGGGTTATTGTACTCTTTAATAAGAATACAAGGTACACAGTTTGAAAGCATCTTAGTATTATTAGAAGCTTTATTAGGAGTTATACTTATTAGACTACGTATAAGTACTATATTTTCTATTTACCATGTTTTATCCTTAAGTAAAGCCAGGTGAAACCAAATACCAATGACTTCAATGCCGATTTTTTCACGATATATATTTTAAGCCCGCAAAACAAATCCTAACATAAACAGAAGCAAAACAATGAATATAAACTAGTTTCTTCCATTTGTAAGGTTTCGCTATTTTAATGTAAACTGAAATAGTTTTTAATTTGTTAAACAGGCCATTTTGTTAATCTGGCAGTCAAAATTATGAAAATTGTTATAAAAAAGTAAAGAATATTCAAATTAATAAAAAAAACAATAGGACGAGAGGATGGGGATTGATCTGCGAGGAGTGGAGATGGTTGACTGTGGTTGAAAAGATAATAAAAGAAATTGTTTAAATAATAAGAACTTAATATATTATGTGTTATTTATTGAAAGGAGTTCCATGTACTAAAGTGATGAACTGTAGAATAATGGCTTTAATAAATGTACAACTGAAAGTTAAAGCGGGTTTTAATAACGTTATTTATACATTGAAATATAAAAAAAAACAATTTCTTTTTCACAGACACTATTAGTTCAATAATGTTTGGTAGAGAATATTAAATGGCGAAACGGGCACTACAAATGAAATCAACCACTGTTTGTGTAAGCATCTGTCTATCCTACTCGTAATTCGTAAAATATATTAGTCGTGTCTATTTCTATAGCAATAAATAATCCGGATTCAACTAAAGCTTGAGGAAATATTATTAATAAAACTATTTATACCATAAACGATTAATCTTGCGTCTTAAAAAGGATAGTTAATAGGATAGACAAAGTGGAGCCATAGATCCGTGAGAGCTTTCTTATATTTTGCTCTTACTTAATAAATTATTTTTGAACTTAGCAAACGTGCAGTTTTATGATTATCCTTAGTACTGAGACTTGAACATTTAAATCATTTTAAACCCTATAGGCAGACATACAAACACACGGACGAAAATGGCATTCTTTTCGTTATAACTTGTTCGTTAAACAGTATGCCCTTGATATGTTTACGCACAATATGCTTTTTAAAATTCATAATGTTAAAGGAAACAGATGCTTAACTTCAGGAATGTATTCCTTGTGAGACGACAGAAATACAAAAAGTATAGTACGTCTATGCAAAAACTAATAAATAAAGCGAAATATAAATAATATTAAAAACAATGATGGTTACTACTTCAATCTCAAACAATAATTTTGAAATTTTTGCGTGTTTGTCTGTTTGCTTAAACATAAAGTACTGAACGGATTCATACTGAACTTTATTTAATAATAATATATTTTATTGCACATCAAAAAAACCTAGAAATAATTAAAAACACAAAGAAAAAGTGCACATCAGGCGGACCTAGATTTAGTTCATTTACAAAGTAAAGCTGACTCCAACACCTAATTGGCCGCTTGCCACAGCGGTGTGCTTTGTACACTGCACTAGCAAATAGTCTTTAGATTTGCATACATTACAAATTATTCTATATTATAGAATATGTAATATTTTTGTGTTCTCAATATATTTCATTAGAAATTAACTGTAAAACTTGTAACAAAAATTGTAAAAAAATGACTTTATTTAACTTTAAATTATTTTTCTTTTTTTTTTTGCACCATAAAAGATATAAACAACGGGCATTGATGTCAGGCAGGCGGTCCGTCGCAAAACTTTTGCCAAAAGTGATCATTAGTTCGGAAAACGAATTACACCGACCACCGTAATTCGGAAATAATAGATAATGCTTGTAAGATTATATTTTTAAATTATAGTAAAATCCTTTATTTATTATTGTTATTAACAGTTTGAATGAATTTGTTTTAGAAAACTACGTTTAGGTATGATGTATGTATCCTTTATAGTAGTTAGTAAGTTAAATAAATCTTACTACATATTGTCGTAAGGTAACAGCTGTAAACTTTTATATACCTTTTGGCATTTTATATGTGGGCTCGAGTCTAATATAATCTAGTCACGAAAATCGCTTATTTGTATGCTTAGGAGCTTGTTGCTTTTGCTTAACATGAAAGTGGAAGTCATTACAAAAGTTAAAGAGAATACAAGTCAAGTAAGGGCTAATATTATATTTTTTAGTTGTTTTACTTCTTTTTTTAGATACTTTGTCTTTATGTACGACATAATTGAACAAATAGATATCACATTACTTAATAGATAAAGTTATTATATATAAGTATGAAGTATCGTATGTAATAAAGAATACGTCCTTATTATAAATGAAACTACCTTTTCAGATTTTGTCGCGGATTTATTTTAATTTTAATATTCGCGTAAACCTAAGAAAGTATTAATACGTATATATTTACATTGTACTTCAAGATTTATTTAAAATAATTTTATTGTTATAATAATTAATAGTATCAGTATGTATCCTAATATGAATTTACCAGTTCATATTAGGATACATACTGAGTGGAAATGCTTTATCATTTTATTCTGCAAAATATCCTGAGTGCTGCCTGGCGTAAAATAAGACGTTTGGAACTATAGGCGAAATCTCATAAGGAAATACTATACTATACGGATAAAATAGGCAAATTTAGTCTTGCCACAGATGTCGTTTAGTCGACTCGACATTGACGCCTCTACCGGTTCCCAGATTATAGAAAAATCCATAATTGAGCGATAAATACACCAAAAAATTCATGAAAATCGATCAAGCCTTTTAGAGTTGCGAACAGTATATTTTACACATTATAAACGTAAAAAAAGTAATACAAAGCAAGCAACTTAAATACAGGTGAGAAAAGGCCATTTCCCAGCGACATCAATTTAAAAAATATTAAATAAGTATATTATTGCGATAAACGGAACATTTGTTAAAATATTCTCTTAATATACAGTACAGCATGTGTTAATAAAATACGCAAATATTCAATGCCACATTCCACAAATGTTTTTGGGTGCAAGCAATTTTACTTTATTTCTCTCTGGCCTTGTCATGATGAGAACCTTCAGCATATCTAAAACAGGGGATAACAAATTACGGTTCGCAAATATTCATCCTCTAAGTAGTACTAACTAAATATAACTTCAAATAATTGTAAAAATATTGCAAGAGTTTTAATAGACTTTATTACAAAATAACTTAAAAAGAAGTTAAGTTACGAACAATTGATTGAGTAGCCCTGCTTTTAGATATAAACTGTAGAGATGCCATTTTGTCAAGCTTCAGGACATATTCGGTTTTATTGTGGTATTATTCTTGGAATGCCGAATTCTGTACGAGAGATAAAGAAGTAATAAAAGTTATAGAGCATGACTCTGAACCTTTATGTGTAATGTTATTGATAATGTGACAATTTAACTTTGTGATCTTTTTTTAAAGTAGTATTTTTATCATTTATCACATTATATAATTATTTATTAATATTGAAAGGGTTTTTCAGCAGAAAAAAAAGAAAAAAGAAAAAGAAAGTCGATCAACTTAATTATAAGCTGACCCCAATTTTAAAGCGAAATAATTGAAATATTTTATTCATTGAACTGTAATTTTAATTTTTAGGTTGAATTTATGCTATAAAATACTTTTTATCTGATAATTGCAATTCAGACGTAATTTAAATAAACTTAATTTATTCATAAATTTATTACACTCTCGATCAAAGTGGGCAGAATCAATATTGGTTCTGCAAATATCCATATGTATTTCCTGTCTATTGAAATTATATACAGTGTAAACTCTATATAACGACACTCAAGGGACCGTGCATATTTCGACGTTATAAAGAGTTGTCGTTAAATGGAGAGAAGAAAAATCTGTACAAAGATTATTAAAATCTGAAAACGAAATTGCTTTCAGACTAGTGTTAGTAATTACATACATAAAAACAATACTTATTAAAACGCTATTGCATATAGTTTGTTAATTTCGTCTGCGTCTTTTGCTGCAACAGTAATTTTGATGTATTTTTTTACTTATTTTATTCATATCTCGCGATATTGAGGCATCTTGGTCATAAAGAAAGTACTTTGCCAATAATTTAGCTGCTTCCAGAGCTTTTTTAATGCACGGTGAAATTTTTACTAATTTTGACAACTTAAAAAGTAGGTACTATTTGTTATTTTACTGTCGTTGTTATTGAGAGTGGGAGTAATGTTATATAGAGTGTATCATTGTATGGAGGACAAACTAAATCAACCAAAGCCGAGTGATTTCGACGTTTTAGGGAGTTTGTCGTTAAATCGAGTATCCTTATATGGAGTTTACACTGTATTATGTATGTTTGAATATGTTTATCTCAGGAACTGCTAGACTTTGATGTATGTTAAAACATGTCAGGTACCATAACTTAGACATAATATTTAGTTAAATTATAATATAACATCACGTTGCAGCCCTGAACCAAAACTTACAAGCTTCAACCAATTGGACCAAGTATATTATTTATCAGCCCTTTTAACATCCCACTGCAGGGCACAGGCCTCCCTCAGTACGAGGGGATCAGGCCATAGTCCACCGCGCTGGCCTAGTGCGTGCTGGCGGACTTCACATGTCATGTGCATTTCTAATCGATCTATTAACGGGTTGAAATTATATTTATTTGCATATCAATATTAATAACCTTTATAAAGCCATTAGGAAAGCATAATGGCATTTATATGTATTTTATAATAAAATTTATTAAATATATTTTGAAACATATAAAGCATTCGCAACAACATTCACTTATAAAAAAAATCTCGAAAACACCAAGCCACAGGCTATTTTATTGAACATGAATTGTGTAAATGCATTCATGGAATGAAAAAAGGTTCTAGGTTTTTTTCAATTTGAGCCGTGTATTTTCGTTCAACCATCTAAGAAATGTTTTTACAGCATGTTTGTAGTAACACTACGTGCCGTGCTCGCGTTGCAGTGGTCGCGTGTTCGAGTCCCGCTGGAGGAATTCATTTGAGTGATGAAAACGAATGATAATGATACTCCAGTTGGTGATTATATGTATAAATATTAACTTCAATCCACAACACAAGCCTCGTAGTTTACTATGGAACAAGATGGTACTGTGTTGATGTCCACACATATTTATTTTTTATTTATTTATAATAATAGTTCATGATGATGAATTAATGATACTGGCTAACTATAATTCAATTAAAAAAAACTGAATTTCGACATACAATTATTTTTCTATAGGATTACAAATTATAATAGGCAAAGGAGTATTTCATATCAGACATAATCTTTATGTAATATTGCCTAACTTTATAATTTCATTCGAAAGTTATAATCATTTGCTTCCTCAAAGTTATAGTGACTTTCGAACATCTTCATAATCATAAATATAGACGGGATCCTCAATATGACAATAAAAAGGTTTAAAATTTTATTTTATGTATTAAAAAGCTATTTAAGTTAATACATCCGCCTTTTGTTGAAATTGAGTTTAGTACATCCCGGGTAGTAGTCCCTGACAGGACAACAATGATCTTTGTGTATTAAATGTATAGACAACTATCTTTATCCAGTAGCAAGGCACAGAGCTTGGAAATCTTTCTTAATTTTACATCGGTTTTGGTTATTGACTCCAAACCGAAAGACTTTAAAATTTAGTTAACTTTAACTGTTTAAATCCCGGAAAATCAACAAAATATTTTTGGCGATATTAACATGTACGTTTCTTATAATTTTAAACCCCTTTCTTGTCATATTGAGGATTCCTCCTCTATTTAAGCCTATCAAGATGTTAGAAGTCACTATCTAGGAAGCAAATGATGAACAAATTAACTGATTTATTTCGGTATACAAAATGCAACGTTTGTTAATAATAACTATTCCTGCTTTGGTTCACTAAGCTAAGTTAGCTTTACGGTTAAAAATCGAGCGATGAATTAAGCATTACATTACTATAATAAACAGTTAGCATATTATACTAATATGGGAAAGTTAAGTTGACTTTGGGGTCGGATTTATAATTAAAATTATTAGTTATTATTACTAGCCATGCAAATTTAGTTCGTTATCCGTTTCTGTACATGTTTAGTCATTTCGACTTACCATCTCATTTATAATAGTTTAAATGGCTAAGTAATAAGTTAATAATGCCTGCGTTGTTTGCAGTATATTTGTTATACTTTAGTATTTACAATATGAGAGATCATTATATTATAACAAAATCTGATTGATAAAATAATGATGATATTTTAAGTGCACACTACAATATTTCATTATGTAGCTAATATTATAAATGCATCGAAGCGTGATCGAACCCACTCACCTAACAGCTCAGCGTACTTGAGTCGCACGTCTCTTCACAGGTCAATAGATTCTCTAGTTTGAACTATGGGTGTTAACGAAAGATCAAGTATAAGATTTACATAATGTCGTTATAATGGGTATATTACATGTATAATAAAGACTAATAATAAAACAAATATAATCATTTTTTTACAAATGGATATGGAATAACGATGATGCAGTCTAAAGTATAAGAAATTATATAAATTAAAAACATCAAAGCAATTGCAACTTTTTTGACTAAAAACTATGTAAACAGACAATAGTTTCGAATAAAAAATCTAATTGTAGTAAATGAGATTTTTTCTAATTTCTTTATTACCTACACAGCAATTTTAACTTGTAATATTTTTTACGTACTACAATTCGAGGCTATCGATGTAGTTTTGTATTACTTACATACAACAATATATTGCCATCACTTTTTACACCATTTAGTAGCTATAAAACAATTATTTACCGAATAATCGCCACACCGGCCAAAGTGTTTTAATAATATACTGTGGAAAACGAGTCCTATAAAGAAAAATTAACTAAGCCAAGAAAGAAAAAAAAGAAACAGAAGTCATTTTTAAATAATATTTAGTATTAATAAGTTCCATTTTTTTACTACTACCACAATAATTATAGCTTTAATCTCAAAAAAATATATAAATGTACATAAACACGTATAGAACTTACATACTCGTAAATGAATATTACTTGATGTCATGAAACTTCTTGCAAAACTTTTAGACGGATCCCTATACACATATTTACATAACTCAGTTTGTTGTTTGACCCTCGCTTTGTTCCGTGTGAAATAAAATTAGGTTACGATACGTTAGCTGTTCAGCGTTGAAATTTCTTTTCTCAGTAAGCAAAAGGTCTGATAATAATTTATTTTTAATATCAAAATACTAACAATAATAATTATAAATTGAATAATTTATTTATTGTATCATGTAATTACATATATGATTTAATTGTAATATAACTTCATCCTTATAGACATTTCTATGTTTTTCGTGAATACAGTCATGTTGACTGTCTTTTTCTATGGAAAGACTAATACAAATTAAATCAAAGTAAACTTTTCTTTTGAATATTTCAGAATTGTGATTTTATCTACAACATGTATTTAATCGTCAGTATTATACATACGTGAGAAGACATAAAACAAAAGGTGCAATGAAATTTAACTTTACTTAATTACACTTTTACAGTAACTATTAATCTTCAAACAATTAATATTATTACGCAATACAATTACATATGTATTATGTTTTTCAGTAGCGACTCTTATGTATAAAAAACGTTCCAGTTTTAAAAGCGTTATGCAATTTTCATCTACGAATCATTAATCCCTTTTCGTTCTACCAAAACGTTTTTACTTTGACCCGCTGTGGCTGTAACATGATATCGAATTTATATTGAATATCATTTTATCCTTTTTTACTTTAATATTAAAATAGATATTTGATTACATAACGATAAGAAAGAATGCGTATTGAAATATGCGTTTTACATGAATAATGTAATAGTTCAGAATGGCACGTCTGAAGCATACTAATAACATAAACATCTTAAACCAGTTGTGAAAATACAAATGATAACCAATGACTTTGATAGTTCATCGGAAAATATCATGGGTGAGAGAGGAACACAACATTTGCGAGAATGGACAAGATATTAGAATTTTCGTGTTACTACATAAAGCATTTAAAAAGGGAGACATTGTCAATTGAAATTTGTACATAGAAGAAAACTTGGAAGAAGTCTAAAATTGTGAAGTATCGAATAGTGTAACGATAGTGTAAGTACACCGAACGGTGGAAAGTAATGTTCAAATACTGAGTCAAGCGCTGACTAATAAGGCCTATACTGTCAAATAAGCTGCTCTCGTAAAGAAAAACCAAAGAATATCTTTAATACAAAAGAAGTACATCAATTTCTAATCCCGGAGCTCATAGAATGTTTTCCTTTCCAAATCGACTTACTGTCTCAGTGAACATTACACAGTGAACATAGGAGCTCTAAAACGGTACGATCAATATTGTTAATATTACTGATACTTCTGTTACGTGGTGACTTCATAAGAAGATGACAGAAGATTAACTAAGAAACGTTGTCACGATCTTAAAAGTTTTACCCTCGGGCTGAAACCGGAAATGTAGAACTTTAAGCAAGTTATTTAGTTCTTTATTTGCCTCAAAACTTCTAGGATCAGGGTTAGTTTGTGAACTGAAGTGCTTAAACAAGATAACTAATTGTCAGCAAAATACTGTCATAAGTTATACCTAATCATTTTACATATATATTACATTATATATTATGAACTAATGACTCACCCTCGCTCCACTCGGGTTCGCCCCTAGATCTTAACGATTATTATAGTTTTCTTTGAAATAACTCAAATAAGATATTTTCTCGGATTTTCGCCTCTTGAATAACCACATTAAAATCTGGTAGGTAGATTAAAAAACCTAAGCACAGACCTAAGTTCAGACGGCGGAAAGACTTTATTTTATACTACCAGTATGTAGAGATATTAATATTTGAAAAAAAATAACATAAATTTTAAATGTACTAAACTTTAATTATTCATAGCACTAAAACTCTTGAGTCAATAGCTGAACTAATAATATAAACTAATAAAGAGATATATTCTGACTGTTATATTTCTCTACGTGGCGAATTTTGGCGTCAACCATTATATTATAACAAATAATTAATTATAACAAAAAAAACACAACACACACAAAAACAATGATATTTAAATATGTTAAAATTTATTATTATCGAACGAGATTTGGCATCGGAGATCAAACAGTAAGCCTTTCAGCTTTAAAAGTTGGTTAGTTAACTAGTTTAACTGCTTAATTGCTAATAGGATTAGTGGTGATAGATTTATTGTTAGAGGCATTTCCTGTTTGGTTGTTTATCAAATACAGTGTTTATCTCATGGTTTTTAACGACACGTTTGGCTCAGTTTAGTAGGTAACAACAAGTAGTGACTCTACTTGTTCTACCAGTTGTCGCAGGTTCGAGTCCTCTGGAGGCATTCATTTGCTAGCACGAATGTTTGTACTCGGGTCATGGGTGTTTATAATATGTAAGTATTTAAAGTTATAAATTTGTAGTGTATCAATATTCTGGTATCCGTAACACAAGCCTCGTAGTTTAAAACGGAACTAGATGGCACTGTGTGTAAAAATTTCCCAACATATTTATTTATTTTATGTATTTTCAAAATATCTTTAAATATACTATTTTAGTTGAGTAATCTAAACAAACATAAGTTACGTCATCGTTTTTTAAACAGGACCCAACAACCACATTAAACAAATCAATAGAACAACGTTATGACGCCATAATACTTCAATGTCACCGATTTTATGATGCAAAAATCCCTCAAATTTCTTATAGTGTGCTTAGTGTCTTTTTATTAGTTCCAAATATATTATCTTAATATAATATGAAAGGAATTATCCAAGACAGTATGTATACCTCAGTATTTATTTTTTAAAAATGGCCATATTATGCATCGTGCCATAATTTTACATGTGTTCAAATAGTTCATAATCTTGAAATATTTTCCTGTTTCTATTAAATAATAAACAAAATATGTTAAAGCGAAACTATATAAGCGAATATCTTAAAAATATTTAACAAGTTAAAAAAAATGTAAAGAAAATTATTATTTTCTCTACCATCATTAATAATGTCGTTATTAATATGCTTGAAACAATTTTATAATAATGTTTGCGGCAAACAATAACCCGCACTCGACTATAAACACTCTGTTACTCCAATTACGTCCTGAGTGACTGTATGTAAAATCAACCTACAACAACAAAAAATCCTGAATGACCTGAGGCTCTATTTTCAAATACTTGCCTACAAAGAGGACAAAATAGAACAGTATTTCATCGAACGTACGAGACTCGACATTGTTATTCTGTGAACTCCGCAGTTTTTAATATGTTTCATTGACTTTATCTCATCCCTGTTATTTTTCCAGTAGTCCATACTATTAACTTTATAAATGTGATAGTGACTCTCTCTCTCTCTGTTAGACTTTTAAGATTAAACATCTGATCAAATTTTGGTAATATTTGACAAGGATTGTATGCTGAGGAAAAAATGAATACTTTCGATTCTATAAGCCTTGTTATATACCGTTGTTATATACTGGGACAAAAGTACTATCAATAATTTAATTAATTTTTCCAAAGATATTACCTAATGATTTTTTAAAGAAATCATTTATCAATCTTTTAATTGCTTCTTTGTATTGTTATCGTTAAAAAGGGCTAATAATATATAGGATTGCTATCAGCTGGCTTTATTACAAATATGTTGTAAATATCTTAGTGTAACTGTAAATCCTATTGTAATATTAATCTGAGCTTCACTGCCATACCACACTCCGAATCGGATTTGTCACAGAGCTTGACTTAACATAACACATCGCAAAACAGAATAGCTAACGTTCAGAACACGCTACAGTTTCGATGTCACCATGAATAATAAGGACTTTTGTGAACGCTTTTTGAGCTCAATGAGCGTTTTCGATCAATGGGCTTCGCATATTTATATGTATATAAAATAAATTTTACTAACGGTTTAGTTTACATATTATTAAGTGACTTTTTATATTAAAAGCCGATATTTTAATTTATTCTCTGTACTATTAAAATTGTAAATTAAAACACTGTTTGTTTTTTTGTTAGAAATAACAGTTGTTAGAAGCTGTAATATAAGCGATAAGTTTGTATTATGCTACAAATTATTATGTTATAGTTTGGCATCAAAACAAAATAGTTAAACAAAAACTTCCAACGCTTTGAATTTTAATGAAAAATAATAATAGGACTTTTATCTACGATTAAATTCCAAGCTTTCCTTCTGAATAGAAGAATTAAAATATTATTTTGCTTAGTCTTGTAGTTGGCAGTTAAAGATACTTGTTAAAACAAGATGTGACTCGGAAAACTCATGGATGTAAATTTTAAATAAACACTGAGATTTCTATTTTTAATCATTTTTAAGTAAAAAATATATAATCGTTAAATGTCACATAAAATATTTAAATAGTAGATGTTGAAATTAACTAACGATGGTCGTTACTTGATCGCTCGCTTCGTTCGGGTTTGTCCCAGTTTCCTCTCGCAAGTTTGTATGAAAGTCCTTTATTTTTTGACTTTATTTTTTAGATTGGCAAGATGATTTTTTATTTAATTCGATTATTTAAAATATCCTTTAAGCTAATGAAGTTATTGAAAATTTGTATTCAACAAATCGGAACAGAATTTTTTAGTAGTAATCAATATTATAGAGAGACCTGACGACTCCAAACCACTCAAATATTAATTTCTACAGATCAAACAATCTGCAAAATAGGTAACATATGTACATACATACATGTAACAATATAGGTGAAAAACATGTATAGAGCGTAGAATCTCATAAGGAAAATCAACACAAAGAGAAAAAGTGTCATTCAAGCATCCGTCCTGATTTACAATTCTAATAAATCGCTGACAAAAGCTTAGGTTGGAAAGGGAAACGAGAATGTTGAACCATAATGTGCGGAGGTCAAGTGTTATTTTGTATTTTTTTATCTGAAATCAAAGAAGTAGTAAACAAAGATATAGCTAGTCTGAGTCTACAAAAATCGTAGCCTATATGAAAGCGATACTAGGTCCATTATAAGGGGGTGAAGAAAAGGGCTGTTAAAGCCTAAGGTGCTCTCATTTGTCGAACAAATGTATGTATGTACGAGAGGGAATGCGATCCAATAGAAAAAATGTTTGAAAACGTCAATGAAAAAAATATTATATACTTACAAATTACAAGGTTACTTTATTTATTTTTATACTATATAGCACCTACTAGCGACTTTCCTATTGATATGCTTGAATGCGTCCGTATGTGCCAAAAGGTAGCCTACGATATTTCAGGTTATAGCCAACCCTTTAAGCGTAAAGGAGTAACAAACCATAGTCATCAAGCCATAGTCCACCGCGCTGTTCTAGTGCGTGTTGGCGGACTTCACATATCTTACGAAAACTTGCTAGGTTTTCTCGGACATGCAGGTTTTCATACTTATATGTAACGTAACGTAAATGCTCTCCTTTCCATACTATCCGAGTAAAATCCCACCGGACTTTTCTGGTCTAAATCGTATTGGCTCTTGGAAGTATTTAGTTTACAACTAGCTTTGATTTTTACTTCCATTTATATCTCCAGAGCATGTAAAAGAACACATTCGGTTTTATATGAAAATTAAAAAAATATTATTATATTTATACGTTTAAAATACTTATATTATTGTTATAAATTTGATGCATTGTTATTTATTTATAAATTTATGTTTCATAAACACTCCACTCTAGAATTATCAACCGGTACCAGGTACTCGTATGTGGTAAAATAAAATTATATTTCCGTGAATATGTATATCACTACATAGTATAAAGCAAAGTCGCTTTCTCTGTCCCTATGTATACTTAAATCTTTAAAACTACGCAGCGGATTTTGATGCGGTTTTTTTTAATAGATAGAGTGATTCAAGAGGAAGGTTTATATATAAGTTAGAGGCTTTAAGCATTTTATACACATTATATTACTCTTTCACATCAAGTAATTTAAACGAATATCTTAAGAGGGATCGTAAAAAATTACGGACGCGACCGCCGACTTACGAATCGCCTACCGCACCGCCTAGGGATGAGCCCGAGCGAAGCGAGGGCGAGTCGCTAGTAACTTACTAATACTACTTAAAGATCCATTATCAATTTATCATTAATATACGAGTATGTAGAGTATAATAAATCAAGGGGTCGAAAATTGTAATTGTTAGGTTCACAACCCTTTAGCAAATTCACTTCAACCCCTTGTTTAACTTACAGAGCGGCAGACAGTTGCAAACTTCGATATCACCACTCTATGCACAGAGATATGCATATAAATATTATAGATTTTTAAAAATGGACTTTTTTTAAATATAATATATTTTTGTACATAATATGTATAAATGTATATATCCATAAACAAGGATGGTTAAATGTACCATTTCTTTGCTTTATAATATGAGGTATTACGTTTGTTTTCTTTTATTTATGAAAGTCATAATATATTTAATAACGCCGTCTATGAATCAGAACAAACATATTGTATGAAAAAAACGAAAGTATTACTACAATGTGCACACATAATATATCACTTACATTACTTACCTATTTCTAATAACGTACATGCTTTGCCCACGGAGAAGTATATGCTCCCCTCCTTTCCTAACGATTTACCCGAGGGGATTGTAAATAAAGTAAAAGGAGCAAAATGCTTATGAAATCAGTACTGTGTAATTTCCTTCAAAACTCGAGCTTTTTCTTACGCCTCGTTGACTGTAATTCGAAGACTTCATGTTAAAAGTACATAATTCCATATTTTACATTTTAATTATATCATAAGAGTTTCTTAATTTGAGAAAAGACGACAATTGAGATCGTCGATAGTGTCTTAGCCTTAGACTAATTTTATTACTTTGGTTATTTTTATATAATACTAAAAATAATACAACATTGTTTAATACACGTAAAGGAAAATTTGTTTTTTTTTTTTTTAAATTTAACCCGATAATTCTAGCCTAGCAAAAATTTAGACATATGATCTCAAGCCTTTTATTTTAAGAATAAAAGCGGTTGCAATAATGCAAATCAAAAATCAAACATTCGCTCTTTTATACGAAACAAAACATCACAACTAGGTACTTAACTACAGTCAATATTGTAATGAAAAGTATCCACTCAGTCGGCGTAGTGGCGCCGAACAGAATTCTCAAGTGAAATAAAAAGCAAAGACTTCCGGCGACAATAGCTGTTGAATGTATGCTGTAACCAACAAATAGCTATACCAGAAACGATATATTTCACATTAAATTTTATAGCTAACATTAGAAAGGGTTTTATTTATTTGTTACTTTTACAACTACAGCTTATATTTATTGAACCAAAATCAGGACTTTTTCCTTAACATTATTTCATTTTGAAGATTTCATTATAAATGTAACCTCTTCGGATTTTGTTGCAAATTTACTTATTGATTTTTGGTTCCAGACGTTTCGAAGGCTTTAAAGCAATCATGATCACGGGAGAGACTAAGGTATTTGACGTCTCAGAGGTTTATATACTTGTTACAGACTTGTGAAAAATTAAATTGAACCTTATAAAACATGGAAGTTTTCATACAAAATATCTTATTAACGTTCACTCTACGAATATATCTGCTCAGGTGTGAAATAACAAACCTTAATTATTTCTAGCGTGCTCTATCCAGAGTAATAAATCTCAAACGATGTTGTATAACTAACGCAAGGTATTGTAAGTTGATGGCATTTCAAAAAGATAGGCAGATTATACTACAAGAAGAACTACTTAAGAAGTAATCAAGACAAATGTTATGATGGCATACAAACGTTTTTTTATGTAAATAAAACACTCAGCATAATAAATACATGCGGTAAGCGAGAAATAAATATATAATACGTATTCTTTTCCCAACGCCGTAAAATGCCTTAATAATTAATCTTATGAAGCAATATATTCAAAGGTAACTAAAATATAGCAATAGAGCGAAAACAAAATTAAATATAAATTATTAGACATCGCTGCGCGCTGCATGTCGCAGTCGGGTAAATAGTAATAACTCTGTTCTCAGTGTTCGTGTCCACGTTGAATGTTTTCAATCTCAACATTGGCCTAATTGGGCCTAAGGGGTTGTTATATTTGTTATATGTCAGGTATTTGTTAGCAGATTGGTTGAGGGAAGGATGGGGTGATATAGATGAAGGGTTCGAGGCAACTTCGACGATGCTTTGTATGCTTGGTCTTTGCACTCGCTTCTTGGGTTTAACGTAAGTCCGCGAGTCGAATTTGTGCTTATCTGGTATTGAAACGTCATCTAAAACAAAGAATAATATAATTATATTATAGGTCTAAGTGATTAATGTATAAGTTGTTATACTAACCCTGAGTAAATTTAAATCTTTACATAAAGGTTTCTGATATAACAAAGCGTGCAAATGCCACAATAAAATACATCCTTACACAAAGTAAGCAAGATTTATTTTATAGCCCTCCCTCGGTCAACTACATGTACTTAAATCATATGTGGGTCATGTATAGGCGAGAAATCATGAGGGAAACTATATTTGGTTTAGCCTCAGTACGCCCTTTAACGGGATTTGTATTCTTTTTAGTATTTATAACACGAAAAATAATCTCGTTCGTGACCATGAATTACTGTAAAGCATTCGAAACGTCGGGTACAAAATATCAAAATAAATCCGCGACAATATCCGAAAAGGTAGTTTCATTTATAATGTCGAATATTTGCGTTAAGAAAGTATTATGAAAAATATTATTGAAATAAATAGTACTAACTCTCAATATTTATGTATTTTTTTGTAGTTTAAATATTTTAATTTAATTAGTTATAGATCTGATGATTGATCATTTTTTTTTGTTTGTTGGAAAATCTTTTAACGCATACCACTATGCTTACAGGATATTATGTGGATTTCACCGAAAGGCACTTTTAAACCACGACATAGGAGGTCTGCCGAGGCAGACTACATAACCATCGGTTGTTCCCATGGTCAACTATGCTGTCAGAAAAGTAACCAGGAGTAATCCGCATGTTACACCACCCACCGAAGTGTATTTCCTCCTTTAAGTGCCCAACCACTTTTAGTGGGTTTTCAAGCATATCAAAAACGTATATTAAATGTTATTCTTATAAATCCGTTCTTTATACTCGTATTATATAATAAATTCATCTAAGCCACTGCTCCGTATTTAACAACTAAGCGCAACTAAAACGACCTCGATTACTCGGGGGAAGTAATTTTGGATACGGATGTAAAACGAGAATATTATGTAATCTTACAGCTTAAAGCGAATTTATTATTACGATAGTAATATCGGTTTAATACGAAAATGCTATTTGCCTAAAATTATTCATTATATTACATACGACTCATCCTCGCTTCTCTCGGGTTCATCCCTTGGTGATTATTTAAATTTTAAATAATTATTAATTTTTATTCATAAATGATTTCATGTACAGACAGCGTTCAGTTACCAATTTATTATAATTATGTATGATGTATTTCTGTTCTCCTTACTTGCTGCGCCAGCGGTCGCAGGTTCGAGTCCCGCTGGGGGCATTCATTTGTTGAGCACGAATGTTTGTACTCCAGTCATGGGTGTTTATATTTATAATATGTATGTATTTAAAATTATGCACGTAATATAGTAGTATACCAGATACAGATAGTTGTATCTGGTATCCGTAACACAAGCCTCAAAGCTTACCACGGAACTTTATAGTGCTGTGCGTAATAATATCCCAATATATTTATTTATCATTATTTATTTATAATATGTAATTGCCAATAAATTGATTTTATTGTTGTAAGAATTAAAAATTTTATCTGTAAAATAATAATATAGAGCTACCTTTCAAAACCGTATTGTTTAATTAACAATGTTATGTTACGTGAAATCAAATTCAAATTAAGAGCAGAAGCGACGAATAGAGCGGTGTCGAGGCGACATCATCATATTCATTGAAGACATGTGGTTTTGTAACGTTGATTAACTGTTGCGGGTTAATAGAAGTTGGTGTCAAGAACCTGAATAATTAAGTTATCAGGATTTATTCATTTAAAATAGTCCATATTGTAACAAAAAATACATTTCTTAACTCAATAATTGTATATAACAAGTGTTGCGAACTATCTATATCACAATTACTAACTCACCATGGTACCTGTAATGCTACTGATAATCTAGAAAGTCTAGAAACAAAAATAAAAAATATGTTATGAATCTAACACGCAATTATTCTAATTATCGCTTAAAGCTCATAATACTGGGATTAAATCCCTCATTAAATTGTATTAAGCTTCGAATACCTTAGTCTTGCCCGCCTTAAGACCTGATAACGCCCACAACATACACTCGTAATGATGACGTAGGACGAATATTGATACGTCGTAGTGGCGAAGGGTCCATACAAGACGATTCCCACCGTCTTACATTTTAAAAATCCAATAAAGTTTTAATTATTCTACATGATATTTATTTTTTAAATTAACATGATTACTAATTAAAATAATAATTTATAGTAATAATCCTTTTTTAAAAATAACATAACGCCTACAATAAGTCAAAATCAACAAAAATGTCTACTTTGCTAAAATGCGTCTTCATAGAAATGCCGCGGTAAGACGTAGTAATACGGCTTACCTTTTCCATACGAATCGTGTTTCATTCATACTTTTGTATTGGAACATTTTCAAGTGATTTCATTCATAATTACTCAGATTTTTGGTGGCGGTTAAGACGCTCCTGAGCAGCTTATTTTGCATGTGATTGGTGGAAAGTACGTAGTAAAGAAAAAACGTCACTATGATTGACCAATGACAAGCGACGCGAGCAATACCAATTTTTAGCGAGCGCGAGCAATAACAAATTAATATGGCGACCAAAGAGTATAGATAATATACTAGGAAGGCGACTCTGTTTACAAGTGAATTATTTGTGTTTTTTTTTGTTTTATTGAGTTTTTACTTGTTTTTAGCGTAATAACTAATAAGACATTTTGTGTTGAGTCTGTATAGTGTATGGTTCATATATTTTTAATTACGGTGAGTTCAATAAGCCATTATTAAATTTGCGTATTTTATTGAAGTTGCATTGTAATTTGTATGCGAGTTTGTTTTCGAAACTTGCATAAGTCAAGTAATTTGTAATAAAACTCTATTAAAATTGTGTGTAAGTGCTAAATTAGAAAAATATTGGGTTTGTTTTCATTTATGTTGCAGTGAAAATATGTTTAAGTTATTTTATATGCGTTTCCTTAACAAAATTATTTTACGTGTATAAGCTCAAACAGTTTATTCGGACTGGAAGGAAGTATTGCTATAGGAGCACAAGGAGCCTCTATAAACATCAGAGAAACTACCTCGGGTACTTTTTTTATAAATATGAGTAAGCTTATCAAATGATTTACATCATTTACATGGCAAATCAAATTTAAAATAAAAAACGTCTTAACCTAAGAGCTCAAATACCTTTTTAATCTCGTTGATTTTCTAAAAATGAACTTATAAAAGCATTACATACTTCACACATGCAAAAAGGCCTTACATTTTAAATCCGAATATCTAAAACTTGGAAATTAAAAAAAGTGTAAAGTGGAAAAGTGTAAAGGCAGGTCATGCCAAGGTCGAAAAAAGGTCGAATAGTCTTTGCATTAAAAATTTAAGTAATATACAATTAGTTTAATTAGAAGTTAAGTTTTAATGGAATTTAATAAAGATTATTTTATGTTAGTATGTGTGTCGATATATTTGTAATAAATCTAGCCAAAGATAGTGCTGTAGATAGAACACTAAGGGTAATACCCGAGCGAATCGAGGGTAATCCCCTAGCAATGAATATATTTTCAAAGGAAAATGTCTTATGTACAGGTATATTATTCTATTTTAAGAGGTAAGATGAATCTCTTTATACCGAGAAATACCAACAATAGCAGCTAATCCGATCTTCTCGCAGATACTTCATTCGATTAAGACAACAAGGTTAAATTTAGCTAAGTTCAAATTTCACAATAGCCGCGGAATACAAATAAACTGAATGCTAAGAATCATCAAAATCTGAAGCGAAACGTTTTGAGTAAGCACGTACGTATGTGAAAATAACTTTAATATAATAATTTATTATAGTATAAGTATATAGTACACTACACATATTAATATATAGTACAGTATATTATAGTACACTAATGTGATCCTACTTCCTACTGGAAAAGGCATAGATATATAACACCTAGATGGAGTGTAGGTCCAAGCGAATTGTAACCACTTTTTTTGGCTAGACTTCGAGATATGGCTAGTAGTAGGGGAGCCCACGATGCTAAATGGGGATTTTAATCGAGCGTCGTAGAGACCTATTGGGATGCAAAGCTTAGATGATAAGAAGAAAAAAATGTTATATGATATATACCTTTACATCGGTGGGGGAAGCGGCTATAGATTTTTAAATATGTAAAAAAAAACTGTTGCATGGACATCCTCGAGCGCGTCAGATATTGATAGTATCAATGCCCTACGTATTTTTAATAATGTACGTATGTTAATCTGATCGTTTGCATGATGCGGATGGCTGTATTTAAGGGTTGAAAATAAAAAACAAAATTTTTTTATCGAGCGCGTCAGATTTTCTAAGGGAGTGTTAAGTGCGCCAAAAAAAGCTCTCATTCACTAATCTGACGATTTCGATGGGACGCAAACTCGCGGCCATTTTCATAATGTGCAAAAAAAAAATCGCCATTTTGAAATACTCAAGCGCGTCAGATTAAGATATATATGGTTCATCTTTATGTTCTAAACGTACTGTCTCATAATCTGACGATTATCTAGAGGGATTCGCCTAATCTGACAAAAAAAAATTAGAAAACGGTTCACCTTAAAGGCCATCCCTGCAACTTCCCGCTAATTCCATTCCTGGGCGCTTAAAATTGTACTTCATAAGTATTTTGAGCTCAAAATATAATTTATGTGATATTTTGAGCTCGCTGAGTTCAAAGAAATAATATTTCTATGCATTTGAGCTCTCCCAGCTCGAAAGTCTGATAGAAGTTTCATAGAACACTATTTTTGGAATTTTCAAACTGCAATTACTTTTGAATGAATCAAGAAATTTTCACGCGGTTGGCGGCATTCGACGCAGTTTTATCATCCTCATAAGTAATTTTGAAATTTTAATTGATCGAATCACAAATTTCGGAGTAATCCCGAAAAAACACTTTTTCGGGTTTCTTTCGTTCACGATATCTCTCGAACGAATCGACTGATTTTGACCAGCTTGGTGGCGATCGACGAGGTTTTTCAAGCTCAAAGGCGGATTAGTTTTTGAAGTTAATCGATAAGGCCGGTTAAAAGTTATTCCAAAAAAACCACTAAAAAAAATTCTTATTTATTTTGAGACTTTTCAAAATTTCTCAAAATCTATCGGTCCGAATCGGTTCAAATTCACAGGATAATCATGTTCCACTACACTTTGATCTTGTAAATACTGAAAGTCTCGCGGTATTTTAATTGCAGTAAATAATTTATAGCACTGTGCGTGATATAAATCGTTTAATGATGATTCCATCGACAATTCGAGGTTATCATATGTTCCTCGAGACTTTCGGATGACCGGCTTGCTCCGATGATATTCCAAAATATTTACACATTTTTTTAATGTTTCTACCGTAAATTTAATTGTTTTTTGTAAGGTACTTTCACCACAAAATACACATTTCAAATTAATATCACTCATATTAAATATTTATAAACTCTAATTCACACAAATAATATTAAAATAGCAAAAAAAATTATTATATAATATAATAACGAAATATTATTATATAATATTAAAATAGCAAAAAAAAATTTCGGCTTGCGGAAATCGTCAGATTATATATTTTTCATTATTCTTGAATTATTTCCTTCAAAATAAAAAAAATTTAGCTACGCTCGAGAATGTCGAGAAGACGTTTTTTTTACAACTTTGTTGCCCTCCCCTTTTTTTTCGTCACTCTCAAATTGTCAGATTAGTGGAATATACACTTTTTAGGATGTAATTAACTCACCCTACCTTAATCTGACGCGCTCGAGAATTTCTGATGGTCAATTTTTTTTTACTAATCTGATCCTGTATCCTTCACGGGCGGCCTTATATATGGGCCTCATGTTTTGTGGAGGTACTTAACCGGGTACAAGGTATCCCCCTGTATATTAATCTGCCGCGCTTTAGTAAATCCCGAAATCCCCGCTTGGGCTCCCATACTATAGATACGTTTCCCGTCGTGTCAATGTCAATTGTCAAGTTACACAACTACATACGTACAACTTAGGTACTTACTTATTCTTAGCTCTCGCTTTATTAATTAGAAAATTACATTTTACAGGTAGGTACTATTTGGCAACTTATAATTTAAAGTAAAACATTCGTCTATACAGAAAATTAATTTGTAAACAAATCAAATCAGACGCCATTAGATTGTGACACTTACGCACACATTCATACTAATGCTACTTCAATATTGAGCGGAATTATGTATGAAACTATCAGTCTAGGTATTATTAGTCTAAGGGAAAAGGTATTAGACATTAGGTTTCGTTACCACGGTAAAGGTTTTCTCAGACATTCAGATTTTCTCACGATTTATATGTCTATATTAATCTGATATTCAAAACTTTTAAGTTGTATAACGATTTAGGTACCTAACGGCTAATAACGGATTTATGAAAGTAAAATATAAAGGGTTTTATTCCAAAACAGTCATCTGATATTCAAATACATTATGATATTAAAATACAAAATCTAATAAGTTTTGTACCTATCTAATATGAACTTCAAAATGGCAAAATATATTGTAACAGAAAATTTGTTATAAAAAGGTAAATTGTATTTCGATGCAATTGTATTTTGATGCTCAAACAAGGCTTGAAAGGTTTCTTGCAATATCTCTGCTCCAATATCGAATCAGTAAGTACCATTTCACTTCCTTCCATTTACATAGGTGTAGAAATAGAAAAATTCAAAATATCTATTACTTTTGAGCTCCTTTTTTCAATTCTGTATAAAAGCATCACGAGTCATTATTATCACTTACTTATAAGACAGTAATTTTAAATAAAATTTTTGTTGGTTTTGGCCTATCTATACTTCTATACTACTTTTTTTTTATTATAAATAAAATTGAAGTGTCTATTCATAATTTCAAATTAACAGCTTATTACTAAATGCATATGAAAGTATATATGATACTAACAAAAAAACACAATTTTTAAAATTTTTGTGTGTCTGTCTATCTGTCTGTTTGTTCCGGGTAATCTCTGAAGCGGCTAGACCGATTTTGACGGGACTTTAACTGGCAGATAGCTAATGATGAAAGGAGTAACTTAGGCAACTTTTTTAAAGGATAGTAATTAATAAAAATGTTGGAAAATTTCACCAACTCAATTTTATATCAAAGAAGGATTAATTTATTTGCTTTTTAACTAAAGCTGATGTCGGTATTATATATTGCTCGGAATGCAGTGCTACAGGAAAAAGCAGCAATAAGCTCAAAAATTGCCCTTTTAAATTTATAAATAAGTAGGGGAAAAGCGCAATTGGTACACGAAACTTTTCTTAAAAAAACCATTACATACCATGTACAGAATGTAGACACTAAAATCATAGTTGTTGAAACTTTTCTTATCGAAAGCTACGCAAGATTAGTATCGATCCGCAGCCCGTTTCAAAATCCATTATCTGATCTTTACCAAAAACATATAGCGAAAATAAACGGGCCGAGCTGCGTATTTACTATCCCTACGTGAGATAAAACGACCGACGTGATCCCATAAACTGTGTTATACTCAGTCAAATAATCGTTAGTATGCAACGGCCCTCGCATTTTACGCCTACTATGTTTAACTTAATTTAAAAACTACTTATAAAATAGATTTTTATAGGTAAATAATAGAATGAATACTGGAAAGGTATTTCAATCAATTAATTTTTACATATATTTAAATTCAACTCTGTAAAAGATATTCGACTACTTTCAGTACTAAAATCAAAAAGAAGCCATCAGAAACTCCAAAAATACAAATAGTATAATTTCTTATTAGCCTATCTATTCTTACTGAAAATTAAAATAAAACTCAATTACTATATATAACAAGCCCGACCTAGGATCTCGAACGGCACGACATCCGGATCAAAGCATCTACGAGTATCAAAGTTTTAGCGACTAAAAGAATGTCTAAGAAAACATATTTTTTGAACTGTTGTTTCATTCTCTATTCTATTAAAAACATTCCAAAACAAAGAATTTTTAACAAAAAGTTAATATCCAAACCCTCGTTTTCATGAGTTTACCTTATATACATAAAAAGTAAAAACATCAACATCATTTAAAAGAGAGGCCTATTAATTCAACGAACAAACAAAATTCAACTTAACACGTATTTGTACACCTTTTAGTATTTGCTTATAAAATTTACTTAAAAATAAATTACGATGTCGCGAAAAGGTAGCCTTAATGTCCTCTTTTTACGTTCAAAGACAATGAGAAAGTAGGCTTTTAGTTTTATTGCTTGGAATTTCCACCGAACTTATGTAACAGTAATTGAGGCAGTTACTTAATGTACTTTAAAAGGTAAGCTTATTTTTAGAACTCGTCTCAACACGCACAAGATTTATTCTTTGTTATGACAATTGTTTGGTGCTTCCAAGATTCAGCCAATTTCCTTGTAACGGGAAAATAAATTGAAGCGCTTATAAACGTGATGTTCGTTTCATAATATAAAACTCTTAAACATAATGTTGGCGAAGTAAGTGCGTTAAGCAGAATATGCATGAATAACAAAAATGTATCATAAGCCAGAGTGAATGAAGCATTTTACCAATACAATGTTGAAATGTATGCTGTGTAAATTATATTTGAACAAATGCCCGCAAAACAACTTACTAATTTTTTATCATAATCGGAATACTTAATGGTTTTCAGAAGCATAAAAGACGAACAATGGAATATTTATATTTTTCATAGAAATAGAAATACTACAGGAATAAAAGCCTTCAACAACAAGTGTAAAATTGTAGCCGCTTTTCGAAGACAAAGTAGGGTTTAAACAAGAAAATATGTTTATGGAAACTACTCGTAATTCTAAGGTTCCTTAGCCAAAAGACAAAAAATGGTTTCATTAATTTGATCATACCCAATACCCATTTATGTGTTTAACTGATACTTAGATAAGTCACGAGCGTCACTCATGAGAACTCAGAACTGTAAAAGAATGTTGCAATCACGAAAAAATGGGGTAGCATTTGATATATGATATATAATTTTATACTGCGGTATAAAATCAGTAATAAGGTAGAAAAAAACTGAGAGCATTTATAGATGTCTAATACTTATGGAATATTTAAATTACTGCATGAAACTTCTATCTAAAAATTTACAAAAAGTATTTATTAGTATATTAAGCGTTACCAAAGCATTTCTTATGTTATATCTATTCATTATAACGAGGAGAACGATTATATATTTTATTATTCTCACAACACAAACGTTGAGGGAACTTTATTTTCTTATTTTAGACGCTACAATGCAGTCTATTGACTATGTTAAAAAGAATATCTATTTTAATGAAAAAGATAATAAAACTAGTAGATACAAGAAAATATAATTAGTTTTAAAATGTTCTTTTTAGATGGTATCTATTCACAATTCTTATTCAGTATTGAAAAGCTAAATGATATCTTTGTCTTGTTTTCGTGGTCAGCCATTTAAAATCTAATAGAAAACGTATGTACGTACTGTATACGTACTAATGTCCACCAGATCTAAACCTGATTAGCGCAACACGGAATTGGGTTGCGCAAATTAGAGAAGGTCTGATGAAGGGTAGACACGAGAGGTATATCACGTATAGTGACAAATGTACATATGAAATACTGATTAGAATATGAAAATTAAAATACCTTAGTTAAACTTATTTTCATTTCTAAATACTGTAGTAGTTATGAGTATAAAGGTGAGACAATTTTATTGCTTGGACGAGGTAATGTCTGGAACTGTACAATTTCCTAGAGTATCCTATTACATTTCACATAAAATATTCTTTTTTTACCACCAATTTAAAACATAGATAAATAGATAAAAGAAGACGAAGGAATTTCTTTCAGGCAATTTTTAAACAGAGTGATAAAAGTTGTTGTGTAGCATATTTAATTAAAAAAGGTATTTTATACTAACTTTTAAAGCTACAACAATTAGCACAATACATTAGATGAGGCCTTAGAATGGTCTAAGTCTTTCAAGAATTTGCTTGGATTTCTCAAGCGTAAAGTTTTCGTCACGATATTTTCCTTCCAACAACATTGTTGCTTCTTTTCAATACAGATAGAATTTTCTAAAATCGTTCCTAAAACTAATTTTCTTTTTATAAGGAATTCTTGTGCACTATTTTGTGCTTTATGAAATGCACGAAAAAACCATTAACTCTAAAAGTATTTGATTTGGTATCCAAATCTGAAAAGAGAACCCGGTCTGAATGTTTTGTACTTGTATTTAAACCTTACAACTAAAACTAGATATGTGCAAACTAGCAAATTACGTATAATACAGAGGTCATGGATTATTTATCCGTTGCTTATAAATCTAACAAACGTGTCCACTGTCCACGTCTGTGTCACAGTACCGGTATAAAATTGGAACTATTCGGAATAAAGCTATTCAACAACAAAGATATGCTTTACATAGTTTAATAGGTTGCGATATCGCCTTACGCTTAAGTGCAAAGACGATCCACCTCGTCTCATTAAATCGGAAGAGGTTCCGTTACATTTTAGTGAGCAATACTGACTTTTCTAATGCTGAATCCCAAAACCACTTGTATAGTGGGACGCGTAAACGCATTTGCCCAATGTTAAAAAAAGTCTACTTTGTTACTCTCTGAAATTAATCAACAAGGGATTATTCATGCTATACAAAGCATAGTAGTATTTTTTGATGAACTCTAGTTAACCAGCCATGAAGTGATTTACGTCTTTTGTGTTACAACAAAACTTTTCTAATAAATACTAGATTAGATCGAAGCTACAGGAGGAAGTGCAGCTGCGAACTTCGCCAATCTGCCAAAGCAATTTCAGGATTAAATCCTTCTTTGACACATCTGGCATATGGATAACTTATAGTTTACCTTAAAAAATAAGTAAACTCTTGTAATTTATCCGTGTATGTACAATTTCATTACAAAAACCGTGCCCTTGGTAACGGACACTGAGGGCACGGTCTCCGCAATGAAAGAATTAATTTGTAGGAGTTAGACATGTCATTATATATTTTGTTTCTCTTACATGGGAGAATTTAACAATTTCTACAGGGTCTACGTAAATTAAATTAGTTTTTTTTTTATTTATTTATTGAAAAACTACAGCATCACATTAATTTTAAAATCTATAAACAGTACTTACAATAAATAAAGTATAAACCCAATTACAGTTTTCTGCTTTTTTAATACAAATTTAAATACCCAAGAATAACAATAAGAAAATATAATAGAGAAACAAATAGGCTTAAGAAAAGCCTAGGCCTACAAAAAAATAACCCTATATATAACCCTATATCCTTTTCTTTGAACTTCTCTCTCTCTTTTTCTATCTCCATCTCAAATCTTCTACTTCATGCTTATTTTTAATTATTTTTTTTAATTTTTAAATTAATTTGGAGTTATATAAAAACATATCAATTTAATCAATGGAGCTGAGTAATAGAGGTATATTAGTTATATATAATTTAATTTTTTTGTGCAAATCTCAGATATGACACACATACGTGAGTAACGTGACACCATTACGCTTACAGGAAAATATATTGAGAACTATGCCTTTCATGTGTGTTCAACTGGCCGATTGACCGACTGGTCGATTTTTTTATCCGTTAATCAAGTATTACTCGAAAAAGGCTGAAAAAGACAGAATTTGATAGTTTTTTGCTTTTAGGATACATTTACATTGTATTGTGCAAATGAAGACTAAAAAACTGATTAACTGCAATGAGTTCCACCCGCATAAAGGATTCATTCAGTGTAATGTACCTATGTGCATTTAAAAGATAATGAAAATTCTAAGCAAGTATAGATAAATAATACTGAGAACAGCTACTGTTCTTAAAACGTAAGTAATCCTTACTTTACTTTGTATCGACTGGCACAGACTGACTTCAAAAATATTTAGATCTATCTATAGTATCTGTGATAAGTACCTAAATGAAAAGTACCAATCAGTTATTTCTTACTTTTAAGTGTCCTTTTTTTTAAAGTTTTACTCTTTTAATATGTACTATTTTTCAAGTTAATTTTGGCGGGATTCTTTAATCTTAAATTCAATTCAATTTTCTTTAATAGCTTCCAGGAGCGCTGGTTGGGCACAGTTAACTTTGCTTATATCGCGTAGAATGGAGAAGACACGTTATATATAGACTGACCGGTGAATACGAAAAAACAAACACTTTATATGTAGAAACGGAGCGATTCGTTGTAAAATTAGAACCTACATACTTGCAAGCTACATGTCAGTGACATGATGTCACCGCATTCAAAACAGATGCGATAAACCTATCCACTGTACAGAGGTACAAAGTGTCGAAGTTATCAGAATACGGGTAACTTTGAATCTTAATTTTCACCCCTATCAATTGTGAATCTCCTCTATATGAGAACAAAGTAAAAACGCATTGGCCTTTGACTTTTACACGCTATCCCAGTTTAAATTTTAAATTTTTCAAAAGTTATTTTTGAAGAGAAAACCCATTAGTATGTATTCTTTACTCGTGTACACAGTACACCAGACTTAGTAATCCATATCAATCTCCTATAATTAAAATTTTAATGTTAAAACGGATATTCCTCAGTACAAATTAATTAAAAGCCACTCATTAACGCAGTGGTAGCCAAGTGTCTAACGTTGTCCTTTAAAACTGCAGTGAAGCGGATTCGAATCCCAGGTACTGCACCTTAATATTCGCACCTACGAATCATTGTAAACATTTTTACCACTTGCGTGACGGCGCAGACAATCATCGGGAAAATATCTGATATCTGATCCCAAGTAGTTTTTAAAGTCATTTCGATTTGTAAAGTCAATAGCAGTGAAATTAAATAATATTATTAGTATAAAATGTTATTTATTTCGTAACGTTATTATATGACGTTAAAATTCCATTTACAAAGTGAGATTTCAATTCGTCCAACCATATTGAATTACAGGTTTTGGTTGATAATTATTCTGGCAGTCACATGTAATTTCTAATTTTACGACACAGTTGTTTCACACTGAATCAATTTTAGCGTTTAATGCTTCGTGTAGTGTGGGAGCATTCGATATTTATAAAATAATTTTTACATATTCCTTGTTTTCACAGAAAATTTAAAGGAAATTAAATTTCCCTAATTTCTGAGCTATTCAAAAGTTTAGATTTGTCATGTTATATAATGAACTTATTAGTACAGACCGTAAAAGAACACTGTATACTTTATATTCCCCACAGGACTTTATTATAAAAGTTACTTGTTATACAAATTCATAGTAGAAGTCGCGGAACAAATTATTTTTCTTATTTTTTTTATTGTTCATTTAATTAAAATTTTGCTAAATGAAAAAAAGAAAAATTAGTCTCAAGCCTAATATTTTACAAACACCATTTGACCCTTACCTTCTATAACGATCCTTCTCATGGAATATTTTAACTAAGTATTTGGAATAATAAAACAAAGTTGATAACGTATAAAATGTTCGTAATTTTGAATTTGCAAGGGAAAATGAATTCAGGATTTGCGAGAATTTCAAAGCTTTGTTAGGTTTGGATCGCAAAAGTTCAATAATGCAGGCAGAGTATAAAAAAGTTTACAGTGTTCAAAATTAAATTACTTAATAACATACAAAAAATATTAATTATTTATACCTAGCTTGTTTGTATTTACTGCGGTAAGCGGTAGCCCGATGGCAACGTACACGCTCGGATAACCGAGTGATGCGGGTTCAAGTCCCGAGTCTCGCAATTCAGATATTTTCATGTGCGAATCATTTAAAAAATTATGATCACTTGTCTTACGGGGAAGGGAAACACGTGAGAAATCGTGCATATCTAAAAGAATCTAGCAATTTTTTTAAAGACATGTGACGTCCGCAAACCCGCAAATGGCTAGCATAGTGGACTATGGCCTGGTCCCCTCGTATTAAAAATTTCAAGATATTATGCTGATCTCCTAAATATTTCACGAAGAAGTAAATTATTAAGTTTAAAAATGTTCCCTCTACCCAAAGGTTTCCTGGAATAGATCGCTCACTTGGCGATAAGGCTACATAGGCAGCCTATTTTTACTTTAATATATAAATATTTTAAGTTTCTAAAAAAGGAACTAATAGCATCTATTTGAAAATATTCAAACTTTTTTTAAATGATTCTATCAATACGATTCACCGTCAAATAAATTGTGGCCCATCCAATACGCCGACAAATTGCGTGATTGATGATCGCACACAAATATTGAGATTGATTGTCGAGGACAGAAAAGGAAATAATCTGACTAAAATTGGCATTTTTATTTCATTGCGTATGTCACTAAAATGTTTTCTAAGGTCCAGGTGGATTGCGGGAAGACATCAATGAATGATGAAAAGATTTATTTTTTGTTACAAGTCGTATATTTTAATATTATTGTCGTGTCCTTAGCAATTCTTTGTTTAGATACCTGTTTATTAACTATAGAATGAAACCGTTGAAGCCATTGGGTTAGGATTTTTTTATTTTCAAATAGCCTTAAAGTTGACCTATAGAACTTTTTTCAAAAACATTTAATCACTTCGAAAAAAACGCAGAACTAAATCTGTCCGGTTCAGGATCATATAACATACAATTTTTTATCCGAAAAATACGAGAATTCTAGAACCACTAGGCCTTAAATATTAAATTAGACTGAGGTAAACTAGCAGCGGAATTTTATATGTGTTTGCCTTATAAGAGCAACTTTTTACGTAACATCTAAATGATATTACTTTGAGGGTCGAAAGGTCAACCCCGTCAAAGAAAACGTAATTTTCAAATATAGGTACTATTCATATATATGGGTGCTTCAAAGCCATTTTTCTTATTTTCCCGAAATCTATAAAATGTTTATAAAGTGACGAATCTCTTCTTTCATTGAATACTAACAACCTTTGCTCGGTTAAATTTTAATAATCAGAACCATTACAAAATCGAAAAAATATATAATAGGTTCATGCAAATGTGTCAGCTATTAAATCATCGATCTCGAGTTAAATTTCAACTAATACTTTTCTGCCATTCTTAAGACGTAAGACTTTATCTTTCTGTAATAGATGATAAATATATAGGTATAATTTTGTTAACTGTTATTATTTTGATTTTGAATAGTTAGTAACGAACTGCGATATTCTGAACTAACAAAACATTCCAAATTCCGAACAGCTTATGTTAGTTTAAAAGTTTAACCTGACTTCATTACACGTTGTTTAAGCAGAAATTAGGTATAGAAAGTTAATTAAGGTATTTACCAAAATAAATACTAAGGTATTTACCAAAGTAATTGGACTGAACATGCTATATCTACTTCTTTCAAATAGTTTCTTTTAGACTATATCTTTCATACAGTAAAAACAACAAACAAAATTGTTCGCATTAAAAATCGTTTAGCAAAGAAGGTTTAGGAATTGTGCTATAAAGAAAAACTTGCTCAAAAAATTATGGTTTTGTTAAAAAAATTATATTAATAAGGCCAAGCCGGTGGAGGATTATAGGTGAGTTTAAAAACCAAATTCTCATCATGTTTTAAAAAGATCGAGTCAGAACTCTGAAAATACGAAATATTATGCCAGTGTATTACAATTTACATTCCTACTTCTAAATGTTTTTCTATCTAAAGCGCTCTTTGAAACAACGAAAGTCGATCTAAAAATCATTTACAAAAAGTATTTCTTAACGCGATTGTAGGTTTTGCTTTGGGTTTCACATCACATCACATACATAGAGTTTGTATTGTGATTCAATAATTTGTAACCCATATATAAAATACTAAAAAAACTTCATTTTCACATTATTTTTAACAAAGATAATTTTTATGCAGAAAATAAAAATATACCAAATGTGCATCTACATATTTGTACCATTTTTATAATTTAAAAAGTAGCAATACGAGAAATTAAGTGGAACATTTTCATTGTAGTTCCTCAGGTTAGTGCCAATGAGCAATAAGCCTTAGACACGGTGGATTATGGCGTCATATGTATACGGATTATACTAATTATGAGTTAAGCATAAGGTATTATTATATGTGAGATACAGACGATAGATTAAACATAATCTCTTTTTGTAGACAAATTATATACTCGTTGCTCTAGTCATAGATATAATTACGTACAAAGATACAGTCTAAACTTTCCTTAATACAATGAAATTCAAACGCTAAACTCCTATATAAGCGAAACTACTATAAAATAAAAGAAGAAGGTCATGTTTATATTATATTATATGGCAAGTAAATGAAAATATACGTGTATGCGAAACCGCTGGCGGAATTAACCGAAATATATGGATTGTTTTACTAACTTAGCACTTTGTAATGGGTAAACACAAGCATCGTTCACTGTTTGTTGTTTAATGCGTAGCCGTAACGGGTGAAAGATAACGTAAAAACATACATTTATGTTAACATTAAACATAGTTCATGCTATACACCTTACAGGGTCTAAGATAACAAGATTTTAAGAATTGTGAACTCTCAGTTTGGGCACAGTGCTTAATCTGAATAAGATCAGCCTAGCGTATAAGATATTTCGGTAGACATTCTATTTCACTCTCAAAATCTGTAATCACAATATTCGGTGAGACCGCTCTTTTGCTGCTTCGATTGTCTTAATTCTCAACATATGCGTACATTCCGATCAACGATAATAATTATATAAAATTTGTAGCAATTCATGTAAAAATACACTTTGTGTCAGCGTGCAAAATGATATTCTGAATGCTTTTTTTTACAATCGTTGTCATCAAAAACAACTTACTGTAGTTGGGTAAGAATTTACTTGTAGAATACCATTCATAAACTTTTCCTTCTAACTTCTTAACTCTCTAACACGAGTTTTATCAAAACATTTATTTTCCTTTCACAAAACGAATATGAAATGCGACACAGTAGCCACAGTATAAAAGGTTTGCCTTTTGTCGCCATTTGATTTATTTATATTCTCTTTGATGGTCTATTTCCTTGGTTACTGAACCTACTCAATACTTATAGGTTGTTTTTACATCATAATTGAATAATGTATCGTGAAATCTCGATAACGTGATTGAGATTTTTATTGAATCTAAGAGCGATTAAAAAATTCACATGGGAACTTTATTTTGAAGAAAATGAAGATGATAGATATATAGATAAATAGATACTATCTATTTTCTTTGTTAAGTAGTTTGCTTGAGTCGGTATTTTTTTTTAATTTTAAGAATTCTATAAATAATACTATGTTATTTCAACTATTCTATGCCTGCTTTCTCACAGGTCAGACCGCGCCGGGCCGGAGCTACAGGTCGTGGGAACCAAAGCATCCGATGAAGCCTGTGGTGGCCTGTTGTCGCCCGTCGGATCCATCGGAAGTCGGTAAGTTCAAAGGCGCAGCGCGACGGCGACGTCTGCGTCGCTTGTTAATCGTTCATTTCGCCTGCGGCGGCACATGCGCGTGCACGCACATGATGGAGTGGTGAATGTCAGACATCAGACCGCACCAGGTGGGCACGGGCCGTGGGAATGCTCAGTACGGGCCGCGACAGGCCTACACAGACGGGGCAACGCCTGGCGCGGCCCGTCGCCCGGCGGGCAGTGGGACCCCACCTTAAAATCCACGTTAATCCAATAGTCCATAATATCAATACTAATTTTATAAAGCTATAGAGGTGTTTTTGTATGTTTGCACTATATATATCTTGCAAGTATAAGAAATCTTTTCCTGTTTTATAGACATTTTATTGAGGGTATTGCTATCAAATATCACGTTACGACCCTTAGAAGCGGAGCAATCTTACATAAATCAATTGCGTGAGTTGAACTACTCAACAATCTGCTAAAGGCTATATTAAATTTAAATATATATAGTATTAGTTATAAATAAGTATATAACTGCCTAGATTCGAAAGTTTGAAAAACTAGACAAAATATAGGTAGACCTATCTTTTTTCACTCTACCTAAGTACCTTCCATTTAGTTCAGTTTTTTACTAAAATCCACGATGAAGAAAAAGAAGAAGAGAAAGATGTTTTGACAACAGCAAGGAAGAATTAAAATGGGGGCTTATACTTTCTTAAATTTACACAAGTATCTGTTATTTATATAATGAACTCAAACTTCAAGTTCAACGTCTTAAAAATACTAAATATCTTAATTTGATACTAAGTACTAACCTACTTTTATTTCTAAGAAAAATCATTTGATGGTAAATTGAGCGTAACCATATTAGAAACAATTAGTAATGTTGGTTGAATAAACATAGCGACTAATAAGCGACTTAATTAGCAGCAAGCGCTGATGTTCTTCATAGTATCGATCGCGGTTACGTACTACTGTGAACAGTGCCCTTAGCACGAATTTTTAACAAATCCGTAAATTATTCGTATCGAGTTGACTACTCGAAAACTATTACTATTCTATTACTATAGACGTCGGCAGCACGAATCCTTAAATCTTACTCACGTGTACTCGATAGCATTACGTCATTAAACGTAAACAATGTCTACAACTTAATAGCAAAAAGAACGAATGCGATCGAATGATCGTTTAAAAGTTGGTATAATTAAATTGTTTAAGTCTATTAATTACATATTTTAGGGCCCGAAAACATAAAAACACTGATTAAAAAAACTTATATTAGTGACTTAAGTAATAATAAATAATATTTGAATGACAATTCCAATGTTATAATTTATACATAAAAATGCTCCATGCTGTTTAGATTTCCGAACGCCATATTAAATTTAGTGACAGACTTCAAAGTCGTTTCGCTTTATAGGTACTTGTTGTTTACCTTTACGTATCTACTTTACTTTTATATAATTGTTTTCTATTTTCTTCACAAAATTAAAAAAAATACGTCAAGAACTAGCGGCACAAAATTCTCAATGATGGTGCAATTCACGGATAAGGAAGTCCTGACTAAAAACAAGAGCTTTTATAATTTTATTTGATGATGTCAACAAATGCTTATTCAAAGGTTTATTTCTTTGGAATGGAGATTTATCGAAGTAGTTGACAAAGACATTGAGCTTCGCACGACGAGACACTGAACTAGGCTGTAGCTTATGATTAAACAAAGATTTAGTTATTATAAGATGAAATGTGTTAAACAAAGATTTTAGTGATAAGCAATGAATATTGCGTAGTGTAGTGTTACTTTTATGTGAATTGGTAATAAAAGGATTTATTTAAAACTTAGAATTGGTTTTGATTATTTCAGTTTAATTTATTAATTAATGAGTTCTTGAAATTTTATATGTGGTTCTATGTTATAACTTATTTGCACCTAATATTAATAGTGACGAAAATAGTAATAATAAATGAACTTAATTAAATAAATTGATTAGTGAATACATACATTTAATTTACATAAAACTTAATCCTGTAAGTAAATATAACTAACTATCTGCAACAAAATAGTAATAAGCAATAATAACAATTTAGTTCTGAATTTTTAGAAAAAATATATTGCATTTACTCTATCTACAAACAGCAAAATCAAAATAAATAACATAGTCCATGTTATGTAATACACAACCTATAATTGTTTTTGCAACCTTTTCTGGGAGAATAGTTGAAGAGTGTGATCCTTGTTGACACACTTCCCTGTTTTTTAATCTGCCAAAGGTGGTCTCTATTACCATCCTTGTTTTACTAATTTAAATTACAATTACTTAAAGAAGCAGTTTATATTTCCAATGGCTTATTAAGATTTATTTTTTGTATTTTGACATCCCTTTTGGTCTTTGAAGTGGAATTTTATGAATTTGATACTTTTGGGTGGTTAAGTGCCTCCATAGCTTAAGTCACATACCTACTTGCTCACACTTGTTAGCCTTAAGTGCTTACCCATACCAACTAAGCATTTTTGTTGCTTAGAATAACAAGGCGCAAAAATCAGTACATATAAATAAAATTGAAGTGTCTGTTTGTAATTTCAAATTAACAGCTTTTCATTAAATGCATCTGAAATTATTTACAGTAGGTACCTACTTACATAAAAAAAACAATTTTTAAAATTTCTATCTGTCTGTCTGTTTTGGTTAATCTCTGAAACGACTGAACCAATTCTGATAGGATTTTCACTCGCAGATACCTAATTTATGACTTACTTAGGCTACTTTTGTTTTATTAGAAAATTATAAAACCGTTTAATTTATTTTCACCAACGCCCAGCGAAACGGGCCGGGTATACTAGTCTAAAATATAAATAACAATTTTATTGAGCAATACATACGATACGATTCTTTCATTTTTGTTGAATAATACCACTTTAAGCATTATTAAGATGCTTTATGTTTATAATTAAATTATCATAAGTGATAAGAAATAGTTATAAGTACAAAGTAAGTACGGCTCTTAATATACCTACGTGTTTTCCTTTTTACGTCTTTGGACAAACTCCATGCAAAATAATAAAAGGTCATAAATTGGTTCTATATTGTATTAACGTAAACAATTTAACCTTATTTAAGTTATAAAAAACATAGAAATAAACAATCTACCACTTTCGATAGCTTACTCACTTTAAAAATGTCGGTGAGAACGTTTAAGTATTTCTCGATAGTTTACTATAGTAAAGTGGCGATACTATACGTCAAAAAAAGATTTGTGCTGCCGATTTCCATACATTTGCCGATTTTACTACACGATTACTACTCGATAACTATACGAAAGATAAGGCTAAATATTCGTGCTGCCAAATTTTAGTTCCAAATACGCTCACGGAGCGCTGTTTAATTTTCCATACAAAATTTTACTGTTACTATACTATCACGTTAACTATACTATAGGACAAAAAAATTCGTGCTAGGGGCACAGCTCCAATTATAAACAGAATTTTATGTTAAATGCTTGTTCTACTAATTATATGAAATTAGTCATATAATTAGTAGAATGTTTTGGTATCAAAAATCACAATGAGCTATATGATTGTAATATTTTTTATGTTTAATTGTGGGTGTCTATTGCATGGATATAAAAGCGTCAATTTCTACGATTATAATTATTATTTATTTAAAAGTATATACACTTTTACGAAAATATTTGAGTATATATAAGTATGAATTCGCACTTTGCTAATTTCTTTTAAACTTTACTCTTACTACTTAAATAGACTTGAAAAAATCTAATCAATTATGTACGTTTCGTTGTTTATAATTCACAAGTTCGAAGCAATACACTCAACCATCTCAGCTTATTTATTATTCTTCGTGAAATACAGATCTGCTGTACATGTCAAGAGTGCACTTTGCACTAAATTACTTGACTTTTACCTACCTATTACCTATATAACTTACCTTTGCCACACCACCGTACCTTTATGACTTTTATCGGTAATTTGCCGGTAAATTACCGGTAATTTTAAAAATATAGGCAGATTGCAATCTATAATGGCGTAGTGAGAAGGACTAAGTTAAAAAAAGTAATTAATTTATTCTGTGTACGATATATTTTTAGAATGAGAGAAAAAGACCTAAATAAGTTTTTTTTTATTATTTTACCCAATATTCTTTTACAGACGTTCAAGGTCACGTACAATGTACATCATACATCACGATTTATTGCTACTGTGTATATTATATTAATCAACCTTATAATTAGATAAACTATTTACTTATTATTTCCGACATATTTTGATTAATGATGATAAAGAATGATCAAGTATAACTTCCATTTCCTTGTACATTCAGACGTAACTAACTGTTATTTTATTTTAGTAAAGTATTTACTAGCGTTTTCCCTAAATTCGTGTTTACAATACTACTAGCGGTTTTTTTAGGCTTCGTTTCTTTAATTAATAGTCTAAATGTGTACTAACTAAATTTTTATCCAAATCCCTCCAGCTGTTTCAAAGTGAAAAGTGAAATATCAATAATCAAGCACACGTACAAATATAAACTACTATATTTAAAATATAGGTATTCTTAAGGTATTTTTAGGGTTCCGTACCTATAGGGCTGTATCTCACGAACCATGATAGTTAGACAGTTAAAATTTTCACAGATGATGTATATATCTGTTGCTGCTATAACAACAAATACTTAAAACAGAAGGGAGCTCCCATACAACAGTCACGATTTTTTTGCCGTTTCTATGAATAATTTAGTTTCGTTCTTTTTAAATCCGTCAAATAGCCCATTTCATCGAAACAATAATACTACCTACTAATTGAATACTATATCGGCTGTTGATACCATTATAATGATCATATACTTTGATCTATACTTTTATAAGGACTATCGTCTGATCTACTCACTGGCAATTAAATTGAAAACGTATTTGAATTAATAATAGGTTCAAACAAAAGATTAAAAATGATTCCAATCAACTAAAGTGGATAAGTGGTCTAGACTTGTATGTCTAATCAATTTTTACCTTCAATTGTATTGCCGATTTTATGAAATGAAATTTTCCTGTATGAACAAGGTGCTATGGTTAGGTTATATCATTATATGTATGTATGTATGTATGTACCTATGTATGTATGTATATATAAATATAGCGTAACTTTTTAAGAGTATATATAAAAATCAATCGCTGTTCGTTAGTCTCGCAAGAACTTCAACGTCTGGAACAATTTGAACTTTTAACCATTCTTTTTTGTTTTGTAACGAGTATGTCATCGGTTGTTTAAATATAAAATAACCAGCACCAACCCAAAAGAAACTGCTGCAAAATCGAAACGTTCGGAACTATTTCTTTTTTGTGAGAAACACTAACCTGGTAAAAGTTAAAACGTACCTATAATAATAGGAACGAACTTAACCTTAAATAATTATAGGAACAAATCCAAACGAAACGAGAGTGACTTGCTAGTATGTAACTACTCGTATTAAAAAATAAAATCTGACCACAAGAGAGATTAATAATAAGATTTTTTTTTATTTTACCTAAGAAATCGAATTAAAAAGAATATTCTCGTGCTCACATTAATTTTATATTTGAAAAAATAAATTTATTTTATTTATTTATCTATTCGCCGTTACTCAAAAAATTGACAGCCACTCTCCATGTTAATTTATTATTTTCTTATCGTACGATTGGGATTAAGGTAGAAGGGAAATAAAAGAACAGAATTAAGTTTCTTTTTTATTACCACATCCTACAAACTAGTCAACGGCTATATACAGCTTTCAGGCTTTGGGAAAATGACATTTATGATAAAAATATTATCATGTACGTAACAAAAATTTAACGTAACAATGTAATGCTTTATTAAGTAACTAATCGTGCACATCTGCGCTTGTGACATCCACAATTTTGTTGAGTCGATATAGTATCTAAATTCATCAAAATCGATTTAATAATCGTAACAATTTGCTTCTAAATCAAATGTGCACAGAATACAAACTTTTTGAAAACATATCACAGTATTGTAAAAGTCTTTATTTTGTGTGAATGTCATATGTTCAATTTCCCATAAAATAATAAGTATTAAACCTAAAAAATTGGAATATTTTCACTACTCATGCCGTGCAAAATAAAATGTTATCGCAAAGCCATAAATTTCCTTATCCCTTTTATTACAGAAAGAGCTCTAAACGTATTATAGATAGTGCCTAATATTGGATTACATATCGAGCGATGTTATAAAAAATCGATTAAACATAATAATATTAGAACAATCAGAATATAATCAATTCATTTAAAAATTTTCAATGTGTTATGTAATCAATTTAATTATTTTTTTTAAATAATACTTTTTTTGTGAAGGGCAAAATTGACAAGAATGATTAAAGATGAATTTAATTGTAATATTTTTGACAAAGCTCTTGCTATAATAAAAATGCATTATTATTTATTATCTATCCCTTGCTTCGTTTAGATTCTTTTACATCATCTTCAGTTTCCGAAGTCCCGCTGTCGATATTCTTCTTTGCTTTAAGTGCTTCTTTGACAGCATCCACTAAATTCTGCGGCTCCGATATAGAAACTTTTTTACCTGTTTATAAAATATTGAAAATAAATAAGTATTCGTATTATACTGTGATTAATTTATTTATATAAGTTATTGACATTTTGATTTCACATTTATATAGATTTTTTATCTTCAAAGAAAAAGCGGCAGATTTCGATGAAAAATAAACAATTAGACTACCTATCAACTATAACGTGGAATAACGCACAGGATAATGTTAGACACATAGATATATAACACCTAGATGGAGTGTAGGTCCAAGCGAATTGTAACCACTTTTTTTGGCTAGATTTCGAGATATGGCTAGATACGTTTCCCGTCGTGTCAATGTCAATTGTCAAGTTACACAACTACATACGTACAACTTCGGTTGCAATTACGTGACACTTACGCACACATTTATACTAATGCTACTTCAATATTGAGCGGAATTATGTATGAAACTATCAGTCTACGTATTATTAGTCTAAGGTTAGACACATAAGGAGCACCTAAACGAAGCGAGTATACATTTCTCTCGGTAATTCTTAATAATAATAATAGTTCAAATAACAACAAAGTACTCAATATTCAACGGACAAATATTATACACGTTTAATAATTAATTTAATAACGGGAATCCTATAACTAAAAAAATTATATTCTATAATGCTTAAATATTACTACTCAATACTCATCTTGGTACCTATATCTATAGAATTATGTAAACGGAAAATAACGAAGTTAATAATAGTACGTTTTTCTGTCTATGCTTCTACTCCAACTCCACTAATTTTTCCATACATAATAAATCTTTATCTACTTGTTTTAAAGTATAAGAAATTTATATAATAGTAAGGACCTTTATTATCTATTAGTCCTTAAGCTACATTAATTTGAAGAAAATTATGAATAATATCAATGAAATGTAGATTATTAGATAGGATTATTATTTTGTAGTGCTTTTCACGCATTAATTAAGGTGGAATTAAAGACAAAATCGTACTTCAATGGGACAACCAATTTAGTAAATTGTAATAATCGTACAACTTTCCTTTATTTATCACATAATCCAATGTTTTAATTAGAGACTAACTAATCCTGCAGAGGTTATAATTACTAGTGTGCTACTCAAAATATATTATGTTATAATAATTATATCAAGTTATTTACTGATATTAGATGAGGAACTAAAATGTTAAAACTTACAAAATAGCCGCCTTTCAGATTAAATTTTCTCACCTACGGATAGCAAAATTAGATATTAAAATTCTAATAAAATTGAATCTAACTACATTTTGTTTAATTTTATTTTGTGGTACTTAATTATATTTATATTCATATACTAGGCAATAATTATTTAAATAATACTTGATATACCACAACTAAGCCGATTTTGATAAAGTTTTCAAATTTTACTATTCAGTAATTTAGGATTATAGCATGATGGTGTGAGGGTGTAAGGTTTAATAAATAAAACAGCATATATATTCATATTAGTTATATATTATAGTATTTTTACAATCTCATATACAACCATCACACTATAACCTCTAATAACATAACAATTCAAATGAAAATATTTACATTAAGATTTCTCATGCCATTATCCCTAATTAGCGACTTTCAACCGCAATAAATAAAATAACGACTGCTTAAATTATCGAAATTAATATTGACGTTTGTCAATGCTATACGTAAGATGCATACGACCTGACTTATAAGAAAAAAACGAATTAATAATATTTTATACATACTTTGATTGATAAATCTATACTTAATATTATAAAGAAGTAAAGTTTGTGTGTTTGTTAAATTGTAAGGGGTAATCTCGGGATCTACTGAACCGATTTTAAAAATTCTTTCACCAATAGAAAGCCACATTATTGCCGAGTGTCATAGGTTATATAAAAAACCGAAAAATAAAAAGGCTTTTACGTGGTAGTCCGTTTTGCAAAGAGAATCGGAGAAAAAACGGTCGAATGAAAGCGTTTATTACGAACGCTGCCTTAACTATGAAAGATATATTTTTGAGTTCTAGAAAAAAATGTGGAGCTTGAAAATGCCTACAAAAAAGTCAACGACAGCATATGTCTAACTTTTATATTTAAGTTACAAAAAGTTGTTTTTTTAATATTAGTATAGATAATTTAATTTTTAATATTAATAAAATACCTACGTATAACCCTCTTTTTGGCAGTTAGAAATTAAAACATAACACTCTGTACTTAAGAAAGATTATTAACATTATGACCAACGAAGTGGGCACGGGTCAGCTAGTATATTATATAGGTACATTTTGTGCTAAGCATTAAACTAATTTCTTAAAGGTGATTATGATACATACATGTGATTATGGTCATAATTTACGCCGACATAAAAATAATGTGAAACTGCAGAGGTAAAACGCATATAGTTTCACGAAACCCATAAACAATTACAAACTACTACTATTATAAGAAAAATAATAATAGATAAATATCTACTTTTTCTCTATATCACAATAAATCTGACCGAAACAAACAAATAATGAGCAACACAAGTTGCCTTAAGCGGAAATCGAACCCGCTCTCACATACAATACAATTTACGCTTCATATAGTTCAGGGTTTTCTTTCCGCTTCCTACGCATAGCATCAGAATAACCTAGCGGCAAATCAGAACTTGGCAGTTCCGTTACCGGCTCTTCATACTTTTCCATTACTCTATTCAAATCCACACTATTTGGATCATTTAGTATGTAATAATAACAAAATAGTGCCGACATTACGAAACCAGTGACAAAACTAATTTTGTTTCTATTGAAAGAGTCTATGAGACTGTCTAGAAAGGTCCATTTGTCGTCCCGCATGTATTCATGTTCGCGATTAGCTTCGTGTATTTTTTGTGATTCATTTGAATCCTTACTACTTTTCTCTGCAAAATAATATTCTATTTATAAAAATCTCTATGGTTTTTAACAAGCATAGCATCCAAACCATAAGAATATACCAAGTATATACTACCTATAGCTTTGATTTTTTTGAATTCTATACCACGATATTACAAAGTATGTAAATATATTATAATTGAAGTAAAAGATATTTAATGCCCAGTACAAAAATATATTTTACCATATAAGTAGTAACTAGGAAGTACTTATATATTACAGCTTCTTTTTCTCTTATATATTCATCAACTACCAATAACTAAACCAATTTTTATTTGACAATTAGCAAAAAAAAGATTTGTCTATGTAATAAGAAAACCTATGAAATAAAAACAGCACTGATGCAATTTCAATATAAAATCTTTAATAAAACAGAAACTAAAGCAAAAGTATAAATAACCACCTTACAGTTTTAATAGTTTTAACCACATTAAAATTTATTTAATTTTCAAAGCTGTATAAAGATAAGAATTATTAAATTATGTTTTCTTACCATCTCTATCATATGAAACACCATGTATCTGTCCAGGAGTGTCTTCTTCCATCTCCGCATAAGCATATACTAATGCTTTTTGTTTATCACTTAACGTTTTTGGTACCTAGGACGTAAAATATAAAATTAGTAGGCTCTATAATATTATTATATTGCAAATTGTTCGAATCATGTAAACTACTGTGATATTATGTAAAAAATAATAGATTCTTTATTGTTTAGAAAAGTATTTGACGACGCGTTTGGCTCAGTCGGTAGTGAGTTAATGACCCTACTTTCTGCGCCAGCGGTTCGTTTGTTGAGACGAATGTTCGTACTCCAGTCATGGGTGTTTATATTAATAATATGTCATACATTTAAATTTATATCAATTATCTGGTATCCGTAACACAAGCCTTGTAGCTTACCACGGAACTAGATAACGCTGTTGTAATAATATCCCAACATAATATTTATTTATATATATTTATATGACATGTAGAAGAATCAAACTCACAGTTTAATTGACATGATTAATATAAAACTTAGATTTAAGCAAAAACTTTACATTAATATAATTTCATTTGTAAACATAATTTTATGTAAAATAGATAATGATAATAACTTTATAGGCATGTAAGACTTAGTCTTTTCCATCATCATTTTCTATATCTTAATATATATAAATCTCGTGTCACAATGTTTGTCCTCAATGGACTCCTAAACTGCTGAACCAATTTTCATCAAATTTTGTAAGCATATGTAATTTGGTCAAACTTACGAGATAGGGTAGTTTTTATCTCAATTATTGATCTCAATATTAGTTATTACAAATTAAATATTTATTATACGACTTTAGTGTGTATTTATAGATGGCGGCTTGGCATCTAAGTTGCACAGATTATAGATGGCGCGTTTGAATATCATCATCATCATCATCATCATCAGCCCTTTTTAACGTCCCACTGCTGGGCACGGGCCTCCCTCAGTACGAGGGGGATCAGGCCATAGTCCACCGCGCTGGCCGAGTGCGTGTTGGCGGACTTCACATGTCTTACGAAAACTTGCTAAACCAAGTACCAGGCCCTCAGGGACGGGGAAGAGTTAGCGCCACCACCCCTCAGACGGTCAAGGTGCGCAGGTCGGGGGTCTCGCCCACCGCAAGTCGGTGATTTTTAATGTGATTTTAATTTTTTTTATGTGTAGCAAAAGTATTACAATATACAGCCTAACTTGTGACGTGGCTGCTCATGCTGGTAATCGTGAGGAATTGTTTTTGGCAAGCGCAAAACTCGATAATGGTTCGACCAATTCGGCTAATTTTTATTTCGTATGTTCCTTAAGTCACACGGAAGGATTTGATAATAATAAAAAAAATCTGTTAGTAAAAAACTCATACAAATGGGGTACCTAATATCTACTGTAAAAATAAGTTACCTGTATTTTAATATGCACATAGTGATCTCCATAGCCATGCTGACTTACACGCTTCATGCCTTTCCGTGACAGACGAATCGTACTGTGGGAAGAAGTGCCTGGCATTATCTGTAATAGACAAGAAAAAAAAACAATTAACTTATTTATATTTACATAAATATTTCATTTTTTATTTAAAACTTTGGTTTTTGGTTATTGGTATCACCATGATATCCTACGAAAGTGGCAACACAGTTAATCGATTTTTTTTAACACACATGTTATTTATAAATACGTATAAAAAATAAAAGAAATATTACCTGTAATGTATGATCTTCATAAAGACCCTGTATCCTGACAGTGCCACCCAACAAGGCTTGTGATACGGAAATCTAAAAAATAAATGAAATCAATTACATATTATAATTAGCTCTTATTGCCAGACAGTTTCCAGTATCATTGTTGTTTAAACTGTATCATCATCATCATCATCATCATCATCAAACCACCAGAGGAGACAGTAGAAGAACACATAAATATTATAGAAGGAACAATACAATCAATTGAGGAATCTTAAACTGCGCCACATTAAGAAGTTAAAACCAGTAAAATGCCCTGGACCAGATAATATTAGTAAAGAGGCAATAAAAGGAGCACCAGTATTAATTAAACACCTTCACAGACTCTTCAACTTAGTATTAAAAACAACAAAAGTGCTGCAACAATGGTGCGACTCTGACATAGTCAATGGCAATTACAGGCCAATCAGTTTGCTGTCCCAGTATATATAAACTCTTTGCCTCAATAATGTTAGGCAGAATATCTGCAAAAATAGATGAAGCACAACCAGTTGAACAAGCAGGAACAAGCAGTTCCTATGTGGAATAAACATAACATACATCAATATTTTGAGGAATGTATACTCACAATGCACTAGTCGAATAAAGCTAGAAAACAAAGGCGACACAATAGAAAAAGAAGAGGCCTATTGCCGTAAGGGGGACCCTCTCTAACCAAAAATTTTTATTGCTGTGTTAGATCTTATCTTCAAAAATATCAACTGGAGTAACAACGGTATTCAGTTGCATGGTAATAATTTGAGTCACCTCAGATTCGCTGATGACATTATTCTATTCGCAAAGTCAGCCACTGAAATGGAGCAAATGCTGACTACTATGGGAAAAGAAAATTTACAAGCGGGATTGCACATTAATCCAAACAAAACAAAATTATGACAAACAGCATATCTAGAAAAATACAAGTTTCAGGAAATGATATAGAGTATGTTAAGAACTACATCTACCTAGGAAAACTAGTTGCATTTAACATAAACATTAATGAAAATGAAGTAGATAGGAGGAAAAGTTCTGGTTGCATAAAGAAATCTTGAAGGGTGAATAGGAACTTAAATTCAAAAGACTATTAATGGACACTTTCATTCTACCTAGCCTTTTTCTAAAAAAAAAAAAGAACCATAATAATAACCTGTCAACGCTCTATGGAGAGGAGTATGTCAAAACTGAGAAAAATACAACAAATCAGAAGTGATACAATTGGGGAAAAAACTAAAATAAAAGATGCTCTAAAACATGCTCCAAGTCTTAAATGGCAGTGGGCAGGCCACATAATCAGATGCAAGGACAAGACAAGGTGGACATTACAAACTACAAAGTGGAAAGGGCCAACAGGAAAAAGGAAGAAAGGGAGGCCACAGAAGCCCTGGGTAGATGATTTCGTGAAAGTGATAGAAGGGTCCGTGGAATAGTGTAATATTAAACAACCAATCTATCATAAATTGTAAAAATTGTAAACCCATCCATGGAATAAATAAAGCTATTATTATTATTACATAATATAAATATATAGTAGTAGTAGATATTGTTATAATATGTTTGAATACAAATCTACACTTACGCTACAGTCAGTGTGAACATCTGGCCCATCCCTCTTGAAGTACTGGGAACTCTCAACTTTGAATGTGATGAAAATCTCATTATTTCCTACTGCCATACGAACTGTCTGTCCGTCTTCTACACCAGCTGGCACTGGCACTGTTACTTTCTTCCTTTGGACCTGAAAAATAAATGAATATCTATTAGAATAATCAATAAATGGAATATTTTACTAATAACTTCTACATATTTCTTTTAATTTACATTAAAAATGTAATTTTCATAGATTTATTTTGATTTTTGGTTCCGAACATCTCAAATGTCTTTTACATGTCAAGATTTTTCCATGTCTCAGAATCATTATATACTTTATACAGACAATGCCTACCCACAATTTACAAAAGATTTCAAAATAACACCCCAAGGTACCTGACAAAGTTAGTGATTTTAATTCTAAATATTATAAGCAATTTAATTTTTAATATTAAAAGTATCATAATTAAATATTACAATACTTAAATAATATTTCATTTATAATTTCATTTCAAACTTCTACATAAGCAAGCAAATGACTTTAAAATAGAATATATATAAGATACTAAATACTTACAGCTTGACCTTTTCCTTCACATTCAATGCATGGGAATTTTATTAACATTCTGGTACCATGGCAGTGTCGACATGTTGATCTCATCACAAATGGGCCTAAAATTTTTTTACATATTAAATAAAACCTATTTACTTCTATATTTAAAAAAATGCACTAAAATAAATATTCTAATAAATAATTTCTCACATACAAGTTGAACATAGCAGTGTTTAGATTCTAGAAATAATAAATACAAGTTACAACGAGTCATCCACTATAGACCAGTCTAGATAATTTTAGATACGAAAAATATAATAGTAGGATGAAACCCACTAGAAAAGGAGGATAATATTATAAGTATGATAGGAAAAATAAATTACGGGCGATCTGAGGTCGGGAAGAGGGATTATTATGGTAATGTATTTTATGCCGTGACATCTATGGTTGATTTACCTCGAACAATAGAAAATGTAAACAAAGATCTCTCCTCTATACCCGAATGGGGTTAATCATTTGGCCTTAACCTAAACGCTGCGAAGTCGCAGGCCATTATTTTTGGCAGTCGTAGGATTTTGACAAAAACCAAGGCAATCCAAATACCTACAATATCGCTAAATGGTGTTCAGATACCCTTTAATGATAAAGTAAAGAATCTTGGTTTAATAATCGATCAAGATATGTCATGGGGGCCGCAAGTGAGTGAACTGAGCCGAAAGATGTTTGGAGCTATTGCCGCTCTACGTAGATTGCGAAATTTTCTTCCGATACCTACCAAAGTTGCGTTAGCAAATTCGCTCCTATTACCAATTCTTGATTATGCTGACATTTGTTATCTTGACATCAAGGAGGAGCATTTGAATAAACTTGAGCGACTCCAAAATGTTTGTATACGGTTTATTTTCGGTCTTAGAAAACATGACCATGTTTCCCAATTTCGTAAAAAGCTCAAGTGGCTCCCAATCCGCTTCCGCAGGAATACTCATATTCTTCATCTTCTCTACTGCGTGCTGTTTAACCCTTCAACTCCTTCCTATCTGAAAGAGCGTTTTGAGTTTCTGAGTGATTCCCATACGCGTTCACTTCGCTCTGCTCAGAACCTTACCCTTAAAATTCCTCCCCACTCTTCCTGCTTCTTCACAAATTCTTATATGGTAAAAGCTGCTCGATTGTGGAATTCAATTCCCTCAAACATTAGATGTGCTATCTCTTTCTTTAAGCCTTTCTCCTTAGCCATTTCCCCTCTCTTTAGTCCTGTTTTTTTTTTTCATTTTATTATTATTATTTTCTCTATTATGTTTTTTTTTTAATATATCTATATATTAATATATTGAAATCGGATTTACGTATGCTCGTTTGTTTGTATTTGTATGTATATCAGTGTGTATGTATGTATATAATATATATGTATATATGTATGTATAATGTAATGTATATATGTAAGTATGTAAGTATGTATGTATGTATGTAGGAATATATGTATGTATCTATGTATTAATTTATCTGTAGTAAATATTTCTATTTATGTGTCAAAGCGTGTACACCACCTACTGTTTTAAGATATCTTACTCCACCACCTTAAGGTTGCCTGGAAGAGATCGCTTCCAGCCTAAGGCCGCCTAATGTGCATCTTTTCTTTGTGTGTGTGTTTTTTAAAATGTATTTTAAGTTTCTTTTGTGGTGTGCAATAAAGTATATTATTATTATTATTATTATATTTTTTTTACACCATCAGAAAGTAGAAATTTGAACAAATATAAAGCCTACTGACGTTTTTAAAAAAGCAAATATTTTGACGGGAGAATTTTCGATTGAAAACTAGGGTGCTTTTTCGATATTAAGACAAAATAAGGTGAAAAAAATAAATATTTTAAATAAAAAAAATTACAGTGTATTTACGACATAAAAAGGTAAGTTTTCACCAAATTTCGTTAAAAAATATTTTCTTTTTGTAAAAGATAAAAATAAAAAACCAAGAACTTGGTTTTTTTAAATTTTTCACATAAATTTTGAGGTTATGTGAAAGTGTAAGTACAAAAGTTTTAGATCTTTTTATTGCCTTTTAACTTTTTTCCATAGACTTATAGTTTTGCCGGAAATTGAAATAAACAGTTTTTTACCCTAAATCACCCCCCTTCCCCCTTCCCGACCTCAGATCGCCCGTAATTCATTTGTCCTATAATTTTTATAATATTCTCTTCCTTTTCAAATGGGTTTCATCCTACTATTTTTTTTTCACTTTTTATTTTTTTTAAAGGCTTCTACCCTGGTCTATTAAGAAATGTTTGCATTTAAAATGTTTCACATGATTACCCCTAGAAAATGTTTCCATTCCGCTGCCATTGCAATAGGTACATTTAATAGCCTTAGTACCAGGTTCACATCGAGAACCCATACATTTAGGGCAGGTATCCACAATATTGATATTTATATCTTTATTTACACCTCTGGCTGCTTCAGTAAATTTTAGGTTAACAATAAACTGTAAAATAAAAAATATTTTTAAAGACTTGACATATTTGATGCATTATTTAATTTTTCATAATCATTATATTTTTACTTACTTCTCGGGAAGCACCAAATCCAAATTTACTTTCAGCGAAGTCACTAAAAGCTTCGCTTTTAAAGCCAGCATCACCAAAGATCTTACGGAAAAGCTCTTCAGGATCAATAGTGGACTTGTATTGCCATTGATGAGTGAAGCCATCAGAACCTGCTGGTCCACCTCCCATGCCCATTTGCTCCGATGTAGTGCCATATGTGTCATATTGCTTGCGTTTATTTTCATCAGAGAGTATCTAAAATAATAATATTGTTTTACTACTCAAAGAAAAGAGTAAATATGTATAAATAATATGTCTAATTGTGTAAATCTAGAACATACAATAATACTCTTTATCCTAAGCACTGGCTTTGTTAATTTATGTAATTGATTAAAATTTATATAAAAAAACAATGTCTGACCTCGTAAGCTTCGGAGACTTCCTGAAACTTTTTAGGAGCTTCTGGATCAGATTTATTTGCATCTGGGTGATACTTCTTGGCTAGTTCATAATAGGCTTTCTTTATATCTTTTGCTGATGCATTTTTAGATACTCCAAGTACTTGATAATAGTCAACTCTTGCATGTAATTTATTTGTGGTGTGAATAAATCGGTGTCTCGTACTAAATTCACTATCTAAAAAGATTTGAGGTTATGTTATAATACTGCTGTAAGTCTTGTACAATAAATAGAGGTAATTTATATAAGCAATTATATGGAATAATACAAGTGGCAGAATATGTATGTACTAAAAAATAAAATAAATAGGAGCCGGTGATGTAATAAAAGCATGTAAAACTTACACTTCAAATTTTTCCGACTATTAACAGTAACTGATATTGCAGGGCTACTCAAAGTATGACTGCAACTATGGCACCCATGTAGAAATCTACATGAATTTTTAGAAATATTGCTACCAAAAACTGCACTAATCGTTTTTGGATTTAAAAATCCAATAATACTCCGAGTCGGAGCCATTTTGAAAGAAAAACTAAATGTCAGATTGAAAACTGAAAAGATTAAATAGAAATGTCAATTGTCAAATTTAAGAATATTGCCAGAACCATGGAGATTAGAATTTAGAGATGGAGGTCAGAACAGTGGAGATTCGAGTGACTGCACAGGCTGCGGATGAGAAATAAAAGCAGAGTATTTTAGTTAAGTTAAGAAAAGATCGTAATAGATCATCGCCACAGGTTTTACATTCTTTCTTCTACATTCTTTTAGGTTTTACATTCTTTCTTTATCTATATCTTTCTATACATAAATATACATATTATAATAAAGATGTGAGTCAAATCGGTTCATTAATTAAATATATATTTTATGTAAACGGTTCCGAATCTCGAGAAAACTACAGGACGGATTCTTATGAAATTTCGTATGAAGACTATTTACGGCGCGAAACTACCTCACTTCTGAAAAATATATAGGTACAAATCAATAACGGAATTAGGGAAAACCCGAGTGGCATAAAAGTTAGTTGTTTGTCTTTGACCACATACGTGACTGATTACATTTTAATTGATCCTGCATTGAGTTTTGGTGACAATAACCTTTGGTTATTTCTGGCTAGCTGAACTGATTTTTCCGATCTGATTTGATAGATTTTTCCACACTGAATAACTATTGATCATCAGAAAAATTTTTGATATAAAAATATGGCTTACGAATCGCAAATTACTCTTGGATATAAATTAAATATATCTATTTTAATCGTATCTAGAGAATAGAACCCGAGCCGAAGTCACTAAATAGGAATTTTATATAAATTTTAGAGTGGGCAAAATAGGCTAAATGTTAACACGAAATACGACTTATAACGAGTAACGAGTTTTATTAAATAGCAACATTTAGTTATCTGAGCAACGGTAGGCAAGATGATTTATAAACAAAAAATGAGCTTAGAAATTACAATTATTTGTACCGAATTTTGAGATAAAACTATAATATAATTAAAAATATTGTATACTGCATATTAATTGAATTTTATATGGAAAATATATAACTAGACATGGCCTCAATAAATGTACGGGATCAAAAAATCGAACAGCAAGTAAGTGGTTACCATAATATATATATCGTTTATGTTCCATTTATATATATTATTTGACTGAATTGACTAAATATATAAGAAAATAAATTGATAATGATATACGAAATAAACATAGTCCGAATATCCATTGCAATTTTAGCGCCAGTTATTGGAGCAAAAAATGAAACAAAAACGGCAGAATTCGGGTATGGTTCAAGCTAACGATTTGAGAGTGGGTTCTGCTAAACGTCCCATTTCTGGAAGCCGTTCACGTGAACTTCATGGTAAGACCTGACAACATATACATTTGCATTGTGCTGTTATTTATTTTATTTAGCATGACTGTTTGCCCTATTTTTATTTGTTATGCGTTTTTTATTATTTTCTCATAACAGGCTATGATGGTCCGATGCAATTTCTTATGTCGCCTGTGAACCCTGACCAAGTTATCCCTCTTCAAACAAATAGAGTATCTACTTATGATGGTAAGTATTTTTTTTGTCCTCGCTTGTTTATTTTATAATTACATTGTATTTATTTTTCTACATTTTTAATTTTATGATCTAAAATTATTGTTTAGCCCCATTAATAAATTAGTAAAATAATCAATCATTTATTTCTCTTTCATCAAAACAGGTGTTTTTAGAATATCATAATAAGATTTAACAGATTTTGTGGACTTTTGCACATAAAATTATGAATAAAAGTATTAATTTTATATTAGATTTTATTTTGATCGACATTAACATTGATCCATTCAACAAAATCCAGTTACATGTAAATGACTAACATGAACTAACTGCCTATTTTCATTGTGAGTCATCTATATTGAACTAACACATTGTTGAAAATAAATCCAAATGCTTTTATACTGTAGTTGTATGTTGCCATTGACAACATCAAAATGAGTAATAAATTTTTTCTACATCTTTGTATTTTCTACACCATTTATTTTTAACATTTATATAGGTATAATCTATTACAAAACGGAAACATTCTATACATGCAGTCAATGTAATGGATGGCCCAGTCCCTAATAATATATGGGCTCCAAACCCTTTATGGGTCATAATATCAACAATATCACAATTATTGTAAACTAAAGAATATTAAAGTTATTTGAAATGTAAATATATTTTCTAGTATTTTCTAGAGGCTAGAAAATATGTGAATGAGGACATTGTAATTAGATTTCAAATTGTAGTGTTATTTCTCATACATAAATATAGACCATTGTATGCACAAAGTTTCTAATATATTAAAATCTTTTGTTATATCAATAAAAAGCTTATGAAGCTTTTGTTATAACAATAAAAACGAAAATTATGAGTATACACATTTTCAGAATTAGGCAACCAGATTGAAGTTCTGACAGTAGGTGATGACATGGGTGAAGGGAGTGGAGAGGAGGAGTGTGAAAGTGTTCCTGTATGTAGTATGGGCCGTGATGCAAGCACTGATGATGTGTGTGCTGATGCAGCGGTTGCTCCATTGCAGGGTCGTCCTCAGAGAGATGTTTCACCTAGTCAGGTATGAAAACCTTAGATATTTAATAATTATTTTCTTATTTAGCAATGTGTTAATGCCAATTTACAACTTTTTTATATGGATGCCCAAAATTTTTGCTAGCGTTTTGTAACAAAAATAATCTATTTCTCTTTCATCCTTTTGCTATTAGTAGGTTACCTTTTGACAGGTCATATACTATGTACACTTTTTCCAAGCTATAAATAGGTACATTTTGCTTGGACGATAATATTAACCGAATAACCGTCATGCTTCACTAAGCAGTGCGCACCTCTGGGAGGTCCAGCTTTGAATATCTCTAACCTGGATATTTAAGTGGATAATATAATTCTATATTATCTACAGAGATTAATTAAATTGAGGTGTTAACAGCTTTTTCTTATCTATATATATATATATATATATATATATATATATATATATATATATATATATATATATATATATATATATATATATATATATATATATATATAAATTATACATGATACGAGAAAAACACAATTTCTAATTTTATTGCCTGTCGCGAATTTTTTCGGCTGAACTGATTTTGACGAAGATTTTACTAGCAGATAGTTGATATTATTAACAGACATATAGACTACTTTAATTTTTAAAAAAGAATTAGGGTTCAGCTAAAAAACTTAATACCTAGGATAAGTGTCTAGTAGTTCCAATAAACATATCAATCTTCCATTCTATCAATCTTTTTATTCATATACATAGATATAGCTTAGCCATGATTAATCGTTATTTGTAGCCGAGTAATTACACATTTAAACGTGTTTGAATAAGTTAATTTAAATTTGATCGCTCAACTCGTTGAGTTAACGAGACGGTATCATCTCTCGCAGTAATCACGCTAAAGCGCACTTGACCTAGTACAAATTGCTATATAACTATTAACAAGTATGAAGTAGCTACGTTCAATGTCCTCTGTTTATTGATTTTTAAAGCGTTGTTCTACATTGTTACTTTCCGTGGCCATTTTCATACCATGGTTATTGTAACGATGTCATTTTAGTGTTTAAATATTTTTTTTAATTTAAATAGGAGCTCGTGTAATACCTTCCTACATTTCGTGAATATATTTTGGTATTTAAAATTCATTATTTCTTAATAACATTTTTATTTAATACCTAATTCATAATATAAAGCTCAAATTATTTTTATAAATGCTAATCGAGCAATATATTTTATGTTTCGCGTGTATTTGCGTGACTGATGGTACCTATCTAGGTAATCTTTATTATTAGGTACATACGTATTTAAACAAAAAGGTCTACCCGTCGGACAGAACTCCAACGGTACCAAACGAATGTCAGCAGTATACCGAAAAGTGAGCCAATAGAGATGGGTATTTATAAAAACAATGTATTAAGAGTTATTCGTACCGGAAATTCGGGACGCACTGAAGCGAAGTATTCAAATGACTTTTATTTACATATAAGTAAATTTTACCTAAATATGTGCAGGTATTACCTATAAAAAATAATAGAGTTTACCTTCGCTTCTCTCAGGTTCGTCCTTAGTGACACAAAATCAAATCACAAAACAACCTCGCATAGGCATTTTAAGTAAATATAAGTATATCTGTCCCAAACCTCAGACCCATTTAGCCATTCTGGCGTGATTGAGTAACAAACATTCATTTATATAAATAGTACTAACATATTATGACAACATATACCTACTTAGGTTCTCTCAGATATGCAAGTTTCGTCGTGATGTTTTCTCGACAAACATTATACCTAGATACTAAGCACTCGAATAATGTAAACTGTAAAGTATAAACGTCTACTTTCCTAAATCCTTATTAAAGAGAAAAAAGTTTCCGACCCGATTGGACCTCCTTTTATCCAGCAAATAATAAACAATGCAAAATATTCTATTATTTTTCCAAGCGCGTACGCGCGCGTGCGTTTGAACACGCAACAGACGCCGGACGCTCTCAAAAGTAATAAATAGTTGTTTTTGCAACATTTTTCATTGATGCTCCTCTCCTATTGTTCGTCGCGTGATGTTATATCCCTATATTGCCTTCCTCGATAAATGGACTATCCAACATTAAAATATTTTTTCTATTCGAACCAATAGTTCCCGAGATTAGCGCGTTCAACCAAACTAACAAACTCTTCAGTTCAGCTGTATAATAGTATAGTATAGATTAGTATAGATTTCATCTATTGTTTCTATGAATTTTGCGCTACACTGTAATTGCTTACATAAGATGACGTATAACTTCTTTATGATTCATAGTACTTCCATACCAACTACTAATAAAAACATTACTTGAAGTTTTATATTGTGTTTGCGTATTTAATTAGTCACCTGTAATGCGTACTTTATAAGGTTTTAACTTCCATTAATTGTAATAAAATGAATTTGTAGGTCATTAATATAATATTAATTATTGAGTATTTTCAATTGTAACGTTGCGGACTGCGGTTATGTGGTTACAGTTAGTCACATGTATACATAATAAAATAATAGTTTTTTGAAGTACTCCTTCATTCATTAACGAAATGATGCGCTTGAAGAGACGTTCTGTAAGTGTTTTGTGTATGTTAAACGGATAAATTAGCCAAAATTTTATTATGTGCCAATAATGTTTAAACATATATACATTATACAGTGACAAAAGATAAATAGTGGTAGCCCAGTTACAGTGGTAATGCTCTCGCTTGGATAACAGAGTGAATCGGGTTCAAATCTATCTAATCCGGGTCTAGCACCTCTGATATTTTCATGTGAAAATGAGTACCACTTGTCTTACGGTGAAGGAAAACATCGTGTGGAAACTTGCATGTCTGCGAAAAGCAAGTTTTCGAAAAACATGTGAAGTGCGTCAACACGCACTTGTGGCATTGTGGACATGGCTTGATCCCCCTCGTATTGATGAAAGGCTCGTGCCCAGCAGTGACAGCTGGACGTTAAATAGGGCTGAATATAACAACCAATCATGTTTTAAAATTTATAAATTCGGGGTTTTATAAGTAGATAAGTTCATCATCATCATTAATTAGTGACCATCACTATATCTAGTAGGTGTCCAGATCTTAACATTAAAAAATATTTCATATATATGACAGAAACATATTTTGAAGTACAGATGTGTTTTGAAAATACTTAACTATACTTACTGGGAGTGAACCATATTTGGCTAAGGCTTTGACTATTTACAGACGGCAGAAATAGAAGGTTCAGTTGAAGGTTCCGTAGAAACCTTCGTAACCACACCAGCTAAGCACGGAACCCTATATAAGTGCCGTATTGCAAGAGATAGGAAAGGCATGGATAGAGGATTGTACCCAACATACTTTTTGCATCTGGAAAAAGATTATGGAAAGAAAGTGTTTTTATTGGCAGGTGGGTTTACTTGTTTCTTTTTTTACGATTTAATTTTGAGTTTTGTGAATGTATTCTTGTAAGGTTTATTGTGTTTGTAGGTTAAGATTTTTTTAATAACATTATTGTAATATATATGTCGCAGGGAAATGAGGTTACTAGGGATTTCACGAAATCCCTAGGGATACTACGAATTTACGGCAGTTGAGATAAACTGAGATAGGTGTAGCTGGATAAAACAATAAAACATAATTTCAAATTAACTGATGAGTGATGATGTATTTTAATTAATTATTTAATCATTAAATTTGAATTATCATCATAGGTAAACCTTTTTTTATTGTGTAAAATTATAATTTAGGATAGATAATATAAAAAAACAACCCGTCCTTGACAGTCGGGTAAAAGTCGGTAGTAGTTAGTAAGTACCTATTCAAAGTAAGCTTAAAAATATTTTTACTAAACTTAAGTGTATAGTTAAAATATTTTTAAGCGACGATGAACTCCTTTTTTTAATTCGTCAGAACGGAAAACCTTGTTATTTGTATAAACAAGGCAGCGATTAGGCACTTTGAATAACATAAAATGTTTATTTTTTGGATTTTTTTTTGTTTTGCTCTGGACTTTGAATTTTTCACAAAATTAAATGTTCAAAGTGCCAAACCAAAGCCTTGACCTCCAAATTTAGAAATTCTTCCAGCTAACAAACGCAGTGATTTCTGGCACCCATTCTGTAAAAGTTCTATATGCTTTTAGAACTGAGTTCTAGGGTAACCACTAACCAATACCGCAGAAATCTAAACTTATTATAAAGTATTTTTTTTCCTCAATTACAATACCTTTTTGGTATATCAAATTTTTTTTTTCAAATTTACCTAGTTGATCGAATTTTTAACAATCATTAAAACACATCAGTTAATTTGATATTATGTTTTATTGTTTTATCCAGCTACACCTTTCTCATTTTACTAGACTTAGTCTAGAGAAACGACATATCACGGCCATTTTATTAGTATTTTGTCATATCCCTAAATTTTTTTAGTAAGAAGACGTAATTGACAATAATATTCGTCATCTTCCGTAAATTCGTGGTATCCCTAGGGATTTCGTGAAATCTCTAATATCCTTATTTCCCTACGACATGTATATGTGCCAGTCATAAATTACTCATTCATAAGATATTGATTATTTATTAAGTGTCAATATGTTTACCTGAATGTGAATTACATTGTTATTTACTATAAGCACGTGGACACATCAGTAACAGCAGGTATTTTAGATTAATCGTAATTGTTTATTTGCTATAACGTAAAATTTTATGGGTGATGTAACCGTGTGTATTTCGATTTGTTCCGAAAAAAGTACAGAAATATGAAAGATATCGCAAAAACCGTAACAAACGTAAAAATGGACAGCGTGGATACTGCGTCTTTTAGGGCTCCAAATAATTAATTGTTAAGAAATAAGATGTAAGATTTTCTCGTAAATCAATCCATATTGAAATTACCCATGCATAGTACCTATTTGTAACCTAGTTTATGCTATACGTCAACTATGCCTAAAGCTTATACGCCTACTAAAATGTTTAGTTTATCACAATGCCTTTCAACCCTTTAGTATGCAAAATCATACCGACAGCGGAGTAAAGTATCTATTTCATTAGAAGTGCCCATGTTATGTGTCTAGATGCATTCTAGGTCTAGGCGTATTAAACAAAAACTAAGTTCTAAATCCCTTTTCAGGTCGTAAACGTAAGAAGTCAGCAACATCAAACTATCTTATATCCACCGATCCCACTGAACTAACACGACAAGCAGATAGTTTTGCAGGGAAATTGAGATCCAATTTACTAGGAACTGCCTTCACGGTGTACGATAATGGGAAGGCATGGAGGAAAAACCATAGAGACCCGCCGCGTCATGAATTAGCAGCTGTAGTTTATGTGCGTAGTTGTTTTTTCTGTTTTTATTAAGTTCTTTTTTTTGTTTTTTTTTTGAAGATACAGATGACAAGTGTAACAGGTTATAGAGTACATATTTTTTGATTAAATTACTTTACTATTAGAATTATATTTTATCAAATTTGACCAGCAACAGAAAGCTACTTTTTGTAATTATTACACATAATTAAGTTATTATTACACAAAAACAGTAAAAAATGTTTTTCCTAACATATGTAATGCTAAAACTGTCATTTCAGGATACAAACGTCCTCGGATTCAAAGGCCCACGCAAAATGACGGTCATCCTTCCCGGAATGACGCCAGACCGTCAAAGAGTGACAATAGCACCTCAAGATGACAGCGAATCACTATTAGAACGGTGGAAAAGCCAAAATTTTGACGACATAGTGGTCCTTCATAATAAAACACCAGTGTGGAATGATGAAACTCAATCCTATGTCTTGAATTTCCACGGTAGAGTCACTCAGGCAAGTGTGAAAAATTTTCAAATAGTACATGATTCTGAACCAGATTATGTCGTCATGCAATTTGGTAGGATCTCTGAAGATGTATTCACCATGGATTATAGGTATCCGTTGTGTGCTTTGCAAGCCTTCGGTATTGCACTTAGCTCGTTTGACAGTAAGTTGGCTTGTGAATAGTTTTTATATCGGCATCTCCTCTGTTATTGGCTATGGTCTTCAGTTTGTGTTTAGTCTATGGTAGTGATTAATTCATAATATGTATTTTAAAGGAATGAGTTGAATGATGATCTTTTTGCATTTAAAATTATTATTCATATTGCATTTATATATATACAAAATACAGCTAAGTTTGATACAAAATTTAAATGAAATAGATGGAGTTCTTAAACCAATGCCATAAAGTTCAATTTAGTACAAATGTTTTAACACCGATTGTTAAGTATGTTTCCAGTGTTACTTTTCATATAAATTAGGTTAGAAGATGAATGGATTTATCTTAATACATGCACGCAATAAGTCACAAACTAACACCATCACAACTTTAATATATTATAGGAATTTAATAATAGCATTAAATTATTAAATAATATTTTAATATACATACATATTTATACAAAAATAAATTAAAAGTCACAGATAACATATCTTCAATTGAACGAAAAAATTAAGGAAATCGACGCACATGCTTTATTTTGTTTTTGGTGCTTATTTTTATGTAGGTTGTGTATTAGTGTTTTTTGAACCAGAATGAAGTTTCAATCTAACCAATTATGAATGATTTTGATTATATTATGATATGTTTAAAGTTAAGGCAACATTTTTTAATTTATTGATCTGTACTATGTCTATACATTACATATTATACTTTTTTTTTGAAAACTACAGATTAATAAAATTGAATTGTCTGTTTCAACATAATATGTGATTTAAAAATTTTAGTCTGTGCATGGTTTGTTCTGGTTGATCTACGAAACGGGCAAATAGATGATAATGATTATAAGGAAAGACTTACTTTTATTTAAAAAAAAAAGATTTTAACAAAAAAGGATTTGAATAATGAATTTGCCTAATCATTATCATTCATAATTGTCAGCTTTCTTCCAAAGCCTATGAAACATATAGTCGGGCAACGGACGTGACAGCCAGCCCAAGCTGCCATACACTCGCTTGGGCCATTAGTGTATGGCAGCTTGGTCTGTCACGTCCGTTTGACGACGTCAATATTGTGTAAAAGCTAGTTGTATCGTACAAGTAAGTATTCTAGAAGAGCTAAATACTTAGATGTGCTACATTTTGTCGTTTTATTACATATTCAATTATTAGAGAATCTAAGTAATATTCAGCCCTTTTTAACGTGGGCACTGCTGGGCACGGGCCATCCTTCAGTACGAATTGGATCAGGCCATAGTCCACCACGCCAAGTGCGGGTGGACCTCACATGTCTTACGAAAACGAAACTTTCAAAGTTCTTTCATACATGCAGGTTTCCTCACGATGTTTTCATTCACCGTGAGACAAGTGGTAATCCTGATAGAAATGATTAACACATGAAAATATCAAGTGCGAGACCCGATTCAAACTAGCATCACACGGTTATCCAAGCGAGCGCGTTACCACTGGTTTAATAAACACTTAATTTTGTCTATTTTAGTATTGAAAATTAATAATTTGTAGCATATATAAGGTTGTTCGTGTTAAGTAAATAATTAAGGTATCAATCTGACCAGTTCACATTCCAGTATTTGTGTAGAATGTACATATTATAGATATGGAATTGATGTTAATAGAATAGTGATGTAGTCTAATATGCTGGTAGTGTGAGGTACGATTTCGTTTGACTTAGGTTAATTTGTTTTTAGAATCCTTCAATTGATTTATGCCTAACTTTACTTGCCTTGCCTATGACTTTTACATTTTTCAATATGTTCAATATTATGTGAATTGTTTTTTATACTAGTCATTTATGTAATTAGGATGTAATTTAGATCAATAAGTATTTTTACCAATAGCGTTTTATTCACGATCAAATTATACAATAGTAGTTATACACATATAAATGTTTAAAACCAAAACCGTTTCGATTTCTACTGATATTATTATAAACTCACAACGTTAAGGTTGTTGGCAACATTATAATTTTATTCTTCAGCCACTGGCTTTATAATGCAATGTTAAATTTTATTCAGTAAGGTCTGAAATTGTGTTATTTCCTATATATTAAGTAATAACGCACTCTTAATAAGATTGTCTATTACGATAAATTATAATTTATAATAAGTATTTTAAATAGTTGTCATCACTTTATATAAAAAAAGCGCCATCTTGGTTCTACATAAGTTATAATATGTTCTGTAAGTGTAACCATAGACAAAAAAACCGTCATTTTGGTTTAATTTTTAAAAAACAATATTGTCAAACGGCGCGTATTTTTAGCGCCAAATCGCGCATTACTGCAACCGCATTCATTTTTTACTCATCTTTCATTATTAAATTAAGAAAATTCGACCAATTCAGTATTACTATGGCAATAAGTCTCTTCTATTCCGACAATAACATTACATTTGATCATTCCCACTGCCTTAAAGCTTTTGAATATGTATTAAGAAAAATATAGATTGATGTAGTTAGGTTTGATTGTGGATTGTATTTTAATTGGAAAAAAAAGATTGTTTTATTAAAGTGTTGTGACATTATTACAGACAGCGCCATCTAGTTCCGTGGTAAGCTATGAGACTTGTGTTACGGATATCAGATAACTTTAAATACATACATAATATAAATATAAACACACATGATTGGAGTACAAACATAGTAGCTGTAACAGAAAGTAGTATACCTAAGACTAGACCACTAGCGGTCGCGGGTTCAAGTCCCGCTGGGGGCATTCTTTTGTTCACCATGAATGTTTGTACTCCAGTCATGAGGAGTCATATTTATAATATGTTTGTGTTGAAAGTTATATATGTGTGATGTATCAACCAACTGGTATCCATAACACAAGCCTCTTAGCTTCCCATGAAATTAGATAACGCTGTGTATTAATGTCCTAACAACATATGTATTAGCGCAAATGAATATTAACTAATTATGTCGTTTTTTAATGTACATGAATACAATCCAAAGTTAATCCCTTGCCACCTTGGTGTATTAAGCAGATGTAATTTTAGAGTAGAAAAATTAAATGTGTGCCTATATAGGATATGTGTATAGATAGCTTAAAATAAAATTTAAATGAAATGTACGATAAATAATGAGAATAGATTAAAGCATACAAGTCACGAGCTTTTAGTGTGTATGAAGTGAAGGTATTCTCAATCTCAGCACAAAATTTTCATCGTCTATTTACCTATTTCTTCCTATTTTATTTTATATAATATAATCAATTTAAGTACTGAATATTGATATATTATACAGATAATTATTTTTTTTATTATTGATAACATATTTTTAATAAAAATGTAATAGTTTAATATTTTGTAATTGAAATGCATTTAAAAAAAACAATTTGTGATATCACAACAGCAGTAATACTTTAGTAATTCAATGTATATTATATCTATTATCTTTGGAAATTAACAAGAAAATTTAAATGAAAATTTTCATTTTTTATTTTAAAAAATTCTAATTATTATTAATGTCATTCCATATTATACATATGTATTAAGATAATATAGTATTTGGTGTATTGTGCCTTTGATAAAATAGGTTAAATGTATGTGCCTTTTAGTTCCATCTATGTATTTTGTACCTGAAGCTTTTGTAAATGCTTATCTATTGTAGACTAGGTATGCTTTACACTACTTGTAGAAAATCATAATTGATAACTGAAAATGATAAATTTGCACATTAGACAAAAAAATATTATAATATTAAATAAATTGTTTCTTAAAGGACAATTTAAATTTTTCTCTCAATAAAATTACTGTTTTTTTTCTTTAAGTAAAGATGTTGAGTAAACCAAGTAACTTATCATTTTTAGCTAAGAATATATTATGTATGTACCTTTGGTGTGTAGTAGTAAGTAAATGTTTTAGGTGTTTCCATACACTAATTGCATCAATCTCATTATTATGCTGAAAATTAATAGGTTCTTTGATGTAAATTATTTTACTGTATACAAGCATTTGCAGTCTTGGGATTTTTATAACACAATTTCATATTCAATTACCAGTCCATATTACATTAGAAAATCAATGTATATTCAATTTTATTTATATTAGAAAGGTATTTGTAAAAACATAATTGCTCATGTTTCTAATTACATTAAATTGTACTCAACTAACTCAACGTTTAAATATATTGTACTAGTAAGAAAAATAACTCAATTTTTAAATTTAAACTTTGCATTTATATACACAATTATCATGAAGTATTAAATATTTAACATGTGTACCATATTTCAAATATTTGAATGAAACATTTATTTAAATCATGTTTGAGGCTTATTATTTAATATTTTTATGTAAAACATAACGAAATGAATTTATTCCCAAATGTAAGATTTGATTTGAATAAATAAGATGAAAATGATTAATTTGGTTTTCATTTACCCAATTGCCTTTACACTATTATGAAATGAAATAATAATTATAACCTTTATAACCTATGTTTTTGCTACACCATGTAAATATTTTTTAAATTCACCACAAATATGTAAATTATTTTTATAAATATTTTGATAAAAACTTTCAATACTATCACTTATTCATTGGTGTAAAAAATAAAGAGTAAGATTTAGGATTTTATATTTTTTATTGTCACCTTATATACAAAATTATTCAGTTTTGGCCGCTGCTGCCTTGGGTTTCTTAGCCTTGATGGGCCTTTGGGAACGAAGGATAGCAGAGGCACGACGAAGAGTAGCTTTAGCCAAGTCTGCGCGGTAGTTGTTAGCTCTGATCAGCCTCTTTACCTTGTGCAACGATCTCCTTGCACCGGCTTTGTATTGACGGCGAATTAGGTTCTTTGCTGGTTTGTTTGTCGCCTTAGCCTTTTTGTAAACCACAGTAAAGCCTTTCCTGTTGGGGTTCTCGACCACGCCAATAGCCTTCTTGTGGATCAGACCATTGTATTTGAACGCATTGAGGTTAGTCACATTGTTAGGTTCCTTACTGAATGGTTTTTTGATGTTGCGCTTCTTCACAAGGAAGGCGTTGTTGTTTCTAATAATCATCCAGTTTAGATGAGCCGACATTTTTAGGATTTGCACGTAAAAATCACCAAACAACGTGCTCACGACGTGTCCGTAGACAAAAAAGAAAGACTTTTAAACGTCAAGTGTTACAAGTTTTATAATAGCCATAGATACTTTTTTATTAAATATGGCAACTTGAAAATCTTTTAATAAAGCACATTAAATATTAACCACTTGATCCCCGCCGGTACCTATGTGTACCACTTCCGGCGTTACCGTAGATCCCCGCTGGTACCTATGTGTACCACCTCGCCCTCTGCGCTTTTATCACTTTTTACACAACGAAATCGCTATATTTTTTGCTAAATAAGTAATGCACGCTACCTTTAGAAATTTTATTACATATATAATAAAATAAAATTTTAATCAGACTCCGGCAACATTAAAAACAAATGCGCCAAAAGTTGTTAAAATTTAAAGTAAAGCGCGCGCGACTCGCTATTGGTTTAGTGAGATTTAAAAATTGAAAACAAGTGAATTTGTGCCTTAAACGCAGGCATATTAATTGTTAATATTCTTTGCTACTATTGATATACTAATTAATTTATATTTATGTTATAATGTTAGTTCTTTGGTTAAAGTAATTCTGATGTATTGAAATTTGTAAATAAAGTCGTCATTATTTTACATGAATTTGGACTATTACTGACTTATTTAATATCCGATAAAGGTAAATTACTATAGAAAAATAAATATAATTTCATATTTTCAGTTTTTTGTAGCATATTTCAATAGTTTTATAATATAAAATGTGTTTATTTATAAATAATAATAATATAAGCCTATAAGCTGTCAAATGTGACATATTTGACTTTCCTCAAATTTGAGCTAGGCATTGACACATGTCGATATATTATGCTATCGATGATATCGATATTTTAATATAAAAAATGTATATTGAAGAAATATGTGTTAGCTCGTTCTAGAATAAAATGTTATATAAAATTTAAATATTCTTATGTATTATAAATTAAATCAAGTATACATAAGAGTTTCAATACAAAGTCTAACATTATACTATATTATTATAATAGCAATACAAAGACCTTCTAAAATAAAATAATTTTTTCTTGACGATCTTGAGTGTTTATAGTAGCTTGAAATGGGTGTAAGAGATAACTTATATACAAACTGTCGTCCCCTACGGACGATAGTGTTTGTATATACATTTTGATGATTTCCATACAAAATAAACGGTTATATACTTTTATTATTCAGATATTTTTTATAGATAAACTTATGGAGAGTTCCCAACAAAACAAAAACAAGTATTCATAATATTCCAAAATAGTCAATAGAACATGAATTTTTCCAAGAATTCGCTCCGTATTCTGTTAGAATTACAATACGACATATAAAACAAATAAAGAAGAAAAGGATTAATGTCATGAAACCGATAAAATCACTTTTTCTGATACATATGATACATTTTTACTAAATAATTTCATCAAGACCCGGTTATAGCTTGCTTCAAATATTGTCATTTTTATAGTAAATTAGTCATTTTTTTGTAAATAAAATAAAGTCTATGCTGCTCGCTGAAAATAAAGCTTTCTCTAGGTGAAAGAATTTTATAAATTGGTTTTGGAGTTTCGGAGCCTATTCATTACAATAAAACAAGTGAAATCTTTTTTCTTTTTATAATATTAATGCATAAAATTCCTTTTTTGTAAATTTACTGCTGCTTTGAATACTGGATAAGAAAAAGACAATCATCTAGAGTAAATTATTAGTTTGCTTTTGAATACCTAAAGGATTATGGATTAAAAGGTGAGATCAGAAAATTTTAGAAGTAAGGATCTTTGAGTCCAATTACGTTAAACTAAATACGGTATGGTCTTTTTTGCTATCAATTTTAGTCATCAAAAACTATAAGAGCGATATTATTGAATTGCAAAATAAAATTTTTGTACCATATAAGCGGAATAATGTTTATTATATTATTTAAATAATTAAAACTTTAACTGAACGTTTTATATGAAACTTGCCTCCAATATTTTAGTTTCAATGAGAATTATTACTTTAGCAAGATATGTTATTAGTTTTTGAGCGTTTGCTATTACAAATTTTAATGCAAAATTGACTTTATTTCTCATGAAAATACTATATTATGGACCATTTAAATTATACAACTTATGATTAGATTATTGAAGATTTGAAAATAATATAGGTACTGACTTATTTTTGTCAAAAAAAATTACATAATATAATAAAATACAAAAATGTATTCCATAAATTATATTCATATTACGAAATACTTAACATGATAGCCAGATTTCTGACTCTTGCATTTATGAGATAATTATAATATTTTTTATTTTATATTTTATAAAAATTGGAATGCTCAATATAGTAATATTTCAAATCTCGTATATATGCATAAAAATAAAATATCTGATTTCAATTATATACATAAATATAAAATTTATTATTTTGTTTATATTTGTTTCGCCTTTCACAACAATTATCGATAATTTTTTGTGTTGACTGTTAAGGGGTACAGCATTACTACGCATCAAAATATTTAAAATTATTATTGTCAATACAATAATTTGGACAACTTTACATGTTTAAATATTTAGTTTCTTGAATGAAAAGTATAAAGGTTTCATAATATAAGTGATAATGCTTAGCTTGTATATTTAAAATTTAAGCTAAATAATAAATACAAAAATGTGAATTATATTGAAATACGAGTGTTTTTGAAAATAACCTCAATTTTTCCCTTTTATAATAAAACAACTGAATTCTAATCACAGTGGATTGTGTTCAATATTTATTGATGTATGTTTTTAAAGTAAGAACTAATATGTATTTAAGTGTAACTTTTGCTAAGAATCTACTCACTATATCTAATCCTGATGATTACTTTTAAAATTGCGCGGTAAGCTGTGTAAATACATCGAACGACCCGCGATATTTATAAAGTTTTGAATGTGATTGTTACTTACTTACAACTAATGAAAATAATTCAATGAATGGTTTTGTGTGACTACATGTTTATTCACAAAGTAGTGTTTCAAAGTTAGTGTAAATATAAACCCTGGTATTATCAGAAATCATTGTAACACAAAAAGCAGAAAATTTTTAGCTAACGTTAATATTTTCCAAGCTTATTTATGATTTATCAATAGTTTAAAGTACATTTTATATACTCTCATAAATGCTCAAATTATTTAAGAATCCAAAACAACTGAAACATTTAAAATCGCTGCTGTATATTTTAAATTGTAAATGTTTTTTTATGTTATGGTAGAATCGGCGAAAAATGTCAAACGGGCTCGGTGATTATTCGGTGTTGCATGTCATAATGCGCGGGCGTCTAGTGGTTAAGATGTTGAAAATAATAATTGAAGTATTCTAAAAACTTTTATGTAAACATAAATCAAAATTAAAATAATTTGAGTAAAAAATATCTTGCTATTGATAAATTCTACCTATAGACAAAATATCTATGAATTTTACCGTTGTTTCGTCATTTTTGGCACTTATGGTGATATGTCAAATTCCAAACTAAACTTGTCTGGGACAATTTCGCGTAGGTTGTTATATTATCTCTTTTACTTTATATTATATACAGTATTTCTTATTTTAAATGTAGATCTTGCTTAATAAATTTGTATGTGATTTGTGAAAAGTGCCAAATTGATGTCTCGATTTTATCGCTATTATGAATCAGTCTGATCAAAATATAAACAAAGATATGATTGATTCTGATCTTATTGACGTGGAATCCCTGGATTTTTCAGATGATCAGACCTGGTAAGTACTTTATAAAATTAAATCATATTTATAACTCCTGCCTTTCTCCATAATAACAACAAATGTGTGTCACATAACTAGCCCCAAACTTGGCAAGTCTATACCTGTTTTCTTTTTTATTTTTTTTACAATAAAACAACCACGTTCTTATTTACATCTAAGTTTAAGGTATACATATTTTCCATTATCATCTTTTGGATATATTACTTAAAAATAACAAATTTATTTAATCGAAAAAAAGTAAAAACTTATTTATGTCTATAATGTAATCTGTATATTTTTAGCTACATGTTTTTTATTTTCATAAAAAATATATTGTCAAAATTGAATACTTTATTATTATTAGTAAAAAAGAAAAAATCAGACACCTGGGACTTTATCTGCTTTGATAAGATAAAAAGTGCAGTAAATTAATCAATAAATTTAATTTAATGATTTCTAAAACATAACATTTGATATATTTCTCTTCTCAAATAACATATTTGTCCGTTTGTATTTGATTTAAATAACATATCACCAGGAAGTTTTACAAATAATTATGAATTGCAAACATTGTGTATAACATGTATAATATTTTGTTGAATTTCATTGTTAAAAATATACAAGGTATACTTCTTAAAAATATATAAACATGTGTGTTAAAAATTATTATTTATGACTATAAATTTCAATCAGTTATAAGTTACACAAAAAGTAAACTAACATATTATTATATATTATTTTTGTACAGGCTATACATCATCCCAGAGGACTCCGGGCAAAAAGTAGACATTATTGAATACAATTTGTCATGTGATTGGCCTATAAATGAAGATGATGATTACCTTAAATCTGAAAAGGAATTGTATAGTATATTGGATAACCTCATTAAAAGTGAGTAACAATTTACATAATATGCTTTTAGCTTAATTTTAGTTTAAGCTCTTGTAACCTGACTAGATATAATAGGCAGTGGTAGCCCAGTGGTAACGCGCTCACTTGGATAACCGAGTGATGCGGGTTCAAAACTAGGTCTCGCACCTCTGATATTTACATGTGCGAATTATTTCTGTCTTGATTACCACTTGTCTTACGGTGAAGGGAAACATCGTGAGGAAACCTGCATGTCTGAGAAAAATCAAGCAAGTTTTCGTACGACATATGAAGTCCGCCAACACGCACAGTGCGTTGGACTGGCCTAATCGCGCTTGTGCTGACAGAGGCCCTAAAAAGGGCTGAAGATAACCTGACTACTTATCTATATTTACCTAAATATGCATAATTTCAAAGCTAACATCCACTCTGTTTGTAAACGCATTATTGATTCAGTTATTAATAACATATCAATTGTTTTCATAAACAATGACTTAAAAGTTATGGATGAATGAAATTTGACATGCTTCATAGAGTTTCAACAAAGAATCTACTCTATAATTAGTTGATAGTATTAAATAGTATTATTGTCCACTGTATTAAGGTTAGACAATTCTATTTCCAATATTTTTCTGATATATCTCCTAGTAAAGTATTGAGAGATAGAAGTTGAATCAAAAATGGATGTTCAATATAACGATTGGGTATTAAAAAATGTTGTCCTTTATAAGTACTACCTTATAAATTACTTTATAGGAAGAGATTATCTTGGCTTTTAAATACTGATTTTGATGTAAAGCTTCTAGAAAGAACTAGATTATCCACGTATATACATAAATATGATTTAAATGTCTTTCTGTTGCTAGCAGAACAGCATCAAAATCGTAATCTCTATTTTTCAGCTGTGAGTTGTGACATATTACAAAGTCCAAAGTTACTAAAACGGTAAAAATATTTATAGTAAAATAATTAATAACCTCATTCATAAAAAGATTGTTGTATTTTTTTTGCTTACAATGTATACATCAAAATACTCACAAAATGTAATAGCAGATCGGTCACAGACCAGTTCAATGCCATTGTGATTATTTAATGAGACTAATGTCATTTTAAATGTGTTATTATTTACCATCATACATCATGACTCCTATTTCAATTGCGCCATTTCAAACTCTGCTAACATTATATATGCAAGTGTGTTTGTTCTTCTTCCCTAAATTAATATAGTAATGAAGCAAATCAATGATATGCAATTTGAAATGTAATGCAATATGAAAGTTGTATGCTCTAGAGCTTTTTTACAATATAAATTAACCTCGTAATCTCAGACGAAAAAACTAAGTTTTTAGGTGTATTGCGAAATCTATCGATTCTAACGTCACTATTTATAGTAAAACAGTAAGATGTGAAGTAAAATAGTAATATTGAATTTTATCAAGAGTGCTATGTAAGTATATAAGCTAAAAGCGAAACATAAAAATAACTCAATGGCATTTGCTACCGTTATCGAGCAATAAGACTCCACGTAGGAAGTGAACGAGGAAGTCGATCTGTTGCACGACAATTTTTCAATATAAGAAATATTCGCCGTAAGGAGATAGATATTGTAAATGATTATACACTAATACACTATATAGATTGGTTTGTCTTCCGGTTTTTGTATCATACGTACTCTCCCAGTGATTCATCAATGCATTAGTTCCATGCTTTATCGATTAGAATGAGTTTCGAAATAGGGCAATCTTAATCGCCGGTGACAAAATAACAATTTTAGTACAGAATTTCTGTTAAATTTTGGAATTTTTGCATCACTTGCAATTCACTTTTATGGAACAGTGAATGAGTTAATTAAAATAACGGTTTCCTTACTGTGAGAAACAATTTTTTCGCTCGTTCCAAATTAGCGTGAATCTAATTTGTATACGACTTAACATTTGTTATTATTTGATTAATCCTGTTATCAGGTTTTTAAAAAGGATAAGATATAATATCCGTATTGTGTCTTAAATTAGATTAATTGATTACGCGAGCGATGTCAGTGTGAATGATATGAATGCATACAAACTACGCAAATAAGAAGAATATTTTATCAAAGACGCAGCAGATTCGATTTTTGTTTTATGTTGTTTACTTTAGTATAATTAATAATAGTGATTCAGATGTATGCAAAGACAAACTTTACCAAAATACGCGGAAAACCTTAGTGTAATTCTAGAAGATATTACGAATATTTATATTTATTTATTATTGTTTTGCTGTATTTTTCATGTTACAATAATACATGTAGTAAGTAATCTTATTTTTAGCATGCTGATAATGTTTGTACTTATTAATAATAAATGATAGCAGCGTGACTTCCTTATAAATAGGTATAAGTAACAAAAAGTAGTGTTTCCGTTCCGCATTAACGTCGTCTCGAATTGACATCGTACTATAGTATACGAGAAGTTTTTATTCAATGAACCAATTTCGCACTATTTACATTACGTCACAATAGGATGGAAATGGTATCCGTATTACTTTACTTTAGTAAGAAATAAGCTGTATTAGCGCGAGAGAAGTCGCGGGTTCCGCTAATAAATGACAAAAACACGACAAATTACATACTAAAACCTACCTCGAGAACCATTCTATCCATTGGTGAAAACAGCATAAAAATCGGTGGAGTAGTTTTTGAGTTTATCGCGAACAGACAGACAGATGCGGATGACTTTGTTTTATAATATGTAGTAATTGAACCGGATATTGCTGTCTCCACTATCGAAGGATTTTTAGTAGCAAACCAAAGTCGATGTTATCATGCGATTATTCAAATAAATATGAGCAGATCACTAGAGTAATTTAGTAATTTCGGTTAAGAATAAATTTCCTATCGACCCAGACCAAATAAATTATTTGGTCTGGGCCTATCGAGAAGAATTCTTAAACGTATAATAGGCCTTATATTTTAAGGTATTTGGTTCTCAACATTTAATATTAAATACTTAATACAACCTTTTTAATCGCCTCATTGCTATACTGCTATTGGCATGATTTCCTAGCTACTTGTGTTTGTTTCTTGTCCTACTGTTGATATGTTTAGAAATTCTATGAACTATGGTTAAAAGAAGCTTCTCTCAAACTCTTAATGCATAGGTAGTAGAAGACAAATCTAGAACTTGCAGCTTCAGCCTTATGAACGTCATAGTGCATTCCTCACCTGCTATTAAGAAGTGCACTTTTAAAACTTTAAAAATTATATAGATATTAATTTCAATTTCTTCGTAAACTTAGAAAAAACACTATGTCACTTTACTTGTTTAGCAAGTCTGCTGCTAAGAACTTCACTAAAGGTGAAGTTCTTCCACACATTATTGAAACATTGTTGTTTGTTGATTTTCATGAAATGTTCAAATCAATAAAAATATGTATGTATATCGTATTATAGAAATATTGTGAGTAACTTGAAAGACTTTACTTACAGAATAAACTCTGTACAGAAGAACAAACAGTAGACAAAACTTCTTAACTAAAGAAATATGAAATATTCTGATTTGTAACTAACTCGGTTAATAATTTCAAGTGCAAGTGTGGGAAATTAACATATTGAAGATATTGTTTATTCAAAGGTGCTATTTTGCAGTTATACGTTACGAATGAAATGAGTCATAATCAGTTGTATACATTAAAGTGTCTCTGTCATTAGTGATACTTAAGAGAAAACGTATTCTCGTATAGTATTCAATATTATTAGTAAGGTTAATATTTTTGATTTCCACGCTTATTACTTTCTCCAAGCGGTATCCCGTATCTCTCATAGAAGAGTAAAAGACTATAGTAGATATGACATAATCTGACCACGTGATATAATTTGTATTTGTTGTCTTGTTTGTTTTGTGTTTGTTGTCTTGTTTTTTAGTATATTTTTAGAATTTCATTATAGCTATATCCTATCGAATTCTAGTACCCAAAAATCCTTATACCTAGATAATTTTATTACTAAGTAGAAGTTCCAGACAAAGTATTTGCTGACAACAATAACAAGAAGTTCTCAATGAACCGAACAAAACAATCGTAACCAATGTCGGTCACGCCCGTCTCATATAGTACCTACAACAGTTCACTTTTGATAAGCAAATCCATATACATCAATTATAATGATGTCACCGTATGCACAACACCTACGTTTTGATTATTATTATTCTGATCTAGTCCTACAGTCCTTTTTTCTTTGCTTTCACTTTCAATACTAAACTTGGGATATGCTACAAAATGTCACACACAGTGTATATACGACACATTGCTTTGTCATACGATTGTATTGCTTAACGGAAATGGGTACACCCAATTTGAATTATGCCAAAAATTAAATAAATGTATAAAAATGTTAAAAATCATAGGTTTCGTCCATGAAAGAAAGTTGAAACCGATGTCTAAACTCTAAGCCCCGAATAATATAGTTAGCGATTCGCATATCTGTGTGTTTATGTATGCGGTCAGTTCGTTCTGTGGTACCTACTGTGTAGACCTGAATATGTACTTGCCTTTCCTTTTCACCTTATTTAGGCGATACTTATCCGTTAACCGCAATCCAGTTCGCAATTTTATTTCGACGTTTTAGCCTTAATGTATAACAGAGGGTATTTATCTACATCAGTATTACGAATGTATACAAAAGAATTTTTTTTAATAAACCCGCGATAATACTCTACGAGATAACGTACCATCACAATTATGCAGTAGCTGTAGAAAGCCAGATCTATTTCTATGGCATCAATAAAATGTCACACTATACTATGTATAATTAAGGATTAAGGTCGACAATCTAACACCGTTACAAATACCAATGTAGTCAGTGATAGACATTTCCTGTCCAAGTGGTACTCTACGGGAAGCTTCCGTATTGTACATACTTCTGAGTTCTAACCGGTAATTACATTGTTTTATGTCTAGTCTAGATTTCTTACGTTACTAGTGTTCGTTCGTTGTTCCATTAGAGCAGATATAGCATTATATTCGTACATTAAAGATATATAAAATACCAACATATCCACGGCTCCACCCGGGTTCTAAAGACTGAAAACCAAATTCTTAGATTATCCATATTATTATACTAAGCATAAAATGCAAGTATTGAAAATAACTAAAAATTATTGTCTAAGGATTAGGTTCTTCGGTAATGTCTAAGATTCGTCTTACAGATTCGAACTAACGCCGGACGCACACCACATAAAGAACATTCAACAAATCTACGTGCATTTTAAATTTGTCTTCGAATACCAATGAAAAAGGGAATTTAGAAAAAGTGCATAATTTCAAATTGTGCACTTTTTTTTATATTTCGATATATTTACTAGTATATAAGTATTGCTACTTTTAAGCTCTCTTACGAATCAAATCATCATCAAATGCTCGTCGTCGTTATAATAATCTTTTGTATTTATAACATTAATGTGATTACAACTACTTAACACGTTTCTATTCGTGTAACGAGTTCATTGAGTTTAATTTCAGTTTCTGAAAAGTAGCCTTTTAGCGCTATAAAAGTAAAAATTTAAAAACTTAAAAGGAGTTTGTAGGTATAATTATCCAAGCGCCAGTAAACGCGTCTAACAATTCTCATTCCCTGTATGCATTCGCGTTCGCTTTGTAGTGTTTCATTTGCGGCGTGCGGTGCACTTTAATGACGGCTGAAAAGTTGCAATAAAACTTAAGCCTTCAAGTTTAGAGAAATATGATGTATTTTATTTTATATGATATATGACTATAGTCGTAGACAAAAAAATATTGAAATGAGTTATGACTTAGGGATGGCCTTTTATATTAGGTCATTCTTTAAGTACAACTTTTTTTAAATAGTTAAGATCGGTATAAACCTGTCAAAAATATCGCAATTCGTGTAACAGAATACATGAAAGTTAGTTTGTTCCTTCTCTTTTTTTGAAGTCGGTTAATACTCATAACTTAATAATCATCGTTATTGACTGTTATGATTATTTCAACACTGTATGGTAAAAATATTAATAACTAGCAGTACCCGCGGCTTCGCCCGCGTTAATTTTTTAAATATTAGGAGTCAATCCCGCGGGAACTCCGGGATAAAAAGTAGCCTATATGTTATTCTGGGTCTTCAGCTACCTACATACCAAATTTCATCGTAATCGGTTCAGTAGTATTTGCGTGAAAGAGTAACAAACATCCATACTCACAAACTTTCGCATTTATAATATTAGTAGGATGTTGTAGGTAGCTTTTTATGTATAAATGAATTTATTTTCTAGCTAGCTGAAATTATGCTTATTATAAAAATATTTCTTATACTCTTAAGCGTTATATACAGATTGTCTAATCAATTACATATCTTGCCGCAAATAACTTTTAGTCATTGACATAAATAAATTTTATCTACCGCTCGAAAAAATGCAGAATTACAACTTATTTACATTATCACGTGTAACTTTTAGTACTTTTTTGATAACCAAATCTTTTTATTAAGCGAAAATATTCCTTAATCTTTAAATATAATAAAATTCTAAGCCAAAATTAGAAAATAGAATCTGTACATTACATTTTTTTAGAAAATCTCACCGAAGACGAATATTATAAAAATTAGAAATTTGGTCTGAATGTTTCTCTGAGAAGGCATCACAAGAAAACGACCCAACAGTTTTTGATTTTTGCTATGATGATAACTTATTAACTGGTTATCAACATAATATTATAGAATACTTATATCACTACATAGTATAAAACAAAATCCAATGCTGCGTTTGTCGGTGTGTCTGTCTGTTCGCGATGAACTCAAAAACTACTGTACCGATTTTCATGCTGGTTTCACCAATTTATAGAATGGTTCTCGAGGAAGGTTTTAGTATATAACTGGCGGAACCCGAACAAAGAGCGGGTGAGTCGCTTATAGGATAAATATCTCTTCTCTGATAAATCTATACAAACAATTAACCGTACCATCGAACGGGACGAACCCTAGTCGCTAGTATCAAATATGATATAACACGAGGATATTCTATTTATGATAACATCTTACGTCATTCGCACTAGTCCGTTCACCTTTGCACGCTAGTTGTCTAAGACCATTGTATAATTAGAATTAAATGTATTTTATTAAAAGCATAGAAATACTATTTTGTGTATCTTACCGTCCATGTTAGTATATCATTACATTTGTTATAAACTAGCGATTCACCGTGGCTCTTCTCGGGTTCGTCACTGCATGCATTTCAACCAGCTATCTTAAGAAAAATTATAATCTGTCGAGTGGTTTTCCCGTGATGCGATCACAGATCGACAGAAAAAAAAATTAAAAACTATAAATGTGCTTTCTGTGTCCATAATGATAACTATTACAATACGAATTTCCAAAAAATAATGAATGTACAGATTAGACAAAGTTAAAATTTTATCATATTATGTAGGACGCACTAATGTATCTGTCTTTACTAATTCAATAAACTGTACAAATATTTCAAGTAAATATTACATGTAACAAGCGTAAACTATTATTTACTTACTGTGGTGTATAACTCAGGGTTAGTATAACAATTTATACAGTAATTATTTATACCTATAATATAATTATATTATTTTTTGTTTTAGATGACGTTTCAATACCAGATAAGCACAAATTCGACTCGCGGACTTACGTTAAACCCAAGAAGCGAGTGCAAAGACCAAGCATACAAAGCATCGTCGAAGTTGCCTCGAACCCTTCATCTATATCACCCCATCCTTCCCTCAACCAATCTGCTAACAAATACCTGACATATAACAAATATAACAACCCCTTAGGCCCAATTAGCCCAATGTTGAGATTGAAAACATTCAACGTGGACACGAACACTGAGAACAGTCATGTGGTTAAAGATTTCGCTATGAAGAGGCGGAGTTTGGCGCAAGATGATGATCCACAGGTAATTATAAAATTTAGTTCATGATCATTAGAAATGGCAAATGGTGAAATGCATTGACAGTACTCACTAGAATAAATTGGTAGTTAACATTCACTAGTATAATTATTATTCTGTAATAATATCAAGAAATATAAGGTCAAATAATTATTACGCTTAGAATGTTTAAAAATAAGTATGTATTTGAAAGCTTCCATAAACTTTTTCATTTTATGTGAGCAAAATTTCTCACTCGTATGCTTTAGCCAGCCTTGACTTCAACCCTAAGAGTAGATCATTATTCTTGCACTGCGATATTCTAAAGAAGAAATTTGTTTGTTTCTCCATTTTTTACATATGAAATACTAGCAGTACCCGCGGCTTCGCCCGCGTTAATTTCTTAAATATTAGGAGTCAATCCCGCGGGAACTCCGGGATAAAAAATAGCCTATATATTATTCTGGGTCTTCAGCTACCTACATACCAAATTTCATCGTAATCGGTTCAGTAGTATTTGCGTGAAAGAGTAACAAACATCCATACTCACAAACTTTCGCATTTATAATATTAGTAGGATTTTACTGACATAACAGAAACTACAGTTATAATTTTATTAAATACATTTTAAATTTAATTTTTTTGCCTCCGTCTTTATGCTTATAAAATTTTCTACGATAAAATTATTGGCTTTTTTTAGATATGGCCATTTTACTTTACTCTAGCTCTAATAAGTAGTTTTTAAAATGCATAATATTGAGATTTATAAGAATGCATTTTGTATCTATATTCTATACTTGTACCGTTACTTCATACTCCATATTAATCTTATCGGGCTTATACGATTTTATTACATTTTATTATAGTGCATATAAAATATTTCTTGCAAAGAAACATTTGAAATACGTGTATTAAAAGATATTATGGCCTTTCGTATGCCATGATGCGTGTTAGTTACAAATTACAATGTACCTTTACGTTTTCTAATTATAGAAAAGCTTATTTAAAGCGGTCTTTAATCATAATTTAGGCAGGTACCATCGTTTTAAGTTATGTGAAGTTCACATTTTAACATTTTAGACTACCAAAAATGTCTAAGATTCTTCTAAGATTCACGAGATAATAGATATTAAAAAATATAAAGCGATCGTTAAGATTTATGCTTATATGCAAATTGCCACTATCTGGATTCATTTTAAATCTCGGCTCTCGCGCCTCTTGAAATGTTCAAATGAGAATTAAATTTGTTGGTATGATGACCATTTACTAATTAGTTTTTGAAAGACATGTGAAATGGACATCTCCATTTGTATGGTGTGTTCGATATACACTAACTTATTTTAAAATGTTTATACTAGGCAGTTGTAGCTCAGTGGTAACGTGCTCACTTGGATAACCGAGTGATGCGGATTCAAATACGCTTATCGCACCTCTGATATTCTTATGTGCGAATCACATCTAACATGACTACCACTTGTCTTACGGTGAAGGAAAACATCGTGAGGAAACCTGCATGTCTGAGAGAACCTCGCAATTTTTCGAAGGATATGTGAAGTCCACCAACCCGCACTTGGCCAGCGCGGTGTACCATGACCTCATCCCCCTCGTGTTGAAGAGTGAAATATAAAGATATAATGTTTACTACAGTTGTTGTGTATAATATTTACCAATATATTGTCATTCAAAGTCTGGCTGCCATTAAAGGGGTCATAGACATTATTGATGCGCATTTTGTTGATCTCAATATAATTGAAAGGAACTTGAACCGCAGCGTTGCGCCTAATTTATGTCCCCATTGATACAGTTACAGACGATTTAGTAACAGCAGTCTTTTTATAGATCGGAAATTTAACTAGTAGTTTATCTGCAAGAGATTTGTGATAGGTACCTACTAGTTTGAAACACACTACAATAATTAATTTAAATGTTAGTGTTTGTATGTGGGTTCTATTTCAAGCTGAATTCGCTGAACGGATTTTGATAAATTATTATTTATTTTATTACTCAAATAGACCTTAAGTATCATATAGGCTGCTGCGAGCGACATGAGAGTTGCAAGTACAAGTCCCTACCTTTAGGGTTCAAAAAAAATATAATTACTCTTAATTTAATAATAAAAATATATACTATTCATTAATATGTGCGTGCCTAACAAATCTGTTAACTTATTGGAGAAAAATTACAATGACATCTGAAACAAAATGAAAAATGAAGCCACCTTGTAACTTTTTCATCTAAACAATTTCATAAAAATTAAATTACACTAGGCGTCGAACGATTACACTAGGCATGTTAAAATAAAAAAAAAACAACTTAATAAAATTTCCATTTCTGGAGTTGGTTAAAATACTTTTATAAAGAATTTATATTTTGTTTTCATTCTTTGATGTAACAGACCGATTGCTGGATGATCTTTTTGAACAAGCAAGCATTGGCCCTCAACCTTTGGGGTACGGAATACTAATAATAAAATATTCACATCTCTTTTTTTGCTGAAAGTTGTCAATTTCAGTTCAGTTCAGTCGGTACTGTCAGAGATATAAAGATATCTACTTGTGAGAATTAAAAAAGAATATTTTATCTTTAACAACATGTTTGACTTAGTTTGTAATAGCTTACCTTAATAAGTGCTAGCGGTTGCGGGTTCGTGTTCCGCTGGGGGCATTTATGTATAAGTACTCCAGTCATGGGTGTTTTTTTACATATTTATAGTAGGTATTTGAAGTTATATAAGTATAGAGTATCCACTATCTGGTAACCATAATACAAACCTCTAACTTACCATGGAACTAGATGGTACTGTTGAATGTCCCAACTCCCAACACATTTTTTTCTTGACTAGGTAAATATCTAGTTTCATAATTATATCCCTATGACCGGATACATATTTTCTCTTTATGACGTTAAGTTTGTCCTTGGCGGGGTAGGGAACATGAATGACGTCACAAAATGATAAATACAACGTCGCAAATATGATGTCATTGGAGAGGGAGAGTGGGGTCTAAAAGGGCAAAATTTAACTAAACTTAGATTTTCCTATACGAATGGTCACATTCCGTTTGTTTTGTATTTCCAGTCTAATTTAAGATTCATTCCTCATCATTCTTCAGTATTAATATATGAGATATTTTATTCTATGAATTAATTTCTACATACGAAAATATTTGACATTTTCGTTGAAATAATGATAATAATGAGTTTTCATTTCTTCTCTTATAACAATATATTTTCTAGCTCTTTGCTTTTGCTTTAGATCGGTATTTTCTCAAACTGGAATTTTACTAGGCGTATTTAGCGCAGTTTTAATTATCGCCTTGACCTAGGGTATCTTTAAAAAGCGAAATATTTTCTATCCCCTGAAAATTTTATTCGACCTTTCATCGGAATAGAATATTATTTGTTTCAAGAATTCTATCTTATAGTTCATAATTAAACATTTTTATACTGAGATAATGAAACATGAACTTACAATAAATGCACTGACGCGAAAGCATTATGCACTATTAAATATGTGTGTTGTGACTTATGATGTAACATTTGTTCTTGAAAAATAACGAATACCTATAGTGGCCTCTAGACTTTACCCTTTTCAATTTGTCTTTTATGATGTATGCTTTTACTAACGACATCCTCTCGTTTCGTTTGAGTGCACCATTGTTATAATTAAGCTACCCTAGTTTTAATTAGATACATGAAAACATTTATACGTTATCGTTTTTTCATGATTTTTTACTGTTTCAATAGTTATTCTGCTATTCGGGATGGAGTCAAAGCCTACAAATTAAGGTTTAGAAAATTTCGGTCTAACCTTCTTCGGTTTAACTAACTCGACATTTTTATACAAGGTTATGTACTCACTGTAGCCAGCGTGGTGGTACTACAATAAACAATAGAATTACTCTCACTCAAGTGTCGCCAGTTAAAATAATTTTAAAATAAATTTAGCGGTTTCGCAGACAAGTGCGTGCGTGCGACAGATAGACAAAACCAAAATATTTGGTGACTTGTGCTTCGGCATTGTACGAATAGTCACAGTGCTTGCAAAAACAATACTTATAATTAATATATAAATAAAAGTATAGTTAAAGTAAAAGAAATACCTATCGTAATCTTATGTATTTAAATAGATATTATTCATTCAAAGTCTAAATTAAAACTCATAACAAGATTTATTCCCTGATGGTCGACGTAACACGAGTAACAGCTCACCGCAAAGGGAGCAATATTAAATATTAATTCCTTCGTGAAATATTATTCTGGGTATAGCATTGCGTAAAGCGATACTTGCGTACATTTGATTTATTTGTGTGAATAATGAAGTATCATAAGCTAAAAGGTGCTTGTATTATTGAACAAGCATGAGTGTTAAATTAAACAGCCATGATTTGTTTGAAATGGGCTAATGCAACAAGTGTTTTTGGTTATTTAAGAACATTGATATACTAGGAAAAAAGGTGTAGATAAGTCATACGCGCTCAAAAAGTGGCACACTAAAACTAGGCTATTGGCCTACCAACGCGTTGACGACGCACTGTCGAGAATTATATTTGTCTCTTTTTCACTGGCGATACTTGAATCATGCCATCCTATTTTGACGACTAATCATAATGTAGTGTGTTATTGCAATATTTTTAGTTATTCTGTATTCATGTGTGCGTTAGTGTGCCGTTTTTGAAGATAGAATGTCGTTTAGGTAACGTATCTACACGTTTTTACTTATAATATCATTGTTTAAGAATAATTATTTGATTTTTTGGCATTTTATGAGGTCACGAGTTTGATTTCCACTCCAGGAAAATTGTTCTGTTCAAGTTCTGGCGAATCCATGTGTTTAAATTTTGAGTCTTAGCCAAAATGACCTTTATATGATATTTCATTTAACCCGCGCAAAACAGTCGTTGAGTTGCAGGTACTAATTTTCATGTAAACTTTCGTTAGTATTTTCTTTTCAAAATAAAAATGGTATAGGTACTTCACGATTTAGGTTGGTAAATGGTAATATACCTCGAAGCGACTTGCCAACGCAATTAAGTCTACTAACATGACTACAACATTCAGTAAATCCACCCACAAGCTTGTCGTAATACCTCTTAAAATACAGGAAGCATGAATAACGGAAGCCATCACAGCACAAATAAAACGAAATGTCTGCCAAAAATGTTCATCGGTAAATGAATCACTTGTAATACCTCTTTTTATATTACTTTCACTAAAAACAACGGCACATAATTTCTAATACCCATAATTTTGCTATTTATTATATTATGAAATTAAATTTAATTACAAACGCGATTGATCTAAATCGAAGTTTTCTGTTTTCTTGGCAATTAAAAGATACTTAGGTATCCTAGTTTACAGTTTTTCCATAAATTCATTTAAAAGGTCTTTACTGACTTTGACTACCGCTTCTTTTTGTTATATACGCATTGATATGTTATATGCTTTACAAATTAGTTATGTATTCGGAGATAATAATAAAGTACCTTTTAAGGGATAATTTATATTAAATATAAGATGCGATTTTTTTGTAGTATTTAATATTTATATTTACTCTTAATTATAAAAATCGATTAACATTGAGAAAAAATATAGCTCGAAATACTAAAAAAATACAGACGAATCGAGCCCTCCTACTTTGCTGATCAATCTAATTCTTCATATCAATGAAAGTCTTGCTTAATCAATTTTATTTTGTGACCCAATGACTTTATTCATATAAAATTACTCATACTTAATACAATTTACATATTTGTATTATCAATTTTTAATTAATTGAAAATAAACTAGTTTGTTTTTTTATTGGCTCATCATTCAAATACAAGTTGACAAAGCAAATAAAGGAAGTCCGAATGTACTCGAGATGATGTCACGAGTCCAAGCAGGCTTCAGCGCAACTTCGTTAGCTATCCATGTAAAGAATAATTTGTTGTTATTCTCCTATTAAGTTGTGATGTTAAATATTTTACGACATTATCTTCGCGAGCTGGCAGTGGCTTGGTGCTGAAATTGGTTTATTCTATGTTAATGATAAAGGATGTGGATTTCATCGATAATAATTTGGATGCACATATTTGTAAATTATAGCTGAAAACGTAAACTTTACCATAAAAAAATATTAAAACATAACTACTACCTTTAACAGAAGATTTGGTTTTGTTTATTTTTGACTCGTAAAGATGTATGCATATTTTATGTAGTTAAACATATTTTCTCTTTTTAATGTAAGAACAATTGTGAACATTATCATACGATGCATGCATAACCGCGGGATAAACTTAGTACATCATATAGTGAAATTTAAACGTACCTACTTGATAAAAAGCAATTCACCAATGACTTTCGAAATGATTTCTTAAAAGAAATCATGGATTCCGTTATTGGGCGGTCACGTTCATAAAGAATTACGTATCTGCTATTTCGCTTTTTCTTAATAAAGTTTTATTTTATTGCCATCTGACGCATTTTACGTCATGTTAGAACCAGATCTCAGTCATAATATTCAATACTGAGCCAAGATTAAATATTTATACCGACTACGTAATTTGCTTACTAACAAGATATTATTATCTTAATGATAACACATAGACGCAGTGTAGACTTTGTGACCTTTTAACCTAGTTGAAAAAAATTTCTATAGATATTCTATTCTTGAAAACTCTCGTTTTTTGCCCCTTGCAGTGAATTGCATCGGTTGTGAATAATAAAAGACGGCTATTTATAAAGCGTTGTTCTCATTTTGTTTTCTAAATGCTCACAGTCATCTAACTTCCTATTCGCTTGGAATAGCGCGTTTTAGTTTTTACAAGTGTAAACAAGAACTATTTCTTTTACTATCGTCGTTCGTAATTTAGGTGTTTTTATTGTTTCATATTGCAATCAGCCCTTTTTAACGTTCCACTGCTGGGCACGAGCCTCCCTTCAATACGAGGGTCTCAGGCCATAATCCACCGCGTTGGCCAAGTACGGGTTGGCTGACTTCACATGTCTTTCGAAAACTTGCTAGGTTCTCTCAGACATGCAGGTCTCCTCGCGATGTTATCCTTCACCGTAAAACAAGTGAATATCATGTTAGAAATTATTCGTAATTATTCCCAAGCGAGCGCGCTACCACTAGGTTACCACTGCTTTCCTTATATTACGAAACGATAATTTAGTTGTATGAACGTTAATTTCCTAAATTAATTGATTATTATCAATTATAAGTTTTTAGTTTGTTAGTACTTACTTGTAATATATAAACTGGCACTTATGACTGATATTTCCTTATTAACTTAATTAGGGATGTGTAATGTGTATATTTACTGATTAAATTAACCAGTAATAATTAGCTTTATACTCGGAAAGTTATGGCTTATCAGTTTTAAAGTTTATCGTATTTAGAACGATGTATTGTGGTCCCATAAAACACTTTTCTTACCAACTAAGCTGATATATTGTATTTGTTTCTAAGAAGCTTTGTGCAACAGAATAATTTCCCACGGGACGTTCTTGACATAAAGTGATAAAAAGAAGCAGAAATCATTTTCCGACTAACAAGATATAATAAGTAGGTACAGTTTGATGTGGAAAATCGAATCTGCTACCTCGGTTCTTAATGCTATAGAAGGTTTTAAAATATAGAATGTTCGCCTTATATGAAACAAACACCGGAACAAATACGTAACTTATGTAAACGATACGTCTCTTAGACCACAAATGCGTAATACAAGGGAGGCGTAAGATGCGGAAAATACTTGAAACATAATACAATGACAACTGTCATGTCTTTATAGTTATTCATTTTTATGATTTTATATTGTACACAGTACCTATTACACGAGTAAGAAAATATTTTGTTTAGTCTACAGCCACTAAATAGATACGTTATAGCGACGGTATTTTTGGACCAAATCAAATGTATGCTTTTGTGCCTACATTGCATGTAAATCTCAATGTAAAAAAAAAATAAGATGCCTTCTGGCTTTTACATATTTGACCATCGGTGACTACAGCTTAAGTAAAGCTTAGTTAATAAATGTAAATACGTAGGCGAAGTCGCAAGCAAAAACACGTTAACCAGCTAACGACGTATATCATAACATGTATTTTTATTATTATACATAATTAAATAACTATTTTTTAAACCTCGTTATTCATTAGTGCTGTCACTAGTTACCTACCATACATAGAGTTGGTATATATTATGCCGTGACTACAAATCACTTATTTAATATTATCTTTACCTACTTATTTTCATTGCATGAGTTTCATTTTCTTATCCAAGATTTTAAGTTATTTTATATACTTAATAAAATTAAAAAAATTAAAAATTATAAATTACAATTGAATCAATATACCTAATTGAAATTTGTTATATATAAATTAGTTCTTTAATTCCTTAAAACAGTTGATAGTTTTATTTTGCTCTAACGATCTTAGCTTGAGTCTTATCTCATTTCGTATAGCCATAAGGAGGCATTTAAAATACGAGTGACTATTAAAATCGAGACTAATTTTAGATCGAGTTTTAATCTAGTTATTTCTAGGTCAGTGAATACCTATCTATGATATTCCAGATCATATCAGCAGAAAAATACATCAAAGCTAAATGATTTTAATTAAGGGCAAAATTTCTATAGTATGAATAATACTAAAAATTGTTTAACTTCGCTTAATACTAACCCTTAATTTTGGCTATGTACCTACCTAACATAGCCAACTGCCTAGGCTGAAAATGTTATAAAATTGCTACTATTTTTTGCGATTTTTTCAGGGGATTTAAAAGCAAAAACTACTAGTAATAGGCACATAATATTAATAATTTTTATCCCTAAGTTTAGGAAGCACGAACAAACAGACAAACCACAGTAACTATTATTTATACACAAACATAAATAAAGTTTATTGTTGCAAATATTTAATAATATTTTCAACCCCGTTATTAAAATTCCAGCTAGAAGATCTAGATGTGACACTCGCGTCAGACGTCTCCGAACGTATAACTGAGCACGTGCCGTTCAAGGCCATCAACATTGATCTCTCGCAGCCGGCCCACAACATACACAACACGTTCAACAGGTAAGTGCAATACAAGGAGGTGCATTAACTTGGTTCTTATGAGTTATTTTGACTGAGTTAGTTAAACTTGTAGGTATTTTAAAGTTTTAAGGTGTTATATGAATAACAAATAACTATGAATATGGCTGTTTTCTACGTAAAAGTTATTTATAAATGATAACTAAATACTTTTGCTGGGAAGCAAACTTGGTACCTTAGAATATGCGTTTCTCAGAATCTCTCTCCAGATGTGCAAATCTTTAACTTTTCCATTAAAAAATAGTAATAACCAGGATAAAACTATCCTTAAATCAAATCATTTAAGTTTAGACAAATTACACTTAAAAAATCCTTTTAAGATCGTTTAAGAAGTATCGGAGTTCATCGCGAACCAACATTGTGTTATATATTATATGACATAGTCTGAGCAAGATTATGCCACTGAAATATAGCCCATGAAAAGCATACTAGTTACAGATAATAGCTACACAATTTTTTGTACCGTTAAATAAATCGTTTTTTTTTCATCTAATAAATTGTAATGGCACAGATATGTCTCCTATACAGATACAAATATGTAGTTGACTCTATTTGAAATATATGCTATTGCTTCATACACCGTCTTAGGTATCAACTGGTATCAAAACTGGTTCTTACTTTGAAATATTTCCTAATTCCTCAATCCTCATACAAATACTGCATAGATAATATTGTACTTATTTACTTCTATTTAGGATCACTTTCTTTTTATTACAAAAACTACACTTCGTTAAAAATTATTACATATTATATTATTAATCGTTAACAAATAAAAAGAAAACAATAAACTTAGACTTTCAGTCAATTATTCAAGATGACTTAGCATCGGTCTGACAAAAAATCCGTGAAAGCTGTTTGCTACGGAGAAAATAAAGCTAGAATTCCAGCATTGTATTATGCTATATAGCTTTCGTTATCATATGTACTATATTTTTAAAAACAGTTTTAATTAAGGTAATGGTAGTGGCATACTGATAGTAGTTATTTTTAATGTACTGTAGTCTTTTTGCAAATATTATACATTAAACTACATACGATAGATATAAAAAAAATAAGCATACCATTATATAGCACTATATTTAAGTGGATAGTCAGCTTCACTACCTTGTCAATGGACACAGATTAATAATAATAGAAGTTGTACAATTTTAACTTTCGTCTACAAATGTGGATACATTGTTATTTCGTGAAGGAATCTAATGCTGTTGTGCAATACTAATCGTAATAATTAAAATATATTTTTATTTCACCATTGCAATACTAAAACTTATGCAACTAACTACTAATCAATTTAATAGGTTACACTTTAATACATTATGTTTTAAGTATATTTTTATTCTTTTGTCGTGTTTTGCTATTTAAAGACCAAAGTTGATGTTGAAATTTGCGTAAGAGGTGGAAGAGGTGAAATATGAAATACATTTATATTTCAGAGGAATAATGAACATATTGCATGAAAGTGGAAGTCTAAATATGTATCAGAGTGGAGAATCACTCATGCGAATGTCACCGCCGAGCCTCGTATCGTCTCTGGTTATGGAAAATTCTGGAAACTTTAACCCAGAATCTTTTGATGGCAGGAAATCTATCTCGCAGAAGGATCCAGGTACTACGATCTTATTTTACTTGTAAATTTCATAACATTAACAATCTCGAATAACTTAAAAGTGTTTTCAGGTCTGCCAACATTAGGGCGAGAAAGTATAGATCCAATGATGACCAGTATGACACTCAGCATCTTAGACGAGAAGGACATGAGTACAAGTTTCCTCTCACAGACCACATATCCTGACAATGACAGCTTAATGGACTCCCTACCACCGTCCCTAGTCAGCTCAGTAAACTCTTCCTACGTAGTTTCAAACACTTCCAAAGCAAGAACAGAAAACACAGACACAAATATATTCAGTTCAGCAACATTCACCCACTTAGAGCAATCTGAAAAGCTTCTCTCAGCCAGACCAAGATGTGCATTATTTAATAGCTTCACTAAACGAGATTCGATCAAGAACACAGAAAGTTACACGAAATCTCGTGAAGAAGCCTGCCAAATAGATACAGTTAAAGTACTAAACGAAAATTGTGATAACACAATAACTAATCCGCAAGTTAAAAGTGCACCCAAGTCCAAACCAAATGGCGAAATGAGTGAGACCATAACACTCCACTACGCGAATAATAAGTTTAAGCGCGACAACGATGCTGAGAAAGAGAATTTAAATGCAACATTTGAATGTGAAAACACCTTCTACAAAGACATGGGTATGCAAAAGGCAGAATCGGCGAAAAATAGTCTAAGCGTCACATTAGATAAGCAGGAACTAAACGAAATAATTCAAGCGCGTCAAAAACTATCCCTAGCAAGAAAAGCTCTGCCAACTGAAAACGAGAAGCCGCGAGATTTATCTCCAATCAAAACAATACAGCTTCCAAACCAAACAATAACAGTGCCTCGGCAAAGTATGGAAAATGCTTCTGAATTGCTATCTAGAAGAAAAGCGTTGAATAGTTATGAAAAGGAAGAAACAAGGGAAACGCCAAAACGAAGTGCCACATTCAAAAAGGTGTCACCGAAAGCTAATGCAATGGACGCAACAGTGGTGTACGTGAAAAACGATGATAATAATATAATCGATATTAATTCGGCTACGTTGAATTTAATCGATTCTGGTGAAAGGACTATGCAACAAGAGGTCAGTGTTTTATTTAATAGTGTATGTAAATGCTATTTTTCGTTATTTATTAACCGACTTCAACAACAGAGATACTTTCTTTGAATGTATATTTTGTTATTGTATGATATGTGGTGTTTTTACTCAAACTTGATTAGTACGAAATTTCGATTCTTTTTTAATTCCTCAAGTTTTTGAAGGCAGTGGAATGAAGAAAATGGTTGACTAAAAGCATATTTAAATTAATACATCTGAGAATAATTACTGCATCGTTAATTGTCAATCAAAATTAACTATCATAATATATCATGAAGAATGTTTATTATAAAAATATTAGAAATAAAAATTATCTTTCATTCAAAGAAAATGTGTGTTTAAAGGAATGGGGTCTCCAAGAGCGTGCAATGGTTGGCTCAAGTGACAGTACAGACACAGGAACATTCAGTTCGAGTAGTCCACCTGAGAGTGTACCGGAGAGCTCAGTTGATCCTCGTAAGTTAATCGAGTTATAGTCTAACTGACAGATTATGTAGAAAAAAAAATTTTTTATAATATGTATGTATTTAAAGTTACATAATATGTGTAGTGTAACAACTATCTAGTATCCGTAACCTTAACATTGTAGATTACCACAGAACTAGATGGCGCTGTGTGTAATAATAACCCAATAATATGGCAAAGAGCGTGAAGATAATTTTGATGGATGCCTGGGATAGTATTTAAACCATATATGTATTTAGAATACTGAAGTAGAGCATGCCTTCATTTTATGATCGTATAGGCTCTTTACATTTTATTGCCTTGTTTTGTTTTATTTATGTTAACAGTTAACACTACATATTGCATATAAAGTAATAATGTTTCAATGTTGTACATTATACTGTCATAAAAATCCTTTGAGAGTTTTCATCTATGAGATAAACCGCTGTATTTTTGTAAAATAAAATCGAAATAATAATTTATTACCTCCTCAGGTACTCAAGTAGCATCTACACCTTTAATGTCATTCAAAAAGGGCTCAAAAAACGAACTCCTAAACTTACACAACACGATATCTCCCATCTACGACATGGTCGAAGACAAATCGTACACAGTAAATAAAGCAATGGCATCAGACATGGAAAGAACCTACAATATGAACGCAACAGTAATAAATAGTGCGACGATGGTGAAGAAAACATCTGCAAAACGAGATATCATGACTAGAAATAGTCCAGAGAAGAAATTAGCCTCGCCCGTTCAAATACAGAAGACTTTTAGTCGAATATCACCCACTGAGACAGGTACACCATGATGATTGTTAATGCGGAAATTTGTATGTATGTTTGTGTGTTATATTCTTAAACGGCTTGACAGATTTAGATAAAATGTAAGACAAAGGTAGATTTTTTTAAGAAAGTATTACAAAGGTAGACTATAACCTGGACTAAAACATTAGCTATTTTTAATATATCAGTAAAACCTTTTTTCATTTTTAATTTCACTTTAATCCATTTCAGTTGTTACAAAAAAAGTAGCAAGTACACTTACAAGCTATCACACTAATTTATGTCAAACTATCTTTGATGTGTAGGAAAAAACTTATCCTTTTGTGTGTCATTCAATTACACATACTAAGCCTTCTTATATTTATAATATGTTTGTATTTAACGTTATATATATGTAGTGTATCAACTATCTAGTATCCGTAACACAAGCCTCATAGCTAACCACGGGACAAGATGGTGCTGTGTGTAATGGTCCAACATATTTATTTCTAATGGTACGTTTCCACGCTTGGCAAGCCTCGACAAGCGCCCACAAGCTCCAAGCCTTTACAAACGCTTGGTTGCCATTTACATGCGTGGATTGGCGGCAAGCTCATGCAAGCCATGCCAAACACCCGTCTACACGTTTGTGATTTGTGAACGCTTGTCGAGGCTTGCCAAGCGTGTAGACGCACCATTACGAGTAAGTCCTTTATCATTGAGAAAGACAAAATATAGTAAGTTTGTGAACTTAATCTATTTGTTTTGTCATCTTTTCACCATTCCACAGTATTACCTTTTTATATCATGTTTAAATCCCGCATACTAATTTCTTCAATACAAATGATGTGTGATAAATATACATATGGGTGGTTCTCCAAAATTTGGTTAACTTGTGGCCTAATTTTGACAAGGGTATTTTTAGACGGTTATCATTAAAGTTCTAATTCTATACTGCGGATATAATATCTACGTTGTTGCATCTAAAAGGGCCAGTCACTTTAATAAGTATTTTAAGGGAAATTTAAGTTTCTTTAAAATCAGCTTTCTAGGGACTGACGAGACGTGATAGGGACTGACGCTAAACACGGTTAGGGTATTTAATCACATTTTTATTGCAAAATTAACTTTAGTAAAATCAAAAAACTGTTATATTATTACTTATTATGGTAACAAACAGTCAAAATATAAGTATTTTTTATGCTAAGTAGTAGTGTCTTTCCTCAATCTTATATTTAAAAATAGCTTTGTAAGTAACAAACAAAATTATAATTTGAACGTAATATCCAGTTTTTCTCTAATTAATCACAAAGATAATCACATTACTATTGTTTATACTTTTTTGTAAACGTTAACAGGTTTCTGAATTTTGTAAATATAAAACTATTAGATTAGGAATTGGAAGATTTTCTACAACATCTTGGTAAGGCACGGTAGCGATATCATTCCCATTTATTTGAAATTCTGTAACATCATCATTACAAACCTTAAGGAATGTAATTGTTAGATCTCCATCTTTATCATCATATTTAGAGTAAATCTCTCGATTTATTTTGATTTTTGGTCCCTGACGTTTCGAATGCTTTACAGCAATCATGGTCACGGGAGAGACAGCGAATTCGAAAAGATAGTTTCAGTTGTTATGTCAAATATTCGCGTAAACCTAAGAAAGTAATAACTTGACTAGAACATAAACTCCACTAAGTACCATAGCTCGTATTAGACTTTTAATGCGCATCATGGTTTATTCTTGGTAATGGCACATCACCTTCGGATTCCCGCGAAAATATCTGAGTACGTTATAGTCCCTAAGTTTTTTATCATACTACATTTCAATCTTCTGTTTCTTTGTTGTTCGCTGGCAAGCTTTTTCGTCAAATTATCAACGAGTAAGTCTTTCCATTTTAGTATACTATTTCCCTATTTTCCGTGGATCAATACTCCTTCTTCTAGCTTTAACTCTTTTTTCATTATTTATAACTCAGCTTCATTATTTATAACCTCAGGAATATTGTCCTCGTCCGATGACGGCGGCTTATCTGGTCTTTGTTTGCACTTCTAACAATTTTTTATTTTTTTCTATAACCTGATGAGTAGGCTATCCGTTTTTTTTTCCAACTCTTCTGAGCTCACGTGGAGTCCTGTCCTTGTCACATTTCCTTTATATTTTTTCCGTAAGATACTGTCGTTATTTTTCTATATACTCTACCAGTAAAACGGATTCTTTATTTATTTTTTCAATATTTTTTTTGCCTGTTCATATTTTTATGCGAGTTCCTCTTTGGACTGTAATGTCTTCTTTCTAAGCGCCATATTCTATAACAAATATACGGATTTTACGTTTAAAACCACCGATCAAACAGTATGAAAATCAGTCCCTAGACCGGGCATCAGTCCCTAGTCACATTTACGACGAGGGCCTGACGGTCTAGGGACTGACGAATCAAAGCAAAATCAAAAGTAACTTATTATTTAAAGTAAACATCAAAACCAGCAGGTGATAAAAATAACAAGGCAGACAAAGCCCAAGTTTACAATAAGTAATGAGATCAATTATTAATTAACTATCTTTAAAACGACTTACCTAGGGCCTGAGAGTTTGACTGGCACATCACGTATTTCCACAACAAACCGCACTAAAAACAAGATAGCTGACGCGGTATTGGTCGTGTTTTTATCTTACTCAACATCGATGCTTTCGCTTAAGTTAGTTATGATAAACGCCTTATGTTTAGATGTCGCGTATTTTTGAATTTCACAAACAGCTAGGGCCTGATACTTTTAAACGCTTACACTTTTTGACTTGAACTAATGTGATAAAAAAGTATTGTTGTTAAAAATTAAATAGTATTAACAAGGTTAGTAATGTAATAGTAAACGTGTTTAAGTCGAGTTAAATCAAAGCATTATGTAGAATTAAAATAACAGTGAAATGCCTACTGAATTTGGGAGATCTTACATGGCTAGGGACTGATATTTAGAATAGGAATAAGCGATTTTCGTAACTAAAAAATATTGTGATATAAATCAAAGTGAGTGACCAAATAACATGAACATTCGCATATAGCCTAGTAGTTGCGAATATTAGATAAAATTGATATAAATATGTGAAAATTGCTGCTAACACCAAGTTAACCAAATTTTGAAGAATCACCCATATATATTTTTTTAAAATAACAACTGTTTTTTCAGGATCATATAGTGCAATGGCCCCGCCAACAGCTGTTCCGAGGAAAACAAGCTTGCCCACATCGAAACTAAGACAGTACAGTTCACATAAAGAATTAAATAGGATACCTGGTAAGAATAGTGAAAATTATAGTGATTTGGTACAATATAAGTATTGTATAATAGTGAATAGTGTCTTGCCCTTCATTCGCTCGGGGGTGTTTTTAAGTGCGTTTTACATAGATAAAATATTTATACCGAGTGTAGTGTGTACCTTAGGAGACTATAAGGGTTGTACCATATAATATAGCTTTTGCGTACTTTCCTGCTGCTTCTTATTTCAGTCAATATCGTACAAAACTTTGTTATAATCTAATAATAATAAAAGGTGTTTCAGAGAATGAATGTATGAATGAATGAATAAAATATGCTTAATAGTTTTAAAGGACGACTTCTCTATGAAGGCGTAACATAAGTTTCTTAGTCGGCAATCAAGGATGTTGTTGTTTATAAAAATACACTCTGTATTACATCCATATACATATTATATATACATACATAATACTATAGTACCTGGCAATAAATATTGTACATCGATCTTTGGAAAGAAACCATCGGTCAATTTCGGTTTAGTAGAGCGTTATCTCTGTCTAACAATATCTTATGTGCCGTTTGTCACTCGTTGTTTAATTACGGTGGAGTACACACGCGTTCAGTCAATAATATATAATATAGAGTTGTTAAAACCCCCAAATTTAAATAGTTTAAATCTGTACGATGCAATGATGTGCAATATTTATCGCCGGGTAGTGTAGTTTCAGTTAATAATATTAAATTAACCCCCCTCAGGTAACCCCCCACCTACCGCGTCGCGCATACTGGCAGGACGTACAATGGTGCGACGTGGGGTCTACGCGTCCAACCCCGCGCTCAGCCCCACCGCGCCCACTCCCCCACAATACCCCCAGCACCCCCAACACCTCCAACACCCCCAGATACAACAGCGCAGAGAGTCGTGTGCTGTACCGGTTTATCGGGTGAGTGATGATGCATTTTGACTTGCAAGGTTCCTTTTATGTATACAATGGCTAAACTAATTTTATTAATACAAACAAGTATAAAATATTCTATATTATAGTTTTATTTGTATGATCTTTAAAGTTGAATAATTTTTTTATAGTATCTTACATATTATTTAAAATAACCATTATTTTTCCTTTAAATTAATTGGAAATGTTTTTACAACATCAATACCTTATTAAACAGTACTGTTAAGTCTTAACTCAAAAAGTCGCCATTTCTAATTACATTCTGTATTCTGTATTTGCATAGATAATATGATATAATCTAGAAGCTATTATTAGTTAACAATAAAAATGAACTATTCCAGAATCAAGAAGAACCAGAAAAACAGGAGAGACCGACCCTCACCAACCCGCCGGCGCTCGTGCGTCAAGGCACGGAAACACTACGGCGCGAAAGACCTCAAAGCCAGCTGGTTGCGCCCAGAGACGTGAGTATAGGGGAGGGAAGGGGAGGAGGGCACGGGGGGGAATAGGGGAGCATGAAATAACTATACATTTATATGGGGGAGAGAGGGGTAGCAGGGACTCCACTGGGCATAAAGTCATCGTCTAATAATTAGTTTTTTTTTCATTCAATATAAATTAGTATCATTTAGATACTACATCGTGTCAATCATTCACTTTGAAAGGCTTTTAAATAATATTAACCAGTTGTTTTTTTTTTTTTTTATTTTAGATACTGTGTCTTATTTTCATACATGGGATAGATCATTTAAGACCACCATCCTTTCAAATTATCTCAAAAATTATCTATTATTGAAAAAAAAGCGATGGAAGTTAATATCCATGTTTAATGTGGTGGTGGGGAACTAATGTGTTTTGTTTTTGTTTTGTGACTAATTTCATGACATATTCACTGTGTTTTTGTGTTAATACTGTTTGTTTTTTATATTCTTAAACTACATATCCGACGTTTTTGCGTATTTTTATCCAAAACAATCAACGATTAAAATCATATACCTAGCCTCAAAAATATGGGAATAAACATTAAAAAAAAATTGTTTTTTTCCTTAAATTGACTGTCCTGGAATTTGATTTTGATAAATAAATACATTTAATAATGAAAATATTACATATAAATAAATATTACATATGTATGATTTTGAATACAAATGTCGGATATATAGTGTTTTTGTGTTGTGACGGTTTAGCTGCGACTGAGCGTGGCTCCGAGCGGCGTGCCCGTCGTGTCGCGCAACCATTACGCGCCCGTGAGTGTGTTAACACGTACATGTTATATGTGGATTGTGGAATGTATACATATAGAGTTCATATACCATTATAAATGAAAATACCTTTTCGGAATTTGTTGCGGATTTTTTTTTCTGACGAGACTCGAGAGGGTCAGTCTCGCCCGTGACCATGATTGCTGTAAAGCATTCTAAACATCGGGAACTAAAAATCAAAATAAATCCGCGACGAATTCCAAAAAGGTAGTTCCATTTGTAATGGCGAATGTTCGCGTAAACGTAAGAAAGTATGTACCTACTATTTTATATACTACATAGTTTATGTACATTGTTTTGTCTGCGTAAGCAATGAGCAGATTTTTTTCCAATTGGATTCTATCGATAATCTATTACTTATAACAAAAAATCGCACGTTAATTGTTTCGTGAGATAATTTTAGTTTGTTATTCGAATCAAAGCAATATTTTCTTTACAATAAAGAAAAATGTTGAAAATCTTTATGAATACATTCCGCTTCATACGTTTACATTTTCGTATAATTGTATAGTAATGTTACATGAAAAAATATATAGTAAATGATTTTACATTTTTTTTTATTTTGAATTTATTAAATATTATTCACGATTTAAATCCTTACCACAGGTAAAACAGTTGTGTTACTTTATTGCTCAATTATATCTTATCATTTCAATCAAATTCATGAATTATGCAAAAATGTAAATAAATTTAATATGTTTATATTTAAGGCTATTAAAAATTGCATGCTTGTGACTTTATGTACTTAATTTTAATGTCGCTAATACCACATATTCATACTTTAAAATTGTTTCATTATCTATGAATGTCATAGTAAAAATATTCGTTAACTACTTTCTTATACGGGTTGCCTTTCTACAATCTATACTGCTAATAAAAAACTTAAAAATAATTTGGCCCTTTTAACAATACATTCGGTATGAGCTTAATAAAAATGTAATTTTTTGTCCTTGCTTGCTTTATATATATGACTATTTCGTTCAATTTTAGTTTAAAATTAACAATATCAAATCTTTATAAATTAATTAAAAATAAAAGATAATAAAATTAACATAATAGAATTTTAAAATAATAATCTTAAAATTCTTCTATAATCTTTATAATGTTATTATTTATAATCTTTATAATATTGTTTAAATCCTTTAAATAAAAAAAGCTATGAATAAAACAATCGCAATATACTAAATACATTATTTTTTAATATATTTTTGTATTATAGCCACCAACAACGAGACCGTATTCTATAGCGGGATCTACGACTCTTCGCATCTCTCGACCGACCACCGTGCCCTTACAGAGACCCGCACAAGGTATGGTATTTAGTACAAGCTGTGATAGCTTTTATTAAATTAACCGATTTGGTAAAAAGGTATGATACTATATTGCTTAGGAGGTTATTTTTAAAGTGTAAATTATATAGTAAAAATCTTATTTTCTTTCTAAGTAGTAGACTTTTGTTTGATTACATAATATACAATTCCTGTTTATATAATTTATTAATTATGATAAATATTAGACTCAATAAATCTATATTTTGCTCATCTTTGGCCGCCATAATATGAAGACCGGGTCTAAGCTATTCAACCTCCATCTCTATTTTTTTTTATCTCAATGCTGAGTTTCTTAGGGAACCGCACTTGGCCAGCAACGGGTGTTAACAAAGACTAAATACAGGCCTAGATGATATGATTACCACTTGTCTTACGGTAAAGGAAAACATCATGAGGGGACCTGCATGTTTAAGAGAACCTAGCAAGTTTTTGAAAGACATGCGAAGTCAATCAATCCGCACTTTGCCATCGTGGTGGACTATGACCTGATAACCTTTACAGTTGAGCAGTGAGACGTTAAAAAGACAAAACAACCACAGATGACGACACGTTTGGCTCAGTTTGTAGTCTGCGCTAGCGGTCGCACGTTTGAGTCTTGCTGGGGACATTCTTTTGTTGAGCACACATGTTTGTACTCCGCGCTGTTGTAATAATGTTCCAACATATTTATTTATTTAGCAACTAAAATAGGTTAGTTTATTAAAAAGGCAGTGGTAGCCCAGCGGTAACGCGTTGCTTGTATAACCGAGTGATGCGGGTTCAAATCCGGGTCTCGCACCTCTGATATTTTCATGTGCGAATCATTTCTATCATGATTACCACTTGTCTTACGGTGAAGGAAAACATCGTGAGGAAACCTGCATGTCTGAGAAAACCTAGCAAGTTTTCGTAAGACATGTGAAGTCCGCCAACACGCACTGGGCCAGCGCGGTGGACTATGGCCTGATTCCCCTCGTACCAAGGGAGGCCCGTGCTCAGCAGTGGGACGTTAAAAAGGGCTGATGATGATGATGATTAAAAATAAATGGTTTGATACGAGCAGTCCCGCCGCCGCAAGTGGAGCAGCCGCGGCCGGCGGCGAGCGAGGCGCGCGCGTCGGCGTTGCCGCGCCCCTCGCGCCTGCCCGCGCCGCGCCGCGCGATACGGTTATACTACTTCTGTTTTAATCATATTATTATTATTCACTATAATATCACTTATAATAATATTATTATTATTATAAATGGAAGCCATACTTTCTTTTTTTATTAATTTTTTATTTTTTTTTAACAATGTTTTACTTAAATATAACATTTGAAATGTAATTTTCTTTTTCTTATTTTGTTATGAGACGCGTTTTGACCACCCTTTCACTGCACAGCCAGTCATTTTTAAAATTAGCGGGACATACAGACACACACACACATTAACCTTTACCTGAATTATATATAGTCTATCATTTGCGAAATCACATGTTCTTACTGTATACCAATTTTTATAAAGATCGGTTCAACCGTTCTTGAGTTATAGCGGCACATACAGACAGACAGACAAAAATTTCAAAAATGGTAAAACTGATGTCAGTGAGTCATGAAACGAATATTTATGACGAAACTCGACCAAAAAATAGAGTGTACAGACAGACTCTACAGATTTATATAGTAGTATAGATAGATATAGATTACATACAAATATTTGAATATTTTTTGTATATGTGATGCTTTTTGTGTGTGTAGTTGTAGTTATTAGTTAATCCTTCACGTTAAAGTTGACTAAAAATGACTGAATGGGTCTGGGATGGGTGATTTGTAAGCTGAAGTGACACATGTGCTGTTATTAAACATATACATGCCAATGGGACGAGCAATTTGCTAAAATCAAAAAGCAGTGTTTACAATGTTATTCTTATATTGATATTTACTTTTTTTAAATTAAAGATTGTTTATTAACAATATTTATATTATATTATTTTTTCAGACCTCCCTCAGTATACTCCGTGGCGCCGACAGATATGGAGCAATACTGACAAAACGCCTGTTGTGCCAATATTCTTGGCATATTCAACTAACGAATAATTAACGACTGAACTAAACTTAAACTACTGACTTTTAATATTAATAAACAGTTTTCAGTACATGACTATTTAAATTTATAAGTACTAAGTTGGAAGATAATGTTGTCAAGAATAAAAGTGATCCAATGCTGTGCGTTTCTTCCTATCTCTTTCTATTTTTCTTTTACTTTGAATTTATAACATTAGTGTAATTATGTATGTAACTTTTTTCTTTTTTATCTTATAATATACAGAATAGAGCAATGTTGCCAGATACCATGTGAGATTTACACAAAATTGCCAGTTATCTGTAACATTTATTAATATTTTGTTATATTAATTTAACGTTTTCTATTTTCGTAATTTTTATAGGATAATGTATAAATTAATTTACATAACTTTCTAGAAGTCGTTTTCAATGTATACCTGTAATATTTCTAAGTATGCCTGTGAACTATCTAATGATGTTTAACTTAGACAATATTCATTTGTAATTTGATAAATTGGCAATAAAAGTAAGTTCCTTAAAGCTATAAATATTTCATGATACGTAAAATGACACATTTGATATTTAATGTTCATAAAGTAGGCGAATGGATATCTCTCAATGTTAGAGAGAGATAGAAAATAAGATTTTTTTACCTTTTGTAATGTTGTTTAATCTATGCATATTTAAGTATTAATTGTTGGATTTGTTCTGAAGAGAGAAAACACTAGAAAAGATAGAGAAAGAGAATTGAATTGTTTTCAATCTTCTTCAGAACTCTTCTATACACATAGATTGCATTCATGTTGACATTTATTTATTTGTAATTGGAACTCGTTTTGTATGGTTTTCTGCTCTGAAGTTCGAACACCAACCTGTTTTGTTACCAATATGTTGTCATTACGCAGCCATTTGCAGCGAACTTCAGAGTGGAAAATTGTAAAATGAGTGTTGTAATTGGTTGACATACAAAATTTTTTTAAGTGAAAAATTTTGCTTTATGTCCTTTATGTGGAGGAACGAAATTCGCTTTTCCATAGAAGAAAAGTCTCACATTTCAACCTCTTGCTAGTATACTGTATAGCTCTCTTTTAGAAAATTATTCGGATTCGCTCAAAATTCCAAATTTTCTCCTCAACCAAGATTTGGTACAAAGACATACAAATTAAGATATTATTTCTATGTAATTTACAAATTTAGTACGTAGTTACGAACGACTCTGATTAGTTATTTATTTGAAAATAAGACGATTTTGCATTTTCCTTAGAGATTGTAATCGTGTAGGGACATGTACATGTGTTGCTTTAGATGTAAAATGGTATACAAAATAACCTGTAAATTAACTTTCGAGTATCATATTTGTTATACGCACAAATATCACGCTAACAAAATGTAAATCAGTTATGTATACTAATATTTAATAAATAAATTATTGTATATTCTGTAACTATGTAATCTTCTAAAGTTCTAAGTATTGCTCACATATCGCCAGATTAATATCAATATCACTACGCTTTTCAACTACATATTATATATTCTTAAATTAGTAAATGCTGGTATATAAATGTAACTAAATGTCACAGATCACTTGTTGCACACTTTGCAGGCTTTTGAAAATAGCTGAATAATTCAAAGTTAGACTGAATTTTATATAAATTACAGTTTTTAATTATTTAACGTGTCTCCTTTTTCGGAACCTTTATTTAAATATTAATATTTAAATTACCTGTTTTGTAAAAGAATTTTTTTACACCTAAATTTTAATTATATTTAACCGTTTTTAACATATTTTTTATATTGGCAACCTTTTGTCGTTAGTTTTATTAAAAAATATTCCATATTTAACCTAAATAAATAGCGCCTGGAGCGTCATATCTTTTTAAGATCGGTTTAGTATTAATTAAAAAAGCTTTACGTGTGAATATATTAAAGCCGAATGTACATTTTGAAATTAACTATATTTAAGTGGATTAAATTAATAATTTTCCAAATTATAACAAAATTAAAATCCAAACATTTTACGATGTCTTTATATGATACATTTTAAATAAAACTATCTTTTTGAATTTTTCGAAGGTTTATTTTGATTTTTTGGTTACCAACGTGGAATGTTTTATGACGATCATGATCGCAGAGTTTACCCTCCGAAATAATCCGAAGCGATAGTTATTTTCGTTTGAACTGAATTTAGTCAATGTAACATGAATGTAACGTGAATTCGGCTTAATTTTCAGAGAGTGCAAATGTGATGTATCACGCCGTGTTAGCCTTTTATTCCATCCGTTGCATCGCTTGAGACATACCGCTATACGGTTCATTTGGACACGTCGTGCCTTATTTAGGTAGTTTAAGGATTTTTGTTTTCTTTTTCTAATAAAATTGTGTATTTACATGATATGTGTCTGTTTTATTGCACTTTTTTGTTTTACCTTAAATACGTTTAAAAAAATATTTTGGAATAAATATTGCATTAATGTCCTTAAGTAATAAGTGAGAAGAAGATTTGCTTATTATGATAAAGAATCGAATGTGTAAATCATTATTATAATTTTTTTGAAAATTGTGACTTATTGAAATATTCAGTATTTTCAATACGGAGCCCAAATCTATAGTTTTAGAATTTTGTCTGTCTGTTGATCTGCATCACGAGAAAACGACTGGACACATGACATTTAATAAAATTTGGTATGATAGCTGGTAATTCGGGTCAGTATAGATCAGCAATTTTTTTACTGCAGGGAAATATTTTTGAGTAATCTATATCTAGTAAAACTTATCTAGAGACGAACCTGAGCGGAATGAGTCGCTAGATCACTATGAAGACGATAAGAACATAATAAAGTTCTTAGGGTTCCGTTAGGGAACTTCCGTACACAAAGGGTAAAACGGGACCCCATTTCTAAGACTCAGCTGTCCGTCTGTCACTAGGCTGTATCTCATGAACCGTGATCGGTGATAGACAGTTGAAATTTTCATAGATGATGTATTCCTGTTGCAGCTATAACAACAAATACTACAAAACAATATAAATACAAGAAATGTGATTTTTTCCCTTGTTTTTGATCGATATTGATAACGGCAACAGGTAGACGCTTGCAATATTCACAGAATATTTAATTATATATTCACTATAAAAATAAGTAATTAAATTAAAATAAAAAATATTTTATTGTCTTATAGATAATGGTACGTAACATTCGTGCGCGAATCCGACTCGCACTTGGCTGGTTTTTATTTAAGCCCAGCAATAATAAAATCACATGTTTTATCGTTAACGCGAAACCCCAATTTAAAATAACTAAACTGAACGTAACGTATTCAAAGTAAGCATTCTTTTTGTTTTTTTTTTTAACATATATAATATCATTTTTTGGGTTTATAATATTAGGGTTTAGTATATTTGTCTGTCACAGCCTGTTATTTTTAAAGTTACTAGACCGAAAAGTTATAAATTACTTTGGTAGTCGCTAAGATTCATAAAAGTTTCTCATCTTACAATGTACCTACCTACGTAAATAATGTTTAAAAAAATATTTTTTCTACATATTTCATATGAACATTAAGTATGGTTTATGAAATTAAATTATAAATAGTAAATCTAATCTTCAAACTAAAATACCTAATAACTACAAAAAATGTATTTTTCTTTGTTTTTTTTATTTTGATACAATAAACAATATAGTATGTATCTTATATTATTATCATTGAAGAAATGTGAAGAAAATTTAATCGACGTATAGTTTAATTCACAAAAATTAAAAAGTCCGTCTTTCATATAAAAAGTTATTTATGTAACTCGCACTTCACCAAGTTTACTTTTATCAAAAAGTTTTTCTTAAAAAACTTCCTTGTAAGTTAAGTTATATCATGTAAAAAGTTTTTCATGCATTGATTTCATATTTTAAGTATACGTATAACATAACTTATATACCTACTAAATACTTATAAAACTAAAAGATAATATGTTATTTCTTTTTCAAATATATTTGTTATTTTAGAAAATGTTGCCATGACAATCGTATATATTATTTTTAAAGTAGGCTATTATTATCTGTTACCTTAGTAGATGTGCGTGTGTGTGTGTGAAACGAAATCGCACGTTATATGCGAGTGTGTAACGTCGCGAGTGCTGTCTACGAAATAATTTTTGCTTTATACGTTTTTATTTTTATAAATTATCGATTTAGACGATGTGATTAGTAATGTAATAACGTAAAGTGATAAGAATTGTGATATAACTAAGCAATGGCCATGAAAAAATACAGTGTTTTTCTCTATATGATCCCGTGCAATAACTCGTCACTTTGGTTGTTTGTCAATGACGTCTGCGTTTAGCGCAACGAAAAGTGGAATTGTAGTTTGATTGTGACAAGTAGTGCAAACATAAGTTAATTAAATTGTGATAACCGATGCGAATGAATAAAATGGATGAGTGTTTTCTTCATTGGAACATTCCTAAGACAACTGGGGCCATCGAAGTTGGCTCATGAAGAAAGGGTTAGTTTATATGTTTTTTGTTTACTTTTTGTATCCCACGCTATTTATTTACTAGACCTCTCAATGTTGGTATTTAATGAATTCCTTTACGTTCGTCAATCTTTCGGAACGCTTGAGTAAACTAAGAATTGTAGGTTATGATTGGTTATACGGTTGTTTATTGTCTCATATTTTTTATCGTCCCGTCTCATAATTTTATTATAAATACACTTTAATACATATATATTAAATACGGATACTATACGAGTGTTAGATTGAGGTTGGGGTGTATTCATTCTCTTTTGTTACTTTCTCTTATCCATGGAGTGAAGGGAGCGACAGCGACGGCTACATATCAATCGTGGTATTCCTGAGCGAGATAGCGCTCTACAATACAAGATAGACCTCTGTTTTCAATACATCACATATGATTACGTTACTTTTAACTTTTCTATTATAACAAACTTTTCAAACTTAGACTTTGTAAGTAATTTGGTTGGTTAATATTTTTATTGAAATTAAACTAGCAGTAAATTACAACATTAACTTTAAAGTTTAATTAGAATAACTTATATTAAATTTGGTAATATACAAACAAGTAAACTATTTTTGTTATAAAAATATTTATTTTAGCTTAACAAAGAATAATTTATAATATTTCTTTCTAATAATATAATATAATTATTTTTTATTAACTTGTCTAAGCTAAAATAAATGCAGAAAATAAATATTAGCTTGTCCTAATTTGTTGAAACTCTAATTAATCACAGGAAGAACATGATTTTTGCATACAAAAAGTTTATGGTCCAAGGAATGACTTATGCCAATTTTAATTCCGATGTCATGAGTATTAGTTCCCATGGTATATTAGTCTGATCAAAAGCTTTACTTAATGTTAAAGATCCCTAGAGTGCCAATTAAACATGCAAGGTACAAATTTTTTGCCTTACTTAACTAGTCTATGCTGTTCAAGACTATAAATTAAGACTGCTTATATACAAAATTTAGCAATATTTAACCCATCTATAATATAAAAAAATTATAACTATTTGTATCTGCATATTTATTTAATGCCCTTCATTCAGCCCTTATATCACCCACTGCTGGACACTGGCCTTTCTTCAATATGAGAGGATCGGGGTCATAGACCACTGCACTGACCAAGTGCAGGTTGACGGTCTATACTTGTCTTACAAAAACTCGATAGGTTCTCTCAAACATGCAAGTTATCTCAAAACGATTTTCTTCACTGTCAGACTGAAAATATTAGAGTTGCTAGTCCCAGATTTGAACCTCTCTTCGGTCTGAATAACTAGTGCCTAATCTGTGCTTGCTCTACTCAGGTTTGTTCCTAGGAACATTTTAATGATTAACAATTTCACTACAAAATAAACAGTTCAGAACTTTTTGACTTTACAGCTTGGGATTTCCCAAATTTTTTTTATACTTAAAGCATCCCTGAAACACCCCCAACAAAATAAGCAATAGAAACATGAAAATCGACTCAGCCGTTGTGTAGTTCAAAAATATCTTTACTTTTAATAAATAATACAACACATCTATCTACATGAACATTGCTAATAAATATGCAGCGCATGCAGTGCATGCAGTTAATAAGCTATATCTGTTTTTGATTACATCAGATTTTTTGACAAATATGTTTTTCCTTCTATGAGGTAGTTTGTATACATAAGTAAAGATGGAATACAACAAAAACATCCCCTAAAGAATTAATATGAAAAAATAAGTTATATGTAATAGGCTTTCTGTATGCAATTTTAGCCAAGGTCTATTTATCTAAGCTGGGTTACATATTATCATAAAATAATCAATTGTGATAAGGAGCCATTTATGATAAAGATGTCCTACATTTAAATGTATAAATTGCTATGACATAATAGGTATTAAACATTATTTGTATTTTTATTCTCAAGCTTCAACATAAATGAACACTATGAACCTAATATACCCTAATGACATACCAATAATTGTAAGTATTATTTACTAGCACCTCACCCTCGCTTCGCTCGCGTTAGTCTCTAGGTACCCCTTTAGGATAAAATTTTTACAAACTTTGAATTTCTTTTTTATTTACAGCTAATCAAAAGCCTTAAAAAATAAGTTTCAAGCCTCTAGCTTTAAAAATGACGTAATTTCCATACAAGATTTCATCCCCTATTTCAACCTCTTACAGGCAGTTTTTCGCTTTGAGAAGTAGCCTATGTCCTTTCTGAGGCTCTAGACTATCTGCGTATCAAATTTCATTTAAATCAGGACAGCAGTTTTGGCGTGAAAGCGCGACAGACCGACATTCAGACAGACAGACAGAGTTACTTTCACATTTATAATATTAGTTTGTGTATAGACTGTGATATTATTAAGGATTAGTTTGACAACAAATGTCAAACAGTGACAACAGCATTCTAGAGTTATAACAAAAAATCAAAGAAATAGATTTTATACCACATAAATCTTCAAAAACAAGGTAAAAATGATGTTCAAAGGAATAACCAAAAAATGCAATAAAATGTTATATTTTCTCTAATGAAAAAATATTTCAAACCTAAACATGCTAAAATATGCACTGTAAGAATATTTATGATTTCATTGTTAGACGTCAAGCATTGAAGTTAACCTATTTACGTACTGATAACACTATGAGGTCAAATGCATATGTTCTCAACACATACATTTGAATAATTAGGTTGCATTCTATTCATGTTTTGATATTGAATGTTAAGGCACCTAAAAATGGCTTTGTAGCTAACTTTACATGTATTAATAAAAGTAAAAAGTAATAAAACAAACAGATTTATTTATTTAAGACAAAATTAATCACAATTTTACAATTCACAGAGTGTATTGTGATTTTTACTCTTTAATTTTGCCTCAAAATTCAATTGAAAAAATATGTTAAAATAATAAATAAATAGGTATATAAAAGCGAAAGGTCACTCACCCAGTCATCACGGAATATCAAAAAAATGCGTGGCGTATAAAGAGACGTTTGCTACGAACGGATTTTTGCGACAGGGCCGGATTATGAAGGTCTGAGGGCTCTCGCAAGTTTGTATGAAAGTTCTTCGTTTTTTGTGCAACAGACTTTAAATTTGGCAGGGAGCACCTAGGGTCGAAGCCGAGCAAGAGAGCGAGGTTAAGTCGCTAGTAATATGGCGAAAAATGTGAAGATCCGACTCCTTTAGCAATCCCATACCACAGTAAAAATATCAACAGTACGGAAACTTCATACTTAACGTTCGAAACGGCACACTCACACAAATACGCGCATCAACGAGGCCCTTTAACGGACGCTGCGGTGCTGTCAGTCGTGTGTGCCGCGTTGAGAGTATTACCACGATCTTTTTAAAGATGCCACGAACTTATTGCGTAGTATACAGCTGTTTGAGGTGACTTTGAACTCTGCTTCATCAAAACCGGAGATTTCGTTTTTTAAACTCCCTACTGATTTTGAAAGGTAAGAATGATTTATTGTTTTAATCGATATCAAATAAAAATAGTCAACAATAATTATAAGTTAATAAAGTAATTAAAATATCTTTTTTTTTAAATCGACACCTGAATTATGAAACTGTAATTTTTTCTATTTTTGCCAGTAAGGATCACGATCATAACCGGTTATTATTTTATTACATAATATTATTGTTTTTTTGAGATACAACTCTTAATATTAAACTGTTCCGCTTTACAAACTATCATCTTTTACTGATATTAACACCATAAGATTATAACCATTTATATTTATTTGTGAACTACTTATGTATTTCAACTCGATTGTTAGATCACTACAGAAAACAAAATGTTTTAATAAATAAACAATTTCAAAAAAATTAAGAGCGACAACCCTAACACTCCAATGGAGCGTAGGTATTTATTTTAACAACTAGGCCTAGTTTCCATACTGGTTGATATTTTTACTGTGCCCATACTATATGTAAAAATACACCTAATTATTATAACGTTTTCTTTAATGTACATCGTAATAATAAATAACAGTCAACATCATGTCCAACACACCTTCATACCATTATCTCAACATCTAGGCTGGGCGATTAATTATGTAAATTATATAAATTGGTAAATCCCCTAGTAATGATACGTTATTACAATTACGAGGAAGCACCCAGTACAGCTGCTGTTAGTACAAGTGTATTCAGAGAAATTACAATCTTATACCCATTTCTAGTAATTTTACCTATTGAGACTTATGTTGTGGTATTTAACTTACGTACAGTTCAAAGACTTTGATTTTAACATTGTCGATATTATATAAATTCAATTACATACTGTTAATAAATAACTAAATTCTATGTAGGTATGTATTTTTAACGTGTACTGACACGTACGCTCCGGGCCTTCTATCAATACGAGGTGGATCAGCCTATAGTCCTAAAAGTGCGGGTTGTCGGCCTCACAGGACTTTCGAGAACTTGTTAGGATCTCTTGGAGTGGTAGTTAAAAATGATTCGCACATGACAATATAAAAGGTGCGGGACCCGGAATTTGAAGCCTCTTCACTCGGTTTCCAAAGCGTGCACCTTTGCCTGGGCTACCATTGTAGGTACCTAACTAAAATTATGAATCATTTTTTTGTTATTAATTGAAAGTGTAATTATTTCTTATTTACCTTTTGACAAACAGCATGAAGGAATAACAATAATGCATTATGCTAACTTTTGCATTTAAATAGTAGTAGTGTCAGTAGTTTACCTTTCTTAAATTTTTAAAACAGAGATAAGTCAGTTTATTCGTATTGAATCCACCGACTCGGAATGTAGTTCTGCCGAACTTAGTTTTTTCAACAATTTACCAACATATAATGTGTTCTACATTAGCATATCAGACTGGATACATAACCTGTTGCACCTATATACCGTGTAGTAACTTAATAACTTTGTCGGTTGTCGATAATGGAAGCAATTATTTGTTGCGCACGCGCCATCTCGTTTCTATATCGCAGCTATCCGATTGGCTGACAGGTTCTGATTGATAACCCCCGTATGGCAAACAAAACTATGAATATATAGATCATTCTTATTGCCCTCTACTAAGTTTTAGTTTTTAAATAAACCTTTTATTACAATGCAAGAAGAGAAAATCGCAAAAAAATATTAGGTTAAAAGTAGTAAACGCAAACCCTAGTTGAAAACAATATTATATCAAGATTATTTTTATTTATACCTTTAAACAGAATTTTTATATATTTATACATTTATTTATTTATAAATATAATTTGCATAATACAGTATCTAATTAGGTTTTTATCACGTCGTCCATCCAGTTTTCTTTTATTTATTTATTTAATTGAAAAATATATAATCTTGGAAGCGTAATTTAATACAACAGTTTTATTATCCTTGAGTATTCTCGTAACTTCATTTCTCGCCATGCATCAGTTTAATTATTTTTATTGTTAAACACTTGTCGGGATTGTTCATGGATAGTGTCTTGTATATTTTTTTCATTCTCTATACGAATTATCTCTCTTTATCTTTGATTTTTTTTTATTATTTTTTTATAAATAAACAAAACCAAATTTGTAATGTGATGTTTATAAAGTTTTTAAAGAACTGTCTGTTAAACAAGTTTAATATATAATGCATTTAAATCAGTTTGCTGCCTCAGTCAGTCAAGTCAGCCAGTGTGCCCGCAGTCTAAAATAAGGCGATCAATTCAAATTTAAATATCTAGAAAGGAATCACTCATCTTAGAAAGATATGTTCGGGCATTACACACACATCACTATTTATTTCTATGGTAAGCTACGAGGCTTGTTATGAATATCAGATAGTTGTTGTTACATTACACATTCTTACTTTAAATATGTAGGTAGGTACATACATTTTGTAAATATAAATATTAAATACCCATGACTGGAGTACAAACATTCGTGCTCATCACACAATGAATGTCCCAAGCGGGATTCGAATCTGCGACCGCTAGCACAGGAAGTACACTCCTCAAACTGAGTCAAAAGAGTCGACGAATGTATGTATTATAGTATTTTAGTAGTATTATAGTATTTTTGTTGTTCCATACATTTATTTTGAATGTTTGTCCTACGAGTATCAAAAATGTGAATTACCTCCTATTCCACTTCATTAACCTAAATGTGGTTGTCGTTCAGCTATTATTTAATTCAGTTTATAGTTGTGATTAATTTATAACTCGAGCTCTTGTAATGGGTTATGCATGACGCTACAGCAACTGGCCTTGTCCCGATGCTCCCGATTCGTGGATGTCATGAATCTAGTCCATAGAAGTAATTTCAAATGTACTATTGTTATTGTTACGATAAACGCTTGACACTATTATTAGACTCGACTAAACTATTTTTAAAAACATATTACTTCAAGGAATTTTCCAATAAATTATATGAAAATTCGTCCAATTTGAAATTAAGTCGTATCGTCTAGTACTGTTGGCAGCTACAGCAGGGTTTCTAGTAGGTATTTGATAGTGCCCTTTTTGTTAATCTTTTTATTTTGTTGAATTAATGAAATTTAGTGGAAGTATAGTACGTAACTTGACCGATAATTTGATTATTTATTGTTATAATGCCTTTTAGTTATTTTATCACGTTTGTATTATGACATACTTAAATAAATAAATAAGTATTAATAAACTCTTTAAATTATTGATTTTATTATCAACATGCAACAATTAGGATCTGAAAAGGTCTAACATTTATATAAAATTATTAAAATAATTAAGTTTTTACATGTGCTGACAATTTTATAAAGATGGCGATAGCTTATCTCTAACGTAATTACAGTATTGGAGAAGTCATTAATTTAGTCCACACGGAGATAAAACGGAATTTAACGTACTTTTCGTTTAGTAGGTATATTAAAAGTGCACTAGCATTAACTAAATCACATTCCAATTATCAAAGTACGTACTAAACTGTTAAACTTTATGGACAAAGGAGAAATGAGGGCATTACGTAAGACCTATTACAGTAGACATCGGATGTCTTTGTTTGTTGCTTAAACTGGCCATTATATCGAAATTCTTGCTACTCATGATATTATTCAGTGTTTTCGAATTTTAAAACTGTTGTTTAATATATTGATTTCAATATTCGTGTACTTTTGGAATGAACACGCACCAATTACTGTTTTCAATTAAAATATGCGAAGTATTTTAATTAAAACGAACGTTTTATTTTAAAGGATAAGAACCAAAGTTATTCTGGTTATAGCTAGCTAAAACTTTATGATACTGTGTGAGTTGCATCTTTAGGTACATCTACTTTGTTAAAGTTTACAAAGCGAGACGTGACTTTTATATAGATTATTAGTGATAAAAACTATAATTATTGGCTTATTATGATAGACATTTCCAAATTCCAACCCTTTTCAGTTTAATTATATGTCCTATTAATGAGTTATCCTCGCTTCGCTTCGAGGTTCACCTTTTTTACCTTAGAAGATAGACACACTCGTATGCTATTGCAGACTTTTTAAGGCCATTTTAAGATCTACAGTTTTCTAGTATAGGAACAAAGCAGGTCTATATTTATTAATAATATTGCCATGCTCAGTTCAACGCGATTACATTATATAACAAAAGAATTTGGGCATTGAAAAATTCCATTCTAAATATATATATTTGTATAATATTTTTCTAAATCGAATATGATAATAATAAATAAATTATTTCAAAGATTATTTCCTACATTCAAACTTCTATATAATAATATTACAGACCAACAACTTACCCTCGCTTTGCTCGATGCGTCTATGGTCGATAACAATAGCCGGAAAACCAAAGTCAAAGGCCATTTTTTTCCTATTTCAATGTAAATAATTATAAATTCTGGCAGTAGATGCATTTTTATTAAAACTAAAAAGACCGTCGGAGGTGCTAATATTAGTGGAAGAATTTTCTGATTCGGATCAGTACTGAGAACAATCCACTACATAAAAAATTACAAATAATTCTATAATTTAATTATAGAAAAAACGTATTTGGCTTAGGTAAATATAATTCTTTAAATTTAATATGTCACATATAGAGTTGTTACAACTTACATAACATTAGGTATTAACAATGTTTTCAATATCCGTTTCGACACTCACTTTGCGATACAATATATCGATAACCTAGTCTTGACCGTCGTAAAATGTTACGAAAGGGTCCATCGTTCAAATCTAAGGTCAATATATAATTTGGACAGACCTAACAATCGTATAAATGCTTCGAGTGTACCTCTTAGAAGTTCTCGTTTTTGTAGAGGCTTTTTTCTTTGACATTCAAAGCATGTAGCTATTCATTGTAAACCCTCAAAATCGACCTTGTATTTGATCCTGACATTTGGGTACAAGAAATGTTCCTACTGTTATTTTCTTTTAAGAAAAACTTCTCTGATCTTTCATCATATATTGTTGTAAACATATGTAGTATGTATACACGTGTGTGTTGGTTTATTTTGTATGGTATGTAATGTCAGGTGTTGAAAATATTTTTTAATAGAAGATGTAACAATGTCGAGTATTTAATTTTCTAAATTGGTACTTTGCGAAATACTCCGTACGCACTCAGAATGCGGCCGCAATCTTGGGTCAAAATCTGTTACCTGATTTATTCAGTAATAAGTGAAGTAACACAGACGAAGGTTGATGTTATATTACAATATACATATTGTGTTATTTGTTACTTCTTCACGATAAAGCGGCTGGACAGATTTGAATGAATTGATGAAATTTTAAGTAAACGGTATAGTTATTGCTAGACTTTCCCAAAAGATGGCGTTATTATATATGATATTATAAACAACAAAAGTTATAAATAGGTGCTAATAATTTTAAACCATTTAAGATTTAGTTTATTTTATACTTACTAAGTAATTTCTACATGATATGTTGTAGGATGGTTTTTTTATTTTTCACATTATACCATTTGACGAAAAAATATCGAAGTTTATTAAAATATTCGTCAGTTAATTAATATCGTGGTCAATTTGAATTCTTTAGCTTACAAGTGTCGTTTTGTTCTTATCGTGTTTGTCGTCTGACCGCGGGTCTATTGATTCATCCGAATGGAATCCATCCAAGTGCTCACTCGCACTGTGCAGTTCGTTTAATTGAATACACTCGCTCATGTATAATACTGTTTGAATTGACTCTACGTTGTTTTTTATATTAATAATGTTGTTTAGTGCGTTATTGTGCAGCTTTTACAAGCTTTTGTTTTAATTATTTTTAGTCTGTCTGTCTGGCTTAATTTTTTTTTGATCTAATTTTTAAATATCTACTGGTATCTAGTTTAGCTAATATATGTACCTATGTAATTTTGTGGCAGTGCAAATATATGGTCCCAATGCCAAGTAATAGACCCGTGAAACGACCTTAGAAACTGCTAACTGTAATCTTTATACATTATACACTTACAAATAAATAAAATTGAAGTGTCTGTTTGTAATATAACTTTTTACTAAATGCATATGAAAGTGTATACCATTTATATTTTTTTGTTTGTCTGTCTGTTTGTTCCAGCTCATCTCAGAAATTTCTAAACCGATTTTTTTAATTACACTTTCATTGGTGCGTCGAAAGTATTATCGTTAATTGCGAAACAACAACAGTGTCTCTGTATCAAGCACTTATTGTATTCAACTGCTCTCACAACTGGAATCAATTGAAACAATCCACAAATGAATTTTATCAACAATGTAAACTCACAGATTGGAGATTACACAGATTGTAGGAGACGAACGATTTAGACATAGCGAGGATACCGTGGCGGTATGCCAATACTCTGCTCGGAATCCATTTCACTATTTGCAATTATCCGCGAACTGGCTTTTTATAGCAATTGTGTACCAATTTGGATTATGTTAAGTTCACTTCGCGTTTTCTTTGTTTTTCCCGCAGTAAGCGTTTTGGTGTCCGTTTTCAGAAGAGATTGGCTAGCGATAACATGTGAAAATCTTGTTAAAATATTCATGTCTTTATTAGTATATTATGTATAAATCAATAGATATAATTGTTTTTTTATGAAGACTTTAATTTTTTGAATCTTAGATATTCTTATTTAAATACATGAACAGTGTTTAATATTATATATTTTTAGGTATATTCTTGATCAGATACTAAAGTTTCCGCTTGAATCAGAACTAAGTTTATTTGTATTTAAAAATAAAGTTAAATAATCTTTTATAGACGTATAACGGTATATGTTACAGTCCTAAATATTTCATTAAGCAGTGATCAAATCGCTGTATTTCAGATCTATAATCTTTGCAATGCTGTATCAAAATAAAAATAAATAAAAACAGATTGGAGAAACCAGAATGGCATGTATGGTGATAAGCTGCTTATAATAATGTGATAACAATATTTATAGTATATAATCTGAAATTAAAAAGTAGGTAAATTAATTAATATTTTGTTTTATATAATATTATGTTGTAATATAAAAGATATTGTAATGTATCATTTTATGATATGTAAAGGAGATATGTAAATATGAAGTAAGATTAGATCTATGAATTAAAAGCAGTAGCACTTAATACCTAGTAATTCTATGACTTTAAAGAAGGCGAAATAAATAGGTACAAATAATTAATTATATTACATTATTTATTACGTAACTATGAGTTTGTGTGTGCATTACTATTCAACTTATAGATACAATTTAAAACCTTTTTTCGTAATCATTAATTTCATAATCGCCTATATTTATACCGATAATGCTATCGTAAAAATTCCATTTTGGATCGCCGTTCTGACATGTTATTAATCATCTAAGATTACTCAAAATTGTCCTTAACATGGACGAGCTATTGACGGGAAGTTATTATAACAAACGCAGACATGATTAACTCTGATTGAAGCGCGGACTATTTAAAGCGATATTTAATTTGAAATATTTAGGTATATAATTTTCCCCTCTTAAAGCATCCATTTTCGATTATTACGAAGTCCTTGTGCATGGGTGTCTCATGAGGTCTGATACTGTGGCGATTGTTTTTATTCGAAGACAAAATCTAAATAAATTAAATTTTATTGGTTAAAAATTAAACTATAAAAATATTGGTGCATGCTTGCATTCCGTGTCGATAACAGATCTTAGCTTTAAAATATCAATATCTAAGTCATATGGCAGTGGTAGCACTATGTATTAGAATCCTAGTGAAGCGTGTGTAAATCCCGGGTCTCGCAATTTTTATTTAATGTTCCTATATCTCATTTCGTACAACAATTGGTAACTTATACTGAGTGCGTTTAAATCACCTAAATGAAATCGTTATTAGGTCAATGACATTATACACGGACAAGCGACTACTGAAAAGAAACTAATTTAACTATTTTTCTTAAAATATAAATTATTTAATAGATATTTGAAGATTTATTTTGAAGTAAACAATATAGTAACTCAAAATCTAAAAAATCTCTATTATTAGATGAGTTGAAATATTTTAAATACATGAGTTCATAAATAACAATCATCGAACAATTCAATAATCAAATAATTAAGCCTTGATGAAAAAACAATAAAGAAAACATTATATGAATTTACGGGATTGCATTAGTAGCCACTACCATAATTAGGTTTTAATTCACTTTTTTATGTGTTTGCCATCGCTCCGCCTACGCAAACGCCTGACCAATGACCATCCTGTCGAATGTGACAAACAGAAAGAAGATAACTTGTATATACAATATACATATATAAATATGGTTTCATCAATATGTACATTCATACAATATAATCGCAAAGTATAATATAAGTAAATTGAGATATGCAAATTATTTTAAACGTTTGTAGTTGTGTAGATATTTTAATTGCAAAAAAAAACACGAGATACGAGGAAAATAAGTGTTTATTTAGTTCGACGTAGTATTTTTATTAAGGTTTTACATAGTTTATAATTATTATATTATTACATTTTATTTCATATTTATTTTTATTTTATAATACATTTGTCTTGTTTTGTTGTGAAGAAACTTGTTTTGAGATGTAGTGTGATATAGATGTACCTACTCGTTACTACAAACTATAGCCAATGATTTTATGTAGTCTCAAGAAGTTTAGCCAAATATATGGTTAAAAAAATATCTCAGTAATTATGGTATATCTAATACTTTAATGTACTAAAAGTTTTTTCAAATACTTTCGAGATTCTGTATTTAAATTTTATAACCCTTTCAAGTCTGTCACTTCACCTTTGATAATACCTGGAGAAAACGAGATGAAGATCTCCATTGAATGATCTCTTAAAATAGAATTAATTAATCAGGTACCTATCTAACGCCTACACTTATACATATATGTTCATTGTACATTTAAGAAATGCTATATAATGCCATAAAAATACTACATTTACATATATGAAACTAAATTTTCTATTTATTTACATTTTGCTTACAATAATGTAAAAAAACACTTTTATAAACTCGGCCTTTTTTTTAACTACTAACGTCGGTTAACACGGGTCTTCGGGATTTCCAAATAAATTGTTTTCAAGGAAAACAACAGTAGGTATAACCCACCTGAATTCATCTTAATCGGATCGATGTTTTAGTAACGCATTCCATTATTATCTATATAGATATATATAGTATTAGATAACTGGATTATATAACTAGACGTTTATTTTAAGATAAGCGTATAAAACTATAACTTCACCCCTATACTATGAGGTGAATATATTTTGAGCCGAGATGATCAACAGTTGGGCGATAGGTACAGATGTTCATATCCTCGCCACACTTGTCAAAACAAATTAAATATAGACGAGTAACAGGGAAACGTGTACTTAAACCGTTTAATTTATAACGTTATTAACATTTTCACTTTCTGTTACTTCGGTAGAGATCAATTTTAAATTTATAATGACTAATTTATGTCTAATACATAGATACTTGCATCAAGTTTGAGATTCGTCCGCCGAACAATTTTAATAATAGTGTACATAGTGTCTCTATTAAGTTTATAAGAAATTTCAATTTGTACTTAAAATATACCTAATACGATTTTCCTACTAGATAAAGTTTTAACGGAGTATGAAATAAGTTTTAAAAGGAAGCCTTTTAAGGACTTAAGGCAGCTATATTCAGCCATAACAAAACAAAAGGACGGAAGGAACTTCTTTTTAATTTATAACATTATAGTGCGTTACATAAATTATCAATCTCAGAGTGTAAAACTTAACTATAGTTTATCTTATTTATAAATAAGACTTCAACAAGTATAAAATATCAATCATTTTTTTTACTCGATATTATTATGTACAAACTATTAAGTAAATGTTTACCGTCTATTAAATAAACAACTAACACGTAATATATTAATGTAATTAATACATGTTCATACATAGTGTTATTCATAGCTGACGCTTTGCTCTAAAGCTTTTAAATCGCCTACTATGTTAACTGTTAGAATGTAAACGTTTAGGGTAGTTAGAATTTTGTTTACAAAATAAGTAATTTATTGACATGTAAAAATGGTAAATATATATTGCACACCACGCGACATTAGCGAAGTCAACTGTGCCCAATCGGCACTCATGGAAGCCATTAAAAGAAATAATTGAATTGAATTAGATTGCACACATTAGCTTTATTAATGAGTTTCAAAAACAAGGGTTTTATTGTAATTGGTAATTTCTGTTACATGCCAAACACCTATTTGCAATTCTATCGTACTAATTATGTAAAGGTCTATGTTGTTCTAAACTTAGTCTTTGTCAGTGAAGCTAACAAACATAACGTCATAAAATTTAATTTATTTACTCAGAATTATTAAATTGCTGTAATTATCTTAATATGTTAACCGCGTGAGTTAGGTGTCTGGCGTTTGTGATTATGCATAAGACCCGGATGACTTAAAAATACATGGAGCCGGCTCTCGCTAAAAATATTTTAAACATAAACATTAAACACTTTACCGAGTTTACGTTACATTTGCATATGCGACCATGCACTTATATGTTTACTCACGGAATGTGATCCTTATTCTGTTATATTATATACATTAAATATATTTTTTGGAGAAAAATCTTATTGAAATAATCATTATTATCGATACGGAAGCTAAAATTTATATTTTTTCGAATTTTTGTCTTTCGGTCTGCCTTTCTGTCTGCCTCAGAACCACATGACAGATTTTAATACAATTTGGTATAATGATAGCTAATCTGTTCAACATAAATAAACTTTTTACTGTGGAATAATGAACTGAAAAATCTATACTAATTGTTAAAGTGTTCCTAGAACGAAACCAAGCAGAGCCACGGTGAGTAGTTTCTAGTACTAAATAAAATTAATTATTTGTATGAAAATTGGTTTGTGTTAATTTTATAAATCCTATTATTTATATAAGTATAGGCTAGATATCTTTAATTGGAAAACATTAAAGAGCAGCTTTTTATTGCTCTACTTTAATTTACACACTAAATTACACGCTACTGATTAAAAAAATCTTGATTGTAGTACAAAACCTATAAACTCAATAAGTACCTTTTTAATATTTATCCTCGCTTGTTCAATAAAGTGTTATGGCAATTAGAGGAAATTCTCAATGTACAAAATAATATTAATTAAAAAGAAATATTTGCTAGATAAAAATACAAACAATCACTTTACGCGTTTTGCTTCGCTTTAACAGTTTGTGCCAATATATTAGGCGGCTATTTAACACCATGGTTTGTTTTGTATAAATATGATCAGTAATTTAAAAATTGCCCATGTACGATCATCAGACACGCGACCTTCGGCGTAATAAGTAATGCTAATAAATAAGGCTTAGGTACACTATGAGCATTGGTTCGATGGCCGTCAAAAAATAAAATTATAAAAGGTAAATGTAAGTACCTACATACTTTAAATGTGCATAAAATGATCATGTTGGCATTAACTTCTATCTATCTATCTATATTATAAAACAAAGTCCTCCGCCGCGTCTGTCTGTCTGTCTGTCTGTCTGTCCGCGCAAAACTCAAAAACTACCGATTTTCATGCTGCTTTCACCAATAGAAAGAGTGGTTCTCGAGGAAGGTTTTAGTATAATATAATTTTTAAAGTATTTTAATTTATTTTGTATACATTGCCTAAAATGTCGCCAAACAATATCAATGACTTCCCTACTGTTTAGCTAATTATAGCTCTTACAAGTAGCGAAGAATTTTTTGAAAATTCCTTTTTTTCAATAGTTATTACAACGCAGGCGAAGCCGCGGGAATTGGTAGTATGAGCTATAATGTTTTCAATTCATCGACATTCGAACTCGGAGTTTGTACGTTAATTCGTAAAATGTTGAAGACAAAACTTAGTAAGTTAAACATTTTTTTCCTCTTGCAAGAACAAAATACATATTATACCTAATCGCATCAAATCATATGAAATTATCAAAAAAGTTAAACAAATGTAAACCTACCTTTTATACCAAACATGAATTGTATAACTAAGTTAGGTGTAGGCGAACGCGAGTTACTTAAAATTTTGTATATATAAAAATGAAAATAATTTTTAAAATTATATTTTGCCAGTTTTTGAAAGAATTTTTATTATTCGACTATTACCTATTTCTTTTTTTTTCCTTGCTTGATGATATACAACTGTCTCAAACTTAACGCGTTATGTACATGTTTATTTACTTTTAATATGATGATGATATATAATATGCACTTAGAATCCTTTTAAGACAACCTCTGTATTATCCAATTATAATATCTCTAAAATTTGCAAGTATTTATGACTCCAAGTACCTACATATCTATATATCCGTGTAGAATAATAAAATGTACTACTACATTGACAGTAATGAATTCGATGTAATCTTTGATCTTTATTCAGTGTATGACAAAACCGTCCACGTCAGTGCTAATAACATTAAAGTATGCATTTAAACGGCTGGCAAACTGTTTCCACTATTGGCTTGACTTGTCGTTTTTACCAATTTCAAGTAATTAGCAATGCAGAGCTCGTGTGCGGTCATGTGAACCGATATAATGTGTGTGAACACACTTTGTCTCAGCCCCTACTTCACAATGATGGATAATTTTAATGCGACTTAGTGTTATCGACCGAGTCTTTCTACATAATACTCAGCTTTGCTATAATGAAGGTTTTTGTTGTAACTTAAATTACTAGTGTATAAATGAACTTTGTCCTCAATAGTCTATGGCTAAGTCGTTTATAGGTCTTCTGTACGGTTATATTATATTATTTTGATTATTTTTAACTGCTTCTTAACAGCAGTTTAGAAATCACTAGAGGTTCTCACTCGCTTTGCTGGATTTTGTGCCTAGTGAAAAACAAAAAGAGATCTATCCCAGGGTACTTATAGGATAAAAAGTAGCCATGTATGGGCTATTCTTGACCAATTATAATTAATCTCCTTGCCAAACATCCAGAGCCGTTCAGCCGTTCTGACTTGACTGAGAACAAACATACATACTTTTTCATTTATAATTTTAAGGTTAAGGGTAAGGCTTAAGGTTTTAAAGAAAACATTTAAGTATTACTACGAGTATATCAGAGTATTTAAAATATATTTAATTGTATTTAATGAAATACGTGAATTAATTTTTGCAAAACTGCTTGGCCTTGTTGTGGTATTAACGTCAGTCTGTCTAGTTGAGTCACTTCGGGGAAAGGTTTTGCAGTAATGATTAAGTGGTTAATAACTAACATAAATATAAATTTAATGTATATTTTACTAGCGACTCACTCTCGCTTCAATCGGGTTCATCCTTAGGTACCCCCTTTAGCATACAATTTTTACAAACTTTAAATGTGTCTTATTTATTTAAATACCTAATCAAAACCCCAAAATAAGTTAAGAAAACAAACAAGTTAACAAAAAGTTTCAAGCTTTTAGCTTTAAAATGAAGTAATTTCCATACATACTTTCATTCCCTATTTCAACCCCTTACAGTCCTTTTTTCGCCCTTAAAAGTAGCCTATGTCCTTTCTCACGCTCTAGACCAGTGTTCCGCAAACTTTTTATGTTCAAGGTACATTTAGGAAATGAAAATTTTTGGAGGTACACCACAATTTAAAAATCAGTTTTTAAGTAATATAAATCAACATTTATTATTAATTCAAACGAATATTGGCCGAATATTAGCCCAGCGGTAACGCGTCGCTTGTATAACCGAGTGATGCGGGTTCAAATCCGGGTCTCGCACCTCTGATATTTTCATGTGCGAATCATTTCTATCATGATTACCACTTACGGTGAAGGAAAACATCTTGAGGAAACCTGCATGTCTGAAAAAACCTAGTTCAAGTTTTCGTAAGACATGTGAAGTCCGCCAACACGCACTGGGCCAGCGCGGTGGACTTTGGCCTGATCCCCCTCGTACTGAGAGAGGCCTGTGCCCTGCAGTGGGACGTTAAATAGGGCTGACGATGATGATTAGCCCTCACCAAACACGCAAAATAGGCGCACAGTAGTCGAGTTGTGGAAACCAGCCCGCTCATACCATACCAAACCCCTAACCAAACGAAACGAAACAGGTCGCTTCGCTCGTGCGCTCGTGTTATTTACATTATTATATTATGTGGAATAATTTTTTTACCCTTACTTACTTACAAAAATTAAGCTTATAAGATAACCTTATTTTTCCGAGGCACACCAACTGGTGACCACGGTACACCAGTGTGCCGCGGTACACACTTTGCGGAACACTGCTCTAGACTACATGTGTACCAAATTTCATTCAAATCGGTTCAGGAGTTTTTTGAGTTTATTCGTTACATACAAAAATACTAAAATACAAATCTTTCCTCTTTAAAATATTATTATATATTATATTATATAGTATAGATATACATTATTCAAACTTAACCATCTGACTTTTTTATCATTCATTCATAACATCTGACTTTCTTTGGCCTTTTAAATTTCTTTGTTGTGGCTGTAGGATATGACTGCGGCCACGCCTGGTCTATTGTGATTTGTGATGTTACACGTTATCTTCTCTAATTGTGTGTTGATTTTCATGTTCTCACCCTAAAAAACATTAGCTTTATAAGTTACACTAGATGTTTAATCATAATTTTACATTTATGTAGTAGTAACATGAAATTACAACAATCGGTCGTCTTATGGCTGTTGAATGTTCTTTGAAGCATTGCGTATTTTGTATTTTTTTGATCTCGAAAATTTGTTTAATAAAAATATTGGTATTAAAGCGAAGATAGAAATTTATTAACAGATATTTCATACAACACAAACAATAAAATGATGTTTAAAAAACCATTGATCACTAGATAGAAGAATTTGATTGAAATTTTTACTATTAATATTTTATAATATAGGTAGGTATATATACCAAGCGTTATCGTACGTACATTTCAATAATATGGAGAAACGAACAGGTAGGTTTGTAAAGTCCGCTAAGTAAAACACGGTTGAAGATCCACTCGTGTTTTGTAAACGTTGGCTTGCAAGTTGCTCTCGTCATTGTTTGGTGGATAGACGAAAATGTTGCCGTGAGGGGGATGATGTATTGTTTCAAGCTACATATTACTCCGCTATGCCAACACTGAAAAACGTGTAAAAACAAATAACTCACGACAATAGGCGATTTTTTGACGTCTAGCTTATTAGTTTTTGTAGCAAATTATCAATTATTATTACTTTATGGTATTACATTAATTTTAAATTTCCAATATTCCCTGAGTCTCTAAAGACACGTTTGGCTCAGTTTAGCTAACTTGCTTGTTCGCGGGTTCGAGTCCCACTAGGGGTCATGTGCACGTATGTTTGTACTCCAGTCATGGGTGTTATATTTACAATAATTAATTATCTAAAGTTATATAATCTGTGTAGTGTATCAATTGTTTGTTAAACCTAAACACGAGCCTCGCAGCTTATAATGTAACTAGATGGTGTGTGTTAATTCCCCAACACGTTTATTTATTTACTTTAGTTACTGTTTAGAAGGTTTTGCCAACATTATTTTAACTGCTGTGAATATGTATACATTCATGCTGCAAAAACTGAAGTAGGTACTACTCAAATCAAATCAAAATATTCTTTATTCAAATAGACTTTTACACGTTCTTTCGAATCGTCATTTTTACATGATTATACTTTAAATTTTAAATTAGATGACAGTCTGTAAGTCTGGGACTTGGAGTAAGCTACCACCGACTCGGAATGCTGTTCTGCCGAGAAGAGCCGGCGAGAAACTCAGCAGTTGCTCTTTTCAAAAAATATTTGATTTCAATATTTCACTCATTACAAAAAACTATGTGAATATATTAAGAAGTGATAATATTGTATTATCATACTTAATTTATCCATAGCTATATTTAACGAAGTTGTTTAAGTTGTAACCACTAACCAGCTAAATTAAAAAACAAAACGTATTATATCTACTTCTACGTACGACCTTAAATTAGTGTCGACTGAATATTAAATTGAATAGCGCGCGTGACTTAAAGTTCTTTTAAAAAAAACACCATAGGTAAAATCAATCATATTTAAATTGGCTCATCAAATATAAGTGCCAATTTAATAAAAACTGGAGTTCCCATCCCATTACCATTAGGTTAGCGTATTAGAAACGGTGTCGTGTCACCGGCACTCGAACTAGGTCACTATGAGATATAAGTAGTGTTTTCTTAATGCTCCACTATTTACTACCCGGAGAAAGTAAATTCCTTTTGAGACGGAATGAAGGTCTGAAGTACTTGAGTCTATCGGGGATTAAGACCTAACTTTATTCTTTTCTGCTAAATGTAAATAGCGTTTTAATATTACAACGGTTATTTTTTAATTAAAGTAAGTGTTAGATATTTGCTTAACGTTATATATTTTTCTTGGAAAAGAAGATTCTTAAATTTGATTTTAAAACTGTAAAAATCCTTTTAACATAATATTTTTGTACTTTAATTTTAATACCATGAATATTGTTATGTACAATGTATTTTCTACATTATCACCTATATTTTATTCATTTTTCTTTTAAAATGAAACTTCAGAAAGTTAAAAGTTAAAAAAGTAAATAAGATTTTCTTATACCTTGTCCGCGCAGATTCGAGCGTCGTTTCCATTTGCACTCGATTCTTTGCTTTCATTTTGTAGTTCATTATTTCAACAAAGATTTACTTTGAAAATTAAAAGTTATATTATACAATAGAGAAATCCAAGAAACAATTAAAGTCATATTATTATTAATCTTATGTAGAAGCTATCGGTTGTTAAACCGGAGACGTTAATTTTTAACGTCCTATAAATCGTCGTTGCGTTGAATGTTGAAAATAAAATATTTTCATCGGCCGTCGGCATTGATTTATTACCGCAAGTCAAAATAAATCGTTTCAGGATGTCGTGAAAGTGAAGTTGAAATGTTTTTGTCACGGGTTTTGTTGGAAATTGACACTACATACCTACCCACTTACATTTTTTTATTACTTACCGACATCACGAAAAATTGACTAATACAAAATAAGAATTATTTTTAAGTTAATTTTTTGTATTTAAATAAATATAATATTATATCTATTTAAATTAATGCATATTTATGATTTAATAATACGTGATGCTCGCACATTTCTGCAGTGAAAGTGAAAAGCCGCGGTCTCACTCTCGTCTACGACGTTATTTATACCTACCTCAGCTATTTCTAGTGTCGAAACCTATATCAAATTCTATTTTGGTTATTAGAGAACCGTCAATCCTTTGAACATAAGATTAGGTGTATATTTAACTGTATCGTTTTTTATTTGGCTGGGCTTATAAACATTTCAAGATTACGAATTTTACCTTTTGATTGTTAAGCAAAGAGCTTAGTGTTGAATATGATCTACTTGAAGCCTTATTCCTAAAGGTGTTTTACACTACACTGTACTTTAACCTTTTCTCGTTTTATTTATTAGAATATATATAAATGACATTTATAAAAACTTTATTTTATCATCGGTTAATTGGTAAATCTATCATCCTACGCGAATTGCTTTAAATAGAATCGGTTACGTTGCTGTGTTGTTTTCGAATGAAAGGATTAAATTTTATTGAATCAACATAATATTTTATTTGCTTATTATTTTTTGGTTATTGCATTCACATTATCGATAAAAGATAAAAAACAAATATATTTATTTCCTATCACAGGAAATACATTCTTTTATCGATAGTGTTAACGATTTCCCATATTGCACTGAGCTAAATTTGTATAATCCGTACATAAATAATTATGACAATATAAATTTGCTTTCTTGCATTGGTGTTCGTTACAATGGTAATCCTATACTAGTGAATATTTTTAAAAACTAGTATAAAATTGTTATATTGACTTATTATAAGTATCTATTTAATTTGTATACAGCATTGCGTGTCACGCGCCATCTATTATTGCTAATGGCCTGATCGGTGCACGAAACTGTTCAGCTATTGCATAGATTATGACGCGTTAGTCATATCTAAGTTATACTGAGGCGGTTATTATGGGGATTACTGTAGGGTTTACGCTTAGGTAGTTGAAAAAATTCATAATTAAGTAATTATTTATTATTAGACTATTTTTGCTTCTATTTTTTTAATTTGTCAGTAAAAGGAATGATAACGTTTATAAAAATGAGTGGGAATCATTATATAAATAAACTATGTCTGTTTATTCGAAATGTCACTAGCTGACTTATTTTTTTTGTAAGAATTACCTATTTTTAAGTAAATATTCATGCAAAAGTATCATTTAATAACTCGAAATACTATCTTAAAGAAAGTTGCATCATAGTCAGGGTGGCAACCCTAGTGCAGGGAGGCGGTCCCCTCACTACACGTGTTCGTTTGTGTTTTACTGTTATTTAGGTCAAAATGAGATGGTGGAATATTAGGACTTATGCTCTATGCTACATTTAAAAATTATTTTTTCGCATAGTCTTTTTATCGTTTTGAATTTAATTTAAAGTTTATCTTCTGTAATATTATGATTTTTGAGAACTTAAATCTCTCTTGTTGGGAACACAAAAAATACCAAAAAAGTTCAAATTCAAAAAAGGTATTGAAATATAATGTAAGACAATGTTGTATCAGTAAGTACCCATTTATTACAATCTTAGTATACGCCCATGTGTTTTGTTATGGTTTTCAAATCTTCAAACCCCATGAATCGAATCAGTTGAAAGGTTTAACTTTCTTTATATTCTATGTGGATTATGCGCCTATCTGATTTTTTAATCCATAATTAATTACATAATCTAATGTTAATAACTAAAGAGAATATTTACATTGAAATAAGATGTAGAATTGTAAGTTTGTAACTAATGAGCAAAGAACAAGTTATAATATGCCGGAGTCCCTTAAATAAACAAGTTTAAACTAGGCTATAAATACAGATTTACATATTAAAATACATTAAAGCCGTACTGTGGGAACAGCGACCAACGTAACGTGGTCTACCAGACGTATGAGAAGAAATTTGCTTTATAAGCCTTTTACTTTTATCTATGTAACATTGTGGGAAACAGCCTAATAATATTGTTACAACCGTTTTAAGTAATTTATATAATTAAATACGATGTAATAATTAAATTATGTTGTATGGAAACATTCTTAAAATATAAATCATATAGCTTAAGTGAATAAGAACATAATATATAAATAAGTTTAAATAAATTAGTTCTAATTAATTTTGGCGATAAAAAGTACATAAATATTTTATAAGTATAATATGTTTGTTTTTAAAATTAAGTCAAAATTAGTGTTGATTTCCTTAAGTAAACAAAAGAGTACCGAAGAGGTTACTAATAAAGCAGAATTTTATTTTGAAATTTATATGCGACCTGCGATTTATAAAAAAATGCGTACTTGGTTATAAATTCATAATTCCATCGTAAAATTGTAAATGCAAAACATATTACGTAGTGTTTATTAGACTGTATAAGCTTCTCATCATCATCTCAGGACCTTAAATAGTTTTCATGGAACAATAGAATATTGCTAGTTATTAAACTGTGCGGTCTGAACGGCCAGATATATGCTTGGGCGAATCGAAGGTGGATTGTAAAGGTTTCATATTAAATGCTTTGTAGGTAAAGGTAGGTACTTTAGATAACTTTAATCTGTTACATAGTAGCAATTCATTGACACGGAATGTGTTAGTTTTGGTCTACTCTAATTTTTGTTCTGATGTGTGTATTAAGACTTACTGTAATCAGTTAATAGCTATAATTTTGTTTATTAATTTTTGTATTGTCATGTCATTAGCCCTTTTTTAACGTCCCGACACTACTAGACACGTGCGTGTTGGCGGACTTCACATGTCTTTCGAAAACTTGCTAGGTTTTCTCAGACATGCAGGTTTCCTCACGATGTTTTCCTTCATAGTAAGACAAGTGGTAATCAGGATAAAAATGATTCGCACATGAAAATATCAGAGGTGCGAGAACTGGATTTGAACCCGCATCACTCGGTTATACAAGCGAGCGCGATACCGCTGGGTTACCACTGCCTTTGCAATTTTTGTATTACATAATTTCTATTTGAAACCACTGAATTTCATTACAGAGATAATATACAAGATAAACGCATTTTGACTGTCAGGCTTTAGGTTGATTTTATCTTAGTAACGTAATCTATATCTTTTATTATTACAATACGACCACAGTACAGGGGGGCTGACAGCTGCGGCATAAATCGGCGGAAAGTCGGTCATAAAATCAATTGAAGGGTTATTAATTTTGAAATTCATTTCGGCCTCAAGGAAGTTAGAATCCTTTGCTCTTTTACGCGAACGTTAATGGGTTTTGAATCGACATAGTCTCTATTATTAAATATTTCACGGTGTAAATAGTAAATAATAATGCATCTGTGATTCACTTAGCTGATGTGTTGCTGGTGATCTAATTAAATATAGAGCTAGGTTCTGCGTGGGAGCCAAGTTATAATCTTGCATCGTTTAGATGAATTCCTAGAAAAATGACACGTAGCTGACAATATCTAGGTAATAATAATAATACTAGCATATCTATTACATTAACATTAGTAATGATTTATACATGTACGAATAGAAATATGTATTACGAGTGAGAAAACTTATTTATTTTTTTTATTTTTATTTATTTATGGTTTTTACGGTAGTTTTACAATTAATACATTCAATTACTACAAACATCATGATTAACAATGGTAAATTGTAAATCTGTATTAAGGTAAACACAACATGCTTCAGATATACTATAATATATAGAAGAATGACAAAAAAATACATATAATCTACATTTGCTTATTTGCTATTCGTAAGAGTTGATACAAATACAAAACTTACTAGTACTAATAGACCTTCTTATTTGCTGTAATACATCTCGTAAACAAAGTATTACCTACATAATATAAAACTTGTATTTATTTACCGCAATTTTTTTAATTAAGCTGCTTTAGAGACTCCCGAAAGTTAAAACTCGATAAGACATAATTTTGATAAGGTTTTGTTGGTAATTACGTATTTGCGCGACCTTGCTGTGATTCGCGTCACGCGACCAGTTGTTTTGATAGAAAAGATAGTAATTATGTGCCATAATATACGCGTTATAAGCGATAAGCGAATGTTTTCAACGTTCGAGATGTTTGTTTTTAAAGGAATTCGCAACGGTATTTTTAAAAGCTATGTAATATATATATAATAGATAATATTGCTAGTATGTTAGTATGTTGATATGATGATACATAATTATTTTTCTGGGTTAACATACATACATACATTCGCTTGAGACATTAGTGTATGTCAGCTTGGGCGGTCACGTCCGTTGGCCGACTAAGTATATGTTTCAAATATGGCTTTGAAACTACTATAGATTATAGCTACTTTTACCGCAGGTAAATAAGTATCACATCTCTGAGCAATCTATAATAATTGTTAATACGAAGGTACCTACGTACTTACCCGAGCAGTGCAAGGGTGAGTCACTAGTAAACTATAATTTTATGCTTTCCAAATTCGTAATATTATCAAAAATCTGAACTTTTATTGCCGTTTTTAAAAGTGTAATAAAATGGAGTTTACCGAGAATTTCGAATTAAGGTATCGAGCATCGGCATTAGACATGACATTGAATATATTGAAACAATGTCATTTTCTTAACTTCACTGTGCAATTAGCAAAAAGAATCTAGTCTACTAAAATGATATCATTAAGCAAGAATGTTCAACCAAACCATATGTTTAAAATTAAAGTGTTATTTTAAACTATTAAATTATCACAAAAGAAAACACATTACTTAAAGAGCCAAAACGCACGCAACAAGTAATATACTCGTATATATTTTTATTTTCGTTCAACGTTTTTTCCTTATCTTTTACTGGAAAAATAAATATCGCGTTGACACACAATTGCGTGTCTATTATCACTAGCTGAGTTTTTGCGGTTTTCGTACTCATATTGATAAGTGACAAGTAAAGAAGTATTTTAATCTTTTGTTTCTCATTTAACGTAACATCCCGTGTGATAAGAAAGAAGACATATTGGTACCGGTTGTTTTACCACTTTCTTTTCCATAATATTCTTAATATAAAACTGCAACTTTTTGACTGAATCTTATTAAATGAATCGTTCATGTCAATACGTAACTAATAACTATATTATAAGATTTACATAAAAACTTCTATATTTTAATGTGAATTAAAAAAATCTTTATAACTAAATAATTACTCATTAGAGGCCTATTCCCATCTGCTCTCATGCTGGCAATGTCAGTTAGCATCATCTTATATTTTTTTGTGTGGTAATTGCGTTGTCACCAATAAGTACTTAAATGACCAGTTCATATTATGTATCTAATAAATGTAATGAAAAGTGGGGGGTATGTACAATTTAAAAATATTTCAATGTTGTAATCCTAATCAGTTTTGCAAAAATACGCTCGCAAATTGTCAGTAGGTAATGTACATCTTTTACATCACGCTTAACGATCTAAGCTAAGCTAATCGAACTCCTGACATTCGAAGTATAAAGGAGTGTTATTTTGTTGTATAATGATGTACATCTCAGCATCAAACGATACTACGTATGTTTATTATTTAAAAAAACGTCACAGCAACAAAGTGGAAAATCTGTTGAAATTTAACTAAATTACGTAACTGAGAGACTAATGTAACGTTATTAATAATATTTACTATCGTCAATAACAAAAATATAGCTTTTGTTTTAATGTTATGTCAAAATTTTATTACCATGTACACTATTCGTGGCATACCGTTTGCACCGCAATGCGATACTGGTTTAAGACTTATACTCATTATAATTTTGTTACTTAAAATTAATACTAATCATGAATCATAACCTCTTAACATGTGATGTATGCGTGAAAGTCGATATATTATAATGGCGCCTGTGGAGGTCGGTAAGTACCTACTTGTAAACATTTTGTAATTGTGAATTATGATACATCATACGTAAAAAACAAATTAAGAAGGTCAAAACTGCATATTACTTAATATTATTTAAAAAAGTTATATTATTTTTAGTTTTTCTGTCCCTTGAAGCATCAAATGCATTATTTTTATAGATATATTAGCAACTTAACTTCACTCCGCTTGAATTCGTTCGTTTCAACTGTTAGTATAGAGTTCTCAAAAATTAGATATTTCCTGTTGTAAAAAGTATCCTAAATGTTAGCTCGGATAACCAGTCTATCATAATACCTTTCATCAATATCTGTGCCGTGCTTTTCTCGTAATGCTGTCACAGACAGACTGACAAATACTTTAAAACGATTTTCCAAAAATATATTGAATATTTTACAGATTCAACTAAGTCATAATTTTATTATATGTATAGATTAGTAATAGTCCAAATTAAATTATGAAGTTCGCTCCTTTCTATGAGCTTAATACTTATAAAAAAACAAGTTAAATGGTTAGACTAAAAATAATTTAACACTCAAGTAAAGCCACAGATAGTATATAGTTCATTACATAAAATATTAGATTAAGACTGACATGTTTCGTATTTCAATTATTGATAAATATTATATATAATTTCCTAGTACATATATATATCTTATATTATTATGTATGTTTGTATTATGTATGTCAAGTACAATAGGGTGTGGTTGCAAATGGACCTATTTGTATTGTATGAAATAGCTGTTAATCGTTATACCTACGTAGTGTCCGCCCAAAGCATGTTAGTTTAATTATTTCTCGAGTCACTGTCTATGGTTATTTATGTTAATGTTTCGCGGATGTAAACACAGCATAAACTATTAAGCCAATACCCTCTCAATGAATGCTCTTAATTGCTTTATTATCTTGATAGGATCGCCATTAATTCTGCATTAACTTTTGTTGGTCGGTACGACGCGACGGTGGTGTAATTTATGGCGTCAGTGTTATGTAAGATATGGAATACTATTTTTAGTTTTACCCCACATCGGTGAACATGTTCGTAACGTGTAGTTCTCTTCTAAAAATCTTATTAAGTGGATAGTGAAAATATCGTAATTTTTTTTCATGTTCAATTCATTCGCTGAGTTTAGTTTTAACTACAGCTCTTTATAAAAAAATAGTAATGAGCACTAAGGATGACTTAAAAATGTATCTCCTAAAGTCCTTTAAGGGTTACATAGGGGGTGGAAATTAGAAAAGAATTATGTGATATTAGAAATATGGAAATTGATGCTTAGTATTCCCTCACCGATGGGAATTCCCATCTGTATGGCGCCTTGTTTCATATACCTACTGTACGGTTTATCATGCTATAAATTAACAAAAAAAACTACTAAACGTAAATAATTTTAGGCACGTGATACCATACTTCTTTATTATGTATTTATTTAATAATATCATCAATCAAAACGAAGTTCCAGTAAAATATTAGGCAACTCATCTCTCGGAAGTGTTTCAAAAATGCCAGACCAAAATAATACTGATTCACACATCGGTCAATGTTACTGCAATGTCAAGTCTGGCTCCGAAGTTAAAACACACGATGCGCGGATTTAGAGATTGCAACGTAAACCACGTTACACTGCGAGTTTGCGAACAAATATTAATAAATGAATCAATAATGTCTCGCATTATTTTATTGCCGTATAACTTCGCTGTTTACGTTGTTAACAAAATATGCCTCTGTATGACTAAAGCATGCTTAAACACGCAATTGTTTATGTACCAACTGTTCATTGTAAATTTTTGTTAACTTTAATTCTGGCCTAGAATGTGAAATGAGTGAACTTCACATTTTCTCGACTTAATGGCAACAACTATATTTTAATTGTTTGACTTACCGCAGTTAAAAATTTAGGTTTAAAAAGTTTCTTTTTCAATTGAATATTATACCTATAATAAATATAACCTTTAAATTATTTAAATACCTGTAACCTTTTTTAAAAGCGCAAATATATCGAACTTATCCAAAGCTATCAATTTTGGTAATAACATCAGTATTGAATGTGTTTGGAAATAGCTACGAGTATTTCTTTTGTATCATCTTTTTCTATGTTAAGGAAAATCTAAAATTTCTTATTAAGTAAAATAAAATGGACCACTATATTATATTGTTCAGTGTGGCTGGAAACAACGAATTTATGTAAAAAATTTATCAATCGATATCTTTATTAAATATCTAATATATTTATTATAATTTCTAAATTTCTAAACAGTTATTGTTCTCGTAAGTAAAACTGAATCTAAAATGATTAAAAACCGTCTGGGTCTTAAACATCGGTCACGTAGCATATGGCGATGTATGACCTTGTCTTGCGCCGTGTTAACGAACTCACCGAACTTCCGAATCACCCCTTTTTGCAGCTGCTTAGAACGTGAAATATAATAAATATTAAATAATGTTCCTTTTCAATTGCACTTTAATAAAACATTAAAACGCCTCAGGTGAAATTTAAGCCGAAAGCTTAAAAATATTGCATATTGAAAATAATGCATTGTGCCTACAAATAAAAAAATACAGACGAATTGAGAATCTCCTCCTTTTTGAAAGCCGGTTGAGAATTACTCGGGCTTCTCAGTTAAAATTTTATCCTAATATGACCTGTCGAAACATAGTTTTCTTGACTAAAACTAGTAGGTATATCTCCAAATTTTTAATATAGAAGTTATACATAATTGGGTACGTCCATAATAATTAGGTACCTACATTTAACTTTTAATAAATTTTATTGAAACACTAAATATTTAAAATATTTTTTGGGTTTGAGTATTTTTTAATTACAATATAAGACCACTGTTAGCCAAAGCTATTTTACGAATTAGATTTAAAGAAAAAATAGTTATAATTAGGTGTATTATCCGCGTAACGTTTACTGAAAAACGATACAACGAAATACCTCTTCCTTTTTGAAGTCGGTCAAAAACTAAATGCTCAAAGTATCAGTCACGTAACGTAGTGATAGATGACCTTGCCGTGCTCGTGTTAATGAACAGCTAGAACTTCCGAATTAGCATCTTCACTACCAGTTAGTTATTTTCGACTGCCAGACTTCTACAGATAAAATATTATATTTCTAGGCACTTTTTATATGTATCCTTTTCTAAGTGATAAATTTAAATCATTTTATATATCGGATATAATAAGTTTTTAATCGGGTTATTTTATATTTTAGTTATAGGTAATATTTATATATTACACCCCCAATATCTTTTTATGAATTTAAGCTTTCATTTGAAATTATAAAAGGAATGAAAAGCTGCCTTTATCTAGTTTTACATTCCTAGGGCTCACAGTAGAATCCGATTTAAAAGTTAGAGAAGTCCAACTTCGTTTGTCATAGATTCGCGTACTACTCTATAGGTACATTTTTAAATTAAACCGATTCCTAATCTGAGTCCCATCACAGGATTTGATGAGATTTTTGCAAAGCCTGCATTTTCAGACTAGAAACTGTATTTATTAATTCTGTAAAAAGAAAATGATGACGTTTTTGCAATGATGATTATGTATGAAAAATAAAAATAGTAATTGATCCGCCACTTACTGGTTCTCAAGCCACTTTCCTTCATGCTGTGTTATAGAATTTCCCACGCTGCGCCGGCGATCAATCGGTGGTCACTACGTGATGGCATTCAAAGCGGTCGACACAACTTACGACAAAAGTTATCACTCGCAGTCTCTACATCCCGACTTTTCTGGCAATTTTAAACTTTAGAGAATGTTAATGTAGTTTTACTTTCTATACAAGTAAAAGTACAATAACGGGTATACGTTAAGGTCTGTACACAACGTAAATATCTCATACATTTAGATAAACAATTTAAATAACCTCAAGTGAATAATATCGGCGCTTTTAATATAGTACCACATTGTTTAAAGACGGGACGAGTTAGCGTGGGCCGATCCCTTGTTGAAACTAAGACACACCAAGAATTCCAATTTATTTTTACATTAATTACAATTTATTTTATATTAGTTAACATAATTTTACTGTATAGTGAGGGTATTATAACTAATGCTGCCTTATAAATAAGCCCGTCATTCTGACGCTCGTGAGCTACATTGTCTAGAATGGAGCATCGGCTTGCCGCGTGGGGCACTTCACTGTCGGAAGTGTGCAACCATCTGAACGTGTAATCGAAATACGAACGTGACCGTACATGTGTAGCCCGTTTCTGTTGGAATTTGATTTAATAGTACTTAATGTGAACCAATTTGTTTTATTAAATATCATTCATATAAAATGCGATCATTATATTATGTTATATTTATCGACTCTTACTTTGATTCGATTTGATTTTGGGTTAAAGAAAGTTTTTGTAAGAATAAAACTAAAAAGTTTAAGTCTTAACTTCAGTTTTAGTGTTGATAAGATGCGGGACACGGGATAGTATTTTTATTATACATAATAATATATATACTGTATTACTCCACAATACTTTAATTAATATCTTGTTTTAATTTAATTCGAAAGCATAAAATTGATATTAAGTGAATGCGACATTGTAAGAGCAATGTACAATAATAAAATACGTCTACTTAGGTCGTTGCGACGCGAGTCGATATATCGACATATTTATCTAATTTAGTGCCACATTGTCTAGAAACGGCTCGCCGCGTTCCCGCGTGGGTCGCCTAGTAACCGGAAATGTGCAGTGTGCGCTAAGCACAACATGCATGCGAAATGTGTACGTGACCCTTGTATGTACTATTAGCTCTTTTTATTCATACAGTAGTCATCACCTGCGGCTTTACATGCCACTAAAATAATATTTTACTAATCGTATCTTTCAATTTGGTATTTACCTACTTAAAAGTCTTTAGTGCGTCTTATATTTTAGTATTATAATTAATAATTTATATCTAATATCATATAATTATATATTATAATCATATAAATGGTTTGTAATACGCTCAAGGTTCTCTTACAACTTATTCATTTGGTCGCGTCTAAATCTCACCATGTACGAGTAGGTATATGTACTTGTTATCGCTAAAAGGTCTTATTACTTTCCACAGAAAACCTATTGATACCTTACTCCGGTTTCCGCAAATAAACGATACCTATTAGATATCGGAATAATGCTGCGTTTTTTTTAAACCAAATTTGGTACTCTACTTTAAGATCAATATCGCACTGCATAGTAAAAAAATGATGCATAATTAATAACACGGCCTTCTTTTTTCTCGCTGAATTTAATGACCGCGAAATCACAGGTTTTGTTAGTTATTAAATATTAGTTAGCTAATTACAATTGTATATTAAATAGGTATATGTAACTAATTTTATAATTATTACACAACTTATTATTTTTATAATATTTTGGTTGTCGTCACCACTTTGTGCGAGTTTATTTATAAAATAACCTTGTAATGTATTCTATTTTCTATTTATAAATTAGTATTATATGAAATAACTAAGCGAAATGTGTTTGTTTTATGTCGCAAATAAAAATTTGAATTGTGAAGCTTACATTTTTGCTTCCACCTGCATGTTACAAAAAACCCTAAGTTTAAAAAAGTATCTTTATATTTACTTATATTTAAATAATGGCAGCAATATAAGCGTCTTTTCGTATGCAATAAGTTTGGATTACAAAGTGCATCATTATAGGCACATGCAGACATACCTGCATGGATGACTAGTTTGTCGCTCCCGGGCATTGTCCTGTAATGGCGTTCTGTCTGCATCTACTCGTAGAAATGAGCTGGCTAAGTGTCGCGTGCTTTGAAACTATACGTTATAAAACTTGTTGTGACACATTATATGAAATTTGTTAAATTTCGTTTTATACTCATGAGTCAATACTCTGAATTAATTAGGTTCGCTCTATCATGTTTTAATAAAATGTTATATTATAAATAACTTTGTATTAAATAAATATTAATAAAGAGTTTAAAGAGTATCTAGTGTAGATGAGCTTATTATTATCTGAAATACGTCACTTTCATGTTTAAAATTAGCTATAGAGCAGTCTCGTGATTAAACAGCTTATTAAAATACAATATGGCATTAAATTCAACCTTGTTGAGTGCGCGGTTCGACGGGGCCTATTCGACCGTGACATCCGTTATTGTATCGCTTATCGACTTATCTCCCGTATCCGTATTTGCGGCTTACTATCCAGACCGTCCAGCGACACGCGATGCAATCAAATCTGTGTTTAACACTTTAGTGATTTTCATCTTTTTTTGTAAGAAAATATCTGTGACAGGAACAGGCTTAGTGAAGCTTCCGTCTTTGACTTTCTCACGGTGAATGTCGTGTTGTAATGAAGTATTTATCCTTTCGACCGATTTTGAGTAAAATTAATAGTGTCATTTACATATAATAGTAAATATAATAATAATAGTTAAAATAATAGTAATAATAGTTAAAATAAACCTATTTAGTTTGAACAATACCTGATATGTCCCTACTACAACTACTATCTACTATTATTTTTAACATTGATAAATGCCTTTATGTATAGATACCACCTGCACACGTACAGGTGGTTATAATCACATGACAACTACAATATACCCTGCTATCAGAGAAAAACGTACTATAACAATTATAATAAGTAGCAACCTACCACCTCCCAGTGCAGTCCGTCTGTTTGCTTCACACCTGGCTTGATTGCCAGAGATTAATAAGAGCTTCTTGAGAAGTTACTTCTTAAGAATTTTGTCACTTACGAGTATATATGCTTCATTTATTACTTTATCCAGCAATCCTGTCTATTTCTTCTGTAATTTACACTCTGATTAATATTTTATGACGTGATTTGTTATTTAACAAAAAATTAAACGCTTTTTGTATTGTCATCCGTACGACGAAAGTCATAAGTCACAGTGAGATTATATGGTGGCGTAGTATATCCAATGGACGGTTAGTCTATGTATCCGTATCCGATGAAATATAGGTATTTGCGGCTTAAGTTCGTATCTCGGGATGAAACCAAATAGCTTCCTAACAAGTCGGATCCAGTAGAACCGCTTTAATAGAGACCCTCATTACAGATTTAAAGTTCCGAAGGATCATATTATTAGATTTTATGAAGTTTCATTTGTTATTTTCTAATATGAATTTATTAAATGCGTGCGAAATTTTAAACACAGTGTCACAGTTAATTTGGGAAGATCTAAATTCATATAATTTTAACTGGTGCCTTTATATAAGACTCTTTCACTTGTTTCGAAGATAAAGGGTAGGATGTTATATTATGTTAACAATATTATTTAACGTAAACATGTAAAATACAGTATTTATTTCTCTTAAATGAAAGATCTATAAGGATAATTTCAATAAACATTTAGTCCTTGTAAAGTCGAGCGCCTAAACTCGTATCGACGTATTCTAACTGTAAAACACAAAGGGTAGCAAGTAGCAACTAATCAAAACTTCACCTAAACTGCATGACTACACTTCAAGTGAACTGGGTTTCTTAGAAAACCTAGTGCTTTCATGCTAGGTTAGGCGAAACGTTTTTCGTCTAAATGCAGTTTTAATCTAAAAAGCTTTACCCTTAGTACTTCGAAACATACACTTAGTCGTTTTGTTGTAACAATTTTCGTAAATACGACTTAATTAGTCCAATTTACTAATGGTTTTGGTATCAAACTAAACTAAATTATAAAGTTTGAGACAACAAAGAGAATGGACGTTGGGTTTAACGTTTTTGCAATCGGTGTACAAAGTGAACATTTAAAGCAGATTTCAGCGTATCTACAATTGGACCTAGTTCTGCAGAAAACAGCCATGTGCGAAAAAGTAACAACAGAGTTATAAGCATTTTTCTGTCGATAGTTGCACTTGAGTTATGTTTCGTTTTTCTGGTTATCTCAACATTGAAAAATATTTGTATAAGTATTGTTTATTTTTTTATCCTATCCAGTATTCTGAACTGTTGCTATTAAAGCTCATAATTACGTTTTAGACTTGGCTGTTTTATACAAAATAGCATATTTTACAGTAATCACATTAAAGTTTAATCCAGCCACATGAGTTGGCTGTGTTTTGAGTTATTTTTAAACAGCAAAATAAATAAAAAAAACAGACAAAACATCTATAGTAACAAAAATTGTAATACAAAATAATAATTATTTTGCTGGATTCATATTGTTTAAGATCAAATAGGATTTAATAAATAAATTGTGATTTGAATAAAAACTTCGCAAGTGCATTAAAAGTGTTTATTTAAAAAAAACTAGAATCAGTTTAAGAAAAATTTTGTGTTCAGTCTTCAACGTCCAAATTAAAATCTAACTCAGTGTTAAATCCGTCAATGTCGTCTTCAATATCTTGCCCACTTGTCAAATTATCATAAAAATATCGAGCATCCTCTGGTATTAGATGTCTTATTGATATGATGTCACGTAGCTTAGGCTCTGCGATAGGTTTTCCGTTCGGCCATAATTTGCTTAACAGAGTCTTAAAAACATATTTTCCTTCTATATTGGCAGAACCATGACGCCTATTAGATATTTTACGGGTTATGTCCAAGCAGTCGTAATCTTTTTGATCAAAATCAGATTTCATATATATGTGATATGGGTCTGCCTTTGTAATTTTTAATTCTCTTGTTTTCAGCCAGTTAACTTTGTCATTACTTGTTGTTTTTTTTCGATTAATTATATACTTTTCTAAATTTTCAGTCGAGTAAAAATCATCACCTTCCAACTGACAGGTTATGAGAGGTTTTTTCTTCTTGCATATTGCCATAATTTGGATGTAGTCATCAGGCGTATAAATCCTTTGATTGTACTTCAAAGCTCTCTCAATATCACCGAAGTCCTTATCATTGGGTAAGTAACTATGGCCTGGCATCAAATACTTAAAAGTAATACTTTCTAGGTTTGGTTTCATCTCCAGCACGGCTTTCATCATAAGAGTAATTTTAATATTTCTATTTTGGCCACCACACGAATCCGACCAAAGAATTAAATCTTTTACAATATCAGGGACATTCTTATCTATGTGTTTTAGAAGAGACGATCCCACCTCTTGCGCACCACGTCCAGCCTGACCCTCTACCCATGTATAACAATAGCTTTGGTTATATTTAGCACTGTGCACACCCAAGTTATAAAGCCAGATTTGTCTTTTGTAAAATATGACATTTGTTTGAATCCGGGGTAATGGTAGTGTCTTTTGCATATCAAATGTAAGACATTCGATGTTTTCTTGATTTTTAGCTAGGTTCATATCTATTTTTAATTGAGATCTTGCTCTTTCAGCGTGATGAAGATGTATGTTGTGTTTTTCTCTTATGGAGTTAACATCCCCACCGCTTCTTCCTACATTTATTATTTCGATGCGAAATGTATCGCAGACATTGCACGTATCTTTGCTTAGTATTTTAACTTTTATGTTATAGTTGCGGTAAAAAAACTTCTTGAAAAAACTGTAGCTTACAGCGTCCGAAGTTAGTTTGACTTTATATTGATCATACACTGCAGACAAAGTCACTCCTGGCTTAAAAAATTTTGCCGATGTACTTGACCTGCTATAATGAGATGTGTATAATGGGAGTGAATCAATGAATTCTTTTATTTCTTGTTTACGCACATCGGGCATCCTATTTTCTCCTCCTTTTTTAGAACCTCTTTGGTCTAGCAAAGGTTTCCGGGAATGAATTTTGTCCATGGCTGTTGAGATTCTAGTTGAACATATATTGAGAGTTTTACAGAACATATCACGGCAAACATCATATGCTTCAATTTTATATTTTCGCATAAACTGTTTTGTTCTTGTAGGTTTTTCACTTCTTACCTCCTTAACAAAAACACCCAGAAAAGTTGTCTGTGAATTATATGAACCAAGACTCCAAAACTTTTGATGAAAATTCCTACGTGTTTGCAAAGGAACATTAGTATTGCACTGTTTTTTGCATTTACAAATAAAATCTACAAACTCCCTAGGTGGCTTATTTCTTAATTTATGGTCAAAGTATTCTTTATTACTATTACGTGCACGTTTTCTTTCTGATCTATTTTGAGGACATTTTCTTTTTCGACCACGAGATGGTCTTCCTGAATTAGATGATTTTTTTTCATTGGAATTACATAGAGGGGCCATTGATTCTTCGATTCCATGAGCTTGCTCCATCAATAACGAAGGTGATTCACGAGCCTCATTAGTAATTTCTATAGTAGAAATAGGGTCGTCTTCATTTAAATATGTAGCGTCAGAATCTTCACTTGAGGGAACGTAATCAGAACCATCTGTTGGGGAAAAATCACCGTCAGTAGAAGTATTTTCATCGTTCTGGTTTTGTTTTGATATTATGGCAAGAGGCTGTTCTAAAACTTCAGTTATTAAAGAATTTTCAGGCTCACTCCCAATTTCTTCTGGCAGCATAAACTCTTGAATGACTCTTGAAGGTCCAGGAGAAGTAATTCCTAAATCGTGCAGTGAAATTAAATCTTGATTAGAAACAAAACCTGTGCTTGAGTCTGAGTATGTGTCATAGTTATTTTGAATAATTTTTAACCCATTGCATTCGTTTCTGTAACTGATTTCAGTTGACCTTAATTCTTGATTGGCAGAAGATGATGATGCTACTGGAACTTCACTAATACGAACGTCGACTTGTTTATCAGATTTTTTTGTAGGCATCTGAAACATAAACACATTAACAAAGTCGTTAAAGCTGAAAGGGAATCGTGTTTTAATCACTCAAAGAAGTAACACTAGGGGACTAGATCTCAGGGTGACAAGTACAGTACAGTATTATGCGTAGTTTTAATAATCAAAAGTTGGGGTGGCTATGCAATTCTTATGGGTAAGCATGACGCTTTGGGTCAGGCAAAAGACTTACCCGTTTTGTCACTCAATCTTATAAAAAAGTTAATTAATATGAAGTTACGAGTAAGTATATGGGTAGTTACTTACTTGTATCAGTAAAGGCGATGCAAGTTCTCTTATAAATTCCATATTATTGCTGTTATAATAATATTCATTTTCATGTAATATTTGCTCAGGGCCAGGGCTCGAATTTAGTGATTTGAAGGTTGGATCAGGATTTTCATTTAGTTCACACATTCTCTGAAAATGTCTACTGTCTAGGTATTCCAGTGGTTTGTCATCATTCATTACTTTCGTTACAAGATTCACCATAAGCCTTCCTCGGCCTTCCATGTTTCCGTAATAACAAACACTTTTTCGTTCAAAATAAAATTTAAACAAAAGTATTTAAAATCATTAAGTTTACTACCTATATCTTTAACAAACTATTTGATTAACATAAGTATGTTAGTCCAAAAACACCACAAAATACTTATTATGTGAAAGTAATTATTACGATTGTCAAAAACTATGCGTAATCCACAGCGCGTGCTCACGAAATGAAAACAAACCCCTCCCGCATATTGTGCCGCACCGCCCGCGCAGCGTTGCAGTAAACAAATAATAATAATATTATATCTATTTGCCGCGCATGCAAAATCTTATTCACTAAACAAGTAGTTATAAGTAGGCGAGAAACGATATAATAGATAAGTTCCTTTTTACTTGCCCATGTGAATGGAGCTAATCATTTACCTAATAAAATCAATTATATTTAAATTCACAAAACAGCCAGGATGGTGTTGAAAAAAGCCAACTACAACTAATAATAAATATCTATTTGACAAGAAACAGCCATCACAGACTGGCTGCTTCTTACGTAACTTGAACACTGATATGTCCTAACATTTTGAAATTTGTAAAAAACAGCCATATAGGTAGGCTGACTTCTGCAATATAAGAATTTTAGTTAGTGTCAAAATTGGCTGCATTTTACACCAACCTGACTGTTTTTTACGAAATGTATTTGTGCAAATGGCTGGATTCAACGGCTTATTATCTCCGACATTAATAAAGATATCAACCAGGCTGTTTTTGTAAAAAATTCGCCATGTCTAAATTAGCATGGCTGTATTTAAAACTCATTTTTGGAAAAACTGTGTAATGGCTGTTTTCTGCAGAACTAGGTCCAATTAATTCATAACATTATTCACTCTTATCCTTGACAAAAATAGTATTATGTAAATTATTATAATAATGACGTTAAAAAAGTAACTTTTCAAGCGATTCTACACTTTAAAATATTGTTTAACTTCATTTAAATAGTCTACATTCTACAAGTATAAAAAGTTGTATTTTGCTGTTGTAGCTTTCATATAGTAGAACTTATCAGTTCTTCTAGGTAATTAAAATGAAGCACATTACAGGTTCAAGTAAGAAAGTCAACACATTTTTCATTGTAGCAGCACGCTATTGAGCGCGGTGAATAGGTCATTGGAATACCTAATATGCCCTAAGAACATTAATCATGCATGTTCCCGCTATGGATATATTATGAGCTTTACCTATTACGTATTTATATAACTTACTCCACTATAATGGTTTGTTTAATAGAACATCTTAATGATTGGTATTTTATTACTACTGTAAGTAAGTAATGTCTCCAGTCTTTGTCTACAAAAAAATTTAACGATTACTTTGTGCTTTTATCATTACAGTATGAGCATACTTTATTTTGTGATATTTCACTGCTGATCTAAAATGAAACGATTATTTATGACAAGTTTATTACCTTTATTAGGACCTTATCTTTTATTAAAACAGTAATGTTACAGTATTATGTATTAAGCAGTTGCATTGCTACGATCGTTTCAACTTATGTAGTAGGCTATAATTTCATTCCAATAGTGCAATTTCATATTGATTGCTTCCAATAGAACTGTACCACTTTATAGTACTTGTTTAAGACTGAAAAATACTATATGTGGGGCTTCAGATTAAATAATAATTGAAGTTTGATCCTTCTTTAAGTACGGCATGACCTAAAAGAACTTTGATAGAACCAAATTAATGTAATAATTATTTAACTAGTAATTTATAAGTCGTTTTTCAAAATAATCCGACTTTATACATACGTATATACCTACAAATTTATGTACATATATGTACGTATATATGTATGTATAAAGGTGTACTATAGTTGTGGAGCTTTACTTACGCATATCCTCATTCCGGTGCTTCAACAGGAATAACTCTACAACGCGTGTGATATCAAGAAACAGCTGGTGATATTGCACGGACAAATTGATCTCGAATATCTACATGTTCCTTTATTTATAGCCAGTTACTGTATTGTAGGCTGTCATTAAATGAATACATAGCTATCGCTCGTCTAAAAGTCGCAATTTTAGTTCGAATTTGTCATATTTTATTATAATTTATAATATGTCTATAATTTATAATATAAGTTAAGGTAACCTTAGAGATGTGTATTTGAATGTTTGTTTGTTTCTTATCCAAATATCGCTAACCAAATAGCGATGGAACGTTGAAAGTTGAAGCGATAATATGTTTATTTTCTTGGGTACGACAAGTTGTGCGCAAGACTTTTGGTTTCTGAATACAATAGGTAGGTGTAACGGGTAACCGGGTGGACGTGTAATAGTTATATGTTTATGATTTTTTGAAATGTTTGCTATATAATGTCAGACATGATTTCCGTTTTGCATCCCAGAAAGTAGAGCTTAGCATTTTCTATGCCTAAAACATGTTACCAGTACTAGTGGCTCAGCACATTCGCTTTAAAAATAAAAAAATGAGTGCATGTGACCTTTACGGACGGTGGAAGTAAAACCACCAACATTTTACAAAATGAATAAAAGGTATCTGTTTATTTACATAATATGTTTATATACGGTTGCTATTTACTGAATATCTAAATTATCATAAGATAATATAGCGACATTTTAAATATAGAACTTCATTGCCATATTTAGATTTCGCAACTGCGGCGAATGTGTTTGTTTATTTATAAATACTTTCTTATCGCATCGTACTGACTGTAATTTTGCCTTTGTGCGATATATAGGTTTATTGCAACTCCTGTTGTCTATATCTATGTACAATAAAATTCTGAGTCGAATCTGGACATATTTTTTTTGAAAAATCTTAATGTTTTTTCTTAATTTTTTGTCTGATGGAATGTGACCGCATCATGAGAAAAACCACTAAGGAAATTTTGATGAATTTTGGTATGAAGAAAATTGGTTATCAGCGGGAAAATATCTTGTCTCTGAGAAATATGTAGCTACGTACTAACTGTTAATTTTTTTTAGGGGCGAACCCAAGCGGGGCGAGGATGAGTTGCTAGTTAAAAAAATAAAATAAAATGTGCACATTAGTTTATTATGTTGTTCTTCGAGATAAAAAAATAATGTATTACGTTTATAATTGAAAAGAATAAGAAATTAAATGACTTAAGTATTGGTAATTCAGTCGTAACGAAGCCAAATTATAATAGTTTTATAATTAACTGCAATATCATTTTTATTACCATGCAAATGAGGACATACTGCATAGGTCACAACATTTTTTATTAGAACGTGTTACATGATAAGAATAATAAAACAATTCGTTACGTTAGCGCCACTGTTCGTGACGACGCGGAAATGGACGTAATTCTTAACGCAATAACGTCGAATCGGCCGATAGAATCGTGTAACAAGGCGAGAGCTATTTACTGAGAGCAATGAGAATTTCACATCTTCCTGAAAATTAATGAGAAATGCCGCTTACGACGTTTGCGATCGCACCTCGTTCCCACAACGTACGCAAGCTGCCCGCCGCCTGCCGCCCGCCGCCGGCCCGCCGACTAATGAATATGATACGAAACACTAAAAACATATCGATCCCCCTCACACGTTAACATTAACTTTAACCGTCTCTTTTCTACAAAATCCAAAGCGGCAACGCTGCGCTTTAACCCGGATAAATTACATCCTATTAACTTCGTTCCGGTGCTCGATTTACGCTTTAATGTCGCCAAGCGTAAGGATTAAAATTGCATAAGGGTATTTATTTCATTGTTTATGTTTATTCAAGACTTTATAGCACACATTATAAAGTCGAATTTGCATTGTTGCGGGCGTTCGTTGAGGCTTTTCGGTTTTCGTCCAGATTATTAATTTGCTGTCAAATAAAGGGGCCCGCTCACTTGGGCGTTCGTGTCGGGGCAAATTTCTGCCATACTTCGGAATCGGTAGTGATTATTTTTTTGTCTCCGTTGGATTCGCAGACGGACGTTTTAGTACGCAATATTCTAGTTTCATAATTTAAGGAATGCCTTTTAATTGTGCTTTATTATACCGCAGCGTTTGTTGTTTATACATAGAAAAATGTAGCTTATTTTAAAAGAAACATAATTAATATCTAATTAGAAATATTTAAAGTTCATAAGTGAGGTTAATAGCCCAATAATAATAAATTACTTATTCAAACTGTTGTAAGTAGTTTTAGTGTTATTTTATAATGTAATATTTGTAATCCTTCTTTGTTAAAATACATGTCTGGTCGTAAAGTACGGTTGTGACTTGTGAATATAAATAACATACCTATTTTATTTTTTTAAATTCAAATTTTAAATATAAAATTTGAAGAAATAAAAAATTCAACCGTACAACAAAATTATTATATAATTTCTTTTAAAAATCTATTTTATAATTTGTTGACAGGCCAAATCTACAATTAGGTTTTATAAGAAAATCTGAACTAAAATATTTCAAAACCTAATCAATTTTCATAGAATCACATAATAAACAAACACAAACTGTCTTAACACACACAATGTGGATAACATCCTACAGTTATCTGTATCCCATCAATAAATGTAAACACTGATCCCCATTGTTGACCCCGTATAGCTTCGGGCTTAACGATTATCTGCTATATGAGCAAGTCAACCAAAACAATTTAAACTCAATTCTATCGACCCTATGAAATTTAAATACACGCATAAATATCTGAATGTCTGATAAGGTGTAGCCTTTTTACTACAATGTACATTACATCCTATCAAATGTAAACATCGGACCCTTCATTAAAAATATGATAAGTGCTACTTAACGAACATTTTTATTCAATGTATAATCAGTTTAACGATTTCCTTTTTATGCTATCGATGTCATTGTTTATTTTATTAATTTAAAAAAAAGAATATTCTATACTAGCTACTCACCCGCACTCCGCTCGGGTTCGTTGTGATGCACATTATAACGGAAAGTGTACCTACATTTCCGAGAGATGACATATTTTCCCGCAATCAATCCTATATGTCATCATATAAGCATAGCCACCTATCATTATAATTTCATCAAAATCTGTGTAGTGGTTTTCTCGTAATGGTCACAAACAAACAGAAAGAACACTAAAAACTGCAAAAAATGCATTTAAAAAAAAATAATGATTTATAACGAACGATATGTAAGTAGGTATAGGGTAGGTATAAATTAAAATCTTAGACGCTTCTCTAAAATGTGCTGGCTTTAAAAACAGATTCTTTATATATTTTTCGCAATATAGGTAATATACCTACTAGCGATTTACCTTTTTATTTCTATTTTATTCACAACCACTAGGCACGTGTTTCGATTTATAAGTGAATGCATTTAATATAATTAAGGTAGAAGCTTCAAGCCTAAAAATAATGACCTGATTAAAAATTATATGAAATCTGTAATATATTGTTATGTATAATATATTCGATTAATGCTCTTTAAAGTGAAGAGAATTTGTTTTAACATCTAATACGTAGGTAGACATCTAATATGTATTTTGCTCATATCTTTTTAACTATAAACTAAATACTAAATACTATTATATAAAAATTATTTATTTTAAAAGTAATTCAAATTATTCCACCCGTTTGAGCGGACTTTTATCATGAAATAATAATAAGGGGCTAGTCTAAAGTACCCAAGGGGGCGTATAAAATTGATAAAAATTAACCACGCAAATTGAACAATTTTTGCGAAACACTAACGATTTACCTTTTTGAAGTCAGTTATATATTATACATATTTACGGTTAACAGTATCTAACATACCTACTCTTAACAGTATATTGTAAGGAAAATAATGATAAACAACTTATGTATTCAATATTCATCTATAGGTATGGAAAGAAATTTAAATAAAAACAACGTTTTCTCCTCAATATAACCATCATCAATATGAGAAACACGAACCAAACGAATGACAGTACTGAAGTAATAGAATTCCATATAGGTAATATAGATAAAAAGGATAAAACATTTTTGTAATGAACTATGCTTATATAATTCAAGATAACCTAAAGAATAATATATTAATCGGTATAGCATTTGACGACACGTTTGGCTCAGTTAGTAATGACCGTACTTTTTGCACCAGCGGTCGCTGGTTCGAATCCCGCTGAAAATTGTACACCAGTCATAGGTGTTTATATTAATAATAATTAATATGTATGTATTTAAAATTTATATGTGTAGTATATATATCAACTATCTGGTATCCGTTATACAAGCTTCGTAGCTTAGCACGGAACTAGATGGCGCTGTTGTAATAATATCCCACCCAACATATTATATTATTTATTATTAAACATACAATATTGTGAAAAATTATATACCTATGTACATTTTAAATATTTCTCTCATGAAAATTTCATAGAAAGTAATGTTTACTAGTGTTTCTTATAAACATCTAAAAATTCTGATAGAAAGAAAGGGATGGGCAATAAATAAATGTCGCTCATGCTATGGCATTTTCTCCATAAAACCAACACGAACACACGCTGACCTGACATGTACCTACACACATACATGTATTCCTGATCCAATTTAACCTCATTCTTATTCAACGCCCGGGTTCGAGGTTCTGGAGCATTTCGAATGCATTAGGATTTTTATAAACGCAAGTTCTAGGAAACCCTGCTGTAAAGAACAGATAGCTGATGTAGATTCATATAAAAATGGATAATTAAGGGTAGGTAATAGTTATCTATTACCTACCTTACCGCAAAATTTGATTTTATATTTCACTAGTGATTACTACGTACCTACCTACATTGTACTTCGAAAATTATATTTTGATACGACATTTAATATAGTGACCTAAAATATAGGTCATTCTCTTCTTAGAATTAGATAAAAAGTTATTTCGTCTAAATGCAAACATAAACTTAAACTACAGACTGAATTTGGTTTTCCCCGAAACATTGGTTCGGATATCACAATTAATGCCCGACGTGTTTACTTTTTAGCTTTTTGTTCAGATTGCTTTAAAATACGACGGGTATATTTTTGGCGCTTCTGTGGTTATTTGAGAGAACTCCCGTAATCAACAAATAGGTAGTTTACATTGTCATGTGTTAGTATCATTATTCATTCCATATGAATCACAATTTTGGCAGTTTATTAATGTTTACTTGTTAAGAAATATATTCTAAATATAATGATTAGTATTATATTATATTTGCTGAAAGGCTGGCAACGCATTTGCAAGCCCTGCGTTGTTGAAGATGTCCATGGGCGGCGATCACGTAACCATCACATTTGCCCTTTGTCCCATAGAATAAAAATACGTAGTTTAATATTATTTGATTCTAAATTAAGGCATATCTTCTTACAATAATCTCATAAATACCTCAGTACTTGACAGTATGAGCTAGTTAATAGATTTGTTTATGCATACGTAATAAAGAGCAAAGAAGAATCTAAACAACGTGGGAGTTACAATATTAGCGCCCTTTAAAGGTGAAATTCTGTTCCTACGTTAAAAAGTCCATGTAGTACGATCTTCTGATCTTTATTATAGAGATAAGTATAGTGATAACAGACATCATTGGATAAAGAATTAATTGCCATTTTATTTTAGGAAGTATTCAATATCTTTCGTTTTTGAGAAAAATTACTACTTATAACTTTTTTAATAATTAAATATTATCTATAATGTGTAAAATATATAACTAATAATAGAAGTCTATGTATAAAGACTTTTGTGTAGGTTCTAAGATTTACATAACAATACTTCAAACGAAGGTCAATACATTATATGACTTACGTTTCCAACAAATTAATAAATTTTAATTAGAAACAGAGCTCAAAAACAACGATTTAAAGTCCGCATTAACATCATGTAAGTAAAGTCGACACGAGTGAGCGTAATGCCAATTAAGTAGTGGCTCAATTTATACATTAACGTTTAAAAGGCAAAGGTTGTACCCCTGCACGCCCACGGCGGCGTCTCGTCACTCGACAACGCGCTCGCTATCGAGATTATAGGCTAGTACTGCTTACTATTGAATCTGTTTACATTTTTTGTGAAAGGGATCTTATTATATTTCTTTTTTATTTGCACAAATAGACACAATATGTATGTAACTATTATTCAAAATAACATTTAGTAATAAAGTATAATATATCAAAATTAGTAAATATTGTTTGTTGTAGTTTAAATATTCGCGTTATAATGGAAGGTTATTCCATGGTGTAGGCAATACATGGTGTACACTTTACGTTTATAACAGAATATACGATGAGTAATAGTAACAGCTCATTGCAGTAGCAAGTATTGCAAATGAAACAAAAAGGTCAAAGAGGCAAGGCCGATAGAAAGGAACGTATCGCGGCTTGGTACGAAGACGAAATTGCGATAAGCGACAGCTTTGATGCTAAATTATTACACTTTGTATTAAAAACATCGAGTGATCTATGGAGTCGGAGAGCTATAGAGCAGCAATAAATTCTGCTTTACATCGAACAAATCATTTTAAGAGGTTTTGTTTGGACTTCATTTTGTTTATTCGTTGTTTGTGTTTGTCAAAAGGATTTTTTAACAACAAATTAATAATATTTTTTTGTTACAGGTATGTTCATTTTCTGGATCCTTTCAACTGATACTTGGAAGTAGTAAGTAGAGAGTGTAGAAATATATATTTCGAGTGGACTGTAATTGTTGAGATGCTGCTGGTAGATAGTGGGCGGTTGACTTGATGGCGATTATTAAAGTAAAACGACGGTTTTTCACACTTAACTAATTTTATTACTTTTAAGCACAGAGAAACACATCTGCCTTGCCGGCGATCCAAAAATCGAGAGAGCGAAACAAAGTATAAAAAAGCTAAAATGATAGACATAGAGAATAGACAATAATAATGTTACCATCCTAAAATTAAAATAGCTAAGGTAGCTATTACATATTATGTTTTGTTGGTGTTTCCAACATGCTGCCCACCTAAGCGGCAAACAACCTTTTTTTACAAAATAAAAGAATGAAAATATATAGTTTCTTAATTTCTAACACCCTACCTTACAGTACGGTTGTACAATTTACCTAAAGCATAGGTTAACAAAGAATCAAATTTAAAGGAAAATTAACATAATAAAATTAACAAATTACGTTAACACAATAACAAGGTAGGTACAATGTTTAACAAAACATTTTTTATAGAACTTAAAGTTAATTTAATATAAACATAAATTGAATTGAAGCCTTTTATGACATCAGGTACAAATAAATTTCAAATAGGAACTTTTTAATAAGATTATAAAGACATTTTTTTTTTTTACAATGTTAATCAACAACTTATAATAGGTAATGAAACTTAATCGTTACTATTATAATTAAAAGGCAAAATACAGATACTTGACAAGGACCGATTGCAAATTTTCCCATTTGGAATTTGTAAATTTACCGCTCTAACTTTGCCATCATTACCAGGAAAAACTTTGACTACTCTTGCCATTGGCCAAAACAACGGCGGAGCGTTTGGCTCTTTTACAATTACTAACATGCCTTCAGTTACATTTGGGAGATCATCGCGCCACTTAGGCCTATTCTGCAACGTATTTAAATAATATTTGTGCCATACATTCCAAAATTGCTGAGTCAATTTATTACACATTTGCCAATACTTAAGTCTATGCACAGGTACATCAGCAACATTGCTTTCAGGATATGCAACCATAGAGGTTCCTATTAGGAAATGCCCTGGTGTCAGGTAACTAAAATCAGAGCTATCAGAAGACATAGGTAACAAAGGCCTAGAATTTAATACTGCCTCAATTTGAGCCAGGACAGTGAGTAATTGTTCATAGGTTAATATACATTTTAAAACAATGCGTTTTAAATGGAATTTCATGCTCTTTACAGCTGCTTCTGCAAGTCCAGCAAACACTGGTGAATAACTTGGTGTAAAGTGGAATTTTATGCCTTGCTTAGAAGCATATTCTTGTACCAAGGTTTGATGACCGGCAGAAGCGTTCAGCTTATACAAATCAGCCAACTGGTTGCTTGCCCCTCTAAAACACCCGCCGTTGTCGCAAAAGACTTCGCTGGGTAACCCGCGACGAGCTATAAATCGTTTAAAACAGGCTAAAAACGCATCAGTTGACAAATCTGAAGAAAGTTCAAGATGAACAGCCTTAGTAACAAAGCAAACTATTACACAAACGTAACCCTTGGAAACTACGGCGCGTCGTAATCGAGAATTTTTGACATCTACGGGGCCAGCGAAGTCTATCCCGACCCTTTCAAACGGTCGAGCGGCAGTAATACGCTGCTGAGGCAGGGAACCCATCAGCTGTTTTGAGGTGCTGGCCTTTAGTCTGAAACACGTAATACATTTATGTGTTATCTTTTTTATTTCTCGTACACCGTTTATAATCCAATATTTTTGGTTTAAATGAGCCAGCATCAATTTAGGTGCGGCATGTAACAATCTTAAATGCTCATGGCTTATTATCAGCTCAGTTATAAATGAACCTTTTGGTAATATCATTGGATGTTTTTTTGCAAATGAAAAGTCTGTATTTTGGAGACGCCCTCCCACTCTTACTAAACCCTGACTATCTATGAAGGGATGTAATGGTTTTAGGGGACCCTTAACATTTTCATTATTTTTCAAAGCCTTTATTTCATCCTTAAAATAAATATATTGTTCATTTTTTATAATTAACATTAAAGCTTGTTGTAATTCAGAACTATGAAGAAAAGAATCTAAATTTTTATTAATGTTTGGTCTGAGATTGTTTATGAATCTTATTACATACGCCATTATTCTAATAATTTTACTAAGGTTGGAAAATCTAGTTAAAAATTGGAAACAGCCCTGATCACGTTGAACAATCAAAGAAACCGCTGAATCAGAGACAACCTTCAGCTCAGGTAAGTCAACAGTCAATGGTAAATCAACACTATTTTCTTCAACTGAAAAAGTAGGAGAGTGCAAAAACGAGGGCCCGTGCCACCAAAGGGCGCATGAAGATAATTCACAGGGATCTACTCCTTTACTGATTAAATCAGCTGGGTTGTCCTGTGACCTTATATAATACCAATTCCAAGCTAATGTTTTTTCTTTAATCATTTTTACTCTGTTTGCAACATAAGGTAATAATCTTGTTATTTCTATTTTTAGCCAAGCTAAAACAACCTGGGAATCTGAATATAACAAAACACTATCAATTTTAATTTTTATCTTTAAAATATTATAGACTCTGTCAATTAATATAGAAAGCAAATGAGCAGCATTTAATTCTAATCTTGGTACTGATAACTTTTTACTTATAGGATTGACTCGCGACTTGGAACAAAGTAAGAATACCTTAACCTCGCCTGAACTTTTAACTACTCGAAGGTATATACAACATCCATACCCAACGGTGCTGGAAGCATCGGCAAATCCAATCAGCTGCACTGAGACAGCCGACTCAGGAACTGGAACATTTCTCGGTATTTCAATAATATGCATTTTAGACAAACTATCAATGAAATGAAGCCAATCCACTCTAATGCTTTCAGGTACAATGTCATTCCAACCTAAACCCTCTGACCAAATTCGTTGCATTAATGCTTTAGCTTTAATAACTATAGGACTAATAAAACCCATGGGATCATAGAATCGTGCTATGTAACTTAAAATATCCCTTTTCGTTGGTTTATCAGTATTAGGTAATGTAGGACAACCAATTTTAAAGCAATCTTGTTTCATGTTAATTGTTAAGCCCAATGCCTTCATGCTACATTCTTGTTTTTGTAATTCAAGCTCATTAAACTGTCTTTGAGAATTTGGAATATTATCTAATAGTGTAGGCGAGTTAGACGCCCACTTGTGAGTGTTAAAGTTCCCCAAGCTAAGCAAGTCCTGTAACTGTCTCCTTGCATCTAACATAATATTTAGATTTGAGTCTGCATAAAGCACATCATCAACGTAACAGTTATTGAGCAATATAATCGCACCTAGCGGGTAATCATTCCCAAACCTTATTGCAAGCTCCTTCAGGCAACGTGTGCCTAGATAAGCTGAGCTTTTCAAACCATAAGTAACTGTCTTAAGACGTAAGCATTTTATTTCTTCCTCTGTGTTATTGCGAAAAAGAATATTTTGTAGCGGTGTAAATTGAGGATTAAGCATCACACACCTATACATTTTTTGAATGTCAGTTGAAAAAGTATAATCATCAAAGCGAAACAAGAGAATAATATCAAATAACTCTTTTTGAACAGGAGGCCCATTCAACATTAAATCATTAAGTGAAACTTTCTTTTTTGTCTGCATAGAAGCATCGAATACTGCCCTAACCTTTGTTGTTGTACTACTTTCATTTATGACAGCATGATGTGGTAAAAAATATACAGAATCCTTATTTAAATTGTAAGAACTAAGTTCCACATATTCAGCGTGACCTAATGTTATAAACTCATTAATGAATTTATTGTATTCAATTTTCAATAGAGGTTTTTTTTGTAACTTTTTTTCTAAGTTAAGAAATCTATGATATGCAGAATCGAATGAGTTACCAAGTGTATTGTTTACATCCTCTAATGGTACCTTCAAAGGCATATCAACATAGAATGTTTTGTTTACAATTTGAACTGAATTTTGAAAAATACTCTCAGCGAGCTCGTGTTCAGTTAATTTTTCATTAAATGTTTCAGGGACTTGTTCAGCCTTCCAAAAGCGTTTTACAGTTTCATTAACATCAGTTTCGCATGTTAAGCAAAGCAAAGAGGTTACCATAGACTTAGAGGCCTGCTGTGCAGGCAGCCTTCCCGCTACTACATGTCCAAACCTTGTGTTTATTAGTTGTGGTTGTGTTATATTCTCGTTCTCAGGCGGCAACAGGACCTGGAAAAACACATCCGCACCAATTAACAAATCTATTTCAGATGGTGTTTGGAAAGTCTTATCCGCCAGAACAGTATTGGCCGGGATATTTATTTCAGAAATATCTATCCTGCTATGGGGGAGTTTACATGTTATTTTCTTCACCACCTGGCAATTTAAAGAGGTTTTATAATTAGATGTTAACGAACACAAGTCCACAGAAACAGAAAACATGGAAGTATGTTTCGAATTTGTGACTCCTATTATATCCAACCTTTTTTGAATAGGAGTCAATTTTAATTTCTCGACAACCCTACTTGTTATCATGGATGCTTGAGACGCTGAATCGAGGATAGCCTTCACATGAACTTCGCAGTTATCCTTGCCTACAAGCTTGACCATTGCTGTGGGAAGTAAAATATTATTGAAAGTGTTACCTGACATTAATGTAACAGGTGACTGTGATGGTTCATAATGTACAAGTGAGTTATGGGATTTCTTGCACTCATTGCACTTGAAATGGAACCTACATTTCTTTTCATGTTGATTTAAACATACCTGACATAACCTTTTATTTTGAACAAACTCGAATCGTTCTTTAGCAGGTAAGCATTTGTAAGTTTTACAATTATAGAGTTTGTGATCACTAGCTTTACAATAGAAACATGTTTTGTTACCTGATGAAGTTGATGTTACGTTGACTACAGCCTTTATGGGCGGGGCCACATGTTCACAATTTTCCAGAGCCATAGCCCTCTTCTCAAGGAAATTTAAGATCTCATGAACTGTGGGATATTTCCTTCCATCTCGCTCCAATTGGTAGTGTTCCTTGGTATACTTATCTAATTTGCGTAACAAAATACATAAAACAATCTCATCCCATGCTTCAACTTTAGAACCTAAATTCTTAAGTGATGTTAGTATTTGTTTGACTTGGGAGACAAATTCCCTTATACATTGAGGGGAGGACTTTACTGCCAAAGCTTTGACATCCAATAAAGAACCATTAAGTTCATTTACAATGAGGAATCTGTTGTTGTATCTTTCATCTAACAACCGGAGGGCTTCTGGGTAACTTTCACTGCTTAATGGCAAATTTTTTATTAAATCGAAAGGTTCATTCTTAAGAAATGACCTCAAATAGTATAGCTTAGAGATATTGTCCAATGTTACATCTTTACTAATAACAGAATTGAATAGATTTATAAACGGTGTATAGTCACTATACTTACCAGTAAATTTGTCTATTTGTATAGTAGGTAGACGCAACTTAGTGTTATTACTCTGCACAGTAGATTCCTGCACAACTTTACTTTGTTTTTTATCAATTTCAATATTCAAAGTGGAGATGACGCTATAATATTTATCTTCAATTTCACAATAATTCTCTGAATCACTAGGATCCAGAGCTAAGATTAACTTATTATACTCATCATACTCAGCGAAAGTCTTAACTAAACGATCCCTCTTTGCTACTAAACTTTCATATGAGTCGGTTACAAAACTTTGTAGGGACAGCCTTGTAATGCTTCCCTTCACATATCCCCTTGAAGAGATGAGCTTTTTTAGATCTGCCATAATGCAGCACTATGTATAAAAAGCTATACAACTTAAATGTAATAGGTACTAGGTAGCTAGGTAACACAAATATTAAAGTCACTATGTAAAAAACTTTCTTGAATTGCAACTTGAAAATTTCTTCGTTGTAAGACTGCACAAGATGGCGTATGGGACGCCGACTTTTGCTTGCACAATAATTAATTATTGACGTGATTCGTTGATCACAATGTAGGCCGCTGATTGGCGGACAGCAACGTGACTTTTGAAGAGCGAATCGAAGCAGGCCGTTGATTGGCTGACGGGCGCATCGCGCGATTTCTGCACACTCTGATTCGCTGCTCAGCATATGACGCGATTAGCCGCCTAGCCGCCGACTAGCCGCTTTGCCCTTTTCGATATCGTATCTTTCGATATTACTGCAAATGGATGTTTTTCCTTCGTTGCAGGTTTTAAAATGCTTCTCGAATCTCGTGGATCTCACGGAAAGCTGCTTCTCGTTGCGTAGTTGTAGAAACACACGATGCGTTGCCGCCACACTCGATGCCACGCCTCCACTATCCGGCTCGAAGGACCAAATGTAGAAATATATATTTCGAGTGGACTGTAATTGTTGAGATGCTGCTGGTAGATAGTGGGCGGTTGACTTGATGGCGATTATTAAAGTAAAACGACGGTTTTTCACACTTAACTAATTTTATTACTTTTAAGCACAGAGAAACACATCTGCCTTGCCGGCGATCCAAAAATCGAGAGAGCGAAACAAAGTATAAAAAAGCTAAAATGATAGACATAGAGAATAGACAATAATAATGTTACCATCCTAAAATTAAAATAGCTAAGGTAGCTATTACATATTATGTTTTGTTGGTGTTTCCAACAGAGAGGATATTTCTAAAGGCTTAAATTTAAGCCACTTACATGAAACGATCACAGTAAAGCGTTGGTTGGTTTTATTCAAAAGATAGTTTGTTGAATAAATGAACCGGCACACAAATATTTCCCGAGCGTTGATTGAAACTATGGCCAGTGAACGGTCGATGTTTGTTAGCGCAATTATCTTTGTTCTAGCTGTATATCAATACCAGGCACTTTGCAGTTTAATCGTTGGTCCATGTGTCCCTAGTACATATTTTGTTTATATTTATTGCTAAAATGATTTTTTTAGTCACAGGGTCAGCATGCTATACCTCAAAAGGAATAACAAAATCTCGATATTATGTAGGAACGTCTTATAATAATCAGCATTACTCAATCATGTCTCTTTCTTCTTTGCCTTAATGAAGACTTCCTCGTCTAAAAATATATTAAATCTAAAGTAGAAGATGGTGTTTCAGCTCCTTTTTGTCCTGTAACTCTTAGTTTTAGTACTTTCTATAATCAAATCATAATCTGACGACACATTTAGTTCAGTTGGTAGTGACCATACTATCTGCTCCAGCGCTGGGGGCATTCATTTGTTGAGCACGAATGTTAGTACTCCAGTCATGGGTGTTTATATTTATAATATGTATGTATTTAAAATTTATATATGTGTAGTATATCAACTATCTGGTATCCGTAACACAACTCACAAGTAACATAACTCGTAGCTTACCACGGAACTAGATGGCGCTGTTGTAATAATGTCTCAACATATTTTATTTAAAATTAATGCTATTAAAATTCTCATTTATCGTGTACATATTAATGATCATGTTTATAAGTTAAACAATAATCAGTCGAGGAATAAACATATCTATTAAAATGACAACATCGTCGATTTATGATTTCTGTGTTGGTAAGACATAGATAATACTATATTAGGTCATATTAGCTAGAGCCTATAAGCAATGAGAATTATAGCATGTGTTGACCAGAGGGTTAATCAACCCAAAAGTTTAAACGTAATTGCGGCGTCCCAAAAACTTAGTATCTAATGAAGCCCTTGTTAGTACTTCATGACTTAAAGAAGATGTGCTATTCTGTTCAATTAGTACTATTGGAAATACTTTGATATTACGAGAAACGTTACCTTACATACTATATAGTATGTATATTATTTATTTAATGATATGCAAAATGTATAGTGTTACATGCGATTTACTTTCGTTTCGCTCAGGTGCGTCCCTAGCTGCCATACAATAGCCTATGTGTTACTCCAGGTCATAGTCTACTAAATTTTACAACCGCATAGCCGTTATAGTATGAAGAAATATTTAACATACGCACGTACAAAGTTTAGCAATAATATTCTTATTATATATACAATATTCCAAATAGATATGTGTTTATCAAGTATAATAAATAGATAATCTAATGCATTATTGTAACCAAATATTTTTTTGAAAGGAGCAACTGTTGAGTTTCTTGCCGACTCTTCTCAGCAAAACAGCATTTCGAGTCGGTGGTAGCTTACTCCCAGACTTACAGATCGACATTTAAATTGAAATTTAAAGTTTAATAATGTAAAAATGATAATTCAAAAGAACTTGTAAAAGTCTATTTGAATAAGGAATTTTTTGATTTCATTTGATTTGATATGTATGTATGTATGTATTTGTATGATTTTTAATCGACAACACGTTTAGCTCAGTTGATAGTGACCCTACTTACTGTGCCAGCGGTCGCGGGTTCGAGTCCCGCTGGGGGCATTTATTCGTTGAGCACGAATGTTCGTACTCTCTTCATGGGTGTTTATGTTTATTAACTATCTGTTATATATCAACTATCTTGGTATCCGTTATACAAGCCTCGTAACTTATCACGGAACTAGATGGCGCTGTTGTAAAAATTCCCCAACATATTGATTATAACATATTGATAATACTTGTAAATTAAATTTGACATGTAAGAACATATATGTATTTGAAACGAAACAGAATATTAAATGAGAAACGTAACAATTAAGGAACTGCGCACAGTCGGAAATTAGTCGCCGGGAGAAGCGACGCGGGTTGCAGATTGCAAACTCTGCTAACTGCTAGGCCCATGCATTATGTAGAGTTTCATGCACAAGTGAATTTATTGTTTGGAAAATAATCTGCGATGTACGCCGCGATAGTTTGTTGAGTTTAACTTTGTTTAAATGTCTAACTTGTTTGTATTAGATATACGCGTTTACATGTTACCATCTTGCTTATTACGTACGTACTACGTACGTACTATGCGTACTAAAATAAATTACATAATAAAGTTGAATCAAATTAAACTAATACACTACTTTCTTATATCACATACGGATGATATTTGAAAATAATCCAAACACATGTTAGTGAGCGTTCTTAGTACATTCGTTACGGAAATACGTTGATAGATAAATTTAATCAGTGCAAGTAGAGGGAAACAAATACAGGAACAGTGGTTGCTCGTGACGTGCGTTGAAATGGGGTGTAAATAAACACATATATAGGTACCCCATGACAGTTATTCTATTTCGGGTAAAGCGACCCCCGAGTCGTTGACAATCGTCCTGATTTATTACATGAATGTGCCTTAAAAAGTCTAAGAATAGAGCCATGTCAGTTTTTAGACATGACTATTCATAATCAGCTCCGGAAGATGTAAAAATATGTGCAGCTAAATTTAGACGGTTCGTCTCCACAAGGCGTAAAGGTATAATTTGAAATTTGAAAAAGATAGCAAAACCAGGAATTATTACAAATGAGGAGTGTTTGTTAGAAAAAGAAATTAATAAATAAATATACACAAGAATATTCCCTTTGCAAATGGATAATATTAAAAACCCAAGTATATTTTGAGAGATTGAAAATTATTAAATATGCGAAAGGCGGATAATTGCGGCGAAACTCGTTTTATCTGATATGACAGCCTCGTTTACAAAGAGGGTAACCAGATCATAGGACTAGTAGGGATATGTAAATACATTCCGTGTGAATTAGAACACAGCTCTCTAATATGTTTTATTGTAAGAACATATTATATTATAATATTTTAATGTAATTATTAATAAAAAAAAAGTAAATACCATAATGTATGCACAATTCGTTATCAATAACGTGTTTAAGTAACTTAAATTATTGATTTCTCAATCTTTTTCATTATTTTAATAGTGTCCAAGAAATTAGTGAGCGTGACTTAGTAACTCTATCGTATACGCCGCGTCGTGCAGCTGTAGCCGGTAATCCAGTCATTACCTAGCGGGTGGTCCGTCCCCCACTTTCCCTTTATTGTTTGTTTTACGCTAATAGGCCTCGCTAGCCGGGAATGTGAGGATGAAGCGATAATTTGTATTGGCTTCACTTGTGGATTTTAAATATGCTTTTTACTAATTATAAACGTACATATAAGATTCTTTAATTATGTTTTGAACTATTTAGAATTAACTTCTTTGATTTTTGTTATTCCTTCCAACTAGCAACTCATCCTTGCTTTACTTAGTTTCGTCCCTTTTAACGGTTAGTATAGTTTTCTCAGGGATACAATATTTTACCGCGGTAAAATTATTCTATATATTGACCCGGGTAACCGGGCTATCATCATCCAAATTTTATCAAAATCTGTCCAGTGATTTTCTCGTGCTACGTTCTCAAACAGATAAAAATTTTAAAAAACAATAGATTTGGTCTCTGTATCGATACAAATAATAATGACTATTTTAATAAGATTTTCCAATAAATATATAATGTATCTAACGATTCTATTCAGATTTTTATTATTGTATAGATTTAAATAGATTGTGAAAAGGCCTTGCTCTGTCCATCCCATAATACAAATAAATGCAAAAATTTGGATGTTTGGATGGATGTATGTTTGTTACTCCATCACGCCAGAACTGATCTTAACCCATTCCATGCCAGTAACGCACCCGTGTGCGTTTTATATTTTTCTAGTTGTATGCCTACAACGCACCCGTTTGCGTTTGGTGAATGTTATATTTAAGTATCATTTTTTTAAAGTGCGTTTCATTAAATGTTGCTATTTCTTGAATTATCTGAATATAGATTATATTTCTCATATTGCAACACTGTTACAGTAGTAAAAGAATTGTCAGATTTGAACAGACGTTGGTTTTTGTGATTGTTATTTTTGCGGGGAATTCGAATCAAGTTTTTGCAGAAATTTATGTGTTAACAAGTAAGTGAATACGATTATTTTATCAAATTTATTCGTAAAATTATAACAATAAAGTAATTTTAAGTCTACTGATAATATTTTGGATAATTTTATAGTTTTAAAAAATGCCAACGCTAATGGTGCGTTCAATGGCATTTATGAATGACTTCGTTCGTGGATGGTGTTATACCGACAATAATAATCGTTCACTCACTATTACTTACTACTGGTATTACAAATTTATTACTTGAGATTAAAATATCTAAAATATCTATATTTTGTATTTTTATTTAGTATTTTTGTCTTTCGTAGGTGTTTTGTTTTATCGTCAAGCATTATGGCAAATAATTATAGAGGTCGTCGTTTGGTGGAATTGGCAATTAATGTTGCCGATGATACAGATAGAAAAGAAAATAATTCACACAATAGGTATACTATAATACAAACAATTATTGATCTTTATTTACATTTTCAATTTAATATTTTTAACCAACTAAAAAAAATGAGGTTATCAATTACGTATTTGAACACGTATGTATGTAATATTATTGGAACTGCAAGATATTCACAAAAGGTAATCTATTATATTAGGGGCTTTTAAGCAAATATATTTTATTGGTGTATGTATGTTTGTCAACGCATTTCTCCGAAACTAATAATCGGATCACGATATTTTTTTATAAGCTTATATTTACTTATTCTAACAAATACAGCAAATCAGATACTAGATAGACAATATAAATATCATATAGATACTAGATAATACCAAAAATATTCCAGAGTCAAAAGTAGTAGACCACTTTTAAAGCGAAAAAGGGCAAGTTCTTTCTACGAGTATACAGCTATGGAAATGGAACCTAAGATTATTCGGCGAAATTCTGTTGAGTCACGATGCTCAAATTTGCCATTGCCACATTCTTTTCAAAGGTACACATTGCATTTCTTACCTTGACTTTGGGTGCATTGTTAAGTTAAAATTTTCAATATTTTTTATTTATTTCAGTAAACAACAACTATTCAACCAGTCTCCTGTACTTTTTACATCTTCTAGTGGAATAGTTAAATCTTGGTGTAGCGAAAATATCTCAAAATCATATTCTAGTTCAAAAACAGCTGTAATTGATATTGTTGCTCAAGAAGTGATGAAGTGTGATAGTGAACCTTCGACCTCATATAAACTTTCTACCGCATATTGTGAGCCCTCGACATCGTCCGAAAATATTGACTCATCATTGCCTTTTAGAGAATACCATAAACGAGGTGTAAGAACAAGAGGGGGGCACACTGGAAAAAGTTCCCAAAAGAATGTGCAAATAATATCAGAAACAGATATAGCTACCCATGGAAAAAGACGTAGAGTCAAAACTCGAGGAGGTGCCAAACCTTATAACAATAATCAGTTAAGAGCTGGTCGTGATTTGTGCCAAACACAAAGGGTAAAAATGCCTATTGAGGAGGAGCTTTCACCAATATTACATGATGATGATGACCGAGAAAACTGTACAAGCGACCAATTTCAAGCCCAAGAACTTTCAGAGAAACAAATTCTAGACATACTCGAAGCCTCTGATGACAATTATGACGATGGCATTCTGAATGAAGATTTTCTTCACAATTTTGAAGATTCTGACTCGGAGGTTGATAATGAGTTGGTTCAAACTGAAACCTTCGTACCTGTACCAACTAGTGATGGTACATTATTCAATTGGTTTAATCAAAAGCACAACATTAAAGATATTGCTTTTGAAGGTAACCCAATGGAACTTAATGTTCAATTAGAAGGAACTGAACCAATCAATTTTTTTAACTTAATTATGACTGATGATATAATAGAAGACATAGTTGAAAAAACAAATCGTAATGCAAGCAATATACTTGCAAAAAGTTTACCTGGAAGTCGAATTAAACATTGGAAAAATGTCGACGTTCCAGAGTTTAGAGTATTTCTAGGGTTATTATTTCATATGGATACAATAAAAATAAATAGAATTCAAGATTACTGGAAGAAGCACAGGCTATTTAACATGACCTGTTTTCGTGACCACATGAGTCGAAATCGATTTTTACTAATTTTAAGAGCAATGCACTTTGAAAATTTAGAATCAGAAGATAACAGATTAGCGAAAATTTCCCCTTTGGTTATGTTTTTCAATAATAGGATGAAAGAAATATACAACCCTTCACAAAATTTATGCATTGATGAGTCCCTTGTACTGTGGCGCGGTCGACTTATATTTAGACAATACATCAAAAATAAAAGCCATAAATATGGCATAAAACTATATATTCTGACCGATGCAAACGGAATTATACTAAGACAAATAGTATATGCCGGCGCCGGAGACCCAATTGTAGGTGGTGTGAATCATTCCTCAAAAGTGGTATTACACTTATTACATGATTTTTTGAATAAAGGCTACTCGGTCTTTATGGACAATTTTTATAATTCAGTAGATCTGACGGAAAAATTATTGTCAGAAAATACATACTGCACGGGAACTTTAAGATTAAATCGAAAAAACAACCCAAAGGACGTTACCACAAAGAAGTTAAAGAAAGGCGAATGTGTATCGCAGTACAACGAAAATGGTGTATGTGTCATGAAATGGCGAGATAATAGAGACGTCACTATGATATCATCACAATTTAATTCGCAAATGATTACTACCACTACACGAAGAAATACAGAGGTATCGAAGCCTAACATGGTTGTCCAATATAATCGTAGCATGGGCGGTATTGATCACCAAGATCAAATGATAGCGTACTATTCCTGTGAACACAAATCTATCAGGTGGTACATAAAATTAGGAATCCACCTCTTCCAACAAATTATGTACAATTCATTCACCTTGTCTAATTTATTTTCTGGCAAAAAACTAAGTTTCTACGAATTCAGGCAATCGGTTATAGAAAATTTACTTCCCGAGTCTAACATTCAAAATACGGAAGAGTCCTCAGTTGCAGGAGTAGTTCCTAGCACTATTCATATAATTCAGCCTTGCCCACGAAAGGGAAAATCAATGCGCAGACGATGCAAATATTGCTGGGATATCAATAAAATACGTAAAGATACACCATACTTCTGTCCAAACTGCCCTCAGCAGCCTGGGTTTTGTATTGTTGATTGTTTTAGGTTATATCACAAATATTTCTAGTGAATAAGCTCGCGCACATACTAGCATACACCATTTAATATATAAATAACAATGTAAATTAAAAGACTGATTTTCATTTATTTGAGTTTTTTTTTTGTAGAAAACTATAACGTACCTTCTTTATCCATGTTTTCCAGTCGTGCATAAAACCATCCACTATGTACTTTCGAATGTGCGTTCCTGGATCCCCCGAAAAAATTTTTCATCGTGTGCCACCCACGCACCATAAGCGTTTAGTGTTTTTTTTAATATTTATTAACAATATTTACTATTATTATTTTTAATTAAGACATGAGTAAACTATTTACAACTATAATACATAATAAAAACTAGTGGCACACAGTAAACAACTTTTAAAAAAAGGTGGCATCGAATGGGTTAAAGAGATCGATAATGCTAAAAAATAAAAATTAATAATACAGAACTCTTTTATGCCTTGAGTAGAATAGAATAGAAGATAATATGAGCATATTGGATAAGTTATTGTCAAATATTCTCACGTAAACGATCTACACGTGACAGTATAGTTTACTTATGTTATACAAACTTGACTACAAATATAGAAAACTCGATTTATTGCATAAATTGCCGTAAGCTGTAACGAAACAGCCCATACAGCACGGCTGAGTCACGTAGGTACGGTCGGTAGAACATGCCTATGACCCTTATTCCATAGGAATTAATGACTATATTAATAATATTCACCTTAAGCCTTCATCGAGTGTACTGGCAGATGTTGAAACTTGACCCCGTCTCGATAACAATAACGACGGTAGACGTACTATCGGACCCCACTCAGTACTGAGACATTTAATGTGAAAGCTCTAATGTTAATTTTCACTGTATTTATTACTTTGAACATCTATGTAAATTGGTCTTATTTCTTCATAATATTATGTCCATTTTTTGGGTTAATACGAAAAGACAACATTTATTATAATTTATTACTTTTATGATTACATTCAAGAGTTGTTAAAATTGTAAAAGTATTTTTTTTTGCGAACCTCATAAACAAACAAATATTTTTATACATTAATATGTAGCTTTAAAAACAATATAGCTTTATAACGAGTCGATATTAAACAGTCACTTACCATGTAAACGTAGTGAAATAGGCGTTAAGCACGCATAGTAATCGTTTATAATATTATTAACTAATTAATATTCAATTTTGAAAATCATTGACAAGTGAAGGTGATGAATAAACATAATATCATAAATTATATATACGTACACTCACAGCACACGTGTACCATAAAAGGTACTGACTTAATTGCTAGTTGACATTTACTAAAAAACGCTTTAAAAACGTCGAGGTCTCCTACTAGGATGAAAAATGTTGACCTTGCTATCGTTATCTGTTACTGTCAGTGTTTTCACAATCGTTTCATTAACGAGAATTTCATGTTATTTAAATAATTTATCAAACACAGTTAACAGTAATGTCAGTCTAGTATCATTTAATTTGTAATGGGAGGTCTCACTGCGAGTTTTAGCCGTTGGTGGCGTTACAAGCGCATAACGTAAACCACGTCAAGAATGTATGTAGTGTATGTCAAATTGTATGTATGTAATTTTTTTATGTATTGTATGTAATTTTTTTAATCCAACAATAGTTAAAACACTGTATTTTTCCATCTTATATTTGATTTAACAAAACTTAACTAAACTATTCAATAATAATAAACGCGTCTGTCAAAATAGGCGGCATTGAGGTTTTCGTTGGTGACGTTATGCGCTAGTAGCGCCATCTGAGCCGAGCTTGGCGTGAAACCTCCCATTGAATGATATATAATTTCTTTGTTCAATTGGAGGTATAACAATTTTTGTCTTAAAAAATTAAACTTTGTCAGAAAAATGTGTATTATGGTAAACGGTGGTGTGATCGCCCGGTGAGGGCAGTGTCGAGGGAGTCTGGTTTGGATAATATAATTTAATGGTGTCTAGCCTTAAACTTCTTTACCTTTAATTATTAAGACGAGCGTCGAGCAACCCTCGCTCAGGATTTTCACGATTTAGTATCCACCGAATAATGCCACCTGCTGCCCGTTCAATCTATTGCATTACAACGTAATAAAACGGGACAAGATTGCTTGAATAATAAATAATGTAAAACAATTACGTTACTAAGACAAAAAAATAGATACGTTATCTAAATAGCAAAAATGTATATTATTATTATGGTTATGATTAAAGCCTATGAAAATATAAGCCTTCTAAGGTTTTGGAGAACTTTTAGACAAAACTCTAATGAGAATGGACTGGTGAAACTATTATTAATAAAACAAAATCCTTGTATTGTCTATTAGAACATTACGTTCGAAGAAATCAAATTATTTTGTAAATCACTTAAAGCCCTTACGTAAACAACATACTTCATCTCCGTTCAAGGATCATTAGTGCATCTCAAAATCACACTACATCTGATTTATTTCAATGATATCTTTAAGATAGAACCAGTTAATACATTACCGAAGAAGCAACCCTTTTCTTATCAATAGCGTATACTAATGGTGTATTGAAGGTCTCGTGATGGGAAGTAGCGAGTGCGCGAGCGTGGGAACTAAATAAATACTAATAACTAGTATCGCAATGGCAAGGTCTATATAACTATAACTGCATTTGTCAGCATCATTTGAAGATTAATCTACGTAGAAAGTATGAAAATATGTATGAATTATCTGATAGTAGAATAGAAACTTCTCTGTTTATTTCTATTTCACATACGCGTATTTAACGATACTGTGTGTGTGAAATGAAGCTTTATAAATTGAATATTATAAAGCTTCATTTCACACACACAGTATCGTTAGTACACAGTGTCTTTGGATTTACTTGACCGATTGAAATTAAAATTTAATCTCTTTAAAATTCATTCGTTATAAGAACTCCTTAATGTTTGTTTCCCACATCATGCTGTCTCCACAACGCAAAGTTAATTCTGGAAAAAATACTCAATGTTATATACGCATTGTAGTCATTATAATTTTATTTAATTATCAACTACCAACTCACTCTCGCTCCTCTCGGGTTTTTTCTTCCTACGAACGTTAGTGTATCTATCATCATACTGAATTTCATCAAAATCTATCCGTTGGCTTTCGCGTGTTGTGGCCATAGGGATAAACATATAGACAAAAATTGAAAAAAAAAACTATAGATTCGGCCTCTGTATCGCAAATGATGGCTATTTCATAAAGTAATACCTTTCAAAAGTATTTAACGTACAAATTAGACTTACAATTTTATTATATATTGATCTATAGATTAATACATAAAATTAGTGGCACACGTATCAAGAAATATTAATAGTTATTTAAAAATATATATGACAAATATTTGTTCAAATCGTCTCATAAATTGTAGAGATCGGATATAAAATGTAACGTATACTTCATTCTACGCCAATACAACTAGAAATAAATATTTATTGTGACAAGTCTTGCAAGTTTCTTGGCGTCATCGATCTCGTTTAAAGTATTCTTAATCTGTATTCTGAGGTCAATGTGCGCCATTATCCAAACCTACAGTGATAATAATATAGTAATTTCATATACCTTTTTGTATAATAAAATAAATAAATATAAATATATTGGGACATTATTACAACAGCGCCATCTAGTTCCGTGATAAGCTACGTTACGTGCTTGTGTTACGGATACCAGATAGTTGATATACTACACATATAAATTATAAATACATACATATTATAAATATAAACACCCATGACTGCAGTACAAACATTCGTGTTCAACAAATGAATGCCCCAACGCAGAAAGTAAGGTGCCAATTGAGCCAAACGTGTCGTCAAATATTGTATATATTATTAACAGTTATCGCATTTTTATATATTGTAATCTAAATATGTAAAAGCAAAAGGCGAAACTTACAACACGAAATATCAAAAGCCGCTTGACATAAAAAGATGAATTTTAGCAGGGAAGTGGGTTATAGTTAGTAGACGTCCGCTAAGAACTGATTTTAGGACAGGGCCGGATTAATAGCTCTCGCAAGCTTGTATAAAAGTCCTTTATTTTTATGCTACAAAATTTAAAGGCAGGGAGTACTTAGGGACGAACCCGAGTGAATCATACATATATATTCCACTATTTTTCAATAAATTCCTTCAGTACATTTCTCTTCTTAACATGTAATATTATTATTATTAACCTATATTTGAAAATGTTTGTAATACTTAAACCACTAGAGAATAAGATTTTCAAGATTTAGCGTCTTATAAAGTTCAGCCAAGCTTGCATTCAAAGCAAGTCTATTTCAAAAACATCTGCTGCAAAAAACCCGGATGTTTTTTAGGAAACAGTTTAAAATGATGCTCATCTATTTCACGCGTGCTATCGAGAGACGTTGTTTGTTCGCACTGGCTGATGGGTCTGAGGTAACCGGATGGAGCATCCGGCTCGCGAGACATACCGTTATCGTACGCGTGGACAACTCGAGCTACGTGAGCGATGACGCACTATACACTCTCATATACATATGCGAACGGTACCTTTAATGTAGTGTTGTGTAATGTAGTTTTTGGTGTAATATGTGCTGTTTAGTATTTGGACAGTATTAAGTCATTATTCTGCTCAAAATATTAGAAATTTCTGTTTTTTTTCTAAGAAAATTGTATGTAGCTAAGGAATTTTATTATTATAGAATAAAGCGGTTAAGTTTATGTATTTTAAACTAATGTTACAGCATTGCTGTTGCGACAAATTCAAAGTAAATGTACCTTAATCTAATTACAATTTAATTTTAAATGTCAAAGTAAACATAAATAATATTAACATAATTTACCAAGCACGTATGAAAATATTCATAAATACTAGTACAGTATCTACCGAGTACGAGACTCACGCAGTTAATCGATTACTTCGGTAATGTACCGTGTGATCTGAATGTACAATGAGCGAATGGTAATCAGATGTTCTCTAGTTTAATTGTAATCGTGTCGAGTTAAAAATTAAATTTATGCGCCGATGACTATCGCGTTGAGTGTAACTAACATCAAAATCATGTACCTGCCCGTGTCTTTGGGCCTAGTAGGGCGCATTCATTTCTTAGTCATTTTGTGTTTAAACAGTTGTTCTATAAATTGAATTGTTCGTTGACTGTTATTTGCTGTTAACATTCAACCCTAGACCACTACGACTGTATTTTATTCCAAAGTAGGTCAACTGCGCAAGTAAGACAATGCTCTATATTATTTTTACTTTTGTAATAAATATTGGGTTAGTGAATACGTTCATATTCATGTTCATGTTCATTTTCGATTTAAATTCTATATAGTATTATATTGAAGGCGTCATAAAAATATAATAGGTTATTGTTGCGGTCTATAGTTCGGATCGTACAATAGATAAAGGTAGAGCTTTAATCCGCTTTAGAATTTTATTAAATATTCTACTTGCCGTCTTAAAATTACAACTATTTTTAATAGAAAATATGTTAAGGGTAACTAGCTTTGAAACAGAAGTACGCGTGTATATGAATTTGTAACAAAAGATAGATAAATATTTTTCATACTCTACTCGTGTAATATTCTATTCTATATCGTGTATATAGCTAATATCTATCATATGAACGTCAAATAAAACCCAAAAAATGCCGAATACAAGGAAATACCAGTAAACAACATTGTTCTACCTTAAAAATGAATGATAATCACGTGTTATTCAGACACTTTGGTTGTTAAATCTGTAACCTGTTATTTATCAAGTGTTTTACCATTTAAAGCAATTTTATATGTAGAATAAGAGATTTAAAATTGCGTAGCGAATTTGGGTGCTCCGAGCATAACCCAAGGTTGTTGGGTCATTCACTTAGATCTCGGTTAGTGACGTCTGCCAGGTCGAGTGGCTGGTGACGTCACAAGTACCTACATACTGTTGGATATTGAAACGTTATATTTCCATGAAGTAATTAGGGAGGTAATTTACAGAAGATTTTGCTTTATCATATTAGTTTCTTATGATTTTACGTAGCTTTGTAACGTTTTTAAATTTATTATTATGTATAACATTTTTATTTATAATAAAGTGTTCATTTTATACCTGTTTTTTCTTCAGTATGTCTAGTCTCATAGAGACTATTAAAAACTGATCTAATACGTATATCTATATAATAGAATTCTAACTTACACGAATCTGTACATTGAGCACCTATCATTTTTTTTTTTGAAAATTCAATTGAAGTAGTCGTTCCTAATTTTTAAATTTGGTGTGATGATAGCTGGTTCAAAATATAGAATACTTTTTATTGCAGGAATATATCTCATCTCTGAGAAATCTTACACTAACACTTAAAACGTATATCTATGGACGAAAGTGAGCGGAGCAAGGGTGAGTCACCGGTAAACTAATAAAAGTGTCTTAATAATATAATCAAAGGATGCAAAGTCAATTTGCTTGAATATATTTACCATTTTATTAAGTAATTTATTTCAGTTCGAAATAATTAATAGACCTTTCTGATAATATAAAAGGTTACATCAATCATCCTATACAAACATTTATTTACTAGTAACAAACACAGGTCCTTAACCGAGGTCTCAAAGGGGTCATCGCACTATTTAGGGTATCGAGCCGAACTACCAGGACAACAGCGGGTATTAGGAGGTTGGCAGGAGTTCGCAGGTCAAGGCGGTTCGTTCCCAGGTCGAGGACCGCTACGCGCCGCCCTCTCTTAAAGTAGATCCCGTAATTCCTCACGGCCTATATCTCTCTAATACTTTAAAATTAAAGATTCATTTTATCAGACAATTATTAATATAAGACAAGCAGTGTTATGCTATTAATATTGCCGATATTATGTGAAACTACCTTTTTTCGCTGACTTTTGTCAAATTTTAGAAATGACGAAATATTTAAGTTATCAATATTAGTAGAAACTTTTATTGCTCTATTCCTAGAAATACGTTTTGACTTTTGAGACGATAAAACTGGTTTATTTTTTTATACCAATAGAAAGCTACTACTATCTATGAATGATCTACTAGACCCACTATTGTACGGACACTACGCAAACGCATATATGTATTATGAAGTAGTTTTGAGGTTGATTAGTTAATAAAACAGAAAATGTTTAACATTTGTCATAATCGTTACGTGCGTTAAAAATAAAATATTTCAATTTAAATAAGTTAATTTCCACGAGGTATCAAATAACTATTTCAACAAAAATCAGTATAATGATAATAGGTCGATGAACTTTTGAAAGTCAAAGTTTTAAAATGATTCGGATTTTTTTGATTTTTAAGTCTGCAGTACAATATTTGGGAAAATTCCATACCACATTGCTTAATTGGCAGTGCGCGGAGCCTAGGGGTATACAGATACAAAACCAGCCAAACTGTGGTAAAATTATAAGATTTATGTTAAAATGCTAACTTTGTTTCATTTTTCGAATAGCACAAACACTTTTTTACACTTTGGCTTTCTAATAGTAACACTCAAGCAGTAATCAACCTCACAGGCCCTTGACCCCTCTAAATATTTATAATGTATATCAACTGTAATAGACAGTGAAATTCTAACAAGTATATTTAGACTGGGCTACGCAAATATTTTTACACTGTGAACGATCGAATAAATAATTTAAATTCAAGATCTGTGAATTTAATAGAAGAGGTTATAACACGAAATGACCCGACAATCGTACGTATTTACATGTTTCTAACGTTTGCTCAGCGTTCCAGCGGACAGTGTACAGCGTTATTATATATATTTTTTATGTAAGTATTGTTTGGTTATACTTTTATAATTATTTCACATTCATGTCTCTAAATATATCATTTTTGAAAGTTTGTGGTAAATATCTACTTGAACTCATTATGATACAGTAAAAAATCGCCTTAAAGTGATATCAGTGAAAGTAGATAAAAAACTTTTTTTTAAATATTAATAAACAATTCAATACTGGTCATTTTTAACAAAGTTAATATACAAACACATACCCTCAACTATTTTATTTTGTGTACAGGTATGTTATTGTTTTATAAACTAGTTCGTAGAAAGTACGCGGTCACTTCGACCACGCCCTAAACGCGTGGCGTGGGAACGGAACAGGAGCGTTCAACGAAGTGGCTTATCTCGAAATATCGTCGCCGACAGCCTTCCCTGCGGTATATTGTCGAACTGTCGCAAGTTTTATACAACACTAATTATTTCAACGCGTCATGTTTACTGATGAATGATGATTCATTTAAGCATAACAGTATGACGTTAGTGCTCTACAAATATGTGTGGTTTATGATGATATTTTGGTTAAGAGTTCAGTAAATATTATTATTTTATGTATGTACATATAAAATTATAATAATCAAATACAATTAATATAATAAATACCTAAATACAATCATACTTACATACTTTATTATTATACATGTATGTTTTTTTTTTTAATTTTTTCTTTTAAACTTCGCTTGTTGCGCTTCTTGGTGGTCTTGATCATAAACCTACGTTACAGATAATTATCATTAGGATCGATTTGATATAAATCCTATGTACCTATGGTTCGGTACATAATTTCCAAAACACTTCTACGAAAGAGAAAGTTTAAAAGAAAACAATTTCGTTTTTATGTTATGAGTAAGAATTATTGGGTCATTTTAGGTTATTTTACTGTATTCCACTTACTATTTGATATGAAAATCAAGGTAATTCATTCCTTTTGTTGAAATTATTCTTGTGCCCAACAAACTATTCCACGATGTCTGAAGGCACTAAATATCATAATTAGAGCCGATGCAATTATCAAAATGCTATGTTTAGAATGGCAGGATTTATGGTAATTACGGTTTGATGTTGCACGCTTCGCTGTTTCAAGCTTTGTCCAGGTAATAAATTGGTACTATTTCGAAATGCTTCCAGGCCATGTATATTGTATATAGTTTTTCGTGAATAAAGTTGGCAAGGTTAAATTTTACTTATTCTTACATTACTTTATTATATATTGTTAGATAACTATATTGGTGAATAAGCTGTCCTTTTAGTATAGTGGTTAGGAAGTGGGTCTTATTCTCGAATAGATTCAAAATAAATACTGATATTGAGTAAAAAATCGGAATTAGGAACATAATGTTTAAACCCCCAACCAGGGAGAGAAATTTTAACTGGTAGTCGTATGCCTAATCATCCTTTATTATAATATCCTAAAATTCCACCGGATTATGCGAGCTAAATGAACAGACAGAGCAGACTTTAATTACAATGAAAGTAGTCGCAAGACAACATTATAAATAAGTACCTACAACAAAGTATGTATTTTGGTTTGTCATTTATTTAAATATATGTTAATTTGCATAGAGATAGTAGGCATATACGTTGGAAAGTCAAAAAGGTTCCCATGAGATATTAGTACGAGTATATCGCGTAAAGTTACTGAAGTCCGCGCGGGGTTTAGTTAGGACGGGTCGCTAATAGGCTTAAATTTACATTCGATATCAATTAGTCCTTGATTTGGCTTCATTTAATAATTTTATATGTAATGAAATGGATAATTTCATTACATGTAAAATTATTAAATTGTAATTTAACCTCTCAATCTGAGGAATGTATCGACATTTTCTACTTAACTCTACTGTTTGTAGGTATAATAACAATTGCATGCTGAGTTATTGACTCGCAACTCACCCTCGCTCCGCTCTGGTTCATCCTAGGTATGTTTTAACGGTTAGTATAGATTGCTGAGAAAGGTTTTACCGCAGTAAAAAGTGCCCTTATTATCAGTTGTTTCGGATAACCATCTATCATCATACCAAATTTCATCAAAATATGTCAAAGTATATGTATCACTCGACAATGAAAAGCATATTTGTACACACAAAAGGTATAACTTAACATAACATTATGTTTTATTGATTTATGTTATACGAATTCGCTGTCTAAAAGTACCTATAAGTAAATGTTTAAGAATATTCTAATTGTGTTCGTGTGAGTTGTTACCAACAATACTAATGTAATTAACGAAACAGCTTAGCGAAGCAATATGTCTACCCTCCGCTTATCAAATGCCATGAATAAATTAACTTTTTTGTTATTATTATTAATAGTTAAGAAACAACACTAATGTAACACCGTAAATCTTAACACAAAAAGATTAGCTAAATAATTACCTATTGAATATTTAAAATAGAATTTTTAATTCCTTTGTGTATAAAATTTATATTACATATATATAGTAGGTATTACATATAAAACGTTTTACGTTTATAATTCAATCGCCTTACAATTCAAAATTAAATTTGCACGGCTTTTGACTTTTAAAAACAAAATGTATTAATGTATCGCAATTCCGTATCTTGAAATAAAATAGTTGGCTCCATTAATGACTGCTGTAGGTGATTTTGGACCGTTGCCAGTTCGGTGCCCTATTCTTGAACGTTCGATATTCTCGAAAGTGTTGATAATTTAATATGTAAATACGCTTAATACAGTTAATGATTGACACTAGGATAGCCTCAGCGATGCTATCGAGCTCTTACCCGACATACTTATCACTAAGGCTAATCAGAGGTAATATCAATTATTATGCCAATACGATTGTCAATGTTTTTCCTTTAATGTTTGCAAGATATAACTAATTAGTAGGTATTAGTTATTTATCTTTTCATGCGGTTTTAATCCTGTTGTACATCGATAGAAAATAATAATCAGAGTCAGATATCTCTATTTTTTAAATAACATGCCTACATCTCTTTCATTTTTACGAAATCGCTATCATAATTTTAGTCTAATTCACTTTCCTTGTGAAAAAATGTACCTATTTATACGAACATATTTAAGTACATTCCTACATGTCAAATGTTATCTTATGATATGATTAAGTACTAAAGGAAATTATCATTTTGTTCGTTTAATAAAAGTCTACAGTATTCATGTTTTATAAAAAATATTCAAAGAGTGTTATATTCTCATAAGAAAATATGTTTTATTTGTCATCGTGTGTCACTTTCTTTTCAAGTCTACAGTAAGAGAGGTAATAGATGTAAGTCTTTAAATGTTTAAGGTAACTAAACTGTATACAGCATATTAAAGTACAACTTATTATAAATTTATTTATTGCATTTAAATAAATTAGTACTTTAATTAGATTGCGTAAGTTCAACATTTTCTATGGACGGTCGGCTACGTGTGTATTTATTGTAAGTGTAATTGCGCCCGCGTGTTTCACTGCACCTTAACCTCGTTCAGGATGATTATTATTTCATATAAATGTATCCAAGTTATTGATAGATAATTATGGAGGGGGATATACATTTTGTGAAATATTTTATTGTTCTTCGAATATTTTATAGCTGGTCACAGTTTCTAGTTATATTAGTAGTATAATGTAGTATAATGTAGTATAATGTAAGGTATAAATAGGTAATATAAATACCAGGTACCTTGTAAAAAATATGGTTAAACGATTGTAAAGTTGATGCACTGAAGGGCCGTTTATTGGCAATTATCAGCATGGAAACATATTCCATGTAAAAACTAGAAAGTGTCTGTAAAAAACTTCCACAAACAGTTACATAAAAATTCAAGTTCACAATAGCTCGTGTCTATTGCTATTACTACTAGACTATGATGTGTGTATCAGTCTAGACAATCTATTAGTAATTGGTAAGCATTAGAATTCAATACCTGCTGGGATGTACTAACACATCTATGTACATGATATATATAAAAATCAATTGCTGTTCGTTAGTCCCTCTAAAACTCAAAAACGGCTGGATCGATTTGAATATTTTTTTTTTCTGCTGAGGGTTCTGTTCAGGGGTGATTTAAGTAAAAAAAAATAGGGAAACCGGAAAAAAAAAGCCCTGTATAATTGAAAATGTTGAGAACTGATTATTATTTATGAGAATCACTTATTTGCAAAAATTTATCTATGGACAAAAAAGACGACAGGGTCGCTTCTATACAATAAATAGTAAAGCTTCCTTCCTATTGCAAATCGTTCATTGCCTACGTTGATAATAATCGTGCCTATCAGATATCGTTGCCTTTTTCATCGCAGTAAGATGAATGATATATCATTGCATGAGTTACAAACAAACATTCTTCGTTCATTTTTACATATACATAACATATATGTAAATAGGCAACAATAATGCGTAAAACATTATTCTCTTTGTCAATTGGCAAGAAAATTGTCATTGAATGCAAATGCAAATTCTTCTACTTAAACTTTATAATATACGCGGTCTCACTCTCGGGCAATATGCAAATGTAAGGTTGTTTCAATGTCCGCAGTCGTCTGCGCTTGCGCCGCTGACCAGTGCACATCAGACTTATTTAATTTTATGTGTTTGGAGCTTACAAGAATCTTAATTGTTGTATTTCGTTGAACATCAATATAATTATTATTATCATCTGAGCTATAAGCTTGTAGTGTATTCATCCCTTCTTAAAGTCCCACTGCTGGGCCAGGGCCTCCCTTCAATACGAGGGGGCCACAGTCCACACCGCTGGCCTAGTGCGGGTTGGTTTGACTTCACATTCGAATTTTGTTCGAAAACTTGCTAGGTTCTCTCAGACATGCAACTTTCCTCACGATGTTTTTCTTCACCGTAAGACAAGGTAATCATGTGAACATTGATTCGTGTCATGTGATTAAAAATATCACAGGTGTGAGACCCGGATTAGAACCCGCTTCACTCTGTAACCCCAGCGAGAATACCTATAGGCTATCATATCTTATAATGTTCCTAATATATGTATTTTTATTGCTTTTAATATTCTTTTTATTATTATATTAGGCTATTATTAGTTTTTAAATTTGAATTTTTAAGATAAAATTAGGAAATCATGGACTCGTTATTCTAATTTTTAACGAATTCTTCACCTATTTCAAAACAAAGATAATTTTTGACTTTCAAAGTTTGTCATCAAGTGTTGTTTATATTATTTACCCCAGTTTATTATAAAAGAAATCCTTTGCCTAGGTTTCTTTTGTGCGGTACAAAGGAAGCGCAGACCTCGGCGACCGAAGCACTCAACTGTTCCGCTCCAAAACTCCCCTGTATATACAAGTATAATAAATAAAACTTGTAGTATAATATGGATTTATACGATATGATTTTTATTATATTCATTTTTGATACTGCTTGTAAATATTTATGTAAAGAAATCTTAAAACCAAAACAAAAATGGTTACATCTTAACGACATGTTAAAGTCGGCTTGAAGTTTTTTGATAACTACGCAGAGGAAGTAAGCGTGTCGATTACGTAATAGTTACCGCCATAGTTAGTAGTTTAATGTCTTTAAAGAATTGTTCATACACTTAACATAAGCGATAACACGTGCTAATGATATCTTCGCGTTTTTAAATAATTTTGTCTAACCATTGTCTTATGCTTTTATAAATCCTAAAGAAAATAGCATTAAAGGCTAACTGCTATATATTTTATCTAAAATTTTCTCGACGTTTATATTCTATGATCGTCTCGTGTTCTCAGACGCAAACGATAAAGTCAAATGTAATTAAATTGTTATATGTAAGTATTGTTAACTTCTATTTCTTTAATGTGTAATGAATATGGACTGGTATTGACTATTTTTATTCTATTATTGATTTACTTTATTGGGAGTTGTATTGACTATCTGAGGGCGCTGTAAAATGGGTGGGATAAACTTCTATTTAATCGGTGAGTGATACATTTCGATTCATTACCTCGGACAATTTAGATATTATAATATAATTGCTGTGTCATAACTGCAGAAAGTATTGCTGGAAATATTTGCTGAGGAAATAATTATAATAAGAATAAGCGAATAAATATTATTTAATGTGTAATAACGTGTAATTGGAAGACCATCCTATCGCAGCGTTAACAGTACTTATATAGCAACTAGTTATTTCATACAGCTTTGCTACTCGAAAGATTTACTTATAAAGTAAATCTTACATGGCCTATCTTGTCATTTTATTTCATTTTATGGTTTTAGATTTGACTTCTTAAATTTGCTTGTACGTACATTAAAAATGTATGCACTTTTATTGAGTATGTAGTTGGGCCTCCAATATGTATATAATATACACTTATGTATAATTGTTTAAAAATATACATTTTCTAGTAGCGTTTCATCCTCTTTTCACCCGGCCTCGTCTTTAGTATGTTTTAATGGTTAGAGATGCCTATTAAAAATAAACAGTTCTGTACTTAATACTTTCTTAGGTTTACGCGAATATTCGACATTATAAATGAAACTACCTTTTCGGATTTTGTCGCGGATTTATTTTGATTTTTAGTTATAATAAATAATCATGGTCATGGGAGAGACTTTTTAGGAGAAGTTCTGTACTTCTCGATTTTCCAGCAAAATTTTTTGTTTTCTCAATTTTTATAAGCGTAAACTAAAACCAACTTTCACACCAAATAAAAGAAAAAATTAATTGTATAAGTCGGTCCAGATGTTCTTGAATTTTAGTGAGACTAACGAATAGTACCTACTAATTGAAATTGACAATAACTCAAACAAGCGGTTATAAGAATTTGATCGTGAAATATGACAGACTATATCATAAGTCATAAGGAGTTCAGTGCGCATTATTCTAGTACGCGATACGGAGTATAAATGATAGCTTCTCTGTGGCCCACTACTCGTCCTAGACAATCATTTGCTTGTAATTGATCTTAAGTAATATTAATTGGTATTTAATAACTACATACAGTACGTTCAGGGAACATCTAGTTAGCTATTATATATACCTAGATAATCTTTTTCTAGATACATTATATGATTAGCTGCCCTGACTTCGCGTCGAACATAACTTCAAGGCCAGCGTCTATTGGTGAAAATGTCTTAAGCGTGTGATTTTATTTCCTATTGTTATAAAATATACAGTTTACTAGTTATTAATAGTGAGTGTGATACTAATAGGTACAAATAATAAAAAAAATCCATATAAATATATATGTAAATATGTTTGTTATGTAGAACGAATGTGTCAAAAAAGTTAGTATAACTTTTCCACTTGCTGACAGTTACATAATATGGTCAGCAGGTAATGTAGAGACATGCAGACGTGCTTTATCCTAGTTTCAGCGACAAACAGTAAATAAATGTAAACTAGTGGTGGTTTAAATTTACATTTTGATTGGAATTTCCACTGAGATCTGTTGTATGCAGCTCGTGTGAAGTTGGACTTGTGAAGTAATGAATCTATTTACGTTCGCACAGACGCTTCGAGAGAAAAATTGTGTTGGTATGATATTGATCATATAGTCCTAATAATTTTTACTTTTATCTACAATCGAGTTTAAAATAAATTAAACGAAGTTTATAGAAAATTATTAATAGATATTTCAATATTATTAAATTTGTTAGAAATAAGAAGTAAAATCATACGCTCATTACATGGTAAATATTTAGTTCAGTTTCGTGTCGTGCCAACTAAATGCTATAAATATTTCATCGATAGTAAAAAGAAAAACTCATAATACAAAACCTTTTATTTTTCTTGTGGTGTAGAAAATATGAGTTGTAAATTATTCAATTTACCAAAAGCAAATATCTGTGTTTGTTATTATTTAGGTTCATTATTTGTAATTTAGAGTTTAGACCATAGCGGCACTTCGCCACATAAATACTGAGGTTACAAATGTAGGTCATGCTTAGTATCAAAACCACTAATTGACTTGTAATATTCTCACCAGACTCCCCACGTGGACTTTGGGTATAATTAAGTCTATGATTTCAAAAGTATTTTTAAGCGAAACAATGGTCTATCAATGGTAATAAAAATATTAAGTAATAGTATTTTTCACCGTATTGAAGAAAAAAGGTGTCGTAGTTAAACAACAGGTAAATATAAACACATGATACAAAATACCATAAATTTTGAAATGTAGGTACTTTAAATATATGTAATTGTAATAGTTTAATATAACTTGATACATAAAACATAGGATCTTATGTATTTTTTAGTTTTAAAAAATGTACCAGTGTATTACTTATAATAATATTTAACACATTTTTTATGAAATGTGTTTATTTTATATTATCTTTCCTCACATAAGTACCGTTTAAATAATATTTTTATGACTAAACTCCCTGAAGTGGTACTAGTAGAGACAAAGCTCACACATAAAGAGATCACTATAAAATAGCTTTACGAATATTGTAAATACTAAAGTGAGGTATTTTCGTCGGTTGCAATGTACGAGTACGTCTCTACACGGCAACGGCAAGCGTGATTTTTTGTTGTTGCATCGAGTGGGCTCGTGTAACAATAGAAGATAATCTGCAAAAAGTGATTTAGGAGTACTTGAATGCAAAAAAGGTGAGCTGTAGTTAGGCTAACCTTTGCCTGTGTGAGGATTAATTGTAAGTAGTATAAAATAACTTTGACGTTACATTTTACAGGTATATTAATAGAGCAGTCCCATTTATAGATTTTTCGAACAGTGACAAATGTGAAAACTATAGAGGGAATTTAATGATATTTTTTTATGTGGCACTTAAAAAAAATTTTATCTCTATAATCGTATGTATTTGTGACCATTTCGCTAATAAGCAACAAAATTTTTAATTCATTTGAAATTCAAGCTACTACCTATATTATAATCAGAGTATAGAAAAGTTTCAACTTTATTTATCTAAACATACTCGATACTTTCGCTTTCTACTAACTAAACATCATCTGTTTATTTATATATTTAATGTATCTATTAAAACCTCCATTAACGTCTCAATTACACTAAAATATATTTAACGTTTATCACGTTTCAAGACGAAACCGTCGATAAATTGGCCGGCATAATTTTATTCATGAGTAGTTAAGCTGTTGAATTCAGAATTGTGTGAATATTAATAAGTAACTTACCTTCGTGGTATCATGTGCCTGAGCTTGCATACGTGTTTCGAACATACATGTACACACCGTAACCTTTCACGATATTGATACAATGTCGAAATTTGACTAAATTCTTTTATACTAAGTTTCTTCACTAGACTTTGTTGAACTTTTAGTAACTTGTCATGAACATGTTAATAAAATAATAATAATTAGTACACTCAAATTAAAGTTTCATAGAAATATTGCAAGATAGAGGCTAAAAAATGAGGTAAAAATAATTTCCTGTCAGAAAATTAAGACAAAGCAGACACTAAAAGAAATAAGTGGAACGCAACGAAAAATTACAGCCATGTCCCATTTTTATTACTATATAGCATAATAGTACCGGAGTTGTATTATCCAGATGAATTACTATTCTGATTAACTGGTTATTTATATGCAAAGCTTATAAATTATAATTCTTTTTTTCTTTTAAACTGCTTAATACATATGTATTGTACCGATTAAATAAGGTATAAAGAACAGTTTAGGGCTTAGTGTCATCATTTGATTTACGCATAAAATCTGAATTCGACAGTATCATTCGTAATCGAATTCATTGTAAAAACCTTACCTAATCCATACAGTATTTGAAGTGTTACTCAACTAGGGTTTGGGAATTCCCGACAATTTCAAAGTCCCGGGACACGAGACAGCCTACAATCAAAGTCCCGGGAATTCCCGGGACTTCGAGACTTTTAAATTTCTTTTGTTTTTTTAAGCGGGGTACCCCTTTTTTGAAGATTTTTAACTTATAATAGTTTCTTAGGTTTACGGGAATATTCCACATTATTAATAAAACTACCTGATCGGATTTTGTCGCGGATTTATTTTGATTTGTAGTTCCCGACGTTTCGAATACTATACAGCAATCATGGTCACGGGCTAGACTAAGTTATATAACGTCTCAGAGGTTTATATACTTGTTGCAGATAGTGCCTACCCATAATTATCAAAATAAATCAAAATGGCATCAAAGTACCTTATAAAATTTTAATTCTAAAAATTTTAATTAAAGAAAGCGTTCCGTACCTCAAAAAGTAAAAAAGAAGCCCTTAGTGTCTTTTCTTGCTTGGCCAATAAGATAAAAAGATATGGGCAAATTTAAATTTTCGCGAAAACTTGTAAATACCAAAATTTACCGTAATTTTAAACATTTTTTATTTTTCGGAATTTTCCCTTTACTTGCGCTATATTAAGTGCCTTGCTTTTAACCAAAATGGGCAATTCTAGATCACCCGAAAGTACCTACCCTATAATTTTTGGATCAAAAACCTACACGAAAGTTCCCGTTGTCCTAGAATCACGAAATTTGGGAAAAAGGAACGTCTTACAGCACAAATAAAGGAAAAAATGGTATTTATTTTGACTGTGTATCAAATTACAGCCGCCTGATATAATTCAGGTGTGTCAGTGTCGCAAATATAAAGAATAGGGAATATGCATAAAATTTAATTTTGTTTCAAATATCCTTTTTGCAATCTTTATTATCGGTCACATTATAATTAAATGGTATTCTTTTTATTTCGTTATTACTTAAACCCTTAAAATACTGAAAAGTGAACGTTAACTTTTTAAACGCGTCACCATTGGTTGAAACCATATGTGACGTGAGATGTACAGACGAAAGACGCAAATGCGAAACAACGTTAGGTACTAATGTTAACCTATGCGTTGCTTTTTAAAACAATCAGATCCATATATCTTAATTGTAGTTTATTTATAACTATCTATACCCCGCGGCTTTGCCCGCATAATGCAATTTTACGAGTTTTAATTTTTTGGGCGGAATCCTTACTCTTTTTCTAAAATAAAGGTAGCTTACTTTCGTAACTTTATGATATTAGCTATCGTCCAGTGAAAGCCTCTTCATAATCGGTTCTGCTGTTTCTGAGATTAGATAAAAAAAATTATGAACAGTTTTTTTTCGTATGACTATCGTATACTTTCGTGGGTACTTAGTAAAGAGCTGTTATTTTGACATTACAAACACATAAATTTCACTTATTTCTATAAAAATAAAAATAAAATTGTAAATGTGAACGTACCTGCAATGAAATATATAAATTAATACAAAATAGGATAGTATATGTTACATACAATGCAAATGCACAAAAAACTCTGATGTCATAACCCTAGCCTAGGCTGGTATTAGATTCACAAAAGGGTGGCATTAGCCTTAGGTACTCGGTGGCTGTAAATAGAGCCATAGGGTCACTTTCGAATAAGCATTTAATTAATGTAATAAAAAAAAATAATTAATCGAATATCTTTCTTTTATAACATTATTTCATAAATAACGCATATATAAAAAAATAAAGGCCTGTTATATACATATCAAAAGGTACGGTACTTTTTTTAAAAGAAAAAATGTGTTAAGAGGCTGGTATTCAAGACATCCACCCTATATAGGGGTTGCACTGTAACTTTAACATTAATTTCAGTTTTAATAAATGCTTGGTTTATTTCTTTTAATCACACACAGATTCACTTTTAAGCAGTTAAATCTGATAATTATAAAACGATGTTAGTTAAAAATCAAACAGGTGGCGCTAGGTTACTTTTATTATTTGAAAATAAAAATGACTACATAACAATTTCGACAATCTTGTCTCGTCTCGAGTCTCGACCCAAAAGTCCCGGGACTCGAGACAGCCACAATTACGAAAATTCCCGGGACTTCGAGACACGAGACTTCCCGGGACCCAAACCCTATACTCAACTTACTGTCAATTGAATAAGAATAGAAAGATTGGCATGCCCTACAACGAAACCTTTGTGAAGTATATTTTAAATTCTTGCAAGTACATTTATATGTAAACTGTTAAGCAATATACTCGTACAAAGCGCACAGAAAGCTAGCAAGGTCGTGTTGTTGCTGATAACAGTCCCGTACAAACCCATTGTTTTCATATCAACCACCGTACCAATACACGTGACGAGGTAATAAATAGTGTTTTAAAAGTTAATTGTATTTCAATAAGATAGTTAACAAAGTGTTATTTTATATCTAGAATCAATTTTATAGGTGTGTTAAACATTATTCTATGGAAATAGCCTTTCTAACAAAGAGATGTGGCTTTTGTATATTATCTATATATATAAAAATGAAACCCGTTTTCCGTTGTCACGACATAGCAAGAAAACGGCTTGACCGATTTGGCTAATTTTGGTCTTGAATTATTTGTGGAAGTCCAGGGAAGGTTTTAAAGGTGAATAAATATGAAAGTTGTGCGGAAAAAAAGGAAATTAAAAAAAATCTTTATAACATTAATGGCGTTTGACGTATCATGTTATTACCGTTGCCATGGTGCGTGCAATGGTAATTAAATAAGCGAATACATACTGGGAGGTGCGAAGTAAATGTTGTTTTGCGAATGCATTTCACCGGGAGGAAAAGTTTAGAAAAAAATTATATGTGGACAGAACAACGTCTGTCGGGTCCGCTAGTTAAGTAATAATTAACTACATTTTGATTGATTTCATAAATAATTCTACCCATATATATTATTAATTAATTGTCATAATGGTAGATTAGATAATTGGAAGAATAAATGGTCCTATAATATTTCCACTTTCAGCGGTGGGGGAAGCGTCTACAGACTTTCAAAATTGTAAAAAAAAAACAATGACATGGATGGATACTCAAGCGCGTCAGATGTTGATATTTTTCATGCTCCAACATGTCTCTGATATGAAATAATCTGCCGATTTGCGAGGTGGAGGTGGCCAGGCGGGAGGGGTGAAAATTTAAAAATATGAATTTACTCGAACGCGTCAGATTTTTAAATGGGGCGTTAATTGAACTCTACACTCTACAGATGCTTCCATTTCTTAAACTGACGATTTGTAAATGACGCAAGCTTGCAGTGAATTGCTAAAAATTTAAAAAAAGACGACATCTTGACATACTCGAGCACATCAGATTAGCATACTGAAGGTTCATCATGATGTCCCAGCCATATTGACTAAAAACCTGACGAATATTTTGAGGGGTATAGGTAATTTAACAACTTAAAAAAAAAATAACCATGAGGAATGACCAATAAAAGTTTTTCTTTACCGATAGATCTTCTTCAAATAAAACATTTCATATCATTATCACTCATATTATCACAATAACAATAAATTATGTAACTCACCAAATTTGATTTACAAAAACAACTTTTTATTCCACACAAGCCGGAGCTCGGCTTGCGTGAATATTCAGATTATATTATATTTTTTGTATTTCTGGTATCATTACCCTTACAATATAAAAAAATCAACTGCGCTCGAGTAAGTCAAAGCATCATCAGATTAGCAAATGTGACACTTTTTTGGTTTGTAATTAACCCCTCTTATCTTAATCAGACGCGCTCGAGTAACAGGTGAACAATATTTTTTTAACAATATGATGTGTTCTCCTGAGCGTACCCACCAGTATTGAAGGCTGATACTAGTTGGAGGTGTAATAGGTGTAGTGTCGATATATGAGGTATCCAACCTGATATTAATCTGACGCTCTTAAGTAAATCCCAAATTTCCCTCTCGGGCTCCCCTACCATAATATCTTTTTCCACGTATATATTTCTTCTATAGTACCTACAGAAAAGCGCACTTCTCGTATCAGCTACTTTGAGTTCATAAAGATTACGTAGCTTTATATGGGACCATGTAAAACTAATAGGTCTTTATGACTGTCATATGATAAGTGAGATAATCATAAAATGTAGCTATGTATTTTAAGTTAGTTAAAATAAGTAATCTATGTTTTAAAGCTCTAAGTAATTTATTTTTAAGTTCTATGTTGTAAGTAATATAAAAAATAATCTAATAATTTTATCAAAATTTTAGAATTGTTGATTTTGGCTATGAAATTTAATTAAAACAACTAAAAATCAAACACTTTGATCCCGTTACTCTCATACGGATCAATAAGTCTGAATGCCAAAAATGCTATTCCATTAAAATCATAAATTCTATTATAAGATATTCCTGCTAGCATTTTCCCTTGACATGTAAAGTGGAAAGCAATACGTATTGCTTGCAAGGTCGGCTTACAGCTGATAACCAGTCTCGTCACACCGGTACTTGTATACTGTAGTGCAGTAGGTACAATAAACAAAACAAACTGACATGTACGCATTCACCCAAATGTTGTTTACACGATATACTCGTACATGACTTCATTATGAGAATGTCATTAATTACGCATTGACTTGTTATATATTATTAGGTATTTTAAATGTCATTAGATTATTATACTTCATTTTTACGATAATTTAAGCAATAAATACTCGTAAAAAGCTTTATTTGAATAATTAAGCTTAATACAGTTTATTTTTATGGATTATAACAAACTAGCAACTCGCCCTCGCTTCGCTCGGGCTCATCCCTAGCCGGTGCGGTAGGCGATTCGTAAGTCGGCGGTCGCTTCCGTAATTTTTTTACGATTCCTCTTAAGATAGTCGTTTAAATTACTTGATGTGAAAGAGTAATTTAATGTGTATGCTTATACAATGCTTAAAGCCTTTAACTTATATATATACCTTCCTCTTGAATCACTCTATCTATTAAAAAAAAACCGCATCAAAATCCGTTGCATAGTTTTAAAGATTTAAGCATACATAGGGACAGAGAAAGCGACTTTGTTTTATACAATGTAGTTATATGGAAAAGAAATAAGTATAACATAATAAATATGCTAGCTAATTTCTTACACAAATTTATCCTCGTGTCATATTAAAAATATTTAGACTTGAACGAATTGAGGTCTCTCATTTAAAACCAGAAAGCTCTTTCAGCAGTTACTTAAGCATTCATAGCAAAAGTTCTACAGCAAGGGCGCATAAAGTCAAGAATAAAAGCAAATATTTGTAACTATGAAAGAAGTTATTAGTAAGTCACTCAGCTTCTGAGAAAGTAATTCCTGGAATCTCTAAAACAAATTTATTTTTTCAAGTATGATTATATCTTATCTTGTCGCTTAATATACAATACACAAGTTGATATGGATTGTTGACTATTGGTTACATTTCTAACTGTTGCATGTTGTTTTTTGTGTCGACAAAATATTAAGTATTTTTAGGTATATAGGAGTTTTATTGAAGTATAATAAACTGATGCAATTTTAATAGATAAAATTATAAAGTTTTCAAAAAATCACAACTTAGAACATAGCATTAAACTTATTGCTTTAAGCTTTGTTCCTATTTAACTTATAACGATGTACAGCTTATGAAATATGTTATGTACATTCAACTACTTTCAAGTTTAACAAAATACTTTGTCTTTTTTTAATACCTATAATAACAAAAATGAGACGTGAGAGATACGTACGAGTCAGTAGTAGGTAACTGTAAGCAATAAAGTCTTTATAAAACCGGTATTGAAATAAACATAGAAGTAGAGCTTTTCTTATATTATTATAGCAACTTTTAATTGACCTTTTTCTTCTAACTTATGGAAGAAGTAAAAACGAAGTTTAAACAGTTTAGATAAAACTTTTAATTAATGAGACGATTTTTTTTGTGTAGATAAAGTACTCGAAGTTTTATGCGTTAAAAAGTGTTAAATAAGTACATAATATTCTCAAAAGTAATTCAAATGCATATAAGAATAGATTTTACGAGTCCATTCTAAAACAAATTTTATAACAGGTATGTAATAATAGTTCAGCCCTTTCAATGTCCCACTGCTGGGCCCGTGACTTCAGTGGGAAAGGGTCGTGGTTCGCTGCGATGACCAAGGTCGGGTTGGTTGACTTTACAAATTTTTCAATAATTACATATTTTTCTTTACCGTATTAGTAATTGGTTATTATCCTAAAGAAATTCGCACATCATCACATGTGAAGTCTGGATTCACAGTTGAACCCTCATCACTTAGTTCTATAAGCGTGTATTTTGGAAAACATTTTTAAACTTTATTTCTTCACATTTGTTTAATATGAATGCATTTAAGCTAATTATATTTATACTATAGTTATGTACCATAAACGGAAAGTTCAGAGTAGTCGGTCTTGAAGGAAAGATGGCCTTGAACTTCCAAATGACGAATGTCAAGACACCATTTATTCGTTTTACATAACGTAAGGGGGAAAATACACAAAATTGCAAAATGAATAACCTTGCTGGTGTTGCAATAATGTAATATTATAAGCAGGTACAATAATATTATGATGCATGTTTTAAAATATGTATGTATTGTTAAATTTGCAAAATCATTATACGTAGCAGTCATATTTCATGTAAGCATGACAACAATTATGACTAATTGTGGCTTTATTTAAGTCTATAATTATACCGTTTTGATCTCAACAGTTAGAATATGTATTATCGTCAACAAGTCAAGTGTTCTCAAAGGTACCTATCTATAAAATGCTTTCCTATAAAATTTTGCTTACAGAGTTTCAGGCACGACGGCTAATCTCAGAGACTAATCATCTGTACAGAAGATGTTATAGAGCAGTGAATTGTGCGCGAAAACAAATACTAATGTATTTTCTATTTCTTTTACCTCGGCACAACCTGTGCGAGATTAGGCGGAAAAACCTTTACGTGCCCTCCGAGGCACGAAGATCTACCTACCATCTCGTTTCGCAATTCTAGCATGTTCTTAAGAATTTCTTCATAGTTAAACTCAATAATGTAAACGACGGGTGTATATATGAACACTCAAACTGTTATACACTAAATTATTCCACCTTTCTTATGTCGTTACACCACATATATCACTATATCACTTTATACCATTAATAACGAATAACATTAATAACTTTACTTAATTATATACCAATTCACTGGTTCACTTCACTTTACTTTAATACTTTACGCACTGTCTCTTAGCTAAAGCACTACAACGTAACTCGCGCAGGAATAACCCGCTCTTAACGACAAACTTCGTATTTATGGAGAGTAATCAAAGTGGGGGATGACAGCTAAGTTGTCATAACACTGTTCAACTTCCGGGCTGAAGATATTGCTGACACGGCCATCCTGCACGGTGACTGTCCCAGTCACCCTATGAGTGTGTATCTAAACACAAACAGTATTCATATATATTATTATAATAAATGCCAATGATCATTTGCCAACAGTTGCATTGTTAAACACCAATGATTGAACCAAAGGCCACCTGCACTTAAAGAAACTTTGTTGCACTTAAGTGTCCCAGGCTCGCCTTTACACCAACCAAAGATTATTACTTAGTAAGGCTACCTGTACCTAAAGGAACACTGTCACACTTAGCGTACTAGGATAGTATTACATTCATAACTGCTTGTACCTAAAGGAACTCTTTCTCACTTAGCGTACAAGGACAGTCTTTAATTCATAACCTCTTGTACCTAAAGGCATATTGTCACACTTAGCGTACAAGAATAGTCTTTTATTCATAACCGCTTGTACCTAAAGGAACTCTGTCACACTTAGCGTACAAGGACAGTCTTTCATTCATAACCTCTTGTACCTAAAGGCATATTGTCACACTTAGCGTACAAGAATAGTCTTTTATTCATAACCGCTTGTACCTAAAGGAACTCTGTCACACTTAGCGTACAAGGACAGTCTTTCATTCATAACCTCTTGTACCTAAAGGCATACTGTCACACTTAGCGTACAAGAATAGTCTTTTATTCAAAACTGCTTGCACTTAAAGGAACACTGTCACACTTAACATGCCAAGCAGAGCCTGAATAACTGTAATACTAAGTACAATACATGTCATGATATATTTTTAAAGTTTAGATTAGACTCGCTGAACAGTCATAAATAATAAAGAAGAACCGTAAATAACTCATACATTACCAACACGGAGCATATAAATTAAAAAGAAAATTAAGGATCCATTCAGTGTCCCAATCGTCTATCCAAATACAAGCCTTCATATTTTCAGCGGCTATTTAAGAAGCTGGAGAAGCTTACGCATATTTTAAAATTACTGGCTTTTGTGGTGGCTTCAATATTGCTCTCTTTTTTTTTGCCTATAGCTGCTAGAAGAGGATTGTGAGCGAGCCCAATTACGGCGTGATCTGTTTCTTCCTATAGTTCACATCCCGCTTCTGATGTAAACGACGGGTGTATATATGAACACTCAAACTGTTATACACTAAATTATTCCACCTTTCTTATGTCGTTACACCACATATATCACTATATCACTTTATACCATTAATAACGAATAACATTAATAACTTTACTTAATTATATACCAATTCACTGGTTCACTTCACTTTACTTTAATACTTTACGCACTGTCTCTTAGCTAAAGCACTACAACGTAACTCGCGCAGGAATAACCCGCTCTTAACGACAAACTTCGTATTTATGGAGAGTAATCAAAGTGAGGGATGACAGCTAAGTTGTCATAACACTGTTCAACTTCCGGGCTGAAGATATTGCTGACAATAACTGTTCTTGATCCGATTAAACACTGAAGCCGAGGATTCGCATCTCTTTTTATAATACTAGTGTTTCAACACTAATAACATGAAAATATACATACAGTTATGTTTATATAAATTGTACAGATTATTATTATAAATAAAATAATATTAATATTATTATAGTCGTTAACGAAATAAACTTATTGTTAAAGCTAACTGGAGTCTTCAATTATTTACTTCTAAAACTATAAATCCTCTACAGGGCAAAACAACTATAAATCGAAACAATTTTTGTTAGTCCCTTGCGATTCGACTTATCGAAGTTCCGTCGTACTTGTTGACAGGAGTGTAGTGCCTTAACGAACAGGCATAGTCATAAATAAAGTTAGCGTTTAATTAAAATACTTTATAGCTTATATTTTCTATTTCATCTAAATTCCACAATTTTATACAAAAGACAAACACATTGAAAAGTTTTAATAAGAAGACCGAGAGATCTCAAAGCAGTAAAACCTCTGAAGTATCTCCCGTGAAAAGTGCAACTTGAACAATAAAATGCATACATAAAAGTAGTTGCAAGTTCACCGTTATAAAATAGTAATTGATTTAATATTCTTACATTTTGTTTCATTTTCACGACAGCTTACTTTATATTTAGGACAGTATAGTATGGTATACTAAGTGTTTAACCTATAACTATAACCTTCAACATTGTAAGCAATAAGTTACATAGATCATGCGTTACGTTGTATTAGTATTAAAATCAATGCCTATGATTAAAAAGTAACACTTTTTAATCCATCGATTGATACTATTAATTATTAAATGTGTAAATAATAAGTTATCTAATGATACTTGATCTAATAATACGTTATCTAATGATCTAATGACATTATATTAAACTAGAAATTACCGCGGCTTCGGCCGCGTTCTAATCACTGTTAAAAAATAGGAATTGGTGCTAGAACCATGAAAATTCTGAATTCTTCGATTCTTATAAGAAGTATTAGCTAAACGTAGGCAAGACGGTGCGGGGTAGGGTCGGCGATTGCATCAAGCGAAGCGGCGCTTGAAGCAGCGCTTGCATTATATCATATTCTCTTGTCCGTATTTTTATGCGACATTTCAGCTAATGTATACAAAATAAATTAAAATACTTGACAAATTATATACTCGAGAACAACTCTTTTCATTGCTGAAAACAGCATGAAAACCGGTGCAGTAATTTTTGTATCTACTGTGAACAGACAGACAGACGCAGCGGAGGACTTTGTTTTATAATATGTATTGATGAAACTATCTTTTCGGATTTTGTTGCGGATTTATTTTGATTTTTGGCTCCCGACAATTATCAAAATACATCCGCGATAAAATCCGAAAAGATAGATTCATTTATAATTATATAATGAGTTTCATCCGAATAGAAAGAAGGAATATCACCCATTGTACTTGACAGATGTGGGTTACAGGGCCTGTGATTTACGTAACTTATTATTAGTTGGCGTTGTTGCCGGGTTACTCAATATATTTGAGTACTTATTCCAAACTAATCTTAATGCGAATGGGCTAACGTTACTTTTAGTTTCTAACGGTTTACGGCGTCTTTGTTCTAAGTTTGAAATACATTGTTGTTAATTCGATGCTCAGATTATCTTTGTTTAACTCAAAATAACTTGTATATGAAACCTCGTTAGTTACTCCGATAAAATGTCCGATATTCGAGTGTAAAGGTGAAAAACAAGATCTACACAAGTGCTTATTTGTTTTGATTAGCTTTGCTGCTTACTCCGTTTAAATACCAACTGGTTTAATTGGTGTTGATTTTCTCACTAGATTTAAAAGGAAATGTTGTTTGTAAAAAAGGTTCAGCTTCGAACTAGTTTGTTACGAATTAGGTAGTGCTTTGCTTACTTTTAGGTACACAATATATCGTTCTTGCATATGTGTAAAAATGATTGTTAATGTTGTGCATTTTTTAAATTATTTATTTAAATAATATTATAGTAAATATATTATATATTAAACCCAGATACATAGCGTTAGTTCTGCCTGCCTAGTTAAGGGGCGATTACCACTTAAGGTGTTAACTTAAATCTCGATGGGCTAATATATACCGTAATGAATGGCTATAAAATGCGTAAGCAATTTTCAAAACCGGACAAAAACAAATTCTTTCTCATGCCTCTCAGATTTCCAAATTTCAATATTAAGTAATAAATAATAATAGATTACTGAATATAAAGTAGCTGTATAGTATATTTTTTGTACAGAACGAGTACATTTACGGACTTCTATAACAAATGAAAACGTAAAAGTTATTTTAGTTTCTTGATTCTGTCAAAGATAATTGGGACAATTTATTCATAAATATAAAATAATAAAATTAGGTTCCTCCACTAAGGTTACTCGTGTCGCGGTTTCAAAAATGATTTTTCTAGCACCACTTGGCCTCTTTGGCTGAACTACGCTTGCTAATGAGCTGATGTATTATCTACGGGACCCAGCAATGCCTTCATTAACTACGTCTTAAAACTAAAGCTCTTGACGTTTATTTTATTTTATTGGACATTTTCTCTCAACGTTACAGTGCCTTCTTAAGTGTTTGAAGAACCGTTTAAATTATATGTAAATGTTGTCAGATCCTGTTAGATGGCAAAGAGGAATGAAATATGAGGGACTTACTTTATTTATTTACTTAGTGTATCGTGTATAACGTGTAAGTTTAATATAAATAGTGTTCGCCTAATGGTCGAAATTGGACGAAAATTTAGGAATGTATGAATGTTGCTATTATTATTGAAAACACTAAGACTCTCTGATAGCTACTTAACAAAGAAAAAGGAAAATCGGTTGATTAAAAGATTGAACTGAGTTGTCATTATATGTTTAAGTATTTAGAATACATATTGTGCTTATATGTGAATAAGACGTATACTTACTTAATAAATCTTTCTTGCCCGTTGTTACTGTAACCAGGCTAAAAATACTACTACCATTTTATCTAAAAACATAATTGAGCGACAACTAGCTATCTTTGAAGATAACCGCTATTTTTGTAAGTGGTTAATAACATGGTTTTGGTTATGTGATCATCCATCAGAAGTAAATTACATATATTCAAGCCGGTTCAAAATCAAAAAATAAATATATTTGGGAATCATCTTGGAATCCATTTAACTGGACGTAATTAAAGCTAATTGATACCTGTTAATTTTATACTTCATACAATATAATGTGATTGTCTTTATTAATGTTATTCAATTTATTGAATTATATGTTGCTTTGAATTATAGGTATGATGAAAGTGCACAAAAATGTATCGATAGATTGTTCTACTTTTTGTGTAAATTGAACAAAATGCTGAATTGATATAAGTTTTATATAGTGTGTTTTTAATCCTATAAATATTATATTTATGCCTGTAAGTAATAGATATATTTTTATGATTGCAGTCGATAACTAAATGTTGTTTTAATAAGTAATATTTCTTGTTGTACACTATGCTAGAATAGTATAACAACTGTCTAGCGTATACTCATTTTACTTTTATACATTAAAAGTATTTGTCACTTTCATTATAACTAGTATCTTCAAAGATGGCAGAATAAAGGAGAAGAGGAACAATTCTTTCTTTGGAGTAGATATTTCTTGCGACCGTGTTTTAAATTTCATACAAAACTAAGGCATTCTTTGAATTTAACCATTCAAAATATTTTATTATTTTTAGCGCCTAGGATTTTCCTGCTTAAGCAAACTAAAAGTTGATTGAACTAACTTTATGATGTATGCTCAGACAGTCATTAGCAGGCACAAGATATAAGATAACAATAAATTATTATTATAGTAACACTATACAAGACAGCATGGTTTTAGACGATTAATGAGCCTACTTAACTCCTCAACAGGAATTTAATAGGCCAGATCTAAATGTTGTACCATCTATAAGATCAGCTGGATATTATCGAATTATAATTTTCTCACTTGATTTGTCAAATAAAGCTAACAAAAGCGTGATTAAAAACCAAAAATAATAGGTATATTAAATAAGTACTTACTTAGTAAGCAAGTATTTAATTTTTATCAAAAAATATCTAGAAATAATGCTTAAGTGTCACTATTGTAATTAAATGACATGTTACATTGTTCCTATTTAAATATGAACAGCGTCCGCAGCGTGACACACCAATTAATTATTCATGTATGCAATGCTCAGATATGAAACGTTAACTAGTTAATATCGTAATTCGGTCACGTTAATTTACTAACTATAACGTTTTTTACTTCTTGAATATACTTAACCGTGGGTAGTGATACAGTAGTGAAGGTCGATTCTTAGTGCTTTATACTATTAGTTATTCAAATGTGCTTGCTATAGAATAACTGTACCTACACCATTTTTATTTATGTATGTGTAATGTATATATGTACGTAATTCTATCAAATCTTTAACATAAATGTGCGACTTAACCAAGGGTGGCATTCAGTTGATAATGTAGTGATGTTTCATTTCCTCCGTCCACTTTTATTCCTTTAATGACCGAGCTATATAACCGTTACATTTAAATTCATTTGGGAATATTCGAAGAAATTTGTGTCCTCGCCCTACTGTTTTATGAACGCTATTCGTTTGAAAAATTGCATGCTCTATATCCAATACAATTTAAACTCTTTGTTGGAATACTTTAAGCTTTAAATCCGTTCACGTCAAAAGTTTCATTTGGTTCGGATCGCAAATTTACCTGCTCCAAAATAAAAGACGGCGCAGCTAGTCCTACGTGTGGTATCGCCACATTTTTTTGTCAGTTTTATTAAGCGAATTGTAGTGACAGCTATTTTGATAGTTTACGTGTATCTATTTTATCGCCGACGTTCCATTAATGTAAGTTCAACATACTCGTATTATAATCAGTAGGTACATAGAAATAGAATTGAAGTGTCTGTTTGTAATTTCAAATTAACAACTTTTCACGTAATGCTTATGAAATTACATACGGTACTTACATCAAGTAAAATAATTTTAAAAATTTTTGTCTGTCTGTCTGTTTGCTCCGGCTAATCTCTGAAACGGCTGGACCAATTTTGACGGGACAAATAGCTAATGTTATAAGGGAGTAACTTATGAAAGCCGTTTAATTTATATCAATATATTAATAATAATATCTATTTCATGTATTTATATACAAAGGAGGAACAGACAGTATATCTTAGTATATCTAGAGATCGTAAGCGCCTCATGAAAATTAATACATAATTGACTAATGTTCTACTACTGTTTTTGTAGGCAAAATTTTTAAGCGCGCTGCGGATTTAGAAACTATGCGAAGTCGTATAACTAAAATATTCTGTCTGGTTTCAATTTTCAACAGTTTCACACAGTTTATCGGACATACATTTTAGTGTTTGCAGCATGCAAATATATTTTAAACACAATTCGCATTATTGCGGAGAACTAACTGTAATATAATTAATTTAGTTTTTCCGTATTTCGTAGTCGCTGATTTAAAACTATCGAAATATTTTTATGTTTGCAAAATTGGGGGCAAGAGCTTAACATTTCATTATAAATAATATAAAGAAATATCAGTGATTTTCATGTTAAGCTACGAGGCTTTTGTTCTGGATACTAGATACTTGATACACTACTATAATATATTGCTTTAAATACGTAAAATACCCTCAACAAAATGCAAATGCCTTCAGCAGGACTCGAACCAACGACTGCAAGTTGGCACTGCAAGTAATGTACACACTAAGCATATTTAACAGTTAACACATAAATCTTCTATATATACGATATTTATTGCGATTCTTTCTAGGTTACAGGTTTAATAAAGTGACTGATAAAGCCAATTCAAACAATTTCATATTGATTCTTTATCAGAGCTACAGCCAAGTTGTAAAAACTTGAATTGATAAGTGTGTTGATAGTTGATAAACTCACGGCCATGGAAAGTAACGTAGCTCGATTCGATGACCTCAGCAACCTTGGCGCTGATAAGACTCAATGTATAGACCAATTTATAATTGCAATGCGATAAGGAAGACATTGTAATATAATAATATTTTGATTATTCTTTTTTTTACTGATTTTTGTTATTCTTGTTATATTATTTTAACGGCTTAATGAAAAGTTACGTTATAAGTATATTTTTAAGTGTTATTTTTTAATATGCATTATGTATAACAGTGCTAATAAAATGATATTATGAATATTTAAAGTGATTTGCTGCTTAAAACATGGGAAGTTCGATAAATGCTTTAGTTTATTGTATCTGACTGACTTGTTAAAGCGCGTTTATGTAAGATAAGGTATATAATAATTAGTATTCCGTATTGCGAAAGTTTAAAATTATAAAATAGTATTTATTCAGTATGCAAAAAAACTAGCTTACCAATTTTATCAAAAAAATCGTAGGTAATTACATGGCATGTATTAGAATATTAAAGGCTTAATTTAGAATAAGAACCGGTTTATAGTTTCATAACACTGCTTTAATAAACAAATATAATCTTTTTATATTATATTATAATTGCGCATTATTTCAAATTAAATATCATTATTATCACCTAAATTTCGTAGATTTATAAGTAGTCATAAAAATTGTTTAAATGTATTTTAAATAACTGTGAGTTAATATTTCACCGGCTATCGTTTGATAATTGTTTCGGCGTACTGATACCATCGTCCGCTTTAAATATCCCCAGAGGCCGCAAAATAACACGCCACAGGTCCTTCGGGAGATCGATTAATACCCAATGGTGGATCCATAACCTCCCGAAGATTATCGTGATTGCTTTCGTGTCTATCCAATCCGATTCCATTTAGTTTTCTGTTTAATATCGGATTTACATTTCTGATTTTATTCCGCTACGATAGTGCCCTTGCATTGTTAGGTTTTCATCTTCAATGGCGTGTAGTTTATACCTGTTTTAGTTGCTTTTTCGTTATTATTACATTATTTGTATCTTTTGAGTTGGTAATTATGTTCGAATAATTTGCCTTATGTTTTATGTTGTTGTATTATGTTTTTACTTTTTTTTTGTAATTAGTTATTAATATTTTTATTTTTAATTTTCAGGCCACACAAAATGATGCTGGAGTCGAGCCGGTGAGTTTATTTAACATAACGTTTTTTAAAACCACTATTTCAATTAATCTATTCAAGTATCGTATACGTTTATTTATAGCCACATAAAAAAACTACTATCCGACGCGCAATACTTACATAGTAAGGACACGGTAAAGTTATAATAAATAACAGATTAAAATATTTAAAGTTTCTCGCTTCACAAAATCTACTTTAGGAAATCCCGAGTGGTAAATGCCGAGTTAACGACTTTACCCAGTTAGGTAGTGCATGTACGACGTACGAAGAAGACGAGCGTGCCGCTCACATAATACATATAGCCGAGTGTGTTGCACTCTGCATAATTAGTTACTCGCACTACCATCAATTACGTGAAAGTACGTCATTTTCTAATTTCTATTTTAATTACCATTGCATCGTGCTGTCACTTTTTACGTCGGACTGTTCGCTTCTATTGACTGTTTAGGAAGGAATTATACATCCCGGTTTGTTGTTATTGCCAATTTATATGTGGAGATAATTGCCAATTAATTTGGTAATAATAGTCTTAATTATACTTATACTCACTTTAACTCTCATAGGGAGAAGATTTGATTAGTTATTGATGTTTAGGAAAATGTAGTCATATCTCCAAATAAACATTTACTAAGTCTTAAACTTTTACATATCTTCAACACTTCCAATTAAGCTGCCAAATTTAGAAATTAGCAATGAGCCTGAACTGATAATATTAATGCCAAAAAAGGCAATGGTAACCTAAAAGTAAAACATTATGAGAACACCTGTCTGTATGTCCAAAGAGAATCTAATCTATCAAGCACCTGAAAGACGTGTGAAGTATGCAGGATTTGACTAAAGTGAAGTGGTAACCTATAACCTGCTCTTCTTCTTTTTGCTTTGCCAAACAGTGTGATACTAAAGATGATTAAATTTTATTCTTATGCTGACTACATTAAATTAGTTAATAAAACCAATAATTATTTTATAATGCCACCTTAATTCTGATACCCGAAGGCGTAGCTCATTTACAAGTAGCAATATAAAAGCTCCTAGACTATAAATCACGGCGCGAAGGAGAGCGATATGTGATTCATATGTAAAGTATGCGGGGTAGAAAGAGACGGATGTATGTTGTGTATTCTGCATATATAGCGGCCGTGAACCGCGAACGTAAACACTGGCCGTGTAAATTAATTTATTTATACCACTTCATTCTTCTAATTTAGGTTTAATTTGCCATCTTTATTTAGTTTGTTATTAGTTGGGTTTGTTTTTGGGCACATTAAATTAGTGTAATTGTGTTATATACTCAAAATATTTTATAAAATCGTATTGCTTTTTGTTTAGTGAGATGGATAGATAATAAAATGCAATGATATATTTTAGTACAACATAATGTAAGTAAAGTATACGTATTTATCCATGACGTCCTTCATAAACGCTAAATATACTAATAAAAAATAATTTACAACAAGTAAACTTGCGCCAAAAGACATTCTCATATCCTAAGGCATAGATAGACTCGTACATACATGAAATGAAACTTTGTTGCTAGAAAGAAGTAAAGACAATCTACATTATCTATAAACTGTCGCTTCTGCCCTACAGTACAGGAATTTATGACGGGCCGTCGACTGTTTACGATTACGAGCTATTTATTACTTTCCAGTTTTCAGTAAACGACGTCCCATTGTAGTCGTCCACAGTTAAGCGGACAAACAATAGAACGGCGCAGAATCCTCGAACAGATTCTAAAAGGCCTCAGGCACAAAAAGGTGCATATCTAATCAATCACGGCGACTCGCCAGTCCGATCCTCTTTTTTATCGTTCATTTGCATATTATACTAACACTAGCGACCTTGCTATAATCAGATTCGAAAGCGTCTAACAGTAGCATTAATGTAGTAAATGAAACGATCATTTCGATTTTTTGCGATATATCTTGAATTGGTTACCAACGTTTCGAATGCTTTAAGACGATCATGGCCACGGGAGATGTCTCTCCAATCAAAAATCAAAATAAATCCGTAAAAATATCTGAAAAGTATGTTTTTAAGGAAATATATTATAATTGGTGTATCAACTATATGGTATCCATAACACAAGCCAGGTAGCTTACCATGGTACTGCTTGTTGTAAAAAATAATAAAAAAGCTTATGTGTTACGTTAGATAAAAATTGAAATATTATGTAATATAATTCCATCTAAATCTGTTGTGACGTTTCAACAATCATATTCCAATTCTCTTTCTCTCTCTATCTCATATGTCCAAACGATTGTACGATTATCTCCGACCTCACTCTATAGCAAGGTGCGCGTGCGACAGCGCCGTTTCACCCGTGAGAAGGAATTCTTGTAGTCAGCTGGTGGTATAATCTTATTTCGTATTTGCGTTAATTAGACACATTACACTCAGTTGCGGCACTTCAATGAGATCGTTCCCTTTACCCTATTACGTTTCTTCGTGATCAATGGTAATGACTTAAGCAACCAGTTTAATTTTGTTGAGCAATTCCTTAGCGCTAGCCGTTAATTATTTAGTTTTTCAGAGATTAAAACCGTTTGGGGTTTTATAATTTATTTAGAATTTATGTTTATGGCTAAGTAGTTATGACTTAATATGTTTTTGAAGATATTCATAAATTAATAGGATTTATATGCGGTATGTTCACACTAGTGATGTAAGGTACATTCGCATTCGTGAATATGTGATATGTTATTAAAAATATCCAATTTGTTAAAAAAAATTAATGTCCTTTCGGTATATTTAAAAAAAAATCAAATGGAACTTTCGTTACATCAATAGTACATTACTTACTTTTGTATTAGGTACAGAATAATTATTAACAAAAAAATTTAAATTATGTACCTAAATAATCTATAAAATATAGTGTGTAATTATATTTTTAATTTTACCACCTGTTTACTATCGTAAAATAAACTTTACATTTAGTGCCTCACTCGAAGTGTCATTTATAATTTATATTCTTTGTATTATACAACGTTTTAACGTATAAAAACTATAGCAAAAAATCTGAGTATAATTTCTAGAATAAAGAACACAGAATTCACAAATTTTAGTTGAGTATTTTGGTGTATTTAACTACATGCAAAGGGTAGTCGAAATCGGATTAGAATCCCAAGGCAGTTGATAAACCAACCTTACTCAAATATGTAAGCTAATGTACTTGTGTGGATTTACCGTTCCCCTATTCAGATACAAGTAACGAACATTTTTATGAAGCATTAAAATGTTTTGCACATTAATTCTTATTTAAATTGACTAAAGTCAATATATAATAATACTTCGTCCATAGATGTCTAATAATGTGTTTATCTAGGTCTTATCGGTGTACTTAATTTCATCAAAATCTGTCCAGCTAAAGCTGTTTTAACGTAGTGAAGTAACAACCATACACACTCACATATACAAATGCATACGTCATAATACGTAGTTAAACATCTCGCTTATCATTACTTTTATAAAAAATAAACGTTTCTTAGTAATAAAAATAAAAGATCTTGATCTTTGACATGAAACTACAGTAAACATAAGAGTACCTGGTTTATGACAGGATAATTTTATTGTAATAATTTCATTGTTTACATGAGTACCTATTAATGTGACCGAAACTAAAATGGTGTGAGTTTGTATAGTTATTATCAACAGCTTGCACGTGTCACGCCGTCAAGGTAATCAACATTGTATAGAAAGCCGGTAACGAAACGCTCTCTTGCTTTGGTAATAACTAAACTAATAACTGTTTGAATAGTTTCATATAATACACATTTTAACGAAGCATTTTCCAATATTAGTTATATTTTGTATTTATTTTATTTTTATTCTCACTGATGTATCTTCATAATTTCTCGTACATAACGTAGTCAGTCGTCTGGTAAGTGGTAACATGTTTAACACTCAAATAGATTTTTAAAATTACTTTTGTATCGAATTTGGTTTTTAAAATAGCCAGTTTTTAAGAAGCTATCATCGACTCGGCTTAAAGGAGCGCGACTTTCATTTAGACTTTCATTATTGTAATACAACGTTAAAAATAACTTGTTAGCAAAAGATTAAATATGCCCTTATAACACAAATTTCATTTTATATTTATTCTTGGGAACTGAAACAAGCTTATATATATATTATATATATAGAACAAGCTATGTGCTTGCTTAGTAGGAAAATTCGAAGAAAACATTATATACATTCATTTATATATAATTGATAGAACTTACTGAATTAACAATACAAAAAGGTCTGATTAATCTTTTTTTCTTATAATATGCTCGTCAATGGCTACTAACTAATTAAAAAAAAAACAAAGAATTAAATCGGCTTTGAACTGTTTGGTCTTTGCCTATTTAGTATTTACAGATAAACGTAAACTGAGAAAATATTTGACAGTTGAAAAAGTATGAGATTATTTTATTATATTTTCCACATTACAGCTTTCACTGAATGTAATGCATCATTTATATGGTATTTCATGATGTCATGCGTGTCTTTGTAGTTTGTTGTATTGCGTAAATATTAGCTCGCTTGCTTTACACGCTTTGTATGCATCACGCTTCGTATTAACCCGACCTATATTATTTCTGAAATTATTAATAACATTATCAACAGCGCGGACGAACAATGAAGCCACTCGCGATAATAATTTATTATGAAACTTGCAGCCAATCACGATCCTTTTGTCATGTCTCTCGTTTTAATGGGCCTCATATTTGTTGATTGCTCTTCCTGTCAGCTATTGTATTTTTGGATTTTCGTTGCTTAGTATAAATAAAAGTTGTATATATAGTAAACGTTTGCAGGTTTTTCGACATATAACGTTTTTTTTTGACGTATTATATTTAACTTAATAATATGATGTGAATGAAAATTTACATTTATCTCTTGTAACGTGAACAATAATTCATGTTCTATATTTAATACTTAACTTCTTACTAAACACTTAACTTCACTTAACTTATTGTATTTTATAAGTTATAATCACTACATAGTATTAAACAAAGTCGCTTTCTCTGTCCCTATGTATGTTAAATCTTTAAAACTACGCAACGGATTTTGATGCATTTTTTTAATAGATAGTATTCAAGAGGAAGGTTTATAAACAAGTTAGAGTCTTTGAGCATTTCATACACATTATATTACTCATTCACTTCAAGTAATATAAACGAATATCTTAAGAGGGATCGTAAAAAATTACGGACGCGACCGCCGACTTACGAATCGCTTACCGCACCGCCTAGGGATGAGCCCGAGCGAAGCGAGGGCGAGTCGCTAGTAATATATAATAAATAATAAAAGTGAAGTGATTAGAAAACCTGTTTTCATTTAATTCCCTCTGAGCTCGTTTTACTCTAATAGGTCGTGCAGAATAGTCATCTAATATTTTTTTTTATATTTGTATTTGCAAACTATAAAATCTTCTGCGTAAATAGCGTAATGGAGCCTAGAGGCTAGTCTCAGCAAGATATACCGTCGTGACCGAAATCGTTCAACAAGGACATTGTACGGTGATAAAATTACTGACGCAAAAACCCATATGCGTTTCAACCATGATTATCAAGCGTTCGTGTAGACGACAAAAAATAATTACATAATCGTTTAACGCGTCACCAAGGTGTGCGGAGTGCGGACCTTGGCATTGATAGCTTGTTAAACTGAAAATACACGAGAGCCTTTGATCATCCGGCTGTTGCTAATTAACTACGCGTCGGATTTTATCTCAGACCAGTGTTTATTTTTACCCGATATGGACAAATATGTGGAATATGTAACGCAGTTTAGTCTTATTACTGCGGGCTCATTTGTCCAAAATTTCTCCGTCCCGTGGGAAGAGTATGTGGCAACGAAATTTAGTTTTGCGATATAAATCAAGCTATCTTTCATTGTTGTTGCAGGTTTATCTGTTCGTTTCATATACGTATTTATTTGATTTTTAATTACAGTTTGTAATATGAATGAGTTTGTAGAGATTGTTATGGGTATTATTAATTATAAGATATTGTTAATATTTAAGAATTAAGATAAATGTTAACATTTACTCCAATATATATCAAAATTTCAATATTGATATGTAAAATGTAAATAGGTAAATTAAAAATATAAGAATACAAGGTCTGGAATGATTGATCACACTTCGTTAATATCTGCCAAAAAGTTTTTAAATTTGTGGGTGAAGGCCTCGAGTGGTTACCGCGGCTGCTTTAGGTGTTCCAGATAAATTGATGCTACGTCGGTCAATTTTTACTGCAGTATATTGAGTTTTGAATATTATAATATTTATTATTACGAGTTAATAAGCGTTAATATATTACTACTGATCGTAGTTAGAGTATGGTCGACTTTAATGAGATGTATGTACGTTGTTTTTTCGGGTACTAAAGAAACACAATAAATTAGCTTATTTAAAACCCAAAATAAATGTAAATAACTGATTACATAAAAAGTAACTGACTTTAAGTACATATTTACTAAAAAAATTGTCAAGAATACCATATTTTGTTCCAATCTTCTAATCAATTCTAGTTTTTACTAAGGCGTTTCGTGTAAACTAGTTTTGACTAGTTAAGTTTGACTAGTTTTGACTAGTTAAGTTTAGTAGATTTTAATTAAGCTATGTCAATTGTCAAATGTCAGTGCGATTAGAACTGATATTAAAGCTTTTTATTAGTATTTAGTATGTAGATACCTATGTTATATAGTTTAAAGTTATAGATTTGTAAATATTTAGAAAAACTGTACTGTCATAAGAAACCGTCGATGCGTGAATCAGACTCACACTTCATTTAATATTTGCATCGATCGTTCATTTGAAAAATATCCGTAAAAGCTTTTTCTGTATTAAAATTTTACTGCGCTAATTTAAATTTTCATCGGCGTATAGAAGCGACACATTTTGCTAATATTATTGGTAGACATGCAATTGGTAGACATTAAATGTACGACTGCGCTCACTTGAGCGCAGTCGTACATTTGTAGTCGCCATCGTAATTTTCTTATTGTAACACTTTAATGAATTAATCAAAAATTCTCTCATAACTTTGTCATTGAAATGCTCAGCGGGTCGCAATTAATTTCGAAAATCGTAAACACGGCTCTGGAGAAAGTCTAATATATTCGCGATTTGCCTTCTACCAACATGTAGTTGACCTATATACTGAAAATGCATGTAGTTTATTATGTATGGAAACGGAACCGTCTTGAGACGAGCAGCTTTTCTGACTGCGAGATAAAATATTGCCCGTTGAAAATGCTCAAATACTGGTGAACGTGCAATATTTTACTGCGAACCTCGTTTTATTCAGATTTGTTACGCTTAAAATTAGCCAGATATTATATTTATACGACGAAATTCGGAGAACAAAGAGAGTAACAAATTGCTTTAAAAAATTGCTTGTTACAAACATTTTCTTGTAGTTTATTTTTATTTGTGATCGAAGTTCAATGAAGTTGTAGTAAATGAAGTATTAGTAAAGTAAATTGAATCAAAGACAATTAATTTCAAGATATAGAGGAACGATAAATAATATATCATTGTCACACTCCATTTGAATAGTAGTGCATGCTAGTAGGTATTTGTACTGTCCATCTAAATGTTTGACCGATCTGGCTAAGACAATGCTCAGTGTTAGCATCCCCTCTAGAGCACATAGGTATTGTTCGACGGAAAGTCCTAAATCCGTAACGTTTCAAATCTGTGTGAAACCAGTTTTTATGGTAGTGTCTAATATTTTAATAGGTAGTAACTAGTATGATTACGAATGTTGTACGTATGTATATTAAGCCAAATATTCAACAGGTAGCTTTGCGTAGGATTCCAGTACACATACTACAAGTACTTGTGCTCATAGTACTCGTAAATTAATTAATAACATTAACTGCATTTCTGATATTTTGAATATTATATATAAAATATCTACAAATTATATCACAAATGTTGGTACGAGTATGTACTTATTTCTTGTCGTTACTGCCTAGTTTTCATTTTTAGTACGAGTAGATCTGTGTCAAAACATTATATATAATATAAAGAAATAATGTTTAAGTTTCATATTTTAGAATTTTTAACACTCCGAAAAATCTACTTAAGAAAATGAAAGATTTGTTGCGTCTATTTAGGTCAATTAACGCTTTATTTTAATAAATTATTCAGGGGTCGTCGGTGAACACAAGAAATATCAATGCGAAAAAATTAAGATAGAAGTAAATGTGCAAAAATGTAACATCATTTATTAAATAACCTTTCACAGTGAAAATATGACAGTGATAAAGCAACAAGTCCCTTTTTGCTACATTTGAGGGCATATTCCTGCAACGGAGGGTGGGGTTGTCTCTCGCCGCCATAATTATTTCATACTTTGCATTTCGCGTTTCGAATAGAGAAACAATCGTATCCGAACGACGTCGTATTTTTCCGTCTGGCTGCGCGGGGTGGTGGTTTTAGGGTTCCTTCGCTATTGTTTTTTATACTCCTAATGTAAGTGTAAAAGTATATAGGTACCTATAGTATTTTATGAAAATTTTGTTTCGTTTTTGAAATTTCGTCTGTGACTAAGTTGGTTTTGCGATTTTATTGTAATAATGTGTATTTAATAAATATATAATATAGTATTTTTTGTATTTAAGTTAATAAATATAATTTTTATATATAATATAATGTGTTGTATCGCCTTTTTGTTTTAAATCGAAATCGCTACCTCAAAAGATAGAGTATTATTACTAACTGTAGTAGTTTTAGAATGTCATAGAAACAATATGCGGAATCATTCTCCCCTATATCCAATCGTTTTCACTTTATATTTTCCGTTCTCAACAAACAGAGCCTTGTTTCAGATGTCTTTGTTTGTCGTACAGTCGTCCACGAAAGTGCATATATTTTAGCATTACCAGCTTTATGTTTGAGGCGACAAGGTTTATCACCGCTCTAGGTCTTTTGTACCTTTCCGCGATACGTCATACGTAAATGCACACGCCCTGCAATGAAAATGCGCTTCGCTTTGTATATTTTTAGTCTGCAGTTAAAATCTATTGTATTCTCATATCATTTTTAACTTCCAATATTCCATAGTGCATCTTTAATTTACTCATACATTTTATTTTTTTTTTATTTTAATTAAGTATTGTAATTACGAGTATTTGTATTTTTGTTGTTAAATCTACTTCAAACTAATTATAGTTAGTATAATAAACTTTTATAATTATTTTTTCCGTACTTTTTATACATTACTACCAACATTTATGTCGTAAAGAATTATTATGTATTAAATTATAATGTTGATTTTGTATGAAGGTGAAACGCTTCTTTTTGTATATAGAAATCTTTCTCTAATGTAAAATATTATCCCCCAAACTAATACCTAGTTTTTACCAACTTACCATACGTAGTGAGTGAAGCTATGGGCAATATCTAGTTCATATAAAATGATGATTAATCGCAACGTTGTCGACTGTAAAGTAACGTGAAGGGAATTAGCACATACATATTTGTGCAAATATTTGAACAGCCGTCTATTGAAAGAACGCTTGATGAGTTTAAAGACAATGGAAAAATTAAGGCCCATGTGGCCCTCTCATGTTCATCGAACCGCAGTGTATTCGAAGATTGTGAATGATTTTTATTTGTTAACTTCGTACATTTATAAGTTTGAAATTATTTATCTACTAGCGACTCACCCTCGCTTCGCTCGGGTTCGTCCCCAGGTGTAACCTCTTTAGTATAGTTTAAAAATGACGTAATTTCCATATATAATCGCGTAAGAAACGCTTTCATTCGACCGTTTTTTCGATTCACTTTGCAAAACGGACTACCACGTAAAAGCCTTTTTATTTTTCAGTTTTTTATACAACCTATGACACTCAGAAATAATGTGGCTTTCTATTGGTGAAAGAATTTTTAAAATCGGTTCAGTAGATCCCGAGATTACCCCTTACAATTTAACAAATATACAAACACACAAACTTTACTTCTTTATAATATTAGTATAGATATAGATAAAATATTGAAAGCCTACAAGAGATTTTATTGTTACATAAAATATTTTCTTAATCAATATGTATTATATGTATTACTTAATTAAAGATACTATGATTTCATATAATAATTGTCATCGTTTAATATTCCGATATTTCATAACGTAATATTGTAAGAGATTTAAGTTCTTTCTAATTTTGTAATAAAATTTATTAAGTTAAATTGACGAAAAGTTAAATATAACTATTTAATTGATCTTTTTTGATTTCCTAATATCTAGAAATTATTTACTTCTACACCCAAGCTAGTAGGTGAGGGTATGTTAAAAGCGCGGTCGTTGGCATGACGGGATTTGCGAACTGAATGTAACTAATTGTGCACACTTGTGTTACTAGGTCCAACTGTGTTTCTGTCTAATCCTCTTAATCGTTCCTTTGCGCAGTAATGACTGGAGATATTTGTCTACGTTGCTAGGGTTGGTTGGTTGTGATATGACTTTGAATTATCTTGTTAATGGTTTCAAAGCTTGCCAATTAAGTGCAAATTACTACGGCTATATCATGTAGAATTGCGAGAGCACAATATGATTAATATTTAATAATTTCTTCCCACGGTCACTCTTGGTAAAGTAGTGTCAGAATATCTCGGAACAACTTTTAAATTCATATATTAAATATATTTTTAAGAATTTATTCGTCAACAGTTTATTAAAAAGCTTCATATAAGTATATCCCGTGAGAAATGTCCTAAATGTTACCGAAATACCAGTTGCACCTGCCTGCCAGAAGGGTAGAATGAAAGGTACCATCAACAAAAGATCTAGTGGGACGTCTGAAACGCAAGGGATGTGAACCTCGCGCAACGGTGTTCAGTGTTGAGACTTTAAAGTTGCCTAGCGACTAAATTAATTAATTAAATTAATTCACTAAAGTCATTGATCAATTAAGACAAACAGATAAATTGACCATATTTAAAATTAAATAAACTATTATTCCTTCTTACACTATTTTTTCTCTCTAAGCTTATCACTAATATAAATTACTGTTAATATGTATGTTCGTTTCTTTTATATCCACTCATAATGAAATGCCTGTACAGATTTGGATAAAGTTTAGTAAACAGATAGTCTTATAACTTAGAGTAAGACATGTATGCACCTCAGACCTTAGTAAAGACGGTAGAGCGGAGTGTATTTCGTTATTTGAATGTTAGTACTTTGAGTTTATATGTATGCATTTAAGATATATAAATAAATAAATATAAATACGTCCGGACATTATTACAATAGCGCCATCTAGCTCCGTGGTAAACTACAAGGCTTGTGATACGAAGCACCGTTGTGCGTGTTATAAACAGTAATGTAACATGAAGCTAGCAGAAAGAGTGCGTGGTTTCCCCTGTTGGTCCTAAATTTCCCCTCGCGACTCCCCCGGGATCATCCGCCTATTTCCGCGCCGGCCACCGCTCCACTTGTCATGAAATTTGGGTCACCGCGTATTAGTTGTATGTGGAATTCGTTTAATAGCCAATAAAGGAATTCTACTACTAGGATTTTGCTTCTAATTTGATATTCATTTGCTTACATTGATACCTTTAATACGCATATTTCAGAAGAAAGTAATGACCTAGGTACACATTAGAACTATTTAGCAAGACTAATTCATTGCGACAGCTTACTGCACTTCGCGCATATGCTAATTGATGTCAGAGTTTATTTTAGTGCCGAGTTTCGTACACAATTTAGAGTAATAAACGTGAGTAACTATGCCGTGAGTGTGATTAATTAAACACTTTGATGTCCTTTAAACCTAGGATTGGTAGCTAGCATGCATGGTATTTGACGCGTATTCTCGTCGTTTGATAAACTCTAATGGTGTTTATGTTGGAACCTAATATGTGAAAAAACATATTTTCCGCTTCCTCGCGTCACGGCCACTTCACAAAACTCACCGCAAAAACCTCAACGGACTTGATACATTCATCAAACGGAGAATTCTCCTTAATCCGACCAAAATATAGAGAGCCACACAGCATCTTGCTAAATGGGGATGCGCGAAGCTACGTGTCGGGAAAGCAAGAGGAATCCTACCCCTACAAGATAAGGTCTCAACTGAGTTTCTCGCATCCAATAATATTCAACAATTCGAAACGTGTCATTCGCCTGTAAGCGAGCAACGCTTAAACGACTTCAAAACAGTCACAATACGGTGCACATTTGAAGCGTCTCGTCCCTCTCATATCAACAATTTTCGATCTCACCGAGAAAGAATGCTACACAAAACACCGATCGAATTCGAAGTCCTGCGATTTTTGTATTAAGGTTAATTTTTGTTTGTCGTAAATGGTCATGGGACATCAAATTTACAGTCGGTCTCTAAAAGCGGCGGCGCCCGGCTCATTTCAAGGAGTGATACCTTCTTCTTTGTTGATACAATTCAAACGCATCGAGTTACGTTGATATATATGGCTTTTGTTTCCCTTTGAAGTATACCATTAATGACGTTCTGCGAAAAACATAAAACACTATTGCATATTTTAAAATCAATTAGGTGTAAAGTACAAGAGTGTTAATTTTTTTTAAATATTAAAAAACAATTTTATTAAATTGATTGTAAAATTTAGTTAATGAGGGAGTGAATTTTAGAATACAGTGAATACGCGAAAGGGTCGCCTCATCGGATTTGGAACGTTTACAACATAATAGAGCATTAGTCCGATCCACTTTTGACATCATTATCTGTGTAGTCGACTCACGATAACCTGCGGCACGGTGCGCCCCGCGCGCGCGCCAGTCTCGCACTCGTCCGTTCACAGTGAGGACGTGTCATACCAAAGTGAAACCACTTTTGGCGGGTACTTGCATACGAGAAGCAGTGAAATCTGTGACTAGAACACTTGGATTGCAGTGTTGGATGTGGAAGTGTTTTTCTTGTAAGGATGCGCCCAACATGTCGACAGTTGACTCACGCGTGACGCTCGATCGCTGGAACTGAAACTGTTTTGTTGCCACTTTATTATTATTTTTATGGTTTCGTGATTTTCTAAATATATAAATGTACATAGATAAATTATATTTTTTTGTTTGCGTGCTTGTAAATTTAAGATAATTGTTACAATTATGCGTTTTATGGCGTCGTTAGTCACTCAATGATTTAAGCACAGTTTTTGTGCAAATAAGTTGTACTCGTATATAAATAGTGATACATATTATAATTATAAAAAAGATAAATAATACGCCTAAGATTAATATTATATACCTATAGAATAAAGTGCATATAATAAAATGTCAATACAATTAACTTATTAGTTATTACCCCATAAATTAGCTCTTAATAATACTTACTTAAAGATTTCTAGAAATAGAGTTTTAAATAATTAAGAGTATATACTAAATACAAGCGAAAAATATAAACACATTTATAATATAAAATATTACTTTAATAAAATTATCGCGGTCAAGTTATTCAATGTAATCACTGCGTTCAATAAAAGTTGTGTTGATTTTTATTACTATCATAATTGTACTGTTATATTATAATGCCGTAAACAAATAATCGTTATATAAATGTTTAACGTTAAAACATGCTTTAGGAAACAGGGTTGCGAAAAATTGTTTTTAGAACAAAGAAATCGCTATGAAGGTTACGTAATTTATTTAAAGTTCACACTGAACGAGACTTGTACACTTATAATTTATTAAATTAAGTATTTACAAAATATATCCGCGTTGTTTGAAATATAGTTTTATAATGTATATATTGTAGAAATAAACCGACAAAGCATACTTTAGTAATAAGTAGGTACAGTAAAAATTTCGACTAAAAGTTGAACAATGATTCATCGTCATTCCTTTGAAAACAGTTCGTTTTTATACATGCTTCCATTTCTAAGGAAATGAAGCAAACTCGTAATGATTTTTTTAAGTACTAGTTAATTATAACATTCCAATAGTTTTTCAGAATTGTTGGTATGTGATAAAAGTTACGAGTAGGTAAGATGCTATCATCAAATCTAGTGACAAGGTGATTAGACCGACCTCGGTTTAAAGTGGGTTAATGTATTTGAAATGTGGCACGGGCAAGATTTGGCTCTAATAGACGTTTCCTCGTATACACCGAGAATTATAAAAACCTTGACTGACATTTTTAATTACGACGCGACGTCTCGGCAGTAGCATTCGTTGTGTTTAACTCGATTTGTTGGCTTTCACCTGAAATGTACGCGAGTATGATATTTTTTTTTAATTTAAATGCTAAAAAGGTTTCCGTCACAATCTCAATTTTCTTAATATCAGTTCGCACTCCATAAAATGTGTTTAGGCCAACGCCGATCCATCACCCACGAAAACATCCGCGTAATGGCTCGTCATGACCCTTACGAAAACCGCCACATTCTATTTACCGCGTGTTCGTTAAATAAGGCAAAAAGTATTCGCGAGCGCCGCAATTAATCATCGGTCGTCCGGAAAATCCAAACAATCATTGCGCCTTCAATTAAGATCACAACTTATCTTTGAAGACCATTTTTTCCTCAACCTCAATCCACTGTCACAAACAATTTCTTAAGTAATCAAGTTTTTTACTCTTCTGTGCAGTTTTTTATCTAAACTTTTATAAAAATTGTTTCAAATTATAAACTGACTGAAGTACAGCAATTAATTCAATTTACAGCTATTTTTGGTAAAAAATTGAAGTGTAAAAATGTGGGCGCGTGCAAAAAGGTGCTATTCCGCATGATAGTGGCTATCAATCTTGTAGAATCGAGTTGAAATATTTGGTAACTATAGCGTCGCGTTGCGTGCTACGTCGAAACAAATGTGCTTACGTGATTTTCTTTACCTGTGACGTTATATATGATGCTGCCACTCGGTCTCCTATATAAGTTTGAATACTCTACCACTTCTAGCTACTTAAGGTTTCTTTGTAAATTAAATACGCGTTCACAAAGTTTACGTCTGAAACTGAAAATGTTGAATTTGAATTTACTTAAATTTTAACAACTTTTATAATTTGAATTAAATCATTTTAGGTTCAAAATGTTAATTAACTTCGCCCTAATTTCGAAGTTTTGGCAAGTATAATAGGTTGTATGAGCGGGGTTCTTGTGATAGAAAAGGTATAAACGAAATCAATATGAATTTAATTTAATTCCAGCGATAAAGCGTGACATGACATGAATATTAACCGTCGACAGATTAGTTTACATCGATTTAGAGTACCGAGCCTAATGGAAAATTTGTTTCACAGTAACCATCTTGGATTGTGCCTCGGTTGATGAACGCGAACGATCCGTCCCGAGGAAAATGTTCGTACGTGGTGTAGATTAAACGAATGATAGGATAAAGTGAAGTGTACCAAGTGGATTATTGTTGTGCGTGTACTGAAACTTTTTCAAGATTTCGTTCAGTGCTGATAAAGTTAAAGGGATTGCTGGTATGCATATGTGCTATGAGAGACCCAGCGTGGCCACCGCCCTGAACGGAGGTGTCGGGTAAGAATCATCTTGTAAATTATTTGTTTGTTAAATGAACACTTTATATATTACATATAATATATATGTAAATCTTAATGATGGCATTCCTAATAAAAATATGTAAAATTTGTTATTAATTATATAACCTTCCGGAATTTTAATACCGTGTAATGCGATATCTAGTAATAAAGCTTCATTTTGTAATTAATTATGGATCTTTCTAAATTTATTCGTAGAAAAATCTATACGTATATGACATATATTATATTTAGTAATACCTCTGTACAATGTAGGCGAGAAGAAACAATAACAGCGGTATGTTTATATTTTATGGAGCATAAACTCAGAACTCAACTTAGTGCGTTGTAATCGTGTAATAAAATAACGAAATCAATTACGGGAGAGCCCTTTCGGACGATCAAAGAAAGTTGTATTTTTACGCCAGTATTTCTAAGTAGTTTTCTTGCAGCCTTGGGCATTGCGTTAAACGACATGTTTAACGATTATTATATGTTATTGTTTCATATTTCTTGGCTAGGCCTTTGTTGTTAAATTGGTCTCTGTATACTGTACCAGTAACGTATTGAGATATTTTTTGCCATCATCTGAACATTAATATATTTAAAACTAGTGAGTAGTGACACTCCCTCGCTCCGATCGAATTCGTCTCCCAGGTAGGAACGTACTTAAGTTTTAACGAATACTATAGATTTTTCTGAGTTGAAATTTTTCTTGAAATAACAAGCACTATTTATGTAATACCCAGTTAACTAGCTATTATATTACAAAATTTCATAAAAATCTATCCGTAGGTTTCCGAGATGGACACAGACAAACAAACGAAAAATCTTAAAACTATAGATTCGGCCTCTGTATTAATAAGAATGACTGTCAATGAGGTTTTATTGCTAAAAGCAAAATACAATGGCAACACAAATCCGGTGTTAATACCAAACAATCCGAGTTTACATAATAATTTACTTAACAGCTATTAATGATTTAGTCGGCATAATGCATTTATCCTCCGTAGGTCCTCTTTATCCGGAAACTATGCCTTTCCTAGAGTCTCAACCTATCTTCGTACCAAATTTAATATAAATTAGTTCAGCGGTTTTTAAAATGATACAGCAGCATCTCTTTGTAATATTAGTGTCATGTTCTAGTATTAACTTTTTAAGATTACTCTGGTGTCTATAGTTAAAGTCATTTTTAGTAGACCTAAAGTTCTTACATATTTTATTTGCTCTACAAAATATTAAAGTGAAACAGAAAGTTTTCCCGACATCAGTCTACCGTAAAGGACATTACGAATTGTTGTTTTGTATGTATTACGTGTGCTAAACATGTGGTACGTGTACATAATAATACTATTGTAATATAACTTTTTATATTGTACACTCTTAAATAGAGATTTGATTTCTTTATCGCCTGTACATTTGAGATAGGCGTTGTAATATCAGCAACTAATACGTGACGATAGTGCTTTACTACGTGTTTCGTTATTCTGAAACGTAACAGTATAAGCTGGGTTGGTAGCTCGAGTCAATCTCGTCACCGCGCTGCCCGATACTGTGTAAATAGTGCTCAGGTCGTGACTTTAGTCTGGTCTGTGTTTGTTCGTTTACATAACAAGCTAGGATTTCTTTAAATTGTATATATATTATTACGTATTATAAGCTTTTCATTTGATTATTTTATAGGTTTTTACTTAATGATGTTTACTTTAAATTCTCCATTACTTTAAATATTAGTCACTTGCCTAAATCGAATCTCTTCTTATTAGTCGATAGTACCAAATTAACTTTTAAATATGCCTAAATAGTGTAAATACATATTATAATTTACTAAAACTTGCTCGTGGCTCTACCCGCATGGTAAATATGAAAATACAGTAGGTATAATTGATCGCCTCCATGGGAAGTAGTGTAATATTATATGTCTTATAAAAAGATATAAATCTAAAGAGAATTTTCCTCATTGAACTGGTTTTCGACATATATTAACGCGTTTAAAATACACACTCTTCAGCTTTATATATGAATGTAGATAAATAATATAAAAAAAGGTGTGTGTGCGATTCACACACGATAGAAGTGAAACTTCAGTAAATCGACAAAAGAATGAGATGAATATATATATAAAAAAAGAAATGTCAAAAAATAAACAACGGTTACCATGGCAACATAGGAATGTATTCTATCTCATTCTCTCCGACTTAATCCTATACTTTTATGTATTTCTTTCTTTATCGTGACGCATTTTCGTTTCATCGAGTTTCAAATCACAACGATTCTAAAGAAGTTTCACTTCAATAATTCGTGGCTCCATTGAATTCGTGGCTTCAAAGAAGCTAAAAATTATTTTGTACTTAAAATATGTTTGATTTCTGAGTCTAGAGCCGTATAAAAGAACGAAGTAATAGGTTTTTGTACGTGTTTTGGCTTTAACGTAATCCAATAAGCTGAATTGGTAGCGAGAGTCAACCGTCTTGCCGCCGTTACTCGATACTAGGTAAATAGTGCTCAGATCGTGACGTCGCGTTGGCTAGGCTGTGGAGAGTAGAGGGTAATTCAACTTGCGAGCTTACTCTCCTACACTAATATTGTCTGTGGCTTTTCTTATATCATGTATAATGCCTATAGTACGTACATACATTTAGTTTTTCTAGTTATAATAATATTATTTAAATTTTTAAATGCCTTTCGAGTCGTTTCCCTTATAATTTAAGTCAAATAAATCCTTTTTATGGTGAAAAATACAGAATTTGTTTTAAACGTTCCTATTTAATATATTGCTTTGAGAATCTAGGATAGCAACATTTCAGGAACAAACGCGCAAGAACGATAATTTCGAGCCAAGATTTTACAGTTTCGAGGAGCGGTAGTAATTGCGACCGTTACTCTTTTTATTAAGTACGTTGGCAGTCATAGCTGCCTTGTCAAAAGAAATGAAAATAAACCAAAACTAACATTTCGCGTACATACACTGTATAAGCGCACATGCATAAGAATAAATAAAATATGTGAGCAACTTAAATGAGAAATGGGACGGGAAGAGTTTAACATACGTAAGGTTATACACACTTTATATTTTAGCCTTTAAGGTAAATTCTATTTAGTACATGTTTATTGCAAGCAATTTCTTCTAATAGTCTATAATAGTTAGACTGCAAATTACAAATCCACACTCAAATTGTTAGTTTATATGCACCTACGTCTTTAAACATTCAGGTTTTAATACTTCTTTCAATATAATTACTTTGAACATATAATTTAGATAAATTACAAGTTGAATTATGTTTAGTTCTGCACGTGTTTACTATTTCAGGTTTAAAGGTTCTTCTGTCGCCAAGTAATCGAGTCAGTATATTTAATTAATGCTGTTAACAATGTTGTGTGTTTTATAGAAGTAATATTCATATTACGATCGCAATTTGCGCTTGTGGATAGATAATTTAAAGTCGCCATACTCTGTAAGCTCTTAAATCTTGTTCTTATTAGTTTTCTGTAGACATTAAAAACTAGTTATTAGTTTATCAATAGGCTTTAGTTTAGTAGTAGTTGCTGAGAGATGGTTGTGTTCTTATATTACCCATACAATGTACTATCGTCTGGAGAAAACTAAGTGTTATGATATAGTAGGTATGTATATTCTCTATACAATATCAGAATAACCTTTCAATAGTCTTCATATAGTTGTGTTTTCTGTTTATTTTTCTATATTTTTTAGCTATATATCAATATTGGCTTTTACATATTATTGAAATTTAACACTCATTAGTCTAATGAAGTGCTTAGTAACCAAAATCTGATAATGTGATATTAATAAACGCTCGTGCTGTTTTCACGTGTCCATTAAAATTTAATGTAAATTAGAAGTTATTGGAAGATACTGCGTACGCCCATACACGGCAATGACCAAACAAAACGTGCAATTTAACCAATTACGACGCTAAACTGATTATAAAACGAGTAGAATTAATGCATCCGGGCGACCCAAGCGAGGATCGAACTTACGATATTCACCTGTGTTCATAGCGGCATAAGGTCTCCATACTTTAACAGGTAGCGATGTCTTCGTGGTAGGCAAAAAAACTGGTCAGCGGTGGCGCTAGAATTGTTTAAAGAGATCGTAATTCAAAGAGTAAAAAATTGAAAAAGGTCGTCCGTTTAATGTATTAAGTACATGATAGATTGTAATTATACTATCTAGTCTAAATAGTCTAAAGCAATATCTGTATACTTGTTAATAGTTGTAGTTTATTTAGTATTTACATTAAGTACTTCTTGATACATAACCTTAAAAAAGTTTGACGAATTTAATTATAAGAAAAAAAAATGTAGGTATGATTATCGTTGTCTCATTTTCAGGAAGTAAAGCATTCAACATAGCGACAACAAACTGTCGGTCACTTAGTTAATTGAATAAGATAATTACAGTAGATCCTCGAACGGTTGTTGGTTGATAAATGAATGTTATAGATGAGCAGACGGGTACGCTAATTAAACAAGCGGCAAGGTTGAAGTATGGAGACTGGAGTTATGCGGTGTTGTTTAAAACTTTTAACCGGCTCTGTTTCTGTCTTTTTTCCCCATTTCGAAATGCGATGCATTATCTTTATTACTTATTATTCCTCACCGAGCCACATTTACGTTTGCCACTTTGGCTTCCATTTTAATTGTAATTCATACCGTCTCGAATGTCAACATGATGGTTTGATTTCGATTCAACATCATTTCGACGATAGGTTCAGTTTCTAGGGAACTTACTTGCCAGTGGGCGTTGGTTCAAGTCCTGCGGGGGACATTCTTTTGTTTAATTGTTTAATGAACACGAATTTTTGTTCAACAGTCATTGGTAATTAATAATAACATTTTTAATATGTATTTATCAAAATATATGTGTCGTGTATCTGGTATCTATAACAGAGGCGTAGCTTGCTATGGAGGTAGATGGTACTGGGTATAAATGTCCGAATTCTTAAAATATTTTATTATTTAATTCAGTTATTACATTATACTTTGACCTCTAAATAAGCCTGAAAAGCTACTGATTTTATTTGATTCTGATTAAATGATTTATGAGTGTCTTCGCTCCTTTGAATGGAGGTTATTTGTTTAAAGCTACTGGAGGCTCATCGGTACGGACGTTGACCCGCGGTGTTCCCCCGCGTCGACATTGTCACCCGTAATTTTGTTTCAATCGCATTGTACCTATAGTACATCTACGTAATTTGATTTAGTTATAGTTATTTGATTATTATTATAAGATTATATTATTTCATGTTGAAAGTTTTATTCTGTGAGCACAATGCACAGATCCGAGTTTTTGGTTTATACCTACTTTATCCGTATGCGCCTGAGGTGGTCTCATTCAAATTCATTTGTGATGTGATCATCGAGATCGAATGTATGCCACGAAATTCTTTACTAATCAACACAAACTCAAAAATATTTTGGTCAGGTTACGTTATATTTGAAATTATACTATAAGTACATAACTACACAAATAAAATTCTTCCGATTTGCAAATATCGCTACTTAGCTAGCCCATATTTTGTTATCTAGTGACATTGTGTTCATTATCACACTGATAAAAATAATGTCCTCGGAAAAATAAGAGTCAACGACCGTTGAGCTGCCAATGCCTCGTCGTGTTCGGAAATATTCTTTATTGACAGATAAAAAGTACCTATACGCTTTTAAATTTATATTTAAAACGGCCACTTTGATAAGTCGAATTGGTTGTAAGTTGTAACTTAAGTATCTCCCTCATTTTGGATTCGCGAAAATTTGTTTCAGTTGTTGTGGCAGAATTGATAATACTGTGTTATATTTAAATTTTATTTCAATATATGTATTATAATGTGTGCAAAAAGTTTTATGTTTATGTAACAGTATAGAATTCCAATTTTTATCTATTTTTTTGATTGATTTAGATATTTTTGTGGATATGAAAAAGAGGCTTACGATAGATTTGAAAATAAATGCGTACAAGAAAATTAATACGTCTATTATGTCCTTTCGCCGTTATTCGAGGCCTAATAAACAATATTGAGATGACATCTTCCGTTTCCGGCCGCTTTTAATCGTTGTAGTTCCCTCTAATTTAAGAAAATATGGCTACTTCCGGCCGCCATGTTCACCAGGTGATTGCAATCGGCCATTGGAGTTTCTCTTCATTGGCGTCTTGATTTTCGTGCCGTAAAGTGCTTATTTAACGCTGCTAGCGTTCGAGTAATAAAAGTTTTCTAAAAAAAATATTTTCTAAGTACGTTTGTAGTTTCGTTATATGAATTATTCAGTGATTCTGTGATTTTGTGAGAATATCGTTAAACAGGTTTTGTTAACCTACCTACAGTTTATTATAATTATTTTTAAAGTGTGTATTTCTTAATTTAAAACGAAATAATGTCGGAAAGTGATGAAAATGTGCGTGATAAAAGTGTGCATGAGGGCGAGCTGATATCGTCCTCGTCCACCAGCGGCGAAGAGGATCCGCCGCAACGTCGTAAACGAAAGCTGCCGAGGAAGGAGGTAGGAGGCCAGAAAAAGAGTAAGGTATTAGAACACCTTGCTGAACAAGTAAGTCAAATTCAGAACTATCTGGCTTCCAATGCATACCCTCCGCCGGGTTGGTACCCCGCTGACCTCGGGTATCATCAACCATTAGATACACATGTAGAAAACCTGGTGCATACCCAACAGGATGCACAGTCAGTTGAGGTACACGCCGAGTCGGCGATTAAATTTGATTTTAATTTAAAAACGAGTTTAAAAGAACCTACAGTATTAAGTACGTCATCCGATCATTTGCAATTATTAAATTCATTTCAACATTTTAATTCTGATAATTGGACTAACGTACGTTACTCGGAAATTCAAAAGTTATATAATGCCAGGCCAGGTTTTGTCGAACTGGAGGTGAACGATGAGATTAAACAGTTTGATAAAATAAATAATTTAGTTACAACAGATAGGTCTTTAGGCGCAATTACGCATGGCATAATTATGCAAAGCGATGCTTTAAAATCAGGAGTTTTCGACTTATTGCAGTGGGTTCAAGATACCGAAAATTTTGTTAAAGACGATCTGGTAAAGAAAATTAAAGATATTTTTTCTGGTGAATTTCAAAAGATATCTCTTGACTGTTTACAATTGCTTTGTGGGCGTCGGGCCGATATTATTGAACAAAGACGAGAAGCCTTCCTGAATTTAGTTAAAGATAAATTTTTAAGAGCTACCTTAAAAAAGATACCTCCATCCTGTGATTTTTTATTTAGTAAAGAGCAATTTGCAGACTTTTTAAATAATAATGGAGGCATTAATAAAATATTTTCAAGACCTTCTTTCTCTGCGCAAGAGAAGAGAAGTACTGGCACATCTCAGGCTGCGCAACCTGGATCCAGTAGTTACAATCAAACCGGTCGCCCCACAGCACCGTTTGCATTACAATATAGAGCCCCTCAATATCCGTATAGGTCGTATGCTCCTATGCAACCCTATGCATTTAATTATAATTTTCCAGCTTATGCTGGAAATCAGCGGCTTTTTCGACCTCAATACAAGCCACAATCATTTAACGCGGGTCCACAAGCCCCGAGTAACCCTAGAAAATCATTTAACCAACACGCCTCATCCAACCAACACAGTAGTGTCAAAAGACGAGGGAGGGGCGGTAAGAACTTTTGACAAAAAACAGACGTTTCGGGGGGGCAGATTAGGAATGTACCGGGAGATATGGAAAAAGTTAGGTGCACCGACCCCGTTGTTACACATAATAACAGGTTACAAAATTTCCTTTCAAGCACAGCCCCCGCTTGTCTTACCGCACCTCACCAACAATCGGTATCAGACTGTACCATCTTGCAGGATGGATCTAACAATAAACAATCTAATTACAGAAGGGATTTTAGAGTATGCACCCGTAATTCCCAGCTTTTTATCCACCCTCTTTTTAACACCGAAAAAAGATGGTACTTTGCGCCTTATTTTCAATCTGAAGAGGCTAAATCATTTTGTAAAAGTGACAAAGTTCAGACTTATCTCGGTTCATCGCATTCCGAATTTTTTACAGCCGAACGACTGGATGATCAAAATCGATCTGACGCAGGCCTACTATCACGTGCCAATAGCTCCGTCTCATCGGTGTTTCCTAAGACTGCTTTACAGAGGTCAACTCTTACAGATGACCTCTTTGCCATTTGGTCTAGCAACGGCTCCCAAAGTGTTCGCATGCCTCTCAAATTGGACAGCAGAAATCCTAAGAGAACAGGGGATTCGAATTGTAGTTTTTCTCGACGATTTTTTTAGTTGCGTGTCAGAACAGGTCAAAGTTGGTAGAACAAACCCAGGTCGTTCTCAAAACTCTAAAAGAGTTAGGATGGATCGTCAACACATCCAAGTCAATCCCAGTCCCTCAGAAGTCTTTAGAGTATTTAGGTCTAGTATGGGATACTTGGAACAACAAGAAAAGCCTGCCACAGAAGAAAATTCTAGGCCTACAGGCTTCGATAGCAAAGTTTCTCACACAGCACCAAGCAACGATTCGGGAAGTTCAAAGTCTGGTAGGGACACTGAATTTTGCCCGTCTGGCTGTTCCACAGGGTCGATTGAACTTCCGTTATCTCCTGAAACATTGCATCTCACTGCTTCAAAACCATGTCAAAGAGAAAACCCCGCTACCATTACAGGTAATAAAAGAACTCAAGTGGTGGAGGCAGAACTGCGACAGGTCGTCTCTACTCCACCTTCCACTTCTGACTCACTTCTTAACGACAGATGCTGCCGAGACGGGATGGGGAGCAGAATTAAACGGGGTACAGATACGGGGCGAATGGTCGAGAGAAGAATCCAGAACTCATTCGAATCAAAAAGAAATGTTGAGCATATTGAAGTGTCTTCACCAATTCGGTCCTCTTCTAAGCCATTCATCGTTGCTACTTCAGTGCGACAACAAGTCGGTCGTAGCGTATCTACGGAAAGAAGGAGGAAGTCGATCGGTACCACTAATGAGCCTGACTTACAAAATTTTCAAAATTCTAAATCGATTCGACATTCATCTAGTTGCACACCACATTCCCGGAAAGCTCAATGGTGTTGCCGATCGCCTTTCCCGGAAGTCGATAATTCCAGAGTGGCACCTTCTTCCTACGTTGACACAGATAATATTCCAAAAATGGGGTGTCCCAGATGTGGATTTATTTGCGTCCAGTCGTGCCCATGTTGTTCCAAAGTATGTCAGTCTGGATCAAACGGATCGAGCCGCGTGGAAACACAACGCGTTCGCTTGGGAATGGAGGTTCAGACTAGCGTGGATATTTCCGCCTCCAAACTTAATGCCAAGAGTTCTCATGCATCTCAACCGAGCGGTCGGCACATATCTAATAGTAGCACCGAGGTGGCCGCAGGCGTTTTGGAGAGCGGATTTAAAAGCTCGAGCTATAGCACCCCCGTTCAAAATCTACCAACTAGAGTCCAAATTGATAGATCTTTCGACGGGTCGTCCTCCGCCAAAAGTAGAGGACCTGACACTCGAAGTTTGGAAATGTGGGGGTGGTCTGAGGCAGTAGAATCATGGTCTACCCAACAGAAGGCTTTACTGACGGCAGGATGGCGAAAATCTACTCTTAATACATACAAACCTGCTTGGGAGAGATTTCCCTATTAATCCAGCAGGCTCCGAATTAGCACAATACTTGGCAGATCTTCATCTTAAACATAAGTTATCTTATAAAACTATTCTAGTCCATAAATCTGTGGTCGCTACCTTGTGCACTACTGAAAATAGTTTCCAACTAAGCTCTAATACATTAGTAAAACAAGTATTAAAAGCAATCGCGGCTAGTTACGCTAAGAATCGTGTTGAAACCAATATTTGGGACACAAATGTTGTCATATCTTGGTTGTCAAGTAGAGACCCGCCTATTCTAAATATGTGGGAAATATCACGACGTTGTGCTACTCTTCTCTTACTTTGTTCTGGGCGTAGAGTGCATGATCTAACACTACTTAGTATATCGGACTCTAACTTTATAGACGACTCTGAAGCTAACTGCCTAACGTTTTGGCCTACGTTCGGCTCTAAAACTGATTCTGTGTCATATACTCAGTCAGGTTGGAAATTGTACCCGAATAAAGACAACCCTAATATAGATCCCGTACTATGGGTTAGAAAGCTAATACAATTCGGGAAGGATAGACGTAGAGAAGGAAAAGTAAGTAACCTCTTTGTAACAGCCCGTGGACCCGCTAAAGCTGCTTCTCGTACGGTAATCGCAGGCTGGGTAAAATCTGTTTTGTCTGACGCAGGTGTTGATGCAACACCAGGAAGCGTGAGATCAGCTGTAGCGTCTAGGGGTTGGATGGATAGAGAGCCGTTAGACAAAATCTTATCTAGAGATAATTGGAAGTCGATAAAAACTTTCACAAAGTTCTACAAAAAAGAAATAAGACCATTGCCTAATGTAGTTTCGGATAGCGTCTCCCTAAAGGAGTTGTTTAAACCTGTAAGATAGTAATGTACTAGCACCTTTTAATTATAATAAATTGTACATATTTATAATAGTAATGTACTATTTTGATTAAGAGTGATGAGTGATTTTTATTTAGTGATTAACTAAATTGTTATTTGACAAAAATAATAATAATAATATATATATAAAAAATACAAAAAAAAATATTAAAAAAAAAAAAATAAAAAAATAAAAATTGAAAAAAAAAAGAAAAAAAAAAAAAGAAATATATGTATATAATGGATAACATTTAATTATAGTAACAATAAAGGATATCACTAAAATTAATTAATTAAAGTATAAAATATTATAATAGGCTTATTTCTTATTCACATTGGCGTCTTGTTCACCAGGCGATAACAAACAATGTCTCAATATTGTTTATTAGGCCTCGAATAACGGCGAAAGGACATAATAGCAGAGTTTTACCTACCATTAAAACTCATATTATGTCCGGAGCCTTATTCGAGGCCTAACAGTAAATTCTGCCTGGTGTTATTTAAAAGTATAAGTTAGATATAAGTAGCAAATTGAGACCACAATGAAGAGAAACTCCAATGGCCGATTGCAATCACCTGGTGAACATGGCGGCCGGAAGTAGCCATATTTTCTTAAATTAGAGGGAACTACAACGATTAAAAGCGGCCGGAAACGGAAGATGTCATCTCAATATTGTTTATTAGGCCTCGAATAAGGCTCCGGACATAATATGAGTTTTAATGGTAGGTAAAACTCTGCTATTATTATTTGTCATTCTATTAAGACACTTTCGAATGTGAGACATTTATAGTGCCGTATTGGTGTTTTATTTATTTCAAAGGGAGCGTATTATGGGATGCCCTCTAGGCTCTTGAATTACGGTCGATGACCTGAAGAGGGTGACTTTAGTACGCGAGGGGACTGATAAAGAATATAATATGTTGTTATTTACCTTTTTAGTATGTAACGTCGCTAGTCTAAGCGCAGATTTATGCTACTTGTTGTTCATTAAGTTATGATAGTCTTTGAGATATTATTAGGATTTATCTTTTTGCATGTTTAAAAAAATATTTAATGACGTAGTTCTTAATATCAATATTCAATATAAATTTGTTGATGACACAAACCCATCAACGAAGGTAGAACGAAATCATGCAGAAAATAAAAATATTTCGTTCATTTTCCTCTTCGTGTTTAATTTTAAATCGCTATTTGATATGTGAAGTTAACCTATATATTGATTTATCATAACTAAAGAGCAATACACGTGTGTATAATCCGTACAAATGTTTACCTCATGCGAGAATTCAATCTGTGACAGATATTTTGTAAATGGATCACAAATATACGAATGTGACGGGTAGTTAAAATACAAAGTCGGCGAAAATATACTGTTAGCCTCGACAAAATAATAAAATATTACTACCCTTTGTGCTCTTTGTGTCGCATCGCTACGTATAAAGACATTGTGTAAAATACTGATAGATGTGCAGGGTGCGGGAGAGAGCAGTTGTGTCCCCATTTTGAAGTTTTAATACCACAGGCGTTAATGAAAAACTGCGAAATAAAAGTGGTTTTCATGTTCCACATGTGACGTTTTTGTCGCTAGATTAAGATATTATACGGATAATACACTTTATATAAGCAATTTATCAATTACAAGTCGTTTGTTAAAAGAGAATGCCTCATTAGGCCTATTTATTCTCTTATCAATGATACTGAATTATGTTTTAGGGCGGAAATCATATTTTTCTTTAATCAAAATTAATCACATACAGATTTTATTAATAGAGAACTACTAAGTTTCAAACCAGTTAAATAACTTTACTATCTGAGCGGGTTAATATTTTTATTAGTCACCCGAGTTCTTTACAGCTCTTTTTTCTTTGAATGTCTTCTCAGTATACGTCCATGAGTAATCAGGCAGTTAATGTCGAGTAAAAAGATAACAACTAAGAAACACAGGGATTTTTTATTGTCCCATCTCGATTGTTAAACGTGACTCGCTATATATACTAACCGAACTCGTAGCTTCGTACTGGGCTAATTTTATAGTTTTCTAAGAATTAATTAAAATTAACTTTAAAAAGCGATCTTCATAAGCTTTTATTTTAGAGTTTTTAACTATGGCATATAGTATACCTTTTATATATTACTTATTTCGTACAAATATTGATCGGAAGGTTTATCTCAAGAATAATTTGCAAATATATTTCTGTTTTGTTGGTAATATTTAAAAATCTTTTTTTAAACATAAAGCATGAGTATGTTTTCATATATTTGGTCTTATTTATTTTTTGGTACTTTTTAAGTACATTAAATAAATAAGAAATAAAATCATTATAATATCATTCTTATTTAATAGATGCAATTTAAAAATGAATGCCTTAACGATATTGTGTGTAATCCTTGTCTCATATAAGCGTTTCCGCTTCTATAATCTTAATGTAAAAACAGCAGTAAAAGAGTTTTCTTTATAAAATATATGGTTTCACACCGTTTATAGGTGTAACAAATTAATATGAAATAAGTTGAGGGTGCAATTAATTTTAATATATTCATTCCTTTGTGTTCATATTATAATTAATTACCACTCCGCCGCAGCGGGCGCATGATGTTTTAAATATAACGCATTCTGTTAAATTGATTGCGATAAAGTTATATACAAACACGATAAATTTCACAAAGCGAGCGGTTATCAATCACTCTCTAGTTAGCTTTACAATGGCGCCTGATAGGAAATAGCCGACAGAGTGTCCCTATTGATTGGCGATGTAGCACTTACATTGATGGTTTTGTTACGATTCGTTTATATGTGACGTGAATTAAGCAAGCGATGATGATCTCGGACCGCGATGTATAGAAACCCGTGTAATGCAATAGAGCAAGTACTTAGCCCTCCTTCCCTCGCAAATCCCTAGTTAGCGACTGTATAAGGCAATGCTGACAACACAAAATATGGCTAAGCCCTACATTACATTTGCTCAATACGATATAAAGGTTGTTGATGTATTTTCTTCAGTCTATTGGGCGTTGTCCACGAGTTTTTATTAATGAATGTAGATCGGATTGCTCCATTGAGTCTAAGATGTGAGACATGAATGAATACTAACCTTTATTAATTTTTCTATGAGGCAGAAAGGAAATGAAATATCAATGACAATTTGATAAATTAATAAAAGCTTAGTAATTTTTAAAAAGAATAAAGGACTGAAAGGTTTCTGTTTGCGAATTTAAATAAAATCCTTCGGTTTAAGAAACATTTATAAGTGTTCAAAATACTTAATTAAAGTTGTTGTTATTTACACGGTTTATTTAATTTAGTTGCATAGTAATGTTGCTTTAGAGATATTAAAATGTAAGATCTTATCAAGGGATCCCAACAACAAGATTGAGCCGCCTTTGTTATAACTAACAATTGATAGCGTTCACAGAACGGTCTGTGACACAGTTCGAACCTGCTCAGTCGACTGAACTAATTAGTGCCTCCGGGTAGACGCTCAATAGATGTCTTAAATATATTATTTTAGATGATTAAACGGAAACTTTACCTGTTGTAATTGACATCTCGTAATGTTGTTTACTGGCAATTATTTATACACTAATGGGAGTATTAAACTTTCAATATGCTTAATATCTATCTCTATATCTTTCCTCCCCGGGGTATAATAGGAAGAGAGAAATTAGTTAATTTTACTTATAAAATAATTTACCTACTTCGCTTTCCTCCCTTTTCTTTCGATTTTAATGAACTCACTAATATTTTATGTACTTTTGATAATTTGTAGTTTTGTGTGTTTGTCTACTTTACAATCAAAAAGCCTAAACGGACTTCGATAAAACTAAATGCATACAATATCCTGCAGCAGCTATATAACATATATATTATAATTTATAAGCAATCAAATTTGGCAAAAGGTCTAATTGCCAGTATATTATCATACCTACGTATATAACTATGTCTATATAGTACGGTTCTTACACTGACAAATCGCTGATGTCATAAAGAGTAGGCAACTTACTTTTATTTTAGAAAAAAAAATGAGAGTTCCACTCAAAAGGTTAAAACGTACCTAGGGATGAACCGGATCGAAGCGAAAGTTTTACTCGTAATAAATAATATATTATGTACCTAGGAAAACCTAGGCGAAGCGACGATTATTTGTTAGTTATGTAATAATTATTTAGTAAGTAGATCTCCCTCCATACTCAATCGAGAATTTTAAGTATTTATTTTGTAAGCTATTAGAATCTATAATTAATAAGAATTTATTACTACACTTAAAGGATCAAGTATTATGACAGAAATGACATTATGCCAACATAATATTTATATATTACTGACATAATTTATAGATCCAATCAACCATATTCAGCTATTGCGGGTTGCTCAAGAATGGAAAAGTATTGACCTAGATTTAAAATTTATACTTTTATTTTGTTTATACTTCATTAACGACTTATTCTTGCCTCGTCGGGTGCGTCTTTAGGCTTTATCTGTTAACAATATTATGTGTATACGAAAAGCACTTACCTTTAGTACAATTTATTTCTAGTAATAGTTTCTTTACTTTAGATGTGAGTAATAAATTTCATTTAAATCTACGATTCAGGGAGGAAAAAATTAACAAACTTACAAACACACAAAACTTAATAGGTATGTACAAACTTTCGCTTTTGATTTGTACGTGAATACTTATGTAAGTATCTACATATTTTGTTCCGCTTTATACTTTAATTATATGACTGGTTTTGACCTTTTACGGTTATAATAAAGCCATAAATCTCAATACAATATAAAAAGTAAAAGTCAGTAACGTAAAGCACGAAAAAGCGTACACCAACAGATAAAGAACTCTACTGAACCCACACTTTCACCTTTCCGGAACATCCTAACTTTGCATAAAAAAGTCGATTGAAGCACATTGATTGCTCAATGTTGCCATTAGGTTTAATTGAATAATTTAATACTTTCCTAAGATTGATAAGTGCAAGATTTGTGAGTGAATGCCGTCTTTAATAACTATGTTATTTTTAAGCTTTTGATTCGCAAAACTTTAGCCTTTCCCGTAAGCATATTTGCTGTGAAGCATTCGAAATGTCAAGAACCAAATAAATTAAAGTATTCTGTAAAAATAGCATTACTGAAAATGTTTTTATTATGCACGAAATTAATGAAAAATAAGTAATGTAATTAAAATTAAAGTAATGAATAATTAAATATACAAATTATGTATGTAAAAATCTGGTTATTGCTTTTCCAAATTAATGAACTTTACTACTTTGTAAATGTTATGCGATCACATGCAGCGTATCGATTGCGGGTAAACCACAGGAACATTTCATGGAATAAGGGACACCTGTCAACCAAAATATATACAGTACTTATAGAATTTTAATTATGTATTAACGATTTAAATAAAAATAGCGTTTGTGTGATTACAAAATATTTAATATTTTCATTTTAATATTAGTAATTCTCTTATTCGTAATTCTCTTTTGTTGGAGACTAAAATAAGTTAAACATTATTAGGTTGTTTTGGCGTGAAAAGGTATCAGTAAAGCTAACGCGTTATTTAAGGGATTATATCGTTTCTAATAATATAATAAAAATCCTACATTTTAATAGTCATATTTAGAGTTTCAGGTTAGAAATGTGTATTTTAAAATATTCTTTCGTATAGTTGCGTTATGTGTTTTTATACCTTCGTGTCTCGGCAATTATATTCCCTTGCAAATCGCAAATTACTTGATAACGCAAGACTTATGCGAGAACGAATGTTATAATTTGTGCGCAACGGGCATTCTTAGAAATTACACCTGGCCGCATCTACACGCCGCGCTATCTTGATGCACTGGACGTAATATATAATAATGTTTTATGTGTTAACTGTAAAGTTAATGCAAGCTAATTCTTTGAAATTATTATAACTAAGCTAAGTTTATGCACGCGAATTGATGGTGGACGGTAGCTGTGGATCGTGCATGTATGGTGGAGCACATTATAATGATCATAATATATACAGTAAAACAGAGAATATGTTTATTAGTGTATTGTTTAAAGTTTTGAAAGATAATGTTTTAGCCAAATCGTGGAATGGACTACTTTTATTCTAATATATTTATGACAAATGATAACATATTTTATCATAATACTATATCAGGAGAAACTTTAGACATATTCATTTATGGCAAATAGTTACCGGAAATTGCGCTGGGTTAAGGGTGTGAGTGAACCGAGATTAGATTAGAAGTAGGTACGAGTACGTATAGGAAAATTGTACCTAATTAATTTGTAACAAGTAATTAAATTCCTCTCTCAAAATTTTAGCTATTATAAAGTGGGTTACCTGATACTTAGTATTTTTATTTTTGTATAATAATATTGGTACTTAATAGTTGCTGTAAATATTATATTTTTAATATATAATATTCCTATATTACTATTTAAAGAGATACATGAAGTACCAGACTATATACAGTGGTGTGCTCATCGTATGCTGCAAATAATTTTAGGTTGCATGTCCTAACCCTTCCTTTTGGCGCGCGTCCAGCAAATACAACTCATCTTTATTGCAGCAATTCAATAGAATTATCGGCTTTTGCTAATACTATCTTAAACTTTTTACTATTCTAACGGGTTTAACTGGTCATTAAATAGTTGACTTACGAGAGAAAACGAATCAGTAAGCGATTCAATTAAACACCGACTTATCTTAGAAAGTAATAGTTAAGTACGTAGATTAATTTAAAACCCAACTTTTAGTTTAACATCATCCTAATATATCTCCATTTCATATAAACCTGACCCATTCAAACACATTCACATTCTCCCATTTGTATGAAATTAAACGAAAATTAATAACGGTAATTATAACACTTAGCAAATTGTTTCAAATGCGTTATACAAACAGGCGTTTGGAACAACGATGGAACAGTTAATTAAATGCAGGTACATCGCGCATCCAGCTTAATCTACTAAACTAATGCCTAGTTTGATTTCAATGTAGGTACATATAAAACAAGATTTGTTATGATACGTTCTAATTAAACGTTTTATCGGTGTGAAATGTACGGATTTAATCATTTTGCATGGTAAAATATAGTCCTCAAATATTCTATATATTATGTAAAAATATAAATAGTAAATATGTTGGGACATTAACACCAACACAGAACACCGTCTAGTTCGGAAGTTACGAGGCTTTTTTATGGATACCAGGTAGTTCATAATGTATAAGCATATACATACAGATAGACAGACAGACGGATAACATAATTAAAGTTTCCTCATTTCCTCTTAAGATTTAGTAACTCAAATGTACATGAACAAAGTCACAAACCAAAGCTTGTATTATTTGTAAAAGGATGAGAGCTGTACTCATTACTCAAATAGCATGAGATAGCGTAACTAAACGGTGCCATCTCTGTATGGGCGTAAATAAGGCGATAATCGATACGTTTGATTTGCATATCCTGTGTTCGTTTAAAAGCATTGCACCACAGCTATTTCACTAATACATTCCCTTATCTTAGCAATATAGGGGATATATTACTATTGTGCTAAGCTACATCGGTCGATTGATAAATCTTGATCGTTTCTTGTTAATTCGTTAATCGTATTGAATAAATGTAAATTTATATTTTTTTTCGTATCTTATAGCGTATAAGATTTGTACCTTGTAGGTGTTAAGTATACTAAATTTAATACAAGGAAAAGTGCGATAGTTTTGTACTGTTTTATTTTCAAATTTTTTATGTTCGTCAGTAAATACCAGTAATATTTATATTAGTGATATTTTAAAATATGATACATATATCAAAAGTTCTTGAGCCGATATTTGCCCGAATTAAAATCGGTATAGTGTGCCAGTACGTAGTGTGATACGATTGATATGGCAATGTGAAGTAGCTATGCAGTGTGCAGTCCGTTCTATGGTAGGAATTATTGCGGAATCCGGCTAATCCATTAACCTATAGAGTTGTCAAGATTTAACTCTGTTGGTCTGATACGCTCGAATTTCATGTTATAATAATTATTTGCTTTGCATATAAATAATAGTAGCTGGAGGCATATAAAGTTTCGTTATAAGGAGTGATTAAGGCAATTTTTATTAGGCACAAAAATATGATCACTCATAAAATTATAAATAAAATCCACTCGAGACGACGTATCTTGGAACGAAGTGAGGATAAATCGCGAGTAATTAAATAGTTTTCATATTTATTACGAATAAATAATAAAAATCACATTAATTAGTAACCAGATAAGACTAACAGTTTAATAAATAAAACATAATTTATTATCAATTAACCCTCCAGCAATACACGTGACATGATAGAGACATTCACGAACAATTTTAACGGCACCTACTTTTTCGACTACTATGCCGTTGGCGGTGCGTGACTGTTCGTTCTATCGTATACGGGCAACGCGCAACGGTTCGTTAGGATAGGTTATGATATTTTCTAAGACCACCCACTAAAAGGAAGTGGAAACGCTTCGTGAACCAAACTCAAACAATACTTTCATTAACATACTAAAGCCTTGAATATCTTGTAGTGTATTCAAGAAATTTGTGTGTTATAACTAGTAATAATAAAGTAAATATGCGGCTTTCACATAAATCTTCCATTTTTACAAAGCCAAAATTAACTTACTTCGTTAAATTATTATATTAAATTTAACTTGTACAATTATAATAAATAATTTTAAGACATTAATTATTTATTTGATAATAAATGTACATAATAAATAGGCATTCACTCATTTTATTAAAGGTTAAAGCGCAACGTTATTTCGCAAAGCTACCTTTCTTAAAGGCTTTATTTGACTTTATCGCGATAAAATTATCTTCTTTACAACTTAAGTAAATCGGTGACGTTATAAGTATTTTATAAATAAATTTCTAAAGTGTAAAGTGAAGAAATGCTATTCATCGAGTGCGGTAGTTAGATATTGTTATTTAGTAAAGTTTTACTTACCATTATGGTGGTAGTTAAAAAGTGGTGTTACTAAACTAGGAACATACACTAATAATACGTTTCCAGATACCCTATATAGGTATAGGATACCTTCTCCTACGCTATTTAAATCGTCAGCTATCTGTGTTTATTTAAAAATGGTCTGGGTGTTTCAGCGTAATGGAGCAGTAGGTTTTTTTTAAAAATTAAGCTGCTGTTCGGTTTCATTACGATAATGATTGGTCTATTCTGATTACCCTTTGTTGAGTTAGGGTTCAGCCATCGCTACAACATATTGCACAATCTGGCTTATCTAGTCTTTGAGGGTGTTTTCCTAGATGAATATTGCGTTATAGTACTGCATAGTGCATACGGACACACACTTTATCATTTAAAATGACATACTTATAACTATTTTTTTTTGTTCCAGGTACGACAAGTGGGACCGGGGCGGGGGAGGAGGCGCGGGCGGCGCGTGGACAGGCCGCGAGCCGCGCGACGCCCGCGAACCCCGTGCCGAGCCGCGCGACACTCGCGATCGCGAGCGCGACCGCGAACGCGAGCGTCAAGCACGTGCCCACCAAATGTCCAATGCTCACGCGGCCGAGCCGGACGCCTCGTCACTCTTCCCTGCACCATTTAGAGTGAGTATTCAGTATTTTGGACAGCGCTTCACTTAATAAGTTCATAAATTTACCCTTTACCCATAAAATTTGCTCTTATAAGGGAAAATACAAATTGTTTTTGTTTATATTTTAGCTGCTTATCCATGCTTCGCCCGAGTTAGCTTGAAAGTACATTATATAGCCTTTGTATTACTCTAGGTTTATTAATTTCATCGAAATCCGTCCAGTTGTTAATCGAGTACTGCACATTACTTACATACTATTCATAATAGTAAAAGTAGTCCGATTATTATCTGGAACTCTTGCTTTATTGAAATTCTATATTCTTACTGAAAACCTATGTGGACCGGCATCCTCCGCATTCAGGCAATGTGCGAATAAAGATCGGATGTTAAAACTAAGTTAGAGTTAAGTAACAACGTTGTACTAAAGATGGCAGCGTAATATAGCAGAGTAGAAAGTTAGAGGTATACGAGTAAATCGCCTCTATTTTTTCCATTCTTCATCTTGTTTATTATACATAATGTTTTATTGTCGTGACAGTTGGTTTGATATATCTTCATTAATATTAATTAAAGCTCTTATAATCCTCTTTTGTATTTATTTATTTTAAAGATTGTAATGCACTTTACATACACCATCAGTATGCTATATCATAAATCATATGAATTTATGGTTATGTTTAATTAAAAACAAGGTTAAAATGTCATTTGTACGAGTATTTGCAGAAGTGCTTATTATTTTAAAGCAAAAAGTAAAAGTTTATTAAATAGAAGAGATTGTCTAGCTAGTGCTGGAATTCGCGAAACCGGATTCTCGATTTGGCAACAACATCCGCAAATTCTACTTGTACAAAACAGGCTGACATTGCTACAAAATGTTATTACTCGCATCCAAAGCAGACGCAACATATTTTATAATTATTATGTTTTGTTTATAACATAATATATTATGAATGATTTTACTGTAATCTTCTTATTCCTGCCCTTATCCCACGCTATGTGGGCACAACATGTGTTCTTCTTCCACTCTGCTTTGTCATTCGTCAACGTAACATCCACCCCTTTTACACGCATATCCTTATAATTACTGTAAATACCAATTATAATACAACCAAGGTGTATTTTGTGAGCAATATAAAATCTAATATATTATATACTTGCTATCAATATATTACATCTAAATATATTACATACTTGCTATCAATTTTTTTTTGGACTATGATCGTTTTTATATATTTCAAATGAAATACAAAATCAGAAAGTCAAGTAAGAGTCGAAGACACCTGAAAAAGGGTCACGAACAATAGGTTTAAGATGATAATACCTCCATGTATAGACCTTGAAAATTATAAATCCCTCAGAATTAAGTTTATATTTTGTCAACGCCGAATTTACGCTGAGCTTTGTGACCTCATTATTAATCCATTAAATTTAAATATTCCTTTTTTTTATTCTGAAAAATATGCCCTTCACAGACGGCAGATAGACGTATTCAAGTACTACTATCAAACTTTCTTTCTTACACTGATAAACGGAGCCTTACAATATGGTTTTTAACCGACTTCAAAAAAAGGAGGAGGTTATCAATTCGTCGGGGACTTTTTTTTTTTTTTTTTTTTTTTTTTTCTATGTATGTTCCCCGATTACTCGACGATGGCTGGACCGATTTGGAAAATTCTTTTTTGTTTGAAAGGGTATAGTTTCTAGTTGGTCCCATAGTCACCAAGTCACGATCTGATGATGGGATCCCAGGGAAATCGAAGACAACTCTCAAATTTTATAGGCACTTATTACGTTTTTCATATATTTTCTAAAGCTGTTCAAGTATCTGCGTCTGATAATCATCATCTCCTGTGGTTGAGCTAATGATGGAAGGTACAACTCCTCAACGGTTAGGAGTTAAAAGAAAATTCTTTCAATATTATACGTAATTATAGACCGATAGTTAAATTCTTTCAGGCTCTTATTAACCGACTCTAAAAAAAGGAGGAGGTTCTCAATTCGTTGGGGACTTTTTTTATGTATGTTCCCCATTACTCGAAGATGGCTGGACCGATTTGGAAAATTCTTTTTTGTACATAAACAAAATAAGTATCTACTTTCCGCTAAAAATTTGAAAATAAATTATTTTTAACAAAAAACAAAAACCGACTTCAAAACTAAACAAATCTAAACTAAAAAGTAGAAAATAATACTTTTAAGAACTTCGTTAATTTAGAAGTCGGTGCCAGCCAAAGCAAAATAACCTTAAATAGACACATAAGTATTCGATTAATCTATATCTATAATATTTGTAAACATAATCAAAATACCGTTCGAAAGTTCCTTGCAAAGGCAAGATAAGTCTATCCGTCCTGGCTGGCACCGACTTCTAAATTAACGAAGTTCTTAAAAGTATTATTTTCTACTTTTTAGTTTAGATTTGTTTAGTTTTGAAGTCGGTTTTTGTTTTTTGTTAAAAATAATTTTTGTAAGAAATTTTAAATGATATGATATAAAATGTGTTTGAAACCCGCATATCGTATATGTATTTGTAATTTAGCGTATCATCCACATTAATTTACCCACAAAGTTCAGAGTGTTTCCATCTCAAATACCTAAGGGATTTTAACATTCAATTTAACTTTTCATTTTCTAATCAATGCTTTTTGTTGACTTCTGTCTTTTATTTGCTTATTTGCTATTTGATTAGTCTAATCTGAGGCTTGCGAACCTAGAGCTTACCAGACACCAGTGATTCTAGATCACACAGTACATCTACAGTTGTTCAAACAACAAGGCATAAAGTAACTCGTAAGATGCAAAGAAAGTGACGGTTAACGATTAGTGATGCTTTCTGTTTGTAAGAGTTATTGTCACATAGTTGTAACAGTATATAAGTATTACGTTTAATAAGCATTAAACATGCAATCTCTAAACATGTTACACGAAATACTCTTTCGCTCGGTCAGGCAAGTTCTAAGAAGCCAGCGTTCGCCACAACTGTCGTTACCGCTCGCGTGACGATTCCCAGTAAGAATGAAACATGTGATTTTATGTTCGTCCCCACATCGTGCTCATTCGAAGCAGATATGTTAGTTTGATAACTCCCGCTCATTTAGTTTAATGAGATCCTCGATAGCGACGCGCACCTCGCAGCCGTTTTAACCGACTGCTAAGACTAAATGGATTCGGTCGAGCAAACTCCAAGCGAGTTCGAGGCCGCGCTTGTTTACGCTTCGAAGTCGGTAATTATGCTTACGTTCTGTCGGATCGTGTGGAAATTGTTGCCAAATGATTTACTTGTCTAATATTTACTTCGATGATAACGAGCGCGTTTAGCTCCACTCTGTTGTGTTTACGTTTTGTAAAGTCTATTCTCATCGTCGCGAGCGTTGTTATGACGTCTCGCTAACTGTTTAACAATGCGTACACCGGATTTCCTCTATCCGCTTACATCTTTTAAAATTTAAATACATCTACAGTTGTTCAAATAACAAGGCATAAAATGAGATATTATAATGTTTTCGAACAGTTCATGTATGGGCGCAACCTAGTTTGCGGTGCGTCGAGGCGCTCCGAGTGCGCATAAACACATACAAGTGTAATTAAACCACAACGTCTCCTCAAAGTGAATCCAATAGCAGCGTTGCCAGTCTCCGCCTTTTGCTTACTTTTTATACTTTATATCCCTCTGGAGTATCTTTTGTTGAATGTCTGTAAAAGGTGAATGCGCTTTTATTTAGTGTTACACTAACAAAAGTTAGGGTAGCCTAGCTCTTTTACAATACAACGGCCAAAATTATCATAGTTTGCTTTGCGTACTGTTATAAAATACCCGTTTGTTCCTTTGTGCTTCCCATAAAAGTTGCCGCTATAAATATATTTCATTTGTTTTTGCTAAATGTCATTTAAATGATGATTAATTTCGCTATCATAATATAAAGCAAAAGTCGCCTAACATTATTTAATCAAATAGATGTTCTAGTTGCATTTAAATTGTGTGTTTAGTCCAACCGGTTCCGCCGCCAGTTGCCACACACTGTTTACAGAATCTTAGCGTCTTCTTGCTTAACTGCCTAATGAACATCCGAATATATACTTAATGTATTCACAGAATTAAGACTTTACCGCAAAGGATTCGAATGAACTAGTTTGCCGATGACGAAATATTATTAAAATATATACACGTAAATAAACAGCGAGGGCAAATATACCAAGGAAATGTGCACGATGATAGTTTAAATTTATGTATCGGCAATTGCTGTAACATTAACGCCAGTTTACTAATACTTTTACATCGTTAGTTTACTTATACTTTTATTTAGCCAGCAAGAGTACAGCTAATTTAGTAAATATGCTAATTTAGTTGACTGTGTATTTTTAATATCAGTCAATATACATTAACATTGCATAAACTGGTTAGCACATTCTTGTTCATATCTCAAAGAAATAGTTGCATACTTCCTTCGTTGGACATGAATCTACGTTTGATCATGGCAATTAATGTCCACTGATAAAAATTGATAGAACGGATAAAATCATAGTTTATTTGTGAGCTAAAGGTGGATGGACATCGAATAGGCTTGAGTAGACAGCAACGCTTATCGAAAACTCCAGTTTGAAAGCGACATTGTTTAATTGCTTTTAGTTGTTTGTAAAAAACGCATGTAATATATTTTTATACATCAATAGGTACATGTTGTGTACTTTAAATATTTTACCTGCTACTATTTACAGTTTAACGTTATATTTTACTATATTATAGTATTATTTGTCAATATGATCTCTTCATGTTTATCTCTCAGTTTCTCGTTTCGAGTCTTACCTGTTTCGAGAATCACCTTGACAAGGCCACTCAGATACATGCCGAGGTTTCCGCATACTCATATGCACTTTAATATTTATTCATTTTAATACTCATTTAAATAAATTGCTCGCCTCTTTCAGTCTATTAGGAATATGCCAAGGATTTAAGGACATTATACGCTCATTTATTTATAATAAGTATGTATTTATTTATATGTGTAGTGTATCAACTATCGGGTATCCGTAACACAAGCACGTAACGGAACTAGATGACGCTGTTGTAATAATGTCCTTACTTTTACTCTAATAATGTCCTTACTTTTATATAAAAGTCAAGCAAATCGATTTAGACGCTAATATTCTATATTTAGACGCTAAAAGAATACGCTAATATTTAGACGGGTGTATTTGTTTCTAGATCTGTAATTCTCTGAAAAAATGCAGATGATCAGTTACATGCTAATTGTAATGAGGTGAGAATATTTCCAAATACTTAGCTAGCTAAAGTTTTGTATTTAATGCAAATTGGCTGTCACGAATCTCGGACACGTTGCGTTAATTTTGCAGTTCATTAATCATTTGCATGCCACGAGGTGGTTGTTGGGTTAGAATACAAACACAAATACAATATAGCATTGTAATTCCGTACAGCGTCTAGACGGCCTCATTACACACCCCGTCCTCGCCACCCCACTACATACCCTCCACGTCCTTGCGCAGAAAAATATTCTTTGATAATCATATTGTCTAGCTTTACGCTCTTATTTAGAAGCTCGAGTATTTCGCGATTTAATGGGAATGTGTATTTATCTCTATTATCCCCCGGTTATAAGCTTGCTCGACTTTTTATCTGCAAAAGTAGAGCTTTCGTTTCAAGTGACTTATGTATTGATTTGATGTATTACAACATCGCTTGTTCAATTTTACGTTATATTTGATATTCAAAGCTTTTTAGGAGACATACAGTAAATCTTTACGTCGAAAGCATTTATCGCTGCCAATTCTATTGCTCCTCTGCGTTACTTAGTTAATCTGCCACTTGCTGCCGAGTTAATACTTGTTATCGTCATGACAACAGTTCACCGCTTTTGCCAAATCTGCCTCAATCTAGCTAACGCTACAAACATAAGCCTAGCGACATAAAATTCTACTCAAGTCGTCGTAACGTCTTGTGTATATCGCAGAGTTGGGACGTATCTTAGGCGCTATAATCCATGTCTCTTGATGGCTATTACCACGCTGTTTTGGGTTGTCATCTAATGTCGATAATATTATTGTTTATTGTGTGACTCCCTTATTTATTTTTATGATAACAAGATGATTATTTTCTGATTATTAGGCACTTATTTTGCTATGGCTATAGGAAGGTAGATCTTATTAGAGCAATGTTCTTTTATTAATCGTCGATGTATTGTGTATGTGAGCCTCAAGTATTCGCCAAAAAAACTTCGTCATAAAATATATAAGATATATTTGTTTTATATTTCTTCGCAAATATTTAAATGATAATCGCTATGTATTATTATTTATAATGACCTACGATACGTCGAAATTTGGTGCTAAAAGTGCACTTGGCTTGTTATTTTCGTACTCGTGGCCCACTGCGCCGGCCGTTGACTTCACGCACGCGATGTATCACGCCCAGCCTGCGAGTGCGGACGATTTTACTTACGCCATTGACATATTTATGGCGAGCTCGACTCCACTCGCCCTCTCCGCTTCGTGTACTGTTGGGATAGTTTTATTGAATTAATTGGACGTTTGTTTGCCTTCGCTCGGTATTTGCGGTTTATATTTTGTTTGCTTTGATGAAACAGACCATGATTTACGGAATTTACATTTTAACTTCACTCCTTTGTGATTTTATAGTTGCGGCCTCACAATACCTAGCGCCTACGCTTTTAGACGTTTGTGCGTAAATTTAAAATATAAACTTTGATCCATCGATATTTTTAGAGCAATACGGATTCCACTTTTCCCTTGTTGCGTTTCTGTTTTCATTGTGTATTTATCCCGAATTGTTATGGCGAAAATGAAACATAGGTCAATTCATCAGCTAAGGGAAATCAGAACAAAGAATTTGAATTTAAAATCTCAAAGAATATCCAGCGAGAAACAAAGCCCCACAACTCATCATAAAATATTTTTGGCAGATATAATAATAAACATTTTAAATGACTCTTTTGAGAATGCGTCCAGACAATAATGCCACTTTGTACATATTATTCATTGTGTTAAGAGTTGTTGCTACAACTCAAGTAATATTCGTGAATTTCGGTAAAACGGCTTGGTTTCATTTTATATATGCTTATGGAAGCTTGTCGTGTACAAATTAGTTAAAATTTCATCAAGATAATATGAAGATAATTTCTTTCCTTTGTTACAAAATCGGTGCTATTCCATAGAAATTAGAAAATACTGAATTTCGAGTATGTGATTTAATAGAACAATATCAGTTTAATTTTCTTATATTGGCTTTGTATTCATAATATATTAACTTCGTATTTAATAAAATAAATTAAATACAACAATGTATTGTCTTCTTGGATGAATCATGTACTGAATAACCGGAGCTAAGTTTAGTTCAATAACGTATATATGCGTAGAGTGAATCTTCAGAGTAAATATAGACCAGCTAGACGTGATTCGAGTGTCGAAAATCGTAAACATCGCCAGCCTTGACTGATGTGTGCCCTTTATTTCTATTGAAATTAGAAGTATTAAATAAGCAAGTACCAATTGCTTGCAATTTTATACTTTTGTTATGGAAGAAATATATATAACATTAGTGCCTTGAAGTTAAATTGCTAGAGATAAATATATAAAAATTTGAAAAAGCTTCATATACTGACATACTGAAAGTATCTAACTTTCTTTCGTATTTCTCTTTGTCAATATAGGTCAGTTTCATGAACGCCAACACAGTTTGATCGTGTGATTTGTTTAAAGTGGATGTAGTATTAATAGCTGTGTATTAGTTTTATGGAAGTAAATATATTTATCATATCGCTAGCTACGTTCTAACTTCCAGTCTCGATGGATTTGCGAGCGTGGTAAACGCTATAAAAAGACGTGCTAGGTAATGGAAACTGCTAAGTTATTAGTTTTAAAATATTATATATAAATCTATATAATTTATTGTATTGATCACGTAAGTTATTGATAAAAAAGCCTTTTTATATAATCATACGGCGGATAAAAGTAGATTTTTTTTATAAATATTGCCTTGGCAGGAGTTGAACCTGCGATTTATGGCATAATAAGTTACGCTATATTTTCATATTTCTGTAATTTCAGTGTAATCTAATCTTAATTCTTATGTTTTTCTAAATTCTTTCGTGACTGTTTCTAAAGCTCACTTCAATTATGATTTATGATGGACGTCTATCAAATGAAAATATGTAGTAAAATGCGAAGTCTTGCTGTGATGTATGCACTTTACGTAATGCAAGAACATAAATAAGCTATCACTTTATTATACTGGATAGATTAAGGTTAAGTATCCGATGCCATGTATTTACGTTATATATGCTATGTTTATATATAACTAGTCACCGTCCACGGTTTCGCTCGCATGGTAAGCGGGACGGAGGCAGCTAGACTATGTTTGTCTTCATGATGCAACAAATGAACATGACACATTCTCTTAAAAATATAGGCGGCTTAAGAATCAAAATGTAAAATATAAAGTTGGTTTGCAAATGCTAAAAAATTTTATGGTATATTTTGTAAACGACTACAATTTAGTAACACAGAATGACATTTGTTGGATCCAACGTTTAGCTTTAACGCAGAACGAAAACTGTTAGACAATAAAACAATATGAAACACTAATTAGTTATTTTATTTAAATAATTTAATACAATTTTAAATAAACCATTTTACAACTTTTTTATCTATATTAGATGAAAATTGAAAATATTTTTAAAAGACTATAAAGTTTGCAATATACTTATCGAAATAGGTCACAGTCTTGCTCCAATATTATATATTAGTATTACATTTTACGTGTAGCGTCTTCGTCATCATTCGCGCAAAAATAGAACATTATTCATTTGCTTGCCATTGCCCGCCCTGTTACTAATCTGGTAATTTCTGATCACAAGATTCACACATTTGGTCATTATTCCAAGTGTTTACTTGGACCGTAAAATTATTCGTAGAATAGCTGGGTGATAATAAATATTTAAACTAAATACATTTATTCTTTATCTATACGAAATTTCCCATATATACCTATTCGAAGTTGGTGGGTTTCGTTTTTATAATGGGAAAATACTTGATCCGATACAAATACATATTCTGGGTATTTTGCTTATCAATATGTTGACGTTAATAATTATAGCGACACGTGTGAAGATGTGTCACATCATTTTTGGGTTTATAAATTAATTTCGATTCTCGGAAACGGTTCTAACGATTTTGATCTAGGATGTGCTTTTTGATTTTATCTTTTTGAAAAGCGCATTTTTTCTATCTCTTGTAAAGAAAAACAAAAAAATTGAGGCGTTGAGTGATGTTCTTATACTTTAGGATACTATTTTAACTGTCGTTTAATATATGTGTTTAAGAAACTGTCAAAAGATAATTCAATGCTTTTGATTACAAGTCTCAAGGTCCAACTGATAGGGTTGCCACCATTATTTAGTTCGAATGTAGGAGTAGGTAGGATCCCTACTAAAAATACAGTAGATTACGATAATTAGTTACATTTAAATGTATATTTTTATTTTTTATTGTTTTCGTAAAATGTAGTAGTTTTGACTACTTTATGTTTTTCTCAAAAATACAGTATTTGGGATTCAAGTATAGTAGAATACTCTAAAATATAGTAGAGGTGGCAACCCTAGTCAAACATGACACCATGACACATTATTTACATTATTATACTTAAAGGTCATTTAGGATGAATGATTAAAGTTGTGTAACTTTATAACAATATGTAATTGTACCTAAATTTAAATAAAATACTTCCTGTGATTACGATAATTTTAATGATTTAAAACACAGCAATTTGGCGCTTATCGACGGAAGTTATTGCATATAGTTTGTTAATATTGTAATATTAAATACCAGTGGCGAAGGGTGAAATTTTAGCAAAGGTAAGCTGTCCAAAAAAATGACAAAAACTAAATAAATAAATGCGATGCAAAAGTACTAGTACAGGTACTAGTACCTTGTAAGTATCCGTTATGTTGTAGTGAAGATTTTTTTTCGTAATAATTAAAAAGTAAAAAAGTGTTCATAAAGTCTTATGTCATTGTTTATTTTTTTAATTTATGTAAAGTTATAGCAAAATAGTCAATATATTTAATATTTACTAAAATAATATAAAAATATTAATGACGCCATCTATGAGAAATCATTACGCATCATTTAAAAAGTGAAAGTACGGCGATTTGATTTAAGGCCGCATTATTTTATTTTGTATTCATTATAAATATAATTAATTTCAACCTAAACATAATTTAGTGAGATTTAAATATTCGTTTTTCCCTTCTGTTAATTTTACATTAATATATTAAATCATTATTTTAATAAATATCGCCATCTAGCATTGAGTTATTATTACTACGTAAACTCAATGCCATCTAGTGACAAGTGTTTGAAAAACTTTGTAGTTCGTTTGCTATCTTATTGAAGAGATTGATTTATTTTTTATTTATCAAAGTTAAATTAAAATTTTGAAATATGAAGATGATTTTACTGGTTTTAAAATTTAATTACAATATCCTACAGCATTACTTGATATTTCCTTCCAGTCCGAATAAACTGTTTAAGCTAATACGCGTAAAATAATTTTGTCAAGGAAACGCATATAAAATAACTTAAAAACATTTTCACTGCAACATAAATGAAAACAAACACAATTTTTTTCTAATTTAGCACTTACACACAATTTCAATAGAAAGTTTTATTACAAATTACTTGACTTAAGCGAGTTTCGAAAACAAAGTTGCATACAATCCAACTTCAATAAAATACGCAAATTTAATAATGGCTTATAGAACTCACCGTAATTAAAACATATATGAACCATACACTATACAGACTCAACACAAAATATCAATATTAGTTATTACGCTAAAATCGAGTAAAAACTCAATAAAACGAAAGAAAAACACAAATAATGCACTAAGCACTTGTAAACAGAATCGCCATCGGCCATATTAATTTGTTTAAATACTTGTCGCTTGTCATTGGTCAATCATAGTGACGTTTTGTACTTTCCACCAATCACATGCAAAATAAGCTGCTCGGGAGCGTCTTAACCGCTACAAAAAATCTGAGTAATTATGAATGAAATCACTTGAAAATGTTCCAATACAAAAGTATGAATGAAACACGATTCGTATGGAAAAGGTAAGCCGAATTACTACGTCTTACCGCGGCATTTCTATGAAGGCGCGTTTTAGCAAAGTATACATTTTTGTTGATTTTGACTTATTGTAGGCGTTATGTTATTTTTAAAAAAGGATTATTACTATAAATTATTATTTTAATTAGTAATCATGTAAATTTAAAAAATAAATATTATGTAGAATAATAAAAACTTTATTGGATTTTTAAAAGGTAAGACGGTGGGAATCGTCTTGTATGGACCCTTCGCCACTATTAAATACTGTTTTTTATTTGCCTACTCGTAATATTCAGAAAAATAAGAAGATAACGAATTTTTATATCACCTTGATTTAGATCATATAAATTGCAATATTGTTTGTAATAAGAAATATTCTAAAAGCTTTAAATAAACGAGTTGGCTCAAATTTTAATTTTATATGTAAAAAATATCCATCAATAACGTTGGAATGCTCTCGTATTGGAATTGTGGGTACCTATATTATCTTGAATCTAGATAGGTCGGGTGGTCTAACTTGTTACGATAAACTAGATTTATTTATGACAAAAACCCATAGGTAGGTACTCTGTTTTGACTTTGACGTCGATTGTGACTAATACGATATGGCATTCTTTATCCTACTCACACTGGTGGATCATAATTGGAGCATGTTTATATTATTTAGTTATTTATTATGCACTAGTATATAACAGGTCACTAGGTGGTCAGGTGACCATGGTCGTGATCGGAAAGAAGCGTTAGCGCGACCACAGCAATATGCAATTATGGTTTCGGTTTCAGGAACTCGTCAGATAACTCTAGAAAATATTACAATAACCAACAACAATGTTTTCGTTTTAATTTAAGAAATGGCAATGAGCGAATTTATTTAGGACTCGATCTCATTCCACCGAATTTGCACGGCCTTCATAGGTTGTTGGTGTATAAATTAGTTGCGACACCTCAATTTTGGTTTATAATACTAATTGTTACTTTGCAATACGTACACTTATAATATAATAATATGTGAATTGTATCGGAAATGTTATAGAATGACTTGCTCTTTACGACAAAGAATTAAAACAATATTTAGAAATGTCATTACTAATATTTTTAAGCTTTTTACAAAGAACTTTTATAATTAAGATGTAAAAGATTTGTTTGAAATTCTAATCCGATTGCTATTTTCAGGTGACAGGCAACAGAGATCGTGTTAGCCAACAGATCCAAATCAAGCTCGGCGACTACCGGCTCGCGCAGACGCTACTCGACGACCCCAGCAAGTCCATCGGAATCTGTGCCGAACCACCAAGTCCTGCTCCATGTAAGTTTGTTATTGTACTTATATTGGCAACCTTCACTTGCTAGGTTTGGTTGGGTTCCTGATAGATGACTAACCAAGCTACTTTTTAGTACTGTATTTTGTGCGTTATTTATCAATATAAAATTATTAGATTAACTTCGGTTCTTATTTTTATTTTTAATCACGATTCAACCTTTTATTACATATAATAATTGTTATAGTCTGGCTGCTTTGACCGTGAAGTTGTACAATATAATTCATAGTTACTTGATTTATATGTGATTGAAAATATTAATTTCACTTGAATATATGTATGTATATTTTTTAAGTTACAATAATAAAATAAGAAATATCTAAGACGCGGGTTAAAAGTAACTCATTAAGTAAATAATGACTAATGCGAGTGGAAACGTTAATCGACGCATTGTGCAGACGGCTCAAAGCGATCCCCAACTCCTGGATCATCGCATCTCGCCCGAATAAAGTGAAATAATGGAAACTGCATAATAAATCTGCTTTAATGCCGGCCTCGACGTGCATTATGTCTTAAAATATCTTTAACGTTCCGCCTGAATCAAGGCAAAGTGGAGATTTCTGGTTTTTAAGCAACTTCCTGAGAAGAAATAATTGCGATTTATACAAAATATCTTTTAATAACAACGCATTTGTTTGTGTACATGTAGTGAGTTACTTTTTGTTAAATAAATAATGTTACACACAATCCCCACTAGATTGCCTTTTGACAAGGGTCTGTGAAACATAAGCGGACGTACACACCGGACCGCGACAAACACATTTATCGCTAACTAGTTGTTACTCGCTGGTCCACTCCGATCTTATCCTGAATATAGCCCCCTCCATGCTGAATTTCAGTCAAATCCGTTAACAGCCATTACAACATGATGAATTAACATACGCAACCTATAATTAAACCTACAATATTCCTCCATATCCAGTCTTTTTCCAAATTTTTATACGAATTTAATCACAGCTGAATATTCTCAAGGGAACTCCCCAACAATAACACGGCACTTGTAACGTAATTCGGTTATTGTAACGTACCTTTTGAATTTCGGTCCGAGTTTTTTATAATAATTCAACTATGTAATATTACCTGTAGTATCATATACTGCCAATTTATTTCTTGATATCATGCCAAAAACGATTCGTTTGGCGTTTTAAACTATTGATTCAGTGAGACTGTTTTCCTTGTTCTCGAGTGTCTGACAATTTTATTATAATATCAATCTTTGTTATGACAGTAAACAAAAAATATGGTTGTGTTTCTTTATTGTATTGTCTATTTCTTTTATCTGTAGTTAAGCAATGTTTACGCTAAGATTTTCTCGTTTAAATCGTTATTATTGAAATATACGAAGAGTTGTATAATAGTTTCTTATAAATAACGTTTAGAGTCAATTCTCGTGTTGTAAATGTAAGTCTCGCTTTTTTTTCTCTTACATAGTGCAGTCATATTAGTAGTAAAATACTAATAAAATCAATGATTTCTCTATCAAACCTCTCTCTCTCTCTTTAAAAATTATACTTCTTTTGAAGTTCTTAATCTGAGTATCTACGAACTATATAGGTAGCAACGTAATTTCGTTTGATCAATCGCGAAGTCGCGGACATTCTCAAAGGGTTCAAAGATTCCCAAACTCGTTCAAGTAGAAATTCGATTTTGCAGCAGCATTCAAGCAGTATAATGAAACTCTGATGTTAAGACGTAGGATAATAAGTGAAAATATATCACAACCAAATTATAGAGATGTATTAGTAAGAATCGAGCTAAAAGTATTAAGGAAACATTACAAAGAGTAGAACATATTTTGCTACTCGTTACTGGATAAAATTTGTTTCTTTATTTTAAGCAACAAATACAATAGTAAAAATGCAAACCAGTATAATTAAAACACAAATTTAAATAACAGTAAAGTGTGATTATACATAGATTTCAGTAGAAATGAACGTAAAAGCTCTTTAACAACTTTTATATCCAGATTACACACAGAAAAGATAATTCCGCTACATTACCATAACAAAGGCTAAGTTATTTGATACGCGGCCGCAGCGGAATCTTCAATTTTTCAGGTGAAACAAAAAAGGAATATTTTGGGCCTGTCTCGAGAAGCCTATTTGCATAATGGCTCATTTGAGATATTCATACTCGTGTACTTTATACCGCTGTTTTGTTATGTAACACGATGTATTTATTATATAAATTGCATTAAGTTATTTTTATCGGGTTATTAAATAATCGGCAATTTAAAAGTGTAAGAAAAATACATCAACAACGTCTTTAAAACGTTGAAAAGAAATATTTCAATGTAGTACAATTTTCCTTCTATTTTTTTATTTCATTATATCGAAACAACATTCATTTGATTACTAATGTTGCATAAACCAAGCTGATATGTAAATTAATTAAATACTGACCAAATAATTGTTTTTAACTAAACATTTATATACACAGACTTCATTTCTTAAAATATACTACTTAAAAAGCATATAAGAAGAAAGTTTCATGGTTTACCAAATTATTAGAACTAATTGAGTGCTCCTTGAAGTTTGTTAAAACATGAGAAGGTTCAATAGGCGCAATGTAAATTATGGTTACTACTAAGATCCTATTTCCAAGTATCACTATTTGAAGATGCCACTTTTTTAAAAGTAATAATCAACGGTTCGAAAAAAACATTTCTCGTTCTTTGCTTGAAACTTGTATCATCTATTTACTGCCTATTGTGATATATTTAATTAAATTGCTTGTGCAAATACGAATAAAAATGTATGCATAGAGTGCATGTGTGCTTACGTAGGAAATGAACGACTAGGACTTTTGTATGAACCACATATCTTGTATTAAAGTTATTATTTTGAATGTTGCATACTTGACACAAAAATAATCTTTATACTAAATTCTATCCAAATCCGTCCAGCCAACCAGAAAAAGGATAAACAAACACACGCATAAACATGTAAAAAAAGTAGATTAATAATATTTATTAGGGTAATATTTAGATATCTCGATGCACAAAAAATTTTAAATATTGTACAACATTTCAAAAGGCAATATATTCTGAAGGCTTTTTTATGTAGCCGTTTATTGACACAGCCCCCGGCGTTGACTTGCGGTGCTCTAATAAATGATTCAGCGCGTCGTTCGCAGAGCATTGTCACGCTGATGATACGTCACGTCACATCATGTCACGTTGTATCACGTCTGTAGTCTATGGTGTATTTTGTAATACAGCCTTAAAAATACCATGTTTTTCCTGATATTTTTTACTCTAATAGTTTTGTAAAAGAATTGGTTATGGAGCTCTAAAATACCTTAAAAGGCATATGTGGGTGGGTATTCTTTTCGGGTAATATTATATATTATATGTATGTATGTATGTATATCTACGAGGTCGACCTTATTCTGACTAATAAATTTTCTGTTTTCTTTAACCGGCAATATATCGCAAATTATTTAAATATACCTAATAGAGTTATATACTCATATATTGATGATTATACAAGTACTACTACAATATGTATTTCTGTTAGTCTTGGCCTACATCATGGATTTTGTTTACATTTCGTTTACATTTTGATTATGACTTCATTTTTCAAATCCAACGCCGGAATGTTTGTACTTTTGTGTAAATATATAATAAGCGGTGTTGTTCTTAGCGGTTCTTTTATCTTCGTTATAATATATACGACATACATCTTGATACAAGATTATAAATAATTCAGCGTTTTACTCTCGCGCCTTGTCACTGAATGATCGTTCAAATTATCATATTGGCGATCGATCGATAACACAGAAAATACGTATGGTTTTTTTTAAATCGCTCTATTAAGATCTAGATTTGTTTCATGAATATGAAGATATGTATTATCTTTGTAACGTTATGCGTTTAAAAGGATTTATTTTTTAAATTAATGCTTTTTTGAGATACACATATGATATGTTTATTATCTGTTATTAAGATAGTCTTAATAATAATATACAATCGTGCTAATAGTTAATACATATGTATATATGTATTTATATTTTTAAAGCTCTTGAAGCTTAACCTGCGTCAGTAATAATATTGTGGCCACAGCTAATATCTCAAAAGCAACGGACCTTAAGAGTGGCCATAAAAGAAACCTATAAAACCTATAATAATGGTATCCCAGAGTAAATAAAGACACGACGCAGTACCAAGCCTGGTGTGAGTGTTCACCGGATAATATGTACAGATGATGTGTAGTATACACATAGTGTGTATTCCCGTTACTGGACTATAATCGTTTTGTTATGCTGCTGCTTGTCATTTCCAAGTTATGTAAAGTATTTGCTTCATTTGAAAAAGTAATGGGATTAAAATGATTGATGAAACTAGAGTTTAAATTATTATATATAGAAGTAGTAGTAGTGTATTGAATGTACTGTAATATTAGATTTTGTGTGGCAGAGACAACAATTCAGTACTTTTTTCTCTTATATTTGTCACTTTTTTTTGTATATTAGTTATTAGGCACATATTTTCAATATTAATTATAATAAATCAGTAAAATAATACACAAGAAAAGCTTATTTATTTTTATAGCATTATACTATCGCTATCTACACTATCCTTCACAAATGGATTCAAATTACTTGGGCTGCCATACCTGTTGTATTCAAGCTAATAAATTTCAAAATGTATGACTTATACGACCCACGCGGCACGCAGATATTATGCGTCAATATATAGAAAATGATTGTCCATATAATAATTCATTATATTATGAATGCGTAATTATTACAGATGTTAGCGTAATAGTTTATTTGTCCTACTGTCACGTTAAAGCAAGCGTTGAATTGATGTGTTGTTTATATATTGGTACATACTTGGAAGCCTGAACAGTCACGATAGCTTTTACTACGTGAAGTATCTCATTCCCACGGGAAAACAATAAAGTGATACATGCGTAATAGTACATATGTATTCAAAACTTATTTAGAGACTATTTCTTAAAAATAATAAGATATCGTAGTGTAATGTACAAATTAGTTAAATATAACAAAAACCCACACCATCAGTACCTTATACCTACCTATACATTTTCTTTGAACTAGTTATTTAATGAACTAGGCTCTATATTTGAGATTCATATAATATATAGAGAGTGATATAGCGTTTCTTAAAGCAGATATTAAGTTTAACTTAAGTTTGTTCAGTTCGAGTCGCTTCTTAATTAAACTGGTTTGTAGGGACACTTTCAGAAGAGTCCTTTGACGGCTCGGGAATTATGCATGCAAAGCGAACTCAGATCGTGCCGATTGTTAGAACGGCCTGTTTACGCGATTTCGTTAATTTTCACCCAATATTTTAGTTATTGCGGGCAGAGATTCTAACGTTTATTTACTTTGTATTTCACTTAGCATAGCTTGCCAATAAACTAAACCGAAAGCTTTTTAAAAACTGAATTTTAAAAACTTGTAAGGAAAAATATATCTGGAAAAAATTATAAAGCAAAATTGTCGTCAAGTCCACACGTGGTACATTCACACAATACCACATGTCCATATTAAGTCTAGTGTAGTATCTTAAAATATTTTTTTACGTTCCAAAAAGTTTCACTTTTAAATTATTGTTATCTACTTACTCTATGCTTTGCTTATCGTTTGTATGTAGAGTTTTAATTAGGTATTAGTTGGTTTTACACATATAACTATTGATTGAATTTTGTTTCATATACGTCATATTCATAGTTCGGCTGACGTAATTCTTAGGACAGTAAGTTATAATTGAATTAATTTTGGCGATTTTGGGATCAGACCCATATATGGGCCGAGGCAACTCGATTGAACTTCTTACAAGTTATGATTGTTTTTTTTATTTACTAATTAAAACTACGTTTTATTATTAAATCTATTTTAATTTTTTAAATAATTCCGTATATTTTCTATTAAAATAATTATTTAATGTAAAATCTTAGCTTATTTCTCATGTTTATTATATTTATTTTGCTTTCACGCGTTAGAAGTTGAAGTTTGTATATACCATACCTAATATAACGATTAAAATACGTTACGATTATATTGTTATATATGAGTTATAAGCTAGCCATGTTTATTAAAGAGCGGGCCTCAATAAAGACAATGATTTCGCATCACGCATACGCGCAAATATAAAATACGTGAGCCGAATTGCGTTTGGCATTTTTTTTATATTACTGGAGCCATGGCTTCGTTTTGCTAACATATAAAGGTCAAATCGTTATTAATATAAAAAAGCGAATGCCTGGCTTGATGCTTTTCTTGTATATTAGATATTGGATAGCGTTTAGAGTTTAGACGTTAGCATATGATAATTTTACATTGTGAAGCAGTTGCAGTAGGTTACTAGGTTAAAGGAACCTAGACTGGGCTAATACTATGTTAAAATAAGTCTGGTTGGTTAAGAGCAAATTAAGGAAAATTAGTTAAGGCATTTGAACATTTATTTAGTGTTTACTCGTATATACTGTCAATAAGGCAGACCGCATATTAGTTTGCTAGATTTAGGTCAGACGCTTCCTTGAGAACATCTGTTATGCTGAGCTAATAGTCTTAATAAGGCTTTAATAACTCTCATAGCGTTTAGTATTGCATCTTAGGGTAAAATAATAATAACTAGCCAAAAAAGTAGTTAATCGTTCATGTCATTTTGAAATACAGGAAACCCAGAATTTATGTTCAATTTATTTTCAAAAGAACGCATTTTCGAAATATAAAAATGATGAAATACAATCATTTTAAAAATTAATCCGTATTTGATATAACATTTCAATTTGTTTTAAATAAAACATAAACTGTAGCAGAGTATTATTTCCCTTGGGCGCTGTACTATGTTGCCTTGACCGAGACTAGCATACAATGTCGTGTCGGTACCGACATAAATGCTGACGATAAAACCATATAACCATTTATTTATTTATTTATGTATTAGTTTAGTAACTTTTAGAAAACTGTTCATGGAATATGTACACTGTACAGACTATAAAATATTTTATACTGGTACAGTACAATTTTCGTATATGTTTCGTATATCTTTTTACTGAAAATAATTTCTAGGGAAATACAAGAATCATTGGTTATTTAACAATTTTAGAATATTTGTATATTCTGTATTTAGGACCGTTGACACTTAACATTTACTTGCATATTATTAATAAGTCGTCGAACTTAAAATATTATTTATTCATATCATATTTTAATATTTTATCATTTATTTCATTTTTAAGTAAATCGTAAATCTAATAAATAATCGGTTCAGTAAAGTCTAAAAATATATCGTTATCAAACGATACTATCGTTCACTCAACATTAAATTATTAATATAATCTAATATTAGTCTAAAACTAAGGCTTAAAATACACACATGTACCGCCTTTGCTTTCTAAATATAGTATATATTTAATATTAGGTGAATATTAATAACTGGGTTATCGTGAAATATAAAATAATAAGCACCACAAATTTTATACTTTGAGTATACTAGTTACTGATAGCCAAAAACTACACATAATTAAAAATGGAAACGCCAAGTTATAAGAAATTAATTTTATCGTATAATTAGCTTTTTCCGCAGCTCTGCTTGCTTAGAAATTCTATCCATTTGTAACTACCTAGACCTTTCTCAAGAATTTTCTATTAAATGCTAAAAGTATTTTACCGCTAAGTATTTATATTGATTAGAACGTCCGAACAGGAAAAAAATCATAGACATTTTTATAATACTCGTAGTAAGTATACGTTATAATATAATTCTAAAAATCATAAATAACGAGATAATTTTCCGTCGATCGCATCAGATAGCTCTTCGGCAATTCCCAATTATATATCCGGGCTTAAGTTTTACATGAATGAATGTCAAGGGTGAGCGCGGCTCGTGGAGATACGAGCGAGTGAACGAAATAAATTATGAGTGGCACTGAGTGACGTAAGAGGTCATTACAAAACTACTGCAATCGGAAATGAGGTTGTAAGGTTCACTCTTCATTAATTATACCAACATTAACGTATAAAGTACTTTGCCATACGTGAATAATTTGAATTTATTTAATTTTTTCTGTCTTTAATTTTGTGAATAATAGTTTCAATTATATCGGTTTAGACTTTAAGAAGATAGCGTATACAAATAACAACATACAACTTGTTTTCATCTTCTTTTTAAAACACCAGTAAAACATTTCAATTAAAAAAAATATGATTGCGTTTTATAATTCAAATAAATATATTTAAAATTTAAATACCTTTATGTAAGATTTATTTATTATCAGAATGATATTATTACTGACTTAAATTAAATTAATGCTGAACTCATCAAAATAATTTTATTTATCGGCTGGATCTTTATTTGCTTCATTTTATTAATCACATAAGGCGATCTGGGTCAGTCACAGCATGCATGCAATAGTTTCAAATTCTAGACATCCTAGAATGTTCTTGATGTTCTGTTAATCTTCTTATGAAATGTATTATCCTATACTTGCTACAGCTATAGTAATAATTATATATTAAATAATTTTAAAGCTTATATATTTTTATTAGGCCACAGATTGTATTTATTTTAGTCCAATACACAAAATACGGCTTAGTGTAAAAGTTTCTAAGTATTTATCACAGCAGTGAATCATAGAACTCGTCACTCTATTACCGATTTGTGTGCAACTTCCTTTTAGCGTTGGTAATATTGTTTCATCTAATGAGGATCAGTACAGTTATAGCAAATTACATAGAACTAGTATGCATGTTATTTATTTTGACATAAGAATGATATATCTTTTTGAATTATCCAAATCGGACCATAACTTACGAAGATATTAAGTAATAAACTTTGCGTAGTTTTTCCGGCAACGCGAGTGCGTGTGACGTCACGATGACGGAACGAACACAGCCGGTATTTATTTGCGATTACTCCTGTATTTTTTTGCGATTACTCCTAAGATATTCGTTTAAATTAAATGGTGTAAAAGAGTAAAATAATGTGCATGAAATGCTTAAAGCCTCTAACTTATTTCAAATGATAAGAATTAATACCGTATTTGTGTAAATAGCTTTCCAATTACCGCTTTATAATTGCCCATTTTTTACTATTAAAATGGATTTAGTACGTTATCCTTAAGAGATAGACATATGCCATCGCGGACTTCTTTATAGACCTATATAAGTTACACAATTCCACCATACATCATTTTGTTATATGTCAAAGGGTTTAGGCAGCGTTTTCGTTGAAAGCTTCCAGACGGCTTATTTTTTTCCGACACCTCAAACAGATATTATTATATTTTAGCCAATGTATACAAAAACTTGACAAATGATATACGAAAATCGTCCTGGAGAGTTATTCTATCCATTGGTGAACTGAGTTATTCTATCCATTGGTGACTGCATGAAAATCGGTGCAGTAGTTTTTGAGTTTATCGCGAACAGACAGACAGACAGACAGACAGGCAGACAGCCGCGGTGGAGGACTTTTGTTTTATAATATGTATAGATTAGTGAACATTTTTTTTTTCGATTTTTACAAAAATTAACATATTTACTTATAAAAGAAACGATTGTGGACACGATAAAAACTTTAATTTAAAACCTGTAGAATATAAAATGTCCCACAAAAATTGTCTTTAAACTATTTAGTAAAATGCGTTACATCTATATTCATCAGATAAAAAATTTAAAATCAAGGCAAGTAATTTTGAAGATCTTGAAGAGTGCCTAAAATACTTTAATTTCGGACTAAAATGAAAACAGGAACATAAAAAAAATAATAATATGGAAGGACTGAATTTTAACATTTCTTATCGTTCGTTCTTATCATTTAACATAGTGCAACGAAATTGTTGTTTAGGAGCAATGGTCTCTTCCACGGACCACACAAGGGACCAACCCGCAACGTCTACCTGTGCGTCCAGGGAAGGATTATTGTGGAGACTTGATTTCATACGTCACTGAACGTTCCGTGTCCACTTCTCCCAGTTCTGCGCAAAACTCAATGCTCGCCGAGGTGTTTCAAATTCGGGCGAGTGAGCGTGCGCGTAGAAATCGTTCAGTGAGGGAGGGTATCGCTCATATCAGGCACCTCACTGACGAGGCTCTGCTCTGGCCATGGGAGGAAGACTTTAGGGACTTCGGCGGCTGGCCTAGTGACGATGGGTGCGGTTCTTCCGTACCCATCTCACTGGGTCAGGAGACCACACGGCATCCTGACACTGCGGCGAAAAGTTGACGAACCTACAGGACCATATGAGGGTTTCCTCAGCGATACAAAAAAAAGGTCAAAACGTGCGCTCAGTAGTGTCCGGCAATCCGACTAGGCGTGACGCGAAGAAACGCGCAGAACAATCTCTTGACTGTGTTTTGTCTTGGTTTGCTTCGGCAGAACTGCCGGGCCATCGGGGCGTCGTAGTTAAATGCTTAGGCGGTACTGCGTTACCTCATTAAGACTTTATTGGGTAGTACTGGATTCTTTTAAGCTGGTGAGTCCCACATAACCACCTGATGGTATGCGTTAATGCATTTCCAACGATAAAAAAACCAGTCTAGGTTAGGTCAAGCCCCTTCCAAAAGATAATAAATCTTGTATTCGCCACTGTGTAGGTATATAGGTTTATCCACAAAACTAATTAAAAAGTTAAAAGTAAGTAAATACATAAATATATAATCAATACAGTTGCGTTGAAATAAGAGAATACATAGGTTCACTTACACTACACGTAATAATAGGTACTAACTTATATCAACTATTTTCTTGAGTTAAGTACCTACAAAACTATACCTATCATTTAATGTGTTTAGTTATGTAGGTAAGTACAACAGAATGATCTTCACATCAATTTCTTGTAGCCTGACCTGGTGGAGTTTAATCATCTCTTTTTATAACAGAAAACCGTTTACTACGAAGTTTTGAGCCTAAAAAAATAGTTTTTCTGGCGTTTTTAATGAAGTATTTGTATATTTCGGTACTGTCAAATATTTATTCACAGTTAAGAAAGTTAAATTATACACAAATCGGACACTTAATTAGTTTCAAAGTCACTAAAACACTGCGCGCCTTATCATTCCCAACGGCTAACTAGCGGCGACGGTCACTATGACGTCACAGCTACAGCGGCAGTCGCGCAGTAACTTCGTTAGTAATTTCCTCATAACTTCGTCAATTTTTGTCGTAGAACAAAAATTTTTGCACTGTACGTTAAGGATTTCATAGCTCTATAAATCTGCATTCTCAGCTAAAAACGTTACGGATCCTCATTGAAAGGTAAACTGATGGAACTGTAGTGTACTGACATGAATTATTGACGTTAATTTCAAAAAATTTAAGTAATATTTGATATTTAATGTTACAAAACAAAGTTTTCAAAATTTGTGATGAGAAAAGGTAGATGTTTGACTGAACTAGTTAATTGCCTTTATGTGGCACTTCCAGATTAATTTTAACCATTTTATAACCAGGTACAAGAATACTATAGAGTTTAATTTTATTCGAAAAATTCTTTAATTAAAATATGAGAAAGGAGAATAGAAGAAATGATTAAAGCATAGTTTTCCACATAATATACAACTTGCAAATGACTAGCAGAAGCTTTGAGCAGAGATGTGTGCGATATCAAGGCCACGGTCGTTAGGCGGCAGAGGCGAGACATACGAAATTGCATATGATATTTGTGATACTTAACTTTTGTCAAGAAATGTATGAGACACAAATGTATGAAATACAAATATAAAGTAATTTTAATAATCCTTTCTTCTATATCACTGGAATCAGTTAAAATTCTGTAAAATATTTTCTCTAATAAAAAATTGTGTCGACCTACATTATATGTTAGTTCGCATAAAAGAACGTCATTTAGGATAGTTTCGTATTATATAATGTTCGTAGTAAATTTTATTTATTTACATAGGCTAGACCTTTAATAAAATATAAAATTAGTTATTTTATAAACAAAATCGTAATAGTTCCCTTCAAATAACACTATTTCATTTATTAGCTATAACATATTAATTGAATTTAAAACCGATTTTCATCTAAGCGTCTTCAACGTAATTTGATAGATTATTATGATTTAGAAATGAGTTGCAATTTTGTTGATGCTAAATGATGTGTAACTTACTGTAACGATAATAAGGTCTCAACCACCGCGCTGCAGCGGACCGACGCGAAGGCGTGGTAGTACAATGGAGGTCGGCAAGACATTAACTGTGTCATTAAGGCTAGATTTACACAGCTGTATATTGCTTATGTAAAGTACTTAAACTTACTTGTTGGATTTATTTAAGGAATTTTACTTTAAATAGGAAGGTCAAATGGTTGTTGTTGTAAAATTTCCGACATTGTCCAGCTACTTCAGCGAAAATAAGTAATAAACATACACATACATATATACTTACACACACATACACAAGCACGTCATATACATAAGCGCACACACATTTTACTATTTTACAAATTGTAACATTAAGACGATTTTTTAAAAAAAAATTACTAAACTTTACTAAAAATTAAACTGAGAACTTTGCAAATTTAAATGATAAGTGAAGATTCTCTTTGCACAAAAGCGGGTAACTTGGTGAAGCGGTGCGAAGGCCGCGTGAAGGCGAGGGCGGGACGGCATAATAGAACAAGGACATTGAGTGTGTCAAGTATTGATAAAGCGTTTGTTTCACTTTCTGGGCATGTTTAACTTAGATAAGAGTGCATTTGCCTTTTAAGTTTTATCCAAACTTTTTTGTTTTTAAAAATGTTCTAGCGAGTTTGATATTTAATTGAACAAAAAAAAAATTAGTATGATTTATAGAAAAGATTCGATTACATTTAATGTTTATTTTATCTTCAGCTCTTTTTAACGTCCCACTGCTGGGCACGGGCCTCCCTCAGTACAAGGGGCCATAGTCCACTGCGCTGGCCTAGTGCGTGTTGGCGGACTTCACAGGTCTTACGAAAATAAGTTTTTTCAAACATGCACGTTTCCTCACGATTTTTTCTTTCACCGTAAGACAAGTGGTGATCATGTTAGAAAATGATTAACACATGAATGTTTATTTTAACACATGACATATTTCAAGCTCCCCCTTATTCAATATGTTCGTTCACATCCCACGGGAGCCTCTAGTGGAACGGGACAAAAAGAGTGCTTTACGGTCACGCCGACCTATAGACTAATTCGATACTAAAAGTTACTCACGTTTCCGCATATTTGACTTTAAATATTAATAGAAGATAAAAATAATTTACCACTTATTATATAAGTCATTGGGTTTCAAAAACTTGTGTGTCAGGCATCACGTCTGTATATTTTCAATATTAAAGTTTGCTATCGGCACATGCAAGACAAATGTTGTTACCATATAATTTAGTTACTACGTATTTATATCCGCTGTCGCTCAATTACACCATCCTCGTCCGTAGTAATCCCTCGGGCCGGCCGCGATATAATGAGAGTAAATAAAACAACCGACCACCCACTGCTGAAACGCTTCATAACCGTCGACTTTTTACGCGGCGGCTTATAATTGCACTCTGTAGCACTTTTCAATGAGATTCGTAGGATTTTTGGGATATACGTTTTTGCTTACCTTTCTTTCCCTACCGGTTATTTTTTAGGTGGAGATTTAACGGATTATTAGCTTTGGTACTAATTGTTTAATGTTTTTTTAATGGATCTTAATATTATGATTGTGTTTTATATGAAAAGTTGTTTTCTTTGTTAAAGTTGTATAAATTTTTATAAAGAGTAAGTTCTTTTCGCAATAAAACGTATTTAAATTACAATATTAAATAATAATCACTTAAACATGTGCACTTCTTAAAAACCATACTTTAACAAAGTCAAAGCTGGAATTGTCAACGATGATATGTCAATTAGACGACTACCACATTCTGGATACAAGCAGGCGACAAGTCAATTTCAAAACGACGTGTCTGTCAAATCAATGCAGATTACCATACACGATCACTGCTGTGGCTTTCAAGTTTCAGGTCTAGAAGCTGTGACCCTAGATTTCAGTAAACTGTCCACATACTGAAATGCGTGTCTTAGTTTAGTTTTATTTTTATTTTCTAACTAGTGACTAACTCTTACTTCGCTCAGGTTTGTTCCTAGGTAGGTACGTCTTAGCAGTTAGTGTAATAAACATTTCTGAACTTTTTGATTTTCAAGTTATATAAATTACTTAAACTGACATAACTCTAACAAACGAAAAAAAAAAATGCGAAAGTAGCGAACTTAGTTTTTGACTTTTAGCCAGACTAACGTCTTCGTTAAATTTCGGAGAACATAAACATCTTGTACCTACATTAGGGAACTATGCTCAAGCCCTTTTCCAGAGAGGATAGTACATGAAGTCTCAGTAATAGTTTCTAGGATTGGATTTTTAAATTTCATTAGATTATATATTTATTATTTTTTATATATTTCATTAATTCTGTTTCAAAAATGTCAAAAAGTTAAAATTTCAAAGATTATTAAAAAATATGAAAAAAGTAAACGCTCATGATCATAAACGATCAAAGATAATGTCTCAATAAAGCGGATCCCACACTCACGGTATTAAAAGCGCGACAAGTCAATTTGCAAACGCATCGTGTCGTGTGTGCGGTTGTCAACGCGGATAACACATCAGCGATTTGCTACACTAGGTACACCATGATCCAAGATATGTTTAGGTCGCTTTATTATACTATGTTAATAATACACACTAAGAAACTAGTTGTTTGTATTCTGTTATACTTTGGAGATCAAAATTAATATAAAAAAATGTAGAGTATGTTTGCAAAAGTATTCAAGTCCTTTGAAATTTAAAATAGAACACTAAAACTAAAGCTTTTACGTCTGTGCACAAACAAACAGGTGTCGGCAAGATATTATGCTTAGAGCGTCTGGGAATATCTGAATCATCAAAAATTTAAAAGTTCTAGCAGTATTGAATATCAAAAGACGAAAACGCAAAGTTTCGCTGTATACATTTCGTTCTGGCAGTAGGGACCTTGGCTTGATGGTAAACTTTTGTATCCATATAATCTGAATAGAAAATGTTATTAGAAATTTTCATCGACACCAATCGCGTAGTAAGCAAATCGTCGATACTCTGTCTATGCCATGGCAATTTGTTTACTCCGTATCTTGAATATGTATTGAAATTTTAGTGCCGTCATAACGTAATTTGCCTTCACGTAAATATTTTCCATATTCATTGAAACCGCTGTAATAAATATACTGACAATAATTTATCTACAAATATTTATCGTTGAGTTCTCGCGGCGGAATCTGTTTTTACTCTGCTGGGTATCCAATAATCCCTTCATCCCTGTATGGATTGAGCGTACCAGTAAGCTGTTTTATAAAAGCGAAGCTAAATTAAATATGTCGCAAATATATGAGTGATTGTTTTTTTTTTAAATTTATTAGTCAGGACCTCGAAATACCTAATGTTATTAATACATTGATTTAACAATTACTTAGAGCTTGATAAAATACGTGGGACAGCCAAAAAACCGTTCATTAAGAGTTTTGATATACATAAATTATTGGCAAAGATATATTTTAAGAATAATAAAGAATATGTTTTTAGTTACTTAAAATCTACTTTTGAACTGAAATGAACTTTGCTAAAAATGTTAACCAAAGCAAGGATATTTGGTCTCATCAAATATCACGGGCGGCATGGGCGCCCTACCGCGAATCATTTATCATCAGCGGAGGGAATGTAATGAACATACGACGGGCGAGGTCGTTAACGGAATTAGCCACTGCACTGCTCACACACAACTAAAACACACACACTCGCACACATCTGCACATGTGTACAAACGCAGCGCACACATGTACATATCCAATAGGATGTGCAATATGCACACACGGACACGTCAATTGACCAATCGGTCGCACAGTGGATCCATATTGAAAATTAGTGGACATAGGCAACAAAGTTCCAATATCGATTTGATATTTTTTTATGTGATTCTTCATGATATTCCAGACAACTTTTACTCTTGTAAAATTTCTTCTAAAGTTGATCTTTTGTCTGAAAAAAAATAAATTAGATTTTTTTGTATGGAGCGAATCACGTTTATTTTTTTTTCTTCAATTGTACGAATATGTTGGGTGTATGGCGTGAGTATATGATAGCTAGTGTCATTCTCTATCCACGAAAAAATATATCAGCGCCGGCCATCCGCGGCCGCGCGAGTAATCATTCGGTAAAAAAACAATATTGAAAATTAGTGGACATAGGCAACAAAGTTCCAATATTGATTCGATATTTTTTTATGTGATTCTTCATGATATTCCAGACAACTTTTACTCTTGTGAAATTTCTTCTAAAGTTGATCTTTTGTCTGAAAAAAAATAAATTAGATTTTTTTGTATGGAGCGAATCACGTTTATTTTTTTTTCTTCAATTGTACGAATATGTTGGGTGTATGGCGTGAGTATATGATAGCTAGGGTCATTCTTTATCCACGAATAAATATATCAGCGCCGGCCATCCGCGGCCGCGCGAGTAATCATTCGGTAAAACAACAATATTTTCTATGAAATTTTTTGCCTTTTAAAATCAATTCAAAGTATATTTTCTGTCTTACTTGGCTGTTTTCACCTTCTTTTTAGTTAAATATATAGTTTTAATAGCACATAGGTACTCACAACTAGTAATTCTGGCACAGGTTTAGTTATTATTGCATGTTATCGGTGGCACCTGCATTGTGATTGATGACTCATTTGTTTGTGCGCTCGGCTAAGTGCACAACAAACGAGTCACTGAAAAATAATTGTCTCTGATTGGTTGATATTTTTTTAACTACCTGCACATTATCTATTGTTATCGGTGGCACCTGCTTTGTGATTGATGACTCATTTGTTTGTGCGCTCGTCTAAGCGCATAATTAATGAGTCATCGAAAAATGCTCGTCTCTGATTGGCTGAATAATTTTCGGTCATGTTAATATGTTCTCTACTTGAGTAATTAACACTGACTATAAATACAAAGACATTCATTAAGTCCCTCTAGTTTTGCTCTTGTCGCTTATTTGTGAACACAGTGAAATACTTTTATTTTTATATTTACTTTAGAACTATGGCTGGATTTTGTATCAACCTAGATCTTTTTGTGAAATTAAGAAGTGGTGGTGATCTGAAAAATTATATGTTTCTATATGAAAGTATAATTTCTGTTTTAAATACCATAGTTTCTGAAGAAGACAAAAACCTAATCAAGGAGTTCTGTCGGCTTTTTTGTGTAAATCTATATAAAATGTGGATAGAGTCAAGTAGAAATCAAAAAACTTTTATGAATCGTGTAAATAATCGCAAGTGGTTGGAAAAAAACATCAACTGGCCTGTTTGTGACAGTGTTGACCTGAGAAGTGAGTTGGGCTTTTCGGACGCAGCCTTATCTGAGCCAGTGGATATGAATTCCCATGTTCTACAGAAAAGGAGCACAGAAAACCGTTCGAAGACTTAAGTAATAAGCAAAAAAAAAGACGTTCTACTTCCATAGTAGAAGAAAATTCCGAGGAAGAGTTGCAGCACTGGTACTTAACAAATTGAAAGACAACGGCAAAACGAATCTGACAAAAGTGGTCGAATTCCTTTCCAGTAATCCAGAAACGCTATACGAAGTACACGAGCAACTATTCAAAAAGCAGAGCCTAAGTACTGTCTCTGAAGATAAGTGTTTAGCTCTTTATACATCACTTACGCTCTCGAGATGGAAATACTTAGCTCTTCGACAATTTCTGAAAGAAGAAACCTGTGCTGCCTTTCCATCTTATCCAAAGCTCGTAAATGCCAAGAAAAGATGTTATCCACCACAAGAGAGTATGGAGATTACCGAAAAAGGAGCTCAAATTAAATTGCAAGCGCTATTGGACCACACTGTGGAGAGAATTTTACTAGATGTGAATTCTGTTGATAGGTCTCAAAATGAAGAACTCAAGTTGACCTGGAAATGGGGGCTTGATGGTTCTTCGTCGCAGAGTAACTATAAACAGAAAACTTCAAACACAGCTACAGAGTTCGGTGATTCATCAGTATTCATGATAAGCATCGTCCCTCTTCGGCTAGTGTCTGGCTCATCATCTGGGAATGAAAATATAGTTTGGGAGAACCTCACACCTTGCTCAACTCTGTACTGTCGACAGCAGTATGCCTCGTAGCAGAGTCCGAAAATTTGCCGGACCCACTTCTGGAATAAGAAATAAAGTGATCCGGCTCTGGACTATTCCCACAAAAGCCCATCAGGGCTGGGAATATGACAAACAGCCCTTTTTAGGGCTACAATTATTTCAAAATTTCTTTTCGATCATACGTACGATAACTTATACTATACTTTACATACGCTTGATTATTTAGATAATGATTACCAATGTCTTGCCAGTAAAAATTCAAACTATTTCCCCTATATTTGACGAAATTAGTATATCCAGAAACTTATTACTGTATTTATTTTACAATAGATAACGTGCAGGTAGTAAAAAAAATAACAGCCAATCAGAGACAATTATTTTTCGGTGACTCGTTTGTTATACACTAAGCCGAGCGCACAAACAAATGAGTCATCAATCACAATGCAGGTGCCACCGATAACATGCAATAATAACTAAACCTGTGCCAAAATTACTAGTTGTGAGTACCTATGTGCTATTAAAACTATATATTTAACTAAAAAGAAGGTGAAAACAGCCAAGTGAGACAGAAAATATACTTTGAATTGATTTTAAAAGGCAAAAAATTTCATAGAAAATATTGTTGTTTTACCGAATGATTACTCGCGCGGCTGCGGATGGCCGGCGCTGATATATTTTTTCATGGATAGAGAATGACCCTAGCTATCATATACTCACGCCATACACCCAACATATTCGTACAATTGAAGAAAAAAAAAATAAACGTGATTCGCTCCATACAAAAAAATCTAATTTATTTATTTTTTCAGACAAAAGATCAACTTTAGAAGAAATTTCACAAGAGTAAGAGTTGTCTGGAATATCATGAAGAATCACATAAAAAATATCGAATCGATATTGGAACTTTGTTGCCTATGTCCACTAATTTTCAATATTGTTTTTTTACCGAATGATTACTCGCGCGGCCGCGGATGGCCGGCGCTGATATATTTTTTCGTGGATAGAGAATGACCCTAGCTATCATATACTCACGCCATACACCCAACATATTCGTACAATTGAAGAAAAAAAAATAAACGTGATTCGCTCCATACAAAAAAATCTAATTTATTTTTTTTCAGACAAAAGATCAACTTTAGAAGAAATTTTACAAGAGTAAAAGTTTTTTGGAATATTATGAAGAATCACATAAAAAAATATCGAATCGATAATGGAACTTTGTTGCCTATGTCCACTAATTTTCAATATTGTTTTTTTACCGAATGATTACTCGCGCGGCCGCGGATGGCCGGCGCTGATATATTTTTTCGTGGATAGAGAATGACCTCAGCTATCATATACTCACGCCATACACCCAACATATTCGTACAATTGAAGAAAAAAAATAAACGTGATTCGCTCCATACAAAAAAATCTAATTTAATTTTTTTCAGACAAAAGATCAACTTTAGAAGAAATTTTACAAGAGTAAAAGTTGTCTGGAATATCATGAAGAATCACATAAAAAAAAATCGAATCGATATTGGAACTTTGTTGCCTATGTCCACTAATTTTCAATATGGATCCACTGTGGGTCGTTTCGTATTAGTCTAATCGGACTTTCACAGTGAAAACAGAGTGGTAGCTGCTAGGGCGCTGCTACTAAATATATGAATGTAACCTGTGACGGATTTGAAGTAATACGATTTGAAAGCGATTATTTAGAAGGATTACTTTTTTTAGGATTTGTTTGTAATTTAACTAACTGATGCCAGTCATTTGTTAAATACAGTTTGAATTGGTTTTTCGTTTTTGATTTAGATACTTACAACCCTTGCCTGCCTGTCAGCATTGCTAATTCGATCTCGGTTACACATTTATGGGAAATCGTGACTTATCCGTGGATCCCTATGGATCGTACTCTTTAGGTATTACTATATACTTATACGAAGATTTCTAATACTTATTCTTTATAATTATGATAATAAAGCGAAAAATATTATCATATTTTCTTAAATTGACTTATAAATTCAGTGTGTTGTGAGCACTTATTACCCATTGTTCACCTCAATATTGCTGGCGAACATTACAAAAAACAGCCGATAGCATGCACACAATGGAATAAAGTTGTTACTTTCACGAGGAAAAGTTAATTTACGATAAAAAACTGCAGTTAAATAGTTAAGATTATGCATGTATGAACGACTTTACATACTTCGTTGAGTGTCGCATAAATATTACATTATGTTACTACATAATTATTACATTACATCACAAATTAATTGAAATTTAGAAACCTCTTAGTGCTTATTCCTGTGCCTATATAAATAAAAATGTAATATATTATATATGTAAAAACGAAAACGAACAATTTCAATTAATTAAGCTTTTTGTTAAAGCTCCGGGCAACAGTCATCAAATATTTGTACAATATTTTTTCAATGAGTTATAAGCCGCATTTCCCAGAAAATCGCAATGTTTCGAATGCACGTTCGAACAATACTTTTGTGTTTATTTTCTCAAATAATATTTTAGTATTGTCCATTTTCGAACGCTAAAAATATATCGGTAGTGCATAGAAATCGTAGGACGCGGTGGCGTTAACCGACGTCACATAAATATTGGACGATACGCAAATCTCTAGTTTATGCTCAATGCGCCATTGTATTCTAAGTGGTTGGATTCTGCTACACGTCTGGAATATTACGTGTGGTGGGTCATTTTAGTGACGTAACCTGATTTATTTGTTTATTATTATTTTTTTATTATAATATTGTGTAAATTATAATAATTTCTCATTTCTTGGCTCTTGACAAGACAAGGATACTGTTAAAACGTTAAGGCCATAGTTTTATTATGAAATGTCACGCTTTTTCTTTTCTTTGTGCATTATTTTTCCTTGTACAATGTAATTCTTACCAAAATAAAAATTCAACTGACTCAACGGCCTCTCAAAATATACTTAGTTGCCATTGAAAATTTATTTTTGCATTTGAAAAGTGTACGCTACGTACATTACAAACGCGATAAACATGTGTACGAAGCTAAGGCGAGTTTTATTTGTTAGCTTATTATAACCTAGTCATTCAGCGAACACATCATATATTTTTTGGACAAACTTGTATGTCTGAGTAGACTATTGTTAGATTATATTACGTTGTATCTTAACACTTATCGTGTGCTGTCTGCACTGGATGGGTTTTAAGAAAGGTTTTATAACAAAAAAGCAATTGGTATTATAATTATAAAAACTTATATAAATACATCTTGATGTACAAAATTAAATCAAGAATACATGTTTCGGTTTCCACGTTGAACAAAATCTTCCTTTGTTATATGAAATTTATAAAATTATTAACAAATAAAATATGATTTGGTTGCTCTTTGTTTTAATACGATTTCTTCTTTGTGTAAGCAGATAGACAATTTAATTTTTATTACTGATTGTATTGTAAGTACACTTATTAACTTATTAAAATTAGAACAAATCTTATTCATAATCTTAATGTTATCGATACAAAGTATTTGCTTATTCGTATACGGAACAGTGAATCGCCACTAGTTCAGTAATACGCAGTTCAGTGCCTTTAATATTTAGCGTGGATGATCGTCTGCATACAGAATGCTCCCGCCGTCTACAATTCATAAGAGTATGTAGTTGACTGACCCTTATAGTTGACAGATTATGCTTTAGCTAATGTTACAAACTGTTTATGTTCATTTTAATAATAATTAATTATTTGAATATAGAATAAAAAATATCCAGGATATATATTAATTAATCGTACTTACAAGTTAAAATTTCAAATATACTCTCAGTAAAACATGAATGCGTAGATTAATTAGTTAAATGACTCTAAAGTCGTCATGTTTACTTTAGGGTTATATTCCGTAGAACGAAGTTTTATGCGATTTGTTTTCTTCCATTTGGTCCTCGTGTAGCGCACCTAGTCACACCCTCCCCACCGCTGCCACCCCACGGGGGAGGATTCAGAAAGTTTTATAGGTCTTATGTGCGTCGGTACAGCTTTTATACGAAACGTTATGGCTTTTGCCATCCTGAATCAACATTCTGTGTACGGTGTAATAAAAACCTTTGTGCGTTCGGAATCATAGAAAGACGATACAAGGTGAAAATGAATGACTCAGACGACGTGTGTGGAATAAAACGTGTAATCGTGATTAAGTTTTGTCAGAATTATAATTTTAAATAAGCGATATTTTAGTTTTTATTACATAATTATTCACTATGCTAGGAATGTTTTATTATTTAGTAATAGATTGCCTATCACTTTTAACTATATTAAATATATATAACAAAGTAAGTTTAGTTAGTGATAGTATTTCGTAAGCACCGTGATAATTATTTGCATATTCTTAGTAATATTGTTGATGTTATGTAGCATTATTTCTGTACAAGGACTAGTTAAGCTAAAACTTCCATAACATTGTAAAATACCTAAATCTACATATTTTCCTTTGTTAGTCATCAAAGTTAAATTTCTTGTCTCATTTCCATTCGTTTCCATGTAAGTGATATTGTAGTGAACACATTATCCTCTTCCTTAACGAAGGGAAAACCTCGAAACATCTCTTGCATTGACCTCCTTACTGTCGCGACGAAACATACCTACGGCCTTGTCGAAATAACGTGATTCGCATACCTGATACGATTTATTTTACTATATACAGTAGAAAGTATGTACTTGAGATTACAGACAGTGGTAGCTTAGTGCGCAGTGGTAGCTAACGCGCTCGCTTGAGTAAACGAGTGAAGCCGGTTCAAATCCGGATATCATACCTCTAATATTTTCATGACGGAATCATTTTCAACATGACCAGCACTCTATGGTCTTACGGTGAAGGAAAACATCGTGAGGCCGTAGAGTGCGCGTGCTGCGTGTTTTAGAGAATCTAGCAAGGTCTCGAAAGTCATGTGAAGTCTACCAACCCGTTTTTGTGATTAACTAAAAACCTTTAATGTAAAAACTTTCTTGTTAACGTTAGTATGTCTGCAACAGATAAAGTAATTTTATATGTTTTCAAATTTCGTCTGGAAAGTTCATCTTAATATTGATGTGTGCTTGGAAATTCGTTAATTGTGAGTATTATATTTTTCATCGAATGTATAAAGTTTAAAATGAAAAGTGCATTTTGTAATATACTTATTAAGTAGTAGGTTATGTAGATAAATGGATCTTTTTAGAAACTAATTAATACTTTATTTTTAGTATGATTTTAAGAAATTCTTATTCTGATTTCGTTAGTTATATTATAACTAAACTGCAAAGTATTACATCTTTCATTTCAAGTTCATAAAATATTTTTTTATATTGTATATAAAATGTAAGAGGAAGCGAACCGATAAATAAACATTGTACACAAAATCAATACAATTCTTTAATCACTTACTGATAACATCGACGTAGAAAGCATTTAAATCTTAGTTTAACGCACCCTCGGCCATAAACAAAGATCTGCGGCGGCGAATCTGGCCTACATAAACCTGACTTAGATTAATATTACTGTAGCCTCTTCTAAGCTTAATTCTTTATTATTTATGAGAAACAAGAAATATTCCGTTCCTTACTTTGTGATAGGCTAATTAGTTGAACGTGGTTTAAAGTCTAAAGATATCGCGTAAGTTGTTTAAAAAGCTTAAAATTAAAGATATAAGATAAATATGCATTGTCAGAAGTTGGAAAAGAATAATGTGAATATTTCAAAATTTTCTATGTTAATTTAATTAGTTTTAAGGCTCGTCAAAATATGTTAACAGCGAATAGGCGTTTTGTTTTCTATATTTTAAAACACCTACATTAAATAAAACTAAGGAAACTATCAAATATTTTAAATATCCATTGAATTAAGCTCTATTCGAAAAAGTATCGTTATTTGCAGTTACCTATTACTACTTTACTTTGCGTACTATTTTAATAGTTGTGAACTATTAAAATAGTAGATCATTTTGTTAACTTTTTATTCTTTTCAAAATATTAAACAACAAAATTAACAAAGCTCAAAAAAAAAGCGAGGCCGTAGAAATTACAAATATAACCACAATTGACTTAATAAATAATTTCAATTTGTCCGCCAGTGAAAACTATCCGAAGCCGACCACAGCGTTATAACTTGCCTGATTGTACTTGTTGGTGAATAAGATTATACGTGGATATTGGAGTTAGTCATAATAAGCTAGAACTAAAAGTTACCTCAACCGCAGTTCTGCGGAACAATGCTTAGTTTTTGAAATAGAGGCAAGAGAATCTAGAAAGTTGAAGACTTATTTTAATTTATATAGAGAGCTTGTTTCAGGTGGTCTACTTTGGGTTTTGAATCATTTTATGAAAATGTAGAATCATAATGTTATAAAGTATGAGAAAATATAATAAGGTGTTTAACCATAAAGTGCACTAAATATCCCACAAAATTCTTGGAATTTTTAGGTAGCGGGAAACTGTAAGGTACATAATCCATAAAATTTTGCCATAAAAAATAAATCGATCGTAATACGTTTGGGGGGATAATATCGGGCGGTGCGCGGGCGCATGTCAACGGCCGCAGGTGTCATTGGCCAGCCGAGCCATAAGGCATTGTTTCATCCCATTCGTAAGAACATCTGATTACTTTTTAATGCGTCGCAAATTATGTTGCCTTTTTGTGTCGCCACTTTTATTTGATTTTTTAAAATAAATAAACCTTTAGAACTTTTTATAGTGTGTGTTTTAAGGAAATTGCCGTCGGAACCTTTGATCGACTTCGAGCGTTGGAAGTCGATGAAAACATTGAAAATAAGCACATTAAATATGAATGAATATGTTAGGCATTTAAATTGTTTACGCCTATTTATACATATAGGTATTTACTGTGGTTTTAAACGTTTGATATTTATTAATTCCATTATGCGAAATGATGTCTGTGCGTTGGTTAAAGTAAATAAAACAAATTGTTTTTGCATAGAATTTAATAATCGCTCGCGTGGTGCTCGTAAATTGAAGGCACTAATTGTAACTATTTACCAATTATACCTTAGAAGGCAAACAACATAAAAAGATAACCAACTGGTTTAAAAGAACACAATTAAACTGTTATCATGCAAAATTAACATTTGAATTAATATTAGTTAAGTACCCAGACTAAGGAATAATATGGACAGAGTGACAGATACAAACAATGTTGTTTTAAAATATACAATTAACAATTTATTTACTGAGTTATAGGTACCTAAATAAATTTTAATATGTATATAAAACAGCTTACCGTAAGGCTAATGTACATTATTACGCTATATTTCTTTTGGAGCGAAAAAACAATGCCTAAACGCCTAATTTAGGGTGTAAAATAAAAAAAATCTGGTCTCAATTCCTACTAAGTATATAGAATACTATATCAATACTAGTATACTAGTATCAAATTACAGAATACTTATTATATTCATAAATATAGTTTTATATAGCGTCTAATCTCGAAGGTGAATGCAACAGGCCTTTTATCGGATATCAATGCAATACTTTCTAACTCGCCATTGTTCGGAAGGGAAGCAATCGCGTCGAGTGCATCTGGGAAATAGCCATATATACGAGTATCATTCGATTACCATTCGCTTAGTCGATATTTGAAAGCTCCATTTTTTTATACGTACATACATACATATGATAGATTTTATTTTACAGGTGGATGTTTTTTTTTGTACAAATATTGATATTGATTATAAAAATATAATTAAACCTAATAGGTTTATTTGTGTGCTTTCTAACAAAGTTCAAAAAAGGAGGAGTATATTTCACGTGACATCTTAGTCAAATGTAAACCGATTTTCACGTTTTTTTTCTATAAGTTTTACCTAACGAGCCTAAACAAAATGTAAAGAAAGTTAACGTAGGTACCTAATTGGTTAGAATCTTATTATCGTACCTCCTATGTTTTGAATATAATTTAACTCCTTTTAGGTACACGTATTGAAATATTTAATAATGTTCAATGTTTTAGTTACTTTAAATTTTCTCCACAATATACTTGAAGAACTAGCAAACGGTGTAGTAAGTACCTACACCAAATCTATCGTCTTAATTCTTATCAAATATTATCCTGCACCTTAACTCAACATAAATTCTTCGCCACACAAAAAAGTCTACAGAACTACTGCACTTATTTTTATGAGCAATCCGATAATAAAGTACCGATATGGAATTTATTACGCACTAAGTTATGCTCAAAGAAGCTATCTCCCGAGATGTCGCCTACATTCATTTTATATTTCCCTTCGAGATTTCTTAAGTTCGGCATTCGAATATTATGTGTAACGAAGGGTCTGATGTAATAATAATATATGTATGCTTTACTTTTTACTAATGCACATGATTATTTTTTTCCATTTATAAAAAATACACAAATATAAAAGCTTTATGAATTACTCGCAATGAAAATGATAAGGTTTAATACCGTATTTGTGTAAATAGATTTCTAATTCTCTCATTTTTTAAACTATTAAAATGGATATAATAGGTAATCCTTAAGAGATATATTAGACGTATGCCATCGCGGACTTTTTTGTAGGCCTATATAAGATACACAATAATTCCACCATACATCATTTTGTTATATCTCAAAGGGTTTAGGTAGCGTTTTCGTTGAAAGTTCGCAGACGGCTTATTTTTTTCCGACACCACCAACAGATATCATTATATTTTAGCCACTGTATACAAAAACTTGACAAATTATATACTAAAACCTCCTGGAGAACCATTCTATCCATTGGTGAAAACTGCATGAAAATCAGTGCAGTAATTTTTTTAATTTATCGCGAACAGACAGACAGACAGATGATATACATAGGTGTGTGTGGTAAAAGCTTATTGTTGAATTATAATTTGTTAATTAAGTATAATATAAGCCCATTCATGACTTTTCTAGTTTTCATTAATTAATTAAATCGTAAGTCTCATTATGATAAAATAAAATGTATAACAATGTTTAGCGCAAAAATAATTATGGAAGGTTTGATTTTTGTTTCTATTTACTGTCTGCAAATATATGTAGAAAGACTAAATCTTTTCAACAAAATTTATTTTCATTTACCTTTCTTTGATAAATAAAGGCCTTAATATACTCGTACATTCTTGGTTTAGTATTTATTTCTGTCAACGATAAAAAAGTAAAAATAAATAGTAAAAGAATGTAAACTGATAAAATATTTACTTATAGCTGGCGTTGTCTTATGTACATAAATATATACGGTGAAGGAAAACATCGTGAGGAAATCTGCATGTCTTAGAAAAACCTAGCAAGTTTTCGAAAGACTTGTGATTTGTGAAGTCCGCTAACAGGCACTAGGCCAGCGCGGTGGACTAAGGCCTGATTCCCCTCGTACTGAGGGAGGCCCGTGCCCAGCAGTGGGACGTTAATAAGCGCTGAAGAAGAAGATATATCACTTACTACGTAGATTAGATACACGCTTATGACGTGTTCATATGTAAATACACATATAGACAAATTATAAGTAATTGAACGAATCACAATACAAATATAATTATTCAATCACCACCATTTATCCTCAACCTCAAGTATAATATTAATTAAAATGAATCAGGCTGTTCCAATCGATTAACGAGCGGGTCCGGTAGCCGCAGATTATTGAACGATCTTTTTTAAAATCCAATAAAGGTGATCGGATAGCGTTAATGCCCCGTGAATAAGTTTAAAAAAGCAAAACAGACTCGCTCGCTCCTGACATCCTCTCGGTGTATTTATGTAGGGATGCCTAATTGATCTACGTAACGTCGTTAGGGATTTTGTACATGAGTGTAATGTAATTGTGTTATCCTATAAAACATTGAATTGATTTACGGTTAAGCGATTTGTTTTTGTCATTTTTGCGTTTTTACCTCGTGGTTTAGATGGTTTAGAGAGCAGTCCTTTTTTCTTTGTACCTTCTATATTTTTATTGATCTGACTATGACACTGATATACGAATAAATGGACGACTACTTTTTATATATATAGCAATCGTATGCAATGCTACTTTTCACTGCTATTTTAAATTTAGTTAAAGTTGCTTAATCTTTTCGTAATAATGTTTAATATTTCACTATTTTTGTTGTCAGCATTTCAAATCAATAGGGCATAACATAGGGACAAAGGCCGCAAGTGTGTTCACTCTAAGTTGTATTGACAATAACTAGTTGCCCCGGTCCGTTGAGGTGAAAGGATATCGTTTCATAACACTCACCAACAAGTGTCGACTTACTCGTACAGGTAGAAAGTAAAGTAGGAATTAATGAGTTCTTCTCTTTTCTTTTTCTTCTTCTCATATTTTGATTACTTTAATTATATTAATACTTTATACATATGATGATTTATATAATAGTATCTATTGTGTAAGCTGTTTTCACAATTCTATGATAAATAATTCAGTATTTTAAATATCGCTATATAATATTACAATCTCATAATGTAATTCTAAAAGTTGTCATTTCTAGATACCTACGTGTGTGACGTACGACAAGTGTTTTATGTACGTTTCCTTTTAGAAATATCATGTTAACGTTTCAATAAATTGTCGTTACGCTCGGGGAGCTTTTCTCGTGACCTTAAAACCTACATAAAGCTACAAGTCAGGTACAATTTTGATAACCTTATGCATCCCGTAATGTTGATATTTAATATAGTAATAATATTTTCCCATTTGATCATACTCTAAGACATCGTTCTATCGCAAAATGAGATTCAGTTATGAGTCGTTCATTTCTACGAGTATATGATCCCGCCTTGTTAGGGACGTTTGACACGTATTCGTATTCGCACTTGCTTTGCGAAAAATAGTAATATCGTAAACAATAAAAAGTGATGGAACTGTACCGATTATAGGGATTGCTTTGAATAAGCATTTGCCTTTTATTACACTCCGCGATTCTTATATTTTTTTCTTATAATATAGAATACAAAATAATTGGATTTATTTTAATATTTAATATTCTAACTACAATTTTTCCCTAAAAGTCTCTCACTGGAAGCCACAGAATAAAGAACATAACATAACATAAAAGTCTCTTTAAAAGCGAATATGTGTAGTGTCTCCCAGCAAAGTATTAGTAATAAGCAAGTAGCCGGTAATAGAAAACGGCAAATTGACCAATCAGATGCGTCGTACATGAGTAATTGAACTGGATGTGCAATTCTGCGAGTTTTATCAGATAAGGCTGTGCAATAATGATATGGTTAAACTAAAACTCATCCATTCAGTCATTATTTTTACTAGTGATTTGATTAATAATAATAATTATTTATATGTTATGTGCTCGCAGTACGCTAAAGTTTTTTACGTTTTTGACGTGAAATTGTGAATTTTATGTCATTTTTAAGTATTTGTTATAAACTTAAATATTTTCAAAATAAAACATACACTTTAATATGCAGCTCTACAAAAACTCTATCTTTCAGCCTAAATTTCTCCTTATATAATCGGTTTAACCCTTCCAAAGATCACCTCGGATGTCCAGACAAATATGTATATGTACATGGAAAATCTTATTTAAAGTAGTTATTTTAAAATCTCAAACAGACATTTCAATTTTATTCATATGTATGGACTTTACATATTTATTTTATAGTATTTGAATAAATATTGTTAGTAAAATAAATGACTAATGTGTCCTTCTCTGTCGTCGACAATTTTTCATATCTCTATAAATAATTACTTCCCTGCGATTAACATTTATACTTAGCCTTGCATCGTTGTGTTATTGGAAGGTCAAACAAAATTTCGTGTTATGCATAAAACATCTTCATTTCCATAACTCGATTATAATACTGTTTTTGTTCTACAATACACCTATAGTTTCTATTGTTTGTATTTTTCTGTAAATAATCAAGTATTCACACAGTGTAAAGGTTAGCTATTTTTAAGGTTTTTAACATGTTAAATTCATTTAATAGTAATAACATCCATTTAAAACCAGTATGTCTTTTTCTATGTCTTTTCTAACCTAACCTAATGTTTTAGTATAAATAAATAAATAAATTAATATGTATTTAAAGTTCTTAAAGTCTCTCTTAGGTCGCAGTGTCACTTAAGAAAGCCTTTCTGCATTTCTACCTTTCTGAATATATAGGCTATAAAACGATAAAAGTTTTTTTCTTAAATCGATGCAGTAAATGAAAAGAAATAAGAATACTAACGAAATCTACAGCTTTATTTAAAAATATATATTATTTTTAGATCTTTACATATATTAACGTATTTATTGTGGGTGATCTACATTTTAAAGTGGCTTGACAGGGATTTAGAATTTGCGACCAGCAGTCGGTCAACCAATCTATCATTATTTATTGACAATATATTTTAGTGTCATCGTTATAGTATTAGAATAAATACGGTATACAATTTATTCTAAACGTATGCATTAAATTACATTAGCACGTCGCCGAGTAATTTAATACACGACAGTAGTGCATTATGTACGAGACACGGATAAATAGCGTGCCTGTGTTTGTCCGCAGATGCGTGCACTTGTAGCTAAATTACACATACGCGAATAATTCGGTCCGAGATTATATTAAATATATTAAGACCTTAATGTTGAGTGTTACATATTTTTTTTTGTGTTGTTGTTCCAACACTTGTTTTTAAATATAAGTAGATTTTTTATAATATAAATTGTGTGTTAAAATTAGAATATGAATTATATTTATTTAGGTACAAACTATTGTGTTTTTACAAATATAATTTTATTTACGTAATATGTTATTATCAAAGATGACTTTGTATATAAGTACTTATCATTATTTGAATTTACGAGTAAATAAAAAATTGTTATTTCATATTTTCCTAGAATGTAAAACATATTTACAAAATAATGGTCATATTCAATCAAAGAGGAAAGTAAATGCGAAATGTAAAGCTAGGCTAAGCTATATACTTCCTTTGTCCTGCTCGCAATCTCCATAAACCTAAACACCTAGAGATCCACTCCGTCGGGAGCCACCCCTCCTTAAGGCCCCATTTACATGAAACGATCTGAGGTTTAATGTGTTAAAAGCGGATCGTAGCGTATTCTTTGAAAGTTATGTTTTTAATGACTGTGTTATCGATTTTTTTTATTGTAGCGCAGACGATTTGCTCTAATGATTTAGTATTTGAACATGAATTTGAACTTTTCATATTTTTATTATTATATACTTATTTATATGCAGTATTACAGAAAGAAACAGTACTAGCGACTTGATCCCGCCTATAAGTGCCTTTAGTTTTTGTTACATTCGTATACCATTTTTGGCTATTTTTTACTAATCCTATATTTTTTAACTCTGGATCATAATCTGTCAAATCCATTAAGTTGCCTTAGCGTGAATGTGTGCTACATTTTTGAATTTAAAACACTATTATACCTTATATGTGTAATGTGTACCTATATGCGTTTTTATATTTAAAAGCCTTACACAATATAAAGATGCTGGTAGTCTGCGCTTTATCTTTCACTGCTAAAGTTTCAGGCAACGATATGACAGCTAAAAACGAAAACCCGTTTTAATTTTCCTCTGAAAACCCGCGGACGGATGAAACGAGTTGCGGTGGATGGTAAATTTATTTTAAACAAAAATTCAAAAGTTAAAATAGTTTCAATTTGGCGAATACATCAAAAGGCTCGGATTTATTATACTACCAAAACAATATTTTTCTATTTAAGGATATATTTTGTAGTAGGTACAATATTTCACTACAATAGTGTCGCTCTTCATATCGCGAACTATTGAAATGTTTAAATTGATCTTCTATCTTCTAATATATAAAAATCTCGTGTCACACACAGTGTTTGTTATCGAACTCCTCCGAAACGGCTTGACCGATTTTTATGATTTTCAACCGACTTCCAAAAGGAGGAGGTTATCAATTCGTCTGTATTTTTTTTTTTTTTTTATGTTTGTTAGCTCATAACTTTGAACTGGGTGAACCGATTTTGATAATTATTTTTTTATTTGAAAGGTAGTGCTTCCTATGTGGTCGCATTTTAATATTTTCCAGTTCTGACAATGGTATCCATGAGAAAACCATAAAAGTCTTAAATTTGCATTAAGTATTTACGCGACAAAAGGACGAATAACTCAATATCACGCCAACCGATTTCGATGATTCTTTTTTTAATGGAAAGGATATACTTCAAGGGTAGTTTGATGAGAGTTTGGTAAGGTTCTGATGATGGGATCCATGACAAAGCATCGGAACTCTTCAATTCTTAGGAGCAAATTAACGATGCTAGGCCTAATCTTTTATAGGCTATATGGATATTTGAGTCACGTATCGTTACTGATGATGGAAGGTACAACTCCTCAACGGTTAGCAGTTTAAAGAAAATTCTTTCAATATAATACGCAATTATGAACCGATAGTTGTATACTTTCAGGCTATTAGGTTTACCTCATAATAGAAGGTAAATTTTTATAGTCATTAACACAATACGTATCTACTTTTCGCTAAAAATTTAAAAATAAATTATTTTTAACAAAAAAACAAAAACCGACTTCCAAACTTAATAAATCTAAACTAAAAAGTAGGAAATAATACTTTTAAGGACTTTGTTAATTTTGAAGTCGGTGCCAGCCAAAGCAAAATAACCCTAAATAGATACATATTCGATTAATCTATCAATTTGTAAACATAATCAAAATACCTGTGTGCTTACTCTTCAAACTAATTTCAATTCTAATCTAATGCCAATACGATTCCAATGTCAATTTTGAAGTCACGTGATTCGGTACTCTTGAAAACAATATTGTCAACATTGGATTGAAATTGGGATTGCCCCGCGATTATTTTGTTAAGAGTGAAGTTAGCTATGTTACGGGCCGCAATAGTGTCGTTCTTCTTATTACGATAAACCAGTAATATGGCTTTAAAATGCTTTATCCTTTCAAAAAAAGTACTCTCACTCAAGAGTAGCGTTTACGGTGCGCCAAGCCCGATCCCGATTTCACTTAGTTCCCCAAAATGGACACGCAATTTAAAAACAATGTGGCGCTAGCGTCCAACTCAAGAGTACGAAACGTCACAATTCCAATGTCGATCGATCGGAATTAAATTCAAGAGTAAGCCCGCTGGCTGGCACCGACTCCAAAATTAACAAAGTCCTTAAAAGTATTATTTCCTACTTTTTAGTTTAGATTTATTAAGTTTGGAAGTCGGTTTTTGTTTTTTTGTTAAAAATAATTTATTTTTGTGTATGTTTGGTATGAGAATAGATCGTAGGCTATTTTTTATTCTTCTAGTGATAAGGGTGGTCGCTGTTCAGCTTTTTTACTCCAATTTTTTTTTTTATGAAATACGTATAACCCTAAATTTTCATCCTTCTACATTCAATCCCTATTTTTTAATTGTGATTAAAACGCGGGAATTGCTAGTTATTATATAAACTTTAGTACCAGTCCAGTTCAGTTAAAACACGGCGTTGTTCACTGTCATCTAGCAATTTATCGATATCGAAAAGTGGAGAACAGAATACGTTCTCGCTCATCCTCCCTTAGCTTTCCCGAGGGAAATAGCGCGAAGTTATAAAGCTGTATATTTCATACTTAATTTAATTTACTTGTGTGTATATAATATTCAGGTAATGTTTATCAATTTTTTAAATTATATATTATTTTATACGTTTTGTTCGGTTTATTTGTAAATAGAAAATCGTAAAACAGCAAAATTCATCGCACGTACCTATCTTAATATTGCAGTAAATTACTCCAAGCGTACCGCGTTATTAAAATAATAGGTAAATAAAATTTTACGTGGGATATAAAAATAAATACCTCCTATAGCTATTACATGTAATGTAAGGTAATTGTTCCTTAAATTAAAGTAATATTACAAAGTTTTAAGAATTTAATATATAATATATAAAAAATTTGAAGGATCTTTACATATTTTATAGTGTTTAATTTTTTGGTTTAACACTGCTTAATACTTCTAACTAAAGACAATTCTGACTAATTAAAACAGTTAAGCTAAAAGTAGCTGTTTATTTTTTAGCAATATTAAAGAATATATCGATTTAGTAAATTGTATTTTTAATATATATATATATAAATTATATTAGTAATAAACATAATCACGATAGTTATAATTTTATGCTTTTCGAATGAATATATTTATTATTAACACAATTTTTGTTGCTCGCAGGTCACCCGTCGCGCCGGGAGAATGAGTTCAAAAAGCCTACAAATGCTCTACAAAATGGCAGAGTACACCACCGCCCGCCCTATTATAACAAGGTAAAGTATAAATAATCGTTTATTTATTCATATCATACTATACAATACAGAATTAAACCATATTATAGTCTTTTAAAGTGAGTTTTTTTTAATTTCATTGTCATCTCTGTCACTGTCAAGCTTACATTTTTCAATTAACTTGGAAAAAGCAAAGTTGTTTTAGGCATTATTTTCTGAAATGTCCTTCAATTATGTAGGTTCTTGTACAATTACAGATAAAGTTACAATTTATCATGTTAAGTAGTCATATATAATCTTTTATGAGTGTATTTAAATAAATAAATGATATATGTACTTATGTAGCTATATATTATGGAGGTATATAAATATTATATACATTTATAATATAAGTTGATGAGGGCCCTTAAGATTTGTTATTGCTAAGGTGATAAAATAACATGTCCTTCGATAGTTTGACATAAAGTAATAGAAATTGACAGAAGCTTCACAGTAGTTACATTAAAGCCCAAATATTATAAGTTTACCGACAACATTATCGAAGATACATAAGGTACTTATTACTTTTTGCCAATAATCAATAAAATTGACGATGGCAAGTATATTACTTTGATTCGTGTAAAAAGAAATTACAATTTAAGTAATAATTTTCTTCATTTTAAACATCTAAAGCCTACACTCCCCCGTCACGAGCACTCGTCTCTCGATTGTCGAGATAAAAGTACCAAATTACATCTCTGGAAACTTTGCTGACAAGGACCATCTATTATTTAACTTCACATTTAAAAATTCTGTGCGCTTTTATATCACAAATTGTGTTATTATGATAGAATTTTTATTGTGTTAGATTTTATTGTTGTATAATATTAAATTAAACTAACTATAAAATTTTCATTGCGATTTTCTAGAAAATATAGGTAAGTAATTTAAAATACTCGTAGTCGCTCTAGACTAGTGATCTATTTACTGCATAATAATATTTAGTAAAACGTTATAATTAATATATTAATAAATAATTAATATTTAAAGTTTAAAGAAAACATAAAACAGTTATCTTAAACAATTTAAATGAATGCGTATGAATAAATAATACGAACTGTGACCTGTTAAGAATCAGCTATTGTTATGCTAAGCTTCAATCTGATCTACTCTGATCAAATTATTCTCGCCTTTATAAAAATTTATTCGCTTCCATTATAAAGGAAATCTCTTTTGAATCAACTGAACTCGACCTTTTCATAAATCTTATAAGATTATAGTTACGTATTACTTAAATCGCTAATATTGAAAGTGTAAAAACTTTAAAAGTAAGTGTACATTTTTTTTAAATCAGTACAGAATATTTTAGCATATTTTATAAAATTATAGTAGCAGTTAAGTTATGCTTAACTGAGCCACTACTGGCTCGAAGTTTCCTAGTTTTACTTGAAAGTTTCTAAAGCGAGCGCCTCGGGCCGCCTTCCCGATACTTCGCTCTATTGTAAACACGTGCTCGGGATTTAACGTTTTTTGATACTTCCCACATATATTAATTAAAAAATTAACGATTCTTTATATATTATGTTCTGTTTACTTGTAAATAGTATACTATTATTGTACTTGTAAATAGTATACTATAATCGTAACAAAGTATACAATATGTTATATTGTATACATTGTTAGGATTAAATAAAATTTTGAGTGCCTATTTAACGTTCTTCGATTTTCGCATCCTTTTCAAATTATATTTCTTATGTTACTACACTTAACTGATAAGTTGTTATCTTTTATCATTTAAGAGCCTTATGCTATAGCAATAAAAAACTTAAAACAAAGATATAATGTTGTCGTATATTAACATTTAGTGATTTTGTCAACAGAGCGAAGGACTCAACTCGACGGGTCCGGCTGCGCATCGACCACCTTCCTTACGGTTACCTAATGGAATCCAATCACAAGTGAGTGCCCATATACTGTATATAGATATATCATACTCGAGATGACAATAAGCTGTGAGTTAATACTGCTGTCTAATAAGCCAAAAGAAAGGACGAGACGTGACGATGTGACAATTAAATTCTCTCAAAATATTATTCGTCGTGATTTTAACATACTTTTCATTAATTTGCTTTGTCTGCATTATCTACTGGTTCTTAGGTGTTTAATAATACATTTTTGGCCGAATTCACAAAGGTACTTAATTCGTTCTTATTTTTTGTGTGTTACGTGATATCGTCGCTAATTTTGAATCTGAAATATAACCTAGTTTAATTTTTAAAGTCCTTTCCATATTAAATAAGTTATACCTTATTTTTTGTAAAAAATAAATCGAGTACTTGTTGTTACCTAATGGAATTGTTCTGACATTTGTTTATTTAGTTAAATTCGTATGTAGGTATATTTTATAATGAATAGTTTTCGTAGAAGTAATAATTTGTTTTGGACATGAACATGGCGCGTTACGTGCCGAGTTTGCGCTACCCAATATTGTTTGTAAAACATGGTACAAGTGTAGCGAGCTCCCCACTTTCTAGGTCACAGCGGGTTTCAATGCCTTAGAAAGTAATTTTAGGTAGTGATTAAGTTACTAAGTTCCTTACTGTTGGTGTATTTTGTCTTAAATATAATTAGATGTTATGAAAGTTCTGTTTTGTTAAATGGCTTTCCGTTATTACGAGCTCGCTTTTCACGTATACTAAGTGGTAGTTAGATATGTCTGACTTATTGGTTGAATTGATAGATTTAAATTTTGATGTCACATTAATTTTTAATTGCACATGATTCTAAAGTTTCTAAATGTTTACGTTAAAACGCGGGAGATATTACGTACATAGAGTGTACTGTCAGTAAACACTAACGCGAGAGAAAGTCAAATAATTACATCTAGGTACTTTGAAGAGAATACGAACCTATAAATGCTGAAATTGTCTATATGATATTACCTATCATTATCAAGTTCACTAAAGTACCACGACGTGACGTCATTTACCGCATTCTTGTCAAGCACCTTCCCTCAGTATTGTTTCTGCGTAATTGATTACCTGTGCTTGTAAATAATTAGCTAAGATATTGGGCACTTGATAAACTTCAAATGTCGCCCACTACTGTCGGCCGGATTAATTAATTTGTTGAACATAATATCGATGCTAATATTGAAATTGATATTTCAGAAATTTCAATCAAAATTATGGTTAATACAAGCTCTTTGCTACAAAATTTCATAATATGTGGAGTTCTATTTGATAGTTATTATACTTTATGGGTGTGAGTGAAATAAAAGGTATAATGTGAGAATAATATGATTGACTGATTACGTTTTAACTTGTATATTTAATTTTTGATATTTTTATTAGTTACAATTTACTCTTTACGGTCTTCGAGTCTTAATCTCTCGTGACTATGTTTGCATTTAACAGTGTGAAGAGAACGTTGGAAATGAAAACTAAAAGCAACCGCGAATATTGAAAACATAATTTTATTTAAAGATTCAGTCACAATTTGTTGAGATTATATCGTATTGTAATAGTAGATTCTATCGTAATCGCATCGTGTTTAATGCAAAACCGAAGTTGTCGACATTATACGTAGTTACTACAAATGTGTGACAACGAATTGTACGAATTTTACGTGCTGGAGCACGTTAAAAATTGAGATTGAATAATCACAGTACGATCAAATAAGAAATGTAACGTAAAGCGGGTAAAGTCGTAAATCCCACGCACTTCCCCGATAAACTGGTCACAAACTTAATAGTTGGACTTGCTAAGTAGTAATCAAGTATTTCCATAAAAATGGTTTTATTCACTATGACTTCTGCAAATATTCTCGTATTTTACGGTTGAACACGTTCTATGTTTACAATTTTGAGTTTTTTTACTGTAAAATTGAATTTCATTTTACAGTAAAATAGTATTTAGCCGTTTTTAACGTCACGACACGGACTTCTCTTCAATACACGAGAGGATCGAGCAATTGTCTACGAAATTGGCAAAGTGCGGGTTTAAGGACTTCACATGTCTTTTAAAGAGTTTCTGCATTCTCTCAAACATGCAGGTTTCCTCACGATATTTTACTTCACCGTAAGGAAAGTGCGACCTGAGATTCAAACTCAGTTTGGTTTCCCCAGAAAGCGCGTTACCACTATTTGAAATTTTAAGATTTAAAATACGAGCCAATTATATTGTTATATCAACAAGCTGGTCTATTAATTAATTAGATGCAGATTGCGTTTTTATACAATAAAGGAATTTTCTATTGCATAAATTATGTTAATGGATAGCTAATTAAATAGTAAGGGAGATTATTTTATAGTTTTATCTGTGTAATTGACTTATTGCTAATTGCACTTTGCTTATTCTCTAGTAGGTTATATTATGATGGTCTTATATAACCGATCCATATTTATGTTTCTACCAGAGTGAAATAAGTTTGCCTTAGAATGAATATTTAAGGCGTACAATAATTTATTTACATTTATGTTTTAAATATATTAATTAGTAATTAAATGCTTATAAAATCAATATTATTAATAGGGCACGGATAAATATGTATTAAAAAATTCAAAATATGTACATATAATATGGATCAAAAAATGTAAAATATGGAAAAAATATGGAGTATAAAATAAGAATATCTTTCATATTAAACAGTGTTTACTGTGAAAAATGACTACAGTAACTACAAGTTACATTAAAAAAATATATAAAAAGATAGCGAAATGTTTAGGTACCTAATACAAATTAACAAATGAGGTTTTATTAATCTTCCACTAAATCTGACTTATTAAATTGATTGCAGTACACAATCACATGCTTTTTTAAATTATCGAAATTAAAACTCTGTCGATTTGGTCTAACATAGCCTTATATTGGCTGAAAGATATTTCCACGTCACATGATATTGTAATGGGAGCATACTTAAAGACGCTTAGTTCCGTAATTGTGTAAGGCACGTCTGCAGTACCCTCAAAACTTCCGCACAGAAGTTTATTAATTGTTTTTAGACAATCAAATCCTTTATTTTTGTCTAAAATATACTTTAGTTTTTGTTTAGCTATTTCAGCAATACAGCCTTCCGCTTCAGAAACTTTTTTTCCTATTACGCTATTACGCCGCGCGCGCTCGCTAGCCGCTACTCGCTTGTACCACGGCGCGGGGGCAGATAATGTGAAATAAATGAAGTTAAAGAATCAAAAATCAAATTACGTCAAATAATACGCGAGAGAAATGAAACACGCGAGGCCACGTGGTGGCGAGAATGCAAACACGTAAAATTATATCAATTTTTGTGAATTAACTGATGTTCTATGATATAAAAATCGAAAATATGGATGATTGTAACATTTTTTCTTAAAATATGGACTTAACCATGAAATATGGAAAAATATGGAAAATAAAAATTAGTTTTTCACAATCTATATATGATAATCGATATAGAGAACACATTCGAGACCGAAAATCATGTAAATTAAAAATATGTATTTACATATTAATCCGGGCCCTAATTATTAATATTAAAAAATGTTAGTGTGTTTGTGACGGCTCGCTCAAACGCTTAGAAACTTAGCTTTTTTTATACATATAATTCTCTACGCTGGCCAAGTGCACGATGGCGGACTTTATATGTCTTTAAAAACTTGCTAGATTCTATCAGATATGTAGGTTTATTCACGATATTTTCCGTCACCGCAAGGCAAATAGTAAAACAAAAAATATCAGAGGTGCGAGAAGCGGGATTGAACCCGCTTCAGTCTTTCCCAAGCGAACGCTTACCACTGCCTATCCTCATAATTAACGTTCATATTTGTTTTACAGCATAACATCGATAGCAGCCAACCGCCAATAGAAAGTATATTAAAGGTGAGATTTCGTTATATTTCCATGTAAGGTCTTTCGAAAGTCTAACATAATGTTTTTATTTCGAAACGTTTTGTAACACTTTCAAAACAAATCAAACAAAATGTAATAAGTAACTATTAACAATTAACTTTAACCTGATTGTCTTTAAAAAAAAATTAATGAAAATGATTCTTTAATAACTTTTATTATCAAGAAAGAAGTATACAGAGCTTGGAACTCTGCTTTCTCTGGTTGCCTTGAGGATGTAATCTATACATATAATAAAAATGTAACGGATCGCTGTCTGTACATGAAAGATATATAAGAAAAAATGTTATAGGGACCTTTATTAACGCAAATAGAACCCAAAACAATGATTGTTAGAATTTTTGTCTGTTTGTCTGTTTGTCTGTTTGTCTGTTTGTCTGTGCGTTTGTGCACGCTAATCTCTGAAACGGCTTATTTGATCGAGATGTGGTTTTCACATATATATTGTGGTAAGCTTCACTTAACGTTTAGCGTTTGTTTCATGTCAATCGGTTCATAAATAAAAAAGTTATGGTAATTTAAAAAATAGCGTCGAATATTTGTTAAACTACTTACAACTTCTATTTTTTCTCTGTTCAGTAGCATTGACTAAAACTTTACTAAGCTCGATAATAATAATGATCTATATAAAATTATGATTATATTCATGCATATTTATTTATATGAAACATATGAAATAAATACAATATAAAATAAAAAAAAACCGTAGCTTAAAAAATCTGTATATTAAATATTTTCAAAAACCATGACTGTAACGTATTTTGTATTGAATATAGAGTATAGACCCCAAACCAATGATATTTTAACTATAGATATGTTATGAGCGCGCAATCGTGAAAACTCGAAAACATCCTAATTAGGACGTATTGCCTTTAGTCTGTGTCACCGCATGGCGACGAGTGGTACGCTGCTACAAAATTAAAAAAATGCCATCCTGTGTATTTAGGAAATGCACCAATTATGATACCAAAGTTAATAAAACACAAGGGATCTCATACCACATGTAAGAACGCAGTATACTTCGATTTATTAATATATTTCAATTATTTGCCTAATATTCTGATATGTCATCGGTCGCTAGACTAATGTTTGTTTACATTGACGCGCAATTGACAACATTAGCTGTCTCTTTTTTTCTTATTGATTTTATCGACTATCCCCTTTCTATCATTTTGACATGTACCTTGAATGAAAAGTGTGTATGTGTGCAGCGCGGAACACTTTTTTCGGTTGTTTAGTGAGCGTATAACATATCTATAGTTAAAATATCATTGCCCCAAACCAATAGTTATAATTTTTTTTGGCTGTTTGTCTGTATGTCCATTTGTCTGTTTGTATGTTATCGTGTAACACAAAAAGTACTGCACAAATTTTAACCAAATTTTGTTTAGTTGTAGTTTAGTTTAGTGATAACTTATTACTCATGTCGTGACTTAGAATATTTTTATTGCAGTATATTACATAATATGGTAACAACGTAACCGTTCGCTGTCTGTAAATGAAAGATATATGTATGTATGTATGTATGTATGTATGTATGTATGTATGTATGTATGTATGTATGTATGTATGTATGTATGTATGTATGTATGTATGTATGTATGTATGTATGTATGTATGTATGTATGTATGTATGTATGTATGTATGTATGTATGTATGTATGTATGTATGTATGTATGTATGTATGTATGTATGTATGTATGTATGTATGTATGTATGTATGTATGTATGTATGTATGTATGTATGTATGTATGTATGTATGTATGTATGTATGTATGTATGTATGTATGTATGTATGTATGTATGTATGTATGTATGTATAGTGTATACGAAGCCAATAACATAACCTATATTATTTATTCCGGTATTCTCACGGGACCTTGAACAACGCGGGTGAAACCGCGGGGCGATAATACCTATTTAACAAACAGTAACAGAGCAAAGTCACATTTATTTGAAATATTTTTTTAAAACAAAGGCTGTGACGTATATTTTATTAAATATAGACCTCAAAATAATAGTTGTTAAAATTTTTGAGCGTGTGTCTGTTTGTCTACAAAATTTTGTGTAGTGATAATTTATTACTCGGGTCAACATTTAGGATACTTTTTATTGAAGAAATTTTTTTTCACTGAAACAGGAAGATAAAATAATTGGTTTTATTGAGTTGGCCTAAGAAAGCTACCAGTGGCGAAATCTTAAAATAATGTAGTAGGAAATTCTAGGTCTAAAAAAAGCCTACTGAAAAGTCTACAATACCAAAATATATGTAAGTTACACTCGCAATACCTATTTTTATTATTAGTATCTATATGTATACATATATAATATGTATAAATATAATAAAGCAGAAATTTATAAAAAGTCTGTACATGAAATATTTAAAAAAAAATGTGTAATAATTACTTATTACTGGGGTCATTACTATGGTACTCTTTATTGTAGAAAAAAACATTGCCACAGGAAAACAAAATAATTTATTTCATTGAGTCGTCCTTGGAAACCTAGCTGCGGGTAAGTCTTGAGAGATACATCAGAACAATATTGTAGGTCTTAAAGAGGGCTACAGAATAGTTTACAATATCAAATATCTGTCTCCTAAGCTACACTCGCAATACCTATTTTTATCAGTACGTAAAAAACAGTAACTTCGTAAATCGAAGCGTGCGTTTCACACAAAAAGTACATAACAGCTGATTTGAATTAAGTTTTGTATAGTGATACGTTATAATACGAGAAAACATTTAAAATACCTTTTATTGAACATTAATCTTTCATTCCTAAGTGAAAAGACAATTACTGGTTCTATAGAGTTCTTTCAAATTTATAAAGATAACTCTTGCTAAAACTTAAGAAAAACATCTCACAGGATTACAAAATAACTGGTGCTGTAGATGAAATAGAAAATGCTATAGAGTAGTTCCCAGAAAAGAGGGCCAGAACTTTAAATGGGGAATCAGTCCTTGGTACATTATAAGTGACAGTATATAAGCAAAAATGTTTATTTTATTCACTCTTAACGCGAGCGAAGCCGCGGGCACCGCTAGTGTAAAAATATGTTTATTTATGTAATAACAGCGAAAGCGACTTGAAATTCTTATACTATATGCATATTAACTACTGCATGCGACTTTTAATACGTGCAACGTATGGGAGGTATTGCACCTGTGGAGTGTGGACATTCACCGGATTTTTAAAAAATAAGATTTTGATTATTTATTAAGCTCAATTTATACAAATATCACTTCAGCAAGTCAGTCACATGTCGAATATACTTAAAGGTTGAGTTCAGTTCGTTGCGTTTTTATATTATATTTTTTAAATTAATGGTGTCCATAGGGAAAACCGTCCATAGGTACAACACATTCTATATGTTGTTCTATAAATGTGTTAAAAAGAACTAATCGCTTATAAAATTAGTTAAAAGTATTAAAGGATTTCGCCTAATAAGTTTACCGTTTTGTATTAGCATTAGCAAGAATTGGCAAGAACTATTAGCAAGATCATCGGCATCTAACTGATGCCTATCTTGTAAAAAGACTTTGAATGTTGATATCTTAAACGGATGTGAAATATAAATTAAAAGCTCAGTTAAAATGAAAGCTTTATAGTCCTGTTATAAATATAAGTAACTTTAATAGTCATGTCATTTGACCCCACCCTCTGTTGTCACGTAAATTAAATTGGTAGATAAGTTCACCTTGTTTGTCCATTGCCATAAACTTCGCCGAGAACCTCTATACTAAAGAACGACTTAACGGTTCATTTAGTGACTATGAGTGCGGGTGTTAATGTGTATTGTTTATGAAACACTTTGTGGGTATCATTTTGTCGCATCACAACTTGTCATTAAATAATCGTATTAAGTCTATAAAGAAATATCTAGCTTTTATTGGCAATGGCGTATTGAATATTTAATTTAATACTAAATTATACGGTATTTTCTGTTCCTTTTACATTTTTTTTCAAATTCATAAAATTATTAAGCCATCAACTAAGGCGAATAAACAAAAGATAAAACCAGTCTATTAGTACGAATATTTAATGTACTGTGCCTGAGAATCGAATCCGTTACTTCCGTCAAAATTATAAAATAAATTTCACGCGCACGAAAACTTAACTAATATTTTCAACCACTAAACAAATTTTTATGTAGGCAAAGAGATTTAATAAGATAATAACCGCTTTGTAAATATAACATATTAAATGAGATAATAAAAATAATAAAAGCAGAGAGGAATATATGAATAATGAATATTTTATATATAATAGGAGATGAAATCACTTCCAACTCCGGTGTCGGGTATCGCAGCGACGCCCCGAAAGGAGCTCGAAAACAAATTCATCTACAACCCGTTCACCAATAAGGTAAGATCAATATGTATTAGAATTCCTCATATGATACTTTATACACAGGAAATATGTCAGCGACTTCAAAATGTTATGAAGTTGTATTTCTTTACGATCTAAGGCTTCCTTTATTTGAATTTTTTCAAGAATATTTAACGTATTAAAATCATGAGATATTAAAATTTATTTTGGTTACGATTGCTGATGGAAGCAATCAATTACTAATATGTATTATAAAGCTGAAGAGTTTGTTTGTTTGTGAACAACTGTTTGAATTCTTTCTGGTCTTAGGGACGCGGGCGGTGCCGCGGGAAATGCTAGTAATTCATATTATTTTGCATACAACGTGTATCATACATATTAAGTACAGAACAAAAAAGTAGGCTCAAAATATTCTCTCCGTCGTCCTCAAAGAAAATTTTGCGTGACTACAATTAAAATAAAATGAATTGGTGTAAGAATCCAATTAAAATTCGCAGGTGCAAGAGAATCCTCAGCTATCTCAAACAAACAACGATCTCAAAACACCCCTCACAAAACCCGGTAAGTTTTTTTTACCCTTAAGTTAATTATTTTTAACCGTACACTTAAATTAGTGAATACTCGAGTATCTCTTATAAGGTAAAGCATTAAATGAAAGTGACGGTAGTATTATATGATGCAAAAAAATAATAATTCTTAACGTCTCTTTTGTTAATGTTTAAGCATCAAAGCAAAGGTTATTATCTCCGATTACAGCTTTCGTCGGATATAGCTTTGTTCACGTTCTAATAGTTTTCACAAACATGACGCAACGAAAGCTTCGCTTTATAAAGCCAATTTTTTGTACGTTTATAAAATACCCAGTAAAGTGAATTAAGTAATAACAAATGGTATTCTATTGTAATAATACACATATTAAGATACTAACGTTATTTTGTTGACCTCGTTTCATATAACCTTTGACTCACAAACATTTAGATGGAAAAAATGAGTAATACAACATTCCTTACAATAGAATATATTATATAATATTATAATTGTGTAATATGATGATGAATGTTTCTGAGTAATCCTTTTAAAATATCTAATATAAGTAAAAGGAACTGTAAGGATTAATATAAATAAAGTTACCCTGGTCTGAATGTTTCGCCTAAGCTTCGTAACTTTCTACTGTAATAACGGCACTTTTAAGACTTCTTAGAATATCTGATAGCCTACGATAATGTTTTTCACTAGTTTGTAAACTTTGTTTCTGAATAAGCGTAAAAGGTACGAAAAAGTATTAAAATATTATTTACACGTATTCATAAGAGATATGTAGGTTAAATATTGAAAGAAAATGTGTACGAGGTCGCATAAAATTTTATAGGCTAATAATTTTTACTAAAACTGCGTTTGTTCCAAACAAAATAATATGGTTATCTTAACTGTATGGTAATAAAAATATTGCTACTGTGGGTTCTTTTTAATTAAGCTTCACGAATAACACTTGCTTATAACTTACTTGTAATTAATTATTTATGTACACATATTCATAAACTTATGAAGTTTATGAAGGAAATATAAACGTAGCGGTTGACTTTTAAAAATAATTCTGTTGAAAATTTAACAAATCTAAACGTTTAAGTGTTGAATTACAGCGAAATAGCTTTGCGGATAGAGCTCAGTTTACATTGGCGGGTTTTATTTTTAAATGAGTTTATGTTTTTACTGTTCATGTTAACAAGTTATATTTAAATGTATAAAGTAGAGTAGGTATATAATGTCATGTCATACTATGACATTAATTTGCAAATTATTTTTGAACTAATGTCTTACCCTGGCTTCGCTTGAGTTCGTCCCTGGGTACGTTTTCACGTACAGTTCGTGATTCACGTACAAAATAAAACTAAATATTTCAGTTTTACAGCTATTTTAATGAGGTTTTCGTATTCAAAACGACCTCTGAATTCTGATATACCTCCAACAAAACATAAAAGTACAATACAAATCGGTCCAGCTATTTTAGAGTTTTAGCGAGAATAACGAACAGCAATTGATTTTTATATGTACCTATTTATGAATAAGACCTAATATTTGCATTACTTAAACGTATTTTTATATATCGTGCTTGTATAAAGTGGACGTGGGCAATCGTCGTGAATGTCTGAAATGTCGGTGGTCAAAGGCATCGCTATAAAAACTCAAAACGCCTATTTGCCCGCCTAATTGGCTACCTCAACCGAATAAAAACCTAAGAGTCAACTTTGAATGAGCGCTGCCGTCGAAAGAAATGAGATTTGTTCGTTCGTTTTTTTATACCGCGAATTCGACGTCAACTTCTTTATTGAATTAAATTTGATTGTCCAACTTTTGGTTATTAATTTGTTCTAGAATATTAAATGGAACAATTAATGACGGGATGGGTACAAAGTGATTCCTATTTTTAATCTAAATGCAAGCTAGTTACTAGAAAAAAGCTGTAAAGAAGACAAAGTAGTAACACTACAAAGTTTAGTCTCGTTTGCTGCATTACAAAGCGGACGAACTTTTTGAACCGCTAAAAGAAGTAAAGTGCTACTTGTAACCCTTTTTTAACGAAAAACTACACGCGAATAAAACTTTCGATGGCCATTCGGCATTTCGCGTTAATCGTTTCGATGTGAGCAAAAATATGGCATTGTCGAAAATATTAACACATTTATGTATTGCCACGGTCGGGCGCGCGAGGAAATAAAAGTTAGAATGAATTATTAAAGGCAGTTTACACGTATCGCGGGCGCGATCGCAACGCCACCTGTCGACGACGTAGATAAATAAAATAAAACAAAGCCAAACGGCCGGCGCGCTCTGACGTCGACTCGCGATAAACTCATAAAACAAACGTGCCCGCAAAAATATTTGCTGCGCTAACTGAATAATAATGAATATGAGCGGGTCCACTCGCCGAGTCCGTAGTGTGCGCCGCCCTTATCTTCCATCTATACGCTTTCGCACGCGAACGCGGCTCGTTTCCGCTCGTGATAAAGGCGAATTTAGCTTAAACTAAAACACGGTTTAATACAGTAAAGGTACTAATGGAATTTTTACTAACTAAACTCCTAGTGTTAACTAGTACCGTATTTGTCAACCATTTTCGGTTGTATCACTGCTCGAGTTCAGCCTGTGGGTGGGTTGGCTTTGGAATTTTTACGAAGCAATAAAACCTCTTTTATATGTTTAAATAAGCAAATGAGATTGAATCGCCATATATCCCGACAGACCGTCGATTGTCGGGTTATTTGTGTATCTCATCTCGGAGAATGTGGGCCGCACTGAATGTTACCACTGCCCACTCACGCGATCATTCAGCGCTTTTGTTGCTTGTTTTTGCTCGATTTACTATTTCTTGATCTTGCCTCAATCTTAACTTGTATAAATGTATTCGTTTTGCATGTGCATATGTAAATTTATACGATATTGTGATACTACAGATAACAGACCATTAGCTTATCAATTTTTGCAACGTTTGACACATTCAAATAAATTCTAACGTCTCTTTCAAACTTTAAACTTTTACGTTTGTTATTGCTTTCAAGGAGAAACGTTTCAGACAAATGAATACGCTAACGTACCGTTTTTCCTTTTTCCAACTCGGCAAAACGGGCTCGATTTAATATTCTATTGGTTTTATTTTTACGATAGATAGCGGCATTGCGAATAGGTTGAAACAACATGGCGGTGTGTGTGTGTGACACGACGCCCGAGGGCCGTTGCACGAATTAGATTCTCTGGAAACAGTCTAGTGCGTTTTTTCCCTATAAAACTTGAATCCATAGTTATTCTAATCTCTATGCCCAGTGCAGTAAAGCTTTACGTTAACGGTACCTACAGTTTACACTGATAGACCCCTTTGTTCGTCAACGGCAATCGAGATGTTAACGAGTGAATCCTTTGTCCCGGTCATCAGATTTGGCGACGTAATTACTTAATGAATTCCCGCCATACTGCTGCTCTTACAAATTTTGTAACATTTTCGTATCAAATTAACTTCTGTTTAAACTAGAATTAAAACTGAATTTTTCCAATCGGGTTAAAGCTTGAGTTATTTTTATTGAATTATATAAATAAGTTATAAAATTGTGATGTAATTAAAATTGTATGTGTATTAAAATAATATTGTAATGCTGTTTATATACGAGTATGTATATTTAGTTGATAATATCGTCTAACGAATTAATTATTAGTTTTAAGATTAAATATCATCGTTTGATATTCATAAGCGCTACTACAAAGACATATAATACATACATATGTACGATGCATATATTATACATATTAATTATAGGTAATAAACCTAAACGTACATAATTATTCCATGCGTGCACTTCACTACGTCGGACTGAGTGCAGTAGAAAATGCAAACCTGTTGTGAAAGTAGAGGATAATTAATTTGTCCGATTACTAGAGTGCGAAACGTAGGTAAATAGAAATAAAGCAACAAAGGAATCAAGGAAAACAGAATTAAAATCTCGTTGAAAAAGTGATACTTAGTTCATTAGTACTGTCTATTTAATCAGTTTTAAAAATATATTTATAGGTCGCAGTAAACTTAAGCTTTGAAATATAGCTTGGGAAATACTGCTGGTAATTACTTAAAATATCTAAGTAAAGAAATAATAGAATCTTTGTTTTGTTTCCATTTTATTATAATATATATATATATATATATATATATATATATATATATATATATATATATATATATATATATATATATATATATATATATATATATATATATATATATATATATATATATATATATATATATATATATATATATATATATATATATATATATAACATATTTGTTTGTCTGTTTGTTCTGACGGAACTAATATCTGAATCGGTTAGGCAGATTTTGACGGGATTTTCATAATGTGAAAAAACGACGAACCCGTGCTTGATTTCTAAATCGTATAAAGGTATAAATGAGTAAAATCTTATTAATATATTAGAAAAATAAAATCTTTATACACTCACAGCAGTATTGTTCCTAATAAAACAGTGGTCATAAAATCAATCTCCACATCGGCATGAGCGTAGCAGTCGGCAGTTTTTTCTCATTTTAGGTACAAGTATTTGAGATGGTCTTATAGGTTTATGGACTTTAAACTATCGATTGCACTTAGACGTATTTAGTATTAAACCATAGATATGGAGTTGATGTAATATTATTAGCATTACATTTTTAGCAATATCAGCTTAGAGGTGCCTTTTTCATTATTTTTGGTCTTTAATGATGTATAAATAATGTATTTTAACCTCGATATTCTTGTCATAATAATCATAGAGCAGCATGTATGGCTTCTGAAATATTACCGCATCTATGTGTGCTTATAAATAGACATTAAATAATCGGTATATGAGCCGTGTTATACGTGAATATTTACCTGCTGTATTTAAGAAGATTTTAGGTCGGGAAAGGTAATCTTTCACATAATAATACAAATGAGGATCAGTACAGTTATAGCAAATTACATAGAACTAGTATGCAAGTTACTTATTTTGACATAAGAATGATATATCTTTTTGAATTATCCAAATCGGACCATAACTTACGAAGATATTAAGTTATAAACATTGCGCAGTTTTTCCCGCAACGCGAGTGCGTGTGACGTCACTATGACGGAACGAATGCAGCCGGTATTTATTTGCGATGACTCCTGTATTTTTTTGCGATTACTCCTAAGATATTCGTTTAAATTAAATGGTGTAAAAGAGTAAAATAATGTGCATGAAATGCTTATAGCCTCTAACTTATTTCAAATGATAAGAATTAATACCGTATTTGTGTAAATAGCTTTCCAATTACCGCTTTATAATTGCCCATTTTTTACTATTAAAATGGATATAGTGCGTTATCCTTAAGAGATAGACATATGTCATCGCGGACTTTTTTGTAGACCTATATAAGTTACACAATTCCACCGTACATCATTTTGTTATATCTCAAAGGGTTTAGGCAGCGTTTTCGTTGAAAGCTTCCAGACGACTTATTTTTTTCCGACACCTCCAACAGATATTATTATATTTTAGCCAATGCATACAAAAACTTGACAAATTATATACGAAAACCATTCTGGAGAGTTATTCTATCCATTGGTGAAAACTGCATGATAATCGGTGCAGTAGTTTTTGAGTTTATCGCGAACAGACAGACAGACAGGCAGACAGACGCGGTGGAGGACTTTGTATTATAATATGTATAGATTAGTAAACCATTTTCTTTACGATTTTTACAAAAATTAACATATTTACTTATTAAAGAAACGACTGCAGATACGATAAAAACTTTAATTTAAAACCTGTAGAATATTAAATGTCCCACAAAAATTGTATTTAAACTACATATTTAGTAAAATGCGTTACATCTATATTCATCAGATATAAAATTTAAAATTAAGGCAAGTAATTTTGAAGATCTTGAAGAGTGCCTTAAATACTTTAATTTCGGACTAAAATGAAAACAAAAACATAAAAAAATAAAATATGGAAGGACTAAATTTTAACATTTCTTATCGTTCGTTCTTATCATTTAACATAGTGTAAGGAAATTGTTTAGGGGCCGCTTGCCTTTTTTTAATGTTTAAAAACGCATACCGCCTGTAAGTGACAGCTGATTATTTAGGGCCCACCAGTTAAAAAGGCCAGGTTAGGTTAGGTCGGACCGTTTCCGGAGTCATCTGAACACGTCCCCTCAGTGCAGCGGCTCCTCCCACTTCCACTGAGGTAATGCTGGATATTCCCTCGATATCCAGACCAGGACTCTGGCCTCTGGGACTGAATGGTATTCCAGGGCGAGTTCTGTGCATCACCCTGAAATACCTGTTCAACGCATGTCTTCGTGTAGGGTAGTTCCTGAAGATTTAAAAGAAAGAGAAATTATGCATGTTGCTCCAGGAGGGTCGTCCTCTGTTCTCTCCTTTTTCTTACATGCCAATCGTGAAGCCGAGTAAGATGGGCAAGCTCTTTTAGCGCATTCTTGGGGCCGGCCCTTTCAGAGGCTCAGTTTGGGTTAATAGCAGGTCCGTTGAATGCCTTGAACGCTCTGAAGGTTGGGTCCTTGGCAGCAGTGGAGGAGGGAAGCGTGCTTTTAACTGTTGTATTGGATATAGCCAAAACCTTCAACACCCTGCCTTCGAGACGTTACGAGAGCCATTTTATTATCATGAGGTGCCTCTCTATCTTCTGTGGGTGTTGGACACGTACCTCCGCGACAGGATGATCGTGTGAAAGGGGATCAACAGTGTGGTTGGTGGACGACGCGTCTACTGCGGCGTTCCACATGGAACAATTCTAGGTCGGATCCTGAGGAATCTCGGCTATGACTGGCTCCTGTGGTGTCTATTTCTTCCCGGGCTTGGCCCAGTCAGCACTAATAAGTTGTCGATCGGATCGGAATGCTGGGCCTGAGGGTCTCCATTTCCAATGAAAGGAAGAAAACGCACCCCGCAACGTCTACCTGTGCGTCCAGGGAAGGATTATTGTGAAGACTTGAGTTCATACGTCACTGAACGTTCCGTGTCCACTTCTCCCAGTTCTGCGCAAAACTCCATGCTCGACGGGGTGTTTCAAATTCAGGCGAGTGAGCGTGCGCGTAGGAATCGTTTAGTGAGGGAGGGTATCGCTCATATCAGGCGCCTCGCTGACGAGGCTCTGCTCTGGCCATGGGAGGAAGACTTTGGGGACTTCGGCGGCTGGCCTGGTGACGGTGGGTGCGGTTCGTCCGTACCTATCTCACTGGTTCAGGAGACCACACGGCGTCCTGACACTGCGGCGAAGAGTTGACGAACTGACAGGACCATATGAGGGTTTCCTCAGCGATACAAAAAAAAGGCCAAAACGTGCGCTCAGTAGGGTCCGGCAATCCGACTAGGCATGACGCGAAGAAACACGCAAAGCAATCTCTTGTCTGTGTTGCGTCTTGGTTTGCTTCGGCAGAACTGCCGGGCCATCGGGGCGTCGTAGTTAAATACTTAGGCGGTACTGCGTTGCCTCATTAAGACTTTACTGGGTAGTACTGGATTCTTTTAAGCTGGTGAGTCCCACATAACCACCTGATGGTATGCGTTAATGCATTTCCAACGATAAAAAAACCAGTCTAGGTTAGGTCAAGCCCCTTCCAAAAGATAATTAATCTTGCATCCGCCACTGAGTAGGTATGTAGGTTTATCCACAAAACTAATTAAAAAGTTAAGAGTAGGTAAATATAATATAAATATATAATCAATACAGTTGCCTTAAAATAAGAGAATACATAGGTACACTTACACTACACGTAATAATAGGCACCAACTTATATCAACTATTTACTTGAGTTAAGTACCTACAAATCTATACCTATCATTTAATGTGTTTAGTTATGTAGGTAAGTACAACAAAATGATCTTCACATCAATGTCTTGTAGCCTGACCTGGTGGAGTGTAATCATCTCTTTTTATAACGGAAAACCATTTACTACGAAGTTTTGAGCCCTTCGGTACGTAAAAAAATAGTTTTTCTAGCGTTTTTAAAGAAGTGTGTGTATATTTCGGTACTGTCAAATATTTATACACAGTTAAGAAAGTTAAATTATACACAAATCGGACACTTAATTAGTTTCAAAGTCACTAAAACACTGCGCGCCTTATCGTTCCCAACGGCTAACTAGCGGCGACAGTCACTATGACGTCACAGCTACAGCGGCAGTCGCGCAGTAACTTCGCTAGTAATTTCCTCATAACTTCGTCAATTTTTGTCGTAGAACAAAAATTTTTGCACTGTACGTTAAGGATTCCACAGCTCTATAAATCTGCATTCTCAGCTAAAAACGTTACGGATCCTCATTACTTCTCCTTTTAGGTACCACCTAACTCACTTGGGTAGCTTTCTAGGTGTTTTTGTAATTATTTATCAGCCACTCACCCACGCTTTACTCTAACTATTCTCCGAGTGCCAAACGGTATACTTCTATATATTGATAAAGGTCGTTGTCTATTGCTGTACTAAATCCGAATCGGTCCAGCCTTATCGTATATTTGATAGTACAATGCATCGGATAAACCAATAAAAATATATTATCATTATAATTTTTTGTTTTTCAATAATACCATACTCGAGTTACACAATACATAATCGTATGAATTATAATTTTATACAAAGTTACAGTATATAATAGTTTGCAATGCGCGTTTCGTACCATCTGTCTAGCACAACATTACTTACATATATCTCGTGCTCTATGAATATTGATGTGGAATTCATTTGCATTCTTAGTTTTATTGTCAACTGACTTCAACTAAACAAAGACTACGTACCTGTTTGAGAAATTTCGATAAAGGTCATTCGTCTACTAGTCAAAAAATAAATTATGAAAATTTGTGAACGAAGAGCTGGTTTCTTAAAAAAGTTAAACGTGACAAAGAGTGACTTCATAGTAACATATTATATGTTTAAAGTCTTGCGGTTTATAACTTCTATAGACTTTCTTCATCCAAATATAAATTGATATAAATACAAACTTTGGATAGTTAAAAATGCGATTTAATCATAACATACTACTAAAATTAGCTTGTAAGTACAGTAGGGCTAGGAGACAACCAGCTTCTACAAATGATAGTTCCAGAGGAATGCATTGCTTATCATGAACATGAAGGAGACGAAAATGCGGAACCAACCAACCAACACTCTTGTACTCGGAAATTTATGCGGACAAAATGACATACGTCCACTGAACCCTATATTTACGATTTGCAAACAGTGCAAAATACAGTACAAAATCATCATTCGATATTTACCCAAAATAACTTCGTAGTGATTAACATTCTTAAATTTAACTTATTATATTGTTATTTAGACGACCCTCGTTGTCTATGTGATGGACCAATGAATAAATTTGTCTGTCGGATATAGTGGGTTTGGTTCTTTGCATAAGGTAAGGCGTGGTTTTCCGCAACTTTCTACTATAGTGCCCATTGTTCAAGTCATTGCGTGCGATCAAAAGTGGAAAATTTAATAACAAACGAAAGTATACGATAGTGTCTAAAGCTTTGAGTGTTCGAAAATTTGATATTTTGTTCGAAATATTAATATAAAACGATAATCGGTATTAATAATTTTGTCTCATAAAATATGATATTACACAAAATATAAGTAAATGTATTAGATTCATATCTATGTCCTCTTTATACAAAGTTACAAATGCATAGAAAGATTACATTTAATTTGATAGTCTTAATTACTTAATATTTATAGTTGCCTCGTAACAGGTGTGTCTACAGCACGTTATTATCATAACTAGAATCGACTCATTAACATAATATATTAGCTTCATTTGTACGCTTATTAATTTAACCTATCATTTCTGTTTAAGGCTCTAATTACTGTGTGGTTTGATATTTACTTAAAATTGTTACGTGTATTTTTAGTAAAGTATAAATCAGCTATAAAAAAATTACTATTATAATATTTGTTTTTATTATTTATTGTACGTAAAATTTATAATTATATCGATAAGCACCGTTACCTTATGGCAATATCCTTTGTGTCACTTCAGTTAGATGTGTATCTCTGTCTCAAATTTCATCCAAATCCGGCGGCTGTTTCATCATGAAGAGGTTACAGAACACACAAGTTTACAAGGCTTTATTATATAAATATGTAGTAGTATGGTGTTTATCCCGGCTTGCACAAAACAAAATACAACGTTACGTATCGGCATCTGTGAGATAATATTCTATTTCATTTTTGCGGAAACGAAGTAGACTATCACTGCTTACTCTGCAAATGAAAAGAGCGTGGGAACAATAAGAAATGTCTGGTCGTATTTCTATTAAAAAACAAAACAAAATCTTTATAACTCAGAATTCATAGATAGCTGTTGAGATAATATCCGAATAAGTTTTATTCCACCTGCGGTCGGCGAGATTTCCAATGCCGTCCGTTCCGTGGTTATTAATCGGTTCAACAACTTTATACCTCTGTCAGATACTTACCAATTGAATGTTGGAGAGAAATCGGATTTTTATTAGTAAAAGATAAAACTATCTACTGTACGTAAAATAACAAAAAAAATCTAAAGAATTCAATATAAAATACTAGAGGATAATGGTTGATTATCTTTCATCCGATAACTCTAGATTGGCATATCAATTTTTAAAACCTCTTTAAGATGCAATTAAATGTATTAATTGTTGCAGTTTTCTTAGTACCGCAATACAGATTACAGATTAAAATCTAATTAAGATTTTAAGGCGCTATGCCTTAAATATCCTGTTCAAAAATAGTCTCCGTCGTATTATTTCATTTGGACGTAGCAAGACATTTCATTATTGTTTGGCAATGTCAGTTGCTTATTTACAAAGTCAATGATGGACCGGTGAACTCATCTTAGTTAAGTTTTAATTAATGCCCATAGTTTGTACACCGCAGGCTTTTCTCTTGCCTGATTTACTTGCCGTTCTCCCAATCGAGTGGGCTGTTAGTTGATGCTTCATCATGGAATCAATTTGTTAATTATTTTAAGTACTTATTTGGTTTATACTGAATGGTTTTGAGTTTGCTTTTATATTATATATTGTTAAGCTCTATTATATAAATTGATAGGATTATGTATAACAATTTAACTTATTTTCGTAGCTTTTTTAGTTAAATTATATTAATTTTCGTGAGGATTTCAATTTTTTTTTTAAATCTCGTGTTACTCGCTGATAATGTAGTTAGCTTCTGATAAGTGATAGAATTGTTAATAAAAACAAATAGACACACACTTTCCCTTAATAATATTATTATAAATAAGCTTGAATGCTTGAATAATATTTGGAAACGATTATAATTAGCTATTTATAGAATTTTAATTAATACCTATTTGGTATTTTAAATAAGTAAGAGTCTATAAAGTTACAGAACTACAAAACTAGCTACGAAACTACACTAGTATTAGCCTTCTGACACGGTTGGATAATAAAAGTAGTATTTTTTCTTTTACTCATTTATCAATAAGATTAAATGTATTTTCCGATTATTGTTTTCTCAAAGTGCTTGAAGAAAAATATTTATATAATGTTGATGTTAATATAAAACATTAAATATAAATACTGTTGCTCGTTAAATCGCTAAATGTAATTGAAACACGGCGCCGACTTTATTAAATATAATGTTTCTGATATTTTTCAACGGCTTGTTGTTTATGATATTTAAATTTAATATTTGTAAATTAAAATTATATTAACGATTACATTCGCGTGTATTAATATTTGCTTTATTGTTTACCTTTTACATTTAAATTGGCGCGATTTGTTCGTCGTTGCCTCATTGTTCCCTCACAATGCTTTTATCCCGTAAATAATATATCGCGATTGCGAATACTTCGCATTCTGCAGACGAGAGAGGTTTAGAATTGAGAAGTTAAGAAAGTGGGATTCCTAACTCGGATTTGCCCCTTTTTGCGGAACTAGTGAGAAATTGTGGCATCCATTCGTAAGACAATGTATTGGCCCGATACTATTTCATTTCGACCGATTGCTCTCTTTAGACGTGGCTATTCAATATCGACCCCCCAAATAGTACACTCCTAAGTTTCTTAATCCATCATCTGGTTGAGACCCTTTTTTAATATGGCTCTTATATAACTTTATTTGTACGTACCTTTAGTCTTTACTGTATATCTTTCTCTTTGTAGGTTTTATTTATTTGTAAATTATGTGTGTAAATCACTTGTTGTTATTTTGAAGTGAAATACAAAATTTAATATTTTAATTAATAGGATACCTACTGGAATAGTTACTGCACTAACTGTACAGTTAGTTGAGAAACTCTTTATTTAATTCTTAAATTAAATACTTGCTTTTTGGCTTTTTATTATTATACCTTGTGTTTTCGACATGGTTTCCGATTTTCAAAACCTTTAAATATATAGTGATGAGATCAGTCCTCGCATATATGTATTGTTTTTTTCAAGCATAATGTTTTTAATAATTTATTCATGTGATGTAACATATGCGAACGATTCATGTCACATACTAGATCTTCTCGTCATGGTCGAAATCCCTGCATTAATAAGTATTATAACTATCGACTTAACCTCGCTTCGCTCGTGTTCGTGTAAGTTTTACTTTTTAAGTTTTGCGTATTAACTTTATATTAGTAGATATGATGAGAATTATTTTAGATTCATACTATTTATTTGAAAAATGATTGATTCCTTATACAATTTTTCGTTCTCCTTATCCTCTTCAGCACTCACGTAAAGAATGATTCCCGGGATAAAAACTGTCCTATACCCTTTCCAAGGTTTCAAAATATCTTTACGTCAAATGTCATTCAAATTGGTTCAGCAAAATTTAGTTTATCCATTACACGCAAACATACAAAGAAAAACAAATCTTTTCCCGCAATAATAGTAGTACAGTCAAAAATAAACACTTATCGTCTGTTTACTATAGGATTGTTATTATAAATATAGAGTACAATTAAGATGTTCCAACGTAAATATTCTCAATGTGATATTTAATCGTGCGACGCCATCTATTGACCGGGCCGTGACGTAGTTGGCCCCACCCTCTACGTACTACGTAGTATTCTCTCTTTGACGCGCAGTTACTACAAATCGAGTAGGCTTTTACGATACAGAAATGTTACGTATATTCAGAGTAATATTTACTTTCTATTTATATCTTTATTTCTCCTTTAATAACTTGTTTACTACAAGACGTTTATAGCGTAGTATGAGTATTGCGAAATAGAAACTTCTTTGTTAATATAACGATTAACTATTAACGATATAAAGTATCAAATATTTTCTTATATTAATATATTTTTTTTACTAGAATTAGGCGAAAATTCCAATTACTAATTTAACTTTTCTTCACATATTATTATGTACGTCTATGTAATATCACTCATTCAAATATATTAAAAATCGATTTTGGAAGTAAGTCTAGACGTCTCCACCCTATTATCTACATACGTTCTATTTTGATCACTCGTAGTATTTTACTACGAGTCTACAACCACTTTAGTGTATTGGCGCTCTCAGCTTTAGATTATCTGTAAAGTTCTCTATGCGAATTACGATACTCCGCGATAGTTTCGGACGGTCTATCCGAGTTGGAGATGTTGAAACAACGTTCTATGCAATTAAATAACACGGTATCAAAGTCTACATGCACATTGAATATAATAATATTACTTTAGTCTTCTTCAATATTCTCTTTGGAGGAAACTTTTAAACAGCAATTTTCGTAATCGCCATTTATTATTCATCCAAGATTTTAGTGACAAGCTCTTTACTTCAGAGTGGAAGTCCGCGTTTGCGATGAGTTAAATCAACGTCAATTAAATTACGAAGGGTTAGAGGTATGGCGCTCTTCCGCAAGTCTTGGCCTAAACAAAGGGTGGAGTGAGGCGTGCATTCGCTGAGATTTTTATAGCCGCGTTCTGCGATTGTGGATTTCGTATTGAATTTAAATAGGCCATGTTCGTTTTTATTGATGTTCGTATAAAATATATAAGGGACGATGTTTGATATAAAAATTGCATTATGATTATTTTAATTTAATTACTATTAAGTACATAATATGTATGTACATATAATGTAAAGTATTGTATGTGTGTAAGTTGAAATTTAGATACATAGGTACCGAAGGGAACCGACTCTATATAGCAAGTGTTTTAAGTAGTTTTTTTGTCTTAATCAAACATAATTAACGCCAGTTTTAAATAAAATTGGCTTTTATTAAATAATAATATGTATAAGATGCACTGTGGCTTCAGTAAATGCGGTACGAACAAAATAGAAATTGTTTTCTTACACGTTCGTTAGTGGGAGATTTTAAAATTGAAACTTAGAAAGTAAGCGTAACTAACAACTGCCTTCATTCGATCCGAAGCCATTTTGTATTCTGCATTCGACACTGTACTGTCAATCATTTTCCATATTGCGAAATCTGTACCACATTTTTTTAATCGACCTATATTGACAAACAAAGGCTTGGATGGCACAGAATAGTGAATATAGAGTTCTTAAAATTAAGACTGTTATAAGAATGTATTTGGTTAGCAGGAACATTAATTTAGTTAGCAGGAACGTTAATTTAGTTGTCGCGTATTTTTTTTAAATCGATTGATCTTAGATGGGCTCATATATTTTTGTTGGATATTGAATATTAAAATTAGTTATTTTAAACTCGAGTTTAGACGCTATTAAAATAACTTATTAATATCTATTTAATTATTTGATTTTCACAATATAAAATTATTTTTGTGCTTTTAAATTGAATAAAACATATAAGAAAATAATAAAGTATTATAGAAACATTAGAGAGTGTTTAAGTGTCTAGTGTTTGTACTCTTTGTCTGTTAAGTTCATAGAAGAGATTCGTTAGATGGGGTGAGGTGATGTAACGAGCGTACATGTAGCGTAATGGGAACGGTCCAGTGGAGACACCGTGACGAATTCTAATGACGACCCAGATTTGACGTATTGACTGCATGTACTATTTCATGTACTTTCCATCGGTTTTTGAATCTGTTTTAGGGGAATTTTTTAATACTAGGTTTTTTTTCCTTACTAAAGCTTGTTCTTAAATAGAATTATATCTTTGAGGGAAAGTATTATACCATTTAATTAATTATTATTCATTATATTAAGAGTTTCTTTATTAAGGGACGAGAAGAATATTGTATGCTTTAGCATTCTTAATTTGGGTTAGTCAATAATAAAATTTTGGGTTGAAAATTTGTTACTATAACAAAGGTATAGGTAATAGGTATACCTAACGCGATGGGAACGGACCGGTGTAGATGCCTTGACGCATCCTAATGTCGACCTACATTCGATGCAGGAGGTACTTCTATATAGGTACACACCTCGGTAAAGAAAACCAGTCGAAAATATGAAATGAGGTAAACAAAGAAATGTGTTTATAATAATTATGATAATCGGTAAACAAAACTGCTTTATAACTTATAAACAAAATTAAATGTTTTTCGCTCTTAAATTCATCTTAATATTATTTACATAAAAATACTCAAAAAGGTAGCAAGGGTAGTGAAAATATGAATATTCGATTTTAACAACTTCAAACGCTCAATTATTAGGCGAAACTTAATGAAGATCTCATTTAAATATAAAAGAGCTTTCTGTCAAAAGCATCAATGAAGCTCATTTATAGCATTTCTTGAAACGGAAAAAAGACATTTGAAATCCGTTGTAAGTCCCTATCGTTGATGCTAAGCTGAGCCGCCTGCGGCGTGCTGTAATGGCCCGCATTCAACGGTAAACTATCACCGAGCCCACGACGTTGCCAAGTACTCGTACATAGCTTACGGAAAGCGTATGTAGGTATGTGCTTTCTATCTAGGTCTTGCCTACAACTTTATATTTACTTGCTTTATAATATGAATGTTCAAAACCTACGGATTGTTAAACACGTATCATGTATTTCGTAATATGATATGTATTTGCAATTTCATGGCATCATTTGCTAGATGTATCAAGATCTATTATTATCGATGGACTATGTTTTAAAATCAATCAAAAGAAACCTAAAACAAATGTATTTATGAAAAGGATCAAAATATAGAAAAAAATATTTTTTCCCGTTTTCGTAAACACCAACAATTTAAACGAGCAATTAAGTAACAGCCACCGTAAATAATAATAAAATTTGAGTAAGGAAAAACGACCTGTCATAAACGTAATAAGTATAAAGTAACGAGACTGAGTGTAATCGCTGAAAACGCTACACAAGTTTAATTCAAAACGCTTGTCAAAGCATATCTGAAATAAACATACTTGTTTGTGTTTGAGACATTGCAAAATATAATGTCAAGTGGTTCTTGCATGATATACTACAGAAGGCGGTCGAATGTAAATTCCCGTAGCAATCCCATATCTGTGCACCCCGCTTTGTTTAACCTCTCTAAGCTTTCTAATATGAAAGGCGGTTTACCCCCCAACAAGGACGCTGTAACCCCCTAGACCACCTTCGCGAAGAAAAACGTCGCAAGTCCACGATCATTTCCAAAGCAATTTTAATCTTAAATTATCATAAGAAGAAGACTCATTTTCCTCATAGGAAATTAAACCCAACAAGACAGGATAATAAACGCATTATTTACACGCGAAAATTGAACTTTATCGAATCTTTGCAAGGCTTTTTTCCTGTAATATTGGGTCGAGAATTCCAAAGAATCTACTTTCCGTGACGGAAGCTATATTTTCTCTGACACTTTCCTATATTTTTTCAGGCGATTTCTCACTTTTTCAGTCCTAAAGTTTTATCGCTACGCGGTAGATTGCATTTGACCTCGAACGGAATTTTAACTGCCCTATTAAGGATTAAGTGGAAAAATCTTGGACGGTCGGCTGTTTTCCTTCATCTCTTTGGTAAGTGGGACCGATTCGGAGACCTTTTTCGTATCGCGTGCCGCGGACCATGTCGTTGTGTAATTAAATTAATTAGAACTGCGGATTTCGTGTAGTCATCCGTGGCGTACAGGAGCATGATTATTTACAAGTGCAGAACAGGAACCGATACGCTTAAGATCAATTAAAAGGAAATTATCCTTGTTTTTATACTTTATATATCGTACCAGCAATGATTTTTGATCCGCTCAATTGTAATAATTGAACGGATGCTAAGATTATTTTTTAAAGTGTTGTCTTACACAAGAATAAAATACTTATATAAGTTAAAGTACACACAAACATTAACAAAAAATATGTGATGTTAAATAAACACACTGCACGATAGTAGGTAGGTACGTATAAAGTGTCAAGCTTAAGAAAACATTGTTCGTAAAGTATACACTGGCAACAGTCCGGTCGTTATCGATTTGGAAGGTTTTCACTTAATTGAACAAAGAACTTATATCTCAATTAGTAGCAAACTATTGTAGCGTTATGTTTATGTACATGTGTACGCATTTAGTATTTACTATTTAGCCTGTTAAAATATTAGGTTTATATAAATAGAACAATACTTCCAAATTTTATTTATCACATATATCTATTGAATTTATTATTATTCAATTAACATCTTCACTTGTTCGTGCTATAGCAGTAATTGGAGGGGAAACGTTAACCAACCGATTTTGGGAGCCATCACGTACACACAATTGATATCCGACCATTTAGCTTAAATTGTGTAAGCGTATACAATCTCTATTGTATGGGAACTTGAGCTAGAATGGCTTGGCGTTATAAAGTGGCATAATCTTATGACTCCAAACATACGTAGACTAAAGTTTAATGGAAGTGGTTTCTGTACAGGCACAATTAATGTGCACATGCAATTAAACCATATGTGGAAGTAAGCTGATTAGGTATGTAATTAATAATTTACATGTATGTTGTACGTTTTGTTTCTTTTTAATCGAATCATATAATCAAAACATAAATATATACCAGGATAGAATAAATTGGGGGTCTTTATAGTTTAAATCTAATGAATAGATTTTTCTAGATAAAATTTGTATATACATAAGTTGCAATTAACTATTTTACAAATTTTATTATTATATTAGCAACATTTATGCATATTTTATAAGAAAAACGTAAAAAAACAATGTCTTAACTGTGTTAATATCATTTCTATATGCTATGACTAAATTATATCCTATGTAAAGTGTACACTCTAAGCGTTAGACATTCGATCGGCTAATGTGGCCGCGTACGATACACACCCGAATTAATAGCAAGCCACCGTAGGCGCGACCGTTTAATTTTGCAGGGTGATATTAATTTCGGGGTAGATTTCGCTGTATTCACGTTCAAGCGACCCCGACATGGCGACGCGACGGTGATAATATGGATCGTTCCTTTGTAATTCATTTAGCTGTAAACATAATACGTCCCGAAATAATGTTTTGATAAGTGTAGGATGAACAGAATGATCGGAAAATTATTATTCATTTACTATCTTTTGAAGACATGATTCGTATATTTTTTTATTTTATTTTTTTTGCAAGGAAAGCGTTGGAGTTTTGTTATATAAATATTATACTTGTAAGGAAATATATTATTTTTTATTAGGAAATATAGGTTATATGTTTTTATATAAATTTGGTTCGGAGCCAATCATAATAAAATAAAAAATGATTAGATGTCTAAGTTTAAGAGCTCTCATCCATGTACTTTATTGACACTAAAAATATTATAGAACTGTACTATAAACGTTATTCAATAAACTTATTGGTTTAAATATATAATTGTAAACGGTCATGTTTATATTTGAGCAATCCTATTGATTTATTAAAAAAAGTATTCTATCAATGATTTAAAAGATAAAATAGCGAGTTCAAATTAGCTCAAATAATAATGCAGATTCTATTCCTTCCTTATTTATTTATTATTTTATTCGACAAATAGTAACGACGCGGTAGGTGTAACACGTTCATTCGTTCGATTATGCTTATAAAATTCATTTATTGAGCCTCGTTGATATAATCTGCGATAAATTGCGTCTCTCTGCTCATAAAGAAAGATGTGCAAACAGAAGAATTTGTTGCTTTTCACAAGAAAAATTGTAAATCTCGCAACATTACCCATAAAATGAGAATCCTTAAAAATCTATGCTGTTTCACATAAACTTCTTCTCTTTCACTGGTTCAACAAGAAAGTTATTCAGCTTGAATTTCAAAATTTGGTATAATAATGTTTTACAAATTTTTTTTAGTTATAACTAACATTATAATTGCAAAAGACGTATGGTATGTCAGTGAAACGTCATTCCGGAATATTTGGTCATTTGTATTCCGACGGTTTTTGGCTCGTAATTTGACATAGACAGACATCTTTCTAATACTATATAAAGTAGTTCCCATGAAATTTGAGTAAGAAGTATATCCCATTATGGAGGCTAGAAGTGAAATAATAATGTTTTGCCTATTTGTATAACGTATCGTAGTTGTGAGAGAGCTTTGATAATTTAAAAAGCTACAGTAAGTTTTATTACTTTAACGTGAGCTTTATTGCTCTTTTATGATAAGAAAAGTTCTCAAAAGTTCTGAAATGTAAAAGTAATAACTTTCATTAAGACGATTGGGAGTAGCTTTCCAGGTTTAGACTTAATTTAATCAACTCAATTCAATCGCAATTTAGCATATTTTCAATTGAAAACCCATTTAATAGGCTTAGTGCTCGTCTGTTTTCATTTATTTTCTGTGTACGGTGGAACTTTGTGGTTTATTCGGGTGTTACGGGTCGATTAATTACATTAACGCCTCGTTGCAAAATAAAAAGTGCCTTTTTGCTATGATATTTAAAAAACGTAATGAACGGTGTTTTATTTCTTATTTTCGAGTTTTACCTTCACGCTTCGTTAATTTAACGTATAAAAATACTCGTTTACTCTATTTTTTTTAATTGATATTTTATTAATAAGCACGTGGTACATGATAGTAACATATGGGGGGCATGGCACAAAAGGCCCACAAGCGACTCAAAGGCAGGTGTCCAACAGGTGCTTTCATGGTCGGATTGTACGATTGAACCGCCATTTCTGCAGCTTGGATGTCGAATATATTATACACTAAGTTAGCTTTCGAGTTTATCCAAAGGCTAGAGATCAAATCGGATACAGATGTTATGGGAAGTCCCCAAACGCACAATAATTTGATATATATCTTCTTCTTCTTCTTCTTTGCACGGCTGGTTTCCGCACTTAGGCAGTAAATGCCCGTTGTGCGTGAGCTTGTGCTGAAAGCGTTAGTCTGTCCACCCCAGGGCGTCCCAGTAGTCAAGCAGGCTGCCGGTGTCCTGAATGATTTCCTGAAGCGTCCTGCTGGGGCCTAGTTTTTCTTTACGCAGGCGTTCGAGCTCGCAGCATTCTAGTAGAATGTGGGCCGGTGTTTCTTCCCCTTGTAGACATGCTCTACACAGGGGGCTGTCGGTCATACCTATATTAAACAAATGTTTATTTAGTTGGCAGTGTCCTGTTATTAGTCCCACCACCGTTTTGAGTCTTGTTCTACTTAATCGTATTAGTTTTGTTGTTAGTTGTTTGTTTGTTTTTGGGAGGGCCAATTTACTCTGACGACAGTCGCTATTGGCTTCCCACAGTGAGTTCATTTTTTTAATAGTTAGTTCGTGTAACCATGTTTTGTATTCACTAAATGGTATTGTTGTTAGTGGAGTAGGGCCTTGTATGGTTAGTTTTGAGGCACTCTTGGCTAGTTCATCTGCTGTTGTGTTACCTTTATTGTTAGCGTGGCCTTTAACCCAGGAAAGGGTAAGTTTGTTAGTTTTTGAAAGACGTTTAAGTGTTTTGTGACATTCCAGAATGTATTTGGATTTTGTCGTGTTTTTGGTTAGTGCCTGTAAGAGTGTCTTACTATCTGTTTTAATGTGTATGGTTGTGTTCTTGAGGTTTTTGGTTAGGAGTTCTTGGGCACTTACTGTAACCCCTGCACATTCTGCCTGAAGCACAGAATTATGTGCATCTAGATGGTGACTGATTTCGATGTTTAGTGTATGACTGAAGATACCTACTCCAGCTCCGTATTTGTTCTTAGATCCGTCCGTATATACGGTGTGTGTGGAACTTGTACTTGGTTTGTCCGAGTTGACCTCTACGTTATCGCTGTGTATTATTTTGTAGTTTTTATCTATAATGTGTGTTTTGTTTGTCTTGTCGTTTGGCCAATTTAGTTTTGGGCAATCTGCCGCGTAAAGTTCTATGATTTTTGTGTGTCTGCCTTGGTTTCCGCTCCATTGGTTAGTAGATCGAAGTCGTAGAGCAGCCATGGCAGCTTCTTGTTTTATGAAGACATGAAGTGGAGGTATGCCCAGGATTATCTCCAGTGCTGCTGATGGGGTTGTTCTCATGCTGCTTGTAATTGCAAGTAAAGCGGTTCTTTGGAACTTCTGGAGTTCTTTTTGGGTTGTGCTCAGGTCGGTTCTAGGCCACCAGACGAGACATGCGTACGAGAACGCTGTTCTAACTACTGCGGTGTATAGCCATAACATTATCTTTGGTTTGATGCCCCATTGTTTCCCAACCATGCGTCTGCACTGATTTAGGATTTTGTGGCATGAGGTTAGTTTCTTGTTTATGTGATTGTTCCAGCTGAGTTTGTTATCTAGTGTTATTCCTAGATATTTCACTTCGCTGGATAGTTTCAGCGGTTCATTAAATAAAAGAGGCATTCTCGTTAATGAGATCTTACGTTTGTCTGTAAACAGCATTAATTCTGTTTTGGCGGGATTTATCGATAGGTCATTCCTTATGCACCATTCTTCTGCTATGAGAAGTGCACTTTGCATAAGTTCTCCCAAGATTGGTTCGAATTTGCCACTGATTAGGATGGTAATGTCATCTGCATATCCAATGGCGTGTATGTCGTTCGCTTTGAATTCCTCCAAGAGGTTGTTTACCACAAGGTTCCATAACAGTGGTGATAGGACTCCTCCTTGTGGGCAGCCTCTTGAGACCGTTCCCGTTATGTAGTCATTGTTACCTGTTGTTATTAATCTTTTGCTTAACATTTCATTTACCCAGTCAATAAGAAGGTTGGGGGTGTTGTGTTTTTGTAAAGCTGTGTTGATGCTTTTATATGTTGTTTTGTCAAAGGCTCCTTCTATGTCAATGAAGGCCCCTAATGTGCTGGTTTTGTTGATCAGATTGTTTTCTATGGTGCTGATTACTTGATGTAGGGCTGTCTCTGTTGATTTACCTACGGTGTATGCGTGTTGATTGTCGTTTAGTGGCGTTACAGTTAGGATTGTGTCTCGTATGTAGCGTTCACATAGTCTTTCCAGGGATTTGAGTAGAAACGATGTGAGGCTAATTGGTCTGAAGGCTTTGGGTTGTGAGTAATCGTCTTTACCTGGCTTAGGTAGAAAGACGACTTTCACCGTTCTCCAAATTTCTGGTATGTAGCTCAGTGTAAGGCTGTTTTTAAAGATATTTAACAGCCATGGTTCTATTATCTCATAGCTTATCTGTAATAGGTGTGGTGTGATTTTATCCACACCTGGTGTTTTGTGTGGTATTTGATATATATGTATATCAAAATAATATTTTTATGAATATATTTCCTTGAGCTATTTGTGCAATGTTGGCTATGCGTACAAAGCTACAAATAGCATGCAATATATTGGCATTACGTAATATTAATAAAGTAACTCCATTTAGACACTGGTGTGTACGGCTTTGTTACAATGAGTAACTATCGTATAGAATTGAATTTAGTTTAATATTTATGCTTTATTTTGTAAATAGATATGCTATATCTTTTTTATTAGCAGATAAATATGATTAAGTTAGGAGCATTGAAACTCTATGTTTAAAGGAATCTCTATAATTCGGAGAGTTCGTGCTCTAACTTTCTTTGCATCCTTAGTTTGACTAAATTAAAAATTGTCTAACCGCCGCACTCATAGTCACTTAATGAACCAAAAAGAACGACTTAATGTTTCATTAAGTGACTATGAGTGCGGGCGTAAGAATATAGTATTAAAACTTGTTGAGCAGTTTTTTTATTTATAAACCACATGTCATCATTTTACTCGCTCCTTGAGATTTGTTTCAAGAAAAATGATAGAGATTTTAAAGTGGTTGCTAGAAAATTTAAAAGTTCTAATATACGATGTAATGAATTCAGGACGTTTAAAAGAGCCGATAAAACATTAGTTTAACGCGATGGGAGTACGGAAATAGACGGGGAGGCGGCGACGCGACGCCGCGCGTCGAGGCTACCGCAGTGCTTCAGATTAAAGAAAAAATTGTTGTGATCTATTGTATGGAGCGAATCTTAATATAATATATAATAAACTTGCCTATCTCCTAAAATTTATTATTTAAAAAATATTTTTAATTATTTCAATTACATCCGAAGCAAAATCGCACTGAGTAAAATTTATTAAAAGTTTAACAAATAAAAGTAATGTTGTCTTTGTTATTTACTTCTTGATTTGTTTTACGCAAGCCGAGGGCGTGCTATTGATGTCATAAAGTGCGCGTAAAGGCTTGGCACTGTCGTGTGAATACGACGTCACTTGTTTATTTACATGTCGCCGTGCTAACATTACTAGAGGAAAATCCGCTTGGGAATTTGTCACAATGAAGTCGGTATTATTGTATAGAGCATATTTAAACAGTTTAAAAAATCTTAAGAAATTCCAAGTTCACTGTTAATTAACAAAGAAACAAAGAATTCGTATGTACAAAAGAGTAAAGACTCAAATGACAATGATATTTAACCCTTAATTATTAAATCTTCCGGACATGTTTAATTCGTAACTTGCTTTTATTTTGAAACTCCGCCCTTAAAATATTAAAATAGGGTGTCGTGACAGTCGTTTTAGACCAAAGTCGACGCTCGGGGCGTAGAGTTTTTATATTTCAGACTACCCTCGCTAATTAAATATTTGGCAACTTATCCCCACTATTCTAACGATGCATAGCTAATAGTGCATCGAGGACGTGCGTCCGAAAGGCGCGTGCGGTCAGTACACCCGCGCGCGCTCTGCCGACCCCACGACTTTGTCGTGTCATGTCGCCGGCTAAGTAAATGTATTCACACTTACCATCATTAAGATACTGTCTTGCGTCACACTTTCTCGGTATTCCGTAATCGGGACATTTCGTCTCCAAGTTCAAATAACATACCACATAAAATTCTATTTACTTGTAACTTTCGATACAGTATAGTGTGCTGTAAAACAATACTGGTGTTGGTATGATGGTTTGCTTTCTTTTAGGAGACCTTAGAATGATTTTAGTCGGGAAGTTCTGTTGTGTGTATTTAAGAGCCTGCGTACGTGCCGTGTCGGGCGTCCCGAAAATCGATGAAATGCAAACATGTTGATGTGCGAATAATCAAGCCGCGATTCAACCCCACGTTTCGATGCGAGTAATAATAGCGACAGAGAGGGAGAGAGGGAGTAAAAGTTAGTGAGGGCCGTGCCTAGGCATGCGACTTGGGTACCTAATTTGCAAGGATTAAAAGTCACAGTGCAATGACAAAGTTAGGCCGGGACATGCACTTGTGAATGGCTTATTCTCATCGATTTTAATGGTCATGTCTACTACGCCAGTAAAGAGGGCACTAAATTCATTGATTAATTTTATTGTTCTGTTCCTAGTTGTATCCTATCATTTTATTTTATTTATGAGTCAAGTAATAAGTCCATTTATGGAGTTGATTAATTTTAAATTGCCCGTTTCAATTGTACAATTCTGTTTACACTATACCGACATTTGTTAGATGAGAAGCACATGTAATATGAGAAGATACGTGTAACGGCATTACCCCACCTTTCTTTAAAGGGTCGTCGTCGTAAAAATAAGTGAAGTTTGAATTAGATTACAAGAAAGCGGATTAGAACTACGACAAATCCGGTGACTAGTCGGTAGATTTGTAAGAAATAGAGGGGAAGTAGGGGATCCTTGTCACCACCTGTCCGTTTATAATAGCTTTCGGAAGACGTAGTCGTCCGTACGCCGTCGCACGCGCATCTGTCGTTACTTCGCGCCAAAACGTATAAAGAAAGGATGTGTTAGACTTAGAGATATTTTAAGTAACTTAAACGCCCATTTTACAAATGTATTAATATGTTTAAGGCTGTTAGTAAATCAGTGACTACCGTGTCGACTAGCTGACTAGTTTTCATGAATAACAGTGAAATTTCAAGTGAATGTGGTGAACTTACGATGTGATAATGTTGGGATTTCTAAGATCGGATTTTGGATATCAGAATCGTTTGACACTCCTGCAGCAGCTTATTGACTGTGGAGATGTACTGCTCGGAAAAGAATTCGTGTGTGGTATGTTTTAAATTTATAAATATACTCATTTTTTTATAATTTTATAATTTATTTTTTTATTTTAATTTTATATATTCAAGTAAACATATTTTTTGTAATAAATTATAAATATTAGTAAAGTCTAATGAAGTAACACGTATTGAACATAGAGCAATACAAGTAAACAACTTGTTTACTTGAACTTTTACTATATTTTTTCAAAAATAATATTGATGACTCATAAATGGGTGGCTATTGCATGAAATGTCTACTATCATTTATTGCTTCCCGCTACATTGCAAATTAGCTCTACGACAAATGACTTATAGGAGCATTGTGAGTAAATTATAGCAGAGCTCCTGGGAAATAATAAATGCTTTAATTGTTTAAGTGGAAACCCAAAGGAATATGTATAGCATTCGTAACTAGTACTCGTGTACATGTATTATATTGTGTAACGACTGTGGTATATATTGACACATATATACCTGTTACATAGCTATATGTACATGTATTGTGGCGTGTTGTTTACAAACAGTTGTTAGATAAGCTGGTTTCTTTAATTCATTGATTAAAGCCCTGATTACTTCAAATGAAATGAAGATATTATTTTAATTAATAATTACTCTCATAGAGATAAGTCCACCTTTGGTGACAACTTTTCTGTATTATTATTGTTCTGTTTACTTTTTGTGCAATAAAGAATATAAATTTATTCATTAATTTAATTATAATTAAAATTTAAAATGTACGTTATAATTTACTCTGTACATAAAACATTTTCTTTTCAAAACTATAAATTAAATTACCATCCATCATAAAACATTTATTACCATAACAAATTTATTATCTTTGACATATATTTCTTTTTATAGATATATTGAGCTATTTGCAACATATTTTTCATATAATGTCTTTGTTTGTATAATTGCTTCACGTTGATCATCACGTCAAAGAAATGTCTAGTAATCGTTGCTCAACTATAAAAGTGTGTGACAATTGCTAAGAAAAAGAGACGTTATGGATCACGAGAAAAGAAAATAATCAGATATAAATAACAGGTGTCAAAATATGCACCATCCATCGACGCAAGAGTGTGCGAATAACGAGGCGCCTGCGTCGTTTTCGATGCTAATTATCACAATTTATGACATGACCGAGACAATACGACGATAAATAAACGAGATTCGATCAGTGTCTGTACCATTGTATTGGTTGCTCGATACTCGCTCGCGACGACGTAATTATAATAAAAAACGTTTATGTCGATTACTATTGTAGTCAAACGATAATTATCATAAACTGTACTATTCCAACTTTAGTAGGAACGTGTCGTTCGGAATGGCGCTCAGTCATAAAAATTGGGCAAAAACAATAAAGAATGATTAAAACCATGAGTGAGTTATTTTATTAATGATGTTAAACACCGACAGGTTTTCGAAAAACATTTTAATTAAATGTCTTCATTTCTCAATATAATCTATATTCTCGTGGGAGAAATTTTTGGATTTATTTATAAATTAAATACCGTGAATTTTCAATCTGATAAATTTGAAAATTAATTTCACGCAGAATTTGTGTGCGTAACGTAACGCGTACGGTTTTAATCGAACCCGTAATTAAGTACGAAAAATAAAGGAACATTTCTTACCTTTTCACTCAGTAATCGTAGTTCATAAACTACTTCTGTCTAGTTACCGTCGTCGTCGTATTCCCGCGAGTATTCGGCTTGTAACTTTAAAATTTTCATTCTGTATCTACTGTTCGAAGTATAAAATTTTAGAATTTTCATGGCAATTGTAAGAGATTCAGTTCAAATGTTCCCAAAATTCTATTGTTTGATTGAAAAGCCCCTATAAGCCCCTAGTTACGTTTTATCGATTAGTACGGAAAAGATACTATATATTAGTATGTATATTGTATATTATATTTTATTTTTATATACGTACTAGCTGACCCAGCCACGCGTTGCTGTGGCTCAGTAATTATAATAGATTGAATATTTTTTTACGATTCTTTTGGCACAATCAAAGTAATATTTTCAAAAAAATAAAATAAAAAGAGATTCATTCATATAGGATTGAAAATAAAACGTTCCGGTAAAATTTGAAAGTAATAGGTAAAGTATCGAAATGTTGAAATTAAGCTCAAACCAACATATACTTTTTGTACTTACATTTTATTCATCTTATCTTTTACTATAGTTTGTAATCAGTGACTTACTTACAAAATATACTTTATTTATAATTAAACTGAAATTGAAAAAAAAATGAAGAATTTATCTTTTGAATAAATAAATTAGGTCAAAATTTACGACTGAATAAATTAACAATTATCAAATTATAAAATCAAAATAAAAAAATAATAAAAGGCAATCTAGAAATACTTACATGTCTTCGAAATGGTATGAAAATTTATCGACAAAAACAGTAATCAATAAAATTTGTTTATGTTTTTATTTATAATACTAAAAATATACAAACTGAACACTGCACAGTAATAACACAATACAATGAACAATTATAAAAATCATTCACGAAAAATTGTAATAGTATGATTATTATACCGATATTATCCCGCTCAATATTTGAATGAGAGTTTTCCTAAAGTGTCACGTAATTACAATCGAAGGTACGCACACATACAGCCAAGTAGATTACCTCGAAATGTATTACACAGTGTCCTACGTGGACGACTCAACGCGAACGCGATTGCGAAACGATCCGATGCGAATTTAATGTGGTGCGGAGCGATGCGGCTACTCTGTCCTACGTGCGCGCGAACCGTCCCCTCCGCGCCCTCCGCCGCCGTTCAGTTCAGTTAACATTAAACATTTGTCATGGGCGGACGGAAGCTAATGCTGTTGGAAAATTCATATCTATACATATAATAAATCTGTAGAAGGGTCAATTCTGTACATTGAAAATATTGAAAAAATAAATAGCAGGGGGTGTTACTGGATCGATACCAAACCCAAATATGCGATTAAAAAATTTTTTGTCTGTCTGTCTGTCTGTATGTTCAGGCATCACGTGAAAACTAACGGTTCGATTTCGATGAAACTTGGTATAATTATACTTTATTATCCTGGGCATAAAATGGCATACTTTTTATCCTGGAAAAATACGTAGAAAAAAACAAATCTTAATTTTTATCATAGTTTGATTTTATCCTGTAGTCCACGCGATCGAAGTCGCGGGCACAGCTAGTCTTAAATATGAGATATTGAAGAAGTGTATAACTTTTATTCCTTTTGTCCCAGAATGTAGGACGTTCTTGGATAGCATTAATAAGAAGTTCTACTTCCGACATTCATTCAACAACAATTTTTGCTTGAAAAAAATATGGCCGACGCGTCCACTTCGCGCGAAAATATCAAGCCAACTGATCGCGTTCGCGTCAATTCGCGCCGCTCCGCACCGCACCCCACGTGCGTTTGGTGACATAGGACACTTCAATAGGTTTCGAATGTTTGTTGTTTTCGCGCCGTGCCGCGCCGCTTCGCGTTCGCGTCTAGATCGCTCACGCAGGACGTCGCGTTAGTGTAAATAATTAAAATAATAAATTCAGAAGAAAAATATGTGATCTGTTCGTAATATGATCGGTCAAATATATTTTAAGCATGAAAATATATGTAAATTCTATATTCAAACGCGCCATCTATAAATACATAAAGGCTGTAGACTATAGTCTTTTGCATTTCTCTATTGGTGATAAATTTTAAAAACTATAAATATATACTAAAGTCGTATAATAAATATTTAATTTCTAATAACAAATATTGAGATCAATAAATGAGATAAAAACTACCCTATCTCGTAAGTTTGACCAAATTACATATGCTTACAAAATTTGATGAAAATTGGTTCAGCAGTTTAGGAGTCCATTGAGGACAAACAATGTGACACGTGATTTATATATATATATAAGATATATAAAAATCTCGTGTCAGTTGTTATCGAACTCCTCCAAAATGGCTTCAGCGACATTTTTTATTGTGTATATTTGGTAGGTCTGAGAATAGGTCGTAGGCTATTTTTTATTCCCTTATCACCTAAGGGAATAAAAAATAGCCTACGACCTATTCTCAGACCTACCAAATATAACTCCCCAAATTTTTATTTTTTATTCGTAGACAGATTTTTTTTATTTTTTTATGATTTAACATCAAAAAATACTTGTAACCCTAAATTTTCATTTTTCTACCAATTATTCGCCATGCAAACTTTTATCCGATCATGATTTCCGGAACAAAAACTATCCTTTCTCCTGACACTGGGTACTACTAAATTACATCAACTGGATTAGCGGATTTTTATATTATAACTTACAAACATACTAAATAATATTTTTCCTCATTATAATATTATTATAGAAGTAGAGACAAGTAAGTTCAAATCTATTTAAACAATTTATTTTTATTAATGCTCAAAAAGCATTCATTTCAAAGTCAACATCGGCATTAGAAGTCACATTTTTTGTTGTTTATTTTTATAGCCACTGTACTATATTATGTAACGAAGTTAGACAATACCTCCGCAATTCTAAAATAAACGTGTTTATTCACCTATTGTTTTAAAATATTTTTTTTCTTTAAATAATTTCTTAACAAAATATGAGAATTATTTTGTTAAGAAATTTTTATATAACAACTTATTTTAGCAGATTGTTCAATATAAACAAAAGATATGAAATGAAGGCCTTCCGAGAATTTCTTCCACCCTTTCCGTTTCACAATATATCTACTTAAAAAAGATTTTTTTTTAAATGTCTATGAACTAAATGTCGACATTTGGCCCATATATCAAAAAGTAATAGAATATTTTCTCCCTCATTAGACACGGCATTCCTAAAAGTGGTTCAATTGCCTTTCTTTTAGATTGATTCTTGTCTTTCTTATAGAGTTTCTATTACAACAATTTTGATGTCCAATTTATTGGGTGGTTTAATACAAGATGGCGTAGGTTTTCAGTACCTTAACGTGAATTGGTTTGTAATAAATATAAACAAAAAATGTGAAAAACGTTAGCTTTTTAAGCTTTAGATTTATTACATATTATGGCTACTATATCGTTATTTTAATTTCGGGCCACCGTTCGATTCCCCGTAAAGAACAATGGGATTACCTTTATCCGACAGACCGCAACAAAAAACCGCAGGCTAAATATGTGAAAAATCTTCCACGCGGATACGTCACCTATTGCCTTTTGAGTAAAGCTTTTAATTGAATATCCATTTTACACGGTGATTGACCTCGTATATACAAACAATCAAATAAGGCAGGTTGTGTGTATTTATTTGTTAGATCTGGCATCTCTTTACTTGTAACACTTTTAATAGGGTTTAGTTTTCTTTGGAATACTTTTCGTGGTTAAATTTAGTTTTGATTTCATTTATTTATGCATTTACAAGATTTATACTGCGGCTTTGCGTATATTTCAACTACTGTGCTTGACCCCCTTTTTTAAATGGAAACGTGTTTGTATGGGAAGCTCATTTCAAATCTAACTGTGGAAAAGATTTTTTTAGTTATCATATCGTCGTCAAATAATATTAAACAGTAAAAAGTTATCCATTGACTGCGACGTAGCTATAATTTAAATAATACCTTGAAAAATTGTTAGAAATCATTCACAAAGAAATTTAATTTCATTTTTCTTCCTTATACATTCATACTATGAAAATCTACTCACTTTATTTACTTTACGCATTCACACCACTTCAGACCTAGAGTCTAGACTTATAATGAGCTTCATTCAAAATTAAATTGAACCAAGTTCACATCGTTCGTGCTCTAGTGCGAGTATAAAGCAAATGTATTTTTCAACGGGCTTTGCAAGATGCATAACTACATTTCTCAGAGACTTGTATATGCAAAAGGTTGTGTTTAAATACATTGTATTTTTTATATAAAATTTTTATTAAATAGATTTAATTTGAATATGTATGTACGTATTTATAAAAACTATAGGTACATGATGAGTACAAAAATTGACCGAAAATCCGAGTAAAACGGAGACCTGAATGTATTTCTTACTGAATCTTTTTGTTTATATATTCTGTAGAAAATCGTAAACAATATAGTGTGTTCATTAATTGAACCGACCCCAGTAGCGGACCACGGCACGTGAAGCGTGACGCACATTATACTCTAATGCGTTGCAATGATACGTTCTCATAGTTTGTGTAATTATACACCACGATACCGTTTCCTTTGTACATCTATGAAAAGTCGGCGATGACATAATCTATGTATTTGTTATTGCAACAGCTTCTTGAAGCCGTCGTGTTTTAGAATAAGTTTTGTATCTACTTCTAGAATATGCTTTTTATCTTTTTTAATATATAAAAATCTCGTGTCACAGTGTTTGTTATCGAACTCCTCAGAAACGGCACGGCCGATTGTTATAATTTTTTTTGTGTATATATGGTAGGTCTGAGAATAGGTCGTTGGCTATTTAAGGGGGGCTCTCTCCAGACTTTTCATTTCTTATTTTTAGACCATTTTCATCCTTCTACCACCGGGATTAACCGGGAGAAGTGAGAACTATTACACATAGCGCCATCTAGTGGTTATCGAGGCTTGTGTTACGGATACCAGATAGTTGATACTCTATATATATAACTACTTTAAAGAAATACAATATACATATTATAAATATAAACAAACATGACTGGAGTACAATCATTTGTGGTCAACAAATGTATGCCTCCAGCGGGGCTCGAACGCACGATCGCTGGCACAGCAAGTAGGGTATCTTCAATCTAAGCCAATCATGTCATCAAAGTTTGTATATATATTCATTATTCCGTATTTAAGTTCCGTTAAAAACAACTGATTGAATGAAACAGTACAGTTAGACACAAATCTTTCATGAATGAGTCGATGTATAAATTTAAATTATTACATAACTTTACGTGAAATATTCACGTGTTTCACAAACTTAAACGTATACCTCAGCTACATTATTTGCATTCTCTCAACGGTACCACGAGACATCTTGACACATCAATCTCTATATTCCTAGAAAAAAGATGCTTACATTTGCACGTATAGAACTTGTTTTATAGCATTCTTTAAAAATGAGTACTGGCCATTTTCGTATAATATATTGGCAATTTTGTCATTAAACTTCGCCTGTTGTTCGCAGATATTCATCTAACCTACAATATTTTCCATTATCCGACCCGACCGTATTTTGTACATATTAGATAATGGAACAAATTTGTTATAGACCTTTATGGTTTTTATAGTTTTTATAATAATCACAAAATGATAGTAGGTATAATCAACGACACTTATCAATTCAACTAAATTAACCATACAACAATGGAATAAATATTTTAAAATTTAAGTTTTCGTCCAACCATTTTGGATAATTACATAAAATATATATTATTGAAAACAAATGGCAAAGCAATTATATGTTCGATTTAGTTTTAGCGCAACGGCCATGAGGTCAGAGACCTGTAGGACGGCTAGGTCACTGCTGTACATGCCCTACGTTTCACATGTCTCGGTCTAGATAATGGAATCTAGCTAAATAAAGTACTGACTTATTGGTAGTTTGATTACTTTCACGGGTTCACGAACATTTTATATGGCTTTGAGTTCAATAGCTTTTAATACTTGCTTAGAGAACTATTTGATGTTTAAATATGTCTTAATGACTTACAATTTTCCGTCCTAATTATTTTTAGTAATAATACCTTTATATAAACAATAAGCAAATTGAAATGTATAAATATAAACATAAGTATTGTATATTAATAATAACAATTTGTCGACGTAACCAAAGCACAATACCCAAACCAATAACTCACGAAGTTTGATTGAATTATTCCTTTACAATCTCGAGACTCGTGCTTCGGTAGAGTTCGAAGCCCTAGTACCGGCGGACTCGGTGTTTACACTTGCGCTCGTTGCGCCTAAACAAACACGTCCCTTCCCAAAGAAATACTATACACATTTTGATGTTTATTACCCAAGCGCCAAGATTTATATTCGCCTGTATAGCTGTATATAGACATTAATAAGTCTCCACTAAGCCTTTGAGTGACGGAGACATTAACGGTTAAGTGGTTTTAAAATAAAGGCTACAAATGTACAAAAGCTATTTGAAAGTAGTCTAGGTGAACGTATTTAAATTTTAGAACATTGATGTTTTATTGAAAACTGAATGTATTTATTAATGTTTATTTTTTAAATGTTGTTTTCCTTCTTTACAGGGTTGGACAACCGGATATCAAACTCAAGGAGTTCCGTGTCACCGTAAGTATCAAAAACTTGATTGAGCTTTGTTTTAACAATATGTTTTTCACTCTTTTAAATAATTACTCAAGTTAAACATGACTTCCGCTCTATCAGAGAGCGTGGATAACAAGGAACAAAAATTGTATATTTGGATGCACTCGACCGATTTGAAATGAAACTACTATAATTTTCAAGTAAAAAAGTTCCTTTAGGCTATATGCGTTATACGTACGGTAAAAGTTCGTAAAAGTTTCATCCCGAAAGTATCCCCAAAAGGTTTTCTAAAAATATTTGTGACTCGATGTTATTTATTACATTATACTTTTCATATCTTTGGAGGTAACGTTATAATAAGATGTGAAAATTTAGCTTTATTATTTTTGTATAAGCATTACAAATCTCAATTGCACATTACAGTGACGTGGTAAATAAAAGCCTCGGTCTGTCGGAGAGCGACGACGAGGTCGCAGCCACCACTACTAGGCTAGAGCCGTAAGTTATTTTGCATTCTGTAAATGTTATTTAAAATTAATATTTGATATTTTTTTACTAAGCTTTCTTTCGTAGTGGTACTTAGTTTTTATATTGACTCGTTATTGACTATTATTATTTTTTTAGTGGTTTTTCCACTTACAAAATTATTGCATTTAAAAGTGTTGGAAAATTCTTACTTATTTTTGTTGACGCACGCACTAGTTACCACTGTATATTTTTGTACACTCAGATGCTTTTAATACTCAGAAATTGTTTTCAATAAAATTGTTACGACTGTGAATTTCCATAATGACGCACGACGTACTAAACCTTTATGGATATGAATTAATATTAGAACTATGTAGGTGAAGGATAATATCGAAATATGTACTTATTATTCATATTATTACATATACTATCTGTCGAAACTAAGCTTTTGTGCTTTTAAATATAATTTATAAAACGTGAATCCTGATTCTAATAGTCTAAAATACTTACAGGTAGCTTTTATCTGCGTATTTCGACTTACTCAAGCAAATTTATATTTTTTATACATTTTTTAAAATAATTTTTATCTACTTAATGCAAATATTATATTAGTGTATGAACTAACAATTTGAAAATTAAAACATGCAAAAATACATGTATTTTTTTTATTAATAATAATTATAGATATATTAATTATGTACATACTAAATCTTGTCGTATGCTTTCACCTAGCCTTGGCTCTTGACTCGAGTATGTGGCTCCACTACGCAATAAGTCGGTCAAATTATGACGACCGTTGAACAGCTTGCTTATGTGTACTTACAACGCACTATGTAATACAATATCAACATTGACCTTTATATGACGTCACGCAGTCAACGTATCTCAGTATCGTGCATTTAAAAGATGATTTGTGAAAATTATTTATTTGTTTTGATTAACCGATTTTGAATTGAACGTATGTGCGTTATGAAGCTAGAGAATCTTTAGTGCTCTTTTTTAAATAAAACTGAATTTTAATTAATTATTTATTATTATTTTTCCTTTGCTATAAGTTGTAAGATATATATTTTACCTGCGGCTCTACTCACGTCTTATTAATTTTATTTAGTAAAGTATTAACACTGAGCAAGGCTGCAGAAATTAGCGCATTCTTTCAAACAAACAAGATTTACTTTACCTTTATAGTATTACTAAAGATCGTTCGGATATTAACCCCTATAGCAAAAATATATATATATTTTCTTTCATACGAAAGCATCATTTTCGTTCATCCATTTGTAAGATATCAAATATACAAAGAATTTATTTTGATTTTTATGGCCTAACAAAATCAGAAACTTTGCCTTTATTGGTTTATTTTATCGGCACAATATCATATTTATTTTGTCAGCTCGAATCTAATTTTCCTCCCAATTTTCTACGTCATGACTTGAGTAGAGAACTTTTTTATCTCAAATGCCAATATTTAACCATACAAATAGCTAAAGTTTTAGTAACTTAATTCCAGTTGTATATAAACTACATGGAGCAATAAGCTACCTTCTTTGTTTACTAACGTTTATCAAACTGTTACTTTTGAGAGCTTTACACGCTTGATAGGTTTCGTATATGGTTATGGGTTTCAATTGGGCTGTTTTTGTTATTGTTCGAAGTTCGAACGATTTATAAATTAAAATAAGCGGGTTATAATTTCTGTATGAATTAGGCCGATTATAACACATTCGATTCCCATGTGGGACAAATGTGTAAAACTAAATAGCAAAAAGTTGTAGTATACTATTAGTATGTATGTTAAAATGCTTGTGGTATATTGAATATATGTACCTACTACCTACATATACTTTTACCGCCTGTCACTTCTATCAATAACAGCAGTTATAAGGTTTTTCGCTTTATACATTAGATTCTTTGATAATATTTATTGAAATGTATTATAAGAATTTTTGTATGAAAAATTATTTTGTTCTTTGATAGAATTGCTATACACAGTAAATGAACTGTGAAAGCTACGTAGGTTTTTATAAAGAAATTGGTTAGTATTTTAGTTAAATATCGCTTATAAGTAAAAGCTCTCCACCTACATTCTTTATCTTTGGACTAAACGAAATCTAATCTGACCAAACAACCAACAGCATCCTATCTCCGATCGGTTCGGGGGGCAGTCCAAGTTCTGGTAGCGAGTCATCCCCCTCCGACTCCGAGTCTGAGTCGTCTTCAGCAGAGTCGACAATTGGCACTGCGCCCCCACCAGCAGTCACACAACCCCCGGCACAGAGGCCGTCGTGGAGCCTCTCGAACTTCGCCCCTCCGCCTGCCCACCCGCCCGATCATGCGGACCTTAGCAATGTACTCGCTGATGCGAAAGGGAAACCGGTAAGTGTCAATTTTTTTGAGAATTAAATATTGTATAATTACATTACAGACTAAGCTTAGGCTTAAAGTGACTTCAATTATTAGACTTGATATACTAGTGTGAGTGAAAGCAAACACCTAAGCGTTTAAATATGTATACGTCAACAGATAAGCAACATTACCACTTAATATATCGCGCTGACGTTTTTTTCTTCAAGGACAAAGCGAATAGTTTCATATCTTGTTCTTGACTAGCGTCTAGATGTCACCTTTCCCAGGTGTTACATTACCCGAGATAAACACTTCTCCGAACATGGACACTGATTCAGCACGCGCAGTAAATTATATGCAATTGTGATCGGACTTTTGAACTAAGAGCAACCGTTTCTTGACATCAAACGCTCTATTTTGTTGATATTTTATAAGAAATTACTAAGTTTAAATATTTATTTCATTATTTTGACAATAAGTGATAGTTTTTTTCATCTTAATCTAAATGGACGACGACTTATTCCAACTACTCATGAGACTCATGCATAGCATTGGGAACCGTCGAGAACAGAATGTCCAACAAAAGTGGATTGAATTGGCCCTCTTAAAGTGTAATCTGAGAAGTGGCTTAACGCATTTTGAAAGGAATGTAGGAGATCTACCACCTATAGATAGGATGAAAGTTTTGAACAACTACTTCAAGTTGAAGGACATGCTGTGGAGGGCTGTTGGTGCCCTTCATGGAAATATTATAGCAATGTGTAGTGTGGTATTGACTTAGTTATATTATTGCGGACAATATTTATAATCGAAATTTATCTTTTGTAATATTCGTCTCGAAAAATGCATTTTAAAAGTCCTAAAATAATATGGAACCCCTTAAGTACAATAAACATATTCTTATTATTAATACATTTCCATGTTCACAGAGCCCGATATCGGAACTGTCGGATTCGGAGGCATCGTCGCCTTCTCCCGGAGCTCGACGACAGAGATCTCTCGCAAACCGCATTTCAGCCGCGTCAAGTGACGACGAGGCGCCCCGACCGAATCCGGTAAGCAGATTTCCTTATTCATAACAGATGAAATATCCTATTTGAATCCTGAACCATTTTTTTTCTTGTATTTCATTTTTCTTAGAATATGACAGTATTGAAAGAGTTTTTCAATTACATAAATGTAATGTTACCAACAACACACAGCATAATTTAGTTCCACGGTAAAAACGAGGCTGAACAAGGTAGTTGATACACTACACATATTAATATAACTTCAAAGATATCAATGCCCCCAGCGGGACTCTAACCCGCTAACCGCTTATTAGGAAATAACTACATTTAAATACTTTCGTCTGAATAGATTTCTTATCAATATGATACTAAGAATAGTTAAACATATATTTTTTTTTATAAACTAGTATTTTAAAAATATTTTTTTTATTACCAACAGGTCCGAACCCAAACATCGCCTTCTATATCTATCACAAACAACTCCCAAAGTGGGGTCAAACGTGGCAGACCCCCTAAGCCCCGCACGCCGGAAGAGAGGCCCGCGAAGAAGAAACGCGGTAGACCCCCAAAGAGGACACCCGGGGGACCCCCGACCCCCGCCCCCGACAGTGAGCCGGAACCCGACCCCCCGCAACACCACCCCCTGCAAGATACAAAAACACATATATTTAGGAAGGTGAGTTGCAACTAGTGTTTTTTTTCTCCAGATATTTAGTCATAATTACTGATTATAAATTGTTTAATGTATCTTTTGCAAATCAAACTTAAAATATGAATTTAGTCCTTTTTAACGTCCTACTGCTGAGCACGGGTCTCTCTTCAATACGAGGGGGATCAGGCCATAGTCTATGCTAGCCAAGTGGCAGACTTCACATGTCTTTGGATAACTTGCTAGGTTCTCTCAAAAATGTAGGTTTCCTCACGATGTTTTCCTTCATCATGAAAATATCAAAGTATTTGAACCTGCTTCACTCGTTACCCGAGCGACCGCGCTACTACTAAGCTACTACTGAATTACTAATCTTATTTTAACACTTATAGTAGGCAATAAATTAATTGTAATACAATTTTTTCAGGTTTTTACACCAAAAAAGACCGACGAGTGCGGAGGCAAAGGTGGCAAAGGGGGTAAGGGGAAGGGCGGAAAAGGAAAGGGTCAAGTCACAATAATTGAAAGCACGGCCTTAGAGTCCAGAGTCGATGATGACGACAGGCGGCACAGAGATCGATCTGCGGAAAGACGGAACGAAGAAGCAATAGCCCGGGTCTCCCCCCCACAAGAACCTGAAACGTTGACAAGGAAACGAGAAGCTGAACGAATGGCTTACGAAAGGATACAAGAGAGAGTCTCGATCGAACGGCCCGAACGAATGAACGATCGGATACCCGACCGAACGGACCGGCTACCAGACAGACGATCCACCGATCGTCTACCCCCCGATCGATTATCCACAGATCGATTGCAAGAACGCTTATCAAATGATAGGCTATCATCAGGATTATCGGATCGATCGTCGCTATCGACAAGTGATCGGCTATCATCGGACAGAAAATCGAGTGATCGACTCTCCGGTGACAAAATGCTGATAGATCGAATACCGAGCGAGAAAATGTCGATTGACCGCTTATCGAGCGACAAACACGAACGGATGAGTGATAAAATTTTGCACGAAAGAATATCTAGTGAAAAACTTTCACACGAGCGACTATCGAGTGATAAAATATCGCACGAACGCTTATCGAGTGATAAGCTCGAGCGGTTATCAGGTGACAAAATATCGAACGATCGGTTATCAGGCGATAAGTTGTCGATAGATCGGTTAACGGGGGAGAAATTACCTTTGGAGCGAGTGGAGAGAATAGCCCCCGATCGCTACGTTCGGGCCGAGGCGGACGTTGGTTTCGTACAGTGTCCCGTACAGAATTCATTATCGAATGGTCAGTATTTTGTCGTATCAGTTGCGAGTTTTATTTAAAAGCTTTTTCAATGTATATGTAGGTGTTTTACATGACACTGAAAAAAAGACAATATTTATTTTTTATTTAAATGACACATTTAATTTTAATAAATGTTCAGTTTAAAATCAATACTGAGATTTTTAGTAAATTTAAATGAATCACATCGATTTTCAAGGCTTTTAAACTGCACAAATTCGAAACGTGTCCTCAACATATCGACACTTGCAGAATACCGTTTCTCTTTTTTTTCATGAAAAACCGTAGTTCCTCTTAAGACTTAAACTTTAAATTATCTCAATAACGAGTTACAATATTATTCCAAGCAAGCATCTATATGTCGAAATGGGACTTTCTTTCCATAAAAATGTCAAGTAATATAATAAAAGTATTTTTTTTTGTCTTCCGCAGGGGGTTCCCGGTCGCGGCGCACTGCGCTCACGGTGAGCGTGCCGCTGTCGCGCCTGCGCAGCGACACGGTGCGCGCGCTGCAGCGCCCGCGCGTCAAGCCGCCCACGCCCACGCCGCCCACGCCGCCCAACGACCACGTGAGTCCTAATAATAATAATAATAATAAAATATGGAAACAAAAAACAGTTTATATAGTGCCTATCGTTCTCTCTACAACTGGTATCATCCCAAACAATCTACACAGCAGTATTAAAAGTTTTGATTTAAAAAATACAACTTATATAACACTACAAAAAGCAGCCATACTAAATACTTGCAGATTAGTTCGTAAATTTTTGCAAATAGATGAAAATCATCATACTCAAACGGAATCATCATAAAACACACACATATGTGCAGACATACCAGCTAAAAGCTGAGAAAATATTATATAGACGATAATAATAATCCTTTATTGCACACGCACAGAGAGAAAGAGAGAAAAATTAAACATAAAGTGAAAATGTACAAGAGGCGGCCTTATCGCTAAAGAGCGATCTCTTTCAGGCAACCAGAACAGTGTTCTTGCTCATGCCATGTTGCCCACGCCCACAGCCTACGGTCACGTCAGCGCTGTACTGATATTTAATTATCATCATTGTAGTCCCACTATTTAGTTATATATACATACTGTATTTTTTGTGTAATAAGGTTGGTAGTAAGGGACAAACTTACTTTGTATACATAGAATAAAATTCTGATTTTTTTTTAATATCTCATTGAAATAGTCATAGCAGTCATAATAAAGATCGACTACAGTTGTTTTTTTTTGTCTGTTTGTTTGTTTGTGAACTTATTACAATGAAACACTGGAAAAAAATTGATGAAATCTGGTATAATGATAGTATAATACTTTTTATTCTGGATAAATACCTAACTTCTAAAAAAATCTATACTCACCGTTACCACATAACTAGGGAAGAAGCCGAGCGAACAAGGATGAGTTGCTAGTGACTTACTTTAAAGTTAACAGCTTTTCACTGAAATATGAAAGTATATACAGTACTGACATACCAAAATTAATTTTTATCTGTCTGCCTGTTTGTTCTGGTTAATCTGTGAAACGGCTTGACCGATTTAGACGGGACTTTCACTCGCAGATAGCTAATGTTATAAGGAGTAAATTAGGCTACTGTATTAGAAAATTAACAAGTTATTATCTGTGCACAGTCGTTGGAGGTGGGCGGCGCGGGGCTGTCGGAGCGCTCGGAGCGCTGCGCGAGCCGCACGCCCATATACTACTCGTACTTCGAGCGCCTGCCCGCCGACGCGCTCTCCGACGAAGAGCGGGACCACAAGTCAGTATATTTATGTTATATCTATACATACAATACAATTTTAACTTGACGAATCTGTACATTGAATATTTTTGGAAAATCTTAGCAATATAGTCCTTATTAATGATATATAATTTTTGGAATTTTTGTCTGTCTGTCTGTGCATCACGAGAAAACCGATGGACAGATTTTGATAAAATTTGATATGCTGATAGCTGGTTATCCGAGACAATATATAAGATACTTTTTACTGCAGGAAAATATCTCGTTTCTGAGAAATCTACACGATTTTTTCTTGGTGATGTCACACTTTATTGATTAACCTTTGAATTAATTTTTGAATAGATAAGCAATTTAAAATATAACTATGGAAGTTAAAACCATTGTTGCTACATCTAAAAATATGTGTATTCTAAAAAAACATATTTCCAGATACTACCTGGCTGAAGCAAAACGTCTCCGTACGGCCGCAGAGAGGGAACAAGAGCCGCTCTCGCGTGTAATGCTCTACCTAGAATCGGTGCTGTGCTTCGTCCTCACCGGGCGAGTACTTGAACTGGAACTCGATACAAAGAAAGCATTCACGATCTATCGAGAGACAATCGAGTATATAAAATCGATACACTCGATGCCTCAACGATTCCGCGCCTCCCCACATTCGACTTTCAGCAAGTTGGATATACTTAGGTATGTCTTTTGTTATTGATATAAAACTCCTAATTTATATTTATTTTCATAGGGTTTTTTTAAATTTTTAATATATTAGGTCGCTTAGGTTTTTACTAAGAAAGCCTATGTAAGATAAAAGATAGAATTTATATTAGTAAGACTTATTATGTCTCTAAATAACTTAGGTTCTCTCAGATATAGAGGTTTCCTCACGATGGTTTCCTTCACTGAAAGACAAGTAGTAATCATGTTGGTAATGATTCGCTCGTGGAAATATCAGAATTACGAGACTCGGGATTCGAACCAGTTACACTCGGTTTCCTCAAAAAAGTATTTTATTATTTTTATTGCTCATGTTTTCTTCCCAGACCATTATTATTGAAAGAAAGAAAACAATCTGGTTCGCAAAATCGAGGATAGTAGAAGGAATAGTAGTATAATCAATACTATTTGTTTTTTTTATTGAACATTTATTTTGACAAGCTTATTGTAGATAAGTTTTTATCCTTAAAATTTACAAAATTATTGACATGATTTGAGATGGAGATTGAGATATTGATTAAATTACAAGAATTTTACAGGTCATACAATGAATTCATTTTTTTACATTATAATTATAAATATTGAGTTAATAATTTGTATGGTTTTTTCGCAGTCTGCGAGTGCAAGCGTTACTGTACCTGCGAATGTTCAAGATGTACAACCGCGAGGTGAGGGAGTATAACAAGATAGTGCAGGAGTACCAACAGAAGGTTAGTTTTGTGTTCTTTTGTGTTGTTTCTGATTTTATTTCTCTTTCTTTTTTAGATATTTCTGAAATAGTTGAGCATTTTACGTTTTTTTTTAATAGTTACCGACTTCGCTTACTCTGCGGCTGTATGTTTTGAATGGGGGTATTACATCAATTTTTGAAAAGTGTCTCAGTTATATTTTGTTGTGATAATACACCACTAAAAAAACATCAAATTTTTATTCAATCGCTAAGTGTTATAAAAATGCGTTTAAATTTTTACATTTTCAAATTTCGCGCTTCATTGGTCGAATACGCTGGACGCAGTGGATGCCATTATTACTCTCTGTGTCAATACGTCAGTGGATTTTGTAAACAAATGCGCTAATAATTTGTATGAAATTGATAATTGTTTATAGTTTAAAAATGAGCTATTATTCTACTTATTGTTGGTGTGTTGTTCTTGAATGCAAGAATACTAGTGTAAAAACACATAACAAATTATTTATTTTTGTGTACACGGCGGTATGACGTAATAAAGCGACGTCTACTATTTCGTGGTGTTTAAAAACAGATTAAAAAAACAGAAAATTTTGAATTTAATTTTAAAATTTATTTTTTATTTTATGAATTAAAACCAACATTTTCCGAATGCTTTTTGTCTAAGCTATCGTAATAATATATTGTTTTCATACCTATGGAGTAAAATACCCTATTAACTTTCTTATTTAGGAAATTGTATGATAAGCTAAGCTAAGCTAAGCTTTAACCGTTTACAGCCGGCGTGCGCGGAGTCCGTGTCGACAGTGTCGGGCGTGTCGGCGTCGTCGGCGCGCTCGGCGTCGCCGCTGTCGCCGTCGCCGTCGCCCGCCGGCTCCGTCGGCTCCGGCTCCGGCTCCGGCTCGTCCGGGTACTGCTCGCTGGCGCACGCCGCGCCCGGCGCCGCCGCCGGCGCCGGCCCCGGCTTCTGCACCATGGCGCACCCGGTGCCCGCGCACGCGCACCACGCGCTGCTCCAGCTCACCAAGTACTACACGTTCCTGTACGTCGCGCACGACCTGTGGGAGCAGGCGGACGGGTTGTGCCGGTTGCGCCCCAATCAAGGTTGGTTTTGCTTTTGTTAAGTTAGGTTGAAATGTTAATTTTAAGTATAGTTTTAGGTATAGTACAGATATTATTTTATATTAATGGGTTCAAAGGTAAGCAAGCATGTAGTGTCCTCTTTTGGCACGGTATATTTATGCCCTAAAACTGTTTCCGGACTGTGATATAAAAATATGCATAACAATCGGGTGCGACTTACTCGATGGTTGTATAAATCAGTACACTAATGAACTCCTTCTTAAATGTTATTTTAAGATGATCTGTTAAAATTTATTTACTATTATCTTGTATATATATATTAAAAGTATAAAAATTACAATTATAAAAATATATTTTTTCGTCTCCAGATCTATTCATCGCGGTGGACCGCAAGTGCGGGCCGCTCACGCTGTTCTCCACGTTCCGGCACCTCGTGCAGTACGTGCGCCACGCCATCTCGCTGCTGAAGAACGCGCCGCGCGAGTGACCCTCCGCGCACGTCACGCGCGCTTGCCGCGTCAGGCAATGACGTGTCATCGCCTGACGTGACGGCGTGTGACGTGTCATTGCCTGGCATCACGTCATCGCGTGACATGTCATTGCCTGACGGGTCGTCGTGTGACGTGACGTTATTGTTGACGTGTCATTGCGGGACGTGCCATTAGGGGGTACGTGCGTGCGTCACGTGATGTTGTGCATTTCGATAACAAAAGGAATATTTGATTTGGCGGTTTCGTAATATGTTGATTCAATTTTGAATTGTTATTATATTATTATAATTATAATAATTGGAGGCGATATGGCGTCACGGGGTCTGAACGGGAACTGCGACCAAATTTGTATTTACTTTGAACAATACTGGATTTGACTATGAAATATCGACTAACGGACTAATTTAGTGCATAGATTAATTTTTATCACTCAATCGATTATAATGACTTCCATACAAATTTTGATAGAGTTAATTTTGACGATTGATTTGTTTTTATTTGATCATTATGTGGATACTTAATGTGCTAGCGATTTTTTTATTCATTTATCGGTCTAAGTTGTATACAATGTGGCCAATGTAAAAGAAATTCGCCAACAATGACGGCGATATTCAGGCCTACCAACTTCGCATACTAGGCCAAAACGGCTAATTTGAATGTCGTAATGAAAATGATTAAATTACGTTATCGATTCAACGTGACCCCGCCATTTTTTTAAGAACCCCAAAATTTTATTTGTATCATAGCGTGTATGTGTTAGTGGATATATGTATGAATGCTGTGTATATAATTAAACATTGGTGGGCAGACGGCACTCGCAACGTTAAAATATTATTTTTATCACAATTTAATTTGAATTGATTACAAGTTGTATGTGATGTATTATATTAGGATTAATTTTAAAATCGAAGTTTTCGCGTCGTTATTTTTTATACGATATAGATTTTTTAAATTCGCAATTAGAACGATGGTATAATTCTGTGTACAACAGTGTGTAGCGTTAGCGTAAAAATTCTAAATAAACTTTTTTTACATTTATTCTCGCTTAAATTAGTGCAATTACCATTTTCTAAATTTTTGGGTAATATCGTGATTCGGTGTTAGTTATAGGAGTCAAAAACGTTATTCTAAATGTCACGCTGTGGTGAGAAGTCGCGTCAAATTAGGTTCTGACCGTATTTTTACAATTTTTTTGTTTTTTTCTTTTTAATATTTTTTATCTGTTGTGTACTAATCATTTTCGCTTATTTTTATCTCGCCAATTATTTTGACTCATTAACTTTTTTCAAACAAATTCATTTATTACTTTAAACCTAAAAATGTATGGATTGGGTTTTTTATATCATATCGATGATAAATTTAATTATTAATTGACGATTCGAATCATATTCCTTTTAGTGTTGTCCAATTAAAAAAATCGAGACAATTCGGATATTCCTTTGGAATCGAAATCGACTGCCAAATAATGACAAAATTGTCTACGCGTTCTCACTTCCCAAGATTATGACCAAATAAACAAAGTGTGTTGTATAAATTGTAAATATTCGGTCGCAAAGCGACAGAGCCCAGTATTGATAAGTGATAGAATAACCATATCTTAAGTGTTTTTCGTTGGTTTTTATCTTTCTAGACGGACTTATTTGCACATATTTGGTGTACGACCTCGTGTGGGCCAAACGAGAATATCTCAAAAATGAAGGGTTCATGTAGTTCTTCGCGGCACACTCCTTCCGAATGACCTTAAAAAATGACGCAAGATTCGTATTTTAAGGCACGATTATTGGATATAGATTAAAAATATCGCGTTGCGTTTTAAAACAAGTGTTTGTTTTTCAGGAGTGGGCATTTTCAGTTTATTATTGCTTAGCTAAAAGATTAGTCGTTTTTCATCCGCAGAACGACTAGAATTCGTTCATTGCGATAACACAGCACGATCAATTTCATTGTGAACAATTTTTGAGCAAATATTCTATTTAGTGACGCGATACATAATTTTTTATTATACATATCAAATGTTCCAACGGTGGCGGTAGATCGGTTTTAGTTTAATACATTGATATATTCGGGAAGACAATAATCGATTCCATTGTAGGGACTAGACAAATCGATGACTACGGATAGCTCGTAGACCACATTCGTTCGCTAGAACTTATTATATTATCCGAATATTTTACACAGTTTTTTAATAAATAAACGTTTTCCGCATCAAATTAAAAGAACAGTAACACCACAATCCTTTTTCTCTCGGTTGTTTATCAAATTAAAAAATTTAAGTTGTGATTGTAAATATATTATTATATATTATACATTTTGTAATGATATACATGTTAGTGCCAGATAGGTTTTTGTATGAACGTTTATAGTAAGATTGTAGCTTGTCCGTCCGTGTGTCGCGACGATAAACATGATATTAGATAAACTTAGCAAATGGTCGGGTGGTTATATTTTAATTTTTTTAATGGCAACTTTATCGTCGCGACGACGGCGTCAGTTCCGTTGCGAACAGAAACATGGACAATCGACGCCTGCAACCCGCAACGTTGTAACTCGCTATTGTAGAAATTTTGAATTTAGACTTAAACTATAATATGAAAAATTAATTTCTATTTTTAAATTATCTCAATAGTGAGTTACAATGTTGTTCTTTGCAAATGTCTGAATTACAAACCGCGTACTGTTGTTAAGAAGCGAGATGCCTTGTACATAGTATTACATAAGAAATGTGTAGTTTTCACTCTATATTTTAATTTATATTTAAACTATATTTATAGTTAAGGACGAGAATATAATAAATAAGAAGTTATAGAAGGAAAGTGCGCGACGAGGCCTGGCGTGACGTGTCGCGGAGCTTTTACTTTAAATTCTAATGTGGATTTGAAATTTCGGTAACAAACTAGAGCTTGCAGCGTTCGATATCAATATAATATAGTGTAGTGTAGAGTCGCGCGTTTTAAACTAACTAATAAACGGTTATGGCGGTGCGTTTCTTACTAAAATAATTTATTGCGAGCTTATTTCTTGATTTCGAAGCGATCACTTTGCTTTATTGCCCGGGCTCGTATTCAGATTTTGAAGTATCAGCATAGTTCAGTGCTTGCTCTCACTCTGCGTTAATTACTCTGTACGGCCCCGGCATGCCCTTATTCCATTCAATATCGGTACTTACGATTCGCACAAATTATTTATAATTTTTTTAATTCGTTATTTATTATGACATTGTTTAATTTATTGTAATGCGCACGAAGCGAAGTTTACTTAATTATACGTCGGTTTCACGTTCGCGGCTTCAACAGATCTGCCTGTCAACAAGTGCCTCGCGAATGTCAATTTGTTTTTTTTTATTATTATTGACATGTTTTGAGTATAATGGAAACTTATTTATTTATCTTTTTCCAAATTATTTTTTTCCATCTCGTTCGGAAACTCGCAGAAATGTACTTTAATTTCTTGTTAACGTTCTTAGTTTATAATTTGATTTATCACAGTACATATTGCAATTTGTTGCTTACTTAATATTTAAGCTAACTTACGGCTTTGGAACTAGAGTAATACGATCAAGTGTCCTTTATAATCTGCAATACGGAGAGTGGTTAGGTACAGATTAAATATAATAATGTAAAGTAAATTAAATTCAGACATGTTCTCGTTTTACCTCAGGTGTTTCGCACAGTGTAGGTAGACTTCAGAACGTCTTCGGAGTACGGATGGTCAATGAATTGATCAATCAATCAATCAATGTGCCCTAAAATTGACGCCAAATTATTATCGACAACTTTATATTTTAAGGTGTGAACGCTGGTGGAAGCGTTAGGCGATTGTTCTAGGAAATTGTAAAATACTGTTTTTTTTCATTTTTTTCTTAAGTAGCATCTTGTGTTGATAGCGTGTATTATTTGTTTTTTTTATATTTGCGTTAAGAGATATGTATAAATTTGTTTTCCTCTAATTTTATTATTTGTGTAACTATACCCTATGTTATTTGATAATAGAATACATTAATTTTTATGTATAGTATATTTTTGGTTTATTTTTCCCTTTTTCTTTCCTTTTTAGTTGTGAAATGACGAAATTAATGAATTTAGTCAATTTAATACCAAACCTCGTAGTAAAGCAATTCCGCGTACAAAGCAATATTTGTTGTTTTGTATTTATACGATATGCTAAGTCATTGTAGCTTTTAAAAGCCTCAGTCAATTCATGTGTGAAGTGACGCCGGAACTTTTGGCTAACTTCATACCAGTTTTCACTTTTTTCTTTTATTTTTTTTTAAATTTGGTTATTTATTGCTATCGATTGGTTCTCTTATAAAATATATTTATATCCCTCATATTTACTTTTTTGTTTTCGTTACTTTTTTTTCGTTTATGAAATGATTTTTTAACTTTTAAGTTAAAAAAATATATTTTTTTTTCCTGAAAATTCATTTTTTTTTCAATATTAATATTTGCTGTAATACCTATAAGGACTATTATAGTCTTGCAATAATTTAAAACATTTTGATAAATTGTAACGATCGTAGTTGAATTTGCCAATGCAATAATATGAAACAGTGAGTTAAATGCCTTAAATTTTTATTCGCGTATAGACTTAGGTATAAGGTTGAAAATTCAGTACTTTTAAAAAAAAATTTAATGAATTTTGAGACTTATTTTTAAATTGGGATTAATTATAATATTAGAGCAGATTTGGCAATATAGTTGTGTATTCGTTGTACTTTATATTAGTGTAAGAATGAGTAAATTATTATTCATGTTAATGATCACAGTAACTATGATAAAAAATAGTAATATTTGTTTTTATTACAAACAATAATTTTGAAGAACTTTACTCTAAAAGTTCAAATCAATCAAATAATATTGCAATAAATTGATTATAAATAAATTAGTTCTAAAAGTACTGAATTTATTGAAAGATACACAACAGCACAAATTTAATATTAGAATACTATTTAAGACACCATTTTGTCGGTGGCATTTGGTAAGTATATAATAAGTCCTAGTAGGATCGCTGCAAGCTCGATAAAGTTTTGCCGAACTAGAATGTCACACTGCCTTAAAGCTCGCTTAAATTGCAAGTCATAAAGTGTAGAGCAATATATTGTGTAGCAATAATTTTTGAGTATTTTACCCTTTATTTTTAAGATACTTGTTCAATGCAAGGGTCTAAGAAATGATTTTTACAATTTTATAAGAACAAATATGTATTTTTTTTTCACTTAGGTGTATTATACATAAGTAGAAGTCTTATTGAGTTAATTAAATGGATAAATAAAACATTCGATACTTGCGGTTTAGTGAGCACTCGGAGCGCTTTCACAAACCACGCTAATCGTCATGACGGAAAATTATAGTAATAATATTGTAGAATTTTAGATTATGCGTGGTACTAGAAAACGTTCCTCGCGCTTCGTATACGATAGATAGGATAGCTTACTACAGTCAGCATCGATAAGTATGGTAAACAAACTGTAACGATGGTAAGAGACAATGTAGTGGGAGTCGAGTCCTAATAATGTTCACATTAAGCTTAAGATTTTAACTACTTAGTTATTTAAGTTTTGCGAACGAAGATTTGATGTGCGTGGCTTCAGGCTTGTACAGCTTTGTTTACCATATTGCTAGCTAGATTCAAATTTCGGCCAAATATTTTAATAACTTTAATAACTTTTTATGTGCTGATATTATATGATTTCTTCCATATCCATATATCATGACCAAAATAAACTCAAAAAAATTGAAGTTTGAACATATTGAGTTAGTAAAAAGTGATCGTTGAAACTAAATCGCTCAGTTACAAGAGGCCGAGTTTTATTTAGTCTTAATATTAATGCTAAGTAAGGTGGAACGAATCAACCTAAATATATTCATAAGAAGTTTTACGTGACGGTGTTTACTTACGGAACAAACGTAGACGACAGCTAGCGAGTACCTCACTGAGAGGAGGGGAATTGAATTAATTTATGTTAGACTTAAATAAAGTTCAAAGTGGAAATTAAAATTGTGCCTTAGTGAGAAATCGGACAGCCAATTCATTTTGGAGGAAATGTAAGCGGTGGTGTAACGAGATGTTGAACGACGTCCACCTCGTGTCTCGCACTGTACACTACTGCACGGACGTTAAGACTTATCGTTTGAAATGACCCCTTCTGAGTTAGTCGAACTAAATGAACGCAATAATGTTTAACAATATTTTGTTTTATTGGATGTTGTAAATGATTATTGATTATATTTACATTATATAATGAAGTAGATCGGTATGTATATGTATGTCGTAGCAATAATTTAAGAGTGGCAATAAGTCTAGTGGATTTGCTTTTGTGTCTTTGAATATATATACTTAAGATGTATAGAGTCTCCCCCCCGCCCGCTCCCCACTAGCCCCCGACCCGCCCGCTGTACACTGCTTACCGACCCTACGCTACGTTCGACTTGACGTTTTTAAAATTATACATATATTTTATTATACATAATATCGATTAAGTAGAAACGATTTAAGTATTTAATATTTCATCGATGTGCGTGTTCCAGTTTATTTGAATTGCTGATTTGTAGCTGATACGAATGAATGGATTATGGATATTCTGCTTCTTACTTCGACCTTTCGTCACTCCCGACGCGGCGTGTTGGCGGTTCATATTGTTAGACATAAAGCAATTTTACTCTCTCCCTGTCAGCTTTAATCGTTTAGTACAATTTTAGTTGGTTTCACTTATACATATTGTTATCGTAAGACAAAGTGCCAAGAGACGCAAACCTTTCCTAAGTGCAATTCCTTCTCAATTACTGTACCTCTGTATGTATGTACAATGTACTCATAGGCGTGTTATATTGCTTAGCCTAAAGTTTCCTCGCAAGATACTCGAAGCAGAGCGAGCCGCTTCGACAGTATCCTGTCGAGTGAAAGTGACAAAATATATTGAAAATGTAACAAGTAGATTAAAATTTATAACAACAGCCACGTATATTCTGAATTATGTTTTGTAGTCGATGTTTTGGATAACGATCGTGTGTGACGTTGCTACGCTTGTAGGCGTGCGTCGGGCCGTACGGTAGAAACAAACTAAGTATAGTATAAAATTGTTTACCACTCGTCCGAGCGGCGTTAGACGAAAATATTATTTTTCTTAGATCACATTATATTGTATAAGGAGGTAAAGTGATGTGTCGAGAGGGCGCAGTCGCCGAGACAAAGAATATTTTTTTATAGCGCCGCGCCCTGGTCGCCATGTTTGTTATGTTTAAGAGGATATCTATTGTCTATTCCAAGGGTTGAATAACTACCAACACTTTTTTATATTACAATAATTATAGAAATTATTATTGAGTGTGATGTTTTCTTTATGCAACCTTTTTTGTTTTTGATTTTATACCTTCAGCTTTATTCTTATTTTTTTATTTTTATATAAGTCCATAGTATTGGCAAAATAGACTACTACTTTAGGATCTGAACGTGTTTTTTAAATGAAATATAGTTAAAATGAAGCTGAAAATTGTACAGTTCTACGATCTAACGTATTTCGTCCATCGCCTGTTTTAATACGGTAGGATGTCTTTAAAAAAATAATTAAAAGACCGTAGAAGACCAAAAAAGTTTGTTAAATTGATAGACGAAACGGTTTGAAATTTGAATCACACGAAGAGTAACTTTTATCAATCAACAAAACTTGTCCTCACTCTGTACTTTCGAAACTTATTTTTAAGACTAAAATTTAAAAGAAAGGATATCTAAATAAAAGATGGTGTTTGCGATAAAAAACAATTATAATACATCAAGTATATTCTTTAGTTTCTAACATGTTTCTTCTTTTTCTTCTTCTTGTTCGAGTGAGCTTCGATAAGATCTTCTATTTCTTTACTGTCGTCTCCAAGACGTTTTTCTCCGCTGTGGAGGTGAAAATGTTATTACAACCAAAGTTTATGAACAGTCACAGATCAAAATATACTTTATTTATATAGACTACTAGCATTACGCTAGAAAAAAGTAAAAAAAGGATCCTATTATACTTCTAATACCTCCAAGAATATGTGTACAAAGTTTCATGATGATCGGTAAAGTAGTTATCGTGTGAAAACGTAACAAGTAAACTTACATTCACATTTATAATAATATGTAGTATGATTTCTAACACTTGAATTGTCAATGTTAAAAAAAGATTTGGATGAAACGTACTACCTAAATAAACTAGAATCCTAGAATAATAATAATAGAATTTAAAGCGCTTGAACACATTCCTGTTTTATAAACATTTCAAATTACACTAGTTTCAGGTCTTATCAATAGATGGCGCTACTCTAAGCAAACAAAAAACTTAATACAGGCAAAGCCGCCTTTATAAGCTAAATAAATATTAATTTTTCATTTAAAACGTTGAGAATCAAAAGCAAAAATATATCCGCTAAAAATCTGTAAAGAGTTTCATTTAAAAGTCAAGATCCAAAAAAGTATAATTAAATACCTTTTCACAGAGACGAGTGCTTTCCCCTTCCCGGAGAGCGCCTGCCCCCAGTCCAGGTCGCTGCCTTTGATGCGGTACTGCGCGAGGTCTTCTCCCATCAGACGAGATAATTCCTTACGCTGTTTCTTATCTAACTCCTGAAATTACACATTTCCAGTTATTTCTGACTGTTATCTTGAATTTCTATCTGAAATCAGCCCTATTTAAAGTCCCACTGCTGGGCATGGGCTTTCAATATGAAGATCAGGCCAAAAGCGGTTTGACGGACTTTACATATCTACCGAAAACTTCATAAGTTCTCTCAGATATGTAGCTTTTCTTACGATATTTTCCTTTACTGTTTAAAAAGTGATATCGTATTGGAAATTAATCACATGAGGTGCGAGGTCCGGGATTCGAACCCGCTTCATTCAGTTTCTTTAAAGTGAGTGAGTTACTACTGGGCTGCCACTACCATAGGTCTAATAATATTACTAAAATATAAAAGTTTAGAGTTAAAAGTTTTTTTTATTCGACTAAATTATGATGCATTTGGCACGAGTTCTTAATATGTAAACTAATATTTAACGAATGAAAAAAAACCTTTTGGACAAATATAATGTATTCTGAAATTAAATGCTTATATAAATATCCTCTAAAACGACCAAAATCGAAATAAAAGAAATATCTTTCAAAATAAACATTTATTCCTCATTCTCCACCAAATGACTGCGATACAAACAAAACCAACACAACACGATACCTTCGCCGCCTTCGACAGTTCCTCATTAAGGCTCTGCTTCACTGGTTCATCGCCTTTTACATCTGCTGTTTTATCTTCTATACCCATTTCCTTGGCAACTGTTACTTCTAGCACAGAATTGAGAGCAGAATTAATCTTTTTACACGCTTCGAAGAATTTAGCTAATATCTGTGATCCTGGTAGGCCGAGTTCTGAGGCGATGTCGTCTACATCTTTCATTTGGAAACCCATTGCTATGAATATAACCTGCAAGAGTAAAGACAAATATATTGTTATTAACACTTTTGAACGTCCCACGGCTGGGCACGGGCCCCCCTCAGTACGAGGGGGATCAGGCCATAGTCCATCGCGCTGGTCTACTGCGTGTTGGTGGACTTCACATGTCTTACGAAAACTTGCTAGGTTTTCTCAGACATGCAGGTTTCCTCACGATGTTTTCTTTCACCTTAAGACAATTGATAATCATGTTAGAAATGATTCGCACATGAAAATATCAGAGGTGCGAGACCCGGATTTGAACCCGCATCACTCGGTTATACAAGCGAGCGAGCCTTATATTATAATCTATATGCCATATTTCATCCATCATGTAACAAACATCCATCCATACATCTATTAATAATATTAGTATAGAAATCAACAACTGTTCAGTTTGCCTTCGAACCGGAGATAGCTTATAGACTTACATACTGACATTTAAATTTCAAATTATCATGTAAAAGGTTCAAATAAAGTATATTTTAATTTAATATGTTACCTGTTGTATCGCATCCAGTTTGACCGACACTTTTGTATGGAACACGATGTTGGCAATAGGCGCTAGAAGATCAGTAATAAGCCTGTAGTCCGCCTGTTGCCGGCAATACGCCTCTATCCTCGCGAGGTCGTGGCCGGAGAGATATTGCTCGATTAACTGCTTTGTTAGAACTGGAAATAAATAACTTATAATTATACTTATTTAGTATTTGATCAAAGAAACTGGATGAGACCAAAGTCGAAGATTTTGAACTGGTATCCTTCGTTTTACTTAAGCACTTTTTGGTTACATCTATGGTCAACTTATATTTCTTCTAAGGTATAATTTCAATGAATACTCTATTAATATTATTAAATAAATAAAATGTACACGCAATAAACCCGTTTACTTCCAAAGTACTTAAACTAGAAAGAAATGATGAAAATATGTACAATGTTACAATAATTATTCAGCATAGTCTAGCTGGTATTGAATATATTGTATTCCCCAAAAAAATATTTAAATGGCAGAAAAAAAACACACACACACACATCTTCATCACCAACAATATCATATTCATCACCTGGTCTATCCAGCTGCGCATCTCCGGCTAGAGCCGAACCAGCCGAACCAGCCGACAGAGCCGATAGAGCCAGAGCGGCCGGCAGCTTGCGGAAGGCGCGCGCGAGCAGGCGGGAGAGGCGCCGGCGGAAGTCCGCGTGGTAGGCGCGCAGCCAGCCCGCGCCCGCGCCCGCGCCCGCGCCCGCGCCCGCGCCCGCGCCCGCGCCCGCGCCCGCGCCCGCGCCCGCGCCCGCGCCCGCGCCCGCGCCCGCGCGCAGCGACCGCAGCATGATGCACGAGTGCTCGTTTGTCAGCTCGTTTGCTTTCTGACTGTGGAGGCAATGATATATACAAGATACGTTACGTTCATACTGCACGCACAACGTAATTGTTCCGCGACACACACAGACACATTTAATAACACTGTACATCTAGACACACGCTATAAGTGCGACAGGAAATACGCCAAGCGTAAGAGTGAAAGAGACAGCTATTCAACAAGCGTGCTCGCAATGACAGGTGACAGCTCGACTGATTGGATACAAATGGAACCAATCCACGGCACGCGTTTGGTGCGTTTGTGGCGTATCTTGTATTATATAATATCATTGTGTGGAGGGGGATATTTGCTTATTAATCAAATCAAAATATTCAAATAGACTTTTTCAAGCTCTTTCGATTAGTCATTTTTACATTATTATAGACTTGGAAATTAAATGTCAATCTGTTAGTCTCACAGAAACTACGAAAGCTGTTCTGGCGAAAAGAACCGGCGAGAAACTATTTCTCATTAAATATATCAAGTTCAATGCTCTAATGATGAAATGATAACTTAAATGATTTTCTAACGTGCCAGTTGAGCACGGATTATTTCGCACATGTCAATGAAGTAGGTTTTGAGCATTATTAAAAAACAATAGAAATATTAAAACATCGACAATTACATTTCATATATTCAATTGTCTAAATATGATAGAGAGTTTAAAAGAAATGTTATGTTGTTTAATAGTTTATATGTATGTGAAATAGTAAAAATTAAAGAAAAACATTTGATATAGTCCTCTTCATGTGGTTGAAAATGATAATAAAAGAGTGAACGAAATACTTTATAATACTAATTAATTCTCTTAACCAGATTTAAAAGTGTCCAGATTACTTGCTGCGTTTTACATGATAACATAAAGAGTGCGGATTACGATCTATAGCCGTAAACGAAAATAGAATATGTTTTATCTACAACTATTATATTTTCTTTTACTGTGCATGAAAATTTGAAATAAAATTAAAAGATACTGCTTAGTCTCTCTTTAAAAATTAATACAATATTAAAGAAGTTGTACCCAAACCTATAAAAAATGGAATATCTTTAATACGCAATACTTTACCTTAAATAAACTGGTATATATTTCTGAGATTTCCAAAACTTCAACAATTCTTCTGTCAGACCAAAACTAGTTCCCAAGTAGTCTAAATGTTCTGCTCTCACTTCTGTGAGTCTTCTTAGAAGAGTCGGTGGCTTCGCTCTGTGGTAATAATTGTACTTACGTTAGAGATTTTAGAGTTACGTTAGAGTTTCGGTTTTATTTTACAACTAGCGTAACTAGATACGTTTTGATGCTTCATTTGGAATCTATGGACTACTCATATATAGACATAGGTCTCTAATCTCTTAATAGTTAATTCATAATGAGTTATCAACCGACTTCCAAAAAGGAGAAGGTTCTCAATTCGTCTGTATGTTTTTTTAATATCTAGTACGTGAAAAATGATTGATTCCTCATGCAAACTTTAGGACGAACCCGAGCGAGGATGAAATTTGCAATGCTAAGCTGAGTATTGAAATTATACACATGTACAGACAATGCCATTTTATATATAGGTATAAGTAGTCGTTGTTAGTCAACGTAAACATCTTGATTAGTATTCCATCGACCATAGCTTCCGCTGTCTCATTTGAGATTCGCTCGTGAATGGATCGGCGCCAGATTTGTATTGTAGGTATGCAATAAGTGATGTAACTCTGTAGAAATAAACGTTTTTGTTTATTTTAGAATAATAGCTTCACGCTGTATGCTGGTCTTGAATGTGAACAACGTGAACGATTTCACGTTTTGCCATGTTTGAAAAGAAGGCAAATTAAATTGTTTCTCAGTTTTATGACTATAAATAAAAATATACTTATAATAGACAAAGTATATCTAATATATAAAAATCTCATGTCACAGTGTTTGTGATCAAATTCCTTCGAAACGGCTTAACTGATTTTTATGAAATTTTGTGTGTGTATTAGGAAGGTCTAAGAATAGGTCGTGGGCTATTTTTTATTCCTCTATGTGTGATAAGGGTGTACCAGTTTTATCTTTATTTTTATATGATTCTGCATAGTTTTTAAGTGTTTAGAACACGGGCGGATTCATATAAAAAGTGCTTAGCATTACAGATATTATTTTTAAATAAGCCAATCAGTACTAGTTCTCTATGCGATAATCCAGGTCATAATCAATCTATTTAGTAAATTTCATCAAAATCTGTTCGGCCGTTTTAAACTAAGGAGTATCAAATATACACTATATTCATAGTTTTCGAATTCACAAATATTTCTTTTTTATAAACATTAAAAACAGATCCTCATATATTTTTTCTACACGGTATAAATAGATAGAGGATATCACTATTATGTTCTTATTATTAATAAAACTAAATTTTTCCGATTCTGTCACGGATTTATTTTCAAAATAAATCCGTCACAAAACCCGAAAAAAAGTTTCATTTATAACGTCGTATATTCGCTTACACCTGAGAAAGTATTATCTAATTTGTTCTTTTAGTATTGTCTGTTAGTTTCAGTTCTGAAACATCTTTCGATTAATTAAGTATAAACTTTCATATGCATGTATTAAAAGCTGTTATGTTACTAATATTAAATAGTTGCTATTTCAAACGTGTTCCTGAATCCGGCCCTGTCGCAAGATCCGCTCTTAGCAGACATCTACTAACTATGAACTACCTCCCTGCTACATATTTTTATGTCAGGCGGTTTTCGATATTTCGTGATAAGTCAGTCGTAGATTAATAAATGTCCTGTTTCCCTCCTAACCCCTTTATGGGATGATTTCCGAGATACAACAATCTACAATCTGTAATTATTATATTGTGGAATATGAACAGAAAAGAGGATGTTGGAGTGGGGAAAAAACTATAAAAGTCGATGCATAACTGGCATCGGGGGGTAGTTGTATCTTGACGCTTGTCGTGGTAGCATTGTTAGGTCGTTACTCTGTTGGTTTATTTCTTTAAAATATCATTGTTGGTAGCTTAGTGGTCTTTTTGGTTAGTTTAATTGTGTTTTAGCGTTTTCAGATACTTACAATAAATTGAGGTCGATTTAGTAAGCTTGTGTTTTTTAAAAAAAAGCTCACTTCTGGTCTAAATTCACAAGATCAGAAGTGGGATAGGTCCTGTTACGCCCACTTCTTTTTTTAGCGTGTAGTATGTATTTGTTGGTTGTATGTGTTTAAAAGTTTTTTCGAAGGGTGCCGTGATTTTGGTGTATTTTCATTGATTTTGGTGATTCGTGTTTTTTTGTTGGTCGCTGTGTTTAGTATAGTTTTGTTTTGCTTGTCAGGCTTAAATTAGAGAATTTAGTTGTTATGTCGGACAACCAGCGAGATCGTAGTGAAAGTCGCCGATGTAGTTATAGTCCTCGTCATGAGCGTGGCGGTAGTCGTGATCTGTGTTAAAGTACGTGCTGTGCTTTATGCCAGGCCTTTGTAGAAATGTTAACTGTAAAATGTTTATTTTATTTTTTACTGTGTACGTAAGAGATGCTTATTTTGTGTTTTCTCATTGGGGTTGACACATTCAAGGGAAGTTGTATCTTGCGGTCGGGGATGGCATGTCTCGCAGGTCTTTGTACTCGGATATGCTGTCCTGGCCGACAGATGCACTTCAAGTGGGGTACGGTTTCATATTATTGGATGCTGTCTTGGAGTGCGCTCGGACATGCGATCCTAGTATATGGAACATACCTTGTGTGGCTTAAGATTAATGTGTGTGAGCTCGGACAGTGTCTTGGAGGTTACTCAGACATGTCGTCCTGGAGCAGTGATCATACTATGAGTTGACCGTTGCATATGTTTTTGCAGCAAACATTAAACGTATATTTGGGGGTAGGTTGGATTGAAACATGCTTTTATAGGTACCGATTTACACACGCAAAGCTATGACATGGTTCTCTGGCGAGTCGTGAGGGTGCACTCCCCCGACGGGTCCTGCCCCGGGTAATTGGTACAGATATCTGTTTGTTTCACATCCATTGTGCTTAGGTTATGCTTGGTGAGCTTAGCCCTTATTCATTCGTATCAAATTGAAACCTTTATATAGACAAGCAATTTTTAGAAATGCACTTTTTGTTTTTTTTTTATCTGGGGATTTCATTGTTTATACGGCAACTGATGATGAGAGTGTGATGTCTATAGCTCCTGGCGTTACTCAGGTTTTCAATGTCGAGGTTCTGAACCCCAAGGTTAGAAGATGAGGGAGCCCGAGGACGGTCTCCTGTCAGGAAAGGCCGTGTGGAATATGAACAGAAAAGAGGATGTTGGAGTGGGGAAAAAACTATAAAAGTCGATGCATAACTGGCATCGGGGGGTAGTTGTATCTTGACGCTTGTCGTGGTAGCATTGTTAGGTCGTTACTCTGTTGGTTTATTTCTTTAAAATATCATTGTTGGTAGCTTAGTGGTCTTTTTGGTTAGTTTAATTGTGTTTTAGCGTTTTCAGATACTTACAATAAATTGAGGTCGATTTAGTAAGCTTGTGTTTTTTAAAAAAAAGCTCACTTCTGGTCTAAATTCACAAGTATATTTAAATAAATTTAAGAAATTCGATATTCTTCGGACATGCCTGTCCATATTTTGCTGCTAGATCATTTTTTATAATAATTCGCACTTACTAAAGACCAAAAGGATATAGTCATATTTGCTCACAACGTATTCAATAACAGAACAGTAAAAATCAAAAACCGTTTTTACTTTTTACTCTTACCAATTGGAACAAAACCATTTCACCGTTACTAAAAAAAAACATACTCTTTACTGCTACATACCTCGGTACAATACTCTCAGTGTGTAGAGACCCATCCTGTCCGTCCGTCTGTCCGTCCTCGTCCTCACTCATGGCCTCTTCCAAACAGGGGATATCCCCTGAATAGTACGCTGCTAGCTGCTGCAGTGCACGCTTGCCGTAACCCATCTGTGTTAAACATCTCGTTAGGGGCCATCCATTAATCACGTGATGTGATACATGGTGAGGCTAAAGACTATAACCCCCCCCCCCCATATCACGTGTATTTTTAGTACGTACAAAGAATCCTATTTTTTTAAAAAAAATATAAAATACAGGTATAAGTATCATCTAATTTTATTATAAAAAAAACACGTGATATATTACTACACCCTCCCTCCCCCTTGTGATATTTTGTGATTTTTATGGACGCCTCATCCCCCCCCCCCTTTCGACCCTCACGTGATTAATGTGCAGCCCCTTATTAGTAATAAAATTTGACGAAAGTAGATCATTTGTAATAAGTTTAAATATTTTTACATTATTTTACGAACTATCAAAAATGTTAACCTATTCTTATATAAAAATAAATAACTTAAGCTATTTTAAATTTAAAAAATAGGGTTGTGTTTAAGAAATTTAAAACATACCAATCATATCCGAACAAAGTAAGAATAAGCCGTTAGTAATAAATACAAGTGGTAAACGAAGTAGAGGTCGACAGCGCAAAAGATGGGAGGATGAACTGAAAACAAGAGCAGGTACAAACTGGAGAAGAGTTGCAAAGGACAGAAAACAATGGAAATCGTTAAAGGAGGCTTTTGCCAGGAGGCACACTGAACCCCGAGATATACTTTAACTAAAAAAAAATATTATAATATAAAACGACACAGGTAAAACAAACACGTACACACTTTATGCAAACTATTAGTTAATTAATTAATAAGATACAAACTGGCAGTTTCTACTTATTTCGACGCTAACACAAGAATAATCCAAGAAAATTAACAATGGGTATTTTATAACATTTTTATTTTTTGGCGGTAGGATGTGACGTCACTCACAATCGGCAGACCACTCACCAACCGGATGGCTTTGGCTTTGGCTTAGCTTCGCTTGGCTATGGCGTGGCGTCATAAGGCTCGGCTACACAATGTGGTGTGGCGTTACAAATAATAAAAGAAAAGAAAAGCCAAAACAGAGTAGGATAAAAAAGGTGTCATTCAATAGATCCAGTACAAACAACAGTGTCTTACCCTCTGATAAGAAGGATGCGTGGCTATCCTCACGACCCTCGCGCCGGATAGCTTTGGGAAGTCCTTGTCGCCGAACTGCTCGCATATGTTCCAAGGGATGAGGTCGCCGGCCGCCTTGCGCCCTCGGCCGAGGCTGTCCTTCACTGATCTACACAGGAAAGAATGTGATGAGAACATCATCAAAAATGTAAAACAAAATTTACTTTGAAGGTTAAAACAGATACTACATAACAGCGAGTATATATTATATTTATATAATTTTAGAAACTATTAATATAATACGTCAGTGTGGTTTTACATACACTACCTCCTTATTTACGAAATCGGTTAATGACATCAATTAATCTTAGAGGTATGGTATAGAGGTAAGGAGTACTGTCTTATTGGAAACAAAAAAGTCCATCTACGTAAGTAAGCAGTAGTAGTAGTAGTAAATAACAGTTAATAAATCCACCAGAATGTAGTAGTCCAAGTAGGTATGATGTGAATCTAGTAACTATATGCGGAGTGAAATGCGTCGAGTTGACAAAATACTTGTTTATTTTACTCTACCAACTTTAGGAGCTATCTTTAGAATTAACCCATTTGCTACCATGGCACTACCATAATTTGACACTCTTGAACACTTTTTCATACACAGATAGTTTCAATCATCACCTCTACACTATATACTTAGGGGTCATGCATAAAATACGTCACACTAATTTCGTGATTTTGACCCCTCCCCCGTCCTTGTCACAATTGGTCACATTTGTGAGAAAACTTAGGTGGAGTCCCACCTTTTGTCACACAATGTCACACATCATTGACGCCCTTCCTTCCCCTTGACGTATGACGTAAATTTAAAACAAACCTGTCAGACATATTCCCTTCGAAGCACATCTGTATGACGCAGAGCACTTCAGGCATGGCGGCGGCGCGCGGCGGCGTGGGCGCGAGCAGCACGAACAGGCAGTGCGCGGGCGCGTCCGCTAGCAGCTGGATGTCGTTGGGACTGTTCTGTTAAAAAATGTTACATTTAATATATTGGAAATAGATTTTATCACACACCACACAAGCTATCTATATAAGAAAAGGTATTATACTATTAAAAAAACTAAATTTAAAGAAAAGCAGGCATTTCCAGCGATCAATTCCAGGCAACGTTATGGTAGAAGAATTGAGTATAATAAATATACACAAAATAACATTAACAACTATATTTATAATTGTATTCAGCCCTTTTAACGTCCCTCTGCTAGGCACGGGCCTTCAATACGAGGGAAATAAGGCCATAGTCCACCAAAATCAATTTATAAACAATGGGAGGTTTCACGCCAAGCTCGGCTCAGATGGCGCTACCAGCGCGTAACGTCAGCAACGAAAACCTCAATGCCGCCTATTTTGACAGACGCGTTTATTATTATAGAATAGTTTAGTTAAGTTTTGTAAAATCAAATATAAAAAATACGGTGTTGTAACTATTGTTGAATTAAAAAATTTGACATAAAATAATTTGACATACACTACATACATACTTGACGTTGTTAACGTTATGCGCTTGTAGCGCCACCAACGGGTAAAACTCGCAGTAAGACCTATTGCTTGGATATAAAATAACAAAACCATTATATACAACATACCTTATAATGACTAGCAACATAAATAGCCACGAGTCTATGTAAGAAAGCCTCAGCAGCTTTGTGGTAGCAGAACAAAGCGTCTCTATTGACTCTGAACAGCTCGCAGGCGGCGGGGGGCGGAGCGCCCGCGCCCGGGGACGGCGCAGGGGCCTCCAGGCACAAGAGGGAGTTGAGCCAACGCTCTATTGGGTCGCCGGTTCGATAACGGATCGGTTCTTCTAGTTTTATCTGGAGAAATAAGTTTTTATTGGCACCCAATGCGGGGTTACACGTCTTAATTATGTTATATTTTAGGTACTACATTGTGGTACAATATTTATTTTTTTATTTACACGGAATTCACATTTGTATTGGTACATGTGTGAAGGTTTGTCAATAAATGAAAGATTTCCATTACTTCTTGGCACTAGTGGCGTAATGAATTTTAATGAAATTCCTAATAGTGACAAATAAAATATATATAAAGTTTATATATTTTCAATAATTGTCAAATTCGTATTGCAAAAGAAAAATGAAAGATATATAAAAAGTAAAATTTAAGTGGCTTTATCCATAATAGGTTACGCTCACATTTTAAGTGTGTTTGAGATAAAACTATTGCTGTTCAGCTGTTCGTTTCTGTACATTTACTGATATTTTTTCTATTAAATAAATAAAACTCACTGGCGGTGGAGCATTGTGTTCACTTTGCAACTGCGAGAACAGTTTCAAGGATAGTGCCCGTCCTGTTCCTTCATACCCGGATACAGTGGATGAGAGTAACGCTAGCGGAGCTTTGGTCGCTGCCGCGGACACGTGTGCGAGAGGGATGGCCGCTGCTTCGTCTACAAGTACCAGGTCCGCAGCGGATAGGAGGGAGTGGTCGTCTGGGGTTATGTACTGGAGAGAAGAAGTAAGAAGTATAATACTTTCTTAGATTTACGCGAATATTCGACATTATAAATGAAACTACCTTTTCGGATTTTGTCGCAGATTTATTTTGATTTTTAGTTCCCGACGTTTCGAATGCTTTACAGCAATCATGGTCACGGGAGAGACTGGTCTCTCGGTCGGGAACTAAAAATCAAATAAATCCGCGACAAAATCCGAAAAGGTAGTTTCATTTATAAGTAAGAAGTATATCGGTGTACCAATTCAGTGATAGTTATGTTACAGCTAACTAACTTAATTAGCCGTTTAATCAAGCACCCACTAGTCTATACATATAATAAAATTCTAACCGAGTTAAATCTGTACATCAATTATTTTTTGGAAAATTATTATTAGGTTAATTGAAATAGTTATTATTAATGATGGCAGAACCAGGCAAAATCTATAATTTTTACAATCTTTGTCTGTCTGTTTGTTTGTGACCGCTTCACAAGAAAAACCAATGACCAATGGACAGGTTTTGATGAATTTTGTTATGATGATAGCTAGTTTTCTGGTTTTTTTGGTTAAATCTATGCTAACAGTTAAAATATCCTCAAGCGGAGCGAGGGTGAGTCACTAGTCTATTCATTCATTATTAGATGTCTCATTCGAGCTTCACAACTTCTATACAAAGCTGCACCACGCAACTAGCAGTCTGAATAATATTCAGCCATTTTCACTAAATTTAAATAACTGAACTAGGCAACCAGTTTAATTTTATCTAAGCAAATAATTTTTCTAACTTTAATAAATGGCTGAATTTTTTTAGCTAGAAACTAAATAATGTAATGTAATGTTATGTCAGTGTGATTTTTAGCAACTGTAGGCAAAACTGAAAAACATGATGTTGTAATACTCACTTGCACGGTCTGTCTAGAATTCCTTGCAATATTAATCCTAACAATAGCCTTCTTAAAGTCTGGATTTGTTGATCTCACAATATTATAATCTATATGCTCCTGGTATAAACATGCGTCAAGGCCTTTTAGAACAAACTCAAACAATGTGATTAAGTTTTCAGGGTGTGGAGAGGTGACATATATGTTGACATAGCCAAGTGATACTGCCGCTGCTATGGATAAGCCAAGACAAGCAGATTTTCCTCTACCCCTGGCTGCAGTAAGGCAATGTGGTGGCCTGAAAAATAAGTATTTGTTTAAATATTTATATTCAGCCTTTTTTAACGTCCTACTTCTGGGCACAAGCCTTCCTTCAAAACGAGGGGATCAGGCCATAGTCCTCTACAATGGCTAAGTGCAAGTTTGCGGACTTCAAGGACTTGCTAGGTTCCTGCAGACATTCAGGTTTTCTCATGATGTTTTCCTTCACCGTAAGACAAGTGGTAATCATGATAGAAATAATTTGGACATGAAAACATCAGACATTCGAGACCTGGATTTGAAACCGCATCACTTGGTTATCCAAGCAAGCGCGTTATGGCTAGGCTACCACTGTCTGTAGTTTGGGTGTCTATCAAAGTTTAAATAAAGTACTCTTATATTGCTAAGTTCTTCCAATATATCATTTCGACATTTTTTGATATTAAAAATGCAAATATATAGCAAAAATAAATGGAAAAATGGAAAATACTATATTTCAAGTAGAAAATTGAATTTAAAATACCTTGATTGTTTATCAGCGAGTGTATTTATAAGGGCTACTAGTGCAGTAGCCTGATCATATGTGCGACATAACGCAACTAGAGGGCCCGCTGGCGGTGTGTCCGACAGAGATGATACTAGCTCTGTCAATTTTGGATTTACTTTCTGAAAGAAATAAATGACATTATAAATGAAACTACCTTTTCGGATTTTGTCGCGGATTTATTTTGATTTTTAGTTCCCGACGTTTCGAATGCTTTACAGCAATCATGGTCACGGGAGAGACTAAGGTATTTGACGTCTCATAGGTTTATATACTTGTTACAGACAGTGCCTACCCACAATTTACAAAAATTTTGAAAATGGCATCAGAGTACCTTATAAAATTTAATTCTAAACATTTATATTTAAATTTAAATAATTTAAAAAATAATAATTTATAATTATGGCAATATTATTAACTTATTTTTAGCTAGTATTATTATAATTATTATAATTTTTATTTTAATATTAGTTATTCAAAAGTATTATGTAGTGTTGCTATTCTAATAATATGTATATTTTCTTACTTATAAATTGTTTATGCTAAGTTGCATTTTATTATTTAAATTAAGTATTAATTTGATATAGGAAAATTAAAATATAAATTGAATTTTGATTATTTTAAAGTATTAAGCAACACTACTGCAAATAAAAAATAATTTAATCAAATCAAAATATGCTTAGATTTGACAGATTCTTTTGAATTATGATTTTTAAAAATTTTTTTAGAATTTAGATTGAAAGAAAGCTACTGCACGGTTCGGAAGGCAGTTTGTGCAGAGAAGAACCGGCAAGAAACTCTACACTTGCTAAATGACTAAATAAATGACATTTTAATTTTTTTTTCACTTAATTTATACAAAGTTAGAAAATCTATGTATATATAATAAAATTCTAACTTAGTCAAATCTGAACATTGATTAGTTTTTGGCAGAGGCTGAATCTATAGATTTTAGAATTTTTGTCTGTCTGTGACCATATCACGAGAAAAACACTGGACAGATTTCGATGACATTTGGTGTGATAATAATTTGTTACCTGTGTCAAAATATAAGATATGTTACAGAGTATAAAACATCACATGGTGTGTGAAATGTATGGTCTTTATAATGCAGGCGGAGCCGCGGAAAATGCTTGTACTTTATAAAAAAAGGAAGTAAAATCTACATTGCATAGATTATAAATAAAAGTTACCTCTTGAATTGCATCTACAGGTTCAACTTGAGCGGTCTTAGATGATATAGGTAGTACATTTAGCGCATCATCTAGCACTAAGCATCTTGGGTTATCAGCAAGTGACAATAGAAAACGTTCATTAAAACGATTTACTACTTTATCAAATGCTTCAGTTTTAAATCTGAAAAATTATAAAATCTCATGACAATTTTCTATGAATAGCTAAAATATGAGTATAAAAATTAAATTAGCTGTTGTGTAAGAAAAAAATATAAATATTTAATAAAGTTTTACCTTGAGTGTACATCCATAGTAATGGAATGTAATTGTCGTAACGAATCCATAGTCTTAAGTAAGAATATAATGAGACCTCCCCCTTCAACTGTTTCTATTGTTCTGGCCATCAAATTTGGTGTCAATGCTTCAAAATCCTAAAGTGAAAATAACTTTAAGTAACAGCATTGAATATTTTCTTTAGTTTTATTCATTTGTAGGTACATTTGACGGTTCTAAAATATAATTAACTTTTACCATAACATACTTGTAAAACACAAACTCCATAAGTTTGACCTAGCATAGCATGGCTCTCCGAATAATATCTACCATGTATAGTGGTGGCTACTCTAAATGAATCAAATAGAGATTCTTCTGAGACTTCCAATTTGCCAGCTGCTATTTTTTTAGCTCTTTTACGTCCATGACTGAAAAAAAACATCACCATTATTCATGAAATACATATTTTAATTAAATAACATAAGTCATATCAATATATTCACACTAGACATTCTGCAAATTTTATATCACTTTGTAACTTACTTGCTGATAGCTTCATCCTTATTTTTATAGCACCATAGCACTGTTGGTCTAGCTTTAACTGTCGATTTTACAAGCATATCATACAAGATTGGAACCTGAAATTCAAAGATAGAAAAAAAACTACAAATATATTATAGAAATATATATTTTTAAATAAAAGCCTATTTATGAACAACGTACGTGTAGGAAGAAATAAATGTTTTTAATATAAAAATAGAAAAATAAAATAAATATGGATTTAAAAATAAAATACAAAACTTACTTGATCTCTGCTTTTGTCTCCAACAAGCAAAAACATGGTACGATGGCCAAGTTTGACTCCATTCTCAATCATTACACGTATACGGTTATCTATTTTTTTCTTAACCATGTTTAAATCTTGAACAACAATTTTATAAAAAGTAAAATATTAAGCAAAATAACCTAAAACCGCATGTTTATCATCAAATTCACATGAGTTTGACGTTTGAAATTTGAATGAATTTGAATTTTTAATTTTTGAAGTCACAATGACAGATTGTAAAATCCATTTTACCGTTTACGTAATGCTATAAATAAGCAAACATATTATTTTTTATACATAATCAAATAAAAAGAAATAAATAAGTTTAAAAATATATTGGAATTGCAATATCAGATATTAAAATATAATTAAGCATATCTGGCACTGTTCTATAAATTTTATTTATTTATTTAGGATCTCCAAAGTTAGTTACAAAAAAATTACACAAGTACATTTTCAAAAACGTAACCTATATGTATTTACAATCATAGGAGAACACAACATGCTGCATAGTTTATATAAAAAAATCTTTTGACTTCAACAAGGTATTAAATATTTTACAAAAACGACAACAATAATAATACATCACACGACATAAATAATAACAAGGCTAATATACTACAAAAAAATACTTACAAAGAACAAAAAAAAAACTATATAATGCTATAACCATTTTCACACATTTTTGTATAGACTGAGAGACCAGCGTGCCCTATGTCTAAGTCCAAGTCGCGGGTCGAACAAGGTCCGAACATAAATTATAAGCAAAAGACATAAGTATCAGCGGCGCGTTCCTGCCTAATTTCGTTTTACAGGCTCGATGGGTAAAATATGGACGCGGATGTCTGGGCGGTCCACATTTGTAACTCATGTTACAAATGTGGACCGCCCGTGGATGATGGATCATTAAATTCTTTAGACTGATGGAGGATTAACCCCACTTGGGTTTAAATGCCATTATAAGGACTCAATCAATGTGTATATCAAATCGTAATTGGCTATCGAAATATATTTCTAGATCACGAACCGTATCACTTGATCTGAAATATAGTAACAAGTAGGGATTGGTTTTATTTCTTATAGCTCATTACTATAATACGCCTGCTTCCTCATAATCCTACGTTTACGTTATTATATTCCATATGCGATAGAGATCTAACAATTCTCCTCCTCTTTCTCTTAATCTTTAGGTAATATTTGTTTAAATCACATTTTTTCAAGGGTAATATAAATCTTTTTTATTTTAATTATATCTAATCAAAAGCCTAAAGAATAAGTTTAAAGCTTTTAACTTTAAAAATGACGTAATTTCTATACAAACTTTCATCACATTTTTTTCATAGTTGGGAAATGCATTAATGCCTACCACCTGTAGCAAACAGGTGGTTATGAGGGACTCACTGGCCTAAAGCCAGTACTACGTCTAATCGAAGCGTCGCATGATCGTTTGCGCATTCAACTACGACGCCCCGACGACCCGGTAGGTCTGACGAAGCAGATCACACAGCCAAGAGAGCTGCTCTACAGTTCACTCTTCTATCCAGAGAAGTACCAGGAGCAACCCGCATGACACGCCGCCCACTTAAGAGAGCCCCTCCTGCGCGCTTTTTTCACCAACATTTAAATCGGTTCAGTAGTTTTAACGTGAAAGTGCGACAGACACAGTTACGTTCGCATTTATAATATTAGTAAGGATCTTAACCGTACAGATTTGAAATATAAATTAACCAATAAAGTTTTACTTCCAACATCTTTTCGTAGGAACTAAATTTTTGAATAAACTACGTACTTTTCAACAAAAAATAAAATTTTATTGTCCTTTCAAATTTCATTTATTGTTTTCATTGACTCATATATGTGTGGTGTATATCTTATAATAAAACAATTTGAAGCACCTTAATTGTTAAAAATTAATGTAATAATTTAAGGGTTTACGTTTGAAGTTTTAACTTTTATAACACATGTGATGTGATACCGTTACTAACTGAACACACATAGCAACACTGAACGCGTCTTCAACTCTTCAACCTCCGCTTGAATATACTGCACCTCTGTCACTGTCAAATTCGTTAAAATTAGCGATGGGACTCGAATCGAAAATTAATATTCGAATCAATTCGAATCACTCGGAAAAGAATTCGAATCATGATTCGAATAAACCAGCGATTCGAATTGATACGATGATTCGAATGATTCGAATCAATATTATGATTCGAATCAATGCGATGATTCGAATCAATACGATGATTCGAATCTTCGAATCTCTCTCAAATGGAATTTTTTTCTCCCGTTTTTGCAACATTTTTCGTTGGTGCTCCGCTCCTATAAGTCGTAACGGGATGTTATATAGTCTATAGCCTTCCTGGATAAACGGACTATCTAACACAAAAAGAATTTTTCAAATGGAACCAGTAGTTCCTGAGATTAGCGCGTTCAAAAATAACAAATTGTAGTAAATTTCGTACAATGTTCTAGGTACTACTACACTGTAGAAGTACTATTAGTAAAGTTTTAGTAGAACATAATAACATGAATAAATTAATAAATCTTTACTAATATTATAAATGCAAAAGTAACTCGTCTGTCTGTGTGTCGTGATTTCATGCTTAAACTACTACACCGATTTAAATGAAATTTGGTATACAGATAGTCTAGAGTCTGAGAAAGGACATTGGCTACTTTTCAAGGCAAAAAAAGGAGTACCTTATACTAGTTACTATACTTTTAAATAGGGGATGAAAGTTTGTATGGAAATTACCTCATTTTTAAATGTAGAAGCTTGAAAATTATTTTTTAATTAGGTCGATATAAACAAATAAAACATTCAAAGTTTGTATGAATATTATCCTGAAGGTGGTACCTAGGGACGAATCCGAGCGAAGCGAGGGTGAGTCGCTAGTAAAAAAATATGTTGGGACATTGTTACAACAGCGTCATCTAGTTCCATCGTGGTAAGCTACGAGGTTTGTGCTACGGATAGTTACCAGATAGTTGTTACTTATAATATACTAAATACGTACATATTATACATATTATTAATATATATACCCATGACTGTAGTACAAACATTTGTGCTCAATAAATGAATGCCTCCAGCGGGACTCGAACCTGCGACCGCTGGCGCAGAAAGTAGGGTCACTACTAACTGAGCCAAATGTGTCGACGCATAATAAATGATAACTTAGGTGTTTGACTATGAAATGTGAATTTTAGATTACTTCACATTTAACTGCTAAAACAGTAACAGTTTAAAAAAAAAGTGTCATGTAAACATGTCAATTTTTTTCTCTTCGTCTTAAATTTATTATATTTACTATAAATTGATTTATTATTGACTATTTGGTGCTTAAAAATTATAATAATTCTATTATACTCTCTATTACTGTACCGGAGACAAAAATCTAGTAAGTAGGAATGGCTCCTGCAAAATGTAACGATTGTCAAAAACATATTAATGGTAAGGAATTTTTGTCTTGTAAGAATTGTAATCTCACATTTGATCTTATATGTGCCAATACATCTCATAAGATCTTTTCCTCAATGTCAAGAGAAAATAAACAAAATTGGATGTGTTCAGTTTGCCTTAACAACGAACCAAGTAATGTGACCTTTCGCAATAAATCGAGTCTAAAAAATAGCTCTAATTATATTCTGAGTAGCAAAGAGAGTATTTCACCGTCGGCATCTAAAAATGTTGAAATTAATCTAGAATACATAGAAAAGTATGTAAAGAATGAAATATCAAATAATTTAATGGTATCTATTGCTGATATTATTAAAAATGAAGTAAGCAATGCTATGAAGTCATTAATCAATGAATTAATTTCTCAGCAGCTCATAGATATAAAAGACCGTGTATCGAGTTTTCAAGATTCCTTATCATTCTTTAATATTAAATACGAGGAAATGAAAAAAGACCTTGATGAAAAAACAAACATTATTAAAAAATTACACTGTGATCATGAACGTTTAATTAATACTGTATCTGATATATCAAATAGATTAAATTTAGCAGAACAACATTTACGTGAATGTAATGTTGAAATAAATAATCTTCCCGAACATAGGTCTGAATCCTTAAATACTACACTTCTGCTAATAGGTGAAACAGTTGGGTGTAAAATAGTCGATGAAGACATATTAAATATAACAAGAGTGGCCAAACTTGATAAGACTAATGATAAGCCCCGAACTGTTATAGCAAAATTACGTTCAACTCGTCTGCGTGATACACTTCTTGCAGCAGTCTCCAAATTCAACAGAGCGTATCCCAACAACAAACTTTCTTCAAAGCACTTAGGATATGAAATACATAGATCTGTATATATTTCGGAGCATCTTACACCATCTAATAAGTCATTACATGCGGCGACAAGATTAAAATGTAAAGAATTTTCTTATCAATTCATATGGGTCCGTAACGGTCGAATTTTTGTTAGAAAGAATGAATACTCTCCAAAAATACTTATACGAAATAATAATAGTCTAGATTTGATAAAGTAGAATAGCTATTCAAATAATTTTAATAATTTTCTAATGTGTAATTTTCATTTAAAAATGGCTTTAGATATTTATTACCAGAATATTAGAGGTATACGTAGCAAAACGAATGATGTTTATAATAATATTCTAATTAGTAATTATGATATCATTGTTTTCACTGAAACTTGGTTAAATACAAATATTAGAGACAGTGAAATATTTAATAATAATTACATTGTATATCGTAAGGATAGAGTGTACAGAAAGGATTCTAAGCGCGACGGCGGAGGCGTACTAATAGCTATATCTAAAGATTTACCCTCATGTCGAATTCAAAATTGGGAGACTGATCTTGAGGACATTTGGGTCAATGTAGAAATTAAACAAAATAATGTTACAAAAAAAATTTGTATTTGTGCAGTATACTTGCCACCGCCGGTGAAGTTTGAATCTGCTGATAAATTTTTAAGTAATGTTAATGAGATAGTTGATATTGTAGATGATATAATAATTGTAGGCGATTTCAACCTTGGATTTATTCATTGGGGGACTATAGATTCAAGGAAAGATTTAGAACCTAATAATTACAATAGTAGTAAATTAGGTCATTTATTGATCGATTCAATGTCTATCAGTAATTTATGTCAATATAATAATATTGTTAACATTGATGGCAAAATGTTGGATATTGTATTAAGTAATATATCTGATATATCCGTTAGTAGCCCTCTAAGTTCTTTAAGTAAAATCGATAACTTGCATCCTCCTTTATTAATACATTATCCAATATTAAACATTAATAATAATACTCTTCGTACCATGGGTCGTATTGGTTTTAACTTTTATAAGGCGAATTATAACGAAATTATTAATGAACTAAAACATGTTGACTGGCATGAAGAATTTAAAGACACTTTTAATATTGATGCTATAGTAGCAGATTTTTACAAAGTAATAAATAATGTAGTTACTAATCACGTGCCTAAATATCAGTACAAAAAATCCATATATCCAGTTTGGTTTAGTTCATCACTAATAAAGCTATTAGCAGAAAAGGATTATTTAAGAAGTAGTTATCGTAAATATAAAAATCCTCGTGATTTATTAGAATATGAGATTCTTAGATGTCGTTGTAAAAATTTGCTAAATTTAAATTATTCCAATTATTGTACTAATGTTGAGACTAATATTTCTAAAAACACAAAACACTTTTGGCATTTTATTAAGGATAAAAGGAAGAATTATTCTGTTATTCCATCTTCAGTACATCTCGGTGACTTTAGTGCCAGAACTGGAGTGGAAATAGTCAATATGTTTGCTCATCATTTTTCTTCAGTTTTCTGTCGAAATTCATTACCACATAATATATTACAGTCTAGTAACTCTGTTAGAAGCCTATCTAAGCTTAACTTTACAGAAACTGAAATTTTAAATAAAATGAAATCTCTGAATGTTTTTCAAGGTGCAGGACCTGATGGCTTGCCCCCTGTTTTCATAAAACGCTGTGCTTCTGTATTGGCTTTTCCCTTTATGTTAATAATAAATTTATCATTAAAAAATGGTCATTTTCCAGAGGAATGGAAGAAAGCCCGAATAACACCAGTTTTCAAAAAAGGCGATAAAAGTGATGTCACCAACTATCGACCTATATCGATTTTATCCTGCTTTTCAAAATTATTTGAGTCCCTTGTTAGTCGTGTATTATCATCATATGCTGAAATCAATCTTTCAAATGATCAACATGGTTTTAGACATGGTCGTTCCACTGAGACTAATCTTTTGTCATTCATGTCGAATGTTATTAATGATGTTGATAAAGGTAAACAGGTGGACACTATATATACAGATTTCAAATCTGCTTTTGATAAAGTCAATCATGGAATTCTTATTCAGAAGCTCGAATCAATTGGTATTCATGGTTCCTTACTGCGATGGCTTGCTTCATATCTTGATAAAAGATCACAAATTGTAGCAGTAGATGGTTACGAATCTCAATCTTACTATGCAGAGTCTGGCGTACCTCAGGGCTCACATTTGGGTCCGATACTCTTTCTAATATTTATCAATGATATTTCTCAGGTTATTCTTAATTGCAAGTTTTCATTATTTGCTGATGACTTAAAAATATATCGAACTATCAATTCCATTAATGATATGTCCTTGATACAAAATGATATAGACAATATAATTGCTTGGTGCAATTTTAACTTAATGCTTCTAAATGTTGATAAATGTTCCTATATTACTTACACAAGAAAAAAATATCCCATATTGACATCTTATAATATAAATGGTAGTCCTTTAAAGAACGTTAGTGAGATTCGCGATTTAGGAGTTATAATTGACAAAAAACTTTCCTTTGTTACTCATATTGACAACATTATTACTAAATCTTTTCAGATGCTAGGATTTTTGAAACGCAATACTAAGAAATTTAAGAACACAAATACTAAAATTATATTGTTCAATGCATTAGTACGTAGTCAACTTGAATATGCTTCATCCGTTTGGAATCCAATCTATATTAATCACTCTCAGCGTATAGAGCGCATACAACGAATGTTTACTCGTTATTTAGCATTTAATTCCCGTGACATATCCTACAGGTGCCCGTATGACTATCGTTTGATTCATTTTGAAATGAATCATTTGCGAACTAGACGTTTAATCCATGACTTGACCATACTTTTCAAAATTGTTAATGGTTTCATAAACTGCAGTCATCTTCTGTCACAAATTTCAATCTGTGTTCCAAGTAAAATCCCTAGGCAACCAATGACTAGGATTTTTTATTATCCATTTGTGCGTACCAATCTTGGAGCAAATTCTCCAATTATAAGAATATGTAATTTTTATAATATGTTAAATAAAGTAATTTTAGACTTAGATATATTTGACGACTCTTTACCTAAATTTAAAAAAAAATTAAATAATCACTTTTCTTTAAAACTGAAATAATTATCTATAATTAAATTTTTATTGTTTTAAATTATAATATGTTTTTGTTACATTCAATTAATTATTTTATCTTACTTGGTTTAGTTTATTATTTTTAAATTAGGATTATTTTGTTTCTTTTTTTGTTCTGTTCTGTTTATGTCATAACAATGTTGTGTTTACCTGTAATTGGTATATTTAAGATGATCCTCGATTATAGTAATGATTATTTTTATAAAACACATTCTTATATATACTGTTGGTAAACCTATATAAATAAATAAATAAATAAATAAATAAATAAATAAACTGTCAAGCATACTAAGTACCTATTAGATTTTCTTTCATACTTCAACAGGCTTAAAATTTATCTAAGTATAAAAAACCGTGGTGAAAAATTTCTAATCAAATTCGCGTACCTACATGCACGATATGGATATTATGGATGATTAAATAATTTATAAGTAAAATGAAAACTTATTTTAAAAGAACATCAACCGTCGTCGTCGTCATCTATATTTTAATAAAAAATAAATTATCAATAATAAAAATAAAATAATAACAATAAAATATTTGTAATTGTTTGATATTGCCACCGATTTCCAAAATTAAAGCTATTTTTTACTTTGTAGTTTTTGTAGTTTTTTACAATTTATAGGTAAATAGATTTTTAGAAAAGTGAAAGAGTAGCTTGTGTTAAAACTCATTTCTGAAGCATGTTGCATAAAGCAGAGCCGCCATTATGGGCTTATTGGCCCACAGAGCCATTAGAGATCATGAGTTCAAAATCCCGATGGGATCAGGTTTCTAATTTTATGTTGTTGTTAACTTAGTTAAATTAATGTTAAGTATTATTACCACTAACCGTATAATATAATGTCTCGCAAACACCTTTTTTTCTTTTTTCTCGTAAAATTATACATCAAATAGAAAAGTCTGTACCTACTTATTTTGATGAATAATAATGTTACGACTTACGCAGTATGCAGTATTCTGTCAAACTAGTAACTACAAGTAGCCCTGCATATATGCGAGTAGGTATACCTACATCTAGCATCTGCGAATTTTTTTACTTACTACTTATACCTAATAGTAGTATATGTCCCCAAATTGATTCCATACAAATTCTATTAACATCGGCTTATTAGTTTGGTTTTTAAGTCATAATAAATGGATAAGTATGTGATACATGTAAATGAAATCATCAGATTTCGATGAAAATAACCTAAAAAATAAAAATATTGTTATCAAAAAGCAACTTAAAAAAAATTACAATGTAAAAAATAACTTTAATTATGAAATCGGTGGCAATAATAAACAATTACTATATTTTATGGACGTTATATCGACAATTTATTATTGAAATATAGGTAGATGACGACGACGACTACGGTTGATGTTCTTTTTCATTTTACGTGTAAATTATTTAATCATCCATAATAACCATAATATCGTGCATGTACGCGGAATGATTGTTGATGAAAATCAATTTGTATGCTTGTTAGTTATATGTGAAGTAAGTACCTAATCTAAAAATTCACATTAATTTTAAAAGTAAAACGCCTAAGTTTTTATGTACCAACTATGCTAAGACACGTTTGGCTCAATAATCAGTTGGTAGTGGTAGTGACCCTGCTTTAAAATCAATTCAAAAACTTTCTAAAAGACTACGGACTGAGTTTACCACAAAAAATGTTCTATTATATTATACTATACCTACTATATTTTAAAAAATAATTATTATTTACTAGAAAAACTTTGTTTATATGCAAAAAAACTCAAACGAATTCTAACTGTATCATATTATAGGGTCAGCTTACTGTGCAATATAAGATTCGAATCAAAGAAATTGATTCGAAACGACGAACTGATTCGAATTCTTAAAATGATTCGAATCCGCGAACTCATTCGAATCAACTCGACAATTCGAATCAAGTGCTAATTCGAATCAACATAAAATCTCATTCGAATCGGGTTTTCACCCTCATCATTCGAATCATTCGAATCAAATGTCATTCGAGTCCCATCATTAGTTAAAATTATAATTCTGGATAATCGGCATTTTTTCCAATTTACAATTTTAACTTTTGAATAAGAATCTTTAAACTTAATATGTTTTATTTGTTTAAATTATTCGGAAACATTATTGTTTTATTGTAAGCGTCATCACACCTTTATCGGAAGCTCAGTGTGTATAACATCAATCTAAAAGTGTAAAAATGGCAAAATTTCAAATAAATACAAAATCAAGGGATTATTTACGAGACAAGGAGGCATTTTTGAAAGAATTAAAACAATTTAATGAAAGTAAAAAGTAAGTAATAGAATAAATAAATTGTCCATAGATAGATATGTATCTAGGTGCAAAGACCTTTGTAGCAATTACTATAAAATGTGTAATTGTTTGTTTTACAGTATTCCATATAAAATACCGGTAGTGAATGGTGTGGATATAGATTTGTATCTTTTGTATTCTTTAGTGCTACAAAAGGGTGGTTTAAGTAAAGTAAGTATTGAATTTTAATTATAGGTAATATAAATTTAAGATACATAGTAATTTTAACCTGTGTTCTATTTAAAGCACAACATTTCAAAAATAATATTAATTCTATCTACAATATAATAATAATTTTAGTATAATATGTAGGTAGTAGTTATTATTTTTATTTTGTAAGTTAAAGTGTTAATTATGAATAACGATTATCTTAAACATAAAAATATAAAATATAAAAATTAATTACAATTTGAAGATAGTTAATTTTGGAATACCAAACTTGGATTAATTAAAGTATTTTTGAGTCTCTAAAATATTAAAATTTTTAAGGTCAATCAAAATGATACTTGGGAATCATTTCTACGTCAACTAAGACTTCCACATCCTTGTGTTAATGGCTCTACATTATTAAGAAGAATATATGGGACATATTTAGAAAAGTAAGTATATTCATAAAATAATTTAATAATATTAAAAAATTGTCAGTAAATATTTTGATTTGACATTACTTATAGCCAAAGAAAAAGATATAAGAAAATATTTTAAAGATTAAAATCATGTCTTAACTATTTGATTAGGTATGAAAGAGCCAAAGGTCCTCCAGGCAGAGATGATGATAACGATCTGGACGATGACCCAAGACGAAGTAGCAGAAGTGGTATGCCAAGAATTTCATTTGGAAGTGGAACTTATATATCTGGTAAGTTACTTTTATTGAAGTACATATATTAGTAAGATAACTACACACACAATATAGATACCTTCTATACACTATTCTTGCATAGTAAAGCAGCTAAATGCACATTACTGTTATTATTAAAATATACAATGAGATGTATAAATAAGATTGGTGATCAGGAGTTAAACTGAAATAAACAATTGATAAATTTGAAGTTACTTGCTTTCAGAAAAAAATATCTTAATATTATATTTCTTGTTTGTCAAAATATTATAGTTCTTGTGGGTTATTGTCTTTTTGTAATTTTTTGATTAAACAATCACAATTTCTTTAATTCAAGAATAAGAAAGCTTCATTATAAATTTAGCTGTTACTTTGCTACCATCGTAGAAACATTATGTAAAAAGTGTTCTTTGGAGTAAAATATAAATTATAAACCATTCTCATTCCAAATACAAATTAATCAAACATAACAAACACATTCAATCAAAAATTATGGCATTTATAAAATAATTTGATTTCTTATTTCCAGCATCAGGTGAACAACTTCGGACAGGCAATAGAGTTGCTGGTCCCTCAGAAAGACTCACTCTTTCCCTTTTGTCACCTATGCCTAATGAACAGGACTTTGCAGTGAATGTTTGTACAGTACTTGCCGCAGACCATTCTAATCGCTTGCCTTTAAGCACTACACCTCATATATTGGACTTTTTGTTGGCACATGCAGGGGTTTATAACCATTGTAAGTATTAAAATTACTAAATAGTAATGATTTCTAAAGTTTGTTATAGTGTTAAAAACTACAAAGTTATTGGTATGTTAATATATTCTATGTTTTTATCTATGCATATTAATTTGTTTTAGGTTCTTTTTAAATATAACATTATCAATCAATTAATTAGACAGTATACAGTGAATTTTTAAAAAAAAACTTATGTGTACTATACTTTTATATTAAGTTATGATTTTTCTTTTTTTTTTCTTCCAAAACTGAGCTTACACTCTCAATAAATTATTTTACATCTTAAAACTATTCATTTAAACAGCAAGCCTCCGAGACACAATCGGTCGTTCCTATTACGAAGCTCGAGGTCGGTACCCACACGAGTTCTGGCAGCTGCGAGCCGGAGGTGGAGGTGCCAAGGAGTTGGCAGACGAGACCAAGTTCATGCAGCCAGGGTTGGAACAGCCTGAACTAATGGTGCAAGCCCTCGCGGCTCATAATACTCTGACAGATTGTCTGATGCAGGGAGACGAGAGTGAGGATCTCATGGATAAGATTTTAGAAGATGTGAGTAGGTTTACGTCTAGATTTTGATTGTTAGATCGATGTACTTAAAAGAAAAAAAAAACGAAAACTTAATAAATATGTTGTAAAAATAAATGATGTACAGAAGAGGTTATAGTTATATAATAATTTATAGTTGTGACTCGTTTTGGAGATTAGACAAAACAAGCAGACAGACATACATTAAGTAAAAAATGTTATCTTGACATTAAAAACATACACTTCAATTTCTTTTAATTGGTATAGAATATTCTATTGTCAACTGCTTGCTTTAATGATGCGTGTAAAGTATTTTTCCATACCATTGTAACTGAAATGAATAAATGAATCTAAATAAGTATTAACCTATTTAGATTCATTCAGAATATAATGAACTGGCAAATAGCTACTTATTTTGGTATTATAACAAACCCAAAATAAATTTCTTTTCTCAGGATATTCTAGAAGATTGGGTGACAGAACCGTCCGAGGAAGACCAGCTCTTTGCCCCTGAACTAAGCGGTGGTGCAAGCTGTGTGTACACCCAGCGAGTGTTGCAAATAGCGTCAATTGTACGATCACTGTCCTTCCATGAGGAAAATATTCAGTATTTAGCTAGAAATACTACTCTTATTAGGTGAGATTTTGATTTTTGGTTATTAATTTGTGTGGAATATTTAATTTTTTAAAGAGATTGAAAAACATTTTGAGGTGAGAATTTTTTTGTTTATTGTTTTGTTTATATTGCAAATTTGATTTCTTTATTAGTACCTAAGCTATGCAAAATCATGGGTGGTCTGAATTAGGGTCATAGAAAAGTCTTTTAAGTTTTATAATATTAGTATAGATAATGATTTTTATGACAGATTTCTTCTGCTATGTGCTAACTGTTGGGTGGGCACCTTGCGGCAAAGTGGTCTTGATACTCTTGGAAATGTGTCTACTGAACTTATTATTAAGGTAAAGTAATATATACTATAAATTGATTAAATTTCCTAGCAATAGAAAGTTAATTAGTTTTTTTTAACTCAAAAAATGTAATAATTTAAAAAAAACACGGAATAAAATACGGAAATGAAGCGAGTCTAACTTGTACACCAATGGTTCCGTAGCAAGAAAAACTAAAATAAGCTTATATTCACATTTTGGATATGTCATGTAACTATAAAAAAGTTTTCGAATTTTTCCATTTACATGTGCTTTAAGATAGTATAATGGCTTGATATATAGACAAACAGATATACGGGTTCCTTTTATCATTTAGAGGTAGACAACTAAAAAAAAACATGACTAAAGGCAGAAGTGGACAGACATTATGCTTATGTTAAATATAGAGTTTTTTTGTGGACATACGGATAGAGAAACACCGTTTATGTAAAATATACAGGGTTATTTTTTTATATTATTCTTTTTTTCTGTTTTTTAGGATCCAGCAACTTGTCTTATCTCGCGACACGTGTTATCAACCATTCAGTCGGCGCTAGTGTCGCCGGATCGCGCCCGGGTGTTGGCAGCCCTGGAATTACTCAATAAGTTGGCCCAGAATGAGGCCAATGAGGACGCTTTGTTGAAGGCTTTAGACCCTAAGGTGAGGGATATTTTCTTAATTACAAGGACTGGTGTACAAAATTATAATATGTTAGTAAAAGTAAAATAAATGGAACAGGTATTTATTGTATTTGAATGGAGGTTTTTAGACAATTTAATTTTGGGTATAGTTTTGTCAAAAAGAAATTTTGAAAGTCAAGCTTTATCTGCTTATTAAACTCAGATATTTTTTAAATCAGTAAATTATAAATGTATTTTTGGTGTAGCGCAGAAATAATTTTTATTATTAATGTGCAAATATTATTTATTGTTGTGTTTATTTGTTGAGGAATCTAGAGAATAGAGAATATTGGAACTATTGAATAAAGCATTTTTAGTTTAAGTTTTTAAAAATAGTGATAGAAATATAACTTATATACATAGTTACTATCATAATCATAATATTAAATTATAATAAAGTGTGATAAATTTATTCATGTAGGTATATAGTGACGTGTGTGCGTTATTAACGTTGCGCGACATAATGGCGCTAGTGAGCGCGCTGGAGTGCGTGTACGCGCTGACGGCGCTCGGCGACCGCGCGTGCGAGGCGGCGGCGCGCGCGCCCGGCTTGCTCAACACGCTCGTGTCGCTCGTCACGGTGGAGGTACGCTCAACACCCCCCAGAACACCCCCCGGAACACACCCGAAACACCCCCATGATTAAAAAAATAAACAAAGTACACATTTCAGAAGTGAAACTTCTTTATTTATAAATTTAACTCACTGTTTACACCATGGAGATTAGAGACCAGGAGGACCATTGCCCTTGAATGTAGTGTCTCAGAAATATTGCCAAACTAAGGAGGCGCTGCGATCGCTATGTTGTCTCAATGCCTAACTTCACGTTGTCACAATAGTGACAATACTCATTAACAGCTAACTTCACAAATACTACTTACCGACGACAGCGCGTTATAAATTCTACAAATTTTCAGAGACAGGTGGGTAATGCTTTAGTATGAAACAATGGTTCTCCTGGGCCTATTGCCAACCGGCATTCGTTATGAAGCGATTCGATTTCTACAATCGTCATCGCTTAAACGCACCATATACATCTTGAACTTTAAATCACTAATCATCATCATCATCATCAGCCCTTTTTAACGTCCCACTGCTGGGCGCGGGCCTCCCTCAGTACGAGGGGGATCAGGCCATAGTCCACCGCGCTGGCCCAGTGCGTGTTGGCGGACTTCACATGTCTTACGAAAACTTGCTAGGTTTTCTCAGACATGCAGGTTTCCTCACGATGTTTTCCTTCACCGTAAGACAAGTGGTAATCATGATAGAAATGATTCGCACATGAAAATATCAGAGGTGCGAGACCCGGATTTGAACCCGCATCACTCGGTTATACAAGCGACGCGTTACCGCTGGGCTACCACTGCCTAAATCACTAATAATTGAAATGAATGTACATTGTCTAGCATCATCTATTCGTTGACAACAGATCACGTGACTTATCTAAGTCTTATGTCAAACCCATACATTTTGGACTTTTCTACTATCGCTTTCGCTAATCGATTGTTACTTTGTCTAGGCCCCCTGGTCTCTAACCTCCATGGTTTACACACTGTATAAATACTAATGTGGTGGCGCTAACTCATCCCCGTCTCTAAGCGCCTGGTAATTGATTTACGTGTTTGTGTTTCTATGGACTTACTTTTTCGTTTCATCTAATTTGAAATCACAACGATTCTAAAGAAGTTTTTTCACTTCAAAAACTTTCACAATAACTAAATCACGCTCATTGAGGTACACTTGAAAACCCCCACGATTACATATTTATCAAATCATTTTTAATCTGCTGAAAAGATTTATATCGATTAAGATAGTTTATGACCCCGAGAAGGATATAGGATAGTTTTAACCCATGAAATCTTCCCTTAAGAAGGTAAAAAAGGGGGATGGAAGTTTGTATTGGGCAGATCAGTTATATCTAAAGTAAGGGATCAGATCAGAATACTAAGCGTCAAATAAGAGTTTTTTAAGATTGATTCTTGCTTGAATAGATTGAGAGATGAGAGTAAAAGAAACAAACGTTTGTATCATTCGTTGTTTAATTTGCAACTGTTAGTATGAAATATGAAATTTAAAACATACAATAGTGTGGATGGTGCGTAACGAATGTTTTTTAGTAAAGGCTATGCTCGTCTTGCACGCGGTGATCATTATTTTGTTGCAAAGTTATTTTAAAACTATGATATCTCGTAAGATATTCAAGTGGTAGTGCCATGCTTGTTACCTTCGGGTAGCAGCCAAATGGGCCGGCACGCCCCGTATAGTACCACTCTCTCATAGAAGACCGGCGTGAAGTGGCAGCTATGCTGTCGCGTTTCGTCCGGTAAGTGAGAGTCCGGGAGGCCCACTCATAGACTATATACTATAAACGGAGATAGATGCGCAACTCTATGTTTGGAAATTGTCAATATTAATTGAGGCCCTTGATCAGCAGGTGGCGCTTTTAGTACCAAAAAATCCTGCAGGGAGCGCTGGTGTACTACTATTGCAAATAGGTTTTAAGTTTATAAGTAGAGAAATTTGTAGAGACAAAATTGTAATAATATAATTATTACAATTTTGTCTCTACAAATTTCTCTATATTTAATATTACACTTTAACTAAGATACAAAGACTACTACCTACTGCAGCTGCGTTACTGAATTAAAACACTTGTTTATATCACATCATTTTTATTTAGAGAAATCAAAAACATAATATTACAATATTTTTATCAGGATACAATAATTATTTTACAGGATATGATAATTTTCTTTTAAAGAGCGTATACGCCACACGGCATGTATTTCATGGAAGAAAAAATTTAAAGACAATGTTCACATTTTCTTTTATTTTTTTCTTCTTTTATTATAATAATTTAAGGCCTGTTGTTTTACATGGTCATTCTCATCAAACTTTGAAAATTTTCCATTTAAAATTCTATTCACCCCTTTACACCAACTGTGGATAATCAAATTGATTGCGAGATTATTAATTAAATCGATTAAATCATCACTATGCTTTTTACATGAAATTATTGTATAATCACATGCACAATTAAGTAACAGCTTAATTTTTTTCTTTACAAATACTGATTCAGGACAATCACGTAGGCATGCAACAGTAACATAAAAAATATCAGTCATTAAATTAACAAATCTTTCACTTGGATGAATTAAAGACCTTTTGGTATAATCAATTTCGTAATTGAATGATTGCAAATCAGTTTCTGATCGACATAAATCACTCATGCAATAATTACAATTTCTAAAAATCTTTGATTTACATTTCTTAATCACGTACCCAGTAACATATTTTTTCGATTCAGAATATATCAATGAATCATTATTCTTAATTTCACCCATCACCTTCAACAAACAATCAATATCACATGCAAAATCATCACTATCCAAATCATTTGGTTTTTTATTTAATAGATTCGCCATTGATTGGAATGAATTATTGTCATCATTTTCACAATTAGCGCGCGGGGAATGCGATGAATTTAAATTGTTTATAATCAATGTTTTAAATGCATTACAAAATTGGTTACAATTTGGATTAACATTTCTTATTCCATTACTTCTAATACCACTAAAAAAATTCTCTAAGGGATCTTGATTAAAATTGCGAGTGATTAAATTTTTTACATCATGCTTATTAATCAAATAATGCCACATTTCTTTAAAAGTTTTTATATTTTGGACCCAATTTTTAACAGAAGGAATTGATTCATACTTAACTGATTCCGAACCATCTTTTTTAACTACTGATTTAAATTTAATTGATTCTAAAATAGGAATCAAATCATCCCACAGTTGGAAATGAGGTGAGTTATTTTTCAAACATTGCTTGTATAGCTTATCTGATAATTTATAAGAATGACCATTGAAACTATCAAATAATTTATCAAATATTAACAAGAAATCTGCAGTCCCCTGACATTCCTCTGGAAGCACTTTGTGTCCTGAAACAAAAATAATATTTAATTTTAGTCACATTTTTGATCATTACTATTTTATTTTATTGAATAGATTTTTTTTTTAATTTTTTTTTTCAATAAATATTAATGTGGTTTATAAAAAAAAATTATAGGTCATCTCTGTGTCACTTGCTAATATGAATGAAACATTGTTATTAGAACAGATTATTATGTGAGTAATTTTGTCTCATGATCACATTAATTATCATAAACAAATATAATCACACAACTAGTAGACTACTATAATCTTTAACAAGGCGTTACAAATAACAGCGCAATCCAAAATACTTACTTGCTAGAAATCTCATTGCACTAGACACCCTCTGGCTAAACACTTGTGCAGCATATTTTACTTTCATCTTTGGAATGTTTTCTTTAATGACATGCATTTCTGTTAATTTGTTGAGAAGTCTTATTTCATCGTCTCCATCATCCAAATCAAGTAAGAGCTTCAAATGTTCCCATTTAGCCCATTTTGTTTCACCATTTTGTAAAAACTTTGCATCTTTTATCAAAAGATTGTTCCGGACCCCTTTTAATAAATGAGGTGTGTCAAATAAAGGGAATACTTTTTTTTGGTCGACTTCATATGCATTTGAATTGTATGTTATGTCCTGTTGAAGATATTTTCTTTTTGTCTCATTTTGTAACATTTTTATAGCTTTAACATTTGACGCAGCTTGATCACAAATAGTAGCCACAACCCTTAAGCCAATATTGTGTAGTTGTGTTATAGCTTCTGTTATTATATCTTTTAAATCTGATGCTTTAGTTGTACTTTTACAAAATGTGAAACTAATGGCCTGTTTACTCTTACTTTTTATGCCTTTAATCATTAGCACAAGTGCATGATCAGCCAGAGTTTTGTGTCTCTTGTTGTTCCCAAAATCTTCAAATCCTACAATTTGACCAGTTGCTGAGTTATACTCCACCCCTGGTGCTAATGAGATTTCATCAAACAATAGTGTGACCAGTTTTTTTTCTTCCGGCAATTTTTTCACAACACTTCGAAGTTCTTCTAGAATTGACGAGTTCAAGCCAGGTTTTAATGTAAAATTGCTTAACATAGTTTGAAGGCAACGTTTTGAAGGAAGCACAAACATTTTCTGCATTAATTTGTATGCTTTTGGGCTTTGTTTCAAAATTGTTAGTGACATTATTTTCTCCTCCATCGTAAATCTTCTCCCTTTTCGTTTTTTCAAACTTTTAAGTTGCAATTTTGTGAAGATTTGTATTTCTTTAGGTAATTTTTCTATGACTGATAAAAAAGATTTTGAAAATGAAATATTTTTAGCAGCCCGAATTTTCTTTTTTTGGGTCTTGTATTTTCTGGATATGTTTTCCAATTTCATTTTCAGCTTATTAATTAATTTATTTTCTGAATAATGTGGTCTGTTTCGTTTCCGGGAACCTAAAACAAATATTTTCAATTATTTATACATTATATTCAACTACCAATTTAGAGTAAATAACCATGTATTTTTTTAGTTAGAATGGACAAGAAAGTACACATTTATGTCAGCTACAGATAACTGTACTTGTGTTGCTATAGTAAGTCATTCAATTTTATGTTTAAGCAAATATGTACACATTTGAGAAATATTATAGTGATAAAAATTGATCAGCAGTAATATTTAAGTAATTTCTAAGTTAACTATGAACCTACCTTATTTTTGTTTAAATGCCAATGTGGCAGAATGTACAAGGACTTGTAAACAATCCATCTATTTACAAAACCTATGTTCTGTGCAAATTAAACAAATATTCTATCCAAAATATAAGTATACTAATCAGGGCCAGATACTGATGTGTTGATAACTACTCACATTCAGATTTTGTCGGCTGTTGTACAACAGGACCCTCTGAACCAAGTTCTTCCCTGGACTCGTCTAGTGCTTCTGTGAGAACAGCAGGTTGTTGATTAAAATCCGGATTTGTTTGCTGTTGTACTAAAAGTTCTTCCGAGGGCTGACCTTGTTGTTCTGTAAAATTATGACATTTTGTTATACATATTATTGTAACTCGAAACATGAGATCTTTAATGAATGACCAATGAAATAGTGATTAAATAATATTTACCTAGGCATAAAGTTGGAACAGCATTTTGTGTTAGTCTATGACTTGGTAAACAGTAAACATCCATAAAGTGGTTATTACACAACCTTATACTGTTGTAAATATAATTGTCTCCTCTTTCTTGAATAGATAACGGAAGAACACTTTTCCAAATTTGAAATCTTTCCAAGCTGTTCAATGACCCAGTGTTGGGATTTGGAAATAAGTGCAGAGGTCCTGAAAATACAATGAAATAATAAGATACATTGATTTATTTAATTTATCTATTTATATAAAAGAAAGTTGTGTTACTATTTATAACTCGAGAGCGGCTGAACTCTAGAATGGCCGGATCATTTATTCTTAATATTCTACTAGTTCTTTGGTCAGGACAAGATTTATAAGCTAACGACAAGCTGAAGTTATAAGGTACCTTATAAGTACCTCATTGTCGCATGCAGAATAAACCAAGTTTACTTTAGACTTACCATCATTTTTGCACCCAAAATAACAACGTAATCGCGATTTCTTCGGCATTTTGTAACTCAAAACCAAATCGAAAGGCAAGTCAGTAGTCCAGGTATGTCCGCCAAGTAGATCAGAAAAGCAGTAATCGGTGTCCAAATTCAAAGCCAGGTGGGTTCCGGTATTATGAGGGAGAAAATCAGGATCCGTATTATGAGCGCCAAGTCGTAGAAAGATATCAAAATATACGAAAAATCACAAACAACGAACACCAAAGAAACGACGGAAACAAAGTTTTGAATAAAATTCAAATGAACTTTGCTGTTAAAACATTTAGTGTTGCTGTTATAAAAACTAAGAATTTATTTCAGTTTATTCGAAAGAAATATAATATTTATATTATTAAATAGTTTGAATAAAATAGTTACATTTTTTAAACATTATCTGGTATTTTTCTAAAAGCAAATTATTTAATTTATTAAAAATAGTTCACTGTCTAGTACTAAACTGCCATCTAGTGATGCTTATGAGTAAACCATCTTTGAAAATGGGGTGCCCTTGATCGATAGATGGCGCTAGCGTTCACTGTAGATTTTGAATCGTAAGTTTGTTCGGAAGTTTCATGCCCCTGGGCCCACTCCCCATACCTCCTCCCGTCCTTTTCCCTCCTCCCTCCCTTTCCTGAAAGGCCGGCAACGCATCTGCAAGCCCTATGGTATTGCAGATGTCCATGGGCGGTGGTGATCACTTACCATCAGGTGAGCCTCCTGCCCGTTTGCCCCCTTTGTTCCATAAAAAAAAAAATCATCAAAATCATATGATGCCAAGAGCAATTTTGTTCAAAATTAAATACTTGTGATGAATAAATTATTTATTTGGATAAGTATTAAAATCATGTTTATTAAACACCTTCGTAAACATTGCATTATCTTGAAACAAATTTGATTACCATAAAAACGTTATAGCGAGTTAATTTTATAAGATAGAAAGATAACTATAACTTAATTTGAATATCCCGTTGCGCAGGCGCAGAGCTACGGGCCGCGCGCGTGCATCCTCATGCGCGTGGTGGAGACGGTGAGCGGGCCCGCTGCGCTCGCGCAGGACGAGCGCCCGCCGACGCAGCTGCAGCCGCAGGTGTGTATAGTCTATTTGCAGATATAAGTGGATATTTAATTGCCCATGTGGCTAGTAAGTAGTCCTGCGTTTAAGTCCCGGTCGGGCCAAGTTCATAAAGAGTCATAAAGATATTAAAAGATTCTCGGTAACAGCCAAGTTTGGGGAAATTAACGGTGTTTCATCCCCATGCCTCGGGTATAATAGGGTATTTTACTCCATATGAAAACCAATTTAAAAATATATTATTAAGATAACTTAGGCAAAAAGCATTCGGAAATTGTTGGTTTTAGTTAAGAAAATAGCAAAATAAATTTTAAAATTAAATTTAAAGTTTTCAGTTTTTTTAATCTGTTTTCTGTCATACCGCCGTATACATAAAAATAAATAATTTGTTCCAGCCACAGCAAAGTCAGCCAGCGAAAGTAGTGGAGTCGCAAGCGTCTCCGAGCGCGACGCCCGCGCCCATGACGCCGCTACAACAGTCGCATCTACAGCAACGTACGGCGCAGGTGCGTTATAATGAAGTAATTAATAACTAATCCTTGCTTGTGTATTGATTTCTCAGATATTATAGTTTTATTTCGATTTTCGGTTTCCTCAGCGACGGTTCGAAACAATAAATATTGGAATTATTGCGAATTATTGAATTTCCGCTGTTATGGGTCTATAAACAGTTTTAAATCTTGATTGTTGTCGAGTTTAGCACTTAACACATTTCACAAACTTTTTTGAAATTAGAATTTTGCTACATATCACCTTATAAACATTCATGTCTTCAATTGAAAGTATGAAGTTATCGTGTGTCTCGCTCTGACCTATACTGTGTGTAGGAGAACGAGCACTTCGCGCTGGCGTGGCTGCGCGCGACGTACGAGCCGCTGCCGGGCGGCGACAACACCGCGTGCGACGCGGCCGAGCTGCACCGCGCGTACCTGCAGTGTTGCGCTAAGCTGGCCAGGAAGGGCGTGGTTGCAGCCGCGCACTTTCCGCGCCTCGTCAGGTAATTAGCGTCTGTCACGTCACGTCACGACGTGTGACGCGTCATGATGTGACGTGATGTCATGACATGTGATGCTTCACGATGTGACGTCACATGATGACGTGTGACGCGACACGATGTGACATGACATGTTATTGTATTCAGCCTTTTTTTAACGTTCCACTGCTGGGCACGGAAGTCCCTTCAATACAAGGGGGGGGTTAGGCCATTGACCACCACGCGCTGGCCACCGTACTTGGCCTGGTTGGCGGACTTCATGTTTCTTAAGATATGGAGATTTCCTTACTCACTTTACCGTGAGAAAAGTGGTAATTGTCTACCAATGTGTGATGTTTTAGTTAGTTGCCGATCAAAAAGAAATTCTAGAAAACCTATATGCGTGTGAGAGAACCTAGTAAGGCTTCAAAAGAAATGTAAAGTCACGCGATTGACCTTATTCTCCCAGTAATGACACACGGCCCTTGCCCTGCAGTGGGACGTTAAAAGAGTGTTAATAATGACGTACGAAATAGTGACGTGACGTGATAACGAGATTGGATGTAATGTGACGTCACCATGACGTAAAAGATATAAATAATCTATAATTTATATTTATAATTATGATTATCAATCTGCTTTCTTCATGAAGGACGGTGTTCGGTGGCACAGTGGGCCCGAATACAATAACCAACGCATCAGGCGAGACTCAACACGTCTACGTCGGGATTCGGGCTAAGAACTTGTCTAATAGAACAAATCCACCTGTAGGTATGTAAGAATTATAGCTTATAAAAATTTCACAATTTCAATAATGTGTAGATTATATTATAGGTGACTTTAAAAACTGCAAGATGAACTTTTAGATTTTTCTGTATTTTCTAATATTTCTGGTATTTTTTTTAACTGACTATAAAAATGATTTAAGTGATGCACTTACGTGAACAGATTTCTAGGATTTATTTTAGTGTGTAAGGCCTGGTTCCATTCAAAATGGGGGGAAGCCCGAGTCCAACTTTGAAGACAGACTAAAAATGCCTATATTTTTATTTATTATTGGTGTACCGGTTCTTATTAACTTGCATGCATATGTTACTGTTGCACCATACAAATGGGTAGAATACAATCTTATTTTAGGTTAAAGATTATTAAGATTACGTTTATTTAAATAAAATCAAATTTATATTATTAACAAATTTATATTGGTACATTCAGGTCCATCTTCACCAATATTGAAAGCGCAATTGACCAACAAACCAACAGTAGTGGAGACGAAACCAGTACTTGTAACACCACCTCAGGTATTTATTACTTTATTTTTAATTCGCGCCAAAGAATTGTATTATTTAATACTATTTTATATACGATGGTCTCGAATTGGTAATCGGAGTTGCGGGTTAAAACTAGATTAAAAAAAACCTTATATCTCATAGTTGTGATCACTTTTAATTATAACGAATGCAAGTTGTGAAAAAATACAAGTTATTAGAAGAATGATTTCTGCTACATATTTTGTGGAAAGTTACAGTTAACAAGTTACAGTTGCATTTGTCAGTCGTAAAACCGTTTCCCGACTGTCATATAGATGTATGATAGTCGGATGCGCTTCACCCATGTCTTCCTCGTAGGATCCATTAAACAACTTAACGCTTATGTTAAACAACTCGTACCTATTCTACTATGGTTATACTCGTAACTTATAGTTTACATAATATCTACGTAAAATAACTTTTTATATATCCTTTATTGCACATTAAAACAGATACAGAAAAAATATAAACAATAAACTTAGTTGGCAAGGGTGGACTTATCCCTGAAAGAGATCTCTTCCAGTCAACCCGTGGATGTGGAAGAAGATGTCAGCGGGCGATATTGTGCAAAGAATAAATAATTGTATATACAATAAAATAATAAATAATTAATATACATACATGTAAATATTATATAAAAATAAATATATAAATATACATACATATATAATACTATACATATTATATTATACTTAAAATACGAACTATACTTATATATAATAGATACATACATATTTACATATTATATAAAAATACTTATACATGTGAATGCAGAAAGAGGTGCCAATTAATTGAAATCGTCTATAATTTTGAATATAGGTAGTCTTTTAATTTAGATTTAAAAATATGGATGGAAGGGCTCTCATGGATAGCTTTAGGGAGGTTGTTCCAAAGTACAGCGGCGTGGACGGAAAAGGAGTTTTGACGGAATTTGGAGTTGCACCAAGGAATGTCAAGCAAAGTATCGAAACAAGGCCTCCTGGAACGTGTTGGATTTGGAAGAAAGTTGAAACGGGAACGAAGGTAAGGAGGGGAATTTTGATTTTTAAGGATATTATATAGGAATGAAAGGATGTGCATATCACGGCGAAAGCGGATGGGGAGCCACTTAAGTTGAGCTCTGAAGTCAGAGATGCGGTCATATTTCCGTAAGCCAAAAATAAAACGTATGGCAAGATTTTGGAGACGCTCTAGTTTGTTAAGTAGCTCCTCTGTCACATCCAGGTAGCAGACATCGGCGTAGTCGAGAATGGGCAAGAGGATAGATTGCGCAAGCATAACTTTGGTTTTGAAAGGGAGAAAATATTGGAGACGCTTAAGAGAGTGGAAAGAAAAATGCATACGTTTACTAAGTTCATTAACATGAGGTGCCCAAGACATGTTACAGTCAATAATGAGACCTAAATTCTTTACTTTGTCAGAAAAAATTATAGTGACATCTGAGTACAGAATATCAGGTACTGAGTTCCAGTCTATTCTACTACGCACCCTACTGTTTCCAATGACAATGGCTTGAGATTTCATCGGGTAACTAGTAGACCGAACGATTTGGCCCACCTTTCGATCGCAGCCAAATCATTGTTCAGAGCCGTAACAGCCTCAGGCAACTCAGTCAAATTACAGTGTCGGTATATCTGCAAATCATCCGCATACAAATGGTAGGGAGAAGAGATGACGTGAGAGATATTATTTATGAAAATAGAGAAAAGTAGTGGGGAGAGTACGCCGCCTTGAGGGACACCGGAAGTAAGGTCCAACCATGACGATGAATTATCGTTGGCTGTCACACACTGCCGGCGCCCAGAAAGATAAGATTGGAACCAACTAGTGACAGCGGGTGAAATATTAACAGTTTGAAGAGTGTCAAGAAGTATATCAAAATCAACAGAGTTGAAAGCGCTACTAAAATCAAGGAGAACCATTACAGTAAGCTTGGTGTTATCCATGGCAGACCGAATGTCCTCCGTGATGTTCAGTAGCGCACCAACAGTGCTGTGAAAAGGACGAAAGCCAGATTGGAAAGGACATAGAAGATTATTTGACGTGAGGTAATTGTAAAGTTGAGTATTGACTATAGATTCTAGGACTTTTGATAGTATAGGAAGTATGGAAATCGGACGGAATTGATTGGGACAGGTGGGATTAGTGGTTTTAGGTAGCGGGATGACAAAAGCATTCTTCCACGATGAGGGAAAAACATTGCAGGACAGTGAAAAGTTAATGATGTGGGTCACCACTGGTGCGATGTCTTCCAACACTGGAAGAATCATATTTAAACTGAGATTGTCACTTCCAACGGCCTTAGTCGAGATGGAACGGACACACTTCTTGACAGTATCTTCAGAGACAGGTTTGAATGAGAAAGAAGGAAAGTCTGGTGGGACAACGTGAGATAATTTATTAAGGGTATCAGTTTTAACTTGGGAACTCAAAGTAATAGGTGGAGTTGCAAAATTAGAGTTTAGTGTATCGAGATCCCAGGAGACCACAGTGGAATCCAAGGTTTTGCCCACGCCAAGTGACTCTAAGAATCTCCAAACATGTGCTTGGCTAAGATTCTGAATGGTTGAGTGGATATAACGGCGCTTGGCATCCCTACACATTCTGTTGCAGATGTTTCGCAGTTTTTTGTATGCATTAAGATGCTCGTTGGATGGGTATTTTTTATTTATTGTTTTGGCCCTGTCCCGTTTAGCCATAGTTCTCTTAATAACTGGCGTTAACCACGGGGCAGGAGCATGCTTCATCCGTACTGGCCTAGTTGGGGCATGGACAATTTACAATAACGTCAAAGCTCTACGTCACGCATAGTTTTCTTAAATATTTTTTTTTCTGAATTCCTGGATAGTTATAAAAAAAAAGGACTCATACACACTTGCGAGAACCTTTAGACCACCTTTATCCGCCCTTGCCACAGAACCCGTTCTTAGCAAACTACCTGCCAAATATAATATTTATACATCACGCGGTTTATACATCATGACGAGTGAATGAGTGAATGACTGAATGATTGAATGAGTGAGTGAATGAGTGACCTTTCGCTTTTATATATTTATATTTTTTCTTCTTTTTTCTATATATTTATATTACACCACCCACCCCCCCTCAGGTGCAAGCCCCGCAGCCTCACCCACACCTCTCGCAAGCATTAGAGCCGGGCGTGGGCGCGGGCGCGGCGGGCAACAACACCTCCCTCATCAAGCACCTGCTCGCCCACAAAGTAAGCCCGCCGCACGCGCAAGTAAGTCCTACTAACACTACTAACTATTAACTGGTTTTGTTATAGTTGAACTATAAGCTGTTAGTGCAATGGTCTGATACTGTTAAATTTTTTAAGTTTCATTAAATTTAGAATCAATATTCAATTTTCACATACACAGATTTATTTATTCTGCTTGTCAGAGAGAGAGAGAGAACTGTCAGAATCAGATTTTGTCTGTAACTAGTTTGTGTACTTATAACCGTTATGTAACTGTGACGAGTGTTTGAAACATCTTAATTTGAAGTACCTCCTGTTTTTGAAGTAGGTAAAAGTTTGATATACACAGAGGAATGTTAATTTTTCGTATTTTTTTTGTTTTCAAATTAGGCCTTTTGTGCTGACAGCTTTGTAGACATTAGATATGAATGATAAGTTGCAAAAAAAAAATTCTTAATATAGTTTTTTTAGTATTAAAACTTAGGTTAATAGTTTTGATGTTACCAGATATAAATATCATCTATACCAATTTTAAAAAGCAACTTATTATTCCAAAATATAGTTTTATTAGTTGACATTCAGTGAAATGTAGTTTTTTTTTTATTTTAAACTTTATCTCAGAATACAGAAAAGCAAGTGTAATACTTCAAATTGGAATTGAAAAATATAAAAAAAACTTATAAGTCATATTTAATCTGCATATAATTTAGGAAGGAGATAATTTATCACACCTCTAAGAAAGTATAGTATCTGGTAAATTTTTAAGTATTTTTGAATGATAAATAATGGGTTGCATGAAATTAAATCTACAGTCATGTAGTACATAGAAGCATGTCGAATTAATGAATAACTAACATTGATATACATAGTACTGATGGCATGTGTACAATGCTTGTTCGGGCATGAAAAAAATGTAACAATTGAAATAGTTAACATATTAAAATGTAGATATTAATAATTTAATATGTCAAATTGTCAATGAAATCGTATTGTTTTTTAATATATTCATTTTACATAGCATAGTGTTAAATGTATAATGCCTACAAAGAATATTTAATATAATGCATTAAATGTCTATAAAGAAAAAGATATTTTTAATGGCTTTGTATTATGTATTATATAAAAATGTCGTGTCACAGTGTTTGTTATCAAATTCTTCCGAAACGGCTTGACCGACTTTTATGATTTTTTTGTGTGTATGTGTATGTGGTCTGTGGTAGGATTTTTATTTTTTATTAATAGACCAAATTTGTTTTTTTTTTATTTTTTTAAATGTCAAAGAATTATTGTATTTCAATAGTAATTATGGTTCAAACTGTTAGCTTAGCAAAAGTTTTAAACGTATTTAATCCTCTATGCCTATTGGAGGATCTACGGATTTTGCTATGATGAGAATTAAAAAAATATTGTAAAAAAGTGTAGTATATATTTTTTAATTACTATAAATTAATACTAATTAAAAAAAAAAACTGTTGATGCTTAGGTGGCACAAAGACAACAAAATCAACAAAGAGTTGGAACAACTGGCACCGTTGTTGTTCAACAGAATCCGACAACAGTAAGTGTTTAATATTTATATTAATTATTAATAAAAACATTTGTCTATTTTTTTTGTTAATATGTGAGTTTTTTTATAATAATGAAATGATTAATATTTAATATACTATATATAAATTTCAATATGTAAGTATAATATAAAGATATATAATAATATATTATAAAGATTTTTTGAAGTTATGCGTATTGAGACAATAGCGTAAAGTTATGTTTACTAAGTTTAACCCATTTTTTGTCACTTTTTTTTTCAATTTTTCATTTTTTTTAAATTTAGAATATGGAAGTTGATCCTGAAGCGTTAATTAAATGTACTACAATCATACCTGGTGGACCTAATAACGAAAAGGTATATTTTTTATGTATGTAATAATAATATAGATATATATTTATATATTATGATATACGCATATATATACATTAGTACAAAACTTAATTTTTTATCCTCACTTACCAACCTACTCACTTACACCAATTTGAGCACTGAGAGCTATTTTTTGTAAAGGTTTATTTTTTTTCAGTTAATCATGAATGCCAATGAAGAAGTCGTAGGTGAGTAATGTAGACGTTTTGATTGAAAATGATGTTTTTGAGATTGAAACAGATAATATAAGTAAAAAATAATAATAATTAAAGTGAACTAAGTAGTAGGAATAAATATTGTTTTTTTTTGTTTTATAGCCCCTAAGGAAGAACCAGTGCAAATTCAAATCGACGATCAAGCGCAATTGACTATTGTAAGTTGTTTTTAAGTAATTATTTAGTACTAGTTAAGATTTTTAATTTTTATATTTTAAATGTGTTTAAATTGAAAATGAATTACATTTGGATATTATTATTCTACAGAAGTCGGCACAAAACAAGATGCTGGCAGATCTTCTAGAGAAAAAATCAAACCCTCCAGTCCAAGTAGTGCAAATGGGACAACAAATAAGTGCTCCGACCATACAAATAACGGAAACGGGACAAATAGTGCAAGTGAAAGCGGAAAATAACCAGTTAATACAAGTAGCCCCGGAAAATGTCCCCTCAGCACCATTCTTCCAGATAAAAAATGAACAGGGTCAACTAATACAACTCAAAAATGAACAAGGACAGATAATTCAACTGAAAAGCGACCAATTGCAAGGCGTTATTCAGTTAAAGGGCGATCAAGGTCAAATGGTACAGATTAAAAATGAACCAAACATACAACACATTATACAGCCAAGTGTGATACAGAGTGTTAAAGATAAGGACCAAATAGTTGAAACGGTGGTAACTGATCACTCATATACTGAGCCTCCGAGTAAGAAAGCGAAGATTGAAGAGAAGTCTGAGGTATGAATTTAATAGGTGTTCGGTTTTGAAGCTCTATACAGTATGATTATAAATGTTTAAAAATTAAAAAAAAATATATATTACTGTTAAATATTAATAATTTCAATAATATTATTTCTTCAAATAATTTCATTAATATTGAAAGTGTGCTGTTTTTATTGATGTTATAATTTACTTCTTTTTCAATTTTTTTTCTTATTCTTTCTATATCTCATAGTTAACGAAAAAAAACGGACATATGTATCTAATAGCTGTTGGAGATGGTATATATCATATATGTAAACCCATATACAATTAATGATGTCTATATTACATAATATAATATATATTTAACATGTAATTTAATAATCAGAGTAATGCCCCTCAAGAGAGTGTGTCCAAAACGGCAGCAAATCTGTACGCGGCTTTGGCTGCCTCCGCCCTGGAAGATGAAGACGATTTGGTAAATATATGTTGTTTTGTTCGAGCTACTGATATGATGCTAGTTTTTTGGTTTTAAATTGCTCCAGGTAGTGATCTATATGTGTACTAATTTTTATCAAAATCCAACCATTCGTTTTAACGTAAGAGTAAAAAATATACACACGTACTAAATTTTCGTTTTTTTATGTAGTCCGATAGTATTAATCAAGTAAGTGACTTGATACAGTCTTATTAGATTTACAATTGTGGCTATTTTGTGTGAAAGTAGAGTATAGCAATGCCATTTTAGTTTCACGTTTGCTTTTAAGTTTTGTTGATCACAAAAGGAGTTTTCAGTTTGGGTTTGCGTTTTGCAACATCTTTGCTAAATAAAAAAAAAATTGTGATTCGGGGTATCTTAAAGGCCTATTCATTTCAAGTTAATCAGGTAAGGGAACTGATATAAATTTCTAGAAAATCGCCCTAAATATTTCTAATTAAAAAGTTATATTTTTTTAGCAAGAATATTTTTTAATGTGTATCTTTTTAACTTTTTAATATTTTTACAGCATCATATCAGTAGCTCGATTTATGTAATAAAAATGAACAAAAGTATTACGTCAAATTAAGTAATGTATTGAATTTTTACATGTCTGTGCCTAAAGCGATCCCGCGGGATTATTCTCACTGGCGCAATGTCTACTAAGGTTTTCTTAAATTTTACAATTCATTGCTATTATTAATTATAATACTAGTGAGGTATGCTAGCTTCAATCGGAACAGTTTTTAGGTAAATAATAGCCTATGCTTACTCCAGGCTATCTGTTACCTAAGTTGCATTCAAAAATGTCCATCCTTTTTAGCAAAGCAATTGAAATTGTCTGATTAGTCCTAAGTGTTTCCTTGGGATAAAACGAAATTAGTGATGAATTTACCTACAAATGTACGTAGTGAGATTTATGAGATATATGCTGAGAAGAAATGTACGCAGTGTTAATCAGATTGTACTTAAGCGGGAATCGAATTTGCGAATTTATAGGTACTTGGTATCAACATGTATATGTAGTTTTTCGGGGCTTAAATTAATAAGAGTATTAGAATATAAAAGCATGTGCAAGTAGACATCTTAAAATGATTACTGAAATACCTCAATTACTTAAGTTTAAGTAACATAATTTGGAAGGTATTGTATGAATTAATCGTAGAAACTTTTGCCTTTTAATCGGTTTTTTTATTTTCTTCAATGGTTATGTTATTTACTTCGTTATTTATAAATGTTAACAATAATTTAGCTTCTTTTTAAATCAAAGTCACTCTTTTTTATTATGACGTAGTTGTGATATGTTAATAATAATCCTCATTTGAAATAATATACGTTTATATAAGATTTTTAGATATCATATTTGTTATGTAGCTACCGCCGAAACAAGAAGAGATGATCCCTTCCTCAATGCTAGTAGCCGGTGCGTCAGATAATTCTTCAGTTATTATACAAGAACCCATTTTACAGGTATTCATCTCTAAAATATAAAAAATCTAGTGTCAAAGTGTTTGTTATCGAACTCCTTTGACACGGCTTGGCCGATTTTTATGATTTTTTTTGTGTATACTTGGTAGGTCTGAGAATATGTCGTAGTCTATTTTTTAATCCTCTAGCTGAAAAGGGGGACCCTCCAGATTTTTTATTTTTTATTTTTAGACCAAATTTTTATTTTTTTATTTTTTTATGATCTGAAATCAAAAAATACTTATAATTTTTTATTTTTAGGTCATTTTTTAAAAAAAATTGTGATCTGGCATCAAAAAGTACTTATAACTCTAAATTTTCGTCCTTCTAACCACCGCGGGCGGAGCCGCGGGGATTGCTTGTTTATATATATATATTTTTAATCCTAACACTGCGACAACTAAGATAGGCAGAAAAAATTTAAAACTATAGATTAGGCTTCTGTATCTGTATAATGATTCCAATTAGATTAAAAATATACAATGTACAAATTACACTAAGTTACAAATTTATTATATGTATTTTGTATTCTATTATTTGTAGATAGTGTTATGTTTTTTTTAATATTTTTTTTGTCTTTTTTCTAGGTCCAACAACCTACGCTACAAGTGCAGCAACCCATACAAGTTCAGCAACCTATACAGGTCCAAGCTTCTGCTATACAGGTATGTTCGGTAACTAGGAATATTGATAATGATCCTCAATTATGATAGTTTTAAGAACTAATATGCATTAATTTGTTTTTTTTTATTATTTTTTTGTGTAAGGTACAACAACCAACATTGCAAGTCCAACAACCAATGCTACAAGTTCAACCGATGGATGTGCAAAATATTATAGCGTCGCAAGCTGGACAGATTATATTACAAGGTTAGTGCTAATAAAAAAATACTTAAAATTATTTTTTTTAACTTCAAATTAAATTAAGACTTAAAATTAAAAATATGTCTTAGCTTACGGAAGAATGTAACAGTATTGTGACAATTTATTCTTTATTCTTTTAAAACACCCTCTACCTCTACTAACGATTTACCGTTTCTTGCTTGCGAAAATCCGCCGTTATTATACTTCATTAAAAATAATTTCTTAGTTGTAAGCGAAATTTTGACACGGGAAAGACAATGAATGTGTTTTGTTCCAGAAAAACCAGTGACGTCACAAACTACACAGTTTGTTCAGCAGCCGATGCAAATTATCGCAACGCCTAGTACGTCTCAAGGTATTCATACAAATAGATACTTATAAAAAAAGTACATTTGATTAGTTTATTTACAAACTGACGTTAATCACAATGTATATAAATATTTTATATTGATATGTCATTTTTGTTTATAAAACCAAACAGACTCACAATATTGTTGTTTATGGAGGCTGTATAAAAGATTTTTTTTATTTTTTAATATAGAGCGTAAATACGAATTTTAAGAAGGTTTCAGTTTATGTTTCATACAATAAATTCAGGCGGAAATCGAATGTAAGTTTAGCGATTATTGCATTCAATAAAAAGGACAGTTTATTCAAAATTATTATAACACAATTTTCAACAGGTCTGAGCTATATAGCGCAAAATATACCCGGTAATATGATGCAGAAAACTATCATCATAGTACAAGGTGGAGGAGGTGGGCCTTTAACTCTCACTGTGAGTATTAATTTAGTTCTTATTTATATTACTATTAAAATGTTTTTTAATCTATATTTTTGAAGAAAAATAAGTAATGTCGTAATAATTGTATATTACACAATTTCTGATTGGTAGAAAAAATATTTTTCCAAAAATTTTTTATTCTCTTTATTTTTCTAAATAATTATTAAAAAATTAATGTTTTTTTTATTTAATATATTTTTTTTATATAGTATTAGTTCATTTCGTTTTATAATATCATTTATAAAATGTTTTAATTTTTATTATACTCAATAAAAAACAAATGATTTTTTTAATATAATTTATGTATTAATATAATATTTAACAAGGTTAACAACCCAGCCGGTTTGGACGAGGCAACCCTAAACAGTCTGATAGCGCAAGCTACTGAGGCGATAACCCAACAACAGATTATACAGGTTAAAGCGCACTTTAGCTTTGCCTATACTAATTATTCAGATTTATATCACACTTAGCTTCATTAACACCTTCATTTCTATTTGCATTCATATTCTTTTCTTTAAAAAAAGATTTTTTATCTGTTTCTAGTACTTAGCTCTATATTAAAAAAATATGGTAAGCATTTTCTTTTAAATTTCTTATACAGAGTGATTTCACTATGGTTTTTAAATTTCATTTTTCTAAAAAAAAAACGTGTAAACCTTCAGTTTTATTGTGATTGATTAAACTAATTATTAATTAAATTATTATTATTAGTTTGATCGGTTAACTATAATAACAACTCATTCTATTTTTCTCATATCTCTTTCTTTTTTTTGCTGAATTAACCTCTCGCTCTCACCTCTTTTAATGCCATTGCCATTTTAGCATAAATTGTTTTTTCTTTAATTTTCATAAAAAAATTCTATACTTCACATAAAGTGACACATTATTTATACAGATAAGTAAAATTGAAGTATAATGGCTTCTTACTAAATGCATAGTATGTAATTATATTATACTGTACTAGAAGAACATAATTTTTAACGTTTTTGTCTGAATTTCTGTTCGTTTATCCCCCTTATTCTCTCAAACGATTGGACAGATTTTGACGGGATTTTTATTTGCATAGCTAATGTTGTTAGGAGTAACTTAGGCTACTTTTATTTTCCAAAAAGATTAGGGTTACGCCAAAAAGAAACACACCTAGTCGCTAGTTGTTGATAAATATATAATGGACTTTTTAATAAAAAAAAAATTAATGAAATTAATTCATTCTTAATTAACTAACTTAAAATGTTTTTTAATTATCTTAATAATCTTTTAAATATTAAATCGTATCTTTCGCCCTTATATAGAAATAAGCAAGACTAAGCTATCCTGTCTGTATGATAGTATTTTTTAAATATTTATGTTATATATATTTTTTTATTTTCTTCAATTCCTTCACTTATAATATTTTCTATTAATAATCAACTGCTGTTATAATTTCAATCCCTGCACAAGCTTATTAGCGAATAGTTAAAATTCACACTATAATAATATAACATTTGGTATCCTGTTACTAATAAATAAATAATGTTTGTTAATTTCATAATAATATGAATAAAAAATACAATTATATTTTAATTATACCACAAAAGTTTTCTTTATATAGCATGTTTATGATCTATATTGAAAACACATCCTGTATTTAAAAAAAAAAAGATTTTTAATAATCAGTACAGTTCTTATCTTTTTTAATTAAAACAGTTGTTACTTATAACAACATATACATAAAAAATAGTAATAATTTTGATTGTTAAATTATATATTTATATCCCAATTCCTATCATACAGAATTCGGGAGTGATACAATCGGCACAAAGGGTGATAGTGAGTCAGCCAACACTAGTGAGCACTTCACAACCCATAGCCGTTGTTAAAACAACAATAACACAGGTCTCACATGGTTTCTGTACTGCTTATGATTTTGCATGTAGCAATTTGTTAGACTATCGTTGCCATTCAGTTCTGTTTGTAGTTTTTTATACGTTGCTCAGCTGATAAATTTCACAAAATCCGTATTTTTTTACAGAGAATGTACTGCTTTAAAATTTCAATTAGAATGATATTTCTGAAAAAATGTTATTTATAAATTTGGTCCATTTAAGAATAGCGGACTTTCATACAAAATACTAACCCCTCTCTTATTTTATATATTTCTTTCTCATCTTCCTCTATATTACTCCTATAAGGAATGTCTTGCCTACATACCTTCTGTGATAAGAATGTATATATTAGAAAAAATTGGATTTTTTAATTTACACACGATAAATATAATGCAATTTTAAAAATGACACCTAAGTTATATTTTTTAGATGTTTTAAATGTCTATTTTTAAGTACTCACGTGAGGAAGATAGTATGATAATTGATAATACTCTTAATTATATGAAGACATATTATATTTAATATCTATTACATTAGATTTCGTACTCTAGTTGTTTGTCAAACAGTTTTTAGTAAATATATGTATGTATATATTTCATAACTTCGCTTCTTCGTTTTGGCATTGGTTATATTATCACTTTTATTTTTCTTTTAAGGTTTGGTTAGCATGAATTTATGGGTAGATTTTAATTTGTTTATTTATTTGGTAAATGGTATTTTATTGAGCTTGATGGTAAAATTTACTTTAAGCACTGCTAAATAAGTAGTTTAGATAAGAAAGCATTTTTCTCGTTTTCGTTGTAGATAAAACATTTAAAACTACTCTTGCATATTGATACTAAAATGTATATTCTAATATACAGAATGCCCCACAAATAACACCGAGTCAGCAACCAATAATATCAACACAACCGCAACCACACAAAGCCCAAATTGTGAACCAACCGCAAACACAACAGATCGTTGTAACCCAAAAGCAACCTCCAGCACTTATCAGTACATCGGCGCCCAACCAAATAGTAACCAACCAGATTGTAACCAGCAACCAGCAATTAATACAAGGAAATCAACAATTGTTGCAAGGCAACCAGCAAATTATAGCGGTTTCTAACAACCAACAGATTATTGTTAATGCCCCAATGAAACAAGGGGTTCATAGGGTTGTTCAGCAACCACAGAGGAGTCAAGTGACAACCGTTCCGGTTACAAGTACGTCGATGACAATGGACAGTAAACCTACAGCCATTCAAAGTGCGGTGGTAAGTTGATACATTGGATTGAAAATATAGCCATTTTAGAAATGTCTATTCTTATATATATATATCTATATAGTAAAAAAATCGTTTCCTGCCGACTGTACGCTTAAATCTTTTTTAAACTACGTAACGGATTTTTGCGTTTTTCATCAAGAGACAGAGTGATTCAATAAGAGTAAAATTTCGTACATTACAAATCGTAAAACGTATCATATAACCGAATATACTTAATTGTATTATTGTATCTCCTATTTCATATAATGAATGATTTTTGGTTCATAATTTCAAGTTAGGATTTAAATATGCAATAAATATTAGTATAAAAAATATATACAATGAAAAAACAAAAATACAAAAACGCATTTTAAATATTAATAATAAGAACGCTGAAAAGTAAAAAAAAACAACTAATTTTTTCGCTTTGTTTAGTTTTTAGAAGTAATTGCATTCAATTTATCATTTAAACAAAATTAAACTCAAAATATACTTTATTCAAATAGACTTTTACAAGCACTTTTGAATCGTCACTAACTTGAACTTGAACACTTTTGAATCGTAATTAATGTTAAGCTCGAGTTTTCTTTATTTTTCATAAAACTAATTTTCCCAGAAACCCGCCCAACCGGTTTTGCGACAAGTGATTACCCGACAACCGGTTATGATGGGCAATACTAAAATTGGTGATAAGGAAGTGTTCGTAACACAAACTATTACTGAGGTAAAGAATCTACGGATAACTTTTTAGTAGTAGTAGTAAACAACTCTAACGTTCTTAATTGAAATCTTTATATTTTTTTTTGTAAATGAATTTGGCGGTGAAAATTTTCAATATGTTTAGCATTTAAACGACCGATTCACTCGTGCATAATTGCATAATGCGTGCGTAAATAAAAATAATAATAATAGTACCTGTTTACTTTCGAAATTGGTCTAAAAATTACGTAAAAAATAATAAGTGATAAAAATTAATATAATTGTTGTTTTTAATTGTAGTCGTTCATCATAGTATAATAAACGATCATCATCTTGTACATTTAGAAACCAGCAACCCCTAAAAAGATAGAGACTCCCCCACCGCAACCCTTGCCGCCCGGCTCTGAGGACACCCCCTGGATATGTCATTGGAGGGGATGTGGCAAGTGAGTATACAACTTTTTTATTTATATCTTTAAGTAATTTAATAATAAACTTCAATGTAAGCTATATTTTATGTGTTTCATTTAGTGTATTGCTTGAATTTGGTATTAATCCTACACTATATAATATTATCAGCAGACCCTGCCAAGCGTTGCTGTGGCACACAATTATATTTATTATTATATGATTTTTTGTTTAGACCAGCTATTTCCTTTTTGTTTATTTTGTCCATTATAAAACTAAGATAGTTTTTAATAGTTTTTTAATTTTTAAGTTGAAACAAATCAAAGATTTAAAAAATCGGATCGGATAAGTAGTAACACGGAAATTTCATAGATTAAGGTAAATAAAAATGTCAAGTTTCTATGTAGTGGGTTACACAATAAAATACTACACATGTTGAATACAAATAGTGGTCTTCAATTACCATATTACCATACAAATACAAGCCCACAATAACCTGACCACCAGAATGTTCGCGAACGCGTCGGAGGTGTTCGCGCACGCGGCGCGCGCGCACTGCCCGCGCGGTGCGGGCGCGGAGGCGGCGTGCCAGTGGGCGGACTGCGACCGCGTGCCGCGCCGCACCTTCGCGCTGCTCAACCACCTCACTGATAAGCATTGCACGCCGCATGTGAGTTGCTCTATTGAATATAAATATTAGACGAGGCGGTTTTTTCTTTGAAAAAAATTAAAAAAAGAAAAAATAACAATCCGACTGGAAACACCTGGATTTGAACAGAGGACTGAGGGCCTAGACAATGTAACAATCGATTAGCGAAAGCGATGGTAGAAAAGTTCAAAATGTATGGGTTTGACATATGACTTAGATATGTCACGTGATCAGTTGTCAACGAATAGATGATGGTAGACAATGTACATTCATTTCAATTATTAGTGGTTTAAAGTTCAAGATGCATACGCTGCGTTTAAGCGATGACGATTGTAGAAATCGAATCGCTTCATAACTAATGCCGGTTGTCTATAGGCCCTGGTTAGAGACCGCCCGGTTTCCGCTGTCAATGAATCTGAGCTATTATAATCTTGTGGATGACAGCCAAATTTACCTTCGTATTCTAATGGTATTGTAGCTTTTTTCTCATTGCCTGAAAATATTGATAAAATAACGTTTTCTAGAAATAAAACCTAGCTAGATCGATTTATCGCCCCCGAAACCCCTGCATGCTAAATTTCATGAAAATCGTTGGAGCCCTTTCCAAGATTCCGATTATATAGCAAGAATTGCTCGTTTAAAGGTATTAGATAAACTGAGTATATTAATGTCCTCCTGATTGATTTTAATCAAGGTAATCAATATCACTGAATATCATATAAGATATCAGTACACTCTCTATCCTTATCCGTCTAAATATTCTATGGCACGATATTTCGACACAACTGGTGACAACTGGTGAAAGTTATTAACAATAATGATATAGTAGTGGTAGCCTAGTGGCCCAATTTCCGAATTCTTGTTAGGTTTCCATAGCCAAAAAATATATAGTTTTTTTTAAAAAATATTTTACTTGCTAACTTTAAACAGGCAACGTTTAGTATATTCAAACGAAATTATTTTTTTGTCAAATTTCTTAATTTCTCTTTCAAACATCTTATTAACGTTCTCCGGCCGATTACGGCCATAGCGGCTATTCTCACTGAGACTAGCCAACTACGCAGGAGATATTATAGTGCAGCTCGTGTACGCGCAGACACAAGTGCACTCTCTGTTCCTATCACTCCGGTCTCATACTCCGGTGAGACGACTACTCGTCACGACCAGTGAGAGTTAAGGCGCAGGACCGACGGCTTTACGTGCTCTCCGAGGCACGGGGGTGAAACACAGCCAACTTCCCAACTCCGGGCTGTTACTAAGACTTACTAAACAGAAAGACTCAATAATTAAACTTGGCCCGACCCGGGTCTAGAACCCAGGACCTCTCAATGTATGGCCGTACATGCTAGCCACTACACCACCGAGGCAGTTCTTAACTGTAAACTTCTTATTACCAAAAATGTGTAATATTGTAAAATATTAAATAATTCCTCGTACATGACAGGCACTGAAAGCGCTATACAACTCGCGGCGGCACATCGCGGCGGAGGCGGAGGGCGGCAAGCCGGTGTCGCTGGGCTACCCGCCCAACGCCGCCCTCGCCGCGCTCAACAAACACGCTACGGACATGTTCAACCCTAGAGAACTTATGGTAAGAATTACTATACTATACGATTAATGAATTTTTAGAAGACACAAGTACGCCTTGGGAATGATGTGATCGCCTCCAGGCTGTTTCAACCTATAGAATTATTGTTAATTTCAATTTAATTAAAAAAAGAAAAACAGACCCCAAATAAAAGTTATTGGTGACCCCTGCACTAGGCTATTTATATTAATGGAAATGTTGTGAAAGGGTTTAAGCACTGCGGCAACTGCGAATTTCAGCACAATTGATTAGAGTTTCTAAAATTTTTTTACATGTGTATGTCAGTATGACGTTTTACTTAATATGACCTGTAGACTGAATGATTATATTTTTCTCCAACTGTTTTAATTAATACTAAAATAATAAATTAAAATATTTTTTCAATATTATTTTTAAAAGTGCCTTTTGAGAAAAAATATTATTAATTTATTTAATGTGAACGTTACTAATTAGATAAATGTTGTGATTTAAACTATTTTTTTTTAATTTTTCGATATTTACGTAATTTTGTATTGATTTGAATTTATGTGTAGCACAAAGTAGGCGTTTTCACAATATTTGTTATTTGACATTCAAATCGATATTAAACGGTACATTCATAAAACAATTCGATAATTATTATTCGATAAAAATGGAATTTTAATTATTGAAGCCGGTTAATATCGATTTGAATATCGTTTCCTAGAACCGATTTCGAAATATAATTTAGACTTAATACCGAAAAATAACTAAGTTAACATTTTCCTAGTATGTTGGACAAATATATGAAATCATTCGATTTGAACAAACAGTACTTTATTCTTCAAGCGCGTGTTGTATTAGTATTATTTTGAAATCGGTTGCTTATTAATTATTATACTCGGACCAAGGAATAATATAGACGGAAACAGAGTGTTGAACATAATGCCATATTATGATATTTTTATATAATCAATGATGGTTAAAATGAAAATTTGTGTATTCATGGAAATAAATGTTAATAAATTAAAATGTAACGAATATTTTCACTATAAAGAAAAAAAAAGAAATATTGTGATATCACTCTTTCAAAGGGAAGAGAACTAATTATTATTCTAATTTAATTATATATTTGTAATAATTATTAAGTATTGAATAAATTTCGGTTATTTAATATAATATAGTAAACAGTCTATGGCAAAAGCGAGAATGGTAGCGTAAGCGGTAAATCACTACTATATTTGGCTTCGACGTATATTTCGAATAACTCCGTATATATAATTCCTTAGTATGATATATATGTATGTATGTTTGTGCGATTGATTGTATCACCGTCACGTAACCACTAACTATGTGCAGCACAGAGCCGATGTGAGTCGAACTTCGGACCAGACGGTGAGATTAGTTTGCGTTGCTTTGTGGCGGGGCTCGTTTCTTACATTTTGTTCTATAGATATTGGTTATATAGTGTTTTTTTATTTATTATAATAATTATAGGTTTCATATTGCACTATATAAAGCGACTATTAAAATTTTGAAAAATAATTTGGGGCAATTGATTGAAAATCGATTTATTTTCGTATCGATAGTGTTTATAATAACTTTTTAACGGATTTTTTAATTACCAATAAAAAACAAATACATAGTATTTAATATATACATATAGATTTAAAATGAAAATATTTTTCGATGTTATTAATGATATAGATTACGAATTAAACTATTTTTCTCCATTTTTGCCATCATATAACAATCATGGTCACTAACGAACATATACACGGAAAGTTTTATAAGAAAGTATTACTACACGGTTAATAGTTTATGTTGTTTATGTTGGGACATTATTACAACAACGCCATCTAGTTCCGCAGTAAGCTACGTAACGTGCTTGTGTTGCGGATACCAGATAGTTGATATACTACACATATAAATTTTAAATACATGCATATTATAAATATAAACACCCATGACTGGAGTACAAACATTCGTGATTAGCAAATGAATGCCCCCAGCGGGACTCGAACCCGCGACCGCTAGCGCAGAAAGTAGGGTCACTACCAACTGAGCCAAACTTGTCTTTATACAAGTATTTAGAAAGATATTGGGCTTCTCAATGAACAATTTGTATTAGCACAGGAGCCGAGTCCATAATTTACAAACTAATACTAATTTCACTTCGAGCCCCGCCACGCACTTTGCCACAGCACATATTCTATGTTGTTTCGTCCGTTTATTTGCAGCTTTTTATTGTGTACGTTGTTTCTATTTGTGTTTTATGTACATTTTTAACGTGAATACTTAATGTCTACGAAGAAAATTAAGCCTTTATTTACATTGAGAAAAAGAAAAAAGATTTTAGTATATACAGGCTTAACGGGTCTTAAAGCTCTAACTAAAGTTTCTTTAATAACAAAGTGTGCACTAAAAGATTTAGAAAAACTCTAGTGGGGCTACAGTCAAGAAAGTATTAAGTGTGTTATTGAAGTTTACAGCCTTTTCTTTTATTAAGCCATATAATTGATGGTCCATAGATATTCGGAATATAAATTTAAAGTAATATATAATTTATTTAAACAAATTCATTCATATCACGTGTTCACGTTAAAAACTATGTTAAAAATATTTTTATTTAGTAAATACTCTAGTTCGTATTTAAGGGTTACATTACATCAATTATAATATATATCTTGAACGTTGAATAATTAGTTTGTACATCACTAGCTTTCGATGTTTTATGTTTTCTTTATGTTTTGTTTGTCTATAACAAAATATGATTATACCTAGTTAATGTTAAAAATCGTCACGTATGAACTATTTTTTTTTTCATTAAAATATATTTGAAACAGGCTTGATATCAGTTTAGCCATAGCCATAATTTTATTTTTTTATAATATAGCAACATCTAATGGCTGATATTTACTCTAAAATGACTTTTATATAGCAAAATATTTTATGATCTGAATATTTCATAATTTTTACTCTATATAGTATCAAATCAGTCTCCAAGTTTAACAAACTTGAAACAAAGTTTATCCTTATAGTAATCATATTTTGTTAACTATTTTGCTTTTGTGTGGCGTACCTTTACTTTGGAGTTTGGAGGTTTATTTTGTGTATTGTGTGGAAGGGGGCTTATTACATATTTTTATCATTTTTCACAATAGGATGAAAATGAAGGTCCCGTGACAAAAAGTATTCGACTCACCGCTGCCTTGATATTGAGGAATATTGTCATTTACTCGAATACCGGGCGAAGGTAAGATATTTTGTTTTTTTTTAATTTCATAAAATAATGTGTATTTTCTTGTATTTTTTATCTTTATTAATTAGAAGCATTAGAAGCATTTAATTTAATATGTGGTCACTGTAACTGAAAATAACAAATAATACAAACTCCTGACCTTTCTTCATATATACAGATCAATTAAAAGCCCTTAACTAACATCTATTTCCTATGAGCTACATGCTAAATCTAAAACCTGTAGCATTAAAAATTTTTACAGAAAATATTTATTGTACAGATTTGAATCAGTTACAATTTATTATATGTATAGTTAAATTTAAGACGGGGATATACGCCGTTGACCTTGCCCGAGGGGGTGTTACCGGTGAAAATTCCCCGCGCAACCCTGCACCCCCCGATAATTATGCTATTTATAAATTGGTTTTGCGGTTGTGGAGAGAATAGTCACAGGTCCGTTCAGCACAACGTCTCGTCCCGCACTGATTTACTGGGCGACAGTTTGGGGGGTTTCTCTTGCGGTTTACGTGTATGAATTGCGTAAAAAATGAAAAAATGAATAAAACAGTTATTTGAAAAAATAAGCCAAAGGTCTTTTAGGTGTTGTATTATTTAATATGCTGAAGGCAATAAAAAATCTTGTTTTTGATAGTTTTCGAGAATAAAGGTTACAACTACGAAAACAGAGGGTACTTTGCATAATTATTTATGATATTTAAGTTGTTTTTTTAATTTTTAAAGCAAAGGGAAAATGCTGTATATTCTGTAGAATAACATATGTATTTTTTAAATTTTTTTCCTATGAAGATTATAGGGAAAAAAGGTTTTAATAAAGTCCAATTTACATATATCACCACCTTATTATATATTTTTTTATTTCAGAATACTCCGTTCCTACGAAGCGCACTTGTCGACCATAGCGCTAAGCAACGTAGAGGCGTCGCGGACGATCGCACAAGTACTGTACGATATGAGTAACATTTGAGACTCGCTGCCGGGCTCGAGCCCGAAGTGAACTGTGTTCAAATTAATCTAATTGTGGACTGTTTTATACTGGAAATGTACAATTGTCTTATTTAAGCTACCTTTTCTTTTATAGGTAGGTCTAGATTTGCTTAAGACTTGATAAAAATTAGGTCTTCTACTACTATAATATATAAATTTCTATGGGACTTAATGACTTAATGGAGTGGGATGAAAAGTATTCGCTCTTGAATAGTTACTACGTAAATGGTTATACGATATGCTTTTTAATAATATATATTAATATAGTGGGTTCTATATTGCTATAATGGCTTTATACTTTTTATATTAACTGCTTGGTTTGAATTAATTGTCTGTATTTATAAATATCTGTACAGTAAAAATGAATATAGTAATATAGAAGTGTCTTACGGAAATCGAATCTAAGATTTACGTACGAAAAACATTATATTGATGCAACTTCGTCGTGTTGACTTAATGTTGATGTATTTAAAGTGTTTAGCCTAAATTGATTTTTTTATAAGTCATTCATGAGCCAGATTTATTTATTTATTTATTTATTTATTTAGGAAACAAACGGTGTAACATAACAGTTATGGCATAACAAACAATTAATAGCACAGAACCAATAAAAGTTTCCATTATTAAAATACACTTATAGCAAAGGAATAGTTACAGATGCCAAATATATTAAAAATAACAATAAACACAGACTAATTAATTAATAAGAGAGACAGAGACACAATAATTAATAATTACAATTACATTATAAAATCTTCAAAATATAAATTCATTAAATAAAATACATATTTAAAAATTAACAATGTAAAAATGTAAATTAATAAAATCAATAACAGCTTACATTAATCAAATTGTGCATAATACAAATTTTAAATTTATTAAGAGAGAGATGAAATATGTCATTACTAATAAAAAGTTTATTATACTGATCACAACTTCTAATGATGAATGAATTTTTTGCAAATTTAGTTCTGGTAGCAGGGACATAAAAAGTGGATTTTTGTCTGGGAATAGTATTACGTGGACATTTAAAATGTAATTTAGACAGTAAATAAGGTGAATCGATTTCGTGATTCAAGATCTTATAAAGAAGGACTTGATCTCGCTGAGCACGTCGATCAACCGCTGACATAAGTGTGGAGAATTTCTTATTGTTAATAGAAAAATTAACTGGGAGGTTCTTAATAAATCGATCATGTATACGTTCGATTCTACAAATATGATTCTTATACTGAGGATTCCAAACAGAAGAAGCATACTCTAAGATGGACCTAACAAAGGTGTTGTACAAAATGATGCGTGTTGACGGTTGCTTAAACTCCTTGGATATCCTCAGTACAAAACCCAGCATACGATATGCTTTGTTAGCGATATAAGCGACGTGCTCATCAAAGAGTAACTTGGAGTCGATTATAACTCCAAGATCTTTCACCACTCTAGTTCTGGGAATAGTTTCTCTATTTAATTTATATTGGTAATTAATAGTTGAACGCTTTCGAGAAAAGGTCATAACATTGCACTTTTTAATGTTCAAAAACAAGGAATTCATAGAACAGTAATTACTAAATCGATCTAAATCATTTTGAAAATCAACGCAATCATTTATACCCCTAATAATTTTAAATATTTTATTATCATCAGCATATAATAAAAATTTGGAGTGTTCGAAGACTAGGTTAATATCATTTAAATATAAATTAAAAAATAAGGGACCTAGATGCGATCCTTGTGGTACCCCGGACGGGACTGGAATAAAAGATGAACAGTAACCTTTTATAGTTACTGCTTGACTACGTTTGCTTAGGTACGATTCGATCCAACGTAGAAGGTCGCCGTGTACACCAATGTATCTTAATTTTTCCAGAAGAATAAGGTGAGATATTTTATCAAATGCCTTAGAAAAATCTGTGTACACGGCGTCCACCTGATACCCATTATCCATTGCACACGTAACAAAATCTGTAAATTCGCAAAGATTAGTTTCCGTAGATTTCCTGCCAATAAAACCATGCTGCTGCTCAATAATTATAGGTCTAATAACGGGAAACATTGTATCATAAACCATCTTTTCAAACATCTTCGGGATACAACTTAATTTCGAAATAGGTCGGTAATTTTTTATATCATGCTTGTCACCGCTTTTAAAGATAGGTACTACATAAGACCTTTTCCATTGAGAAGGCATAGTGCACGTCCGCAAAGATAGATTAAAAAGAATAAACAAGGGCAATCTAAGGCTCTCATTACATCTCTTCAAAAATATAGCAGGTACCCCATCTGGACCACAGCCCTTGTTTATGTCTAATGATTTCAAGTATTTATCAACAGTCAACACTGAAATACTAACAGAAGAAAGATTTAAGGTATTATTGCAATTAAGAACGTCTACATTAATATTATTGGTATACTTAATGGGAGTCTGTTCAAAAGAAGAGTAAAAGTAGTTGTTGAAAAGATCACTAATCTCTTGTCCATTGTTTGTAGAAAAATTATTTAGGTAAAACATATCGGGTAAGTCAGCACTTTGCTTTTTAGATTTTACAAACGTCCAAAAGTATTTAGAGTCTTTAGCAATTGTATTTTCAGCGTATTTCAGATAGTTATTATAACATTCGTTATCAACAACTTTTTGTCTCTTCCTTAGCATACGAAAAGTACAATAGTCACTATAATTTGCATAAATTTTCCATTTTTTATGGACTTTAATTTTTTCTTTGTTAATTTTTTTTAATGCAGAGGTATACCAAATGGGATATTTGTTATTACCATGAACAGTTTTAGTGGGTACAAGATAGTCAATAACACCATTAATAATTTCGTAAAATACCTCGACTGCATGCTCAATATCTAAAGATTTAAAACGCTCTTGCCAATCAATTTCAAACAACCTTTTATTTATTTCATGATAATTCGCTTTCCGGAAAAGTTTAACGACTCGTGGAATATTCCTGAGGAAGTTACATAGTAAATTGGTAAATTCAATGTCTAAAGCAGGGTGATGTGAATCTTCTTTAACTAAAGGTATTTCACTGTGTTTTACACTAATACAATTAGAATTGCTAATCACCAGATCCAAATACCGATTATTACTATTAGGTATGCCGTTAAACTGGTTTAAATTATTTATTCGTAGAAAAGTAGATAATAGGCTAACTTGAGAATTTGAACCACTGGGTGTATGTAAAAGTTTAGTGACGTTAGTATCATCAACTCGAGACCAATTAGCGGCCGGAATATTGAAATCTCCAACTAATAAAAATGTGTCTTTAGGATGTAAAATGATTGCTTCAGACACCTGTTCGTAAAATTTAATTTGATCATCAAGTTGCAACGTACATTGGGGAAAGTAACCGCAATATATTCGAAAGTTGGTAAGATTGTTGTTTGACTTAATGTTTATACAGATAGTAATTACATCAAATGAGCAAGTATTAGTGGAGGGTTGAACTGCTACTTCTCTCACAGTTAAACCATTTCGAACAGCAATCAGAACGCCACCACCTAGATTATCATTCCGAGAGTCATAATCACGATCGCATCGGTAGACGGAGTATCTATAGTCGAAGAGTTCAGAATCGTAAATACCAGGCAACAACCATGTTTCTGTTAGACAAATTATATCGTATTCAACATTCAATAAGTTAGAAAAAAATGAAGACGTTTTCGAACGTAGTCCACGTACATTTTGGTAATACAACATTATTTTAGAATCCATTGGAATAAAATAAGACTATAACGACATTACTATTAATTATAAAATGTAAATATAAAAAACAACAATTCATCGACAGAAAATAATAATTAATTAAAAGTGAATTAAATTTTTTTATCCCTGTATTCATCCAGCATATACATTGAAAACAATAATTATAGTGAACCTTAAATAAAAAGTATAAAAAATATTTATTAAACCTATAAGATTCCAAATAATAAATACATAACAATAAACCTAATAATAGTTTAATTAAAATATTCATCTCTCTCTTAAAGCTGCGAAATAAAAATATAGGCATATTAATAAAGTTTAACAAGAACTTCACATGCATATAGAAATAAAAATACAGTAAATCAATAAAAACATTATTAGTACTTATATTATTTTTTTTAAATCATTTTCGGACTGAATGTGCAAAACAGGACTAGTATCGTTTTTTCTCACCATGATGGAACAGTTCTTAACCCATACATATTTGAACTTCTTTTCACGAGCTAGATCTTTACACTTTCGGAGAATCATTTTATTGAAACTAGTAAGGTGATCGTTAAAGTAAATGCTATGGCTATTACCTACATATCCGATATCACAGCACTTTAAATTCTTCTTTTCCCTCAATCTAGACAAAAAGTCGTCCTTTTTGTATCGAGACTGGAAACGAATAATTATAGGTCTAGGTTTTTTGGAGTCGTTTTGCTTAGGAGTGACTCTAGTGATGAAGTCAATGTCCGCAGCAGCAAAATTTTTAACATCGGCAACACCGGCAATTTTACTTATTATGTTTAGTAAATTCTCATTTTTTGCTTCTGGTACACCGATTATCTCAATGTTAGATCGTCGCGCCCATTGCTCCTTTTTATTAATATCGTTCTGAAGAGCGGTCATAGCCCCTTGCAAATTCGAACATTCCAACCTACTAGCTTCGATTGTTCTAATTTTTGCTTCAACAGATTCCATCTTATTTGTGACGCTATCATATCTGTCGCTAAGAAACTGCACAGAACTGCGTAATGTAGATATTTCCATTCGAAGATCATCGAAAGATTTTTGAAATGAGGACAGGGCTTCTTTAATCTCTGATTTAATTATAGAACGTATTTCGTCCACCGTAATCTGCGCAAGACTTAAAGTTTTTTGATTTGACTTAGCGGATTTGTCCACATTGCTCGTTGTAGCCTTGTCACTCTTTGGCTTAGATCGCTTTGTAACATTACGGCAAGGAGTATCGTCTTTATTGTTACGAGGAGAGGCGCTGCCACAGGAGGGGCACCTCCACATCAGTCTTATGTTTTCATCGAGCTCCCAGTTCGGTGATTTAGATGGAAGGGCACAAGCGACGTGGAAGTTTCGTTCACAACGTTTACAAATAAGAGGATCGTGAGTTTCACATCTAATTTTGTTGCAGCAAGCAAATTCCATTTTGTTACGACTTACAAGTATACAAATAAAATTTAAAAACGAAAATAATTATATGAGGTTGGATTTGAACCTGGGGCGTTTTGGTTAAGCCACTAAACGTGCACCGATAGGCCAGCGAACGCTACCGGCGATTAATGAATTAGTCTATGTTGTCACAAGCAATACGATGCGTTGTGTTTTGAGGTCAATAACCTACGGCGACAAGGACACGGTCGTATTAACGTGTACACTTCAAACGATTGAATACGTGTAGGTAATTAACAGTTTCAACTTTCACTTCGAAATTTTGCACAATATACAGCAAATACTTTAAAAAATTTTGCACTACACTTTTATTAATTAGGTAAATTAACTAAATATATAAGGATTTTATAGTAAAATTCGGTTTTAACTAGCAAAACGAATTATTTGGCTGAGAACGACGGGGGGTGCATCTGTACCCATCTTTGCCTCGCGGCGTACTGTACAGATGCAAAAATAAAAAAAACGTATGCCTGTTTTTTTGAAAAAAAAAAGAAAAGTTTGTTAAAAATTTATTGTTTGTTAAAAAATGTCACATTGAAATATTTCATTAAGTAAATAATATGTTTGATTCAGATATCATATTTATATTAAAATACTTATTACATTGCTTTTAAGCCTATCAGTTGCTTTTTATTCTTGCATGGATTAATTTAACTAACCGCCGCACTCATAGCCACTTAATGAAGCATTAAGTCGAGAATCTTCATACTAAAGAACGCACTTAATGGTTCATTAAGTGATTGAGTACGGGCCTAAGTTTGAGTGTAATGTTGCAACTTTAAATCAATATTTTCTCTGGCTGACTCGGGACTCGAACCCAGAACCCTCTGATTCACTTAAATAAGCCACAATATCGAATTAACCAAAACATCCTGAAGTAATATTATTCTAAAAGTAGCATTAAAAAGTAGTTTCAAAATGGCACATTTATAGTGTTTTATAATCTGCTTTAGTTCAATATTAACTTGTATTTAGTCTAAATTATTGTCGATTTTAAGAGGTTAGTTATTTTTTTTAATGTGGATCTGACAATGTATTAAATCTAACTTTGATTTAAATTTTATTTATTAATAAATAAATATGGCAGGTAATTAAGCTTAGTAATAAAAACTAAATATCTTAATAAAGTATTTTTAAGGTCAACTACGATTTAATGTGGATTTAGGAAACGAGCAAATCAAAATTGTTAAAACTTATTCTTAAATTATAAGATTTTTTCGTTTTAACATAAGGTTTAGTAAAAAACACTTTTTTGTATAATAAGTGGAATTTAAAATGATTTTTACATGCGTTTTTGGACAATTTAACTTTTACTTGTACAGAAAAAATGGGATTAGAAATGGCGGCTTAGCGCAGCTATAAGCTTTAACGGTTTATTTTATTATAGCGTCATAAAAAATATTTCGAGAATAATATTCTAACAGTATAATATTTGACGGCGCTCTCAGTGCGCCATCTGGAGATGTTGGGTAAGCTTATCGGATAAGAGTGTGAAATCAAGCTTTGACAGCGCACTCTTGTAAAGCGTCGAAGCGATGGTAGCAAGGTGATACAAACTGGCATGTTTTAAAAAGAAATTAAATTAGAGAATAAAGTAAACTATTTGAAAGACAAAAAAAGGGAATGTCAGATTTGGACGGCCGATGCACCACGTATCATCGACGAATTACTTATATCCGAATAATGGAACTATTATTGATAATATAATGTTTTAATGTGTTTACGTTGTACTTAGTTATGAGTGTGTTAAGTTAAATTGAGTAAATGTACTAACGATCACGCCCACATCTACGACCTACTTCTGATATTAGCCGTCCTGCGCTTATATATTTAATACATAAATGAAATATTACTAAAGAATATCCTGTTATTTCATTAAATATTGACTTCTTTATACCTTTTTGCACTCATAAGTAAATAGAATAATAATTAATAATACACAGTTTTTTGTCGTCTGTACATACAAAGTAGGTAATAACGGGTAAGTTTTCAAGATATTTGAACTGAGCTTACGGTAATCCCATTTTTCACATCTGTACAATATTTTCATACAATTTATATACCAATCTATGTATGCACTACTCATTTTTTAAAGCAAAGTGACTTTTCGCTTATTTGAGTGTTGTTTGAAATTGTATCTTAAATTATATAATAACGTAAGTAAAGCGTGATTGTATGTAGTAGTAAATTTTCACAAATCAAATGTGAATTGCGAAATAAATCACTATATCATTAGTTATTGTATTTTATTTTATATATTATTAATATTAATAACTTTTCCTTCCTTTTTCCCGCTTTCCACTTACTTGAATCTCATTTATTGACTGAACTATTTAATTTATTAAATTTGTATACTCTATTGCACTCGAAATTCTAGATTAAACTAACTTCTACAAGGTTTTATTTAGTAACAGTTCTACATTAATTAATTAAATAAATAATAAATAAATAATAATATTAATTTATTTATTTTATTTACATTAATTATATAAATTACCAGCTTTTCCCGCGGCTTCGCTCGCATTCTAAAGGCTGGAAAATGTCTTGCACGTGGTGATCATTATTTTTTGCAAAGTTACGTTAAAACTATGATATCTTAGAAGATATTCATTGAAATCAAATGATACCTAGAACAATTTTGTTAAAATTAAATACATGTGATGAATTACTTATTTATTGAGATAAGATTATCATATTTATTAAACACCTTCGCAAATAATGCATTATCTAAAAATAAATTTGATTACCATAAAAAAGGTTAAAGGGAGTCAACTTTAAAAGATAGACATAATATGCTATCGTGGACTTTTTTCAGAACTTAAAGGGGAACAATTCCGTCATAGATCAGGGTAGACACTCCCATTTTGAGAAAGTTGTAGTATCTTCTTTAAATTTTATGTGTAGATTTATTTTAAGATAACTTATGTACCTGAGTGACCTACGGAAAATTTTAGGCCATCAAAGGTATTTCATAGAGAAGTGGAAAGGGCTAGGAGGGTCTGGACCTTACTACTTATTACTTTGTAGCTTTTCTGAGAAAATTTACTATTATAGTAATGTATATTTTTTTACACCCTCAGAAAGTAGAAATTTGAACAAATATTAAGCCTGCCGACTTTTTTAAAAAGCAAATATTTTGACGGGAGAATTTTCGGTTGAAAACTAGGGTGCTTTTTCGATATGAAGTCAAAATAAGGTGAAAAAATAAATATTTTAAATCAAAAAAATTACAGTGTATTTAGGACATAAAAAAGTAAGTTTTCACCAAATTTCGTGAAAAATATTTTCTTTTTGTAATAGATAAAAATAAAAAAACCAAAAACTTGGTTTTTTGAATTTTACACATAAATTTTGAGGTTATGTAAAAAAAGTGTAAATACAGAAGTTTTAGATCTGTTTATTACGCACAACATTGCTATTTCACTTTTTTACATAAGACTTATAGTTTTGCCGGAAATCGAGATAAATAGTTTTTTACCCTTAAAACACCCTCTCTTCCCCCTTCCCGACCTCAGATCGCCCGTAAATTACCTTTCATTTTTATAATATTATCCTCCTTTTCTAGTGGGGTTTATCCTACCATTATTATTTTTTTGGTTTAAAAAATTATCGACACTGGTCTATCATACATGATGTTTGCATAACTTTAACCGTTTACACAGCGCATGCAACGGAAGCTCTCAAAAGGAATATTTTTCTCCCGTTTTTACAACATTTTTCATTGATGCTCCGCTCCTATTGATCGTAGCGGGATTTAATATAGCCATAGGCTATATTAAATCCCGCTTCCTCGATAAATGGACTATCCAACATAAAAAGAACTTTTCTTTTTTATCCTTGAAATTTGTTCAAACAAACGAACAAACTCTTCAGCTTTATAAATAGTAGTATAGAATTATTATTTATTAATATTATAGAATTATTATTTTTTGAAAGTATAGATAAGCTATGTTTATCTCGAGCGAGAACAAAACTCGCGACCTCTGACTAAGAACGCTTATTATACCGTTCAAACCCATTTATTCCGTTTCGACAAATGTAAACTAAAATTTCATTTTACAAAATTATAAACCCATATTTTAAACCGCGTTGTTATTTAAAAAGGTGTTAAAAGACACAGTTTTAATATTCATTTTGACGAACATATTTTGCAATTCAATGTCGCAGCTTTTTCCCCAATGTTCAATTCACGTTTCGTGTAACCAAATTTCCGTGAGTGTGACTGAGGGCCAGGTACATGATTTCCATTCTTTTGTATGGTATACATTTTTATGCTATTCGTAGATTCATTAGTTAGACGTTTATTGAATTTATCTAGATTTCTGTTCGAGATTTTTTTTCAAATAACTAAAAAAAAGCAAATCATTCTACTAAAATTAAAACTAACTAATTAATAATTATCAACTATTTAAAATTTTTAGCAAATTCCTCCATTTCAAATAACATATCCTGATTTTGAAATAAAGTTGTACTAAAATCATTTTAATACCACCTGATAAATCTTCTATCATCATTAAGTCCTATGGATATTATAAAATTATGCACACGTTATTTTATTGCTTTTCTTTCTTTCTCACAGTAACGCCGGAGACAGAAGGTATAGTCAGTTGAAATAGACTCTTTATTGAGATAAACTCGTTTTAACGCAATACTTCAACGATGTACCTAGATATCGATCGATTTGATTGCGGGAGAGGACACTAAAGACACTAGACACTAAGGTAAGAAGACTAAGATTAAGATTAAGATTGACTAAGAGAAAGACTAAGATTGGTCAATAAAATAATAATCAAAAGTGCGGACAACACTATACCTCGTTCGCGTTAAGAATGCATTCTTCTGAATCCCTGTCTAATAATCCTTGACTGCAAACATTTTTTTAGGAAAACCTCTTCATTTGTAAAATCTTCGCTTTTTGTTAGAGCCAATATAACAAAAAAATATTTATTTTAAAATATAATTTATTTGAATTTTGAGACCGTTGTGAATACACCTTTACCCTGTAGTTGCACTGAAAACTTACTGAATTCTTAAAGCGAACAGACTATAGTTCAATTATTTTAAACTACGCAAGCCTTTAAAATGACAATATAATATTTATATTAATTTCAACTCAAATTTAGGTCGCATTTTGGAATGTATGATGTTTTGTGAATACAATTACGTATGCAAAATGCTTGTTAATTTTATGCGCCATTTCATTTTCGTTGTTCGATGCGATTTCATATAGTATTCCCTTGATCGTAATGGACGATTGATTTATGAATTTCCGATTCAAAATGCAATTATATTAATATTAACCTAAATCTATATCTATAAAATTCTAACTGAATTAAATCTGTACATTAAATATTTTTTATAAAATCTAATTAAAATAGACATTATTATCGATACTGAGGCCAAATCTATTATTTTTAGAATTTTTGTCTGTCTGTCTGTCTGTGACCGCATCACGAGAAAACCACTGAACGGATTTGGATGAAATTTGCTATGATGATAGCTGATTAGCCGGGTCAATATATAGGATAGTTTTTACTGCGGGAAAATATCTAATTTTAAAAACAATGCAATGTTTGCGAAGGTGTTTTTATAAATATGATATTAATCCTTATCTAAATAAATAAGTTACTCATCACTAATATTTAATTTTAAACGAAATTGCTCTTGGCATCATTTGATTTTAATTAATATCTTACGAGATATCATAGTTTTAACATAACTCAGCAACAAAATAATGATCACCACGTGCAAGATGGCGGTGGCGAGGGGGGAAGGGCGCCGTAAAGAATTTGGTTTCCAGCCTTTAGAACACGAGCGAAGCCGCGGCAAAGGCTAGTATACCTATATACTTAAGTCAATATTTTTCATTCCTACCTCAAATCACAATAATAATCGGTTTTGTCGAGTACATGGCTTACTAAAAAGGGCCAGCTATTTTAGCCATTGTAAAAGATACAACGAAAATGTAAAATAAATTGTTTAGGTGTTATAACAACTTATAAAAATCCGCTATAACATATATGTATCATCCAAGGTACACTCGCAATACCTATTTTTATCCAAGCATTTAAAGCGTACATAATATCTTGAACAAACATACGCGTTCGAAGGAATCGTAAGTCAGCAAGGCTTAAACGGTATTTTTTTTCGCATAGCTCCGTTTCCATTTAGAAAAACGACTCGTATGCAAATAACGGAATATATACCTAGTTTTCATCTTTAGCAAATTTTTGCACATCCAATAAAATAAGACTTGATTTTTAGAACATATTGGGTTTAGACTATATAGTAGCTTAGGTATTTCAGGTAAGAAAGAAATTTTACGTATGAGATTATATAAGATATGCCTTGAGGGATCAAAATATAATATACTCGGCTTTGCGCCCAAATTTGTAGACCCGTAACGAGATGTTACATTTGTAGGATTAGTAATATTACTCTTATTGTATTAAATCAGATTGCGATAGACTATTTCTATTACATTTTATTGGAATTAGTATGGACGTAATAATTACTGATATCATTTAATAGAAGATCTATTATCAGAACAGTTTGAAATTATAACGCGTATTATGTGACAACTTTATATTTTGCATTAGTTTTTGCCCATGATGTTGCTCGCATAGTAAATGGGATAGAAATGGAAGCTCTATCCATCCTCATTGTGTAATCTATGTCCTTGCAAATCATCATTATCATTTTATGCATGGAAATTTGGTATTTTTAAAGTTTAAACTACGCAGGCAAGGTCGAGAACATATGGTAACATAATTATAATGTATATATTCTAGCTGTCGTGACACACACATATCAATAAATCCGACCCGGATCGTCGCTCCGTGAAGCGCAACCCTTATCAAATGTATACTACCCGCCCTAATCTTTTCTTTCAGCCTTCGTGTAGCAAAGTAGATCTTTTAATATTTATCTAAAGGAAATTATTTTCATTTGTTATTTGCGTATTAAAAATAACTTTTACTTATTTCAAACTACCTGATCGTATAAAGGTTATTTTTTCCTGATTTCGTTATTTGTCGTATAGAAAACAGCACAATATGATTTTGATAAATTTCTTAATTACCTTTTTTCCCCGAAAACCTTATTCGGCCTACTACGAACACTTAAAGAAAAGTTAACCAAATAGATCCCGTCGTTTTTAGTTTCATTTAATAAATTTAATTCGTATTCCACATGCCCTTCGTATTTATTTTATCACGGAAATTCTCAGAAAGGATGATTTTCCCTCGACTTAATAAACAAATATCGTTCTGATGATATATCCGTAGCTTATTTACAAAATATACTTAGAAATTACAGCCTACTAGCGATTTCCCCTCGCTTCGCTCCAGTGCGTTACAATTTACGAACGTGAGTTAATACGACGAATAATTCAGTAATACATTGTTTTCATATAGCTCTGTTGGCTTAAAGCCCCTTTTTAAAGCTTCCAGTTGGCATTATGATCTCGATTATCTTTAATAAATTATTGCTACATTCAGCCGATTCACCCACAAACCTTGTTCATAAATCTGTCTTTGGTAGAATTTGAGTTTATCGCGTTCAGACACACCGTCGGACTACGTTTTATATTACATAGTGATGGCCTTTCTAGATAGTCTTTCTTTCTATTTGTGAAAACTATATGAAAATCGTACTGTGGTTTTTGAGATAAGCCCAAACAAAAGCAAGCTCAGCTGTACAGCAAAGATGACATACTCGTACTTAACATTTTATCTTATTTTTTTCATACCCACTGTTAAAAATATTTTACATTTAGATTGTTACCACTTTATCCCGCCCGTGATATTGATTAATGATTCAGACCTGTCCTTCGCCACACTATAACGGCCGATTTTCATGTAAAATTTTTACCTACGCTTGTGAATCGACAGGTGACAGCATCTATAGTCGATCACACGTGTCAATCCGTGTATGAAATTTCACAATTAAGTTCTATATTGAAATAGTGGTTTCTACAATCTGAGTTGTCGGCATTTTCTCATTTAAAGTGGCATAAAATTTGATATAATCTTACTGTATCCTATCTTTTCAATACGACATCGGCAAGGTCGCCACGAATTAAAACTCTAACTTTAACTTTAAAGCTGTTCATCAAGATAATTGAATTATTTGACCAATTGTTTATAAATGGTAAATCTACATTTCACGAGATTCCAAGGGCCATCACCCATAGTTAAAAGGTCATACAGAGTGCATAGTATGCCGATTTTAATGTGATTCTACTATAGCCATATCATTATATTCATAACTAAGCACGATAGAAAATTATAGTATAGTAATTAACTTGATGCAAGAGTTTAATTGTTCTAAATTTCGAGTTTCAGCGTGAATTACTACTTCACAAGACATTCTTCAGTTGATATCTTGCAACTTGCGGCACAGTTGCTGCAACTTTAGCCTTTTGTAGCGTTCCAGTTAAATTTAGTTGCAGTATGAAAGTAAATATAATAAGACACATTGTTTAACTTTTAAACATCTACTCGTAAGTAGAAAATGCAGCGCAGAAACACGCGAATAATTAAATTTAGTTATTGCTTAATAAACCAGTATAAAGTAAAAGGTATATTATATTAGGTTTCGAGGAAAACAAGCCAGATATTACAGTTCGTATAATACTTTGTTTTTAGATTTTTGGTTTGCGACGTTCTGAATGCTTTACAGCAATCATGGTCACGGGAGAGTCTATCCGGGATCATGATTGCTGTAAAGCATTCGAAACGTCGGGAACCAAAAATTAAAATGAATCCGCGACAAAATCCGAAAAGATAGTTTCATTTATAATACAGTTCGTATTTTTAGTTCTATCTGATTCGTTATTGGCAATCATTCAATAACTCTTATTAATAAAGTAAGAAATAAAAGAAAAAGAAAAGAACCATATTCTTCTCTTTCCGACAAATCTTGTAAGCTGATATTGCTATTTTACCACGACTGTCTGTAAACAACTACATTGAAATACACTTAATTAATTGCTCAAATTGAAGTGAAAACACACGGTTTTCGTTTTAAACTGTAACCTCTCTTGGGAAATTCCTCTATGAAGGTTTGCGAACATAACGAATATTTTTAATGAAAAACAAAGTACACCGATAGCATAAAAGCTGGTGGCATTAATAGTAATTAAATTGGTATCAGTCACAAATTGCTTCTGGTAAAAGGAGAGCTTCATGGAATTATTTATTAATTTTAATTAAAAAACTATGTTTTTACATTATTTAATTAAGAATAGCTCGTGGGTCCTATTCTCTGAACTTGTACTTTGCTTTTGAAGTTATGACAGTTGTGAAAGGATCTCTTTTATTAAGTAACGTGACTATGAAACTTTTTGAGATAACCCTAAAAATTACACCAGACAATCCCACGAGAGTCTCTGGTTTATAAAATGTTTTACGCAGAAAATTAGGCTGGAACGTAACTACGTGATAGAATAAATTATTACACTTGCTGTAAATACCGGATTTATTATTTAACTTGAGTATGTTAACACATCAGTTATCTTCCACTACAGTCGGTTCTTCAGTCGGTTCATTCTGGTACAGATGTGCCAACGTTACACGACCTTAACGGCGTTTCCGGTGATATGACATCTATTTTAGAGTGCTGTGTTAATTCTTCTCGCGAAGTTGTTCACTTTATTTCTCTGATGTATGACTTCATATTTAATTCTTTTCATTCCATTGCTCTGTTACTGAACTTGTATTGAATTTGTGGGCCAGTATTGTTGTTAAGTATCGGACTTGTAATTTCCGTAAGTGTTTACGGGGAATACTAAAATTTTAAGGGATTAAAGTTTTGACGCCTGTGCTCTGTAGAATATTACGTAGCCTCTCAAAAGGAGAATTTTGAGATTGACTACCTTTCAAACTTGTATTGTCCGAGTTTAAAGTTTGACAAAATTACTAGCTTAAATATTAAAAAAAGGAAATAACTAACAACACACTTTCTCATAAACATACATTAAAAAAAGCAATTATATCCGACAGAGTTTGTCTACTTGGTAAGAGTATATAAATTAGCTTATTCGACCCAAGACATAATCTCCATTAACATATTACAGATACACTTAAAGTGACATGTAATGAAAGTTAAAGAGCCCAAGCATATTGTTAGTCCGAACACGAGCCGAGCTAGGTCGCTATTATCTAGGATTAAGGCGGACCTTTGTAATCTCTTAAATGTGCCACGAACCATGATAGTGAGCGACCTCGGGCGTATTCTTTAAGATTATTCATAAAATAATGTAGTATGAGGGCATTATTACAGTTTAATTATCATTCAGTTTGATATTACAATTATAAAAATCAATTAATTAACAATTCTTATAAATTGAGACTCACAATCTGAGAATTTAGATAACATTCTCTTTTAATGAATTCGTAATTAAAAAAGTTTGACTTGAAATATTCAGTCAGCCAGCCAAGTACTTTTTTAAGCCCGTACCAATAAAATTTTATGAGTAAGTTTCGACGGTTAGTGATTCTCATGTAAATTAAACAGTGAGAAATTATTATTTAGGATTTACAATTTTTTATAGTAAACCACCTCTGACACACCCTCAACAAAATGAAAGAAGAATGATTAAAATCGGTGCAGTCGTTTCTCAGTTTCAGCGAAACGAACTGGACTTGATTTTTATATAAATAGATATATTATTGAGATTTAACAATGACCATTTGATTGATATAATTAAATATAACCACCACAAAACCATATCGGTTATCTATTAATTACAGTCCGAAATGTATGGGCTACATATTGAGTTCAAAAATAGGCCCACTAAAATAAGGAAAAAAATAAGGAAAAAAGTTGTGATTTTGTAAATGACTCTACAATAAAAGTTCAATAAAATCTGCTTAATTAAGCTTTAAGCTCGATCTCGAAGCTTATGTAAATATATAAAAAGGAAAAATTGTTTTGAAAAAGCTTCCAATGAATAGAACACCCGTAAACTTACAAAGTATTTTAAACGACGCGGGATAAAATTAATTTTACATCAAACAATATAAAATGTACGCGAGTTGTTTGTTCTGTGAAATCGTTAAAACATAGTATAATTGTACGAGAAAATATATTTTAATCTTACTACATTTTATGAAAATCAAAACTTTCATGTCATTGTTTAATGTACATTATACAACGAAATCGTACAGATTGTAAAACTGTATATGAAGCTTCACAAGAAGTTACAATTGAACTTAAACTGAAGCTATATTTACGAATATATGACATTCGAAATATTTAAGTATCTAGGCTCTACCTAAATGAGGGCAATTCAAATTCAAATTCAAAATATTTTATTCAGCATAAAATTATTACAGTTTTTTACTGAACGTCATGACTCTACTACCAGTTCGGAAAGAAGAAGCCACTGACCTGAAAAGAACTGGCGAAAGAAACTCAGCGGGACTAATTTTTTTTTTGTCTGTTTTAATATTTTTTTTAATGGAAATCGAAATGAACAATAATTCTATTGGTTGAAATAGCCTGGAGGCGATCACATCATTCCCAAGGCGTACTGTCTTCTAAAAAATCGTTAATCGAATAATATCCTTTACTACACAAACGTTCTTTCACAATTTTTTTAAATTTGGCAATAGGAGCTTTTTGAACGTTTTCTGGGATCCTGTTGTATAAGCGTATACATTGTCCATAAAAAGAATTACTGACTCGGCGTAAACGAGTCACAGGCATTACAAGTTTATGTTTACTCCTAGTATTAATGGTATGCATGTCGCAATTCCTGGGAAATTCGTGTATATTTTTATGAACATACATAACATTTTCGTACACGTATTGAGAAGCAACAGTCAATATTTTTATTTCTTTAAACTTATCTCTTAATGATATTCTAGGACCTAAACTATAAATTGCACGACAATAGCTAAACGAATTTATTAAAGGGTAAAAAATCATTTCATGTTGCATCTTACGAGAATGTCAAGCTCCAAGTTTTTGGAGAATAGTGGTATAAGAAGTATATCTTAACGAAATTTATTCGCAAGTAGAGATAAGAGAAAAGTACAGTAGTAGCTCAGTGGTAACGCGCTCGCTTGGATAATCGAGTGATGTGGTTCAAATCCTTGTCTTACGTTGAAGAAAAACATCGTGAGGAAACCTGCATGTCTGAGAAAACCTAGCAAGTTTACAAAAGACACGTGAAGTCCGCCAAAGCGCACTGGGCCAGCGCGGTGGCTTGATCCTTCTCAGGAGGCCCGTGCCCAGCAGTGGGGCGTTAAAAAGGGCTGAAAACTAGAGATATCCAAGTTAGTCTCCAATAAGAACTAAGAAGTATACATTTATGAAGTATAATTGCGCCCAAATAGTACTATTACATAGTGCCAGGTCAAAGAATCGAAGTTAACTCAGAAATATTTAAAATTTTATCATCCCTATATTATGCGAGTGGAGCTGTAGGAAAAAGCTAGTATATATACTAAACAAGCAAATTGTAAAGTTCTACTTAAAAGAATCAACTATTCTCCATCAAAAATGCTATTTACTTATTTTGTCTTTAGCTTATTTTGAAATGTAACGCCACGCCGTTGTATTTAGTTTCAAACTTGTTTACTGAAAGTTATCTCGGACTCTTGATGAGATTGTAATTTTATTTTTAATCAGGGTCGTTGTTCTCGAGTAGAAAAACTTTTACGGGATTCCAAGATCATTGTTGTATCTTGTATTATATATTTTTTCGTACTTCATAGAAAAACATTTTAACTTCGAAATAAAGTTATGCTTATATCTAGTGTATCTAGGTTAAGTACCTATTAAAAGTTACATGATTGAAGTGATTTAACATTCATCATAGTTTGTCATCCTATGAATATTAAAAATGCGAAAGGTTGGATGGATGAACTCATTACATAATCACGCCTTATTACTTAATAACGTCAGAACGGACGAATAGATCTGAATGGAATTTGGCATACAGATAGATACCTGGAAATGCACAAAGGTTAATTTTTAAGCCAAAAAATGTACAGTTCGCATGCGATAGACTAAACTACAAAAAGTTTTAAATGTTTTCATCCACGTATAAAATATGCATCACACTGTGGGATATAATTAAATTTTTTTTACATTGAATTATTTTGGGAAAAGTGGTAAATCTAAAATTCAAAGTGGCCGCAGAGCGATGCCGGCACGTAATATTAAACGTAAATTGCCATTAAATTGTTCTGGGCGAAGAATTGCTCGCAGCGGACAGGCGGAGGAATGCCACCCGTACTTTTAATGCTCGCTTCATTCTAAAATCTATTTTACATTATAATGACATAACAAATTTACTATACGATTACATGCACTATATCATTACCTACTATTATAATCGCAAGTAATTGTTTGTATGTATGTTTATTGCTTCTTCACGCTGTAATATCTTGATCGATTTTGATGCAATTTAGTATTCTAATAGTCTAACACCTGGAGTAACTACTGATTGGAATCTAGCGACTCGCAATTTCATAGGTCGATATGTTATCTTTTAGTTAAACGTAAAGACATCTCATTTTTTCCTTTAAAAAAGATTTACTTATTTATGAAAGGGAAGATTAGAAGCTAGTACAGTCTTTCTACTATAATATCTTTATGTTCAATGAAAGTGAATACTACGAGTATATTGATTTTCGTTTTGTTTGACGATCAATGTGTTTAATAACTGTGCATGGGCACTAGTATGTAATGTATGTATGTAGATGTAAAAGAACATTTTAGGGTTAAGTAGCTAATTAACAAAAATTATACCCTCCTTAGGGACATTCCATACATTATACTAACTCCTGAGAACGTGAAAATCGTGTAAAAAATGTGATACATTAGATAAGTCTTTTAAAAACATATTTCTCAATAGCTTTATTATTAAAGAAGTTGGTGATATGGTGTTTCATAAGACATTAATTAAGTAAATATAAAAAATAGACAATTAAGAGTTTTATTTTATTAACCATAATACATAATAAAATGTATATAAATTACAGTTTAATGTAATAGTGGTACGGAACCCTCAGAGTACTAGTCAGTTTCGCACTTATTTATTGTAATACTAGTTTAAAACAAACAGAGCGTGAAAGCACCGGGGAAATAGCACCAGGCTCGACCGGTTCCTAGTAAAATTTTCCATTGTTTGTATTTCATTCGGCTATAAAGAGTATCGGATATAGTTATTGTAAGTGGGGTGACAATACTATAGGCTATTCGACACCATGCTTTCTCCACATGATTTGTAGAAAAAAAGTGGTTTTGGACATTCAAATTTCTTTAAAATTTGATCTATTATAAAAATTAAAATAAGATTTTCACAAAGCCTTTAATTCTACGAGTTATTTTTTACTAGTATTATTTTTTAAAGCGTCATTTTCATAAACTAGGTTTTCTCACGGTTTCATTTGTGCCTTTTATTTGTGACGTTCCTCCAGCTCTCTATATTTATTCGTTCGCTATAAAAAATGGATGTTTCAGAGATTAGCGCGTACAAATATGCATAAAATATTGTTTTATAATATTAGTAAAGATTAATCTTTATTTTAAAATAAATATTTTGGAACATTAATTATTAATATTAAGAAGTAAAGATAAATGGTATTGATACATTTTACTAGTGTCAAATAACTATTTTAGGAATGATTTGCACACACGCATTAAATTTCACTATGAACTGCCGCACTCAGAGTCACTTAATGAAGCTTTAACTCGTTCTTTAGTATGGAGTTTCTCGACTTAATGGTTCATTAAGTGACTATCGCAGCGGTAAATCTTTTAATACAAAGTACAATTAACTAAATAATATACATATCACAGAAATAAATTGCTCTCGTACTATTTCCAGAACAAAAACAAGTGGCTAAATACAAATAATGAATAAGTCGTATATTTTGTTCACGAGAGTATATCCTGGTGTTAAGCTCAAAAAGCATCAGCATTCCAACAATCTGCAGGCAATTTCAAAATTAATTTAAGCTAAACATTGTTTAATACGTTCAGAGTAATCCGCTGCAGCTTTTGTCTCCCGCCCGCACTGTCGCCGGTCCCGCTGAGAGCGTGATAAAGCTCGCTAATACCGCTATCACAGTTTGTTGAATAACTTTTGTTCTATTATACTTAAAATAAAGTAGTCAGTCTGTGCATAATGATTTTTAATAGGCTACTTTGTTGAAACGAATGGATGGATTTGGATGAAACTAGGTACATTATATAAACTATGATCATAAGTAACTTGCGAGTACAGACGTTAGGGTATGAACATTGTACATACTTAGGCCTACTTAGGAAGTGAGAGTAAGTAGCTATTATGTAGTAGATATGTATACATACATAAATTATTATTAAAACGTGATTGGGGAGATTCAGAATTAGGACAACTTAAACTACTTATGCATAATTATTGGTCATTTTTATTCAATTGACGACTCGTTTGGCTCAGTTGGTAGTGACCCTACTTTCTGCGCCAGCGGTCGCGGGTTCGAGTCCCGCTGGTGTCATTCATTTGCTAATCACGAATGTTTGTACTCCAGTCATGGGTGTTTATATTTATAATATGTATGTATTTAAAATTTATATATGTAGTATATCAACTATCTGGTATCCGTATCACAAGCACGTTACGTAGCTTACTGCGGAACTAGATGGCGCTGTTGTAATAATGTCCCAACATATTTATTTATATTTATATTTATATTTATATTTATATTTATATTTATATTTATATTTATATTTATATTTATATTTATATTTATATTTATATTTATATTTATATTTATATTTATATTTATATTTATATTTATATTTATATTTATATTTATATTTATATTTATATTTATATTTATATTTATATTTATATTTATATTTATATTTATATTTATATTTATATTTATATTTATATTTATATTTATATTTATATTTATATTTATATTTATATTTATATTTATATTTATTTTTTTATACGTAACACCTAATTGATATCTGTGAATCTGTGAAATTACTAAATATTAAATTATGAAAAGTATTTATAACGTTTTATTGCTACTATAAATTTTACCATCTGCATTACATATAGGAAACCACATTGAAACATTCAGTAGAACGTCGTAACGGCTCATTAGCTCGCGTTGCGGAATGACGGCGGAGTGATGAATTACCGCTGCTATCTTCTGAATAACGATCATTTGTTAAAGTTACATCGGTACAAATACACTGGAAAGCGTACGTTAGGGACACTTCATTTAGTGCTTTTATGTGAGCTTTACTAAAAGCCCTAATCTCTTGATATCAGTACATTACATTTAAATATAATTGAAGTGTTTGTAATTTCAAATTAACAGTTTTTCACTAAATGCATATGAAAGTATATACGGTACTTACATCAAAAAGAAATTTTGTCTTTGTGTCTGTTTTTTCGGGCTAATCTCTGAAACGGCTGGACCGATATTGACGGGATTTTCACTCACAGATAGCTCTCAGATAGATAGATAGCTAATCTTATAAGGAATAACTTAGGCTACTTTTAATTAATTAGAAAATTATGAAAGCCTTTTAATTTATTTTAACTTACGCCCAGCGGCGCGGGTTTGCTACTTTTAAATAGAATTTCTATCACGCTACTATTTATAATGCGAAATGGGAATGGTAAAGTTTGTACGCGTTGAATGGTTGTAAAGCCTCGGTAATTTGGAACGTATTCGTGGAACGAATATGAATGAAAATTTGTATGCAAATAAAGTACGAACTGGATTTTTAAAACATAAATGCTTTTAGATATCTATGGACATAACCTAGTAAAGCAAAGTAGTAAGTCGGTAGTGATAAATACTATTAAAATGTGTATGTAAGTTTAGAAGAAATAGAGAGAATCGATGAATAAAATTATAATATATTATGTAAGCGTTGTTCATAAATTCGTTTCTATATTGAGGTCAGCAGTGTCTGTTGTGGGTGCACCCACAGCACTAAATATGACGCTTGATTCGTATTATATATAGTTTTATTCGTAACTCGTTTTGTTTGAAAGCTTTGAGAAGCACGGTCAAATTAAGATTTTCGTGCCCACTTTTGATTATAACGATCAAAATTTGCTAGAACAGTTCAGGAAGATATCGTGAAATCTGCATGCTTGATAGAGTTTAATTAGTTTTCGAAAACCTTATAAAGTCCTAATCCCCTCGCATTCACATTGAGAGATCCGTTGTCAGCAGCGAGAGGTTGAAAGGGCTCATAGTTTTTTATTATTTTGCTTTTGAGGGCATGGGTCTACCATTGTTCCTACTTAGGATTTATTATATTGACATGTGTAACAATTATGTAATTATTTACTTCAATTTCATTTTAAATAATACATATAAATGTATTATGTACATAATTTAAGCAAAATGAAGCTAAGCTGATCTGAGATTCGTGTCGTAGAACAATTACATTATTCTGTATTTTGTTAACATTACTCATCTTACGCAACAATTACGTGACTTTTAGCTCGTAATATTTGTAGCTTTATTTTCCTTATGTGTTGATAAAAGCAGATATATAGTGACAATTCACTCTATTATTTGTCAAGATTCGAAATATCACGCTTAATCTTAATTATAGCTGAAAAACTACTCAAGTAACATTTTCCTCGAGTAATCAAATTGAATTTTGATACTGGGTTCTGATAGTGGTGAGAATAGGCTAAATTAGACACTTTAGGCCTATGTCCAGCAGTGGACGTGTTTTGGCTGAGATGATGATGATGATGATGATGAGACACTTTGCAAGAAATATAAAAAATTAAAGTTTTTACTCATTGGTAAAAAATATATATAAAAGTAACAATTATCATAAAAGCTCCTCGTGGTCCTATATTAATATTTTTATCGATAATGTTATACTTATTCCTAAAATATTGTCCCTTAAACCGTATATTGTATTTTGGTAAAAATAAAACGTCAAACGCACATAAACAAGATGAATTACACGACCTACTTATAGCTTTAGCGTGTCGCCGCCATCATCGACTCTGTTCCTAATCGAAGCGATATCGAAGTACTTACATCCCTTTAATACTTTTTAATATGGAGCGTATAATTAACAAATATCAATTTGTTTTGTATATTACTTGCATATGTATATTACTATAATACGGTTTTAGGATTTTAGTGCTAAAAATATTGTAGTTAAGGTACAGTTACACATGCTCATAAAATGTCATGCTTATTAGCATGCTTAAAACAAGCATGCTCTTCAAATTGACACATTTGCTTTTGTTTAGCAAGCTTTTATTAAGCATGCTTCTAAATAAGCGTGCTTAAAGCAATAAATTGAACACACATGCTATTTAAGCACGGGCTGGTTCTTTGGTATTCGACATTCTAGCAAGTTCTCTGCCAGTGTACATGTGAAAAACAGAAAACCAAGTGACTTTTTCCAGTAGACTTTGACAGTAGCATGCCTAAAAATCGCGAGACTGTCGAAATTTGAGCATGCTCGAAATAAGCATGCTCATTATTAGCAATGTTTCGACACACATGCTACTAAGTAGCAATTGCTCAATAGTGGCATGCTTTCGTGCTAGTTATGAGCATGTGTAACTGTACCCTTATACTAGCGATGAAAGCTTGCTTTGCTTAGTTGTGTCTGTATTTTTTTGCCAAACCGTTAAGTAGACAGCGTACGTCAATAAATCAACTTAATGGCCAGTTTTTGACTTATGTACGCTAAAACTTATACACACTGCCCTTTTATAACAGCGAGTATTCTAATTAGAAGACATGATTCTAATTAGGAGACACCGTTGATTTTCTATTTTTTCTTTGCTTTGAAAATAAGATATTTCAATTTTAAATATTAAGTTTGTAATCCAGTATATTTGGCTGCTAAGGTGCGACATGTAATTTAACGTCAATCTCAGGCCTCGGGACATGCCGTGGATCGTTGTAATTAGCTCTTGACGTCTAATAGGAAATATACTTACTAAAATTAATTTTGATAAATTAATTATTTATTGACATAATATCATTTGCTTTAATAACTTTAATGACAATTTCAAAGGAAAAGTAATTATAAAATAATTGATTTCCGATTTAAGTAATATAAAATACAATTTTTTTACTTAGATATTTTTATTTATTTTTGCGTACAAAACTAATAATATTAAAAAAATACAGACAATCGATTTACTTACTTTTAGCAATCGGTTAAAAAGTAATTGATATCGTTGTATAAGAGTATATATATTTATTAACTGAAATACTTTGTTCTAGTTTTTCCAATCTTTTAAATCTCTAGATGAATTACTCAAGTGAGATTCGATAAATCGAATTTATGGTTATCGAATGTAAGGTTTTGTCTTTGCTGGTCCTAATGAATATGGTATAACTATTATCTCCTCTATTATCTCCTAGTTCAGCTACAGATGCTGCATTCGCTTATTAGCGATATTATATTTTGGCATAAATTATTTTGTAAAACTTGTAAACATCTTTTTGGATAATAAAGTATTATTATTATTATTAAGCCAAAGTACATAACGAAGAAAGAGGGGCTTCATCAGATCTACAATGCGCAAATTATACACATGTATAGGTATACTTTCTATACATAATAAATATGAAAAGAAAAATCATTAATATAATGCCTACATACGTATATCTGGAGTAACATTCTCAACTTTAACAAAAGCGATTATGCAAACGATTATGAAAATGCCTTAGATAAGCGTGATTCAGATATAAAGTTAATTTCCATGAATTCGTCGTCGTTATGTGGAGGTCTCTTGTCACAAGTTCGTAAAGATATTTTATAAGGTCGTAAAGGTTTGTTCTGAACACGTACATTATGTAAGAAGGTACGAGATTTCTACAGAACTTTTTTTCTTTTTAAGATGGTAATGAGACGACTTCTAAAATTTTCGATTTTAATACATTTTCTTTTGCATGTGGTACGAGTAGTATAAAATGCATCAATAATATATTTTATATAGACGTATTCAATAGGAATGATGTGATTTTGTAGGTTTGAGCAAATTTTTTGAATTGATTAATAAATAAAATTCATTATTATTTACGAAGTAAGTTAAGAAGTTCAGTAGATATTAGCAATTATTTAAGCTTAAATATTACACTAGAAGTTATGTCTGTGTGGATTGGTGCCATGAATACATACATACATTATACTTCTCCTACTTGATTTTCTACTTAAGTAAAAGTTTACTTTTATATTCCCTCGTAAACCAAAAAACTAATATCAATTTATTACAATCGTATCAATAATACGTAAATCATTATAACTCCTTAATATAATATACATTTAAAGCCATGGCAACTTTCGAGGGTAATCCGGAAATCAGTCACGGCTGGGTGGTAAGGTATTAAGTCGTCATCCCCCGAGCGTCACGTAACGCAGCGGTACGCACTTAATGACGCTCTGCCGGTGAACCGGATCTGAATCCTTTTAGTATATACACTTTGACTTATCAGAGGGCTAATTTTGATAAAACTTTTGAAAATATAAAACGAGTTTATATTGTAAATGCGAAAATATGTACATATATGTATGTTTGTTGCCCCTTAAATGCTAAACATTAAAACTTATTATACGAATTTGGATATTACTAGGTACTAGCAAGACGAATCCGAGCAAAGCGAGGGTAATTTGGTAGTATATTTAATATTTATATGTTATATCTTGCATCACCAAGATGGCATCTAATCTTATCACTAAGTGACGGGTTCAATACCGGTGAAGCAAGTTCTTATAGTTTTTGAAGTATCGTAATGGAATACTACCAAAATGATTGAATTTAGGCGAAGAGAGGAGGAAAGGATAATATTATAATAGTATACTTTACATATTTCGTAAGGAAATGAAAACTCTAAAGGTTTAATAGCGTATACTTGTATTATTTTTTGTTATACGAATTATACGTATATACCTTTAATATAAACGTTATACTCACTTAAATACACAGAAATAAGAAAAAAAAAATACTTTAATTAAATATTCTTCTAACGTCAAGGACTAAAATTGTATATTTGAAAATATAAGCCTGTGGTTTCAAGACGGCGTTTCCAAGATTAATCTTATATAGTAATTTGCATGAATACCGAACGCCAACAACCATTACTGACGACTAAATCGATTTAATCTTCACAGATTACATTAGATACACGCGGATAGAGGAAAAGGGGGAGAGATAGGTTATTTTTTGTAGTAAACCACAAATGAAGGGTACAGGGGCAAAACAAGGAATGTCACAAAATATTTTTTTTTCTAATTACCGTTGCATTCTATAATACGTGGCAAAATCTTAATGTTTCCATACTTTTTAAATATTTAAATTTTTTTGACATTCCTTGTTTTACCCCTGTACCCTTCAAATGAGCCAACAGATAAAAATTAAATGAATATTTAAATGCAAAATGTACTTTTTGCGAACGATTCAAAGCTGGATACACTCAAATGACGCTTACTACTTATATAGAAATGCGTTATGCGACCAAATTCAAAAGTATACTTAATTTTTAATGTACAAGTCATGTTCGTGTGGAATTATGGCGAGAATGCTCTCTCGGTGAATGGCAGTGCCGACTCATTGGGTGGAAAACGAGCTAGCTTTCTAGCAGTACAAGAGATAAGATATCAAAACTTGAAAGGTTTATAAAAGTTATCTTGATGAAGAATGTTAAGGTTAAAAAATAGAAAAATCACGTAGTAAGGTGATTTTTCTATTGATGCTACTATTCATATTTCTACCGTACAGATTGTTGTCTTCTTTAAATCATATGGGTTTTGTACAAGTGACTATTAAGTGTTAGTTTGCAATATTTGAGAAGAAAATATGAATGTAGATAATAAAAATAAATATTCATTTTTATTTTAGAATATTATAGTTCCATTTTTCTTGAAAGAGTATCTATAACATTATTAGTTTATTAATTATTATATTTCTTCTTTATCACTCATTACAGATTACAGTAAAACATATTTGTTTCGCTTCATATATACTCGTAGTTCTATGACGCTCTGTCTTCATTATTATATACCTAGTCTATATATCTTGGGTAACAGATATATAACTTGAACAGGTAAATAAGTCACTCATCAGTCACAATTCTAAGGTATTATGTCATTTACCCGGTAGCGTCACGTAGCGTCACGTAGCATCGCTACGAGCTACGAGCTACGAGCCACGAGTAATTGCGCGCTTTGCGGTGACCAGGTGAATCCAGTGAATATTTCTCTAAGTATACCTTAATCACTTATCGTTTATTAATAAAAATATTCGATTATTTTTAAATAGAAGATGAAATTATTTATTTTGAAGTTATGTGTATGATATTATAAGTTAGTTTTTTTTTAATTTCACTGGTATTTTATGTCATTTAGTATTAAAACCTATAATATGTGAACAAGCTTATATCTCATAACTATAAAGTACTTCATACTTGTAATGCATCACGGCCGAATATTAAATATCGTTGAGCTTATTCCAGTTTAGTAATTCCATAGTTTTGTAGTTAAAGCTATTTTTATTGTTATATACTTATATATAATTATAGCTTAATAGGATTTCTTAATTAGTTTTCGTCGCATTTTCTGAAAATTAAAAATCGTCAAAAAGTTTTCCAAGAACGTAGATTTCTTGTGCTGTGATTGACGGCAAATCATTTAGAGGGTCTTAGAATAATATTTAAGATAAGATAAGCCGACAATCTGTCAAGGTGGGGCGTCTGGGTGTCGTTATCATCGCGTCACGTGACACTTTACTTGAGTTAATGGTACGCGATCGGGATGAAAATTTCGAAATTTAATCGAAATTTAAGTATTTAAGTTTTTTTTAAACCTAAATAACCTAAATAACCTAATTATGTGTTTAGAAAGAATGTTTTGGAGATACATAAAAAATATTAACTCAATATTAAATGTGGTTGCTGATTCAAGTTCCTAGGTTTGAGTCCTGAATGGGAAAGTATATAATATAATAATTGCATTAAAAAAAACTGTGTAGTAATTCGGAGTTAAGAAGTGATGTTAGTGAATGGTGATACAGTTGTATATTATAACATGCATACGCGAACCCAGATGGCTTGTCTTGTACACTAGCGACTCACCGCTTTAATGGTGAGTATAGAATAGATAGACTATATTATATTAGTTGGGTCCCAGTTGCTCAAACTATCTTCACACCAAATTTGATTTAAATCGGTTCAGCGGACTTTCAGATTATCCATTATAAAGAAACATACTAAAAACATTTGTTTCTCTTTATAATACGAGTAATATAGTATAGATAAATTCGTATTTTTAGTAAATTGTACTCATAAAAATATTTCAGTTTTACGCAGAACGTGTGGAGGAAAAATGCTAGATGAACTCGATCTCATTACTTAAGAATTGAGTGAACAACGATAAATCAAACCATCAATAGATAGAAACGGTCAATGGAAGTATTCGGAGGCTTTGTATTCTGACCTCAATGTGTCGGTTATGGATTGTTCTCGTTATTGGTATTTGACAAATGACAAGTGATTCAGTTCTTAACAAGCTTTTATTAATATTACTTAAAATTAGTTGAACCCTTGTTTCAAAAACAGATTTTAATATATTTCCAGTGTCTAAGTGGAAGATATATTAGAAATTTGCGTGACATTCCGATCAAGGCACTTAACGAACCATTAAGTCGTTCTTTAATATGCAGATTCTTGACTTAATAAGGTTCATTAAGTGACTCTGAGTGCGGCGGTTAGACATTACTCTTCTAATTGAACAAACAAAACATTACGTTTTATTAACAAATTGTTACATACTAGTTCCTATAGATATCTAGTTTCAATTCATTCAAAAAGTTCTCAAAGAAAGTAGTAATTTTCATTTATTATACGGGCTCTCCTTAATCAATTTTGATAGTTATTTTTATGATTATTTCTTTTAATAAGTAATGAAAGACAAATGTACATTAATAAAAGTCTTACAATAAAACTACTCAAGAGAATTAAAAATTTATTACTTTATCGAAACGATGAAGAAAGCTGTAAATGCCATGTTTTTATAATTCAGAGCACGAAGTAGCAATATTCTAATCGAAGAGCCAAAAAATTGGATTATTTTCGGTACTATTATGCTTACACTTAAAATGTAAAAAATAACCGACTTCAAAAAATACGCTAAAATGTGAAAAGAAATATAATTCGTAATATTTATGTACTTGATATAGATTAGGTATCTATCAACCATATCCACCAGATATTTCTAGTCGGTGCCATACGTTATTTCAATAATTCCTATAATTAACTAGCAGTTCCCGCGGTTCCGCCCGCGTTGTAAAGACCGAAAACTAAATTCTTAGATTTTATATACCGTGTGATGTTTTACAGATGGGTTTTAACGTTTACTTGAGATTTTCCAGAAATGAGATATTTGCCAGCAGTAAAAAGTATCCTATATCCTGACCCGGATAACCAGCTATCATCATACCAAATTTCATCAAAATCTGTTCAGTGGTTTTCTCGTGATGCGGTCACTGACAGACAGACAGACAGACAAAAACTCTAAAAAGTATAGATTCGGCCTATGTATTGATAATAATGACTATTCCAATAAGAATTTCCAAAAAATATTCAATGTACAGTCGTAAGCAATGAAATGTATACAAGTTGACAAGTTGACAAGTTTTCAAATATATGTGAACATCAAACGATGCAAAAGAAAGTATACAAGCTTTGTGTCAAAATAAAGTATCTGTTAGTTGATTCATATTTAAGTATACAACTTTATCAATTCATTGTAAACACCATAAAAGCGAATATTTGGATACTTGTTTCGCGTCATAAGTATTATTTAGCCTTTAGTCTACGAACTACGAATAAAATATAAATTCAAATTCAAATTCAAAATATTTTATTCAGCATAAAATTATTACAATTTTTTACTGAACGTCATGAGTCTACTAACTAATATTACTACTAAAATAATATTTTCGTATTTAACAAAGTTTTCTAATACAAATACGGTGGATCTTCCATTAATATGTGAACACTTTAATCAGGACGCTAAAAGTCTAATTTATTTTTGTAAGAAGAGTGGGTATTTTCGTAAGCTTCTGCGTATCGTAAACAGTAGGAATTTTACTAATTATGAACTGATTCTCCACCTTGGATTGACTTCAAGCGGAGCTTTCCTACACAGCTTTTGTACAGATACAAAATTGTACTCGTATATATGAATTTTATATATAAATTCAATTATCCAAGGTCGCTGTAAAGTCTACCATAATTTTGGTGATGAGTCCATGGTTTGGTTCTAATAAAAGAACTCTTCAGCAGTCAACAGGGCAGTCACAAAATTTTGTTTTAGTATTTAATAATCATAGCCCGTTCTTAGATCTTTCATTTAAATGCTGCATTCATGATGGGCTCGTAACAAAACATCTCCTCCAGAGTTCAACATCATAAGTACGATATTTATACAAATACACTATAATATAATTGTAATATAGCTTATCTGAAAGTTCACCGTGGTCTGACTGTCGCACCCACGATATAAGAGATCTCCTCTGCAGTCAACGGCACAGATACGATTTTTAAAAATATTGTACTGACTATGCAGTGTACTGAGTACTATGCACTCATATTTTTAAACACCATGATACGCAAACTAAATAATTAGATAAATACATAACTGTAAAAATAATTTTAAAGAACATTTTAGGGTTATTGCATAGGAAAATTAAATAAAATTAAAACGAAGGAGAACGAATAAAAGTTTGTTTTTAAAAATGTATTATTATGTATTTAACTTCAATACATAATGATACATTTTTATATCATACAAGGGTCATACATATTTTCGCGTAATACTCGTAGTGCATACCGCCGTGAGCACGTTTGTAGCACGTCACAACATTTTGACAATTAGAGGACGAGATCTGTTTATTGCAAATTTTAAATGTGTAACAAAGCATTTTCAGAAAAGGATTCGAAATTACTAGAATTGCTGTCAAATCTCGAAATTTTCTAATTTTTTTAGTGTTCTTATAAAATATTATTTTATTGTAATGTGATAATAAATAATAATAATATATCAGAATACATATATGAAATTGAAGAGTCTGTATTTAATTTATATATTAACAGCTTTTCACTAAATGCATATGAAAGTATATATACTGTACTTAAATAAACATCAAATTTAAAATTTTTGTGTATCTGTCTGTCTGTTGGTTTCGGCTAATCCCTGAAACGACTAAAGCTGACCGCTTTTGACGGGACTTTCACTCGCAGATAGTCAATGTTATAAGGAGTAACTTAGGCTACTTTAATTATAAAAACCGTTTAATTTATTTTAACCAAAACCCGGGTGGGTAAATGCGCCGGGTTTGCTAGTGGTAAATATTTATAGGTTTGTGTTCCAAATTTATTTGCGTAAAATAGACACGCAGATGAACTTTTGTTTTGTTTGCTTATTTTGTGTTAATCGCGTTTTATTTAGCTTAAAAGATAGAGAAAGAGAGAGAGAGAGATTTGATATTTTAGTCTTTTCCGTAGGCCTTTTTAAGACCAAAAATTTTCTGCTCTCTTGTTTTCCTGTAAAAATGAAATATTTTTATGCAATAAAAATATCCATAGTCATGACCCGAGTAATGTTATCAGTTATCACTATCACACACAATATTTGGTTATATTTTAGTTATACTTATAAGTCCAGTACTTTTTATGTTAAACGATGGCATACAAACAAACACATTTAAATAAAATATATTGTTTTGGAGTCTATATTCAATACACAATTTGCTATAGTCATTGTTTTAAAAAAAATATTTAAAGTATAAATGTTTAAGTTACTATTTTATTATAATCTTTTTAATATATATAAAAAAATCTCGTGTTTGTTATCGAACTCATCCGAGACGACTTTACCGATTTTATGAATATTTCGTGTATATTTGGTAGGTCTGAGAAGAGATTGTAGGCTATTTTTTACTCACGTAGGTGATAACACGTAGGTAGGGTAGCCCTCGCCAGATATTTTATTTTTTATTTTTTAATCAAACTTTTATTTTTTATTTTTTTCTCTCAATCGCCATTATATAATATAATGTATAAGTTAAAAGATATCTACACGAAACTAACAAAAATGAAAAAAAAGTCTATCGCGCGTGGGATTTGAACTCTCATCGCAAGCTCACTAAGTTTAAGCTACAGCCATACAGACTAGGCTATTACAATTTGACATTAGGGAGTGAATTTACAAGACATTATATTTCTCATAACAAAGCAAACTAAAGAAATTAAATATTTGACTTTTAGAAATAGATTTTAAGTTGACGTCTTTGTATCGAAACGCAAAAAAGCGACGTTGCCGTTCCGTCAAAGATATTTCGTATGTATATTTGACGGAACGGCAACGTTAACAATTAATTTATTTGGACAGTAGTAGCAAAGCCTATGAAACATATTCAGTCGGCCAATGAACGCAGCTCAAGCTGCCACCATACACTAATGTCCCAAGCGAGTGTATGGCAGCTTGGGCTGGCTGCTGGCTTTCACGTCCGTTGGACGACTATATGTTTCATAGACTCTGGTACTGGTACGGCAGTAGCCCAGTGGTAACGTGCTCACTTGGATATTATATTGATGCGGGTTCAAATCTGGTTCCGAGTTAAAAAGGACTGAATACATATAAATTTATTTGCCAGTTAGTTTATTAGAAAGTTTTTTGTTGAAACAGAAAAAATACATCAGCTACCACTATCGCTAATCGACGTGCGCGTTCACACAAAAAGTATTGAACCGATTTTTAACTTTTTGTAGTGATAGATTATTACCTACTATAGTGTATTTTAAGCGCAAGGGAAGCCGCGGAGCCGCTAGTATGAGATAAAATTAAATGTTATAAAATATAAAACCAAAAATGTTAATGGATGATACAGTATATTATTATATGTATTAGAAAACTTTGTTTCGAATACAAAAACATTATTTTATGCTTTTTGAACACAAAACTGTGCACATTTTTGTGCACAGACTAATAGCTACATACTTAAAACACGAAACGTGTATACAAATATTCATTTTAAGTTATTTACTATGAATTGATAAAGTTGTATACTTAGGTATGAAACAACTAACGGATACTTTATTTTGACACAAAGCTTGTATACTTTCTTTTGCAACATTTGATGTTCACATATATTTGAAAACTTGTCAACTTGTCAATTTGTATACATTTCATTGCTTACGACTGTACAGTCGTAAGCAATGAAATGTATACAAATTGACAAGTTGACAAGTTTTCAAATATATGTGAACATCAAATGTTGCAAAAGAAAGTATACAAGCTTTGTGTCAAAATAAAGTATCCGTTAGTTGTTTCATACCTAAGTATACAACTTTATCAATTCATAGTAAATAACTTAAAATGAATATTTGTATACACGTTTCGTGTTTTAAGTATGTAGCTATTAGTCTGTGCACAAAAATGTGCACAGTTTTGTGTTCAAAAAGCATAAAATAATGTTTTTGTATTCGAAACAAAGTTTTCTAATACATATAATAATATACTGTATCATCCATTAACATTTTTGGTTTTATATTTTATAACATTTAATTTTATCTCATACTAGCGGCTCCGCGGCTTCCCTTGCGCTTAAAATACACTATAGTAGGTAATAATCTATCACTACAAAAAGTTAAAAATCGGTTCAATACTTTTTGTGTGAACGCGCACGTCGATTAGCGATAGTGGTAGCTGATGTATTTTTTCTGTTTCAACAAAAAACTTTCTAATAAACTAACTGGCAAATAAATTTATATGTATTCAGTCCTTTTTAACTCGGAACCAGATTTGAACCCGCATCAATATAATATCCAAGTGAGCACGTTACCACTGGGCTACTGCCGTACCAGTACCAGAGTCTATGAAACATATAGTCGTCCAACGGACGTGAAAGCCAGCAGCCAGCCCAAGCTGCCATACACTCGCTTGGGACATTAGTGTATGGTGGCAGCTTGAGCTGCGTTCATTGGCCGACTGAATATGTTTCATAGGCTTTGCTACTACTGTCCAAATAAATTAATTGTTAACGTTGCCGTTCCGTCAAATATACATACGAAATATCTTTGACGGAACGGCAACGTCGCTTTTTTGCGTTTCGATACAAAGACGTCAACTTAAAATCTATTTCTAAAAGTCAAATATTTAATTTCTTTAGTTTGCTTTGTTATGAGAAATATAATGTCTTGTAAATTCACTCCCTAATGTCAAATTGTAATAGCCTAGTCTGTATGGCTGTAGCTTAAACTTAGTGAGCTTGCGATGAGAGTTCAAATCCCACGCGCGATAGACTTTTTTTTCATTTTTGTTAGTTTCGTGTAGATATCTTTTAACTTATACATTATATTATATAATGGCGATTGAGAGAAAAAAATAAAAAATAAAAGTTTGATTAAAAAATAAAAAATAAAATATCTGGCGAGGGCTACCCTACCTACGTGTTATCACCTACGTGAGTAAAAAATAGCCTACAATCTCTTCTCAGACCTACCAAATATACACGAAATATTCATAAAATCGGTAAAGTCGTCTCGGATGAGTTCGATAACAAACACGAGATTTTTTTATATATATTAAAAAGATTATAATAAAATAGTAACTTAAACATTTATACTTTAAATATTTTTTTTAAAACAATGACTATAGCAAATTGTGTATTGAATATAGACTCCAAAACAATATATTTTATTTAAATGTGTTTGTTTGTATGCCATCGTTTAACATAAAAAGTACTGGACTTATAAGTATAACTAAAATATAACCAAATATTGTGTGTGATAGTGATAACTGATAACATTACTCGGGTCATGACTATGGATATTTTTATTGCATAAAAATATTTCATTTTTACAGGAAAACAAGAGAGCAGAAAATTTTTGGTCTTAAAAAGGCCTACGGAAAAGACTAAAATATCAAATCTCTCTCTCTCTCTTTCTCTATCTTTTAAGCTAAATAAAACGCGATTAACACAAAATAAGCAAACAAAACAAAAGTTCATCTGCGTGTCTATTTTACGCAAATAAATTTGGAACACAAACCTATAAATATTTACCACTAGCAAACCCGGCGCATTTACCCACCCGGGTTTTGGTTAAAATAAATTAAACGGTTTTTATAATTAAAGTAGCCTAAGTTACTCCTTATAACATTGACTATCTGCGAGTGAAAGTCCCGTCAAAAGCGGTCAGCTTTAGTCGTTTCAGGGATTAGCCGAAACCAACAGACAGACAGATACACAAAAATTTTAAATTTGATGTTTATTTAAGTACAGTATATATACTTTCATATGCATTTAGTGAAAAGCTGTTAATATATAAATTAAATACAGACTCTTCAATTTCATATATGTATTCTGATATATTATTATTATTTATTATCACATTACAATAAAATAATATTTTATAAGAACACTAAAAAAATTAGAAAATTTCGAGATTTGACAGCAATTCTAGTAATTTCGAATCCTTTTCTGAAAATGCTTTGTTACACATTTAAAATTTGCAATAAACAGATCTCGTCCTCTAATTGTCAAAATGTTGTGACGTGCTACAAACGTGCTCACGGCGGTATGCACTACGAGTATTACGCGAAAATATGTATGACCCTTGTATGATATAAAAATGTATCATTATGTATTGAAGTTAAATACATAATAATACATTTTTAAAAACAAACTTTTATTCGTTCTCCTTCGTTTTAATTTTATTTAATTTTCCTATGCAATAACCCTAAAATGTTCTTTAAAATTATTTTTACAGTTATGTATTTATCTAATTATTTAGTTTGCGTATCATGGTGTTTAAAAATATGAGTGCATAGTACTCAGTACACTGCATAGTCAGTACAATATTTTTAAAAATCGTATCTGTGCCGTTGACTGCAGAGGAGATCTCTTATATCGTGGGTGCGACAGTCAGACCACGGTGAACTTTCAGATAAGCTATATTACAATTATATTATAGTGTATTTGTATAAATATCGTACTTATGATGTTGAACTCTGGAGGAGATGTTTTGTTACGAGCCCATCATGAATGCAGCATTTAAATGAAAGATCTAAGAACGGGCTATGATTATTAAATACTAAAACAAAATTTTGTGACTGCCCTGTTGACTGCTGAAGAGTTCTTTTATTAGAACCAAACCATGGACTCATCACCAAAATTATGGTAGACTTTACAGCGACCTTGGATAATTGAATTTATATATAAAATTCATATATACGAGTACAATTTTGTATCTGTACAAAAGCTGTGTAGGAAAGCTCCGCTTGAAGTCAATCCAAGGTGGAGAATCAGTTCATAATTAGTAAAATTCCTACTGTTTACGATACGCAGAAGCTTACGAAAATACCCACTCTTCTTACAAAAATAAATTAGACTTTTAGCGTCCTGATTAAAGTGTTCACATATTAATGGAAGATCCACCGTATTTGTATTAGAAAACTTTGTTAAATACGAAAATATTATTTTAGTAGTAATATTAGTTAGTAGACTCATGACGTTCAGTAAAAAATTGTAATAATTTTATGCTGAATAAAATATTTTGAATTTGAATTTGAATTTATATTTTATTCGTAGTTCGTAGACTAAAGGCTAAATAATACTTATGACGCGAAACAAGTATCCAAATATTCGCTTTTATGGTGTTTACAATGAATTGATAAAGTTGTATACTTAAATATGAATCAACTAACAGATACTTTATTTTGACACAAAGCTTGTATACTTTCTTTTGCAACGTTTGATGTTCACATATATTTGAAAACTTGTCAACTTGTCAACTTGTATACATTTCATTGCTTACGACTGTACAGATTTGACTAAGTTAGAATTTTATAGATTTAATGAATAGTTCTTTACTGTTTGAAAATGTAAAATCAAAAGATTCTTTGCTATAATATCATATTGAGTAAAATAATCATCATCACCATCAGCCCTTTTTAACGTCCCACTGCTGGGCACGGGCCTCCCTCAGTACGAGGGGGATCAGGCCATAGTCCACCGCGCTGGCCTAGTGCGTGTAGACGGACTTCACATGTCTTACGAAAACTTGCTAGGTTTTCTCAGACATGCAGGTTTCCTCACGATGTTTTCCTTCATCGTAAGAAAAGTGGTAATCAAGATAGAAATGATTCGCACATGAAAATATCAGAGGTGCGAGACCCGGATTTGAACCCACATCACTCGGTTATACAAGCGACGCGTTACCGCTGGGCTACCACTGCCTGAAATAATATTTCTCTCAAAATGCTTTTTCATGTGAAATTCGTGTACAATAAAACGTATTTCAGTTTTTTTCGATTAAGACCAAATTGTAAAGATCGGTTGATATATTGAGACGTCTAGATGTGACAGCTAAATAAATAAGATACGCACGCAGAGTATTGTGTAACCATTTAAAGTGAGTGTTTGGAAATAATAAATATTTTTTATACTATAACGAAAAAGGATGTTATTACTATTATACATCATTATATTATCGGCATTTGTTTACAATAAAATATTTTTTGACGAAAACTGCTTTTGAAGTCCTTCTTCATTGAGGAAATTCGTTTTCTTCTTTCTTTCTTTTTCGTTACTAGTGTATTGTTGTTGCCAGTTCTTTTGATCAATCCGATTGTATTTTCTTGTTAATGGTTTCACAGCATGCCAGTTGAGCACAGATTACTTCGTCAATGTCACGTAGAAATTCTTTTGTTTCATTGCTGCATAAAAAAATGATAAATAAACGTTAGCTTAAGTAAGAGTTTGAAAACATTTTACAGTGACTTTCTTTGTACTTTTAAAATATTGCTGCGTTTAGAGTCATTTAAATATTAAATTATTACAGGTGGTATAAAAGTTAAGTTTCATTCTCTTATCCTGTTACTTTAATACTTCGGTTGGATGACAATAAACTTTAACCTAATACTGAGACTTTCTCAACTGAAGGGCTCACTCGTTGTGACATTCCTTGTTTTGCCCCTGTACCCTTCAACTGAAAGACTTAGTTATTCAATTTTTTTTCAATATAAGCCCCACCAGGGGTCGAACTCAGTACCTCTGAATCTGCATTCATACATGCTATTCACTCGATCGCAGCCAAAGTCAATAAAATCAAATAAATAAATAAATAAACAAACTCTTAAAATCAAGACATTTAAAAAATAAACCAATTATAATATAATTGTGTAGAAAATAACCAAACACATTCACTTAAGATACCAAGGATTAATAACGCCGTTCCCACTCGATACATTAATCAACAGGCCCTGAATATGGCGTGCCTAATGCGGGACACACTCATTGTGTGTAATAATGTCCTACTAATATTAATTTCTTACCGTCTACTCTGTTTGTACGAGTATTGTTTTGATCTTATCTAAAGATTCCTGTTTGAAGATTTTCATGATTGAATCTTATATCACTATAAATATGGGACATTATTTATTTATTTATTTATTTATTTATTTATGTACCACACAAAAAAAGAAAGAACATACATAAAAAAAAAGAAAGCGGAGACATTGTGTACAAGGGATAACTTATCTCTTTAAGAGATTTCTTCCAGAAACCCTTTAGCAAGGAAAGGAAATAATAGAGAACATTAAGTGCGGTGTAGATACAAACTATAAACATAAATACATATATACATACATACATGAATATATACATATAAACATACATACATACATGCATACATAGATACATGGATACATACATACATACATACATACATATATACATACACATACTTTAAGAAATAAACATATAACAAGGAAACCATAGCATTATTAGCATTATCTTAATCAATCCACATAGGATTGATTAAGATAATGCTCTTTAATGCGAGTTTTAAATACTTTTAGTGTTGGATTGTCATTTATAATGTCATCAGGAAGGGAGTTCCAAAGTTTCGCTGCTTGAACTGTGAAAGACTTCTCATAGAAGATAGTATTGTAGTTGGGAATGTTAAACCTTTTTGTCCTAACGCATGACCGCACAGGTCTAGAGCTGGGGATCGCGAGCTGAAAACGCTCGCGTAAATACGTGGGTGAAGAATTATATAAAATAGAATACAGAGTTGTAAGTATACGCATATTCCGGCGAAGGCGAACAGGAAGCCACTTTAATTGAGAACGGAAACTGCTAACGTGATCCAGTTTATGTAAACCATAAATGAAACGTATGCATAAATTTTGAAGTCTGTCTAATTTATTGAATAGCTCCTCGGTAGCATCTAAGTAGCAAACGTCGGCATAATCTAGAAGAGGAAGTAGTACGGATTGGGCTAAGGAAATTTTAGTTTTAAGAGGAAGGAAATTTTGAAGTCGTTTTAAAGAGTGAAGCGAGTAATGCAAGCGTCTACTAATCTCATTTACATGTGCCGACCAAGACAGATGGCAGTCCATGATCAAACCCAGATTTTTTGACTTTTCGGTGAAATTTACTATCGTTCCCTCGTAAGTGATGCATGGCAAGTTATGGAAATTCACTTTATTACGTAATTGTCTGCTACCAATAATCATAGCTTGAGACTTGTTTGGATTAACAAGTAACCCAAAAGCAGTAGCCCAGTCACTGATTCGCTCTAGATCTAAATTAATGTTGTTGATTTCAGTTGAAAGTTCATTGATTGGGGCGTGTCTGTACAACTGCAGGTCGTCAGCGTAGAAATGAAAGGGAGATGAAATGTACTTAGAGAGCTCATTTATAAAAATGGAAAATAATAAAGGAGATATTACTCCGCCTTGAGGAACGCCAGCGATGAGATCCATCCAGTCAGAGTACGTATCTTTAGAGCAGACTCTCTGCCGCCGTCCTGTAAGGTATGACTTAAACCATGCGATAACACAAGGAGATATATTAATAGAGGATAGTATAGCCAGTAAAATATCAAAGTCCACGGAATTAAACGCACTACTAAAGTCGAGCATGATGAGAATCGTTAGTTTCTTATTGTCCATACCGTAGCGTATATCGTCCGTAACTTTTAACAGTGCGGTAGAGGTGCTATGAAAGGGTCGGAAGCCAGATTGATAAGAACTTAATACGTTATTTTGTTGTAAGAAAAGGGAAAGTTGCTTGTAAATGCAGTCCTCAAATATTTTCGAAATATAAGGCAAAATGGAAATTGGTCGAAACTGGGAAGGGAGAGAGGGATTAGGAGACTTGGGTAAGGGAAGTACATGTCCGAGTTTCCAAGCTGTGGGAAATATTTTTGAAGATAACGAGAAATTTAAAATGTGAGTTATGATAGGGCTGACTTTATCGATGGCTAGTAAAAGCATGTCTCTGCTGATGTCATCATTACCCACAGCTTTGAAAGTAATTGATAAGATTGCGTTTTTTACATCTGTACTTGTGATATCGCGAAAAGTGAAGACGCTGTCGCAGGGTTGGGTGGGTAGGACTTGTGCCAATTTAAGGAGAGTATTAGTCTTATTAGATGTACCTATTTTCACAGGAGGGGAAGAAAAGTGTTGGTTGAGAGAATTAATGTCAAGAGCTTGATGTGTTGAATTACATGATTTACCTACACCTAGCGAGTTAAAAAATTTCCATGTTTGGGAAGGGGAAGAATTACTAATTACAACGTGAATGTGGCGGCGCTTAGCGTCTCTGCACTCTCTATTGCAGCGATTGCGCAATTTTTTATAAATCGCGATATTTTCTTCCGTTGGATACCTTTTACATTTGATTTTGGCTTTGTTACGCTTGGCCATTAGTTTTTTTATTGATAAGGTGAGCCAAGGTGCCGGTAGGTGTTTAACTTTGATCCGTTTGGCGGGAGCGTGAGAGTCGAAAAGACTTATAATATTTGAGTTGAATATCCTAACCTTATCATTCACATCAGATGATTCGTATAAAGAAGACCAGTCAATTTCAGACAAGTCATTTTCAAAATTATCGCGATTGATATTTCTAAGGCTACGTCGTATAATAAATTTGCTCCTACGTTTCGGAAGAGACAAATCGTATTGAATGTAAATAAGGTCGTGGTAGGAAAAAGGAGCTGTTAGTTGACCAAATTTAATAATCTTCCTTGAGTTAGATACCATCATGAGATCAATGAGAGAAGGGTTGGCGTTAGGAGGATAATGGGTTTCAGAGAGAGGAGGAATATACAAATTAAAAGAATCTATTATAGATTGGAGTTTTAGAGAGCGCGAGTCATGCTTCCTAAGACAAGTGTTAAAGTCACCCATAATAATGGTGTGATCAAACGAAACAGAAAGGCTTTCCAGGAGAGATTCAAAAGTATCAAAGTAATTAACATTGAGAGAGGGACTGTAAACAACACCCAACAAGAGCTTAGAATGGTGTGTGGTAATTTCAAGAAAAAGATATTCTAGACTGCATTCATCAGCACTGACGGATTGTTTTAGAATACTGAAAGTAATAGTATCTTTAAGATATATGCAGACACCCCCTCCTCTTCTGTTGGGTCTGTCATTTCTGATGAGAGTAAAGTTAGGAAGAGAGTAAAGTGAAGATGAAAGAGAGGGTTTTAGCCATGACTCGGACTCTAGAATACCGTCGACATTGACGTTGCTAAAAGATGCTAGGAGATCGGAGTAATGAGCCGGAATACTTTGCGCATTAATATGCACGAAGTTCAAGCAGCGAGTTTCATTGTTTAGAATAGACTTAAGTTGACAATCAATGGACAAAATATTATAATCACAAGAGGTATTACTTGAGATACTATGGAAATCATCTGATGAGCAAGAGAAGAATTCATCATTTAGATCAAGTGAGTTTAACATGCTGTATGTATATAAATATTTGATGTATAATAATAATGGTATGTGTTTTAAATAAAAATATGCTATATAACTTAAATATGTAATAATAAGTAAAAATATAAAATGTTATATAATAATAATTAACTTAATAAAATACAATTGATAATATGAGTGTATAAGTAAAAAAAATATATATATATATATATATATATATATATAGTAAAATTAAATTAAAAAAAAAAACAAAAAAGTATCCTGTGCTAAACCACCAGCCATACTATTGTACACAATGCCTATACACAATATAGTATATCATATCAGTAGATCTAAGTAGAACAAGTGCACAATACCTTAAACTAAAAGGAGCACAACAAACATAAAAGACTACTGAGTACTGACTAAGGAACGGTAAACAGGACGATATAGGAATAAAAGAAAAAAAAAATAACAACAAAACAGTTACAACGTTAATGTAAATGACAAATTATCATATATAATAGACTTTACATTATGACATATGAGAAATAATTTTATTCAGAAATGTCAAATGACAATTGACAACATCCCGTTCTTAATTAAAGTAATGTGAATAAGTATACATATATGTTAGGATATATTTTAGCATATAACCAATGATATTTTAACTATAGATATGTTATACGCTCACTAAACAACCGAAAAAAGTGTTCCGCGCTGCACACATACACACTTTTCATTCAAGGTACATGTCAAAATGATAGAAAGGGGATAGTCGATAAAATCAATAAGAAAAAAAGAGACAGCTAATGTTGTCAATTGCGCGTCAATGTAAACAAACATTAGTCTAGCGACCGATGACATATCAGAATATTAGGCAAATAATTGAAATATATTAATAAATCGAAGTATTCTGCGTTCTTACATGTGGTATGAGATCCCTTGTGTTTTATTAACTTTGGTATCATAATTGGTGCATTTCCTAAATACACAGGATGGCATTTTTTTAAATTTTGTAGCAGCGTACCACTCGTCGCCATGCGGTAACACTGACTAAAGGCAATACATCCTAATTAGGATGTTTTCGAGTTTTCACGATTGCGCGCTCATAACATATCTATAGTTAAAATATCATTGCATATAACATTTAAAAGTATATAACATGCGTAAAGTAAACAAAAGAAATACCACGGAACGTATCTTGACGCTGTCAGATGTCACTTGTATTATTGTTCTGTGGTCACTTGTCACTTGTCAGTTTACATTGCAGTGTCAGTGACAGTTGTTGAACATAATAAACTATAAAGCTAATTGAAAAATTATGTTGAGGTATATGAAATATGAATGCGGGTATTCTTCAATGGTAAAACAATAATAATTATAAAATATATATATATATATATATATATATATATATATATATATATATATATATATATATATATATATATATATATATATATATATATATATATATATATATATATATATATATATATATATATATATATATATATATATATATATATATATATATATATATATATCTAACGGTCGAGTGCATATCAACGGTTTTTAACAAACATCTAGTAAGAAAAACAAAAATGAAATAAATATTACCCTAGGTTCTTGAAACTTAACATAAAACAACATAATTATTTCTTAATGTTGCGCCTGACCCGATTCACTTGCGTTGGCGCAGCTGCACTTGCTTTCAATGAAGTGAGAGTGGTCACAGTACCACTCGCAGTAGACTGCACATGGACATCAGATGGGCCCGGTATATTTTCAAGCTCCGAACGCGAACTAATGCGATGTCGAGTCCCACTAGGTGTCATGACGAATATGACTCCTTCCCTTGTCCAGCATTTAGTAACACCAAAGCGCTTCCTAGCAGCCATAAAAACATCATGTCTAGTTTTAGTCAGAAACTCAGAAATGGTTGTACCTGTGCCTTTGAGTTTAGTCTTAGCATACCAAACCTGATTTCTAATTGATAACTGCTTAAATTTTATAAGGACAGTACGATCTTTATCTACTTTAGAGCTTCCTATGCGGTGACAACGGCTGATATCCTCGGTCACAAGTTCTGGCATATCAAGACGGTCAGATATAAGTTTGACCGTGACTGCCGTTACATCTTCTTGTTTTGATTCAGGAACACCGTGGATTAAAAGGATTTTCTTTCTAGTGTTCATTTCTAGGTAATCTTGTTGCTTAGAGAGATGATTAACTTGTTGCTGCAGATTATTACATATATCACCATCTACTTCCGTGTTAAGCTACGAGGCTTGTGTTACGGATACCAGATAGTTGATACATTTGACATATATAACTTTAAATACATACATATTATTATTATAAACACCTTTGACTGGAGTACAAACATTCGTGCTCAACAAATCAATCGAGCGGGACTCGAAGTCGCGACCGCTGGCGCAGCAAGTAAGGTCACTAGGTACAAACGGGGCCAAAGCTGTCGTAGAAATGTATAGAACCTTCCAAGACTTACACACACACACACAAGCAAATCAAGAGATTTGCTTGTGTGTGTTCCTAGGTGCCTAAGAGCCAGTTAAAACACAAAGTTTTTAAAAGTCGTCCAGACTACGACAAGCATTTGTATAACTTCAAGTCATACATCTAATTTTCATCCAAATATGCACTTAATAGTCTTAGTAGTGCCCAGTGAAAAAAATAACAAAAACCTATAATAGTCTTTATTTGACGTGGGACGTGAAAACTGGAGACTTTAGTAATCTCTAAAAATGATTGATTTTTTTACTTTACTTCTGATGGGATGCTTTCATCAAGAAATGGAGCACCGAGGAGGCAAAGGGATTTTTATTGACTATTATAATATTAAAGGAAGTTTTACGGAAAATGCCCCTGAAAGAAATATTTTCTATGAATATATCAGACTTTTTTTTTGGTCTATGCTAACAATAAACTATTATGAAAAGGCATTCAAAAATGTCTGATCATAAAATAATGATAAATAAGTTGTGGTCGTTTTTATTATAGATTACTTTAAGTTACTTTTAAAAATATTTATTTTATTATATTCTGCAGTGTGTTTGGGCTGAGACGAACAAACGAAAGCGCGAACATGTACCCTATACATACCCTCTAGAAGTACAACATTGTAATTAAAAGTCCATTAACTGATTTTCAGTGTAAATGAAATACTTTCAAGGGGATTACAAGGGTAACTCGTAATTCGAGATAATTACAAGTGGTTTTAACCGATTTCATTGTCACTTTGCTCTTTGAATTTAATGTACAGATAAGTATATATATAGGACTTTTAAAAATATTTTGTGAATCTTCGAACTTCATATTTTTATTTAATGTAACATTAAAAGGTTTTGTTTTCTTTTCTCGTTCTTCTCCTTCATAACATTTATTTTTATTTTTATAGGGATCGTAAAATGAGAGAGAATAATGATTCTCCGATGTTTCCTTCTTAGCAGTACCAGGTAAAAATGGTTTTTCAATCCTAATATTTAGACATTTTGAAGAATCAAAACTCTAATTTGAAAATTTATAATGGCTATATTTTTTAACAATAAAAACTAAAAATCTGTATCTCTAAAATTAAAGATAACATTCTTTTAAGCCTCTTATTAAAAAAAGAAACAAAATTTGGTTTATTTTATACTACCTACAATCTTTTTTAAAAATATTTTTTTTTAAATGTAGGTAAGTAGTTTAAAATAAACAAATTTTATTTTAATTTCATTCTTTTTTTTCACCCCTTAAACTTAAAACCTGCCTAACTCAGTTAATTTTGGCCGGAGGAAAAAAGTCACGATATGTTTTTAAGGAGCGGCGCCACTGTGCCACTGTTGACATCTTTTCTGTGTTAAAATTTACCTAATAAATAATTTACAGCGTATCAAGTGATAAAGTTTGTAAATAAACATACTACAGGCTAAACATCATCCAGAAAGTGTAAAGTTCTAGCGAAAAACGAAGTAATAGTGACAAAAAACAATCAAAAATACAACGGACACTAAACAACAGAACAACCACTTTCCACTTAGTGATGAACAATTAAAACTGAAATTAAAAGTGAAGTGAATCAAAATCTACCTGTTACGTATACTTTCAGGTCAGTCTTTTCTATTTACACGAAACTACGAACTAACTTAACCTAAAATACACACAAAAAAAAATCTAAGTCATCACGGAATAATACGATGAAACAAATAACTTAGAAAGGTGCCATCTAGCGACCAATGTTTGAACTACATCGCTAAAGACCAAATACTCGATCAATATCTACAACCAACACTGATTTTACCCAGCTAAGAGCTTCCGCCACTAAATACAAGAGGGCGCTACGTGTAACTTTAATAATAATGGACGTAGTTTTGAAAGCGCTTGAGGCAATAAAGATAGATTTGGATAACCAAAGACATGAAATCCGAGAAATGGGAAATGATGTTACTAAGAAAGTTACACAAAATATAAGCAGTATGTTTGAAGAAAAATTTTTAACATTAGAAAAAAATCACGAAAATTTGAAAGAAATAGTAGAAAATCAAGAGAAAAGAATACATGCTATAGAAAGACAGGCAAGGAAAAATAATTTGGTATTTTTTGGCATAGAAGAAAAGGAAAAATCATATGATGACCTAGAAAGAAACTTCATTATATGGACGGAACAATATCTTTCTCTAAAAGTAAGCTACATCGACATCCAGGAAATAAAAAGAGTAGGAAAGAAAGGCGAAAAACTACGCCCGATAGTAGTGACCTTCACAACCCTAGGCACAAAGATAAAAATTCTGAAACACAAAAGAGCACTAAAAGATACACATTATTACATTAAAGAGGACTATCCAAAATATGTACTAGAGAAGAGAAGGGAGCTACAAAAACAATTACAACAGGAAAGAGAAAAAGGAAATGTAGCTAAAATTATATATGATAAACTGGTTATTACAAAAAATAACACTAAAAGGAAGCTGCCTACGTCACCCGAGAATGCCACTGAAACCAATGTGGAGAAGAATACGCAATTAAAAAAGAAGAACAAAACACAACAAATTGGCACATCGGTCAGGAGGTCTAGCAGCTTCTCTGAAGGAATCATTGAAAAAGGAATACTAAACTACGTAGTGAAAAATACAGCAAATAAGAAAAATAACCAAAACAATCAAGCATAGCAATTCAGCGCCTCCTCCTCCGGCACAGAACAAACAAACACACAATTAAAAACAAGAAACGAAAAAAATAATCTTCCAATCCGGCCGGTCACCGTGGAAGAATACGACCATAACCCTCCAAAAATAGATGCCACAAAGTCTAAGAGCAGAAACAAAGAAAAACCACAATATTTATACATAGCAACTTACAATGCTAAATCCTTATCGTCATACGAACGCCTAATAGAATTAGAGGAAGCAATACAAGAAATAAAATACGACGTTATAGGAATATCAGAAATAAGACGGCTAGGTACCAACATACAAGAGCACAAAAACTTCATATTTTGTTACGTGGGTCACACGCCCGGCCTGTATGGAGTAGGCTTTATAGTTAACAAAGTACACAAAAGCAACATAGAGAGCTTTACGGGCTTGACGGAAAGAATCGCTGTACTAAACATGAACATTCAAGGCTTCTTAATCTCTATTATACAGGTGTATGCACCAACGGAATCTGCAAGTGAGGAAGAAATTGAAGAATTCTACAAAACCATAGACAAAGCTCTGGACACTACACACAAAAATGTCATACTTATGGGAGACTTCAATGCGAAGATTGGGCTTCCTAAGAAAGAAGAACATATAGTAACAAAGCAATTCGGGAGCGGGACGAGGAATGAAAGAGGACAGAGGTTAGTGGATTTCGCAGTGGAGCATAAACTAACTATAATAAACACATGTTTTAAAAAGAAACTAAGCAGAAGATGGACATGGCGGTCTCCGGATGGAAAAACTAAAAATGAAATAGATTACATATTATCAAACCAACCGAGATTGTTCCAAGATATGGGTACTATGAACTTAAACTACCCCTCAGACCACAGGCTAATTAGATCAAAAATAAAACTAACTAAACTAAAGAAAAGTAGAGTTAATTACAGTATTAGACATGCAAACCAACTAAAATCTGAAGTAGAAATCGCTAATTACAGGGAAGCCTTATCACGAATGCTATCTAGACAATGTGATGACCACGGAAACACCTCAGTACAAACCCATTACGATAACATCATAAATGCAATCACTACGAGTTTAAAATCAGCCCAAGTAATGAGAAAGGAACAAAGACGACACCAGATACTATCGGAACGCACTTCATCTCTTTTACACAGAAGGAAGGAACTTCAAAAAACTAAAAACAAATCGAGAACTATGAAAAATGAACTCTCCGCACTCTACAAGCTAGTCAATAAATATATAAGAAAGGACTATTCAACATATAGACAAAATACATTAGAAAGGCATCTAAACCTCACAGGCAGCACAAAAAAGGCCTACAAAGAACTCAAAACAAGCAAAACCTGGATAGAAGGTCTAAAAGAGTTTGGCAAAGACCTAAACAATCGAAAAGACATCATTAACACAGCAACTAATTTTTACAAAAAACTATATAGCAATAAAAATCAACTAACTACATTAAAAAATAAAAACACTATAAAAACTATAAACATGAAAGACAACCACATTGAACAAGTTAACGACGATCACATAAAAACAATTAACGAAATTGAAATCATAGATGCAATAAAAAGGCTCAAACTGGAAAAATCCCCTGGATCAGACAACATAACAAACGAAGCTTTAAAAACAGCTTATCATTTACTGGTAACACCGCTCGCTGAACTATTCAACCTGATATTACAAAGCTCTGAAACGCCTGCACAATGGTCCGAATACAACATTATTTTAATATATAAGAAGGGGGACCCAAAAGATATAGGCAACTATAGACCGATAAGCCTACTACCAACTCTGTACAAGCTTTTCTCGGCGATTATAAGCTCGAGAATCAGCCCCGTAATCGAAGCAAGACAGCCTGTAGAGCAGGCCGGTTTCCGAAAAGGTTTCTCTACGATAGATCATATACATACCATAGAGTTAGTTGTAGAGAAATATCGGGAACAACAGAGACCACTCTATCTCGGATTTATTGACTACCAAAAGGCATTTGATACGGTTGCTCACGATAACATTTGGCAAAGCTTGAAAGAGCAGAAAGTAAGTGAAGTGTATATAAAAGTTATCCAGAATATATATAATAACAACATGGGCAGAATAAAGCTAGACATACTGGGCCCGAGGTTTGAAATAAAGAGAGGTGCAAGGCAGGGCGACCCCTTGTCGCCAAAAATATTTATAGCTATACTGGAAAGCATCATCAACAAACTGAACTGGAGCAAACGAGGAATCTACATACAAAGAACCTTTCTGAGTCATTTGCGTTTCGCCGATGATATAGTAATATTATCCGAGACTTTCTCAGAACTACAGCTCATGATCAATGACTTACAATCAGCTAGCGCAGAAGTAGGACTCGAAATAAATCTAACTAAGACCATGATAATGACTAATAGCCTCAAAAAACAGATAAAAGTCAATGGATATCCACTAGAGTATACAGACAATTATAATTACCTAGGAAAAACAATCAGTTTCGATAATAAAATCAACGAAGTAGAGATTGAGAGAAGAGTACAGCGAACATGGAATAAATTCTGGAGTCTGAAAGGAATTTTCAAAAGCGACATGCCGATAAAACTAAAAACTAAGATATGGAACTCTAACCTCTTACCATGCTTGACATATGGATGTCAAACATGGAAATTTACGTCAAAAGCTAAGCAAAAAATTACATCCTGTCAGCGCGGAATTGAGAGAAGCATGTTAAAAATAAAAAAATTAGACAAGATCAGACATGTAAAGATAAGAGAAATAACGAAAGCCACTAATGCCTTAAGCTACGCACAAAAGTTAAAGTGGAAATGGGCCGGCCACATAGCGAGGCTGGAAGACAAAAGATGGACCTATAGCACCACCATATGGAGAGGACCGCTAGGAAAAAGAAAGAGAGGAAGGCCCTCATCACGCTGGGAGGATGAAATAAAAAAAGTCGCTGGTCCAAAGTGGTGGCAAACAGCTCAGGATAGAGAGAAGTGGGCATCGTTGGAGGAGGCCTTCACCCAACCTGGGGACCTTGCTAATAATTCAAACTAATTGTTATAGATTGTACCTAAATTAAGGAGAAATGTAGCAGGATCTAATAAAGGCTTTTTTTATTTTTTATTTTTTTTATTTTTTATTTTTTATTTTATTTTATGTTTTTATGTAAAATTTTAGGATCTACATTTTATTTCATCTAGTTTTAAAGTCCAATGGGACAATAATTTGTCGACACCGATCGAGTCTCAGCTGAGAGAGAAATCAGGTGTAAAATTGACATCTTTATGAGCTCTCTAAGGCACGGCGTGGAGCACCTCTAACTTCACAACTCCGAAAGGCTATTGAGAATTTTTATCCTACCTACAGTACTCCGGACATGTTAAAAGCAAGTAATGTCGTATTGGTATTTCTGACAGACACTGTATTGCTATTTTAACAGCTGATTGAAAATGAATTGTTCTTGTCTTTCATTGAACCTTAATTTTCCAAGAAATATGAATGTTCATTTGGTCATTTTTGCTATATTTTTGGTATAATGAGATCATAGAAACTATTAAATTAAACCTAATCAAAAATTAAAAAATAACGTTCACATAAAAATATGCTAGATTTTATCTCGGTATATTGAGAGTGTGAGTTATTAACTCGGTATATCAGGATAAAATATAATTAAAATTAATTAAAGTAGACAATATTATGATTTTTTATCTGTTACGTTCAAAAATAAATAAATCAACAAAAACACTTTCGCAATAATAATAGAATGGACTTTCCTAAGCATAGAGAAATCTAAATGGTTAACCCTCTTCAATCTACATTATTCGTACACACTAAAAACAAACGGGATCATCGGAGACTCTTTTATATATAAACAAGGGTCACTACAAATGTCGTCCCTGTATAATTCTGCTATTTGGAGCTTTGTCGTTTTATGTTTGTGTCGGATATATATATACTATTTATGACGCCATTTCAACAAAGATATTGAAAGCTGTAAATTCAACAATGTTGGAAGTTCGAATCTCGGACGAAGCAAATGGCTATAGTTGTTTAAGTTATTTCTATCCGGTAAATGTACGGTACTGGTTAAAGATGCACATAGCATAGAATATTAACACCAAAGACGCTGCAACATAGAGTATTAGTCTTTTTCAAATGAATATATTCTAAGAGTACATATACAGATAAATGAAATTTAGTTTCTGTCTGTAATTTCAAGATAACAGCAATTCACTTATTATATAATATTATGAATTTACATTTTTTTTGTTCCGGCTAATCTTAGAAATGGCTGGACCGATTTTCACGGGACTTTCACTGCCAGATAGCTGATGGTCAAAGGAGTAACTTAAGCTAGGATTCCTCATAAAAAAACTAAAATCCATAAAATTGTGAACAAAATCGAACCAGTACAAAAAAAGGGTAAGTCGCAGGTTAATAATATAGAAGATTTGTACAAATTTACCTATGCTTACACTTTTATAGCAAAAAATAGTATTTTTAATATTAACATAATCACATAATGTGCACATACATATTGGTATTCAAACTACTATTATATATAGCAGTTCCCGCGGCTCCGCCCGCGTTTTAAAGGCGGAAACCTAATTGTCTTACTTACTGGTATACCAGGCCATGCTAGTACCTAAATTGCAATGCCTCTCTTATCACCTGGGCAAATAAAAATAGCCTACAAACTATTCTCAGACTTACCAAATATACACATTCAATTTTATAGAAAATTGGTCAAACCAAACACTGTGACACGAGATTTTTATACATTATATTAATTATGGGTATAATTAACTGTATAGATTATAGATATTAAGCGTTTTTTATGTAACCTAAAGTGTTCAATAAGTTCTTAATACGTAATATATTGTCGTAATTGCCCTAAAACTTATCTTGTTTAAGTTTGCAGCGCCGAGGCGGAATAGATTCTTGTGTAATATCTAGTGAAACTACTTTACACTTTGCCGAACACATTCGTTTCAATTCGTCTCTATATATTTTATTCCGATGGATGAAAATCTGTAACTTTTATCTGTAACGTTGTATTTAATTACACGTCCTAACTGACTCACTAACTAATTTTTAGTCACACACACACACAGTTTTACTACATGCAAAATTTGAAGAGGTCACCTTTATCACCTACCGGAATAAAAAATAGCCTACGACCTATTCTCATCCCTACCAAATACACACAAAAAATTCCAAAAAATCGATCAAGCCGTTTCGGAGGAGTTCCAAAACAAAGATTGACACGAGGTTTCTATATATTAGACAAGAAAACGACTAGAGACTCACCCTCGCTGCACTCAGTACAACCCAGGTACACCCTAATAACATAAATAATTATATTATTAGGGTATATTTAAAGTATCCATATAATATGTATTAACATATATGTTAATATAAATCATCATACTAAATTTCATCAAAATCTGTCCACTGGATTTATGTATGGTTATTTATTACTTTTTAAATTAGATTTTTCAACAATGTGAGAATTTTACTATACGAGTATGTAGGTAGAGATTTTAACCACCTCCATTCCAAAACAAACGTAATTCAATATAAAAGAAAAATATTATTATTGTACGTTTTCCTCTATAGATAATAGAAAGTTTCAATAATAAACTTATCGAATGAGTATGTACATATGCGGAACATTTACTTCGGTCCAATCCCCTCATACATTATTAACTTCTGTAGCCGTACTGTAAATTGCGGCTTACCAACCATATACAGATAAGTTTACTGGCTCTACATTGCTTTCGTCAGGTAATTTACAAAGTTTTAGGTACACTAGTCCGCCTTGTGGTCAAAATTCGACCACAATCATTATTTAAAGCCTGGTGAACAAATACGAATAGAAGTAATTACCTATCTGCAAATATTTTTAAGTACTACTAAGTACTAGCGACTCACCTTCGCTTCGCTCGGGTTCGTCCCTGGGTACCCCCTTTAGCATACAATTATTACAAACTTTGAATTTCTTACTTATTTATATCTACTCGTAATCAAAAGCCTAAATAATAAGTGCTAAGCTTCTAGCTTTAAAAATGACGTAATTTCCATACAAACTATCATTCCCTATTTCAACCCCTTACAGCCCTTTTTTCGCCTTTAATAGTAGTCCTTTCTCAGGCTCTAGACCATCTGTGTATCAAATTTCATTAAAATCGGTCCAGTAGTTTTTGAGTTTATTCGTTACATACAAAAATTCAAATCTTTTCTCTTTATAATATAAGTATAGACTAAATATCAATTCTATTAACCAAAAAAGGACTAGCTTATTTTTACAGATAATCCTTCGTGCGCGAGTCCGACTCGCACTTGGCCGAATTTTTGCTTGTTACCTCCACGCGTTCCTGAGAAAAAGGGTCTTGACAGAAAGACAGACGGACAACAAAGTGATCCTATAAGGGTTCCGTTTTTTCCTTTTGAGGTATGGAACTCTAAAAAGGAAATTCGGTTGAGAAGTAGAGGAAAAAAAGGAAAGCGATAGTAATATAGTTATGTTATTTATTTATGTATAGACTAGCAACTAAATGTACCTAATAACGAAATCGTCACTAGATACGGTTTAAATTATATATTTTTTAATTTTTTTTTATTAGGGAAACAAACAATGGTAATGGTACTTCTACAATACATACATTAGCTAAGTTTCCACTGATAACAAATACATAAACACTAGTATAAACAAAGAAAATTCAACATAGGTAGATAACTTAAACTTTTCTTCTGATTTGAAATCAGATTCCCTTTGGGAGCGTAGGTTCGTATCCTACCGACTGCGCCACGTAGTATTCTTATAAATAAAACAGCATATATGCGGGAACACACCATATATTAATATTCTTTAATAAGTTTCTTACAGAGATCTTTTATTAACGACCATACAAAGATGCTGTCGGTTGGCAAGTGACGCCACCATGTTACTCAGGTCATTATTGTAAAAACTATACAGTCTGTACCAAATTAGTTATTAGTTGAATTGTCATTTACAGACGTCTGTACTTGTGTTACGTTCGGATACACGCATATACTACAGTGGTAGCCCAGCGGTAACGCGTCGCTTGTATAACGGAGTGATGCGGGTTCAAATCCGGGTCTCGCACCTCTAATATTTTCATGTGCGAATCATTTATATCATTTTACCACTTGTCTTACGGTGAAGGAAAACATCGTGAGGAAACCTGCATGTATGAGAAAACCTAGCAAGTTTTCGTAAGACATGTGAATGATGATGATGATAAACAAAGACAATTCAACATAGGTAGGTAACTTAACTCAAAGCGAAAGTTATATAATATGCGATAATTTTAAACAATATAAATTAAATGAACGAATAGGCCATAACAACAAATGTGGCTAGCGACACATATAAAACAAAAATCTAAAAATATGAAAATGTGGCTATAGGGTAAATATTATAACTATATGTATATTTATTGTGTATATTAGGAAATTAAAATGTAATGTTTTCATTTCTCTTATATATTTTACAAATAAAAAAACAACTAATTTTTAACTGACTTCAAAAAAGGAGGAGGTTATATGTTCCACTGTATGTATTTTTTTTATGTATGTTCACCGATTTCTCCGCCAACTATGGGCCGATTTCAAAATTTTTTTTTCAAATAAAATGTCAATATCTGAATATCTTTTATTATAATTTTGGCAGCTACGGTATAAGAAGATATTATTTTTTTAAGAAATTACATAGTGTCCCGCAGTAAAACGTATCACGGATAGTTACCCTATCATTATACCAAACGTGAAATCTATTCAGTGGATTTCTCTAGATGCGGTGACAGACAGACCGGCACGCTGACTGAGACATAATTTCCTTATATGTACTTATATTATAAGCTTGTTAAATTATATTAGTTAACTAACCTTCTGCGTCCTACTACATCAGGTACCTATTGCTGTACCCAATTTCATTTAAATTCGTCCAGCGGTTACAACTAACAAATTATAATTGTTATAATTTGATCTAAATAACAATAAAATAATTATTTATAAGAATTCAAGTTTTAACAATTGTTTAAGCTTACAATTTATACGAAATAATAGAGCAGCCACAATGAAGTCCCGGCGTCTCGCATCACTAACAATGCGACAGCGAATGGTTGATTAAAAACGTTTCATTTTATTTCTTTCATCGAAATATAATATTTCCACATTTAAAAATTATGTTTTTCGATATTTAAATGATGAAGATTTAAAGAAGATTCCTTTAATTATAAAGTTAAGAGATTTACATGAATATTCGACATTATAAATGAACCTATATTTTCGAATTTTGTCGCGGATTTATATTGATTTTTGGTTCCCGACGTTTCGAATGCTTTACAGTAATCATGGTCACGGGAGAGATTAAAAAAACAAAAAAATCTGTCTCTATATAGAGTGTATTATAAGGCGATTAGAAAATTTACAGATAATTTTAAGACTAGCCTTTGATTTTTTTTACAAACTACAAATTATTATCCTCAAAAATATAAGTACGTAATTTTTGCAATACTATAGGAAAACCACCTATACTAAACTTCATTTGCAGAATGTGTAGATCTCACAAATAAGTTTAATTTTCCCAAAGAGCTTTTACCTAGCCACTTGTTTATTTCTGCTGGCCTTTTTAAGAGAAGAGGTTTATCTCACGAGCTTGTCTACACTATATTAGGTAGACAATATGTTAGGTGAACGGGCCATTCACTTAAAATACAGCTCTCTAGATAAAATTTTATTTTGTTTTTCTTGTAATACAAATTAATGCTTGCTTTAGGTAGCCTTAAGCTTTAAAGTACAGTTTCATGAATACTTTAAAACCATGTAAATTATAAAAACGATTTTTTTTATTTTTTTATCATTTCATTACGCGATCTTTGACCTCTTTATGTAGGTTTGACCTCTGTGGTATGTAGTAGTGCGTATGATATTTTATGAAATACTTGAGAAAACTCTTCTAAAGTTGTACTTCAAGTTCTGGTTCCATCATCAGATTAACCCCAAGATATTAAATTAAAGTACTGTCACAACACATAAAAATATACATAAAAAAATTATGTGTTTTACATATTGTAGGAAGATTACAATTTACAGGAGACGAAGACGGATACTAAATAATGCATGCATAATAAAATATTTACAAAGCTATACTGCTATAATAATAAAACTTTTGAAAATTCTGTATCTTATTGTTATATTTTTATCCTCTTTTGCGAAATGAATTCTTCTGCATTGAATGTCACTTTTTATCTTATTAAATTGTCTACCCTTCCATATTTTACCCTCGAGGATTGATAAGAACACAAATAACTGAGGCATACTCTCATATTTATATCAAATCTTATGAAACTGTTTCCACCCTTACTTACATTACCATAGGGATTTTTTTCCTTTAAAAGAGTGAATTTTTAAAAGTATAAAGGCATCGCTGTCCACCAGATGTTTAGTATAAAAGTGATGTAATGGCGACCTCAAATGAGTTTATTATGAGCCCGACCCGACCTGACTGATAAAGTTATAACGTTGGGCTTCTCTCATTTTAGGGTTCATTAGAATGAAATATATCTAATAATAATCTAGAAAGTATTTTGCATATATTGTTTGAACGGAATACGTTAAAGGACTAGCGACTCACCCTTACTTCGCTCGGGTTTGTCCCTTGATAAGTTTTAAAGTTTTATATAGATTGCTTACCGATGCACTCAGAGCCACTTAATGAACCATTAAGTCAAGAATCTTCATACTAAAGAACGACTTAATGGTTCTTTAAGTTACTCTGAGTGCGGCGGTAAGACATGTTATGCAGTAAAAAGCAATGTTGCCCCAGACAAACACGCAGACAGACAGACAGACAGACAGACAGACAGACAGACAGACAGACAAAAAATCTAAAACTTCGGCCTACACACTCGACTAAGTTAGAATTTTATTATATGTATAGATATTATTGTACTTGTAAAGCAAGCATGTGACACTATTCGAGGAGATAAAATATACAGACACAAAAATATCCACCATAATTTAAGGAAAAGAAAATATTAACAATATTTTTAAAAGTACCCATGTTACATAATCAGGTATATTAATCTAAAAAGGGTTTTTTTATGAAAATTACTCCCACGTGTCTAGAAAATCACACCTCTAATAGAAAACGTGAAAATATAGCAAATGAAAAAATATGTGAATGGAGTTAAAAATAGAAAGTAATATATAAATGGCCATTTATTACTCAACGAGTCAGACGCCCACGCTTTTAGTTCTCTTTAGAGAAACGCTTACGTATGCTTTGGTGCAGTCATTCAATTATCGTGCATGAGAATTATTAGGTACAGAAATGTCCTATCGGCAAAATTTGTGACCTATCTTTCTTTATTTTAGTGGTCGTTCTTTAGAACGACAAGGAACTATAGTAGTCCCTTTATAGTCCAAGATCTCAGGACCGAAGGCTTTACCTTTCCTCAGTAATCAAATGTATGGGATTAAGAAGCTTAAGTATGTTTTTTGAATGTATGCGTACCCATAAGTAAGAAAATAAGTAAGGTTTGGCGGTCATGGGATCTTGATCCAATAACTATTGAACTGAACTTAAAATAAAATGTATATAGAGCCCTATAAAGTATTACATTAAAAATAAAAAAAAGAAACAAACTAAACTGAAATAAATTTCAGGAAATTTAAGACTAATATTTTTTCCAAAACGACGTGCGTTTCGACAAAGGAATACATCGTGCATGTCTGAGAGCCAAATAACTTTTCTAGAGTCATGTGAAGTCGGCCAACCCACACTTGAGCAGCGTGCCACTTGCGGATTAGAGTCCCACTTGTCCAACGTGGACTATGGCCTAATCATCTGTATTTTAAAGAAAGACCTATGGCCGGCAGTAAGATCTCAAAAATAATATAAAAATGGCAATCACTTTGATCATTCGCCAATATGACGTATATTTGTTTAATCAGATTATACAGCGTGGTAGTTTAATTGAATTATAAGACGGCTAAGTAAGTTTGATTCGCAAAGTTTGAGATATAATCTTCAAGTCGGTCACTTCAATGTCGGTAAAGTTCATGATACGTTAAGGCGCTGTAGGGCCAAAGCTCTAGTAATTGTTCGTCTTTTAGCTGACAGTTTAAAATTATACTATTTTATAAGGATTTTACGTTTTTAACTAATTAATTACAAAGTAGAAGAAGTTAATTTGTAATATAATACAAGTCAGTGTAATTAAAAACTAAAAAACCCGACTACGTTTCTCTGTAATTTGGAAATTAAAAAAACCCTTAAATATGTTGTTTTCTGATTCAAAATTTATATCCAGTGTCATTTTTTTAATTAATACGAATCTAACGACATTCTTGAAGCTAAACTTCATCGAGCCGTTTAGGCTGCAGAGCATGCCAAACAATTATACGTACATACTCTCAAAAACATAACCCTCCTTTTAGCGCAGTCGGGTAAAAAGTTATAATTTCTAAATATAATAAAAGGTTATATACATATAGTTATATATTATAGCCGTCATACTAAATGAAAATGAATTGCTTTTATCTTTTAAAACAGAAATCTTTTTTAATTGATTAATAGCCCAAGTGCGATTATGTTTGGTTAATTGATCGATTGAACGTTTTAATAACTGATTTTGATATTTCGTCTTTTTTAAATTAAAATTTACTTCTATTTAAAAAATTATACAAATATACAGTTTTATATAACTTGTCACTTTGCTCTGCTCCAGTCTTAGTCAATTTATAGCTTACCTGTGTACTAAAATTCATCAAAATCTGTCCAGCCCTTCGACACAAGTACAAACTTTTCTCCCTTATATAAAAGCAAATTAAATATCGTATAGAAGATACGCTACCAGCATCCGAGCTTGTTACGAAATTTAAGAGGATAAAAACAAAATAAATTACATGATTCGCTTCATCATGGGCTTCACAATTGTACTAGACTAATATTTGTTTTGATTATGCGGGTAATATCTACAGAGAGTTTTCATTGTTACTGGTAATTTTTCATACTACTTAATCAACTTCTGAAAGTCCATAGTTTAAATAAATATGCACTTAGAGCTTATAGTTCGCTTATGTTCACATTTAAGTTTTTAGTTATGTTTGTTATAATTTCACCTGATCCGGGTGTCAGTTTCACGGAGTTTATAAGCGTAAAATAATGTATTTAAAAAAATATTTCAAAAAAAAAAAATGTAATTATAAAAATGGAATTCCGATGAGTGATTTTATTGATTCTCGATCTGATTAATGGGTAAAAAGGGTTGTTATTCTCGCCGTTCATTTCATTGTGTTGCTACATACTCGTATATGCTACCCATTATGCTATGCTATTTTTCATCTAAATCGGTACAGCCCTTTAAGCGTGAAAATGTAACTAACATACACACACATAACTTTAACTATTCTAATAGTAGTCTTATAATTAATATCTTTAATGATTTTAATACAACTTGCAAACCCAAAATGCAATGCAATCGTTTAACAACTACGAAACATTTGCTTTGAATTTAATGGATTCGAGCGAGCAGTCGTTAGTTCTAAGTATCCTTTATAGGAAACGGTGAGAAAGGAAAATTCCAGTTCACTTTAATTAAGTTCTTAGAGTCATTCTATTTATAAGTTATAACAAATCTTCATAAAATATTAAAATATTTTATGTAGGTATATGCCATAATAAAACATATGCTTTTTTAGGTTTACGTGAATATTTGACATTTTAAACGACACGTTTAACTCAGTTTGTATCGTTGACTCAGTTTGTAGTGACCCACTTTGTTGCGCCAGCGGTCGCGGGTTCGCGTCCCGCTGGTGACATTCATTTGTGTGATTTGTGTGAGTTATGATGGTGTGTGTTTATATCCCATCATATTACTATATAATAATGAAATGAAAAATTTCAGATTTTTTGTAAATTTATCCTGTTTATAATGCTATTGCATCACTTGTCGTTAATTTAACACATTTCATTTTATTACAATTATTAATTAAAATAATAATTGTGGCAAACCAATGTACGTTATGTGCTTAAACATGGTATATCGAATTAATTATAAATCACTGATAGTAACTTTCCCACAAATCAGTCTTAGTACTCTTGTGCCAATTTTATTTGTGGTCGGCGCAATATGATTATAGCGAATATATATTTTTATTTATAATTTGTTTAATTAGAATAATTACGGATCAGTACATTTAAATATAATTAGGTTAACTAGTCTGATATTGCACCCGCGAGCGTATTCGATGAACCATGGTTCAATGACTTTGTACAATCTAGGTATAATATATTAATGTATATGTAAAATTGGTACAAACAATATGGCTTAAAAAATATAATTGTGATAATTATTATTAAGGTGACGTGCTCGATTGGATAACCGAATGATGCGGGTTCAAATCTGGGTCTCGCACCTCTGATATTTTAACTATTTCTAACATGATTACCACTTGTCTTACGGTGAAGAAAAACATCGTGAGGAAACCTGGCATTTTTGAGGGAACCTACCAAGTTTGCAAAGACATGTGAAGTCCGCCAACCTGCACTTGATCAGCGTGGTGAACTATGGCCTGAGCTCTCTCGTATTGAAAGGTGGCCTATGTCCAGCAGTTGGGTATTAAAATTAAAAATATGAATACATATACACTCACATATTTTATGTTTTCCTTTATGACGAAACGTTTGGCTCAGTTGGTAGTGACCCTACTTTCTGCGCCAACGGTCGTGGGTTCGAGTCCCGCTGGGGCCATTCATTTGTTGAGCACGAATGATTGTATTCTAGTCAAGGATGTTTATATGTATAATATGTATTTATTTAAAATTTATATATGTGTAGTATATCAACTATCTGGTATCTGTAATACAAGCCTCGTAACTTACCATAGAACTAGATGGCGCTGTTGTAACAATGTCAACATATTACTATTTATTAACTTTTTACTTGAAGAACGATTGGCGAAGAAAGTTTATAATTATTGAAGTACGAGTGTACAATTCTTAATATTTTATATTGCATATATTTTAACAAAATAATTACCCTTAACACAAAAATAATACACTTATTTTCTATCCATTTGCCTTTTGTACTCTTAGAAGTAAAACTAATTATATAATGTTCAAGCCAGAACAATTTCAGGTAATCTGTATGAAGAAAGTTTATAATGTATTCATTGGTCAGTATACTAAGTACAGTGAACTTGTGTCTAGTTGCTCCTTTGATGATACTCGAAAGCATTTTCCAAATGTCAGTGTACCCTCGTCAGACCGGCTTAAGATTAAAATTGCTTCAGCACAAAACACCTTTTTGATATTTAAAAAAATATAATAAATATTGTAACGGGCGATTTTTTAAGCGTTTGGTTTTTCATTTGAAAAAAAATACAATAATATAGTGTTAAATATAAAATTTACATTGGCAAGTTAAAAATCATTACTTGCCATTTATTTATTAAAAATTATTATATGCAAACGTTGTCCTCCACTACGTTTTAAATGATCTATACGCGAAGTCCAATTATAAGGTACTTTTTCAAGCATATTGGCTGGAATATCAAGGCGGTAGAAGGTTAAAAATTAAGGGTCATAAATATTTCTTGATGCCAAATCATCAAAAAATAAATAATTAAACTTTGGTCTAAAAATAAAAAAAAATCTGGAGAAGGCCACCCTTATCACCTAGTGGAATTAAATATAGCCTACGACCTATTCTCAGACCTACCAAATTTACACAAAAAAAATCATAAAAATTGGTCAAGCCGTTTCGAAGAAGTTCGAAAATAAACACTGCGACACGAGGTTTTTATATATTAGATAGAAATGGGTTCACAAAAGAAAAATACAGTAAAACACGCGTATTCGCAAGTGGCTCTATTTGAAGTCGAAAAAAACCTCAACAATATAAAATATCTTTGTTAGATTAACGAGACACCAATATTAGACGTTTTAAATGAAAGTATCTTATCTGCTTAAATATTTTCCAAGAAACAAAATACTTTCAAGAAAAGAATTGAAATTACTAGAAAACTTTCGGAATTTCGAATACTAGATCGTCTTTGTTTACGCATATAAGAAGAAAGGCAGTGTGTCCAATACAGTAAACAATATAGATTTTGAAACCGCCATGTTGTATTTATTATATCGATATCACCTAAAAATTGAGAATAATAAGAATATTGACGGATGAAAATTGAAATGATGTAGTAAGAAGTTGACATTCCATTATTGTATAGAAAGTACGTGCGAAAACTTTAAAACTTAAGTCCGGAAAATAAATGAAAAATTGCATTTTGATATTTTAATCAAAGCAGAGAAACCTCTATATAGGGTCTGGAGAAAATTAAAAAGCACTCTTCAAGATCTACAATATAATATTTAAAAATGTAAAAGACAGAGAACCTTCGAAAGACAAAACACTTTGTTTACAGAAATATTGTTCGAGCAATTTTCTCAGCGTAAATTGAAATTGACAACACGGGTAGAACAATTTTATCTTTCAATCTTAGATTTTACATAATTTATTTGTATTCTAAATGCGGAAATTTGCTATTTGTCTAAATATTTGGTGAAATTTATTATGGTTAATTACACCTTTTGTAATTGACGGAAAGACTTAATGATACTAACTAAGCTTTATAATCGACTCTATAGCTCTGTGGTATATGTTAACATATTTGTTTTTTCATTATTTTAAAAAAATGTACTGAAGGTAGTGAAAAAAAAACCTGGCTTCATCTGGTCTTGTAATACGTTTCTTTATACAATATTAAATGGGAAAATGGGCTTATCTTATTGATATCGGTGCTTTGGGCATACGGAAGTAACTTTTTTAAAATCTAAAATGAAATTTAACTCTGTGTATAAAATTTTATCCGATTCTCTCCATCCATTTCAGCATGAAGAAATAAGAATCTTACATACAGACATACAAACTTTCACATTAATATAATAGTCCAAAATCAAAATATTTTCGAATATAATATTAGCATTGCAAAGAATAATGCCTAGGTTTTTGTACAGTACATTTACTTCTCTAAACTCTATTGTAAAATTTATTTAGGAGCTTTACTCGTGGAAGCTTATTAGTAGCGGGGCGTACGTTGTAGTCGCGAGTTATTTTATGACTTTAGTCTTTTACACAATGACATTAAATTACAGTACAGTAAACAAAAGTATTTTAAAATTTTTATTTGTAAATTCTAAATTTCGTCTTTGTATTGTATTTTAATATTTTCTAGAAATAATCTCTTCTTAATAGCAGAAATGAAACTTGAAAAGTCGTATATAAGTGTAGTACACAGTGACTATAAAATAGGTTGTAAGTAAATAACGTCTTAGAAGCTCGTTTTAATACAGCTCGCTAGTCAAAGGAATCACCGGTGTTTGTTTGACCACGTTAAATACATGCTTTGGTAAGCATATTACTGTATATTATACTATTTGTACCGATTAACCAAATTATACTGTTTTGTTTCTAAAGTCAATAGGTTTGATTCTCGTCTAGGCATTGTTTATTTTTACAGGCGGTAAGCCAGCTGGATGTGAAGCTAAGAAACGTACATTTTTTTTATGGGACAAAGGGGGCAAACGAGCAGGAGGCTCACCTGATGGTAAGTGATCACCGCCCATGGACATCTGCAACACCACAGGGCTTGTAGATGCGTTGCCGGCCTTTCAGGAAAGGGAGGGAGGGAGGAGGGAGAAGGACGGGAGTAGGGATGGGTAATGGGCCTCCCGGACTCTCACTTACCGGACGAAACGTGACAGCATAGCTGCCACTTCACGCCGGTCTTCTGTGAGAGAGTGGTACTATACGGGGCGTGCCGGCCCATTCGGCTGCTACCCGAAGGTAACAAGCATGGCACTACCACTTGGCGCGGTGTACCTCGCGGGTTATTCCAAGTGATTTTTATTAAATTTTGTTATGTTAGGGGAGGTTTTGTTGAGTTTTAGTAGGTAGTACTGGCCGGTGATACTATAACCACCTGGTGGTATGCGTACTATTAGTAGCGACATGCCTTTTCTCAAACATGACAATCTGAAATATATTTTATGGATTGAATAATAACCCTTTCAAATTTAATTTTAATTGTATAAAGATGAACCAACTCTGCCTTTGCCGGTCCCAAGCCCGGATGAGAAAAGAGGAGGGTTGGCCGAGAATGACGAAATATACCTGTGGAACATCTAAACAGGCCGGCCATAAAAATTCGTCAACGCCGAGACATGGGCGGCGGTCAAGTAACCCATCAAACTGGTCATCGGAGACCATGAGTGACTAAATATCCTCAGAAAGACCGAGAGCAGGTACATGGGAAACACTTGCTACTATTCTCCCACTCTCTTTTTTATGGAATAATGGAAAAAGAAGAATGCGATTTGTCATGCGATCCGGCTAACCCCCGGCGCCATGAGGTACCCGGGCCTTATGGTGTGAAATCTGCTACCGAAGACTGTGCAGGAGCGGGTAACCAGGCTTCTGCTTCAGTGAATGCTACTGGAAAACGATATATTCAACAGGCCTTCCATCCTAGTCTGTTCACAAGAACTAGAAGTTCGTCACTGGGTAATATTTCCCAGCTAGAAAACACCACAACCTTACAACATAGTAATTTCGATATGTCTGTACCAAAACCGCCAGACTGGCAAAGAGTCCCAGGAACCAGGAACCAAAAGCGGAAAAGACCAAAACTACAGTCACCCTCACCTGAAAAAATCACAACGAGCAATAGTTTTAGCGAGCTACCTCTTGATCCCAAAGAACCAGTGAAGGAGCCAATAGTGAAACGACCCAGTAAACCACCACCGATTATACTATATGGAGTCGAAGACGTGAACAAACTTGTAGAATTGCTGGAGTCCACAGTAAACAAAGACTGTTTTACTATAAAGATTGTCAACAGAAATCAACTGAGAGTAGTCTGCAAAGACATAGAAGTATATAAAAACGTCATCTCCCTAGTTCGAAGTAAAGGCCTCATAGGGCATACCTTCAACCTAAAAGACCAACGCTGCTACAGAGTTGTCATAAAAAACCTGCACCATACAACCCCACATAGCGCAATCAAAGAAGAAGTCGAAAAGACGGGAAACAAAGTCTATGGTGAAATTATAAACTCCAAATTTGGACCAGACAAAAAACCAACATCCACATTCTTTGTCAATATCGCACCAGGCGCCAATAACGCAGCAGTGAAGGACATTAAATATATATATCACCAATCAGTTATAATTGAGGATCCAAAAAAAAGAACAACGTTGCCACAATGTCAAAGATGTCAGCAATATGGTCATTCGAAAAATTACTGCATGCGACCATACAGGTGTGTAAAGTGTGCCCAGGGGCATAAAACTGCAGACTGTCCAAAAAAAGACCGCAACACACCAGCGAAATGTGCTCTTTGTCAAGGTGCACACCCGGCAAATTATAAAGGCTGCGAGGTTTATAAGGAAATTCTAAAAAGACGTATGACCAGGAATCTAACTTCCAGAACTAAAACACAAGAAGTGACAAGCAGAACTTTCCCAATAGACTCTCAACCACAACCTCTTAAAGGATCACAAGAAAGACCTCTCTTTTCCGACATACTTAAAAAGAACGAAATCCAGCCAACTCCTACAACTAATTTAAATAACAAAATAGAAGAACTACTTACCAAACAATCGGAGAAATTTGAACTAATCCTACAACAGATGAGCACTCTCATGAGTCTCATAGCCACCCTAGTCGAAAAAATTTCAAAATGACTGCACTAAGAGTTGGCACTTGGAACATTAATGGCCTTTCACCAAACAAGAATGAATTAGAACTGTTAATATATAATAACCAACTTGATATTGTACTTGTCTCTGAAGCTCACTGCACAGCTAAAAGCAAAATTAACATCAAAGGATGCAATACCTATGTGACTAATCATCCTGACGGAACTGGTCATGCGGGAACAGCCGTTGTGATACGAAAGACAATAAAACACCAAGTGCTACCAGAATTTAAGACACACCATATCCAAGCAACCACAATTGCAGTCGAAACTCGCTGTGGGCAACTGAATTTATCAGCAGTATACTGTCCACCAAGACATACAATAAGCGCAATAAACTTCACAGATTACTTCGCTACACTGGGGAAAAAATTTGTGGCTGGTGGAGACTGGAACGCCAAAAACACTTACTGGGGCTCAAGGCTAACAACAACTAGGGGTAGGCAACTAAAGCTAAGCCTAGAAGAGAACAACCTCAACTCTATTTCGTCTGCAGAACCGACATACTGGCCTGCGGATCCAAACAAAAGACCAGACCTATTGGACTTTTTCATAGTTAAGGGACTCTCAAGAAACTACCTCAAGGCTGAGTCCTGCTTAGACAGTAATTCTGATCACACGCCTGTTCTCTTAACTGTTAGTACGATGATCATTCATTATGACAAGCCTGTACACCTGTACAACAACTTCACTGATTGGGAGGGCTTCAAAGATTATATTGAAGAAAATATCGAATCGAAAGTATCTTTAAAAACGCCTGACGAAATAGATGATGCGACTCATTATATCACTAACCTCATTCAAAATGCTTGCTGGTTTAACACACCCATTCCAACAAAAAAATGTCAATTGGCTGGAAATATACCTCTTGAAGTCAAATATAAAATATTAGAGAAAAGAAGGTTGCGTCGAATATGGCATCAAACTAGACACAAAAGGGACAAGACAGCATTAAACAAAGCTATTAAAGAACTGAAAACCCTAATAGACAATGTGAATAATGCCACGATTCAAAATAATCTGGAAAACCTAACTGCCACAAAATCAACGGACTATTCACTCTGGAAATTTACAAAGGCACTGGTAAGACCACAACAATTCAAATGTCCTATTAGAAAAATCACAGGATGGGCTAGGACAAGCTTAGAAAAAGCGAACATGTTTGCGCAACACCTAGCCAACATCTTCACACCGAATGAAAGTAGTAATGTCGAGTTTGAAAACGAAGTTGAACGTACACTGCAGCAAGACCTACAATTGTCCACACCGCCAAGGCTAGTTACGGTACATGAGCTGAAAGGGGTCATAAATAAACTTCAAAATAAAAAAGCCCCCGGTTTTGACCTCATTACCAAAGAAATTATCACACAACTCCCCAGAAAGGCACTAGTCTTCCTGGTAACGCTCTTCAATGCTGTGCTTAGAGTACAATATTTTCCCAGATTATGGAAGGTATCCATAGTGACAATGATCCACAAACATGGAAAGCCCCCAGAGGAAGCCGCATCATATAGACCAATAAGCTTGTTGCCTGTGCTGTCAAAGATATTTGAGAGGATCCTCCTGAGTAGAATATTACCCATACTCAATGAAAACCAAGTCGTACCTAAACATCAATTCGGCTTTAGACAACAGCACTCAACCATAGAACAAGTACATAGAGTGTGTGAAAAAATACGATCATCCTTTGAAAACAAGGAGTACTGTTCTGCTGTGTTTCTGGATATTCAGGCTGCATTCGATAAGGTGTGGCACAAAGGCCTACTTTACAAAATTAGGGCATTTCTACCCCATAGTTTTTATCTACTTTTGAAATCATACTTGGCAGATCGAATATTCCAGGTTAGAGAAGACGGTGAGTTATCTAATATCCATGATATACTGGCGGGAGTACCACAAGGATCTGTTCTGGGACCCGTCTTGTATACCATATACACTGCTGACCTCCCTGAAGCACAAGGGGTTACCACGGCTACATTTGCCGACGACACTGCACTACTTGCAAGCAACAAGGACCCAGCTGTCGCTTCTGCTACTTTGCAGAATAACCTTGACGAAGTAACTGAATGGCTCCAGAAATGGCGAATAAGGGCAAGTGCCACAAAATCCGTGCACATAACATTCACTCTTAGAAAAGGGAACTGCGAATCTGTAAAAATGTGCGATGTCACCCTACCACAATGCGACACAGTCCGATATCTCGGTATGCACCTGGATAAAAGACTGACCTGGAAAAACCACATCAAAGCAAAAAGAGACGAGCTTAACATACGATTCAGAAATATTTACTGGCTAATGGCACGAAACTCGAAACTTTCAATCGACAATAAGCTCCTAATTTACAGAATGATTCTGAAGCCAATATGGACTTACGGATTGCAACTGTGGGGAAGTGCATGCGACTCCAGTTTAAATATCATACAAAGAATGCAAAATAGCATCTTAAGAACCATAGCAAATGCACCATGGTTTGCGACGAACACTGAGGTCCATGAAGCGATGAACATAAGAACTGTTAAGGAGGAGATAAAGTTAACAGGGATAAAGTACAGAACTCGATTGGAAAATCACCCAAATTCCCTAGCTAACGCATTGACAAATATTAGCTACATTAAACGACTGAAACGCCATGATATACAGGGAGTTGGCGACAGATGGTGAGGGATGAAGGGTCTCCTGATGAGGAACCTCTTCTGCAAGACATGGACAATTTACAACAAATCCGCTCATAGCCCACGGCTGATCGCAGATATGCACCGAAAAAAAAAAAAAAAAAAAAATTGTATAAAGATCAGTAATGGCAAGATACATATTTACGATATATTAATTGTTGTATAAGTAAAAATGCTGTTCCTTTTTTCCCTAGAACTTATGCACATATAAAACATATTATATAACTACATATTACTGTACGGACGAAACCGCAGGAATTAACAAGTTATACCATTAATTAAATAGTATACGGAAACTAACTTTCAGGGGACACGAGTTTTAGTCCATTGGAATGTTACTTTAGCGCTAATAATATTTGCATTTCAATAAATAGAGATTAAATTGCGGAAGTTTACGAATTCAAGTTGTTAAAGTTTAAGGAATTTAAGTTGATGTTAAACAGTGAATGAATAGTTCAGAATAAGCTACATTATATAGCCAAAAGTTATCTGGGATTATACTTAAAATACTTAGAGAATATGTATTTTCGAAATATCGTATGTCTGTATTTTTGTTTGACCGAAAATCTATACATATTACACACTAATTATTACTCCTAACGGGACTCGAACCTGCGATAGCTGGCAAAGCAAGCAGGGCAGGCTAGAAACAACCCAAAGCCAGGAGCCAAACGCTTTTAGGGATTCATTTCGATAAACAACAAATTAAAACACGACAAGTTGTTTGTAAAAGTATGGTAAAATTAAAGTTTATAGCATTGTTTTCTTTTCTGTTATATCATAGCAATTAAAATGCCTTTGTGACGTAATATCTATTGTTGTTTAAGAAGATAATAATCACTTTGCCTACGTAATGTTGCTGTGCAATTGTGATATGGAGTTTATATTAGATATTATCTAGGGTAATAGAAAATACTCTATTTGAAAATGCAAATGAAAATTTATGATGTACTTGCGAGTCATTCTCGCGTCCGTCGGGCTCGTTTCGTATACGATTTAACGATTTCTCGGAGATGAGTTATTTTCCTGCAGTAAAAAAGTATTCTATGTCATCATACCTTTTATCAAAATCTGACTAGTAGTTTTCTCGTGATGCAGTGACAGACAGATTGACAAACAGATACCCAAAACTTCTAAAATCTATATTCCAGCCTCTGTATCAACAATGATGTCCTCCTGACCGATTCCGGCCACGGCGGTCAATCTCATTGAGACTAGCCAACGGCGCGGGACATATTATAGTGCACAAGTGTATGCGCAGACACAAGTGCACTCTCTATTCCTTATCACTCTCATATTCCGGAGGGACGAATGCTCGACACGACCAGTGAGAGTTAAGGCGCAGGGCCGATGGCTTACGCCAACTTCCCAACTCCGAGCTGTTACTGAGGCTTACGAAACATAAAGACTCAATAACTAAACTTGGCCCGACCCGGGACTCGAACCCAGGACCTCCCGGTGTGTGACCGTACATGCTAGCCACTACACCAACGAGGCAGGATTAATGAACGTTTCAGTAACTTTTTAAAAATTAATTATTTATTATCTACTACTAGTACTTACTTGAGAGGCAATTTCCTAACTGTGCAAACTATTGTATTAGAGTAGCGACCTGGACAATTTATGCAGGCCCTTCTTACGCAACTCGCGTCTTCAGAAGTATCCGAATTACACTGTTTTTATTAATTATGGTCTTTGATCAGAAAAATTAAGAGGGTTTAGAGTTATAAGCGTACATAAAGTGACGTTATTTATTTTTACAATAATGTGGATAAGATATTATAGAATTTTATGATATATCCCAAATATTATTTTCTATAAGAATATTTTATGTTTGGGCTAAAAGTCTAAGCCTTTTTATGCCATAGCAATAAAACCCACCAAATTTTATGGGGATTGGTAGAAAAATATATTACGTAAGAAATTACAATATTAATATATTAACTGTGACTGTTGTTTTTTGAAGATAAAATGTAATAGAGTTCAAGCGAATAAATCAAGGACTAAGCTGAGATTGCTCCGACCGTAATGAGAATTGTTTTCGTTGAAACGTTTTACCTTAAACGGAATGATATATTAAAGCAATCAGATAGCCAGGTAGATGCTGTTTAAGGTTGATGTACACCGCCATTACAATATATTATAAGCCTATGTGCTAGTTATACGGTGGAAGATCAGGGTTCAAGTCCCGTATGGGGCTGAAACCAAATATTTGGATTTCCATTTATGTTGTAATAAGCTACTAAGGCTAACAAAACTAATAAGGCTACTAAGTTGATACATTACACATATTATATAAATTTAAATGCATATTTATATTATAAATATAAATACCCTGAGTGTAACCCGCAACCGCTGGCACAACAAGTACACTACAAAATCTGCTAATCGTGACAATTAGAATAATTTAACAACAAATTATTTCTGGACATTTATTTAATGTATTTAGTATAGTCCAATTAATTAATGATAAAAATAACCAAACATATAAAGGCAGAACAATTTTGGAGATGTCTAATACAATCTACCTGACGCAAACTTTGGTGAAATTAGTTCCGATACTTGTAACTAAATTAAATTTAAAGGGTCTCTTCCGAGCCAACAGCTTACAGAGACCAAATTTTAAGGCTTTGGCTACACTATTTACACTGTTAAGCCTTTTTAAATAATATTGTATTTTCCCAACTTATCCAGAATTAACAAAATAATGTATGTAGAAATAATCCTCAATCCAATCCATTTTTAGCAAAGTTCACCGTAACGTTTTAACATAACTGTCACTTGTTAAAAAACAGTAAAAGAAAATATCGTAAGAAAAACTTGTGTAATTAAACTTAATTATGATAGATGTGCCAATTATCGACTCTTAATCAGCCCACTGGATTTTGTTTAGACTTTAGAAAGAGGTATATGTCTAGCTGTCGGACTACTAATTTAATAGAATATGCTGAATAACTTCTTGCATAAAAGTTAAGATCTACGGGTTTGTTGTAAATGTAATTCCCTATCCCATAAATTTTCCTTATGCATAAAAATATTTCATTGTTAACGTAATGTACATTACATTATATATTATATAATATATTAAATAAAGGAAAGAAATATATAAATATAGGAATTTTTTTTTAATCTTCCATACTAGAAAATATATTCTGCTTATATGTTTTCGGATGTTATTCTCAAATACTCAGCCACACCAGTTAGGATAGAATATAGTCAGTAGTAAATATTTGTCATTGTAAAAATATAAAAAGTTTTAGTTTGAATCTACCTTTAGAATCATTATACATTTCGATAAAGGAACTTACGACCACGGAACATCAAATTATTCTTGTAACTTCGTCGTCAGCTTCCAAAGATAAGGAAATTTTTAAAAGTTCAAGGTATCACGTAAACTAACATTTACTGAGTAATCAAGTAAAACGTCTTCGGAATAAAGTTTTACCTTTAATCAGATTACGTATATTAGAAATTTTATTTAAATACTGAAACTTGACAATTGCAAATGTTCTGCTTGTTCGTGAACTTTAAGATCCATCTTCTTGTTCTTATTTGCTTGCTATTTCCAAAAAAAAAAATGCGTAGTCTAATTATAATATAGCAGTGTTTTTCTTTTAATCAAAATATTCGATTAACTCTACATATGTAGAAGTTTTTTAAATTAATTGACATAAATACGTTTTAGTTGCTCATTTTGTTTCATTATAATTGCCATCTGATTCCTTTATTTTAAGATACTAGACTTCACTTCGCTTCATGGTAGGTCAATCTTTATATTCGAATACGTATTATAGGTTTAAATAATATTGTTTTAGTTTAATGATCTTAGCGATGGAATCACTACAATAACTCACTGTAACGATAAATCTATACATATAATAAAATTATAACTTAGTCGAATCTGTTCATTGATTATTTTTAGGCCGAATTCATACATTTTAGAATTTTTTGTCTGTCTGTCTGTGACCGCATCACGAGACCGGCGTGAAGTGCCAGCTATGCTGTCGCGTTTCGTCCGGTAAGTGAGAGTACGGGAGGCCCACTCCCCATCCCTCCTCCCGTCCTTCTCCCGCCTCCCTCCCTCCCTTTCCTGAAAGGCCGGCAACGCATCTGCAAGCCCTGTGGTGTTGCAGCTGTCCATGGGCGGCGGTGATCACTTACCATCAGGTGAGCCTCCTGCCCGTTTGCCCCCTTTGTCCCATAAAAAAAAAAACTGGTTATCTAGGTCAAGATATAGGATAATATTTACTGCTGGAAAATATCTCATTTCTGAGAAATTTCAACTAACCGTTAATGTTTAACGGTATAAATAGTATGGGTTTGGTTTCCGATCTTTAGAACGCGGGCGGAGCCGCGGGAAATGATAGTATATAATGAAATATATTATATAATAAAATACTTTTGTATATGATAGATAGAAAATATGTACATCAAAATAATTAAATGTCACGGAAAATATTAGGTGTTCTAAAAATATATTGATACATCAAACAATTAGGTAAAAGCATTCTATTACAAATAAAAGGTTGAGTAGGTGACGTCTTCTTCTCGACGTCCAAATATATATGTACCTAACTGCCATCATTTTTCTCACTGGAAATATTCTTATTTTGTTTCATTTCTTCGACATTAATAAGTAGTTTTGCTTATTAAGATTGATAATTAAAGATTACAAGACAGTGTCGTTTGTTATGAAGATCCAAATGATCCATGGAACTCTCATCAAATTTTAGCATCCGCCGTTGAAAAGCTCGTTTCATAGTTTATTAAAAACATACCTATTGAAAGTCAAAAACGATTTAATTTAAATTTCGGCCTTAGCTATCGATCAATTTTAAGGCAACTATTTTAAGTCTTTAATATTGTCAAAATTTTTACTATAGATTTTAACACTTACGCAGACGATTATTATGCCTTCGAGTATAACTAGGAAACTAGGAATTAATGTAATGTACCTAATACCATAATATAAACCAAATAAATGAATCAAATTAAACTTTAATCATTAAGAATAATTTGAATAAAGTAAAAAGCTATTTCGAAAAGTCTAAAGTATAATAAAAAGAAAAAGTTTTAGGATGGCAACATATTTCACCCTACCTTTAGATAAATTTTACACGTGTTCACCGAAATTCGATAGCATTCATAAAACATTATTCCGCGATGTGGTAGATTTATTATCATAATGTCCTATGTTGAACCACAGCGGAGAACTTCGAAAATGATTTATTACTACCACGAGTTTGACTATTTTAAATATTTTAGTTAATTTTGTAAAAAGGTTTACATACGCTTTCATAATTGGTTAAAGGCGTTTTTTGGCCTTATGTTGTGTAAATATGAATTTTATTTTACTTAATATAAGGACCCTTTAGGCAAATCGGCAAATATATTTAAATTTACTATTTAAATTACGCCATTCAATCGTAGAAATCGTTTTGAACTTACATCTTTTTATGGTTTCGATTCTAACCTTAATCACATGTTATGGATAGTACAATAAATTAATAAACTATTAAGAAGTGATCTTTTGATGAAGCCTGGAAGAAGATCTACTAGTATAGTGAAATCTTTGAGTTTGGGCTGATTTGATTTAACGAGCTCCTTATATTACCATTGGTACAAGTTTCTTATTTTTTCCACATAAAGCAAATGAAACTTGCTTCGAAATATTTCTCTAGTGATTTAAAAATATTTCTTTTTTATTTCTAAAACATCACTTTTTCCATATATTTTATACTCATATCGTGTAACAAGATTCAGAGCCAGAGGCTGTGAACTATTGACGTTTTGTTCACGTTTGCTTTTGACAATGCGTCGAATAGTTGATATTCGCCGAAAAGATGAGATACACAAAATATTTGAGTTCGACACTACCGAAAATTGTTACTGCTGGTTGTAATATTTTATATAAAATAGGATATTCATATATTTACGATCAAAGAGGTCGTAGATCGAAAGTAAAGCACGACTTCAGCACTATAGATGTTCATTTACTTTGGGTTCGTAACATTCACTTTATAGCAGTTTTCAAACACGCGCAATACATAATACAATGATTATATTCAGTCTGAACACTATTTTTCATCACTATTACTATAAGTTCCTTTGTTTTGTTTACTTTCCGCTTTATCGCATTTTAAGATAGAAAATTTAAAAGTTATAGTAATTTTCATTCCTTTCCTGAAAATATTTTGTTCATCCGTTCTGGTTTGATTAACTAACAAATATCCTTTATTTGCATTTATAACATTAATTAATAACTTTGGCCTGTATTTGCGTATGCGTTGCATTACCACTTCTGCTTATTGTTTTTAAATGTACATTGTACAACAAACTAGACTAGGTTTTTGAGAGGAAAAATAGAAAAGTTGGGCGCATAATTTAATTTTTTTTAATAATAAAAACTCGAAAATCAGTCGTAAAAATATAAACAGTTAATTTTTCACTAACAGGTTTGTTGTATGAAATAAACTTTTTTTTTGACGAAGTCAATTTCTTATGACTTATTCATTGTTCTCTTAGCCTCAGAATATAATGTATATTAATCACATGGTCGACAATTCATTACGCAAAATGTCGGTCATTAAGGCAAATGGAAAATAGAAATTAATAAAATTCTACCTGACTCCTCCGATATCGCGCTCAATTTATCATCGTCGTTGAAGCAAGTTTCATTTGTTTTATGTGGAAGATTAATTATAATTCAGATTTAGTCCAATTACCTGTGAAAATAAATTGCCTAATCACGCTATTACTAGTTAAAATTCACGCTGTTTTCTTGCTATGTAGAATGTAGAGTTGTTCTTCTTTCTCGAAGGGCAATAAAATTCGTCTTTCATATTAAAGTATGACGCCATTTTCATTCAATGATGATTATAATTTAGCTACTTTGTTTTTATAATCTGAACACGATCTTACCTGTAATACGAGAAGGTTCACGTTACGCAGCGTGGACTACATATTACGTAATACGTAAGTAAATATGTATTCAAAGTATGTATTCTGATATACGAGAATAATCATTCTTCTCGTCACGTAATCGTTATTATGAATCTTTGTAATCTTCCCAGAACTTAAGACAAACTTTTGGAGTAACTTTTCGCAATTATTTGTTTGACTTTTGATAACATCACACTGTTGTAAAACTCTTTCCTGCTTAGTTGACAGTTTTTATATAACAAAAAAAAACATACATACGAATTGAGAACCTCCTCCTTTTTGGAAGTCGGTTGAAAAGAACTGTCACAAGTGTTAAATACTGCGGAACACTACTCACTCACTGCTATAACTATCAATAATAATGTCCTCCGATTCCGGTCACGACGCAATAGAAATTTTAAAATTTTATGTAGTACAATTTTGTGATGAAAAATATGGGACCACGAAAACAAACTAAGCTACTCGTGGAAATACATTTCTCTTACTCTACTCTCATACATTTTAAGGTTGTATAATGTATATTAAGCACGCTTCATAAAAAAAATATAATTATTAAAATTCGGCATACATCTTTGACCGCTCTTACGAAATAATAACAATCAACTATTTTTAGTAAAGCGATGTATGATTCTGTTTACTTTAAATAATTTAATATACATTATACGTCTGTATTTGTGTTTAAGCTCTATACATAATGTTATTCATTTTGTATGTAAACATGAAAATTTTCGCAGCTGTTACACGAGCACGTCATTCAGGCACGATCGCCACGGAATAGAGCTAATAAACCGTTCAACAGATTTTGCCAAATATGTAAGCGTAGGTTTAGTTGGGAACAAAATTATACGCTTTTTAAAGTACTAAATAATACTAGTGCTTTTCCCTCGTTCCGATCGGGTGTTACCAAACAGTATCCTATGTTTTTCCAAGTCGTAATGTATCCGTGTACTATATACTCAAATTCGTTTGATCTTTCCGAATAATAAACATATAGGTACTAAATATAAACTTTCGCCTTTATAATAGTAATCCCAACCTATTCTTAAGTACGAGTACGTCTCTACAAATAATGTATGAAAAGCTTAATTATAAGTTCTTATTAGAATAAGGTAAATAAAAATATTTATTTCTACTTTTTAAATTAATTTACATAATATGTATAAGCTTTGGTTTTCACTATTGACAAATATGAACAAAACTTCTTAACTTTTACAAATAAGCTTTAGAAGTTCATACTTAACTATAAACCTATTTGTCTATTGCTTATTACATAGTGAAGAAATTGACGCCGAAGTTTTTACTGAATTTGAATATTGTATACCATTTTCTTTTCTGGGAATTATCCCTAAGGTCTTGCGTGACACCTCTCAGTGCCAACCGTAACGTCGGTGTATGGAAATTTTCTAGGTAGGTATTCTACCAATCCTTTTTATATTTAGTTTCTTAAAGGTTTCGTTTACAAGTGTACATAATGTTAGTAGAAAAAACGTGAACTTTTAATAGCTTTATTTGTCGATATTTCTGTTCTTATATAAAATTGGCTCTAAATAAATAGTTTAATAGAACAAACCCACCTTAATATTAATATTGCTTGTGGTGTGGGTAATGGGTAGAAATATTATTCATGCAAACGCTCATGCGCCCTCTTTCAAGTCTGCGTTATAAATAATAATATTAGATATGTATGTGTTAGTAACATACGTATACTTTGTACGATGTTTACAATTCCACCCCCGGCATATTGTATAACGAACTAAGTAAAGTTACCCAAAAAGTTTTTGTTGGAAGAGCAAAAAAGAGGCGCGCAAGGGCTATTCTTAGCCCAGTGGTGATGCGCTCGCTTGGATAACTAAGTGATGCGGGTCCTAATCCGAACCTCCCACCTCTGATAATTTCATCTGTGAATCATTTCTATCATGATTACCACTTGTCTTACGGTGAAGGAAAACATTGTAAGGAAACCTGCATGTCTGAGAACCTAGCAAGTTTTCGAAAGACATGTGAAATCCGCCAACACGCACTAGGCCAGCGCGGTGGACTATGTCCTGATCCCCCTCGTGTTGAAGGAAGCCCGTTAAAAAAAGGGCTGAATCAAAGAACAAACAATGTAATTAGGGCTACAAATTTTGACTCGATCTTTTTGACTTATAACCATTCTATATAATCTCTATGGTATTCTACCTCACTTAAGAATAGAATTTGCGGCTACGCCGGTACGCGGTACGCCGATTTGAATTTATAAACGAAATTTTAATATAGCTTTAAATTAAAAGTACGGGTGGCATTCCTCCGCACGCCTGTCCGCTGCGAGCAATTCTTCGCCCAGAACAATTTAATGGCGATTTACCTTTTATATGATGCGCTCAATCGTAATTTACATCGCTTTCTATACTTACTCTTCTTTATGCTTTCATTTTTTTATTTAAAAGTCGGGTAGATTCTTGCGGTTAGATGTGTCTATAGTATTATTAAAACGACATGCCTTACGGGTTTGTGAGAAAATATTGTAATTGTTATGTTTTCTTTAATTATTCCAAACTTTTTTAATATTTTTATCTAAAAATCACAGAAAAAACTAATGAATTATATAAAAATAGTACTCCATTTTAGAGTAGTAAGAAATGAAATGTTCACGTATCTCATATTACTTATTACGTCCAGTATTGTGCAAGTAATCAAAGCCGTTTATACGTTATTTGCAGTGCGACTTGATCATTCGTTCCTCTCATCCCTTCATGCATTATTCAGTCGTTCAATAATGTGACCCACAAGCATATTGCGCTATTTCGCTTTGTTTCGGCAAAAAAGAGAGAATTTTTATGAAGTACCTACTAGGTGTTATCTAAGGCTTTGTTCAATTCAACCTTTAATAAAATATACCTTTGCTTAAATTGTATTCAGACCGTTTTGACATTCCAGTTCTGTGTATGGGCCTTCTCTCAATAGGAGGAGGAACAATCTATAGTCCACCACGCTGCACTGGATTAATACGTGCTGGTGAACTTCCCGATCATTTTATAAAATGGCTAGGTTCTCTTAGACATGCAGGTTTCTTCAGGATATTTTTCTTCACTGTTAAGACAAATCGTTGATAATGATTCGTACATCATTTTAAATCACTCAGACATGTCATGACAAAAGAACTTCTTAAGAAAATTTATATTGCCTTAGTACAATCTGTAATCACCTACTGCATCCCGATTTGGGGGGGGTGCTACAAAAACTAATTTTATTAATGTAGAAAGAGTACAAAGGTCCCTCTTAAAGGTAATGTATTTTAAACCCTATAGGTTCCCCACAGTCACTCTCTACAATGTCAGTAATCTCTTATCCGTTAGAAAGTTATATATCCTTAACCTAATTTTACGATGTCATAAGACACTCCCTTTCGATCAACATATACAAAATATAAGGAGAAATGACATAGTGGCTCCATATCATCATGTCCACACTGTCTTTGCCAAACGGCAATATGCTGTTCAGTCTGCCTTTGTGGACAACAAAGTTAACCGAATAATTAAAATTTATCCTATGAAATTGCACAGTTGTAAAAAAGCACTTATGACTTATACAATGGTTGAGTACTCTTGCTTACGAGGAAGTAGAGAACCTCTTAACTAGAACAAGATGACGACCTTACTGACCATAACCCACAACCTGCATTGATATACCTATATATATGTGGACACGCAGATCCGATCCCAAGGAGCTCATGCTTCCGTAGGGCATACAGGCATATCTATACTCATATTTACACACACACACACACACACACACACAATATATGTAAATCTGTACTTGCTTATTTTCACTTTTAATGTACATATCTAAAATAAAATATTACCTACAACTTGTATTCTTAACTAAAATGTGTATTATTATAGATAAGTTCATTTTGATGTTTAAAATAAATCTAACTGTTATTGAAAACTAGTTTACTAAGACAAATTGGTTTATATTCAGGTGTTACACTCACATGTATTTACTGTTAAAAATAGTAATTGCCTAACATTATAAAATAACTCTTAATCATAGAATATGCATATGGGAAGAAGCGGGCCATTCCCAACACAAGTATCCTCGGATTACTTACTGGGAAGACTCGAACATAATTATTGTAAAGATGATTAAGAAATAAAACTATTTTTATTTTATTTTATTTTTTACATGAATATATCAGAAATGCGAGACCCGGGATTTAAATGCGTTTTACTCGTAGCGTGCTACCACCTAATAACCGCTTTTTTACCACTTGTATTCCTAGTTCTTAGTAGTAAATCGTGTTTATTGATAAACATGAAGAAATACATGCTAACATGCATGCAAACACTAATTCTAACATATTGTTATGGAAGTCATTGCAGTGGAAAATTATATATTATAATTGCATAAGTAATAAGTAAATAAAAGTTCGTCATTCGAACGAAGTCTTTAGCTTAATTGTATATAAATCTGCATGTCTTTCAGCGGGTAACAAATGGTAGGTTATCAGATAGCTCATTACATTTAGCCTCCTACGCAGTCCCACATCCGTATTCAAGTCACGATCGGCAATTTTGTCGCAGCCGGAACTACTCTCGATATTGTTTTTTGAATAAACGGCAGTTTTGTTATTTTAAGAAGTTCCTGTTTCGTTACGTTTAGTTTTATTTGCTTTTTCGGTTTAAGTTAGCTGGTAATATAATATGGTGAAATTTTTTGTCGGAACATTTGTGTGTAAATAAATACGGAGGTTTGTGAGGAGACCTACATGTTCGAGAGAACCTAATAAGTTTTCGCAGGACATGTGAAGTCCGACATGATAAAAAGAGAGATGTTAAAAAGGGCTTATTTTAGCCCTTTTTAATATTTTAGTTAGTTTTTTTGTCTTAACGGTTATTTTAGTGTAACTACCAAAGTCTTTTTAAAATTAATTACTAGTAGACAGGTATAGTTAATTAAACCTAATTTATACATTACATTTTGATTTACAAACCAGTAGTGGTTGTTATTAACTAAACAATTTGGTTCCAAAACTATGAAAATACCTTATTGTGATATCCTCAAATATCTAAATTGGAAAAGTTCTCGTACAAATACAAGTATGATAAATAAATAGTGTAGAAATGGCGGCAAATGGAACGCTGACAAGTAGCGGGTAAACAGATTTGTATGGCAAAACAAATCTTTTACGAAATTGTGTATAGTAATATAATTTTTCTTATTTTCATTTTGGTTTTAAGCTTATGTTGCCAATAAAGTTTATTTTGTATATATTTATACAAAAGCTTTTTATTATGTACCTATATAACAAAATTACTAATGTGAAACTATTTTTATGACATAATCTGTACACATAATAAAATTCTGAGTAGAATTTGTACATTGAATATTATTTGAAAAATTAATTGAAATGAACATTATTACTGATATAGAGGACAAATCTATTATTTTTAGTAATTTTGTCTGTCTGTCTGTAACCGCATCACGAGGAAACCACTGGACGAATTTGGACGAAATTTGGTATGATGTTAGCTGGTTACCCGCGTAAATAATACATAGGCAATTTTTTTACTCTGGGAAAATAACTAATCTCAGAGAAGTAGAAGAGTGAATAATAAATTTTTAATGATATGTATTGAATTTTATGATTTTTTAATACATAAAAACTGAAGTATAATCTAGAACTATGTAAATCCAATCGAAAGTGAATCCAAAAATCCCAGGCTTAGAGAGAATATAGTTAAATTATAGTTATAATTGAAGAAAAGATTTGGAATATTCGATCCCTAGTGTATTAGAAACGTGGAGTACTTAGAATCCTTTCTATAAAGAAAGCTCTCCTGTGACCAATATTATACGATTATGTCAATACTTATTCGTATTTAGCCTCAAAGAATATTGTTTTCTTTTTCTAAATAACTCATAACTAGTAAAATATTAATATTTTATTGTTTTCGTTTGTCGTTGCTTCGTAATGTAAGGGTACACGTATCAATGTATTTGAGTGAAATTCATAACGAACGTAGATGTTATATATTATACTTGAAATACATTAAGACATTGTTCTATCGCCCCTACTGGTAATACCAGAGGTAACACCTAGAGGAAACGCATTAAACGAATTAAGTGTATATTTGTTTGTGATTAACAAATTTAACTAACTAATCAATTTATACTACCACATGAGCGAAGCCGGAAACTAGTACCTACACATTTATTTTTGTTTATAATAATTTTAATAGAAATATGTAGCCTTACATATTCCCACATGATATGCCTTGGTTTTGTATCTCAAGAAGGATATTATCAGAATGCTTACATTTAGGAAAAAAGTGTTGGAAAAAGCTTCATTACCAAGCTATTATTTTAGCTTTGTTCACACTAAAGCTCGGTAGCATTATCATTATATTCGTTGTATTCTATACGACTAATGAGTTTCTTAAATATGCTTCCTTTTTTTTCTCAAGAGAATTTAGAGCAATCGTCAACATATAACCATCATAAACTTCATCTCACTTTTATACCCGCTGTATAAGCCCATAGTCTACTCGGGGGACCACTCTAGCCTTTGTGTACAGTAACATTCATTATTCCTTGCATTTTGAGAGGTCGGGAATTATTGAGGATAATACTTACTGATTTATTACAGTACAAGTTTATATCTGCGGCTTCGCATGTTTATTTTTAAAATGAAATTGGTTAGTGTAATCAAAATATCCGACTTTTAATTATATTTAATTTGGATTACAAAACTTTATATTATAAACTCGTATACTTATGATATTTATAAGTTAGTAAGCTAAAAATGTATTTAAGAAAATTTTACAGTGATCTTGATGGTACCTAGATGATATCTAGATGGTATGCAAATATTTTTTTTTAAATGAATGGATTTTTGGATGAAACGAGAACAGAATCTATCATAATAAAGCGTTGAAAGGCACTCGTTTTTCATTTCTACCAGCGCGTAGTGCGAAGTGAAATATTTTACATACATTACATGTGTATTGCAGTAACATCCATTGAGTACTGCCATCATCGCTTTCATTTTAATATTTACACATATTTTTGTTGATCTTTTAAAATATATTTTTTGTTAATTGACATACTTACTAAAAATAAAATGAAAATATAGAAAAAATCTGTTGAGGACGTTTATATCCCAACAAAAACATAACGTGTAACAAAATCCAAATCTCAAAACACCGTTCGTGTACCGCATAAAGTTGTGAGATTTTTATTATTTTTAATTTATGTACCTATCTATAGAAGCATCTATCCATCAACTTTGTCATATATTGTTTACCCAAATATTTAATTAACAACGTTTTATAGTGACCGTATTTACATATTTTTACTTCTTTGAATGAGTTGGCAAAAATTTATACATATAAATATAACTTAAATAACAGAGGTTATCTACCCTGATTTTTTTAAGAACTAAAAATCTAAACTAATCGTGAAAAAAGCGAAAATCCGAAAACTACCTACTAAATATATATATATATATATATATATATATATATATATATATATATTGTATAGTTATTATATTCATGTAATAGACATATTTTTTTTGTATAAATAATGATTTTATTTATAAATGTTGAAAAACAATAAATCGAGTTCCCGGTAAGTTTGATCGTTTGAGCTCAACAACTGATGAAGTCTGCTTGAACAAATAGTATGTTTATAAGCTAAAATGGAAACTACTAATGAAAAGTATAAAGTAAAAGGTATAATTAAAACTAAAAAGTTACTAAATTATTTAGTATTTTCCTCCTTCGACGAATTAGAAAATTCTTGAGAAAAAAATCATCATTTAAATACAAAATATATCACGTACGCACAATGAATAAGTTGATACATGAATTAAGCTTTTCCACTTCTATCTCAAAAACGATATACTTAGTTTCAACTTTCAACCTACTTCAGTAATCAGATTTACTTCAGTGTTTTCCAAGTCTTTTGTTCTTTTATGACGTCTTAACTCTTAAGGCCTTTTATTGTTTGTTGCGTTGGCTGCCTCGCGTTTAATTTCACACGTTTATAAACAAGATATATAAATGTGATTTTCTAAAGAATTTTATTACGACTTCAATTGTGTCATTTCAAAATAAAATAATATATTATTTAGTTCTATTCGACTACAAAACTTATATAAACAGCCTTAGTTCTTTCGTATGGTGTATCACTGTAATGACTGAAGATACAATTTTAGTTTACTTTAAATTAAAATTAATAAAATAATTTATTTTAGGTTCAGGGTAATTTAACAGCTTATTAATATGCAATAAGCTTTTCCAAGGAAATAAACTTTAACTATAGTTAAAATACATAATATGAATAATATATGTATGAATAAAATATGTATGAATCATATCGTTGATATATTTTCATCATAAATAACAAACAAATATACTAGCGACATGTTCTCGCTTCGCACGGGTTACATAGATATTGTGCTTTTTTAATCTTCTTTCGAAAATAATGATATACTGCCTTTGCTCCTTATTCATTCTTTTAAGATATTATTTCAGGAGTTAAAACTACTTTAGGTCGTTTCAGCGAACCCAAACTATCTTTATGTTAATCGGTTTAGTGAATTTTATATCATACAAGCAATTCCCGCGGCTTCGCTCGCGCCTGAAGGGATGAAAATTTTGGGTTATAAGAATTTTTTGATGTCAAATCATAAAAAATTGAAAAAAAAATATATGGAGAGGGCCACCCTTATCACCTAGGGGGAAATTAGCCAACGACCTATTCTCAGACCTACCAAATATAAAAAAAAACGGCTTCGCTCGCGTTCTAGAGGCTGGAAATAAATTTTTTTCGGCTCCCTCCCTCCTCGCCACCGGCGTCTTGCGCGCGGTGATCATTATTTTGTTGCGGAGCTATGTTAAAACTATGATATCTCGTAAGATATTCAAGCAATTTTGTTAAAAATTAAATACTTGTGATGAATTATTTATTATTTGGATAAGGATTAATATCTTTTTTCTCCCGTTTTTGCAACAGGTTTCATTGATGCTCCGCTCCTAATGACTGTAGCGGGATTTAATATAGCTTATAGTCTTCCTCAATAAACGGTCGCACAAACACAACACAAACATATTTTTTCAAATCGAACCTGTAGTTCCTGAGATTAGTGCGTTCAAACAAACAAACAAACAAACTCTTCAGCTTTATAAATAGTATAGAAGATAGATATATAGAAGACAATAATACTATTAAAGATTTAGTATTTGATAGTCTATAAAATGAAATCAGTTTCCTTGAAGCAACTAGAATTTTCTGAATCAACTTAAAAACTGAGAGTTGATAAAGCATTGAACTGAAGGAAAACCAAGAGAGATTTAAAAGGAATAAGTTTTATAGACGTAGGTCTGATTTGATTTTTAATTGAAATATTGTTTAAAACCAATTAAGAAAGGGACACGTCACAGTAAATACTTAATTTAGCGTAAAAATTAACGTCACTTTTAAACTTTTTCTTGACTGGAGACTTTATTGAAAGTTTAGATTTAATTATAACTTTGTAAACGACAGCTTTCGATCCAAGTACCAATTTGTCTTATTATTTTGTTGTGACTTAATTATCTCTATATAAATTCAAGGGAAAGACAAAAGAGTTTTCGTTTTTGTTTGTGAACAGTTTATCTTATTTTTGGTTTGTTGTTGATGGGTTTAATTGTTATCAATATAAATGAGTATCAGTTACGTTTTTATGTAGATAATTGAATTTCGATTATGTTATAACAATGCACTTCATTTGGTTCAATACTATAATACAAGTAATATATATAGCAAATTGCTATTAGTAATGTCTACACATAATGTCTACACTTTCTACAAAGCGGTTAGAATATCAAAAAACTTTTACGTATGTAAATTATATTGACTGTACATTTTTTTTAAATCTGGTAGGGCACGAACCTAGTTTATTCTTCCTGCTTTATATTGAAGCAGATTTGTAAAAAAAGGGAGTTCAAATTATGGCCTTCGAATTTGTATAGTTTTCATTGCAAATGTTCGCTATCAACATTATCGCTAGCTAATTTGGCTTTACCTTAAATTAGCCTTATACCTTACTTCTTACAATATATCCATTTCAGTGCAAGAGATGCAACTGATAAGACAGATTGACGGACAAAAAAAAGGCGTAAAAATAGGTCATATTGGCATAAATGTCATTAAGTTACCTATTTATGTAGATAAAAAAGTTCTGTCCAATATATTTTTGTCAATGTCAAGATAAATAAATTACGTTCATGGATGTTACTGGAAGAAAAGTTTTTACGAGGGACCTATTCTTGAAAATTGCTTATTTTATGCGCCTAATAAAAGTTAGGCAACTGTGATAGTATAAATCAACTATGTTGATAAAAGATATTAAACCGTGATTCTGAGGTCGAAGATTCATCTCCTTGTTTAATTGAATGAACATGATTTGGTCTGAAAATGCTTAGGTTATATGATTAGATGATTTGCTCACTTATTTTTATGCTAGCAATTCGTGATATGATCAATTAAATTTATACGTGTCAAGTAAAGTTTACGTGAACACTGTACGTATTAGTTGAGCACTTTTAAATGGGATAGTTTTTTAAGAGTTTCTCAGGGTTATGTTTATGATATATAAATCCAAATCAAATATTATATATAGGTTTCAAATAAATTAAGAGTACATCTAAACGCAGTACATAAATCTACGTACCTCAGAATACACGTCAGTATAGTCTATAAATATTTTGAGAAACAGATACTTGATGGTTGATATACATCACATATTAAATAACTTTAAATACATGCATATTATAAATATAAACATCAATACTGCAGTATAGTGATGAGTATCAGTTAAATGAATGTCCCAAGCGAAACTCGAACCTGCGACCGAAAGCATATGAAATTACAATTGCACACTTTTACAGCACTTTTGCAGCACGTAATATTTGTGTTAATTTAGAAGCTGCGCGAAAAGTAACATGAGACTTGATTCTTTGCCATTTGGTAAACATACTTACACTGTAGTTTAAAAAATAATGAAACAAACTGAGGTTAAAGCACATAACGATCAGTTCTTTGACCGATTTCAAAAAGTGTTTATTTTATGCGGTTTTTGTACAAAAGTTTTATACCAAAAAATACCAGTCGTATTAAGTCTTTAATGCATAAATAAAAGACAGGAGATATCATCTAAATGCAAATTCAGACCAATATTTCATATGAGCGACTCATCCACGCTAAGCTCGGGTCTTCCCTACACCTAGGTTTTAAGGGTTCGTAGTATTCTTACAGATGAAATATTTTGTTGCGGTAAGTTTCAATAAGATTTTCCAAAAAGTGTTTATGTATAAATTTGAGTCAGATTTTTTAAATTTATTTAGGCAAAAAGCGGTTGCGTTTTATCCTTACTAATATTATATTATAAATACGAAAGTAACTCTGTCTGTTTGTCTGTCCGTCATGCCAAAACTTGGTACACATATAGTCTAGAGCTTGAGATATGACTTTTCAAGGTGAAAAAATTGCTGTAAGTGGTTGAAATAAGGGATCTCCCCCAACGTGCGTTCACTTCGTCGTGGTGGGAGGGCTTAGTAGCGTCCGGCCAGACGCGAAGCCATGAAACTCGCAGGAGGCCCCACTTTGGTGGAAGGTGCAGGAAGGGCCCATTTCGGTGGGCGATGTGTCTTGCGGGTTGCTCCTGGTACTTCTCTGAATAGCAAAGTGGACTGTGGAGCAACCCTTGTAGCTCTGTGGTCTGCTTCTGCAGACCTGCCGGGCCGTCGCGTCGGGGCGTCGTAGTTGAATGCGCAAGCGATCCTGCGACGCCCCATTAAGACGGATAAGGTAAGTTGGGTTTTAGTGGGTAGTACCGGCTTTAGGCCAGTGAGTCCCACATAGCCACCTGTTTTGTACAGGTGGTATGCGTCAAATCATTTCCCAACAATAAAATAAGGGGGATTAAAGTTTGTATGGAAATTACGTCATTTTTAAAGCTAGAAGCTTGAAACTTATTATTTTTTGGCTTTCGATTAGATATAAATAAGTAAGACATCCAAAGTTTGTAAAATTTTTATGCAAAAGGGGCACTTAGAGACGAACCCGAGCGAAGCGAGGGTGAGTCGCTACTAATCTATAATCTCGTATGTCCCGTCTTGAACATGTTCGTCATCAATCATGATTCTAGACATGACTTGACATGTCTCATGTTAATGTAATGATATTCAAAAAGTGTAAAACACGTTAAAAGACGCAATATAATGTATGTAAGGTTTATTTTCCAGTGAAAATATAGTTTATCATTATTGAAATTGAATACTTCACTGACACGCCTAAATACTTCGTCATGATGCTTTGTAACAAACAATGATGGTGTAAGTAAATATGAGCTTCATGTATCATGTATTTATAGTGGGCATACTAAATATGATTGGCATGATTTCTTATTTCTTATTTATTCTTTTCAAGTGGTAGTGCTATGCTTGTTACCTTCGGGTAGCAGCCGAATGGGCCGGCACGCCCCGTATAGTACCACTCTCTCACAGAAGACCGGCGTAAAGTGGCAGCTATGCTGTCGCGTTTCGTCCGGTAAGTGAGAGTCCGGGAGGCCCACTCCCCATCCCTACTCCCGTCCTTCTCCCTCCTCCCTCCCTCCCTTTCCTGAAAGGCCGGCAACGCATCTGCAAACCCTGTGGTGTTGCAGATGTCCATGGGCGGAGGTGATCACTTACCATCAGGTGAGCCTCATGCCCGTTTGCCCCCTTTGTCCCATAAAAAAAAAAAAAAAAAGGCACTGTCAACAACAAAATGCCTTGTAAAAGCCTCTTTTGGACCATATACACTTACTATGGAAAAAATAGTTGTCCAAACACAGTGCGAGTGATGGGGATTCGAATCCGGGTCTCGCACCTCTGATATTTTCATGTGCGAGTTTACCATTTGTCTTACGGTAACGGAAAACATCGTGAGGAAACCTGCATGTCAGAGAGAACCTCGCAAGTTTTCTAAACACATGTGAAGTCCGCCAACCCGCACTAGGTCAGTGGACTATGGCCAGATCCCACTTGTATTGAAGGGAGGCCCGTGCCCAGCAGTGGGACGTTAAAAAGGGCTGAATTACATGGAATAATTTACATATTTTTCAACATGATCTAAATCGAAAAGAATAAATTATAAATTCCAATAGTCAATAATATGATTATAAAAACGAAAGGAAGGTTAATTGATAACATCAACTAAGAGTAGAAAAGATTGATAATATTTATATGACAGACATTTTTGCCGCTACAGAGAAAAAGAACAGTCATATTGCATATGAACTAATTACACAACGTTTACCTTTAATAATGTTGTATTTTAATTATTACTACCCTTCTAACAAATTATAAACTTTGCACACTTTGTTGCTTTCACTTATATTATAAGATCTGATCAATATGGTTGTAAATTGTGATTGATGGTGCTCGATGATGAACTTTGTTTTAAGAAATAATGTTCTTTAAGAATAAAATTTTTTTTTCTATAAAACATTATTTTAAACAAGCTTAAAGCGAAACAAAATCAAATAAAAATGAGAAAAAAGAAGGGAACAAAAACAACAACTGATGAAAGATAAAAGATAATTTTAAAAATGTACATCCATCTTGACATGCGCGTATCAGAGGCAAAGCTTGGGGCATTACACAAGACCCATGTCAAATGAATTTAAACGTCCTCATTAATCCATATTCCAAAAATAACTTGAATTAGTTAAGCAAAATTATTTTTTAATGTTATTTGTGTATTCCGTTTAACACGCTATATTTATCTAGGTTAATTAGTTCAATAAATTATAGAATTTAAAAAATATTGTTACAGAGTGAGTTGAAAGTGTATGTTTTCACCCGACTTCAATGAAGGCAATGAAGACGAATGCGAGCATCGATCAAGTCACAGATGGTGTCCCTTTGGCACTCAAAGATTCTCTATTATTTTGTAAGTAAGAAAGGCAATTTAAAAAATAATTAGAGATATATCATCATCCTCATATACGTACCTACTACGATTAACGATTTTTCGCTAATATAGTATTTTTTATCCTTTTGCCGTAAAAAAGTAGTCATTAGTAATTAATCAAACTCTAGTATAATTTATGGAAACAATAGTGTTTAATTCATACATTGTTTTCTAAATGTTGTAGGTAAAATTATTTTTTGATCGTTCTAACTGAACAAAATCTTAGTAAAGTGATCGAAGTATGACGAATGTTGCAAACACCGCACTATGAATGTAGTGTAATATATTTACGTGACTATTCTACCAGGTCGGCGCTTAAGCCGCTGTGGAAACTAAAGGTATGTCCAAAATAACTCTGATGTAAAAGCTTTATGGAACTTTAGAATCCTGATTTTAGTACAATTCCGTTAGATATTGAAAATAAAAATCTTGACAACATCTTCTCGAAAAGATATAATACATTGTTACAGTAGATTTTATAATTATATTAGTGTTTTCCCGCGGCTCCGTCCACTTAATTTATCTTCCTACAATATTTTAATTATAGATTGTTGTTGGTGATATGACGATTATTAAGGCGTAAAAAAATCTTTAAAAGGTATGTTAATAAAATAAGAGGCCTAGGATACCTTTATTTGAGTTTGATGACATCCAAAAGCAAAAGTGAATTCCATGCATACCATCTTTTGTAAAAATCCTAAGATAAGTCGTAGGTCTTTTATGACGCGGTAAAATATCGTCCTTCATAATCTGCTTAGTAGAGGAAAAATGAATGAAAAATGCCCTGTTAAATAATAATATCTACTGGGCTAAGACGTTTTTCGGAAAAATAAAAAAATGCATTTTAGATGAAATAGATAAACAATGAGCAAAACTTTTCTAATTGTTGATTTTGTAGAATTAGAAGTTAAGGCAAAAATGTCATTTATTTTTTATTAGTTATATAGATAAGATAAAGTTTGGAATCTCATTTGCAATAAATATATTTAATGTTACAAGTATTTATGGATAGTTTCAGTTACGAGGTCGTGAATAGTTTTATTTCGGCTCAGGTAATACTAATTTTCGTGAGAACACGCAATCTATAAGTTGATAAGAAGAAAATCATATTGAAAATAAATTTTAAAAACAACATACAAAAAAAATTTCAAACCCATTCATTTATTACATAACATTCGGCAAACAAAACGTCCGTGAATCGTCATGAACAAAACGTCAGTTTGTGACGTGACCATGTTGGATTTACAAAATGATAAATCACCCGTTTAGGGTGGCCGCCATTAGATTTACCATGAAGTCAGTATATTATCAGTCTGTGGTGACTAACATACATACATATATTAAATAGCTTTTATTTTCACATCATGTCTTTACTACGTAAAACTAAAACGTGCCTTTGTTTTTCATTATAATTTTAATAAATGCTACCTTTTATAGCGCGGTTTTATTAAATTAAGAAAGTGAATACCCCGGAATTTCATTACGGAAGTAAATAGAAGTAATGGTCAAACCAACGTCTTAGTATAAATTCTAAAATCTTGTTTCTGCAAAATGCTATGAAAAGATTTCATTTCAAGAAACAACGTTTTAGTTTAAAGTTGCAAAATGTTTTTGTGTGTTTGTTTTCTTTCTTCAAGTGTTTTGAACGTAGATTGATTAGATTCAAATAGACCCCTACAAATTCTTTTGAATTATAATGTATAAAGTATAGTTAGAATTTAAATTAGATATCAGTAAAAAAACATAATAAATCCGCGACAAAATCCGAAACGAACGTTCAATAATTCGTGTACCTAAGAAAGTATATTTAAAGTTATATAAACCTAAGAAAGTAATACATCACAAGGCTTTTACCATTTAAGGGTTTGATCTTTAAACCAGGTTATTTAACTACTCATATCATTATAATAAAATTACATCTAACATAGTACATCCATAATGAGACAGTCTGAAAATATGCCAAAAATTACTTTCTGCTTAATTGTAAGCTTCTTTGAAAGGTTCTTTCGTACATTTTAAGTTTAGTTTGTAAACGTATATTTTTCATAACCCAGGATCAAGTAAATTAGCGATTTATCACTTATAATGTGATAATGTAGGTAATAAGCGACGGTGTAATGTACGAGAACCTTTTCTGTACAGCTGGTGCTTTGGGTTTAGGGTTTCGTAAATATATAGAATTAAACCTCTATAAAAAGGATACTCGAATGAAGTACTGCATGTTTTGTTTTTTAATTAAATATGTTACGAGTATCTTAAGCATGAGTTTTTTAATTATGTAATTTTTATAAGCTAGCATTTCTGTGGCAAATTGCTTCGCCCACTTTCAGAAGACTAATACCAAATTCTTAGATGTTTATGCAAATTATAGCAAATAATGAATTATTTTTGAACAAATTTCATTACCATACAAGGATTATAATGAGTCAACCTTAAAAAATACACAAAAGATATCACAAATTTTTCTTAGGATTATTTAAGAGGAGCAATTACATCATACAATATTGTTATCTTAACCGTTTACGCAGCGCACGCAAAGGAAGCTCTCAAAAGGAATAAATTTCCCCATTCTTGCCACATTTTTCATTGATGCTCTGCTCCTATTGACCATAGCCTGATGTTATATAGCCTATACTCTTCCCCAAGGAATATATTCTTATTTAGTGAATTTTTATTTACTAAGTTTATAGTATAACTTTTACAATTTAGGCCTATTTCCATTCCAAGAACCTTTTTTATGAAAATATATTTTAGAATGGGATCAGGCTAGAGTTTTCCCGACTACATACGTGCGAGTTGACTCAACATATCTATCGAAGACATACAATATCGAATAAGGAAAGGTAAAGTTTTCATTAAAGCATTAACGAATGTAAGACAAACAGTAAAAAGGTCTTAATAAAAAGTGCCAATCTTTCTTAAATCAAGTAACGTAATAAGATAGGACATCAAACACTTCCGCATTACAAGGAGCAATCTAAGAAAAAGAACACTTTGAGATTTTATCTGCGTAGAAAATTACTTTGGCAAATTACAAGTAGTCTTTAATGTATGTATTTGTGTAAAAATTTGTGGAAGAAAATGAAAAAAGGTTATTCATCAAAACTTTTACGTAAAATTTCTATGTATTTAGTGTTTTGTGTTAATTTTGAATTATGTGAATTTCATATGGAAGAATAATAATTATAATAAGTATAATTAGTAGCACAAATTAAATACTAAAAGACATTATTTAAATTTTTGTTTCGTTTAATTTAATTTATTATACAGTTTAAAATTGAGCTTTTCAAGTTCAATGTTCAAGCAACTTACTGAACCTTATAGTAAATGGATTTTATACAAGTGAGACGAAATAAATAAATAATTAAATCAATAAAAAAAGTATACTCGTAATATCCTTAGTAAGTATTTAGTACTTATTGAAAACATGTAGTAGTAATCTAAATATAACTGCCTTGTTGGTGTAGTAGCTAGCATGTACGGTCGCACATAGTGGGCCAAGTTCGAGCAGTCGTCCCACCGGAATATGAGAGTGATAAGGAAGTGCACTTGTGTCAGTGCGTACTACACTTGTGCACTATAATATAATCTCCCGTGCAGATGATTAGTCTCAATGAAATTGGCCGCCGTGGCCGTAATCGGTCGTGAGGACATCATCATCATCATAATATATGGTAATAAGTTTGTGGAAATGTAGCCCTAGATATAGTTTATAAGCATCATCAGCATTTAAGTTTCATCTAAATATGTTCAACAATTTAACAAATTCATCACTGAATATGATATTGATAATTTTAGAGTTATTTGCTCACTGTAATTATTATTTATCTTTTTAATTCACGTTTAAATAACTTCATTAGTCCAAATTTCTTACAAAATGTAATCACCCATAAAACAGCACGTAATTAGCGACATAAAAGGTTTTCGTAGTAAAGCTAGGTGTTAATAAAATTGGGTTATTTCCTTCTTCCGTGTTCTTGTGTTGCTTACACTTGAGCACGTCTAATTAGGAACTTTCAAAGTCAATTAGTAAAGAACATTACGGTAACTGTTTTGTTAAATACACTTTTGATACTTTTGGTTAAATATAACCAAGATTTTGAATCGATTATTGCAAAATCTTGATTAGTTGTTTGTTATTCATATTTAAATGAAGGATTTTTTAAGGCAGGTTTTAAAAGTAATACCTCAGTGTTAAGGCGCTGGCTAAGGGAACCGAGTAAAGCAGGTTCGAGTCCCAGGTCTCGTGCCTCTGATATTTTCATGTACGTATAATTACCACTTGTTTTACGCTAAAGAAAAATATCGTGACGATACAAATATATGAGCGAACCTAGCAAGTTTTCGAAAGTAATGTAACTTAAAAGGTATAGAATGTTATTTTTGTTATTGTTTATAATTTGCCCACATTATGATTGTTTTGTGGTTATTATGAGATACCTATTTACCAAATCAACAACCTCCCACAATATCTAAGGAGAATGCGTAAAAAACGAAATAAAAAAATTGAACCAAGTTGATGAATATAAAAAGTCTTTAATATACATGTAGAACGGTGTATAAATCTACATATTTCTGGACGATAACTGTTTCACGGGTTTTCTGTTAAAAGAAAAAAAATCTACAGATCGATCGAATCTTGGATTTTATTGCCTTTATCGTAATTGTATTTTCTTCTTGTCCTGGCCTTATTAACATACTACGTGACCTGTATACTTCGGCCTTATTGAATGTAGATAAATAAGTAGGCAGTCCTCGTAATAGCTTCCTTTACATAAAAATTTAAATATTCAAAATTCTTTATTCAATACTGGTAGTTCTATACCGATGGTTTGTCAAAATCTCCATCGTAAAAATCAGTTCAGTTCATTTTTTTCCTGTTTCGTGTAGAAAATATAAGAAAAATTGGTAAAATTTTATTAAAAGATACATTTTGTTTAAAATCACTTAACTGTTATTCTATCTTTAGAGATGTCTTGATGTTTGATTCTGTTTACAACTGATCAATATTTTGTTGTCATCTTCAGCCCTTTTTAACGTCTGCTGGGTAAGGGTCTCCCTCAGTATGAATCAGGGAATCAGGCCTTAGTCCACCGTGCTGGCCTACTTCACAAGTCTCGGCGCACATGGCTTTTGGCGGACTTCACATGTTATTCGAAAACTTGCTAGGTTTTTCTAAGACATGCAGACTGTATCCTCACGATGTTTTCCTTCACCGTAAGGCAAGTGGTAATCATGATAGAAATTAATCGCACATGAAAATATCAGAGGTGCGAGAGCAGGATTTGGACCTGCATCACGCGGTTGTCGAAGCGAGTGCGTTATCGCTGGGCTAACACTGCCTTATTTTGTGTTCAATGTAATCAAATACTTTGTCATCTTTTGATCAACGAACAATTATTTAAATTATTACGTATATTATTTACGCTTTGTTCTTTTATTTTAAATAGTTATACTAAGATTGATGCATAATAAAACTTGAGAATAGTATTTGCCAATTGAAGCCAATGATATGATAGTTCGCGAATATTCTGACACATCCTTAATAGAAGCCTGAAGTAAGGTAGTACGCAAGAGCACGTTAAAATGGCCTTGAGCCTTTTACTTTTTGTTTTAAATATACTATATTATTTGAACAATATCATGAAACGAAACGTGATTTTAAATAAAAAATGAGCTTTCATTCCAGATTAAATACTTTATATACACATTGCTTAAATTTGTTTTTAAAAACCAGATGGTCCTTTTAAAAATAAAAATTTAAAAAATATTATAAGTGTCACTTAAAGTCCTCTTCCACTTCGGTACACATAAAATATTTTCGTGATTGCAATTCTCTAAAGAACAGTCTATAACCTGTATTACTTGTAATATAAAAATTCAAGAAATTCACGTATCTAGGGAAATATGTAAGATGCATATTTCGATTTTCCGTTGAATATCAGCTTGCATTTAGAATGTGTATGAAGATATCTATAGAATACATCATTATATAAGTTCAAGTACGTATTGAAAGTAACTTTACAAAAGGGCCTTTCTTAAAGTTTACCAGGTTTTCATTTCTTTACACTCTACATTTTGTAGAGTCATGAAAAGGCAGATATGTAAGCAACATGAATGTAAATTGATGCATATATTATTGTAATTAAAAGTAAAATAACGTTGAGGTGGGATCTTCTACATTTTTTAATTATGTTCATATTCTTTCATACTCATTCTCATTATAATATTTCACTTTTTCTGAGATGCCTTTATATTTCAGTGTACATGCCGGAAATAATTATGAAAATTTTGAAAAGTATGAAAACTCAATCACGTTGTGTAAATTTCAGTTAAACAAGAAGAAGAAGAAATACCTAATTTACTAACTATAGTAAAAATAATGTTTAATAACATACTAAAAACTTCAATTATTGCATATTTTATATTTTGCACGTGCATATAGCTAAAAGTTATTGTTTTTTATTTAAAAAAGAGTCCCTTCGATTTCCATAATATTTTTCATTCAGAATGAAATTTTAAATTTAAAATATTTTAAGAATATGGAGATCTAGTAAATCTATACTCTATCTATTGCTAACCTGACAATGAAGCCAGACAACGCCCACATTTCGCCCAATTTTCTAGATTATATATGGGAGGGAGAATTACTTGTGTCGATATAGAAAATCGTATAGCATTTTCCGAGTACGTCCTCCTAACTAACAAACATACTGTCATAAGTATATAGTTTAGTTAAGGTAAGATCGAATTGGTAGCCCATTCAACGTTATTTTAAGGCAGTGGTAACACGCTCGCTTGGATAACCTAGTGATGCGGGTTCATATCCGGGTCTCGCATCTCTGATATTTCTCTGATATTTCCATGTGCGAATCATTTCTATCATGATTACCACTTGTCTTACGGTAAAGGAAAAACATCGTGAGGAAACCTGCATGTCTGAGAAAACCTATCAAGTTTTTGAAAGATGTGTGGAACGTTAAAGAAAGGCTGAAGATACATGATCGGATTACTATACCATAGATACTATTGGTAAGCACACGGTAGGTACTATGATATAATATCAATTAATAATAATAATCAATCAATAATTAATCAATTATTATTATCAATTAATTATTCTAACAAGCTACAAAACAAGAATAATTATAAAAAGAAATACAAATACGGAATAAAATATCTTCTAGCATTAGTTTAGCTCAATATATAAAAAGCTAATTTCCATGGTTGTAAGCACGAAAATATACATTTGTCATTAATATTTTAGCAGTATTTTTTTAAATCGTCTTTAACTAAGGACTTATTTGTAGCAGTAGACCCTAATATTCTTTGGGTGGTTCTTCGAAATTACATCATCATACCTACGAGTACCAGTTGTAAGACGTCTACAGCTATTTCACTAGTTCGTCTGTTGACCGTGTTGACTTGGGGAAGGATTTTTCTTGATTGATTATCCCATCAGTGGGTCATTTTATCTTTAGTAATCACATTATTATTATAAATGAAAATCACACCAATGTATGTGTAATTGCTACTCTCCGCTGAAATTACTGGACAGATTTTGATAAAATTTAGTACTCAGATAGACTAGAGTAATAAATAGGCATCTAGAAACACACTCGAGTTAAGTTAATAACGATTTTAGTAACTTTTAAGGTAAAATCATAAATTTTGGATTAAAGAAATATTAAATGGAAGCATAGTCGCGTGAAACATCTATTATTATATACGAAATAGAAATGTAAGCGTAAACCTACGATATGCCAGTCACGAAGCCAAAGTTAGTGTTGGTATTTCAGTTATTGCTTTATAACCGCGCTCTTAATGAACGAAGTTGCGGTTGAGATATCATGCGATTAGCTGCTTCTATTCAGAAGCGGAATTTGTTGCAGAAAGTAATCAGACCAAATGCGTAGGAAGAGCGAAACTTGTATAATCATATTAATAAATATGTTAGGAAATCTATCTTTCTTTTATTAATTTCAAAAGTTGAATTTGGAACGTAAAGAATCATACATCTTCAAATTAATAAAACCTCTTTCTTATTCTTCTTCGTTGATGTAGAGAAAAAAAGTGCCCGTTATTTTTTTGCAAAAGAATTTAGTTCTAGAGAAAGCTTGCGTAATGGATATTGGATTCCAGATAGTTAATACATTAAAAATATTTTAAATACATACATATTATAAATATAAACACTCATGACTGGAGTACATTTATGTTTATCATACAAATGAATGCCCCCAGCGGGACTCGTACCCTCTCCCACCAACGGGCACGTAGCGTCACAATTTGAGAACAAACAAATGGACAAGTGGTATGTAAGCCAAAATTGCTTATTTACGACTAAATATATACCTTAGGATTATAATAAATAAAATGCATTGCAGTTTAGGCCATTCAAATACTCGTACAATCCTTTTCAATATACACAATTGTTTTACTGTATAATAAAGTGCACTTATAAATGATACCAAATATTACATACAAGTGTCTGACCCCCGCTATGCTTTAGCCCCCGACAAAAAAGGCGTGTGTGATAAAGCTTAATATACCAAGATCCCAGAGCGTTCTGACATAACTTATTTTCACATGGATGAAACCTTCACGACTTAGTAGCGTCTAGTATACTTTAAGTACCTGCCAACTTGTGAAGCTTGCCCTGTGACACCTGGGCAGGTACCAGGTGAGAAAGGTAACTAAAAATATGAGTTATCTAACTTAAATTTGTATGGCTGATTTTTATATATATTTTGTAGAATATTATTCTAAACTAGAATTATAAAGTGTCAGACACTTTTCATGGACCAGAGCTTTTGTCAGACGCTTTAAAGCTCGACAAAAAATTAATAAACTTTACTTATTTTTTCATGTCTGACTTTTAAATATGTTATTCAAGTAACTATTACAAAGTTATATTTCATCAGTCAGACAAATTCGAGTGACCAAACCTCCCGTAAACACAAAAATATATACACACCTGAAGTACCTACAGAATATAAATTAATAAAAATATTCGTAAAGTAAAGCACCTACTGATATGTGCATTGTGTAAATATAGCGGAAACAATAGTAGATTAGAGAATAGGAAGTTAGAATTTAGCTTAAAATTAACACCTATGTTACTATTACTATAAAACAATATTCCTACCAACATATTCCCTCAATACTATTAAATAACTACATGTAAATTAAAAATAAAATTAAAAAATTAAAAAACCTGTGCAAATTCTTATATTTACTTGATACACAAAAAGCTAATTTTTTTTTGGTCAATAACCCCGACGTCCTTAGAAGACCTTACCAAAATTTCATCAGATAGAATATATAGTTTAGAAATGCATAAAGAACAAATACAATCTTTTATTTATTAGGGCGAGCGAAGCGAGACTAAACACTATCCCACAACCAGAGCGTTTTGTGGTACACTTTACTGAAAAACAGTCACGCCTATAGATTTATGCTTTAACATAGTAATCTAACTTCACATCTAGATGTGTTATCTGTCAAAAGAATATATATATATCTGAAATGGCTGGACCGATTTTGATGATTTGCTAGTATTATAATAAAATTCTAATTTATTCGAATCTGTACATTAAATATTTAAATTAAAAATCTTATTATATTATTCTTTTATCCATTACATAAATAAGTAAATAAATAAATAAATAAATAAATAGTCATTATTATCGATACAGAGGCCAAATATATAGTTTTTAGAATTTTTGTCTGTTTGTCTGTCTGTGACGAGAAAATCACTGGACACGTTATGATGAAATTTGGTATAATCATAGTTGGTTATTCGGGTCAATATATAGGATTCTCGTTACTTCAGGTAAATATCTCAGTTGTCAGAAATATATACTATGAGTTATAACGTATCCAGTCATATATTTAATTTCAATCTAAGAATTTGGTTTCCGGTATGTGGAATGCGTTTTTAGAACATTTTTTTACATAATAATTGTTGAGTACTGATATGATTTCTCAGAAATAACAAATCCTGCAGTACTGATACCCCCTATGACCATACTCAATTTCATAGAAATTTGTCTATTGGTTTTCTTGCGAAACAGTCACAGTCAAACTGACATTTTTTTTAAATAAAAAAAGATTCAACTTGATAAATATATTATAGATATACATTTTGCATGGGTTGAATCTTTTTAAATCTTTTTTTTTATAAGGGATCTTATTGAAATAAGGATGCAAAAATCTTGGATTAAAATTAGTAAGTATTTTCAATACATTTCAATTTTTTACTCTGAGACCCATGCGCATAGTGCTCTCGCGCTCGCACTCCCGACTGTAAAGTTCATTAATTTTTTGTCGAGCTTTAAAGCGACTGACAAAAGCTCTGGTCCATGAAAAGTGTCTGACACTTTATAATTCTAGTTTAGAATAATATTCTACAAAATATATATAAAAATCAGCCATACAAATTTAAGTTAGATAACTCATATTTGTAGTTACCTTTCTCACCTGGTAGCTGCCCAGGTGTCACAGGGCAAGCTTCACAAGTTGGCAGGTACTTAAAGTATACTAGACGCTACTAAGTCGTGAGGGTTTCATCCATGTGAAAATAAGTTATGTCAGAACGCTCTGGGATCTTAATCTATAACGTCTATGTTTGTGTCCGACGTAAACGAAGTTTAATGTTGTTTTTCTTTGCTTAAAATGTGACGTCATTGAGTAGTATGTGTGAGATAGTAATACCTATAATATATACTTTAATACTAGCAAACCCGGCCTGCTTACGCTGGGCTAAGTTAAAGTAAAATATTTTAAACGGTTTTCATAATTTTTTTACTAAAATAAAAGTAGCCTAAGTTACTCCTTATAACATTAGCTATATGCGAGTGAAAATCGGTCCAGCCGTTTCAGAGATTAGCCGTAACAAAGAGACTGTCAATATTTCATATTATGCATTTAGTGAAAAGCTGTTAATTTCAAATTATAAACAGACACTTCAATTTTATTTATATGTACACTTAAAAATATAAAGTTAATATTTCACTCTTTGCATATAAAAAGTTTTCTTAGCAGATTTTAAACTAATGCAGTTTAAAATATCGAGTTGAAAGGTGCATTTATAAAATTTCAAATTTATAGCGCAACTTTGAAATATGCAAGAATCGTACTAAATATTTGCGGACGATAGGTCGAATGCTTCGGAATGGTACGTGAAATCCGGAGAAAGGCTGAGATTGTTGGGAAGTTAGTTGCTGTAAGAACTTGGAATATCATTTGAGCGATTTATGAAATATTTTTCTTTAGCTCGCTTGAATTTCTTTTCACATGTTACTTAATAGTATTGTAGTTACTTATATATTTGATTTGAGGAAAACATACATTACTTTTAATTTGGTTAATGCGAACTAAACATCAAGTTACGTTACTTTTACTAAAAGTAAAACTTGTATTCGTATGGTAGTGTCGTAGTACAAATACGTGCATGTGTGTATGCGTGTTTGTTATACATTTTCCTCTGAAAGGTCCATTAGACCTGGAGTCTCAGCTGTTAGTAACATTTTCCAAAAGTAACACAATGTGCATAATAATATATATACGAAAGGCAAAGCAAGAGTAAGTCAGTTGTAGTCAATATTGATTCATCAAATCATATTTATTCTTACAGTCTACTAATGTAATGGGAAAAGTTTCCCAAATATATGTTGTTAGATTATTGCCACTTCACAAATCTTTTGAAAGTAATAAAAGTGGAGAAGAGTATATTGTTGTTTTTTGTACGCTTTTTTTTTCTGTGTAATAACTGGATTTTTATTAGAATTTGTATAGACAATTTATTGGAAAAGTATAAGATTAACTCATATTATACTCCAACCTCTAGAAGCAAAAGAATTATAGATTAATAAAAAAAGTGGCAGAGCCTCAAGCTAGCGCTAGCATTCAAAATAGCTTTTAATAACACAAAGCTGTTATAACTAGTTATTTAAAAAAGAAGATAAAAGATAAAATTAGACCTTTATGTATTTCTAACAACGATCTGGACACAATAAGTTTTACCTTATCAGAAACTTCCAACTTAAATAATTAGTGAAAGTTTATGGATAGAGTCCATTAATAGATAAAATGTTATTATTATCAAGACAAGTTTACTATCTACGATCGATGTCGCTGATAGAGACCTATAAATGTATGGGTATTCCCATATATTCTGAGCAAGTGACATAGAAGATATATTATATTGCATTTGTGGTAGTGAGTTCGATATATGCTCAGGACAATATACCTACTGGAAATCACATCATTACTATTATTATATGTAACTTCCTTTCTTTTTCATTAACTGAATTTTTTTAGATTTTATATTTATATCCATTCAAAATTTTGATATAATATTTTGTAAAAAATAATAAGTAAATGTACTTACAAAAAATATTCATTTACTTCTATTAAAAATAAATCCAAAATTTGTAACATTATATATTATTAAGCTTAATAGTAAAAAGTTATGTAATTGATAGGCTATCACACAAACATTAACATGTAAAGCTTTCTAAAGCTCTTCCATTGTGGACATCACCCCAATACATTATTGAAAAAGATTATTTGCTGTACAAAAACGACCCTTTAGTACAAGTAGCAACTTTATTAAAAGGATAATGTGAAAAGCTCTATGGATCTATTCATGGAGACCAGAAAGCTGAGTTACGCCTTCACTACTTACCTCACAAAGGAAGAAAAGTTCTTTATATTTATTCAAAAGTTTGACATTCTCAACAGCTTGCTATGCAAGTCACCCAATATACTCTAAGATTTTTGTTTTAAAATTGCGTTAACGTCCTCGAAGACTAAACTTAGGTCATATTTTAGGATTTACCGTCGATGTATAGGAAGATTTATATGGTCATCGTGACAAGACTTCATAATTGATGTTCATACGAGTATGTTTGAAATATATCGGGTAGAAAACACAATACTGTTAGGGGTAGTTTTTTTACAATATGCAAGTTACAAAAGTATCTCATGTAAAAGTTACTTACTTGAAAATTTAAACTATATATTAATACTTGCGATTCACCCTTGTTTCGCTCGGCTTCGTCCATAGGTGCTTCCTACCAAATTTAAAGTTTGGAGCACTAAAAATTAGGGACTTTTATAAAAACTTGCGAGAGCCCTTAGACCTCCTTAATCCGGTCCTGTCGCTAAATCTATTCTTAGTAGATGTCTACTAACTACAGACTACCTCCCTGCCTTTTATCTTTAAACGTCAATAGATTTTTGATATTTCGTGATAAGTGAGTGACCTTTCGCTTTTATATTTAATTTATTTAGAAAAAAGTACCAAGCAAACATTCAGTTCTGTAGTATTTTAATAATAAAATGGAAATAGTAAAGTATCCAAAAAGTAAACAGTACTTTTTATCTAAATCTGTTCCAAGTAATGTTTTACGAGAAAGTAATTACATGAAATTTTAGAACATATATAAAATAACGAAATACAATATTCATAAATCTTAAGATGTATTTTTATTTTTTAAGCTTTTCATGAAATATAATGAGCTCCGTGTCATACATTACACACAATGACTGGCGTGATGTCTCTCGCTCGCCTTGTCAAAATGTACCATACATTTAATTTTCTTCCTTACAACATAAAAGTTAATAAGGAATAGGGATAAATAATAAAACCGAAAAGGTGACATGAATTAAATTAACTTTGCTTGTTTTCCATTTTTGTTGTAAGTTTTTACAATATTGTAAACAAACAGTGCTGCTTTTTAGCAAATTTTATTATTAAAAGTAGTGTATAGTTCCTAGTCTACTTGTAAACTAAGTTTCATCTATCAGTTTAGTCGCTTATAACATCAAGGAATATGAAACATACAAACACAAATACATACAAAGTATAGTTTTGACAAGTGAAATTAAATCAGGAGTAAAAAAAAATACTATAACAATATACGTGTTACTGTTTTTTAAACCTAAAATTTCAGTAGTACGTACAAATTTTATGCGAAGTGACTATTGTACGGGTACTAGACGAATAAATTATATTTATTCGTACATTTATCGGATGATTAGCTTGAAATAGTTTTATTATAGGATAAAAATAATTTTAAGGGTTTTATGTCATGTTTATGTAATGTTAAAAGTCGGAGTAATCTTAAATAATAAATTTTCAGCTCGGTAGGTTAAGGTTATTTTCTTTTTATATTTTGCATATATCCTGCACCTAAAACTCACTTATTTTTTATTAGAAAGCAAAAAAAGGGATAGATATCCGTATTAACCGCCAATTGTCGGACGAATAATATATATTTTATTCGTCCAGTAACCGTATGAATAGATGCAGCCAATTTTATGTTATATATACGACTCGCCTTCGTTCCGCTCAGGCTCGTTCCTAAATACGTTTTAGGGTAATATAGATTTTAAGAAATTAGATATTTTTCTTGCAGTAAAAAGGATCCTATATATTGACCGGATAACCAGCTAACATCGTACCAAATTTCATCAAAATCCGTCCAGTGGTTATCTCGTGATGCGGTCACAGACAGACAGACAAATATTCTAAAAAACTATAATGACTATTTAAATTAGAATTTCCAAAAAATATTCAATGTATAGATTCAACTAAATTAGAATTTTATTATATGTATATAATTAGAAGGTGTCTTAATAACTAAGAGTAATACTAAGAGTATTTCCGCACATTTATATCAGTAATAATGTCCTCCCGGCCGATTACGGCCACGGCGGCCAATCTCATTGAGACTAGCCAACGGCGCGGGACATATTATAGTGCACGAGTGTACGCGCAAACACAAGTGCACTCTCTGTTCCTTATCACTCTCATATTCCGGTGGGACGACTGCTCGACACGACCAGTGAGAGTTAAGGCGCAGGACCGACGGCTTTACGTGCTCTCCGAGGCACTTGGAGGCACAATAACTAAACTTGGCCCGACCCGGGATTCGAACCCAGGACCCCCCGGTGTGCGACCGTACATGCTAGCCACTACACCACAGAAGCAGTTAAATATATTAGTATTGTACTAATAACAACTATTTACATATTATGTATATACAAATAAATGCACATTCAATCAGTTATTTCATATTCCCAGATATTTTTAGGACATTATTTGAAAGTAAAATTATATAATACATTTTAATAAAGAAAAGCAATTATTTCGCAAAATAATTAAATATAACTTGGTAATACACAAAAGAGAAAGCAATATAATTTCGCCTGGTTCCTACTGATATTGGCGCCAATTCCACCTTGATTCTACGTTAATTTTAATTGGCATGAATCGAATCAGATACTTTTGCATTTTGCAATTTAATTTTATTTACACAACAATATTTATTTATACTAGCGTTTCACCTTCGCTTTACTCGGGTTCGTCTTGATAGTGTGAAATAAATATGTAATGGAATACTTGTTTTAAATCGAATTAGTAGTCGAAGATCAGCGCGCTCTAACAAACAAACTATGGCTCTATATAATATGTAAAAAGGCATTAGGCAGATCCTGTGATGATGTGTGTTAGTAGATTAAATATATACATACATAATAAATATTTATTGAAGTAGAATTAAATAAAATTGAATAAAGTAAATACTTTTATGAATAAATTATTATTAAAGGAAAAATACTATGTTTGTTTGTAAATCTGCTGAATCTGTTTAGATTTAATTTGTTATGAAGCTAGGTAGGTAGATGCTGGGAAGAACATAGGGTTGTTCTTATCGTGAAAATAATCTTAAGGGAATATTTATTATTTTCCCTCAAGAGGGTGTAAAAGGTGGGTAAAAGTTTGGTAAGGAATCAATCATTTCTTAAGTAAAGGAAAACTACAGTTTATATTCCGTACTGAGAAGTCCATTCAATTTTTGTAGAAGTGGTTTGTTTATTCATGAGTTAAACTGTAAAGGAGAAATACATGGTCCTGGTATGGTTCTGTTATTAATTAATATTATTTACCTAATTAATTTTATATAAAATACATTGGTATTAAGGAGTTTAAAGTTAGGAGGTAGCAGAAAAAACTTTTATGTTTTCTCAAAGTGAATAAAGTTATTTAATGCGATTTTGTTTGAACTAATTTTCAACCATTTTAAAGTACCTACCTAAAATTTCCTTTAATCACTTCACGTATTTTCGAAGATAAATTTAAAAAAAGATTCGCTATCTTCGAAGAAATATTTTAATTATAACATTAAAGAACATCGATTGATACGTTTCTTCTGCCCCCTGCGGCTCACCAAAACCTCCACTTAAAATACGACTTGTATGATTTACTTCAATCGACCGAATAATAACTTTGACCCTGTTAGGAATACGGACGTTAGCATTAAATTCAGTTTTGAATTATGAGAATTTATCGTTAAGATTATAGATTCTCGTGATAGTGCAAATAATTTAATCATATTAAATTATATATAACATTAAATAAAAAAACTTTAGCTTTATTAATGAAGAAATGAATTTTTTAACGCCAAACCGTTTTTTTAAAGATAAAGATTTCTCGTGATGAGGTCACAGACGGTCAGACAAAAAGTCTTATAGAATTCAAGATAAATCTTATGAAATTCAAGATAAGTACTATAGATTCGTAGGTACTCTATATTGATTATAATATTTTTTTCAGTAAAATTTTGGGAAAAAAAATTCAATGTACAGATTCGACACAGTATTAATATAATATACATAAATATAAAGTCCTTTAAGTCGTAAAATAATATTTAGAAAACGACGTTCAACCGCGGTTGAAGCAAACGGTAGTAACTTTTTTCATACACATAGCAAACTAGGCCGCTTCAAGTAAATTAAACTAAGTTCAAATAAATTAAACGTTTTTTTTTATAAAATAAAAGTATCCTTATAACATTTGCTAACTGCGAGTGAAAGTCCCGTCAAAATACTCGTAGGTCCAGTCGTTTCAGAGATTAGGCGGAACAAACGGGCAGACAAAAATTTTAAAAATTAATTTTTGATGTAAGTACCGTATATATCAGAGTCAAATCAGAAGCTATATATAAGTTATTTTAAGCCGTATTAATCCTTGCTTTTGATTAGATAACGTCAGAAATGTCCGTTAAATCGTACCTAACATCGAGAGCGCGGTTAACACATTTCAATTAACCTTCCCTTTGTGTTACTAATTTGCCCATTATGCGGAACTGGGAGATCAGAGAGCAATAGTCCTGATCAATATCATATTAATAGGAATTAAATGCGTGGAATAGAGAGATATGATCTAATATCTCTTCCTTATGTAAGTATTGCATGTAAGTAAAATTTGATAGCCCAGTGGTAATGTTTGGGAAACTGAGTGAAGTGGGTTCAAATCCCGGTTCTTGCACCTTTAATATCATGTACGTATTATTTCCAACGTGATTATCACTTGTTTTAAGGTGAAGGAAGAACATTATAAGGAAATCAGCTTGTTGCCGAAAACCTACGTTACGCCTAGTCTATGTTACGCCTTAAATAAACTGCCAACATAAGTTAACTGCAAATAAATATGCATTTATTGAAAAGCTGTTAATTTAAAATTAAAAACAGACACTTCAATTTTATTTATATGTATAGATAAATAAATATGTTGTTAAATATGTTGGGACATTATTACAACAGTGCCATCTAGTTCCGCAGTAAGCTACTTAACGTGCTTGTGTTACGGATACCAGATAGTTGATATACTACACATATACATTTTAAATACATACCAATTATAAATATCAACACCCATGACTGGAGTACAAATATTCGTGATTAGCAAGTGAATGCCCTCAGCGGGACTCGAACCCGCAACCGCTGGAGCAGAAAGTAGGGTCACTACCAACTGAGCCAAACGAGTCGTCGTATAGACGATATATAGCAAGATTTGAAGTGTGAATCTTGTAAATCGAGTAATAATAGTACAAATTGAATTTTTGTGCATAAAAATACAAGGCAGTGTACGCAATACCACATTTTATGTTCGTCTTTTGATCTTTCAACTTCATTCGCATCACGTTTTCAATATGTAACGAATATTTGTGCTGTGTCAAACTATGAGAACATGCTTCCTGTTTGTACAATAAAAGGAAATACTAATGTTATATCTAAAACAAATTTTCTAGATATTTTGAAAGATTTTCTACAATTGAAATACATTGGCAAAAATAAATTGGGATGAAATTGAAAAATACTAAGTCCTTCAGAATGTTAGTCTTTCAAAGTGAATTTTAACCAACAGCAGTGTTTTCGTATCGTCGTTTCGTAAAGTTAAGCCCTAGTGAAGTATTGGAGCATATATCGATGCTCCTGAAATTTTAAATATTTTTATGAAAAATTCAGCGGGGAAATTCAGCTAGTATATCCATGCTGAATTTCATTGTATTATTAAAATAATGTAGGTTGATTGAATATAATCTGAAAATAACGAAGTAACTTTATTTATTTTCAATACAACATGTTTTAACACACGGTTACAGTAACTTTCTATACACACAATCACAATACCACACTATCGGACACGTATCAAGTGTACATTCGACAGCTTAATAGCTCTGATTCAGTATAGTATAGCACTATTAAATGCCAACTACTGACATTTTCTGTCTTGAACTCCACCCTATAATGCAACCAGATATATAATATTTAATAAATTATAAGCTAATTTCGACAGGCGATCTCAATAAGACCAATACTAGTCTGTAGTGCAGGACATATTGCGCAATAAAGCAATGAGGCGCTAAAAATATTTATTTATATAGTAAATGAAATATTCGTGAAAAAGTAGCACATCCCTATGTTTATGCAGCAGCGGGCTCGCGAAATAGCCGGGATTAGAGAAGTACACTGGCCATCAATCAATTATATCAATTGTTACACAACGTTCAGTTTAAGAGATTTACTTTTAAGCCTAGAGATTTCCATACTTTATTTCACTTTCTGCTTCTTTTACAATATCCTGATGTCGATGGATGTATTTAAAGCATACTTAGATATACTTACCATATATAATACTTTCCTATATTACTAAGTATTAGGTGTTAGTAAGATAGCGAACACGAACTCGGACTGCATATTAATTTCACATTACCATACCATTAAAATGCTTTTAGTTACAAACCTCAAGTCCACTTATCGTTCCTTGAAACCCCTTCAAAGGGTATTTTAAAGATCGTAATCCTAGATAATAGCGAACGATCTGGAAGGCTTACCCCTGTTCAAACTAAGCCTGACCGTTCATGCAAGAGTATCATTAAACGGTGTCTTATTACAATGGAGTTGCGGCTGGCTATTCTATTCTAATGGTTGTAATATTTTTATTTTTATTAATTATATTTGGTGTGAGTTAAACAAGCGTTTATTAAAAATACATACTTACTAAATTAATAAATAGAATAACTTTTTTATAAAAAATATTTTAAGATTTTAACACTAGCATATTATGTATAATCGTAGAAGATTCAAGCCATCTGCCATACGCAATACAGGTGGTATACTAAAATAAAAAAAAATAAAACTAACAAAACGTATAAAAACCTGGGATATTACTTTTCAGTTTAGTACAATAGTCTAAATACATACATATAATATGAATTATGTACAAACATTTATGTACAAGACAGTGATAGCCCATTGGTAACGCTCGCTTGGATAACTGAGTGTTGCTTGTGGGTTCAAATCCGGGTCTCGCACTTCTGATATTTTCATGTGCTAATCTATTCTATCATGATTACCACCTGTATTACGGTGAAGAAAAACATCGTGAGGAAACCCGAGAGAACCTAGCAAGTTTTCGAAAGACATGTGTAGTCCGCCAACCCGCACTAGGCCAGCGCGATGGACTATGGCCTGATCCCCCTAGAATTGAAGGATTCCCAGCAGTGAGACGTTAAAAAGGGCTGAATCATATGTACAATGTACATGCATATGGAGTTAAACTTTGTGGCAAGGTTAATCTTTGCTACAAATTCCCATAAATTTTCCCTTTTCTCATTCATATTCAGGTCAGAATCAATGGCTTTTTCACGAGGAAATAGCACTCACAATATTGTCTCCAAGCAAATACTACTTACCACCATAAAACTTTCCTTTTGTTAATACGACCTTCTTTCTTATGTGGGTCGAGAGCTTTATATAAACCGTGAGTGTGCAAACTTATTATATCTATAAAATTATAATAAAAATATGATAAGCTAGTTCAAATGTTACTTTAAGTGACGAAATGCTCTTAAGATTTTTAATACAGTAGTGGTAAAAGAATAATACATTTATTTAATTGTGGTGAATTACCCATTCCAATTAATTGACACGTTTGGCTCAGTTTGTAGTGACTCTATTTTCTGCGGCATTCATTTCTTGAGCACGAATGTTTGTACTCCAGTCATAGGCGTTTTAGTTTATAATATATTATGTATATATTTAAAGTTAAATATGTATTGTGTATGAACTATCCAGTATCCGTAACACAAGCCTCGTAGCTTACCACGCAACTAGATGGCGCTGTGTGTTATAATGTCCCAACAATTATATTTTATTTTTATTAAGATATTAGTGTGAAAAATTGATTATAGTGTGCGATCATTTCCTCATTCTCATAATCCGATAGGATACCACCGGAGTGTGATCAGACACAGGATCGACGAGTGGCAAAGTGCATGGGATTTCTTGACAGAATAATCCCATAATCTTCTTGCTCTGACCCAAGACTTAAAACCTATTGAGCTGAAGCCTTACAAGTTAGCCTTTAGATTAACTAGACTTTTACTTCGTTCAAATATTTAATATAGTAACATATATAATGAATATTACAAACCTTTTTTATTAAAAAAAAGGTATTCAAGGGAGATAACTAATATACGAATATTTTAATAAGTTAATTGCTGATATGTTATCTTCCTTTATATTTAAAACTCAAACAAATTAAATAATAACCGTCGCACTCATAGTCACTTAATGAACTATTAAGTCGTTCTTTAGTATGGAGATTTTTCTACTTAATGGTCATTAAGTTACTATGAGTGCGGCGGTTAGATTCTTAAATAATACGATAAATATTTTCTAAAGATACGAAACATTTATTTTTATTCCAAGATTTATTGCGCTAATACTTTCAAGACTATCTCGCCTGAGCAATCCTTTTAAGGCTCTCTACATAGTAATTTTACCTTTAAATATTTGCTTGGTAGATAGAAACCCATCAATATATGTTTCGCTCTCCCCTATACTAATAATATCGTAAATGCCAATGTCCAAAGTTTGATTTTGTAGAGTCTCCAATTTTAACATAACGTGGCTTGGGCATATTTATGGGCTCTTATTATTCGATCGATCACGTTTAGTCAACGTAAATGTAATGGAATCCTATATATACTCGTTCATTTTGTGTAATCACTGTTTATAAAATAATAACATTATTTATATAACTATCCGTATTTTATATAGGTTCAGACGCGCTTATTTTGCAAGGGAAATACTCGTAGTATAGTATTATGTGATCGGTTCTCGTAGTAACAAATATTATAAAATCTAAGTATTAACTAACGTCCGTTAAAACAAATATAAGTTGATGTATAATATATTCGTATATATAGACATTTTTAAAAGTTTAAACAAAAATAATAGAAAAATGTAATAAAAATGGATTTAAAACTACTAAACTTGAGGAGAACGTTTTTTAATATTCAAAGCTATTGTAAAGTATTGCTAAGTATACTTGTAAAGAAGTCATATTACTTAAGACGGACGTTTGTTCACTTGCTTATGTGCCTTTGGAAAAGCTCCTCTAGTAAAATTAAAAAGCATCGTAAAATTAATATCTACCTTTAGTAGGTAGTAGTAGAAAGAAAGTAGCAAATGCAAACACGCTAAGTTATTCTTTGCTTAGGGATAATTTATATCGAAGGTGATATTAGTTTTTTCTATGTAAGAATATAAAATAAATACAAATAAATATGTTGGGCATTAACACGCAGCGCTATCTAGTTCCATGGTAAGCTACGAGGCTTGTGTTATGTATACCAGACACAAGATAGATCATACATACTTTTAAACTTCGCTTAATAATACATTAAAATTCATACGAATTTTTCATTTATATAACATAAATGAAATCAGGAAAAATGAATTTATACGCTTTAATGAGTCCTTTTATGGTTAGAAAAATAATAACTACTCAACAAAATAAGTCAAGAAAATGTTTTTAAAATGCAAACAAATGCGAAAATAATGTATAAGTACTAATAGGAAGTGAGCGGGCTTAAAGAGAAGCTTGGAAATAAAAGCATAATAGCAAACACTACGGTACTATTTAATCCGGATTTTGAAGTCAGCTTCGACTTTGCAAAAATAATTTGCGAGACTTAGCGTTTCCTGCATACTAACTTTTGCCCACGGAATTAATAAACTTAAAAAGGTAATCTCGTTAATATTATAATGTCGTTAATATTACGAGTACTAATAATAGTTTGTATGAACTACAATTTTTATTACTTTTCAACAAATAGACGGATAAAAATGTAGCAACGGAATATAAAAGAATACACATCGAACTATCTGTTTTAACGTAATATGCTTTTGGGCATATTTTTGGGCCTTTATTATTCGATCGATTACATTCAGTCAATTAAAGTCTCGTAGAGTATGTGTAATCAAAATATTTTTGGTATATGGAATTTGTACGATACTTATAAGAAAAACACTATTTTTTACTTTTTTCTGTCTGTCTATCTGTCAGTCTGTTTGTTTTATCTAATTTTCGAATCAGCCGGACTTAATTAGGAATGTTCACTGGCAGATGTTATAAGGAGAAACTTAGGCTTAACTTTTTATTTTTAAGAATTAGGGTTTCGCTAAAAATACAAGCCAAAATTAGGGGACGCACCAAAGCTTAGTTAGAGTGTAGTTTATTAAAAAATGTAAAGGATACCTGTAAGCAAGACTAAGCCACTAACATAATATTACATCAATCAATACATAATCTATAATAAAATTCTAACTTAGTCGAATCTGTACATTGAATATTTTTTGGAATTTTTTATTGAAATAGTAATTATTATCGATACAGAGGCCTTGTATCCATATATCTTGATTGTGATGAAATTTGGTATGACGATAGCTGGTTATCCGGGTCAGGATATAGGATACTTTTTACTGCTGAAAAATGTCTTATTTCAGAAAAATCACAAGTAACCGTTAAAAACCGGCTGTAAAACATCACACGGTTTATGAAATCTAAGAATTAAGTTTCCGGTCTTTAAAAAACGCGGGCGGAGCCGCGGAAGGAAATGCTAGTATATAAATATAATAAATAATAATAATATAATATAAAATTATAAGACCCAGCATGTAATGCTTATATTCTTTATCAATGGTATATTTTGTACGAGATTGTATTATAGATCCCAAATGAATAAAATATCATGAAATACAAACTCTAAAGTCTAATAAAATAAAAAAGTAAAAACTATTGTTCATATTGACAAGGAACACATACATTTACATTTTACACATAGAAATATTGTATTTGCGCAACCTACAAACATTTCTGCTTCAGAAGTTAAAGGTTAAATATTTTACAATCGTATTCTGTTAGGCGAAATAATTTTATATAGGCTTTAAATATTACATAAAATATAATTTATAGCCAGCGTATTGAAAATTTGCAATATCCGCTCAATCGGACGTGAAGCGATCATCGCGCCTTTAAGGATTTTATAAATTTTACATTCAAATGGATCCTCATACAAGTTCGCTTGAAATTTTCGCGTCGTGCGTTTTATCCATTACGCTAGAATACACGTAGTGACAAAATACAACCCGTTCATATCCCTATATGATTTTTCAAATTATAATAAAGACGTGGAAAAGCTTTTTAATATTTAATATCTTCAATCATTAGCGAAGAGGATTGAGATATGAGAATATCGTAGAGCAAGACAGAATAGTCTCCCTATCCCATAATGCAAAGTATATAATACGCATTAATAAACAATTTTATAATAGGCGTTATAACCATTGTAAATATAGGTTTCTCATAGATTAATTATTTTAGCATATAGACATGTTGTAAAGAAGTAAAGTAGGCTGAATAACGGCCTTCGCCTTTTACCGACCAAATTGTTGTTTGTATAAGTAAATAAATAATATTTATAATTAATTTTGTAAAATATTCAATATTATAAAATATTTTTTTTAAGCTGTATTTCGTTTTACATAACAACGCAACGTGCTCAATTTAAATTATGGAACGCGTAACATGTTGACGCTCAGGGACCGCCGTCGTCGCAAATTGACGTATGGATTCTGCTATAAGTTAAGCCAATATTTTATTAATAAATATATTAATAAATATAATATAAATACTAGCTAAGTACCCTTACTTCACTTTGAATTTCAGCAAGCCTTTTCTTTTCAAGGCAAAATAAATGTGATTCATATTCTTTTGACCAACGTATGACAATAACACCAAAAATAGTTATTACGTTATTTTTAAAATTTTATTTAACGTATATTACATCCTCCTTTTTTGAAATCGGTGTTTAGATAAAAATAATAAAATGATCTAAATAAATAGAATCATAAGCTTTGAGAAAAAGAAATTAAAAAGAATTTCAAATAGAAAATGTGTTTTTGATCTCACATTTCCGGTAAGTAATTCAATATTGTCGGAAAGATTGCACTTTTCCGATATCTTTGCTATGAATTTAAATGTTTAAAGACGTGATTCCAAATCCTGCTTATGTACAATATTGTAGTAGGTATTATGGGATGCTCTTGCAGCCGCATCCTGGTCCATGGAAATCCCTGCTTGCTTTAGATAAATTGAAAGAAAAGGTGAGATGTAAGATGATAAGTAAGATGTGAATAAAAATTATAAAGTTAATCGTTTAAAGAAAGTTAACGGAGAAAAGCCGATGAAACCCCTATCGATCGATTATCGATTAATTGAAAAACACTTCTGTAGTAACACTAATATGAATTTTCTATTTTAATTTATTAAAAACATGTAACGACTAAACGGCTTAAGATGAAATTTGAGTATATTTGAATAAACGGATTAGAGTAACATATTTGTAACCTAGGAATGTCTCTGAAAGCAAAAAATAGTGGAAGAGCTGAGCAAGTCGTGATGAAATCGCTAGTCGAGTTATTTTTCAATATTAACCGGATATGACAAAGAAATGACTGCACGCAAGGCGTAGGTAGGTACATTGTTTCATAAAGTTTAGTTCTACTTATTTCATATTTCTTTAGGGAATAAATACCCGATGGCAATTTAGTAAATTATGTTACAATATTTACTAACAAATAATAATATTAATAATATTTCCTTTACACAATAATAAAACTTAGGATCGCTACGTAGGTTTTTTTTTCGAAATGAGGTATTCTGCCCCGCACAACCACTGTGGAACCAGCTGTCGCCGGCGGTCTTTCCGAACCGCCAAGACCTGGCAACCTTCAAGAACAGAGCGTATTCTTTCTTGAAAGGCCGGCAACGCATTTGCAAGCCCTGTGGTGTTACAGATGTCCATGGGCGGCGGTGATCACTTACCATCAGGTGAGCCTCCTGCCCGTTTGCCCCCTTCGTCCCAAAAAAAAAGGTTCTTAAACAAAATAATGAAATAATCTAGGCCTTCTCTCGCATTAAAGTACCGATTTGGGAATTTGTGGAAAGCTATCAAATTGGTAGTTTTACCCAAAATCCGTACGGGCAAGATTGCTTTTCCTTAGTAGCTCTGATTCACTAATGCAATTTAAATAATTTAGGTCCTATGCCTAGTGCCAATTCTACATTTTTATCGAAATTCTTATCTATTACATTATACCGAGTTTGATGTTTTTATCGAAAAAGTGTAAGCTTGCAAATGTAAGTTACTATTGAAGCTTACCCTAACGTTAACGAACGAGTAGGTAAAAGAAACTCCCACTAGACACCCCACACGTGTCGAGTATTCGACGACATACTTACATAAGTTGTGATTCAAGTATATTCAAAGTAAAATGTATAAGATATGTTACGAATACAAAGCATACATGAAATTTCAGCAACATTTCCTTTAAAAAGGTGTATCATGATATGATATTATTAGTATTATAGTTATTTAGGTATTTGTTATTGTTTTGCTTTAAACGATTAGATCTTAGACTTAATTTATATGTATGGGACATTCTTACAACAGCGCCATCTAGTTCCGTGGTAAGCTACGAGGCTTGTATTACCGATACCAGATAGTTGATATACTACACATATTATATAAATTTTAAATACATACATATTATGAATATAAACACCCATGACTAGAGTACAAACATTCGTGCCCAACAAATGAATGCCCCTAGCGGCACTCGAACCCGCGACCGCTGGTGCAGAAAGTATGGCCATTAATCAACACTTCACTAGGATCTAGTGCAAAAAATATTTATTTATAAGATAAGAGTGTTGAAACATATAAAACAACAAACTGTTCAACTTTATGTTAGTTTGTAACTTATCATAAAGGCTCTGTATAAATATTAGTCAATCAAACTACTACACAGTCGTAGAGAATCAGGTCATACATTCAGGCCCACAGCTCACGACGTGTGACACGTGAAATATATTGAAAGGTTCCATTTCAAATAGAAATTCTGAGTTATATTGTTTTTATTCATTCTATTCTGGTTTGTAATACAGTGGTGTCAGTAAAACCTAAGTTGGTACTTAATGTTTTTTGTAGATATAGTGAGGTCGAATTTTAGTCGTGATAATATTAGAACTATTAAATTATTATGAGAATATATTATAAAAATTACCTTAATGTTGATGGACGTTGCTCTAAATTTTAAAATTTCATTTGTTATTATTTTATAATTTTTGCATCTTTTGATGTATTAAATATGTAATTAATACATATAGGAGATAGGCTCATATCATAAGACTTTTGTGTAAGTTTTTTTAAAAAAATACTAACTTTAGTATATTGATTTGTTGTATGTCTCAAGTCAGCGTTAATTTGAATTTAATTTCAATTAATCTAACTTAAAGTTATAGATTTATATTTAAGTAGCGTGTTGGTGCTCTGCTCGCTTTAAATTTAAAGTTTGTAGAACAAAAATGAAGAACTTTCATACAGACATGCGTGAGTCGTTAGACCTCCTTAATCCGGCCTTGTCCCAAAATCCGTTCTTAGCATAATATGTCTACTCACTAAAACGACCTTCCTGCATAGTTTTCTGTTTATACGTCAAGCGGTTTTCGATATTTTATGATGAGTGAGTCAGTTAGTGAATTAGTGAAATTTCTTTGCTTTTACATATTAAGATTTTAAGCCATTTAACCGTGGTTCACCATTTAACACCTATTAACAAGGTGGAGGACGTGGTAAGAGTTTCTAAATAAACAAATGTGTTGCTCTATAGATAAGACGTTGCAATTACTAAGGGAAAACGTACTTGTCTGAAACTTGATAGGGCTATTAATTATTTCCGCGTAACAAACAAAGGATGCTTGAACATCTATCATGTCATAAATTTTATTTTGAACCGACTCATAAAGGAGGAGGTTCTCAATGTATGTTTGGAACTCAACCTTGGAACTATGTCAATAATTTATTTTCATACAAATAAAAATGTATGCAAAACGGGTAAGCAAACCAACCTTATTATTTATAAATGGTTCTTTTAACTTTTTGTGTCAAAGATTATTTAAACATAAATGTACGCAATTCTTTAACATTCCAAAGGCTTTCTTTCAGCCTTGAAAGTTATTTTTTGTACCCTTTTATAGTAACAATGTATTAAAAATGTGAAATTTCGATGAAACTCATTTAATAAGGGCACAAAATTTTTTATCTTCAAACTTCCTTTATTATTTCATTATAAAGTTGTGCAGGTCACATGAAACGCTTCGAATTTTTTGACAGTCTTCAAATTAGAATATTAAATTCTAGGAGAGACTTTTTACATACTAAACCTTGTTGAGGGCTTCCTAAAGTATATACACGTACAATTTAGTGAGTCAGTTAGTCGAGTTAGAAGAAATTACATATTATATTCATGCATAATGCTATACTCGTATATTAAAAAAAATTGCTTTTAAATTAGTAACGTAAAAAGTAATGATATTTCAAACGTATAAGCTAGAAATATAAAAGGTAAACATTCATTTTAGAATCCAAACTTGTTTTGCAATTTACTATTTAGTTTATTTATGTAGTCCATCGAAATGATACATTTAGGGTTGCGTTTTACAGAGGACGCAATTTTTTTTATGTGTAGTTTAATTTGTTTTTTTTTATTTTTTATTTGATCAGTATAAGTTTTAGTTCAAGTTTGTGGGGTCACCGCTCTTGTCCCACGGCTGCCATTTTGGAAAAATGGGTGCAAAGGGTTTCGCGCTATATCTCATCAACTAGCAACTCTACAAAAAAAATAACGTAAAATGTAACATTTCAATGGACCAATGTATTCTAATACAAATTATGTACATTTTATTTTGTTTTTATGAATAGAAATGTATGGAGTTTTAAAGAAAAGGAAAATATTAATGCTCAGCTACGTGTTGTGTACAAGATTGTATCTTAGAGTAAACAAGACCATCAAAAACATCTAGAACCCCATAACATAGCATTAAATTTCAAGAGATTCACTCTATTACTCCGTAGACTTCGTTCAGATTTATTTACTACCTTACTATTACTACTTAACGAATAGCATCAGTAGGTTGGTACATATAATATAAAAAAAATAAACAAGTGTTACCATGGCAACATGGGAATGTATTCTATCTCATTCTCTCCGACTTAATCCTATACTTTTATGTATTTCTTTCTTTATCGTGACGCATTTTCGTTTCATCGAGTTTCAAATCACAACGATTCTAAAGAAGTTTCACTTCAAAATGATGTGTCTCTGTTTTACTTAAAATTAACGGCTTTCCACTAAATGCTTAATATGAAATAAGTATGGTGAGTATATACGGCACTCAATAAAAAAGCAGTTTTTTAAATTTTTGTCTGTCTGTTTTGTAATCTCTGAAACGGCTAGACCGATTTCGACGGGACTTTCACTCGCAGATAGCTTATGTTATAAAGAGTAACTTGGGCTACTTTTATTTTATTAGAAAATTATAAAAAAACCGTTTAATTTATTTTAATTTATGCCCAGCGAAGCGGGCCAGGGCCTATAGCCAACCGGCATTCGTTATGAAGCGATTCGATTTCTACAATCGTCATCGCTTAAACGCAGCGTATGCATTTTGAACTTTAAATCACTAATAATTGAAAGGAATTTACATTGTCTACCATCATCTATTCGTTGACAACAGACCACGTGACATATCTAAGGCATATGTCAAACCCATACATTTTGGACTTTTCTACTAGCGCTTTCGCTAATCGATTGTTACATTGTCTAGGCCCTCAGGTTTGCGTGTCAATAATAAAATATTGGTTTGTTTGAATTGAATCGAGCGAAGTGAGGATGAGTCACTTGTAAGATACAGCTTTGTTTTCTGATTCCAGAATGTTACCTCATAACCATTTTAACTTATTTATTGCCTATATATTTTTATGAATTCAGGACATTTGATACAAATGCCTTTGTTATTACTTCAAAACAATGCCAATGAAGTTGCTTATTTTGCTAGTTTCTTATATCGTATAAAATTCCGTCGTTATTATTCAACGTTTAATTTGCTTGCTTTATTTATTATCAAAAATTGTTATTATATTTTTTTGTTTTTCTTTTTAGTCAGTTTCAATTAATAAATGTTTGGTTAGATAAACATATATTTACTATTTGAACAATTCTGACGAACATAAATTCTGTACTACCATTTTTCCGTAGCATGGGTTGTTCATTTATCTATTACTTTAATTAAAAATTATTATCTATCCGCCGCACTCAGAGTCACTTAATGAACCATTAAGTCATTGTTTAGTATGGAGATTCTCGACCTAATGGTTCATTAAGTGACTCTGAGTGCGGCGGTTAATGTTGCTTTAATTATATTACTGTAAGATCGTAAAGTTTCATCAAATCCGCTTTATAGTAGTTTTTGCGCACTCACAGTTTCTCATTTATTATATTAGGTGCATATCATTTGTCTTAGGAAGCTAAATTCTAGCTTCAGATATTAACATTATCATAAAAGATTTGAAATGACAATATTTAATAAATGACAATATTATGTATCAAATTACTCAAAAATGTTATCAAACTGTGCTTTTTATTGATAACACCTCAGACCAATAAAATACTTTTTTATTGGTCTGAGGATAACACTTAAGTGCGCCAAAAGCTAAAAAAAAAACGGAGGACAAGCGTAAACGAAAGTGTTTACTGGTTCGATTATTTTGCTTGATGAAGATCATTTTTCACTATAATACGATATAAAATCAAAGCTGAACAATAACAAAGCTTTGTTTAATATAAGACTGGAAAATGCAGATTGACAGCGGCACTGCAAAAATAGGATTAAGTCAGCATTTTTGGTTAAAACAGGTTTGGCGAGATTTGCATTTTACGACTTAATTTACTTTGCTGGTGTTTCAAAATATAATTAGATGGCAATTGCTTGTGATTCAAAGATATTGTATTATGCCACTTAGTTTTTTTAACTAGCCTTCGTCTACAGTTTTGCTTACGCAAATCGGTAATTTCACTATATACAAACATACCCGTATGTATATCAGTATATATATAAATAAAATTACAGAGTCTGTTTTAATTTTAAATTCTCGCTGAATGCTTCGCTTTCACTAAATGCATATGTAAGTAGGTATATATGCATACAGAGCTACATCCAAAAATAAATATTTTAAAATTTTGTCTGTCTGTTTGTTCCGGCTAATCTCTGAAATAGCCAAACGATTTTGTCAGGACTTTCACTCGCAGATAGCTAATGTTATAAAGAGTAACTTAGGCTACTTTTATTATTTTCTTTAAATTACATAAAACTAGTTTACTTTATTTTAAATTATGTCCAGCGAAGCGAGCTCGTTTTGCTAGTTTTTAATATGATCGGTTAAAAGGTACAGAAGTTGATGGACAGTATAATTTAGTGTCTATTTCTACTATAAATTCTAAACAATTTACGTGTAGGCTTATTTGAATAAAAATACAGGTACACATGCTAGATAGCAGGCGGTATATCAATCCGCCTGTCACACTATATCTGGCCGGCCGCCCCAACACTGTTTGAATCGACTACTTGCCAGGATTAGTAGATTTATAGTGCAATTCACCTGAAATAAAATATATTATTAAATAATTCAATCTTAGTATTGTAAGATATTCTCGCTATGCATAATGTAGGAAAAGCTCCTTTTGACAAAGTTGTTGGTTCGAAGATTGCGGGCACTAGTCCTAAAACAGAATAAAACCAAGAAATGAGAAGTGATTATTTATTTAGATTTTTTTTAGGGAAAAAGACATTTTTTAGTCTTTTTACCCCAATTTCTGGAGCATCTAATACTTAAGGAAATACTTGTAAAGGCTCTATTCTAAGAGACTAGAAAAAAGGGACTATTCTAGTTTCTTAGCTTATATTGTTAATAAATTACATTACATATTTTTGTTACATTCTGAAATAAGTCAGTAGAATACTATCGTACATTGAACATGCTTGTTCCGTTTCAAATAATTATTATTTTAAGATTTATTGCAATCTCTTGCAACAAACAATTATACGAGTATATTGAGATCTGAATTTGACCGCTAGCTTACATCTAGATGTAATAATTTTGATCGTATTATATACTAGCGGCTCGCCCTTGCTTCGCTCAGGCTCATCCCTGGAATCACGTAAATATATACTAAAACTTTTCTTAAGAACCACTCTATCCATTGGTGAAAATAGCATGAAAATCGGTGCAGTTTTTTTGAGTTTTTCGCGAACAGACATACAGACAGACGTGGCGGAGGACTTTGTTTTGTAATATGTAGTGATATTGGTGCAAGCAGGCTGTAATATCTAGCAGACGATTCTTTTGGTTTTATGCCAAAGCAGTTGAAACGTACTTCTATCTACAATTTTTATACCACTAAATTTAGAATTGTTAAGTCATACAGTAAGAATAGGGTTTATTTTTATACATTTATATTCCAGTTTGTGAAATCAGACAATGTATTCTGAGATAGGAATCACTGTTAATAAAAACCTTTTGTAGTATACGCGTAAAAGAAAGGTAGGCTATACAAGGATACATTTTATCTAAGACGTGTTTACTGAAGTGCTCTCTGTGTTTTTGCAGTTGTATCACGCCTCATCTTTGTTACATAGTGTCATCTTGTAGACAATTGTTATCAGAAAATAAATAACGTTAAGTATTTTTATATATTGTAATATTTCATAGTTTTTATTTATTGTAAGTCACAATGTTTATTCGAGAGATTGTATATTTCATACTGGGAAACTTGTTAGTATGGAGTACTATAGAAAAGTTAATACATAATATTACTTACGTTACCATGAATTACCATAATTCAACTTTCCGCCATGTTTCGGATGGCGGTTATAGAAATAAAGGTTTATAATTATATAAAAATATTAATAATATAGATTTTATCTATATTTACTTGTATATAATAAATATAATATTTAATATTCTAGATTTTTTTATGTCTGTTTAGGAACGAATTACGAGTAAATCACTGAACTAACTGATTGACTGACTGATCTAATGTGGCGTTATTTTGTTTCTTCGGCTTATGGAATACGGCATTTTTGAATTACAAGCTTTTCAGCATGTAATTATCTCACTAATTACCTTTATCAGATGGTTTCAAGTAATTTTATCTTATTAAAATATTTGTTTAATATGATGGAGATACACGACAGAGTGCATGGTCCCCCTTACGGTAATCTGCTGCGCTTGAGTAATTCCAAAAATCCCATCTTGGGCTCCCCTATTATATGATATGATATTTTATTTCCAAAGGTAATGCATTCAATTATTTATGAAATTGCATTATAAGTGGGCTCTAAGTGTTATACTTAAATAATAATGTGTTGTTGTAGAATATACCAGCCCTTTTAATTGTCCTTAAAGAAAATGTAATATTTAATAAAGGTTTTGAAGACATTTGGGAACAGCACGTCGACATAATAGCACTTATGTCATTTTGAACTTCGCAATAATTACACCTAGACAGAATTTCAGATGAGAGTTCCACACCTCGTACAATGTTGATGGCAGTTATTCAACACATTGTGACCCAATTCGTGAGTGAGGTCGCCAAAACGCTTCTATATAAAAGCTTAAGATTTAGGATTTATACACGTTTATAATATAATATTTTCTTAGATTTACGCGAATATTCGACATTCTAAGTTAAACTATCTTTTCGGATTTATTATGATTTCTGCTTCTCTACGTTGCGTATTGAATGCTTTAGAGTAATCATGGTCACGGGAGGGATAAAATCAAAATAAATTTATCCGAATAGTTTTCTTTTAAAAGTTTGTTATATATTTTTGGGCAACTTCTTTTTATTACGTTTAATATTAGTAATATTATAGATAGTTATTATATAGATAGGAGGAGAGAGGAGTTCCATAAAATTACATTTTTTAACACTACTCTTATAAATATTACACTAATCACATAATATATTGTCGCAAAAAAAAAAACTTAATTTATTATTGCAGCAATTGAATGCACGATCATGATTCTACAAATATGTATGCAAAATAGCACATAAGCTTACGTTCTATAAGCTTTGAACCATCATTGGCATAATGTGTTCTGCGTGATACGAGGACGACTAAATATTTCTTGATTTTGAAACATTTTTCAGCCTGACCCGAGATTCAAAACCAGGACTCTCGATTTATCGTATTGCTATATAAGCTATCCAACATTCATAATTTTTATAATAAAAAAAATCTGTATCTAAATTGTCAAACAGTATACTAGTAATAAGATCTTAACCACAAATCTGTTGCTACTCAGTAGTCCAGGATAATTCAATGCGATACAACTGCAGGAATTAATGTACTGTAAATAATACCACATTCGCTTGTACGTATAAAGGACTATTCTCAAATAGCTAGTGAAATAATACAAAATAAATAAATTAATAGTGATAATTCAGTTCTAGTTGAGAATTCTTGAAACATTCAGAGTATAGAAGAACATTGAGAGTATTGAAATATTATTGTCTTAAAATAATACTTACTACGCCCGCACTCATAGTCACTTAATGAACCATTAAGTCGAGAATCTCCATACCAAAGAACAACTTAATGATCCATTAAGTGATTATGAGTGCGGGCGTAAATATTATAAAAACAAAATTTTGTTTGGCGTTTCAGTGCCAATTGTTCGTTCAATGCATCGCTGAAGTAATATTTTTAAAATTCTATAATAAAGCTAATTTGAAAAACATACAAAGTTTAGGTGTATGTGTGTCACTCTTACATCCTATAAAGTAATATCTGAACTCACATATTAAATATTTGTTACGTATAAACGTAAGATGAGTGATGACATAATATTTTAAAAGCTTTAAATGAAACAATAAGCTTATACGATTAAATTTTTACCGTCAACAATATTTGGAGATTGCAAACGAACAAAAAAAATGTAAATGGTACAAACGACATGTTCTGTAGAGAGTTTCACTTTGCATTTTCATAAGAATGTGAAAAATGGTCATAGAAAGAAAGCAGTTAGATTTAAGAAAAACAAAATCTTTCATTTAATAGACTTTAGCCTGTAACAACTGAGCATATTTCGTATTCATGGGGTCATACTGACGAGGATCAAGGTTATTTATTACGTTACACTTCTAAATGTACCATCGTACCCTTATCAGGTCACCTCTTGATGAGAATTGCTAATTTTACTATGGCTCTAGCTGACTCGCAAAACCTCGCATATACGTGTCAAAGGAAAAAAGTAGGTCAAAAGGGACTGATAAGCATTTAGGAAAACATTCAAACCGTTAGATAAGAACAAACTCGGAGAAGGTGAAAGTACACAGAATATTATTAAAAAACTTTTAGGGTTGCTTACATTGTTAAAATACTTTGAAAATGTATTATACTTTTTGTGAGTTTATTTTTTGTAAGTGTTTGAGTCTATAGAATTTTTAAAATAATTTTTCGATTGAATATATATATAATAACTTTATATCGCAGTAAAAACTGAAGGAGTTTTTTAGAAGCTATTATATAATTTTAGTATCCAGCTTCTTGTTCCATTATCACATTTTGTTTGTAGTTATTAAAATATATAAAAAGGCTATTTAATTTGAAAAATTAAAGAGAAGTTGTCAAAAATGAATTTCCGAGATTGTTTCCATAGCGTTCTAATTACCAACATTTGAAATTTTTTATAAAACTGCCTCAAAGAGATTATCCTCTATAAAGGATGTACAACTGAAAAGTTTACCTTTTAATAGAAAAATACAAAGTAGCAATGTCATTAGATAAATTTAAACACAAAATACTAATTGGTTTACGACAGACAAACAAATAATGGTACATATTACTTACATTGATTTATATAACATTAGATACGAGTATATTGTATATGATAGCGTCGCGCATATAAATCTCGCTTTAACTAGTTCTAACTAGAAGCTTCAACTCAAATGAATGAAATAATGTAGGAACAGTGTATGTTAATTAAAAGACGTGTAGTGTAGGAGTAATATTAATTACGTGCCTGCAAGCTACCTTATTTATGCTTAGGGCACGCTTACTGGAGGAAATCTAAATGAAAAATACGAACAAAATGAGACATTTTCTTGGTTATAATATTTTTTATAAATTTTATAACAAACTTAATTAAAAAATTTACATTTTATCTGCCATCTTCATTATACGTACAGTGCTTTGTTACATTAAAAAAAGTCATGTAGAATATTTTATCTCCGGCTTTATTCCTTCACTCTTTTAATAAACGGTGTGCATATAGATAAATGTATGTATGAATTATACACCATTTTAATCTAACAATCACCATTTCGTAATATGTAAAAAATTGTTCCCACTGAATAGTTGTTATAAAAAAGTACTCGTATTTTTATTGCGGTAAGTTGTTTAGAAGCAAGAATATTAGTACTCCAGTAATCCACTTATAAGTTTTACAAAAATTCAACAGACATGAGCTTTTAAAGATACAAGTACAAGCTTTCAAAAAGTGCACTTGTCGGATCAAAAGTTCTCACGCGGAGGTACTCCTTTGAAAAGGAAATGAATGTTTAACTCATCCAAGTTCAGAAGAGACAAGTTGAACTTAGAAGTGCTTGGAAGTTTATAAGATTTTTTTATAATATATGCAAGGCGTAGTGTATTATTTGTTTTACTAGGAGGTAACATATCTTTTTCAAGAAAAAACGTATTCTTTTATACATTTAACCTCTACTAGACCTCTGATATTTTAATGTGCGAATAATTTTAACACGATGACAATTTGTCTTACAGTCAAGGGAAATATCGTCAGGAAAACAGCATAATTATTGAGAGAATATTCAAAAGACATGAAGTGAAACCCAAACGGAACTTGCAAGGACTAGGGCTTGACCATCATCTTAATGGGAGTTCTGTGCCTCGCAGACTGGGTCATTTAAAAACAGAATGTTTACTTAATATGAAACGATAGGTTGTCATTATTTTCAATATTACCTAAATGCCTTTAAGTGGTTGGTCATTCGCCTTCTCTAAACCTCTTAAAGGTTCGTTCATTTGGGGGATAGGCTTAGGCTTATTAGGAATAGATGTAATCATGTTAAAAATTATTATTTATACAAGAGCAGTGCGAGATTGAATACATTTTACTTTTTGATGGTTTTCTAAGCTTTACCGCTACCACAGAAATAAAATCCACAGATAATTAACTGCCTTTTAAATAACTATGAAATTATAAATAAAAAAGAAAGACGACGCGTTTCGCTCAGTTGGTAGCGACCCTACTTTCTGCGCCAGTGGTCGTGGGTTTGAGTCCCGCTGGGGGCATTTGTTGAGACGAATGTTTGTACTCCAGTCATGGGTGTTTATATTTATTTTTATAATATGTATGTATTTAAAATTTATATTATACTAAACTTATATATACGTGTATCAACTATCTGGTATCCGTAACACAAGCCTCGTAGCTTACCACGGAACTAGATGGCGCTGTTGTAATAATGTTCCAACATATTTCTATATTATTAAAGTACTGAAGAAAATAATCATTATATAATAATCAATGGATTGATGATTAATTGGATATAACACCACGTATAACATGCATGCTGGTAACAAGGTTCAAATACAAATAAATTGGTCGTGGGTTCGTTATGTCAGTCACGTATCGAAGTTGGGATTCGGAATTCATTCATGGCCATATCTCCGCCGCTGATAATAAACTAAGTTGTATTGAGATACGAGTAGCACTGGCTTAGCGAGTTTGTTAATCTGAGATTAGGGGAAGTTTTCATAAATGATATAACTTTACTGATTTCTCACTAGTGTCTGCTTGCGGTTTCGTTTGCGTGGATAATATATATCCTATGTTAGAGAGATAATGAAAAGAAAAGTAACCTATTTGTTACATAGTTATTGTTTTTCACAGACAAACACAAAAACTTGGGCTTTACGCGTTAATATTACCGGATCTTAAGGCCTATTATGCATACGCTACCATTTTTAAGGTTTTGTTATATAGATATAGATATGTAAGAATTCAAATAATCAACATTTTCCGTCCACGTAGAATGTGCCTAGATTGAATTTGCGAATTTAAGGATAGGTACGAATCGTCAGTGTATTTTAAAGCCGAATTATATACAAGTAATTTCGATATAATAAAACACTTTTAAAAATAATAAGTAAGCTTTAAATCCTTCTTCAAATCCATAGATTTTACAAGTACTATTGGATCGTCAATTGTACTTAGAATTTCTTAAGCATAGTGTTGAGAGTTCGTTAGTGAGATCCACCGGCTTGGAATGCATTTCTTGAGATGAACCGGCGAGTAAGTGAACAAATTGCTCTTGTAACATTTAATAAAATTACATTATATTTTTATCTTGTTACTTTTACGTAATAGAGTCATTAAAAATTAAATACAAAAAATGAGTGTTTTTGTAATGCTTCTTCTATTCTATGGCTTGACTTATTTTTATGAAATCAGGGTTTTGATATATTTGAGCGTTGATTAGTTACTTCATTTTCATTGCTATACGGTTGAACCACTTTATATAATTACCACGAAGATATTAAAAAATTTAAGAGCACTTGGTTAATTATTAAGTGAAGCGGGTTCAAATCCGGGTCTGGCACCTCTGATGATATATTTACGCACATAAATATCAGTATCATTCTTATCGTTAGGAAACCTGCGTGTCCTCGAACCTTGCAAGTTCTTGAACGACGTGTGAAGTCCTGAAACACGTACTTGGCCAGTGTTATATTATTATTTTATTTTAATAAAATAAAACTACATGATAGCTTAGGAACTTTACTTTTCTTTACTTTTTATTTTATGTTCTCATTTTAATTTACACTACAAAGTTCTTATATATGTCTTATTATAAAAATAAACTAATACAACAGCCAGTATGATGAATTATGGCCTGATTCGTATTAAAGAAAAAGTTGGTTAAATACAAGAGCTAAAAAAAGTTTAGATTTAGAGTTTGTGTGAATTTGAATTTTCTGTTTCATCAACTTCAAGAAAGGAGTAAGAATGCATTTTTAGTGTATATTTTGATATGTGTACAATAAGTGAAACAATGTGATATCATTGTTAATTTGGAAATAATTATAATAGTACCATTATATTAAAACATTCTAAAGTGAATGTAGCAATCACAATTATTTTAATGTAAATATTTGTAATGAATACAGAATAAGTATTATTAAATTAGAAAAATAATCAAAGTAACAATGCACTCAAGTTGCGGAATTCTAATATTTTCAATTTACAAGTAAAAAAGTATTTTTGTTTCGTATTTCCTATTTAATTTTCCTATGATTGAGGTTTGCGCGTTTAATTAAATATCTCCATTCTATCCAACATTAATATTCATAGCCTTTCCATATTCGTATTCACGAATAATTCATTAAGCCCGATATTTCTATACTATTCAATAATATTCGTCGAGGTATTTATTAATTACTAGTTAAACCCACGGTTTTACTCACGGTTAATCTAAAAAATAAAAACATAAATATATAATAATGTAAATGTAAATGTAATAAATTTCACATAGTGAGTATGATTTCGGTTCCTGCATCAGTTAGATTTGTCTGTTAAGGACGTAACAGTACCATCTAGGTTTCGTGACTTGTAGAACACGCTGATGGTTCTGCTTTTGATCTCTCACCGGTCGTTTATATTTGCCGTCCTACTGACTTCAAGTGAGAAGTAATACAGGTGCTCAATACATTATATTTTCAGGAGAATTAAACTAAAGAGTTACGTTATTATTTCTGTTTATTCTTGCTTTTGTAATTTTATCCTTGCGGTTATCTCAAACACGGTTAAATGAAATTCAACAACATTTTAACTGACAAAGAGAATATTTATATATAAGCGAGAGCTACTTTACTGGGCTACTGTTTATCGTGCGAGGGTTTCTATGAGACAAAGGGTATATAAGGGCGACTAAACATATTTTAACGTTTCGGTAAAGTAAGCTCGTAACACAGTGGGCTTCCACTGCCATAGAAAAGAGACTGATTAAATATATAATTATTAATTATTTTATCTACAATATATAAAATTATTATCTCGATTCATTTTTTGAATCACACACTATAATAACCAATTTTGTGATTTATAGTCATTATATAGAAAACTAGCGTCCCTAGCTCGTACCCCCTTTAAGCGTACAATTTTTACAAACTTTAAATATCTATATTATTTATATCTAATCAAAAGGTCAAATAATAAGTTTCAAGCTTTAAAAATGACGTAATTTCCATACAAACTGTCATCCCCTGTTTCAACCTCTTACAGCCTTTTATTCGCCTTTAAAAGTAGCCTATGTCCGTCTCCTAGCTCTAAGCTACCTCCCCACTAATTTTCAGCCAAATCGGTACAGCGGGTTGTTGAGTTATAAAATATAGTGTAACTAACACGACTTTCTTTTATATCATTTTATAAATCGTATCATTTCTTTATATCAGATATCAGCTTCTTAAATAATACAAGTATTATTATAGACATAAATCAAACTTTTATTATTAAACAATAATTGGTGCCATATAAAATTACAACATTCGAAGTTTGATGTATAAACTTTACATAGTTAAGTCCAAATAGGATATCAACGTAAATCCTTAATTAATCTCTAAACTCGGAAAGGGTTATAGATTAGATAGGCAAATTTGCTTTGTAATTGATATTAATGATATCATATAAGTTAAAATTTGTTATATTTTATGGAGAATGTGTTTATATTATAATATACTTAATACTTATGTTTTGTTTATTTAAGATACAATAAATTTTATTTCTTGCGAGCTACATAAAGAATTTGAGCGTTGATCGACATCAAAAAGGAAGAGCTTTCAGAGCTTTTATAAATGAGTATGTAACGCGATATTTTCCTCAATAATAATAAAGAGTCTAACAAAAACCCAAGAAAATTTTATCCGTGAGAGTTAAATAATGACTTTTAAATTATTTTCGAGAGGCTGTAGCTTTAAGTTTTTTCCTTACGTATACCTTTAAAGAATGATTATATTATTAAGCCTTATTTTTTACATTAGCGACTCATCCTTGCTTCTTACGTTTCATACTAATGTATAGAAATTAGATATTTACTCGGCATTTTTTCTTATATTCTTCTTGAATCACTTTGTCTATTGATGAAAACTGCATTAAAATCCGTTGCGTAGTTTAAAAGATCAGACGGCGAGAAGCAACTTTTTATGCCATGAAGAAAAGTGAAGTGCTTAACTAGAAATCATAAAAATGATTAACCTTTTATAAAAACACATAAGTATAAAATAATAATAATGTAATGTTCTCCGACCGATTGCGGCCATGGCGGCCAATCTCATTGAGACAAGCCAACTGCGCAGGAGATATTATAGTGCACTAGTGTACGCGCAGGCACAAGTGCACTCTCTGTTCCTATCACTCTAATATTCCGGTGGGACGACTACTCGACACGACCAGTGAGAGTTAAGGCGCAGGACCGACAGCTTTACGTGCTCTCCGCGGCACGGGGGTAACACACCACTAACTTCCCAACTTCAGACTGTTACTGAGTCTTACTAAACAGAAAGACTCATTAATTAATCTTGGCCCAACCTGGGACTCGAACCCAGGACCTCTCAATGTATGACCGTATATGCTACCCACTACACCACTCTACATATAAAAGGTATAAGAATCTAATTGTATGATTGAAAATACCACAGAAACTTAATATTCTATTACACCATTGTACATTGGTTTTATATTCATCATAACATTTGCATATTAAGCGGATAAATAGAAATGATTTATTATAGCAAATAAACCAAAATTGATGATGAACTTAATTAAATTGAATAATTACAATTATTGGCATCTAAATTAATCATGTCCCATAATATTTCATTTTTTGACAGTACATTTGCAAAATTTCAATGTATTCTAAAGCAACTATTTGCGCTTTGATACGATAAAAGAGAACAGATATAAAGAAAATTTTATGTTTTTTTTTGAAAAATACTCGCTAAAGTTTACGAATGCGTAGAGGACAGTCGTAAATAAAACGTTTATTTATTTTCATCTTTATTATAGACCTTGCTTCTACTATATAATATGCTTGAAGCAGTGTTTAGAAACTTGAGACACTTATAGAGCGTTAGGTACAACCGCAGCCAGACTTGATTAACGTCGACAAGACACGGACTGTGGTTGTCGCTTTCGTGCTGTTAAACTCGAATGTCGACCATTGAGAGCTATAAAATTGACATCTTGCCTAATTTTCATTACATTTATATAGGTTTGTTTTTAATATATTTGATTTAAATGGTCTCGTCCTAGCTCAATTGTTCAATGGATAACTTTATCGGTCTTTTGAGTTTTTCTATCAAAAATGAGTCAAAAAAAAACTCAAAAGGTGAAGTGCTTTGTGGTCTTAAGTTCTTCATCCGATCTGATAGTTCAGGTGATAACCAAACGTAAAATATCGTCTACGTAGGACACTGACTATTAAACAGAGAAAGAAATACAGAGTGCATTTATCCGTTTGTTATAACTCTTGTTATTGCGAACTTTTCTGTAGGATGCACTTGCATTTGAACTTAACTTTGCATTTTCCCATAAAAATCTGAAGTAGGACCTAATTGTTGAATATGTAAATTATGAATCCTAGTACTTAATTTTTTTCTGTTTTAAATCATTGAAGTAATTGACTGAAAGACATCTCGGCCAAAACACTCTAAAACATGTCTAAACTATTGCATCTACTTATATAAATAAATACTCAAGAGCTTTTATAAACTTTTACATTTGCTATGTAAATCTGAAACTCTACATGAGTTTGAAAATATTTGCAAACAAATTTTCCGTCTTTATCGTTTCGCCACTCTTATCGCCTTTGTACGTTGTTCGTAGATCATTTAGACTCTATTGTTTGTTGAAAGTTTTACTGACACTCGTTAAAGCTTATGTTTCATGGTGTCGAACAAGGGTCTATTGTTATATATTTTTATCTTGAAATATCAGATTTTTCTTTGGAAAATAGAATAATGTCTGTATTTATAAATAAAAATATGTTATAATAATAATAATTGAAATATATCTTGAAATTGTATACATTTTACATTTTTTTGTAAAAAGTCAATATAGGGCGTTATTTTGTACCTGTTTTACATAATGAGAAGATAATGTATGCATTTTCAACGCCATTTCACTCCAAAAAACGAGAAAACCAACAAAATCTTTTTCAATAATGAAATTCGCCCGAATTTTAAGTAAATAAATTAAATGTATTTAGTAAAGTTAATTAAATTTGTTAAAATACACAATTAGTTAAACTTAACATTATAGGTAAATCTACAGGTATATATAAAAATGAATCCCTATTTTCCTTGGTCACGACATCACGCGTGAACGGATAGACCGATTTCGCTAATTCTTTTTTTGTTTTGTTAAGCTAATGCATAGCTTCTATCGCGGGCCTTGAGCGTGGCGACCGAATCCAGATATTCCGTAACGAAAATAACCTGATATTTCATATTGTTATAAGTAAAGATAATTCCAACAAATTCGAACAAATTTGTGAAGTGTCGGTGGCTCAGTCGGTTTGGCTACAACTTACATTTTTTGTTATTGTCAGGAGAAGGTTCTTATGAAAGAAAAAATTAAGAAAGTTGTGCGGAAAATTAGAATATTTAAAAAACTTTAAAAAATTAACGGCGTTTGACGTATCATGTTATGACCGTTGCCATGGTGCGTGTAATGGTAATTCATATTATAATCAAGTCAAATATATAGCGGGCGGTGCAAAGTAAATATAAACACGTTCCGTAGGGACGAACCCGAGCGAAGCGAGGGTGAGCTCCTAGTATTTTATGTTTATAACGTCGACAAAGTAATTTAACTAAAAGCTATCATCCTAAAACAATAGAATTTGGTAGAGAACTTAAACTTTCAATAACACTGTAAAATACTAAGTTGGGCTTCAACACGGTTTGTAAGGACTGATGTTGAAAACGAGTCATAACAGGTAAGCATAATATTTCAGTGCGGCATTAAATTGTTTCACATTATATCTAAAGTTAAAATTTGCTTCTGGTACTAAATTCTGTTTTATACTCGCGTTTTTGATTTAAATCAGTGTTGCTTTGAAATGCAAATTTTTTTTAGAGTTCTGTACCTAAAAGTAACAGCGTCATTCATTTTACTTAGAAATTAATAGTATTATATGTATTTATGTATACATAAAATAAAATAACAGCTTAGTTGAATCTGTACATTAAGTATTTATCAGAAAATCAATTTGAAATAGTCATTATTATAGATGCAGAGGTCGAAGTTTTCAGAATTTTTGTCTGTCTGTCTGAAGAAGAGATGAAAAGAAATTTAAACTAAATAATAGAATAATATATCAAGATTATATAAAAATAAGTATCATAGCTAGGTTTCGAATATACCATATGAATAACGGGGTATAATTTTATAATCGATGCTCAAAGGAAGGCAGTCTAAAGGATTCTCGCAGTTTGTTTAGTTAAGATTAAGACTGGTGTGTTTGAGTGCGCTTTAACCGTGTTTGAGTAAATTGCCTTATATATACAGATACTTAAGAACGTGTTGCGAAGATAATTCCTATACACATTGCCTGCTACATGTACATTTTGCTGGTACACTCGCTTTTCTGACAGATCATCGTTACACTATGTTTAGAAAAAAATTAGACTTAAAAAAATCTAAATATAAATGATGATTGCAGGAAAATGAATATGTGAAGTCAGAAAAATAACTTTAAGTTCTTTCACACTATTGTTACAGAATAAGTTATAGTTAAGTCATTGTTTCAATTTTTGATTTATACTAGACTTTTCTATATAATATAACTCGTAATAATAAAATGTGTCCGTATTTGCCCTTCCACTTACATTTTGAAAGAGATTATAAATAATTCCAATTTAAATTCAAATTATTTTATTCAGCATAAAATTATTACAATTTTTACTGAATGTCATACAAAACTTTAAATACTTTAAATCATGCATATTATAAATATACCCGTGACTTGAGTTATAACATTCGTGCTCATCATTCAAATAAATGTCCGTAGTGGGACTAGAACCCGCGACCGCTGGCACAGCAAGTACAAAGTAAGCCAAACGTATAGTCCACATTTTTTATGTATTTTTAAATTTATTAAAACATAATAAAGAGAATATCAGCAATATATTCATAACTTTTAAAGTGGAAAGCTTCCATTTTATTTCATTCAACGCTCATGCATACGAAACACTTTGCACTAAATATTGAATGTTGGAGTATCGTTGTAATATCCACCCTATTGAGTGCAGAGAGATGATCGCTTCAAGTTTTTATTCATATTTAAATAAATCCTTTTCAGTTTAAATATAAGTTATTTTTGTGTAGAGATAAGCTTTAGAACTATGTTTAAATTCAGGGGGGGTCAAAAAAACGAATATACTTATTCGGATCTCATACGAAAATATGCCTTCTCCAAAGCGCCGCTGAAAAAAATAATAATTAAAATGTTGCTCAAAATTTTATTAAGTCTCCAAAATCGTCGAAAATCGCCGTTTTTTTCTCTCGTTACACTATTTACAACTATTAAAATGATAAGGATTTAGCTGACGTGTTACTTACTATAGTATATCTTAATATTTTAAATGATAATATATAACACTAATTCTACTAATTTATTAATACTATTCATACTCCAAGTCTATCGTTATCAAGGGGTACCAAAAATACACAAACACACATAGTAACTTTCACATTTATGGATAATATTAATCTATTCATTTCCTATACACGAGAATCATATTAGAGATATTATTTCATAGTTTTATTACGACTATATCTCCATATATTCTTAAATTCCGTACGTAAAATATTCCATCTGACATTCAATAGTAAAATACTCTCGCTGTAAATAAAATTTGTTACAATCAATTAAAGTAAAAAGCAAATTAGCACAAACTGCAATGGGATGTTCAGTGCGTAATTAATTCTTTAATTAATTTTGCTTGCGTTTTCGAGCTGGTTCTGAAATAAGTAAATAACATGAAATTCTATGAAAGTGGATGACTAAGTTAAAGTTTTCAGTGAATGTATCTGTTTAAAGTAAAAGAAGTCTTGTTTTAACATCAATTTAAATTAAATTTGTCATATTTAATACAAACATATGATTTATAAATAAAAAGGTTGCCAGTTACCCAGTTTTGAGTAGTCAAGTGAAACAGGTTCAAACCCCGGGTCTATCACACCTTATATATCTTTGTAATCGTGTATAAACAAAAGGTCACTCACTTACTTACTCACTCATCACAAAAAATCGAATACATTATTATTATATTTCATGTACAAAGATGAAATTTGGCAAGGAGGTGGTTTATAGTAAGTAAACATTCCGCTAAGAATGGATTTTGCGATAGGGCCGGATTAAGGAGTTCTAAGGGCTCTTGCAAGTTTGTATGAAAGTCTTAAATTTTTGTGCTACAAACTTTTAATTTGATTTCAGCACCTATCGACAGAGTCTAGCGAAGCAAGAATGAGTCGCTAGTCTTTAATATAGTCGTGTGCGAATTACTTCTAACGTGATTACCACTTGTCTTACGATGAAGGCAAAAATTTTAAAGAAACCTTCATAATTAAGGCAACTTACAAGTTTATGGTACATAAATATTTGGCCTTCCTTGGACTTTGCCGAAGTTGCTAAAAATAAACAATCATTTTCAAAATTGTAAGATACATAATTTTAACAGAAACAAACATCAGGAACAATTAAATTCTAAGAATTCATTAAATTCAATATAACGAAAGCCCGATATAAATGAATTCACAAAACAAAGATTGAAGAAGACGACTTTACGAAGTAGAAGCAAAAGTAATCCGTCATCTCGGTAGATGAATCAAATGAAAATGTAGTAGGTGCTATGCGCACTGTGGGAGCGATTTGTTCAAAATAACTTTTCATGTATAATATAATATAGTTCCACTGGAAACACGACGGAGGTCTACATTGGCGTGAGAAAAAAAATGGTGTTCACAATTCGTAAGCGGGGATCCACGTAAATTTATCTGTTTTCGATACTAAATAACTAAATGTTGGCTTGGTTCACCTATTAATGTGGGCAGATTCAATCTAAAACAATCGATCAAGTAGGTACATCCCTCATGTTTAATTTTAATTGTACTACGACTGTTATCATATTCCAATGAAAATATAAGAACAACTAAGAATAAATGCAACACAAAAATATATTATTATATTTCTTTTTATTTTTACCACTCCAAATGGTGTTCCTGCGGAGTTTTCTAAATGAATTAAAAGTGAGAATTAATTGGTTGCTTTCACGAAATAGAAAACTTCCGTGGTTGCTTTTGCTGTGAGTAGATGTCAAAAACTAAAGTTAGACGGAATCACTTGTGATTCCATCCACTTTACTTTACTTATATAGGTTATCCATGTCAACGTATATTATGTAGTAGTAGTATAATGTTCAATACTGAATAACATGTCAACACCAATTCTCTAGGAGAAATCTATACTAACCATCATAACGGAGTGAGGGTGAGTGAGTAGTATATACAGGTATAAATATATGTTTTTCAATATTTTGCTGTAGTGCTATCACAACCTTAACACCAAAAACACTTTTAATTTCATTAAACCGCTACCTCGTCCAATGAAATTAATTATTCAATGAATAGGAGTGAAGCGACCGACGTGGAATATTACAAATGAACTGTTACGAAATGTATTTACTTAGTTAATTATATCAATACAATAATGTCTATTAATATAATATACCAAGTATACAATACAATGGGACAATTAGTCTCCGATGTGAATCCTCTCTATATTTATATCTTAAAATGAGTAATCATTTCTAATTCTTACTAATATTATAAATATAAAATTTACATGTTTAGGGTGGGTGTTTGTTACCCAATCTGACTGAACGGATATGGACGAACTTTGATACAAAGGCAGGCTAGAGGTATACGCTAGCATATAACAACTAGAGTCGTTAGTTATAAAAAGTAAGAACTTAATTAAAACGTTAACAGCCTCAGTGATCTAGTGGCTAGCATGTGCGGTTACAGATATCGATGTCCTAGGTTTTGGATAGGGACAGGTTTAATAACTTTAGTTTCTATGTGAGTTATCAGTAACAGCTCGGGGTTCGGAAGTAGGAGGTATTTCATGGGAAATCGGTCAGGAAATCATTATTATTATGAAGTAAGGAATAAGGTCGAAATTTATAGATCCCACTTTCACTTCTCTTTGAAAAACTGTAACTTCCTTAACTTAAAATGACAATTACATAATTATTATACTTCTGACAACTTTACTTTGTAAAGTTGACTTTGAAAGACGATTTTGTCTTAAGGTTTCATGACTATGAATCTTAACCTAAATCTTATTATTTTACACGAGCACGAGCTTCTCTTTTCGCCAAGAGGGATCCGGCTTCAGTCCGGCACGTTGGCTAAAAGCGATTTGCGGACACGTCATATACAGGCAGGATTCATCACTATGTTTTCCTTGATCGTAGTGCAATTGGTAATTACGCTGGAAATGATTCGTAAATAAAAGTATCAAAGGTGAGAGACTCAACAGTTGAACCTGCTTCACTCAGTTTTCCAAGTGCACGCGTTTCCACAGAGCCACCACTTCCTTTTTCAGTATTAGAAATTAGGAATAATTAAATGTAACTAAATGCAGAAGCAATCAATTAAAGTGTGCTTCAGTTTGATTGAAGTGATAGCATTAGGTGAATTCAATTCTGCATGCACTATTAAGCTTGATTTCACTATTGTCTATAACAAGATGTGAATATTCTATGCAAATATTATTGTTATTACTAGTTTGATATTGTGTGTATAGAATTTATAATGCCTTAGTGTATACATACATAGTTTATTGTTATTAAAAAAATATTTTGGATATGTCAAAAGTATAATATATTTGCCAGTGCTACAAGCCAGTAAAGAAATGAATTGATTATTGTATTTTTATTTATATACTATATTGATTATTATTTGTTTTTTAATCGATAAAAAAAAGAGTATAAAATCTCACTTTAATGCGATTTCAAACTTTTGGATTCACATAAATGAATAAAATTAATATGTTGGGACATTATTACAACAGCGCCATCTACTTCCGTGGTAAGCTACCAGGATACCAGGTAGTTGATATACTATACATATAAATTTAAATACATACTTATAAACATTAACACCCATGACTGGAGTACAAAAATTCGTGCTCAACAAATGAATGCCCCCAGCGGGACTCGAACCCACGACCGCTGCTGCAGACAGTAGGAATACTAGTCACTACCAACTGATCCAAACATCTCATAATAATTTTCAACATAATTATTGCCTTACGGCGAAGGAACTTAACAATAATCCGAATTTTTAATAGAAGGCTGATTCTGACTTTTTAAATATAATATAATGATAATAAATATTGTTCGCAGTATTTTATGTATGTATTTACATTTGATGAGAAATATGGGCTTTACAATCGAACGTTAAGCTTATCAGTTTATGGTAGAAGCTTTGAAAGGAATTGTGTGGAACGCTACCTCACATTTACATGTAAAAGGGTCTTACTTCAAATGCATTTGATTCCGGAACATCAACCTATCTTTAGAGCATATTTCAAAATACATATTCTGATTTATATGCTTTGGTAAAACATTTTTGCACAACCATTTTTAGAAAGGTATTTCTGGGCTTACGAGTACATCACTTTTCTTTTTGAACATTTATCTATGGGTTTATTACGAAAGCTACAGCTACTTACGAGTAGGTCTTAAGTAACGGTTTTCTGAAAATAATTTTCATATAAAAACACTTTGTAAAGAAGAAAATAAACAAATTATTACTATTATTAAATTAAACCAATCAAGTTATTACATTACATATCGTATGATGTAAAAGTCGTAGCGAAGTTACCAGTGTAGATACAAGGACCAAAATGTAAAAAAATATATATTTTTTACAATTAATTTGTTATTTACTTTCATCTTAAGATAAAACATCCCATTTTAAATATAATTTATTTATATATAATTCATAAATAAATACAGTATGAAGTTCAATCTAATACCCATATAACGGGTCTATTGACGACTCGTTGGTAGTGACCCTACTTTCTGCGCCAGCGGTCGCGGGTTCGAGTCCCGCTGGGGGCATTCATTTGCTAATCACGAATGTTTGTACTCCAGTCATGGTTGTTTATATTTATAATATGTATGTATTTAAAATTTATATGTGTAGTATATCAACTATCTGGTATCCGCAACACAAGCACGTAAAGTAGCTTACTGCGGAACTAGATGGCGCTGCTGTAATAATGTCCCAACATATTTATTTATTTATTTATAATAACATATTAATGTAATCGCATCACGTCCCTTCAAAATGAAAGGCCCTCAGTCTATATAATATAATACAACATCTATTAACTTCATATATCTAGTATACTATAATAGTAATAATACTAGTATATGCCAGTAGTGAAAATGGATCGTAATCGTTATTGAGAATTTCATAAAACTACTTTCTTACATATATCTTATATACATAAATCTCATGTCACAGTGTTTGTTATCGAACTCCTCCGAAACGGCTCGACCGATTATCATATTTTTTGTGTATACTTAGTCTAGGTCTAGGTCTGAGAATAAGTCATAGCCTATTTTTTATTCCTCTAGGTAATAAGGGTGGCCCTTTCCAGATTTATTATTTTTTTATTTTTAGACCAAATTATATTTTTTATGACTTAGCATCACATAATACTTATCACCCTAAATTTAGATTCTTCTACCAACGCGGGAGGAGTCACGGGAATTGCTAGTACTTCAATCTAATAAATACGAAAGCTTTTGAATATGGATGTTTGTTACTCTATCACATATTTGCACAGAGATAGGTTATCAAATCAAAATATTTTTTATTCAAATAGGGTTTTATAAGCTCTTTTGAATCGTCATTTATACATTATTAAACTGTAAATAAACTGTAAGTTTGTGAGTAAGCTACCAACGACTCGGAATGCAGTTCTGCTGAGAAGAGCCGACGAGAAACTCAACAGTTGCTCTTTAAAAAAAAAAGAATATTCATTACATTCATTGCATTACAATATTTATCTATTTATGCTACGTGAGACACAACAAGACATTAATACCACACATTTACATGTATACCATGCGCGTTTCGCGTAGGAAAAATTTGTTCTTATATTTCATTAGAGACGAACCGAACGAAGTCATACTAACGTTTTCAAAAAACTTTTTTTTGATAATAATAAAATTTATATTTCGTCCAATACTGAACTGTTTTACCTTTGTTTATTTGTGTAATGTCTAGCGACTCGCCGTCACTCCGTTTGGGCTTGTCCCTAGAAACGTTTTAGTATAGATTTCTAAGAAATGAGATATTTTCTTTCAATAAAAACTATAGTATATATTGATCAGGAGAACCGGCTACCGTCATACTAAATTTTATCAAAATCCGTCTTGGGTTTTCTTGTGATGCGGTCACAGATAGACAGACAAAAAATCTAAAAACCATACATTCGGCCTATGTATCCTTAATAATATGAATATTTAAATTTGAATTTCAATGTACAGATTCAACTCAGTTAGAATTTAATTATATATTGTATAGATTTAGATTATTTTAATTAAAAAAAAATATTTTAATTTACCTAATTGTATATTTTGAAGTAGTAGTATTAGGATGCTAGGTAATAATATGTACTTTTTTATTCTTTTGTTGATACAGTGGTAGCTCAGTGGTGACGCACTCGCTTGGATAACCGAGTGATGCGGGCTCAAATCCAAATCTCTCATCTCTCATATTTTCATAAGCGAATTATTTCTAACATGATTACCACTTATCTTACGGTAAATGTAAACATCGTGAAGAAACCTGTATGTCTTAGAGAACCTAGCAAATTTTCGTAAGATATGTGAAGTCTGCCAACCCTCACTTAACCAGCGTGGTGGACTATGATCCTGATCCCCCTTGAGTTGAAGGGAGGCTCGTGCCCAGCAGTGGGATATTTAAAAGGGAATACGATCTATTGTAACATCTGTATAAAATTTTTTTAAATATAAATAAATTATCCTAATTAAAAAAATATAAATCATGTCCAACCTTAATTTGAACAATTAATCCCAAACGTGAAAAGCCTTCACAAATTGAAAAAGTATTGCGTTGAAACTTGATGAATTTTTAAAACGATAACGGTTTGCATATTTTTCATATAAAATATTGAGTGACGTTGTTATAAATTCGTCAATTTCTTGTGTATTTATTGCACAAAAAACTAGAACAATCGTTATTTATAATAAAAAGTAACTAAGCTATAAAATTTAAGTTTGGTATAGTGTACTGAATTTAGAACTAAAAACAATAATAACGATGTCGTTTTGTATACATTTCAAACAAAAGCTGCTTAACAAACTTCAACTAAACTACGTGTTGTAGTGATAATTTATTATTTGGATCAATTCTAAATGAGTACCTTTCTAAATGAAAATCTCTAAAAATTACATGAACAATTTAAATAATTTATGGATATCTAATTTATAGTAAATAATCTATTTACTACATCAATGCAATATCTGTAACATTATCAAAACAAAACTATTTGTCATTGAAAATAACTCGGAATATTTCTACTTAAAATCTGATTAAAGAATCTTTCAAAGTTAGTTAAATGAAGAATTAATCATATGTTAAGTTTAGTGTATTTAAATATTTTTCAATTCAATACACCGAAGAAATTCACAATCACTTAAGACATAATAAGTTAATTATATATAATATATATTTATATCTGGGAAAGGATAACATTTTTTGTCAACTTCCAGTTTCCGGTTGATAAGTACGAGTACTAAATGATGAAGACAATGCCTTAGATTTGAATACAATCGACCAATAAGAACAAAATAGAGTGCCATAAGTGACTATTAAAATGTAATTGAATGACGTCATCTAAAATCAAAACAATGTCACATTAATTTATCCATTTGACTTTTTTGAGAAAAATATGTCACAAACATTTACCAACAAACACATTTTTAAAAAATATTTAAAACTAAAATCCTATTAAAGTATACAAGATGAATAAAGTGTAAGAGCTTTTAAGTTACTTAAAAATACATTAAATTTTTCAGTTCAACTCATTTAAACTTAAGTACTTCTTATTCATATAATCTTGTCACAAGTTTATTTAGAAAATTTTCCAACTTTGCTTTTGCAGCGAAATATTTGTACGTATTTTTAAATGTAAAGCATAGTGTTTAACTTTTTGCTGGCTTGATAGTCAGTTTTTTTGACTTTTAAATATTATTTATTTATTTATTTTACTCTATAAACTTTTTACGTGAAAATATTACTGAACATTTGACGATTCCCTAAGATTTCTGTACTCTAGAATATGGTATGTTATATCCAAAGGTATACTGTTATTTTTTATACCATTGCAAATTTCTCGATGTGCAATGGTATAAAAAATGACAGTATCCTGCTGAAAAAAAATATCTAGAAAAAAAATGATCTATAATTTTTATGGAAGTACCAGCCAATGCTTTACTCGGGTGCATCTCTGAATATCTAATTTATATCTTACACCAAATAAAAATTTATTTCAGTATAAAGAAAGCAAACAAACATACACACTTTCACATTTATTAAGTAAAATATTTTTGTAAACAAAACTTTAAAGCTTCAACAGAACACGAAAAATAGTAGTAAATGTCGTCTAATTACATACCATACAGTTTAGTTGAGGAAAAAGCAGCTACGAGACACAGTTGCTTATGGGCGTTCACTTCCTACCACTTACCGAAGAGGAGCTCATCTTGTATATTGTATGAACGACTACGGGACTGTTTGGTGTATTTTAAAATTAACAAATTGTTCCTAAAACAGAAAGTATAATTAGGATTAAAATGCAAGTATAATAATTTAATATATTAAAGTATCATTAAAAATTATATTATACTAATGTATCGCCCTTACTCCGCTTCAATTTGACGACACGTATGGTTCGGTTTGTAGTGATCCTACTTGCTTTACCAGCGGTTGCGGTTTCGATACCCGCTGGGGCATTCATTTGTTGAGCACGGATGTTATCTGTAACACAAACCTGGTAACATACCATGTAACTAGATCGTGCTGTGTTTAATAATGTCCCAACATATTTTATCCCTACATTTTATTGTGAAACATTTCTCAGTTATGATAATATATTTTCCAGCAGTAAAAAGTATATCAAATTTAGTTATTAGTATGCCAAATTTAATCAAAATCTGTCGAGTGGTTGTCTCGTAATGCGGTAACAGACAGGCAGTACTTTTAAGAACTATAGATGCTGTGGCTGTATCGATAATAATGACAATTTCGATAAGTTTTTTAATCGTCATTTTATTGCATAGATTCAACTAAATTAGAATTTTACTATGTATGAGTTAAAAAGATTTTACAAAAATAAAGTTTATATAAAAAAAAATGGTTGCCTGTAAAGTCGGTTTTACGGGCGAAGATTTTACGTGACAACGTCTTTTTCTCGGTAGAATATTTATTGATATGAATATAATTAAATTGCACAATAGGATATAATTATATAATAATTCTCTAGTGCTGCGCGCGCGGCAGACCGATCATAGTTGAGTGGGAGAGAGACGCAAGGCATTCGGCGGGCCTCTCTCTCGTTCGGTGACTCATCGTAACGTTACCGAGCGTTACACTTTTTCATAAGTGACTCCCAGCCGCAACCTAATTTAAGACGTTGTCACGTCAAAAACTTCAAAAGCTAGTGTGATTTACAAAACCTCTTAAATTTATCACGCGGATAATAATCTTTCTGTAGAGGAAAATGCGAACGAAAATGGTGAGAAAATTCCTTTAGCAAGAAACTTGGTAAGTTTTTAATTTGCTCCTCCTTATTTTTCTTTTAATTTCCTTAAACTATTGTCGACTACTATTTGTTTGAAATCTTATACTATTTGTTGATTTTGTTCGTATTTTATTATACTTGACGACACGTTGGTAGTGACCGTACTGGCCGTACCGCTGGGGTCGCGGGTTCGAGTCCCGTTGGGGACAAACGGAATGATAAGCATGAATGTTTGTAATCCAGCCATGGATGCTTATACTTATAATATTTACATGCCTAGTGTATTAAGTATCTGGTATACATAGCATACGGCTCGTAGCTTACTACGAGACTTTTTCAACATATCATTATGTACTTAAACGTAGCATCTGGTGAGTGAATTATATTGTGAATAAAATTAATATTAACGATTGTTGATAATGAAATTAATATTGTCGGTATTTTCCCCATATATTTTTCTTTAGTATTCCTTTAAAAATAATGTTACGTTAGTTTTAATCTAATTTACATAATCCATAAGTGAAGAGCATCTGTTAGTTAGAAAGTTGAGTGGTCATAAAGAAGCCATCGGACAAGGGTCGTTATGTCCGCCACTTACCCGGAGTAAGCGGAGTTGCAAAAAGTGCGTAGTGATAAAAGTGAGATTAACAATTTTAACGATAAATTGAAGAATACTGATTAAATCGTTAATGTTAATTTATTTTTATTCTTAAGCAGATGGTATCAATCTTACTATTCTCTAACAAAATGACACTAAAATAAAATACGGTGCAACAAAATACAAATACATAGTTCCGCATATTTTTTTTATGTTAGAACGTCATTCACACAGCAACATCAAACTACGAGGCTTGTGCTACGGATACCAGAGTTGATACACTACAAAACCTTAAATACGTACATATTATAAATATAAACACCCATGAATGAAGTACAAACTTTCGTTCGCAACAAATTAATGCCAGCGAGACTCGAACCCGCGACCATTGGGACAGCTTGTACGCTTCTACTGAGCCAAATGTGTCTTTATTTCCGTTTAAGGTGTAAACTATGGACTAACTATTGTGGTCTCTACGGAACCCTAAAAATACTAAAATATATTTTACACGAAAATAAATTATCCTCACGTCAATTTGTAATTTTGTAATAAAAATTCGTATCTAATCGTGAAGCCTTAATACTTTCCAACTTTTCTGTAATTTATATCATAATTTTTTAATGTACATGAAAACATTTTTCATTATATTGAACAATCTGCCGTCTACCGTTTAGTAATTATCTTTTCAGCTTTTATCTTTCATAATTATAAAGCTGTATTGTTCCGTTAAAAGTAACACAATATTATACAGGGTTCTTTGTCTTATCATAATATTTTATATGAAGTATATGGCTTATAGATGGCGATAGATGGCGGTATAACCTCTCTAAACAGCGTAGCTAAATGCCACAGACCGGTGACGGGCAGCAGCGTTACCGGTATAAGAAGCTACGCCCTGCGATCGCCAACCCGCCTGCCCAGCGTGGCGATTATGGGCATTTCCATCTATGGCAAGCGCACGAACGAAACGGCCCCCAGTTCCCGGTCGCCCCGCTATTCCTGGCCAAGGCGGCAGCCATGGTAACGGCGGGGTAGGGGGTGCTAAGAATCCCCGGGCTACGGTAGGCCGCCAACAACAACTGACACTGGCTACGTTTAACGGACGCACGCTAAGGCTCGACGAACATCTGGCACAATTAGAGGAAGAACTCAGGAACATTAGGTGGCATATTCTAGGGTTGTGTGAAGTCCGAAGAAAGGGAGAGGATACCGTGACTTTGGAATCAGGCCACCTTATGTATTTCAGAGAGGGAATCCAAACGTCTCAAGGCGGTGTCGGGTTTTTGATTCACAAGAGTCTATCTGGCAATGTTATAGAGCTCTCCAGTGTGTCAGCAAGAGTTGCATATCTTGTGATTAAGTTAACCGAGAGGTATAGCCTCAAGGTTATCCAAGTGTACGCGCCGACCTCGACACACTCGGATGACGAAGTGGAAGAGATGTACGAAGATATCTCAAAAGCCTTACATACCACCTATAAGGCCCACTTTAATGTTGTCATGGGAGACCTCAACGCAAAAGTGGGAGTACAAGCAAGCGGTGAATCGGTAGTAGGACCACATGGATTTGGAAGCAGAAATCACAGGGGGCAAATGCTCGTCAGTTTTTTGGAAAGAGAGGGGCTTTTCTTGATGAATTCCTTCTTTAAGAAACAGACCCACCGAAAGTGGACATGGCGAAGTCCTGATACTGTGATAAAAAATGAGATAGATTTTATCATGACGGATAAAAAGCGTATATTTAGAGACGTCTCCGTGATCGCTAGGTTCAACACCGGAAGCGATCACCGACTCGTCCGAGGCACTCTAGATATAGATTATAAGCTTGAGCGGGACCGTCTGATAAAATCTACGCTCCGGCCCAATATGCTCCAAACTCCAGCTGTGTCGGAAACGTTCCAACTAAAATTGGAGAACCGATTTGCTGCCCTGGAAACCACAATGGACGTCGACCAAGAACTCGACCAAGTGGTGAGTATTCTCCGGGAAGAAGGGACAAAAATGTGTAAATTGCAACGTATCGGTAGAAAGTCTAAACTCTCTGAGGAATCTCTGCAGCTAATAAATAAACGACGTGAAGATACCGTAATCACACCATCAAACCAGCGGGCGTTGAACAAAAGAATATCGAAGCTGGTAAGACGAGACCTCCGAAACTCTAGTACGTGCTCCATCAAGGAAGCCATTGAGCAAAATCGGGGGTCCAAAGTCTTTGTTCAAAAGCTGGGGCGAAGCCATCTTACTAAGCTGACCACAACTAGCGGAAAAGTCGTCGTTTCTAAGCCGGAGATTCTGAATGAAGTTCAGGACTTCTATGGACGCCTATACACATCACGAGCGACCTGTCCCACGTCCAATAACGAGAATCCCAGAGCCACACTTACCCGCCACTACACAGAAGACCTGCCAGAAGTCAGCGTAGACGAAATTGTGATGGCTCTAAAACAACTGAAGAATGGAAAAGCCCCCGGAGAGGATGGAATTACAACGGAGCTTCTAAAAGCAGGAGGAACTCCGACGCTAAAACAACTCCAGCGTTTATTTAATTCCGTCCTTTTTTCGGGGAGAACTCCTAAGGCATGGAGCACAAGTTTGATGATCTTGTTTTTCAAAAAGGGTGACAAAACCCTGCTGAAAAACTATCGACCGATCTCCCTCTTAAGCCATATTTACAAGTTGTTTTCTAGAGTCATCACAAATCGTCTCACGCGTAGACTCGACGATTACCAACCTCCAGAACAGGCCGGTTTTCGAAGTGGATATGGCACCATAGACCACATTCACACAGTGCGGCAAATTATACAGAAGCAGGAAGAGTATAATCAGCCCTTATGTCTAGCATTTGTGGATTATGAAAAAGCTTTTGACACTATCGAAACCTGGTCTGTTTTAGAGTCTTTACAACGGTGCCAAGTCGATTGGCGATATATCCAAGTGTTGAAATGTCTGTATGACACCGCAACAATGACCGTCCAAGTCCAGAATCGGCAGTCTGAACCTATCTTCCTGCACCGGGGAGTGAGACAAGGGGACGTAATTTCCCCCAAATTATTCACAACTGCATTGGAGGATATGTTCAAGACTCTCGACTGGAGTGGACGAGGAATAAATATAAACGGTGAGTACATTTCGCACTTGAGATTCGCAGACGACATCGTCATCATGGCTGAAACCGTACAAGACCTACAATATATGCTGCAAAGCCTAGCTAGTTCTTCAGAACACATCGGTCTCCGGATGAATCTTGATAAAACCAAGATCATGTTTAACTCACATGTGACACCGGAACCGATCGCTCTTAATGGAACAACTCTCGAAGTAGTTCAAGACTACATCTATCTTGGACAGTTACTGCAAGTCGGTAAAAACTACTTCGAGAAAGAAGCTCAAAGAAGAATACAGCTGGGCTGGGCAGCATTCAATAAGCTTCGTCGAGTCTTTTCGTTGCCAATACCACAAAGCTTAAAGACAAAAGTCTTTAATGAGTGCGTCCTACCTGTTATGTCATACGGAGCCGAGACGTGGACACTGACGGTGCGATTAGTGCACCAGCTTAAGGTTGCTCAGCGTGCTATGGAGAGGGCTATGCTCGGAGTTTCTTTGAAGGATCGGATCCAGAATGAAGTGATCCGACAGAGAACCAAAGTTATCGACATAGCCCAAAGAATTAGCAAGCTGAAGTGGCAATGGGCTGGTCACATTTGTCGCAGAACCGATAACCGGTGGAGCAAAAGGGTTCTTGAGTGGAGACCACGGCTCGGCAAACGTAGTGTAGGACGTCCTCCTGCTAGGTGGAGCGACGATATTCGTAGAGTGGCTGGCAGCGGTTGGATGCGTAGAGCTGAAGATCGAGCTCAGTGGCGTGCCATAGGAGAGGCCTATGTTCAGCAGTGGACGAATACAGGCTGAATATGATGATGATGATGATGATATGGCTTATGTAGGAATTGCATTGAACTTGGATACACAGCAAGTAAATCTCATAACTCTTCGTAAAATTAAGCTACTATCCCAAGGTTGCCAGCAACGCTTTTAGAGTTAAGTCCTGCGGACTGCGGTGCATCTACTTTTTGTTAATGTATATTACTTTTTTTATGTACACATTTCTTATGTAAAATGTAACCAAAAATGTATATCTACATATTATATAAAAAAAGTAATTTTCGAAGCTCTTAATTTAGTATTTACGAGGTTAAAGAGGTTATTTTAGAAATTTAGATCATACTCATTTTTGCCAAATATGCCATAGCGTCCTGATACTTCAGTAAAAGTAAATTTATATTTGTTAAAAGTGTGCAAAAATAACCTTGCCATTAACAAGGGGTTACAGCAGGTGTGTTAATATTAGGGGTAAGGGTTTCGGAGATAGTAGCCCTCTTAATAATATTTCTATGCGCAGCTAAATTAAAGTACAAAGAACACCTGCTGTACGAAAGTGTCAAAATTATCTGATTTCTTTGATTAACGTAAAAAATATTCTTTAACTTACTGAGGCTATTTTCTTTTATCACAAACTGTCACAAATGTCTATTACAGAGGAAAATCTAAATTATTATAGCGATGTCTCTCTTTTTACTTATATCTATATAATATTATGTACAGAATTTATCAATCACTTGTTTTAATAAGTTAAAAATGGAACTGAGATCTATTTCGGCACTTATATGAAAACTAGCAACTTACCTCCGCTTTTTGGGTTTTGTTTTAACGATTAGATTAGATTATTCAGAAATTAGATATTTTCTCAGATATTTTGTACTACAATATGCATGTATAATACATATAAGTCTTAATGAACCGCATTAAAATCCGTTGCGTAGTTTAAAATTTCTAGCGAATCGACTTTGTTTAATACTATGAAGAGATTTAAAGCAATAATTATTATATCACTTTTCCTCGACTAAAAGACAAAAAGATAAACCTAAAATACAAACGTTTTTTATTTATGGTCTCAATCTTTTGACCGGCAGTGTGTAATTAAAAAAGTTATTATTCTAGGTAATATGTACATACTTTTGAATCTTCTGCCGAAGCAGACCACACAGCCAGGAGGGTTGCTCCACTTCCACGCATGTATTCGCGTTCTTGAATCACATTTTAAAGCAGAATTTGGCAAAATTTTTAATATCATAAATTAGTTTTTTAGTAGCAACAAACTAGAGTTATTTTGTACTCACAAATATTTTTCAGCATTGAAAGTAAGCTAATGCATTCAAAAACTACACTCACTTTGTACAAACACGAAGTGCTCTACTTATGTGTTGACATACAAATCGCATTAGGGTCTCATACATTGCTTACATATTACCAATTCAAATTCTGCAAGTGCAGAATAACTCAGTTTTACTTCATGGATATGATGTATTGCTAACAGTAACTACTTAAGTTACACGCCTACTTAAAATAATGCTAGATTCATTCATTGATTGCATACAACGTACAATATCCGCTATGTCTACAAGCATGAAACTTTGTATTAAAGATCGTTATAATATAATAAAAAACGAAAAGGTTTCGAAATTCCTGAAAAGTTTGTAAAGAAGTTGCTCAATTTTAAGTTAAACATTTAAAATTTATATTTTAAATTTTAAGCGCTGGAACAATATTTTCAAAATTGAATTAATTGGATCGCTATAAATTTTTTTTCTTTTTAATTTTTAGGACATATTTTATGGTTGGTGCCTGATTATGCGTAAATAAAAAAACCTTTAAATATATAATTTTTAAATGTTGGGACATTATTACAACAGCGCCATCTAGTTCCATAATAAGCTACGTTACGTGCTTGTGTTACGGATACCAGATAGCTGATATACTACACATGTAAATTTTAAATACATACATATTATAAATATAATATAGAAATAGATACATTACTACATACCTTTAGATTGAAAAATACTTATCATGTTTTGTATTGGTATGACTTTTATTGTAAAATATATCGTTAATCACAAAAGTGAAACAAACATACATAAGTACCTTTATTTCGGAGCTCCGCTCCGGCTCGTCTCTAGATTTAGCGCGAGCAAAGCCGCGGGTTCCACTATAGTAAATGTACACAAAATTTTGAAAAATTATATATTGAAAACCTTCCTCGAAAACCACTCTATCCATTGTGAAAACAGTATGAAAATCGGTGCAGTAGTTTTTGAGTTTATTGCGAACAGACAGACAGACGCAGCGGAAGACTTTGTTTTATTATAATATGTAGTGATTAGAGAATCGTTGGCAAGCTACAGAAACTGCAGTAACAAATTAGAGAAGGTAAATAGTTCCTCTAATGCGGGTATTTCGTAACGTTCCGTTCATTTTCGTTCGTGCTACCTAAATTACGATATTGCTATGAGCTTGGGTTCTGGGATTAGATATTGAAACTAATTTCTTGCAATACTATGGATCGCTACCTATCTTTGGATATGTATTTGTTTAACCCTTAATTATCACGGATGGACAGGTTTTGATGTTAACAAACTGAAAACATGAAATGTGAATGAAATGAAATGAAATGTTGCTAAAAGGTATTATATATATAAACATTCATGATTTGAGTACAAACTTTCGTTATCATCACATAATTGCCCCAAGCGGGTCCTGAACCTACGATTGCTGGCACAGTAAGTGGGATCACTACAAACTGAACCAATTTGTTGTTTAAAAGGGAAAAGTTGCTTGTTATTTCATGGTAGGTGAAAACATCATACAAAAAAAAACATATTATATTTAAATTCAGTAATTCTTTTTTAATTCCGTAAAAAATCCAATAGGAATCTTTAACCCTAAAGTACAGTACTTATCTTTTTGGCTGTTAGTAAAGGTTCTGCGTTTACGAAATTAGAGATTAGTATAATTAGTGAACATTGTAGTTTCACTTTATTCTCTTTCAATGTATTTTGTATTTTATGCTATTTAGTAATTACTTTGATTAATTATAATTTACTTACTTACAAAATTTCAAAGTTTAAGAACTCTAAGCTCAGTGGGTAGTAAAGTAGTTAAGCGCTCGCTTAGGAAGCAGTATAGCGGGTTCAAATCTCAGGTCTCGCACCTCTGATATTTTCATAAGCGAATCATTATTTTATACTATTACTACTTTCCTAATGGTGAAGGAAAAAATCTGGAGGAAAATTGCTTATCTGAGAAAACCTAGCAAGTTTTGGAAAGACATGTGTAATCCGCCTTGGCCAGCATGGTGGACTAAGTACCTGGTCCCCCTCGTACCGTAGGGCTATAAAAAGACTTAAAAAGTTAGCTTCTGTATTCATATTTTTTTTAAATTGCAGTTTTATCTAAATTGTAATGAAGATCGCAATTTTTTCTCAAATATTGACAGATTGTAAAACTGTTCCTTTAAACGTTAATAAATATAAGCTTAAGCGACATGTAAATGGACGTCATAAAAGGTCTCGCAGTAAAATACGGTGATAATAAAAGTGGGTTAATTGCCTTCTTCCCTTAACTCGTGTACTGCTTACTCACACTTCGGTACACACAATTAAGAACTTTTTAACTAATGGCAGTGGTTGCCCAGTGGTAACGTGCTTGCTTAGTAACCGAGTGAAGCGGGTTCAATTCCCGAGTCTCGCACCTCTGCAATTTAATTGTGGAAATCATTTTCATATTAATAATCACTTGTTTTGCGGAGAAGGTAAATATCGTTAGGAAATTAACATGACTGAATAAATTTATTAAGGTTTTAAAAGACATGCAAAGTCTGCAAGCCAGCGTGATGGACTATGGTGCTTGTACTAAAGGAACGCCTGGGCACACAACGTACATGCAATATTTTTTAATTAATTAACAATTATTTATCGACTATCTTATTATCCGTTAGGGCTCGATACTGTAGAATAGCATTAGTATTGGAAACTCTCTTCTACAGCAGTTTGTATGGTACATATTAACACTCTCACCTATCTTTTCATACTTAAACCGTTGGACAGATTTAGATAAAATTTGGCCAAGTCATAGATTGCCCTGTGATCAGACGTAGCTACCCTTGAACTACGCTCCGTTACCAAACGAGTGAAGACCCAGCCAATAACTAGTTATAAGTAATCTAATGACTACAGGGAATAATTACGAAATATAGGGCGCACACAAGCGAAGTGAAAATTATAACACCCTTAAGAGACGTACCCTCTCTTAAGGGTGTTATAATTTGTTTATCATCTTACATTTACTCATCCAAGATAGCTTATAGACAAAGTACTTAAATAATAATTAACAAAAATTAAGATGACGAGATCCCAAAAATAAAAACAAAACTTGGTTTATCTAGAAGATTTAATTAAAATGTATGAAATCCGTTAAAGTAAATATTTTCATTGAAAATTTATCAGAAATCCTTACTGTTTGATATCAGTATAGAATTATTAATTAAAATTATGATATGAAATAGCAGCTTCAAATGTTTGAAACGTTTGCTTGATTTCGTTTAACTTAAGTCTATATGATTTTGATCACTGCTACCTTTAACCCGCCATTGGTGACGTCAGTTTCACTTACATCATTGGTGACGCCGGTCTCACAGACCCATGATTTGGCCAACCATTAACTAGTTATCCTACTTTTAGTTAGTTTAGGTTTATTTAAATAATTAATTATAAACATATATTTGGCAAGAAAACACAAAAAATAATTAAATCACAGCTTGTTTATTACGAATTAAACAATTGTACTTAAAACACTAAAAAACACTATGGTTTTACGCATATATTTTAAAAATATCGGAATTAGTAACAGTATTTAACTTTTTGTACTTAAATCAGCCTTTGTCAGTCTTATGACATTGCATACTCTTAGAAATTAAACAAAAAAATATATCCAATTAACAAAAAAAAAAGAAAAGCATTCTCAAAAATCACTCTTCTTTGGAGATCAAACAGCTTCTGCAATAAGGTACTACATGCTCAAGGCACAGGTATTTCTCGCATTTTTGGCAAAAGTATTTAGTTTTTCTGTTTTTTTGCCACCCACATTGATGGCAACGACCTTTACGTAAAGGACCAACAGAACCGCGTTCATCATCAATCTTCAAAATCTCTGAAATCCTTTCTCTCGTCAGTCTAGGTAAGTTAAGTTGTGTACGTCTTTCTCTCAGATGAGGTTCAATAAGTTTCATGGCTAAATTCTCAATAAAGTGACGGCGTTGTAGTTTTGAAGTTGCAAGATTTTCTGCTTCTACATCGCTCTCCGTTTCGCTATCCGATGATTGCTGTGGGCTTTCCTCGACAGATAAAACTTGATGTAAAAGAGCCTCAAGACGACGCTGTTCTCTTTCGTGCGACATTCTGAAACAAATTTTTCATATTAGATAAAGGAATCTGTACCTATATTTATTATGTTTTAAAAAAAATCTATCCATAAAATTATACAAAAATCACATTAATCAAATAGTATTCAATAAAATAATTAAGATAACAGTAACAATAGTACTAAGTTTTGATGATATTCTAAGATTTTTTAAATTCTGTGCTAAATTCAATGTAAATATTTTACTTACTTGTTTGGTGACGCCGGTCTCACGGACCGGGTTGGCAATAAAACTCCGGAACGTGCGTTCGCTGCGAAGCCACGAGCGGCACTGACTGTTTAGGACTTAAAATGAGGCAGCTACTCGAAATCGCAACCCGAATAGACGGCGGGCGAAAAAGTTATTCAAATTTTTCGAGTCACCCGGTCTCTCAGACATATACGTCACCAATGGCGGGTTAAACTACTGCTAGGTAGGTACATACTAATAGATAAAATTAAAGCAAAGCTGCATTCTTTTACTAAAATCAATAAACCTGGACTAATTTGATAAAAAATGATCCTTATTATAGCTGGCATGAAACCAGCAGCATTTATTGTTTGTTTTTAGTTTTTGTAGAATTATAGTTACACTATGAGAACATATTTTTTTGTTTGCAAATGATGTCCGATCGAACTTACAAAATTGTGATGGTTTGAAAAGACAAAGAACACCTCTCTCTATCTCTCCCTCTCTCTCCATATCTCACCTTACCCAACTGCCACTCTCATTCTAATCTTAAAACACTCTTGTTTTTTCTATCGCTCTCCCTCTCTCTCACACTCTCTTTTTCTACTATGACTCATACATCAATCCATTCTTATATAAATCCTTCAATCCATTCTTATGTAAATGGTTAAATTACAAATTCCCTTTTAATTTATAATATTACTGCAGACTTATTTCAAAGCATACGTGATGATATCGAGGATTTTAATTAACTTCACACTAGAATAGAGATAACATTCACTTCCGCTTTCCTATTTCTGCATTCCTAACACGAGAAATAACTAACTTTACGCGCAAATAGAATCTCTTTTAATTACTATATTACGCATTCATTGATACGAGTATGTTATTATATTGTACTCGACTTTATTTATGGAGTATGTCGATGCACAAAGATACTAAAAGTTTCTAAAATGATATAATATTTAAAATGGAATAGTTGCGGTATAAGCATGCACAAATAAAAAGGTTTATTTTTCAAAATGAAGACGAGCGACATTTCACTCGTCTCTAAGTACGTTTTAGTTTTTGAGCGGAACACTTATTACTTTTCTTTATTTAATTCACTTACTCCTTATAACATCATCATCATCATCATCATCATCAGCCCTTTTTAACGTCCCACTGCTGGGCACGGGCCTCCCTCAGTACGAGGGGGATCAGGCCATAGTTCACCGCGCTGGCCCAGTGCGTGTTGGCGAACTTCACATGTCTTACGAAAACTTGCTAGGTTTTCTCAGACATGCAGGTTTCCTCACAATGTTTTCCTTCACCGTAAGACAAGTGGTAATCGTGATAGAAATGATTCGCACATGAAAATATCAGAGGTGCGAGACCCGGATTTGAACCCGCATCACTCGGTTATACAAGCAACGCGTTACCGCTGGGCTACCACTGCCTTTTCCTTATAACATTAGCTATTATATACCTAAAAATCTGTCCAGCCGTTTCAGGTATTATTGGGAATTAGGATTGGATATATAATTGACTGACAAAAATCGAGTTGTTCTTACTCGTATAAATACTGATATTCTTTAAAATACCGGTGATAATATGATTGTTACATATGGCTTTAGTAAAATGCTGTGACACTTTAATTTTCCTTATCTATATAGATGTAGACTTATAGATAAAAAAATAGTCCTTGCTATAATAAATTAAAGTACGTTAATATTTCATATTGAATGAAAGGTTTAACAAATCGATATAAAATTAATAAAGTTAAATGTGTATTTAATAGTAATAGAATTGACGGTTCAAAGGTCAATAACACTGTAATAAAAGTCTTTCGGTAAATTGGTATTTGGCACATTATTAAAACAGCGCCATCTAGTTCCGTGGTAAGCTATTAAGCTTGTATTACGGATACCAGATAGTTCATACACATACTACACATATAAATAAATACATACATATTATAAATATGAACACCCATTACTGGAGTATAAACATTCGTGCCTAACAAATAAATGTCCCCAGCGGGACTCGAACCCGCGACCGCTAGCGCAGAAAGCACTACCAACTCAGCCAAACATGTCGTCAAAGAAGTTTGACAAACAAGTTAGCAAAAAATTATTCGATATTATATTAGTTATCATATAATATCGAATAATTGTCAAAGTCACGTTTTTTCTCTCATTTTCTGTGATTAGATTTACGGGAAAAATTAAACCTATGTTAAACCAAAATTCTAAAGTGGATTAAAAATTATTTCAAAAAATATATCGTCTTGTTTTGAAATCTTGAATAGAAGTTAAATTCTTTGTTACGTACTTCAATAAAACTGCCATTTAACGAGATGATCACTATCGACTATAAGCAAATTGAGAGTAAAAGAATGTTAAATGGGTTAAATTTGTAAGATGCAAGTTTCCTAACACTAAATTATATCAAATAGGTAGGAAAATGATTGGAATATATTAAATGAATTTCATTCTTAAACGTTTCTACAATAAGGTCTTATATCTTTTATCTACACTTAAAATATTGTCCAACAGTAAAAATTATTATCTACAAAATGTAAGTTCTTAATGTTATTATGATTGTGTATTTAAATTTAAACCTTAATTGTTTGAGATAAAGTTCTTTTTATCGGAATGAGATATAAAGTCTTTATATTGAATTGCAGCGCTTAGTACCAAGATCTTAATATTTTGTTTCCCTTAAAAGCCTTGTACTACGTGTATTATTATATGTACTAATATATTCTTTAAAATTATTAGTATAAATCGTTGCTTAAATATTAGGACTTCTATTACTTAAAGCTCAAGTATTTTCTGGCTGATTTCAATAAAGCTCTTGGATTTTTGACTTTCAAAAGGAAATCGGGTGTACTTATTGTGACTTTTGTTTGTTTTTTCGTTCGTTATATAAATTGAATAATCGTATATTTTACGTTTTTTTTAAGAATTACATTTTTTCTAGAAATTACACTTAACGCACTTGACGCAAATCGTGAAAGCCGTTTCCGAGATACATGAAATAAGTTTGAAAATTAAATACAGACATACAAGAATTACCTATGAAATATAATAAGATAAAATAAAATGTATATTTGTTTATTGTTTTCTTTAATATAATCAAGTTATAATCAAGGGGCGAACCAGCAAAAAATAAATTTAAAATGTACGGCAAGGAGCCTGTCGCGAAAACAAAATAAAAGAAACTCCTGAGATAAGTTGAAGGAAGACTAATGAGGTATGAGGTTACCTCTAAAAGGATAAAGACAAAATATTTATGTACCTATGTGTGCCAATATAAAATGCTGACAATTTCTTATTCAGAGTCGGATAAGATTTACTTCACAAAAAAATCCAATTGAGAAATATCATAATTGTATTCGATCCTTTTTTAAAGTGTAATTGCTGAGCACGGGCTTCCCTTCAACACAAGAGGGATTCAGGCCATTGTCCACCATGCTGGTCAAGTTCGTGTTGGCGGACTTTATGTGTCATCTCTCAGAAATTTTCCCACAAATATTTTTCTTTACCGTCAGTCGAAGTGTAATTATGTTGGAAAATGATTCGCAAATGAACATATTATCAGAACCCGGGATGTGAACCCGCTTCACTCGATTACCCAAACGGGTGAGTTACTGCTGAGTTACCGTCGCATATTCAAAGTTATGAAGAAAGTGTCTTTATAGCTCAATAGCTTATAGACACTACGTTAAAGTAAATTTAAGCTGCCTTTTACCGGCTTGTTATAACTTAATGGATGCTTAAATTAGATCTTAATAAACAGCTAGGCGAGAGGTCAGTATACATTAACTTTTTTATAAAATAAGTGTGCTTAATGGAAGCTCAGACTTTTAGAAGAAAAATGTAAGGCCTCGACGAAATACAAAATAATAATATAACTTTGACTTGTATGTCTCTGCTCTGGGTCCAAACCTAAGAGCACTAGATTTACAGCCATAACACTTTCGTAGCTTTAAAGTCATCGAATATTAAAAAAATCTTAATTACTTAGAAAGGATATTTTTTTAACCTCTTAATATAGTAAGGTCATACATCTCTGTATTTTGAGTTTCGTCCTGCTCTTTTTGAAGATTTGACAAGGCAGTGGTAGCTAAGTGGTAACACGCTCGCTTGCATAACCGAGTGATGCGAGTTCAAATCCGAGTCTCTCGCACCTTTGTTTTCTTGTATGTGCGAATAATTTCTATCATGATTACCACTTACGGTGAAGGAAAACATCATGAGGTAATCTGCATGCCTGAGAAAACCTAGCAAGTTTTCGAAAGACGTGTGAAGTCCGCAACAACACGCACTAGGCCAGCATGGTGGACTATAGCCTGATCTCCCTCGTACTGAGGGAGGCTCGTGTCCAACAGTAGGACATTAAAAATGTCTGAAGAAAATAACCAAGTGATACTTTAAATGAAATCAAAAGCTCGATCAAAATAATATAAAATAGTATTAAAATAAACAAATTTTTATTTGAGTGTTTATGTTAATTATTGAGATGTTTTTAACTTTTTTTTTATTAATCAAATATTCTGTCCCTAGAGTATATTTTATTTAGAAATATTATTTTTTTATCACGTATTGAAATTATTTTAGCAATGGGCTTTTATTTGTAATCCTACAGATGAAGCATTGATTGCGACTAAGCCTTTAGACTGTATAAAAATCACACATTGTTTTATTGAAAATCTAAATATTATTCATGCGGCTATACTATGTCATTGTTTTAGCTTATTAGCGTTAACTTTACTTGTGCTGTTTACTATAATGCCTGTATTATTCTCTAATACAATGAATGAGCTTATAAGGCGCAAAAAAAATCAAAACCTACTGGTACTGCTATAGGGTTGTGTCACCCATATTTTTTTATTGGACTATACTAGTGATTTACCTATTGATTTACGTAGCACATGTATCTACCAAATTTCAGAATGTAATTTCTTTCAGTTATAGTCCATGAGTGAAAGAGTAGTGATGTACAGATAGACGGACAAACCGACATAACGAAATTATAAGGATTCCGTTACTGCATTTTTACTATGGAATATAATATATTATATACTATGGAATATATAATAGAATATAATATTTAAAGTTTTAATTCCGTTACTACTTCATACTTGTGTAGATTATTATTATGCTAATGACATTTTTTCTTTCTTCCGAGAGGATGACTATAAAAGTCTAGCTTTTTAGTTGCTTTGTCGCTTTGAGAAAGAAAAAGGCACTTGCTATGAGGATATTTCAGTTGATTTAATAAAGTTATGCGCTTATAAGATTAGAATACAGCGAGCTTTCTCATTATGTTTCTTCAAACAGTAGGTTTTATATGAAACGTGTACGGAAAGTATTTTAATTTTATTAATTAAGGAAAATATTGCTTTAATTAAAACAAATATTACAGTAATCTATTTTTTTATTTAACACTTAGTAGTACTTTTTAATTAATAAAATTTATTTATATAATAGTGTATTTATTATAATTATTAATATATATAAATGTATGTATGTGTCTTTTGATGGTTTTCCCAGAACCGATTTTGGTAAGCGAATTTGTCACCCTCATTCTTGAACTTTGTGCCCTAGATTACTTTTTACCATTAGGTGCGGTTAAAGAGGCTTAAACTTTCTTCCTTTTTATATTACTATAAAATATAATGCTTATGAGTCCTAATACATAATTGTTATGTATTGAGCCCTTTTTTTTCGTTCCACTGCTGGGCACGAGCCTTCCTTCGATACGAGGGGGATCAGTCCACCGCGCTGGTCTAGTGCGGGTTGGTAGACTTCACATGTCTTTTGAAAACTTACTAGGTTCACGTTCCTCACAACCTTCACCGTAAGATATGTGATAATCATGTTAGAAATGATTTACACACACCAAAATATCAGGGTGCGAGACCCGAATTTGAACCCGCACCACTCCGTTATCCAAGCAAGCGCGTAACCACTGGGCTACCATTGCCTACATAATTGTTATAGGGTACTTTAATATTTTTATTATTTTAGGACATTAACACGCAGCACAGTCTAGGTCCATGGTAAGCTATGAGGCCTGCGTCATTTATACCAGATAGTTGAAAAAATACACATATCTAACTTTAAATTCATACATTTATAAATATACACCCAAGACTAGAGTATAAACATTCGTGCTAGTTATTCAAATGAATGCCTCCAGCGGAGTCAAACCCGCGAACGCTGGCACAGCAACTATGATCACTACAAGCTGAGCCAAACGTGTCGTATTATACTGCGTAACCTATATCTTTATAACGAATATCCTTGCCAAGTTTTACCGAAATCTATTATATTACTCTATTAATTATATACAACAGTATAAAATATTATTAGCTAAGAAAAACTATAAAAATATAGTCACAGTGTAAACAATTTTTTATAACTTAATCGATTTTACAGTATTTTCGAATCATAAATTTTATTCGTGACCATGCATAACTGATTGCTAGAAAAATATACGGTAGTACATCTTTAAAACAAGTTGAATAATTCATAAGCAGTTAAATACTTTTAAAAGTATTTGTTGCGTTAGAATGAATGCACGGAATTTCACTCAGTCATGGCGATATAATAGCTGTAATTATATAATAGCCAAAGTAGGGAAGTAGGTAGCCCTTAACTCATCTACAGAGTGAATCGTATTTTATAAGGCACATGTTATATACGAGTAGTTAGTAAAATTTTAAAATTTTTAGTCCATTCACGAGTATATCCATTTCGAAGCTTTTTAGGTTATTTTTAGGAAGAAACTATACTTTTTAATATATTTCACTAGTTGTGATTTATTTTTCTGTATCAAACTGTCTGCAGTTGCAGTTAACTTTGATTCAATTTATCAATGCCTGATAACTCTGATGCATGATCAATTTACACAAGCTATTTTCTACTTTTTTTGTACTTTGCACTTTTAAATAATATTAAATTTATAAGCAAAATGAAATGTCTTATAAAAAACGTTTCTTTTTATAAGTAAAGGTACTCCATGTAAATGTAAACAAAGCGAAGCCTCCCCTGTCCTAATGGGATGTCACATAATGATAGGGATGCTTCAACAATCCACTTTGTTATCAGAGAAGTACCAGGAGCAACCCGCATGGTACATCGCCTACGGAAGTAGGATACCTCCCGTTGCGTTTCACGGCTTCGGTCCCAGCTGGATTGCCGGACGCTTTGAACAGCAACAAGGTGAACACACTTTGGGAGGGAAGGGAAATATGCTAAGTAAAATGTCACTTCTCTATCTATTTCTCGTGAGATATGTCAATTCCACCATAATTATAATTTTTTTTATACTTCATAAGGAATCATAAATAGGAAATCATTTTATTATTTGTCAACAAACGCTTCACGCAATGATAATATTTGGTTCGTTTAAATAATCCTGAATTATCTTAGATGACACACAAATATCAGTTAAGTTTTTGAAATACATTTATATAAAAATACGGATGTATTTGTACGCCAGATTGTAATAAAGATGAGTAGTTTGTTCGTAGAATACATATAATAATGTACTAACTAATATATCTGATACACGTCTTACTATTCACCGTGAAGCATGAATCATAAGATTAAGTACCAGAATTTATTATCACAAATGAATAATATATTACAGTCTACAAGATTTGCTTTGTAATAGTATTCTTTTATCTCATAATAAGTTCGAAATGATAACCATGACTATGTTAATGCGATGGTTTATTACATTAAAAATAATACAAAGATAATCCACTGAATCGATAGAGATGAAATTTAGTAAGGAGATAGTAGGCACTTTGAGACCCTGACATAAATTTTATTATGATTATATATATACGATTGGATTTTTTATGAGAAAATCGCATCTCAAGGGGTAAATTATATAATAATCTATCTTTAAACAAGTATTATATACAGAATAAAGAATAGAAGACAAAAGATAATAGAGCCATTAAGTGAATGCACAAATGCTGAACTAAAAGCTTCTGTCATGAGCATCAATGATTAGGAAATATATCTAAATATAAAATTTTACTAATAATATACACATTTAAAATATTTAAAAATATACTTAGGTGTAGAATTTCTCAGGTGTCAGGTTGTCAGGTTACAACAGCGCCGTCTAGTTTCGTGGTACGAGGTGCTACGAGGCTTGTATTACGAATATAAATTTTAAAAACGTACTTATTATAAATTTAACACCCATGACTGATGATGAAATGATGAGCACAAACGTTCGTGCTCAACAAATGAATGCCCAGTGGGACTTAAACCTGTGACTGCTAGCGCAGAAAGAAGGATCACTACCAACTGAGCCAAACGTGACGTAGAGTTTAACATCAATGAAAAATCAGAACGAAGTGAGTACCTTCATTTTGTGATATCGGTTGATTAACGTATCAAAGGGATATTAATATATTAATATCACAAATCACCATCTTCTTTCACGCTGCGGCGAAATATCGATTCGACGTGATTTTTTTATATTAATTTTGTGTAACTTTTTATTCCAATTTGTAGATATCAATTTAATTATTTATAGTTTGAGGATTTTTTACCTATTAAATCTATATGTACGTTTAGAAAAGTTATTGTACGGTGATCTAAAACGGGATTTTATAAAATTCTCAGGGAATCCTCAATAGAGGGTGATCTTGTGAAGTCTAAACACAAGCGGGCTTATCAAATTATTTAATAATAGAAATGGTCACAGATAGCGAGATAACAAAACCCATCAATACAACTATGAATAAATCATTGTTTAACAAAACAAACTGTTATATTTAGAATTTTAAAGTTAACAACTTATTCACACTGAATCCATTTGAATATTTTACACAGTACTTTTTCAAATTTTGTTTTCCAGTGCTAGTGTATATTTTCGTACGGATGAGTTCAAACTAACAGTCCGTTGCTTGAATCCGATAAATATATCTGCATATGACATTTGAATTTAATCACAAATATCAGTTACTGTAAATACAAATAAGTTGTGAGTTTTCTTTTTATTTAGTTTACAAATCAAGTATTAGGTACCTACCTGTAGTAACCTTTCAAAAGTTTCATTATTATGCCTATCTGCCAGTGATCAGTCCAGCCGTTTCGGAGAGACAGACAGATATTACAAACAGACCCTTCAATTTTGTTTATCTGTATAGATAAAAAATAAATGCATTTTAAATTATTTCGTTAACATTTTATTTTAATCATGGACTTTAATGTTAAAGGTTATGTATGGTTTTGACTTCCCACGGCTTCGCTCCAATACGAAGAGGTTCAGGCCATTCGTCATGTCAAGTGCAAGTTGGCAGATTTTACATGTATTTCGAAAACTTCCTAGCCAAGCGAAGGGGGGGGGGGGGTTTAGGCGCTATAAATTTCAAATTAACAGCTTTTCACTAAATGCATATGAAGGTATATACGATACTAACAACAAAAAACCATTTTTTTATGTCTGTCTGTTTGTTCCGCGTAATCTCTGAATCGTCTGGACCGATTTTAACGGGACTTAGGCTACTTTTTAACCAACTTCAAAAAGTGTTATATTCTAGAAACTTTATTTATTTTAACTAGCGGAACCCGTGGCTTCGCTGACGTTAAACCTAGGGACGAACCCGAGCGAAGCAAGAGGCTTAGTGAGGAATAAAACAGAAAATATCATAACATAAAGTAAACAACGTTTTTAATATGTATTAAGGATTATGGGGTTGTGCAAATAATGGAGAAGTCATATTACTATGTAATATGTATAGAGGACATTCTCATCTCACTACATGTCAAGGCTTCATTACGTAGTGCCTATGAATAAATATGGACTATGCTAGGCCAAGTGTATTGTAAGCCGTTATGAAAATATTATATTTACGAGTACATTTTTTTAATTTCATGTTTGTACTATTGAATTATTCTCGCTACAAGCAAATCTATACGTAAGAGTTACAAAATTTTAATAAACCACCGACGAAATAACATAGTAAAAATAGTATTCTATTAGTAACACCCTTTTATTTGATACCCATATTGAGGGAGTTGTGAAAAAATATGTATTATCCGCCTTTAAACTGATTTTCATCAAACATAACTAAGGACACTCCAGACTAATAATTGACCTTTCAAACAAAAAAAAAACAATCTTAATAACTACTTTGATCTAAACTGTCGATCCCAGGAGCCAGGACAATATCACTTGCAGCTTTATAGAAAATGGCTAATATACCGACAAGAATATTTTTAATAAACTAGCGACATACCCTAGGCGTTCCAACATTAGCAAAGATATTATTCATATATTTATTTCGTCTATTTCTTTGTTTATCTGTATACTAAACTTCATCAAAATCCGTACAACCATTTCAGCGTAAAGGATTAACAAACATTACCATACATTCAAACTATCTCTAATTAAAAACAGTTCCTTTATTGACAGACTCGTTAAAATAAAACATTCAACAAGAAGAATGAATGGTAACGAAACAAAAGACATCGAAAGACATTATTAAAATTCTTAACCGTAATGTCATTTAGGAGAAAAAGTTTTTCTAATACTTTAAGAGGCTTTGCATCGGACAGTTGATTGAAATTGAAGTGTAAGCCACCTTATTTAACTTGAAAAATAAATAATGTAAAAGGTAAAAAACAGTATTGGCATTATTTTATTTTGTCTCACTTCTGATTTTTTTATCCGTACTATTAAAGAAATTGTGCGCCGCATCTGTACTTTAAATATTTGTTGGAATATAATATTAAAATATTTTTTCTATCGATACAGAGGCTCAATCTATTTTTTAGAATTTTTGTCGGTCTGTTTGTCTGTGACGGCGTCATGAGAAAATCACTTGATATATATATTTTGATGAAATTTGGCATGATGATAATTGGATACTCGGGTATATAATATAACTCTTTTTGGCCTGCGGGAAAATAGCTCATTACTAATAAATCTATATACTAACAGTTAAAAGTCTAGGGAGGAAACGAGCAAAACGAGGGTGAGTTCGTAGTACTCGTATATAATCTATACATCTATATCTATACATTTAATATAATTGAAGAGTCTGTTTTTGATTTTAAATTAACAGCTTTTCACTAAATGCATATGAAAGTATATGCGATACTAAATAAAAAAATCAATTTTAAAAAAATTTGTCTGTCTGTCTGTTTGTTCCGAGTAATCTCTGTTGAAACGGAAAAACTGAAACGGCTGGACCGATTTTGACGAGACTTTCACTAGCAGATAGCTAATGTTATAAGGCGTAACTTAGGCTACTTTTTAATTGACTTCAAAAAAGGAGGAGGTTATATTTAAAAAATGTTATTTATTTTAACTAGCGGAACTCTTGGCTTCGCTGACGCTAATCCTAGAGACGAACCTGAGCGAAATGAGGGTGAGGTGCTAGTACTATAATAAATTACAAAAATTACAATTCAATTGTAGGCCTGTGGAAACTTGCTCGCTTGGAAAACTGAGTATAGCTGAAGCACGTTTATATTTCATATTCGAAATATTTGAAATGATCAACTCTCGCCTAATGAAGGAAAACGTTAAGATTAAACATGCATGTCTGGCAGAGCTTAAGTAGGTTTCGAAAGACATCTGAAGTCCGTCAACCGGTACTAAGCTGGTGCGATGGACCGCCCATTGAAGGGTGGCCGCTCGCCAAAGGATATCAAAAAGAGCCGAATTAATCATGATTCTGTGTAGGTATAGATGATATAATAAAACAGTAACTTGACAAAATCTGTACAGTGTATATGAAAGATATAAAATTAATGACTAACGTATTGTGTACAGAGCGCTAAACAATAGTTATTTAAAATTTTGTGTTGTTGTGTGTATGTCAGTTTGTCTGTTTCAATGTCCGCATGTCGGGCAAAAAGTAGTTAAGACGGTTTTGACTAAATTTTTTGTTGTGATAAATTATTATAAATTTTTTTGCTAAAAATAGCAAAATTTTTAGTTTCCTCAAATATTTTTCTCATTTCTGATAATGTCATATTGCTTGGCGCTTCCTTATAATATCTAGCCTCAAATATCGATATCATCAATTCATTGAACGACTTTTATCGTATGAACAAAATAAGTTTATATTGTAACACTGTACAAAGACTGTTATCCAAAATTCCTCTTGTAGTTTTCTCAAGAACTTAAATGTAGTTATAATTTTGTAATTAATTTCAACGTGAAATGAAATGAAAAAATGCAAAGGCGGTCTAGTGTACGGCTACAGATCTGGAGGTCCTGAGTTTGAATCCGAAATCCGAAGGACATTACGTAGTTTTTAATCTTAAAATTACTTTTTTTAATCTAACTACGAAATAATTATTAAAGATCATAACATTAAGAAAGTTAGGATATCAAAGATCATAATAATATATATCTAATGCTACTTTCAAGAAAGTATTATACACACCAGTGAAAATTACGGTAATATCGCTAGTACCTACTGCTTTTTCCTCCATAAATAACTTTTACAGTCAATCGTGCCAATAAGTGTTTCCATAAATTTCTTGCCTAAATCCGTAACCAGTTAAACTCTCACTATAATCGATTGAATCATTAAAGAGATTAGCAGAAAAACCAATCTTTTTAGGTTCTTTTAGATATTTCTTAGGCTGATATCCATATAACTAATAGGTACCGAATTGTAAGAAAATAATCCTAATTTTCTTTATACGGTACTTACCGCATACATAATATTGTTGTTGTGAAAAATAAAACGAAGTAAAATAATAATCAAAACAAAGTACTAATACACTTATTGCTTGTGAATTTGTCATGTGTATAGATTTCTTAACGCCAATGCCACTGAGCTTCTAAGGCTTCGAGAAGCAAGAATAAATCACTATGGGTGTTTCTTGTATGTTTTACTTTAGATAATAATTTTGCTTTATATCTAAGGCAGGCAGTGAGGTAGTTTATAGTTAGTAGACCGCTAAGAACGTATTTTGCGACAGGGTCGGATTAAGGAGGCCCCCGCAAGTTTGTATGTAAGTTCTTCATTTTTTGTGCTACAAACTTAAAATTTGACAAAAGAGCTTTAGAGACGAATCCGAGCGAAACAAGGGTGAGTCGCTAGTATTGTATATAATATGTATGTAAATAGAGTGGAAAATGGCATACAATATTAAATCATTATGTCTTTGTTCATTTTAAAACGTTTCTAATCGTTTAACTCATAAACGCAAAGGTATTTCTATGACCTGGCATAACTCAGGATTTTGAAATCGTTTTCATTTCTAGAATTCCTAGTATTGTTGATATACTACTGTCTCATTTAATAATTTAATGTAAAAGCCTTGCATTTTAAATAAAAAGTAATGATATTAGTCATTTTAAATTTATGTCCCATTTTCAAGACAAACGACATATACACGAAATATTATGACGATATCCTCATAATATTTCGCGTATATGCTTCGCTCAGTTGGCCAACAGTCGCGGGTTTGAATCCCGTTGGGGGCATTCATTGAGGTGATGAGCCCAAATGTTTGTACTCCAGTCATGGGTGTTTATATTTATGATATGTAACTGAAGTTGTATATGTAGTATATCAACTATCTACTATGAATAGCAAGCCTCGGAACTGATCATGGTTTTGTCTATGCTGTGGTAACTCCTAATGACCCACCATATTATATATAGGTACATATTTAGGCATATTTATTTATTATGTACTAAGCAATATTCTTAAAGTTCTTGAAGAATAATTATTAATTAAAAACAATTATATTATCCGAGTAGTAACGTGATTCTATAGCAAATTTAATAAATCTATTATACCAATACAAATAATTTCTATTCTTCGATGATTGTAGATAATAATTAATATCACGTAAGCCTCTATAATATTATGTTTTACATATTTTTTGTTCTTTAACCTTGAGGCAGATATACAACATCGGGACTCTTCAGCACTCGTACTGTTATATAACGGTACCTAATTAATGCAGTGCCTCTCAGTCGTATAAAACAAACTCATGCTGCTTGTGTTTCCGCTTACTTTTACTAAACCACGACGACGATTTTGTAACGATTTTAATTTAATGTAAGGTAATATTAATTTTATAAGGTTTATATATTATAAGTATTTTAAAAATACAAAAACCGAAAAGCAATATCGATAATAATCATGCAAATTATATTAGAAATGAAACAGAAAATCGTTAAAGTAAGGCTAAGTCTATAGTAAAATAGATGAATTTAAAATATTGTGTCGTCAGTTGAATTATTTACTCACTGTATTTCAAAATCTTATACATATGCCAGCGTTCAACAATATTTCAAAGTCTATAGCTAAAGCTAATCAGTAATGTTTTTGTTTAGCCATTAATAGCATCCCACTACTGGGCACAGGCCTACCATCTAGACGAGGGGAATCAGGCCATAGTCCGCCACGCTGGCCTAGTGAGGGTAGGCGGGCTTCACACGTCTTACGAGTTCTTTTTGGGTTCTCTCTCTCTCTCTGACTGCCTCGTTGGTGTAGTGGCTAGCATGTACGGTCGCATACTGGGAGGCCCTGGGTTCGAGTCCCGGGTCGGGCCGAGTTTAGTTATTGAGTCTTTCTGTTCCTCAGCCTCAGTAACAGCCGTAAGTTGGGAAGTTGGCGGTGTTTCACCCGTGAGTCGGAGCGTCGAAGAGCACGTAAAGCCATCTGTCCACCTTAACTCTCACTGGTGATAAGGAATAGAGAGTGCACTTGTGTTTGCGCATACACTCGTCCACTATAATATGTCCCGCGCAGATTGCTAATCTCAATGATATTGGCCGCCGTGGGCGGAATCGGTCAAGAGGACATCATCATCAGATTCTCTCAGACATGCAAATCATTCAAGAAATGATTTGTTCATGAAAATAAGCAGAGGCGCGATACCCGGATTTGAACCCGCAACACTCAGTTATCCAAGCGAGCGCGTTACCACTGGACTACGTCTGCTTTAAGTAGTATCTTACTATTGAATCTACTATTTCGCATTTTAATGGATATTTAGCATAAAAGATCTATTGTCATTCGTTTTCCCATCAATTGTCTCTTTTATATTATGATCGTGATCAAAATGCATTCATTTAATTGGCTAAGAGGAAATTACAATTTACAATCTATATTTAGTTTATCATGGCGACATTTATGGCGACATATACTATATTATTTTCTATTCTATTTTTAACTTTTCTAGGCTTTATAATTAGATTCGATGTGAGCATTTTTTTTTTATTTTCTCAATAATAATTAGAAGTCGAAATATCTGAATAAAGACAATAGAAATACTTTACGAAGATAACAGTTTCTTTTCATAGAGACGACCTGATGGAAACAGTAAATGAATAGCGGAATTCTTCGATGACTTCTAGAAACCATCGACTTTAAGGTGTTTTAATTCATTTTAAGTATGTTATTAAAACTGTCTCTTCGTATGTCATAAATTTATTTTGATTTTTTTGTTCACGACGTTGTAAATGCTTTAGTAATCATGGTTACGGTAGAAACTAAGCTCTTAGACGTCTGAATGTTTACATTCGTATATACGCTTATTACATTCGTGCATGCTTTGTTTTAAATAACGTTAATAAAATTAATAAAAACCAAGATTTTTCTTCGTTTTTTTTTAAATCAAATTTGTTGCGTTTTTGAATTATAAATCCAACCAAAGAAATTGGTTGAAATTATAGTTATTAATGTAAATGAATTTAATAATAGCTAATGTCCGTAATTATATAGGACTTCGCGATTTTAAGCCTTAATGAATAGGGAATAAGATCAGTGTGACGCGCCTTGCACAAGCGTGCGCATCATAACGTAGCTTAGTATCGCGTAGACTCCACTACGGGCACTACGTGCCTACGGAACGTGAGAACGTGAATACCGTGTTGTGCGAGTGTATGTGTTTATATAAATAAAATACTGTAAGTATTATTAAAATAATTAATTAATTATTATTTTTAATCGTATAGTTATTTATTTATTTTTTTATTTCTGTTATATGTCTTATAAAGTTTTTTTTGTTGTATTGTACTATTTTAATAAGAATTAAATTTTATTTAATTAAAATATATATTTTTTATATTTTCTTTAATATTAAAAAATATGTTTTTAAATTTTGTTGTTTGTTGTTTGTTTTGTTTTTATATTTTATTGAATTTAATTTGAATGCGTAAAATAATTTGAATCATACGGAAATTATGATTACTTTTTAGGCTAAGAAGTATTTCTATATATTTTTTTCTATTACAAACTATTAAAAATAATACTAAATACTAGAGAACAAAAATGTTGCATTTTTTAAATTTTTTGATTATTTCTAATTATGTATTCGTATTTAATATTTGTAAAAAACAAATAATAATAGGCAAAAAGTAGCTAATTTAATAATAATTTTCAATGTAAATTTATGGGATTGCAAATTGTAAGCTTCGCATTTGAAATTCGTGCCCAGGGGACGCGTTGAATATTTGTGGGATGTGTATCGTATGTTTTAGAATTTAGAATACGTTATGAAAATATTATCATACCTATACAAATAATATTTTTGAAAAACACTAGTATTCTTACCAGTCTTCGCTTAGATTTTTGGGAGTATTAAAAATATCTCTAATATATAAAAATCTACTGTCACAGTGTTTGTTATCGAACTCCTCCGAAACGGCTTGACCGATTTTTATGATTTTTTGTGTATATCTGGTAGATCTGAAAATAAGTCGTAGGCTATTTTTTATTCTCCTAGGTAATAGGTGTCGCCCTCTCCAGATTTTTTATTTTTTTATTTTTGACTATGGTATGGTATGAGCGGTATGATGTTATTAGTTTTTTGACTAAATTTTTATTTTTTTATGATTTGGCATCAAAAAATAACTAATAGCCTTAAATGTTCATCCCATGGGCGTTTGCGGAACCGCGGGAATTGCTAGTTTTATATATAAAATGGTTACTGTTATAGATGATTTGTATGATCATATTTGCTATATGATTATTATATGTATTTACATTATATATATCTTGTTATATATCGCCTAGTTACGTCTTGTACCTAAGTAAATAAAAAGAATTGCTTAGAGTTACTTAATAAGATGACATGAATAGACTACATAATGCCAACGATAAATATACATTCTTTGTTATAATATGATATATCAGGATAATATATTCCGGAGTTATAATTTGTCACTGAATGCCTAACTGATTTGGGAGGGAGATGGGGGAGGGATGTTGCTGATGTCTGGTGCTAGTCGTGTGAAGAACTACCAAACAGCCACAATAATATTTTTTTAGTTTTGTGAATAGTACAATGAAGATTATAATACAATATTCACAAAAATAACTTATTAAAAAATCTAATTATTTCACAATTTTATTGCAAGCCATTGTTTTGCTTATGGCCTAACCACGCTACGTGTCCTTCTGGAAGTTGCATGATAAAAGGTTATAACAATAATAATTGTCCTATATTTTAACGTACAATATTATTAAAGTTAAAGTCGTCATTTGCTAATAGTTGCTGCAATAAAGTAGCAAGGAAACGTATTTTTTTCGAAAAGATACTTTTTTATTCATTCGGATAAGGGGAAAAGGTATATTACCAAATGAAAAAGAATAATCTATTATCACACCAATTTTCATCAAATACTGTCCAGCGATTTTCTTATAACTTGCTTCAGACAAACCGTTTCAGACAGACAGAAAACAATTTAAAAAAAATATTATATTCATATTATTTATTATAATATGTACAGATAGACTAGCGTTTCATCCTCGCTTCGCTCGCGTGCTTCCCTACGTTGTGTGAATAAATAAGCAGTCATTGTGAGCGTACTTTAGGATATAAAAAAATGCTAACGCAGACTTTTTTACAGGCATTTTCAAGATGAGAAGAAGATTGTAGTTTCCTAGTATTTAGAATAATGATAATAGAAATAACGTAGTGTAAAAATCAGATAAATATTACTAAAATTAAAGCTTCTTATTAGTAAAACATATTATAATCGATTCAGTTATTGCAGAGTATATTGCCCTATACAAATAAATAAACAAATATATTATTATTTTCTCATAATACTTTCTTAGATTTACGCGAATATTCGACATTATAAATGAAACTACCTTTTCGGATTTTGTCGCGGATTTATTTTGATTTTTAGTTCCCGACGTTTCGAATGCTTTACAGCAATCATGGTCACGGGAGAGACTAAGGTATTTGACGTCTCATAGGTTTATATACTTGTTACAGACAGTGCCTACCCACAATTTACAAAAATTTTGAAAATGGCATCAGAGTACCTTATAAAATTTTAATTCTAAACATTTATATATAAATTTAAATAATTTAAAAATAATTTATAATTATGGCAATATTATTAACTTATTTTTAGCTAGTATTGTTATAATTATTATAATTTTTATTTTTAATATTAGTTATTCAAAAGTATTATGTAGTGTTGCTATTATAATAATAATAATAATATAATAATAATAATAATATTATTGTCCCAAAAACGCCGCAGGGAAATCCAGTAGTGATGCACGGAGCCGATGATGAAATAAAACACTGGGTATTCCTGGAGCTTCACGTTTAATGGAAACCAAAATTTGCTTACATACTATCGTAGTGAACCAAACGATAGCGCGATTCAGGCAGACCGTAATGCCATCTATTAAACATTCATTTAAACTAGTATTGAACCAAACCATAGTGTGATTTAGAAACATGACAGCGCTATCTAGTTGGCAATAATGTAAACTCTTAACATACCCGCCCACTAAGGACGACAGTCCTTAATATAAACTAACAATCAACACAACTATAAATGCTAAACAAACAAAACAAGCCAGTAGACTAATGAAACAAATCAGTAAACTTAGGTTAACATACTAACTGATACATTAATTTTTACTTACAGGTAAAATAACAATCTTTGACAGAGGTCTTTTTATATAGGATTTTTTATAACGTAATGTAACTACCCTAGTCAAATTGTCAACGCCAGGATGCTTTTTTACAATTTTACCCATTAACCATCTGGCCGGTGGTAAATCAGGCTCCCTAACCAAGACAACATCACCAATCTCTGGTTCCGGTATTGTACGATTCCATTTACGCCTCTGCATCAACCCCGACAGGTATTCTTGCGACCATCGTTTCCAAAAATGTTGCAACATGCGTTGACACAAATGCCATCTTCTCAGTGAACTAAGGGCAGTATGTTCATAGTTACGCTCAGGAGGTAAAATTAGAGGCTCTCCCACTAAAAAATGACCTGGAGTTAAAGGTAAAATCTCATCCTGCTCTTCCATGTAACATATTGGTCTCGAATTGAGACAAGCCTCGATTTGTGATAATACAGTAGAGATCTCTTCAAAGGTTAGTGTGGAATTGCCGATCACTCTTGTCAAATGGTACTTGGTTGATTTTATCCCTGCCTCCCATAAACCTCCAAAATTGGGTGCATGAGGCGGGATGAAATGCCACTGAGTTCCGTTTGTGGCTAACCAATCTGAAATTTCCGCTCTTAAATTAGACCTCTCGTCGTGAAACAACGCTTTTAATTCTCGAGCTGCTCCAATAAAATTACAGCCGTTGTCACTGTACAGATTGCTACAATGACCTCGTCTTGCTACAAATCTTTTATATGCAGATAAAAAACCTTGAGTTGTTAAGTCACTAACCGCTTCCAGATGTATTGCTCTGGTTGACATGCATACGAAAAGGCAAATGTAACCCTTGTAGGATTTGTTGCCACGTCCCTTTGAAACCCTAATGTTTATTGGGCCCGCATAGTCTACTCCACTAAATGAAAATGCTCTAGATGCGGAAATTCTCTCCGTTGGTAACTGACCCATTAGTTGATTTTTGATTTGACTGCGATAACGAATACACTTTACACAATTTCTATAATGAGATTTAACTAAATTCTTAGCTCCTATGATCCAATATCTGGAACGTATATAGTTCAACATTAACTGTGGGCCCCCGTGCATAGTTTTTACATGAGCATCTGCTACTATAAGTTTAGCTAAGTGGGCGTCATGAGGAATTAAGATGGGATGCTTTCTATTCTCTTCGATCTGAGCCAATTGCAACCGCCCACCTACACGAAGCATTCCGACATCATCCATATAAGGATTCAAAGAGGTAAGTTTTGATTTAGAATTTACGCTTTTACTACTAGTGATATCTTGCACTTCTTGCTTAAAATATTTATTTTGACATTGCTTGACTAAACAATCTAATACTTCTTGTATTTCCTCTTTCAGAAGGTAAATATGTTTTGGTATTTTATCTTTTTCTTTTTTCAGGAACCTTTTGCAGTACGCTACTACTCGCAATAATCTGCTTAATGAAGAAAATTTATTCCAGATATCTTCGGGTTCTTCTACTGCTATATTAACTGACTTAATTTTTTCTTCTAGGTGTGTGTTTAAACTCTTAGAATTTACGTATGAGATGTTTTGATGCTTTAACCAATTCGGTCCATTAATCCATAACTGGTGAGTACTAATATCAGATGGTTTTATGCCACGCGAAGCAGCATCGGCTGGATTGGCTTCTGATTTAACATATGACCACTGATTTCGCTCTAAAAGTGACATAATTGTTGCCACCCTATTACCAATGAATGGTTTCCACTTGCTAGGGTGACTACTCAACCATGCTAATACTACCTCCGAATCAGTCCATGCATGCCAGTGCTCTTTGGGTACATCTAGGACTGTGCCTACTTCCACGAGGAGTTTTGCCAAAAGTACAGCTCCGCATAACTCTAACCTCGGGATAGACACCTGTTTGATAGGGGCCACTCTTGTTTTAGCTGATATTAAACTAACTTCAATGCTACCCTCACAAGTAACAATGCGTAAGTACACTACAGCACCGTAGGCCACGTTAGATGCATCACAAAATCCATGGATTTCCACAAGACGATTATTACTTTCACACTTCATCCACCGAGGCAAACGAAAGTTGGTAAGTTGAGTTAAATTTTTACGATACGAAATCCATTCTTCAAGCAAACTTGGCGACAATTCATCATCCCAACCCAATCCGGACATCCACAATTTTTGAATGAATATTTTTGCACTTACTATACTCGGAGCAATCCATCCCAATGGATCATATAATCGTGATATATCGGATATTACCTTTCTTTTTGTTACAGGTGCAGACATGGCTGGTAAGTTAACTGCGTACTCAAATTCATCGTGTTTTCGGTTCCAGGTAAGTCCCAATATTTTATTTTTACCTTCTATTAGTTGTTCCTCAATCCCTTTGCCTTCTCCTAACACCCTTTTCCCTTTACCTTTCCTTTCTATCATTTCCATTACCGTTTCATTATTGCTTTTCCATTTTTGAAGTTGAAATCCCCCTTTTTGTAATAAATCATTTAACTGATTAAATATTTCCATTGCTTGATTTACATTTTCACATCCTGACATAAAATCATCCATGTAAAAATCCCTTTTTACTTTTTCTACAACTGATGGATAATTGCTTCCTTCATCAATAGCCAGCTGTATGAGTGTTTTTACAGCCAGATATGGAGCTGATGACGTGCCAAAAGTCACTCTCAATATTTTATATTCCATTAGATCCTTTTCAGGAGAATCTCGCCAAAAAATACGTTGGTAATCTGCATCTTCGTCCCTTACACGTATTTGCCTATACATCTTGGTGATGTCTGCTGAGAGGCATATTCGATGTGTCCTCCAACGCAATATTATGTGGCGAAGTTCTGATTGTAAGGTTGGTCCTACCATCAAATCGTCATTTAATGATACACCGTTTTTGCCTTTACAAGATGCGTCGAAAACAATGCGGACTTTCGTAGTCGTCTTATCTTCTCTTATGACTGCGTGGTAAGGTAGGTGCACTCCAATCTTACTGTCTTCACTGTTGATTGGTCGCATATGCTGAAGTTCCACATACTCGTCAAAGGTTTGTTTAAATTCCCTTTTTAAATTCTCATTCTTTGTTAATTGTTGTTCAAGTTTTAGAAACCTTCTCAAGGCTACTTCCCGTGTTTGACCTCGACAAGTAGGATTCTCATCTCGGAACGGTAATTTGACAACATAACGACCTGTCTCATCACGTGTAGTAGTTGAAGTATAAATTTCTTCACAGCGCCTTTCTTCTTCTGACATTATCCTTTGATTTAAATTTGGTTCGTTTTCCATTTCCCAGAATGATTTCAAAAATTCATCTGATTGAACATGCATGCTTACTAAATCTGTAGAATGTGATTGTGTTTGATTATTTCCAGTTAAAATCCAACCAAAAATTGTAGCTTGAGCCAGCAACGACCCGGATGAATACTTGCGAATACCCTCCATGATTATATTACCATAAACATCTGACCCTAACAACAAATCTATTTTGTTGGGTGAGTGGAAATTCGGATCGGCTAACTTTATATCATTTAAGATAGACCATGATGCTACCAAAACCCTTTGAGGAGGCAAAAGTCCTGTTATTTTGTCTAATACGAAGGCTGTTACTTGGACGCTACAGTCTTGATTATACGGTGAATGCAAAACAAGATCTGTCTTAGATCTAGAAACCACATTTATTCCACCGCCTAACCCTGCAAAGTGACCCTTGACTGCTTGGCCCTTTAATCCCAGCAGCTGAACTGCAGCTTGTGTTATAAATGAAATATGCGATCCCTGGTCAATTAATGCACGCAATGGGATCGTTCCATTTTTAGACTGAACATAAACAATAGCTGTTGGTAATAAAGAAATTTGCTCCCCACCCTTTGAAACATGTAAACTACCCTTATCATTTTTTTGATCTAAAACCTGAGGTGACACTAGAGGCTCCATTTTATCACTACCGGAATGAAGTAACGAGTGATGTCGTCTTTTACAAATTTGACAAGAAGTTGTACTTCTACAATTTTTTACAGGGTGATTGTTTCCCAAACAATTATAACATAACTTATTATTTTGCACATACAAACGTTTTGCATCATTATCTAATTTTATAAAATTACTACAAGAACTTATTCTGTGGTTACCTTGACAATACAAACAATTATTTTGTGATATGTGTAGACTATTCTTAAGTTGACATTTAGAAGATTTATTATATTTATATTCAGAAATAGGCTTATTATCTAAAAATTCTAAGGAATGAAATCTATTTTGTAAAAAATTTCGAAATTGATCAAAATCAGGTAATACATTACAATTAAATGTTATTTCGCTAACTTTAGCTTCCCACTGCTTTCTTGTCTCCGTATCTAATTTTTGTGACACAATATAAATAATGATTGCATCCCAGGACGAGGTGTCGATGCCCAAATTTTTTAATCCTTGCATCATATCTGTAGTGTTGTCTAGTAGTTGTTTAAGGCTCGAAGCGGATTCTGTCGTCTGGCGTTGTGCGAAAAACCGTGAGAAGATATTATTCACCAAAAATTGCTTATTATTGTACCGTTTCTCTAAAATATGCCAACATTGTTCATAATTATCGTTTGTTATGGCTATGTGTCTCAATAACTGCTCTGCCTCTCCAGTTAAATGCCCCTTAAGGTAATGTAATTTCTGTACATTATCAATATCAACGTTATTGTGAATTAAAGAAACAAACAAATCTCTAAATGTAATCCAATCAGTATATCTACCCGAGAATGTGGGAATTGCTATTTTTGGTAATCTAACTGAAGTTTTTGTGGCCTTCATCTCTGGGCAAGACTTGTTAGACGCTACCGAGTCACCTTTACTGTCCTCTAAAAGTTCATTAAGTTCCGAAATAAAGTCTAAGTAAAACTCTTCAACTTCGTTGTGTATGTCTTTTTGAAAGTAACTAGATCCTATGGTTTCTTTACATTTTAAAATCTCATAATGATTCTGACAGAACTCTTTCCATTTAGTATTAATAATATCAATTCTAGTTTTTATGTAAGACTTAGTTATTCTTTCTTTTGGACTCTTTTTAAAGTTAATCTTTGCTTTTTGGAGTTGTAATCTAATATCGTCTTGAATTTTTATAAGTTCCATGTTCCTTTAATTTTTCTAAGTTACTTTACGTTAAATTTTCTAAGTCCAAATTGCGGTAAAATATCTAAGTTCAGTTAACGTTAAATTGTCTAAGTTCAAGTTGCATTAAATTCTCTAAGTTCAAATTTTGTTAAATCTTCTAAGTCTAAATTGAGTTCAATATTCTAATTTCACTTTAGGTAAAATATTCTAAGTCCAAAAGTCTGAATTTACTTAAGTTATATAATATTACTGTACTTACAGTTTGTTGTCCAAATATCGTTCACTAATTTCACTGTGATCACTTAAGCACTTCACTAATCACTATCACACTGAAGGTTTCACCCCGTAGAGCCGATGTCCATCCGTGTAGACGCCGTAGTCGATGTCCCGGGTACTGCCGTAGTACCAGGTGCTGCGTGATCCTCAACGACAACCCGCCGCCACTTGATCACGGGTGGACCTTGATCAACTTCTTGCCTGCTATAATCCGGCTCATCGAAGGACCATGTCCCAAAAACGCCGCAGGGAAATCCAGTAGTGATGCACGGAGCCGATGATGAAATAAAACACTGGGTATTCCTGGAGCTTCACGTTTAATGGAAACCAAAATTTGCTTACATACTATCGTAGTGAACCAAACGATAGCGCGATTCAGGCAGACCGTAATGCCATCTATTAAACATTCATTTAAACTAGTATTGAACCAAACCATAGTGTGATTTAGAAACATGACAGCGCTATCTAGTTGGCAATAATGTAAACTCTTAACAATTATAATAATAATAATTATTATAATAGCAACACTACATAATACTTTTGAATAACTAATATTAAAAATAAAAATTATAATAATTATAACAATACTAGCTAAAAATAAGTTAATAATATTGCCATAATTATAAATTATTTTTAAATTATTTAAATTTATATATAAATGTTTAGAATTAAAATTTTATAAGGTACTCTGATGCCATTTTCAAAATTTTTGTAAATTGTGGGTAGGCACTGTCTGTAACAAGTATATAAACCTATGAGACGTCAAATACCTTAGTCTCTCCCGTGACCATGATTGCTGTAAAGCATTCGAAACGTCGGGAACTAAAAATCAAAATAAATCCGCGACAAAATCCGAAAAGGTAGTTTCATTTATAATATTATTTTCTCTTTATATTGCTATAAACTTTTATTTTAAGTGGTAGTGCCATGCTTGTAACCTTCGGGTAGCAGCCGAATGGGCCGGCACGCCCCGTATCGTACCACTCTCTCACAGAAGACCGGCGTGAAGTGGCAGCTATGCTGTCGCGTTTCGTCCGGTAAGTGAGAGTCCGGGAGGCCCACACCCTATCCCTCCTCCCGTCCTTCTTCCTCCCCCCTTTCCCCTCCCTCCCTTTCCTAAATGGCCGGCAACGCATCTGCAAAACTGCAAGACCTGCAATCTTGCAGTCTTGCAGATGTCAATGGGCGGAGGTGATCACTTCCCATCAGGTGAGCCTCCTGCCCGTTTGCCCCCTTTGTCACATAAAAAAAAAAAAAAAAAAATAAAAGTATAAATTTTCTATAAGTGTTGTTGTTAAAACAAATATTATGGAATGTTACTTAATTAGGTAAGACATTAACTAAGAAAATTGTTTGGCATTGTCCACATACGCCATTATTTTCTTATTTTGGGGCGATGTAATTGGATATACTAATATCAAAGCCTTTGAAACATATAGTCGGCCAACGGACGTGACAGCCAGCCCAAGCTGTCATACACTCGCTTGGGACATTAGTAGCAGCTTGGACTGTCTAATTTGAATTCGAAGCTTTGCTAATATGTAAGAGTTTTATATGAACTCGAGAAGAGCTGGGAAAGGTGCTAGAATATAATTCCTTTGTATATATACTTATGAAAAGTTATATTACCTGCGTAAACTATGTTGAGAAATGATATCTTGAATATCTTACATCTTCACCTATTCGTTATTAGCGTTGGCTCTTTGGACATTGACCATAATAAAAATATATAAACAAATAAAAACTCGACATGGTACTAAGCGTATAAAAATCACCAGTTAGGCCTATTCATATTACGAGTATTAACAAAATTATCACCTACTTCTTAAAAACCTATTTTATACTAAAATTTTTCATTATTTTTCTACAAAATATATTTTTTTTATCAACATAAAGTGTAAATCCATAAACTATTAAAAAATATACCCATACACTAAAAAAACCACAAGTGCCTAACGAATTTATTTCAAGGCTAAAATGGTTACTTTCATTTATTGTTCTCTTCAATATTCATTCCAACGTCGTTATTGAAGAAACTATCACAAAATCAACTCCATTGCGTACATTATATACATAGGTACTTAATTAAAACACGAATGGCTTCTAAGCGTTTTGCACTTAAGCCGCGAATATTGTAATAAGCGGAAGCGGTAGCGATTTGAAGATTTCATTATATCCATGTATTACTCTCTTTACTCTTGTAATTTCAGAGGATAATACATTTGTTATACAAATATAATGCCAAAAAATGAGCTTTTCTTATCTCACTCTAATTTAAAACCATATTGACGTACATTTATCCAGTTAGTCTTTCTCAGAAATAATTAATCAAAAAGCGCCAGCGGTTAATAACAGAAAAATAAATCTCTAAATTACATTCCCTTACGTGTAGATTTTATACGCACTTTTGATATGGTTCGAGAATTGCTTTTTTAAGCTACTTACGAGGATGTGTTAATATACACATAGCGAAGCGTGTCAACAAAATTATACTTAAATATTAAATTACATTTTTTAGTGTTCTCAAGTTCTTAGTATGATTATTATTTTTTATAATGTGTTATTTTTATTGACCTTAATAAATATTAAGTCATATTGGATATAGTGAAAAAATGCTCATCATTTGAAATGATATCTAATGATATAAGTAATATGACTGATATGTAATATTTAAAAAAAAATGTTAGTTACAAATCAAGAGTAGTAGTAGCCATATTTTTACTTCGTCCTAACATTCATTCATCTTAGAAGGAATAGTTAGAAATTATAATTTAAAAAAAAACTAAATTAAAGAAATTTTCTATCTTTCGCTCGCTTATTTTGTGAATATGTGCTAGACCGAAAAGCGCGAGCGTGACCCAGTCGCATGTCCACATTTAACCAAAATGTGTATTCAAATAGCACCATTATTTCCACTTTAATTACGGACTATTGTTGCTTCATGGAATCGTGAAAAAATTTAAAAATAACAAAACTATTGTTACACTCGTTACCTATGCGGCATAGTGCGGATATTTTTCCGAGAAATAATTTTGTTTCAATCAACATTCATTTATTAATGTATTGTTTTTATCAAAGTAAATTGTTTGAACAACTAACCAGTAGTTTAATGAACAAATTAGTCTTAATTTTTACAACAAAACGTAAATATATAGCTTCCTATTACACTTATATCGTGCAAAAAGATAGTGTGTTTTAAACTCACGCTACCTTATTAAAATATTTGTCTAATTTACACCGACGCAACATAACCATTAAATTTCGAAATTACTTACGAGTATACGTGTTTAATAATTTATAAATAATTATAAAGTACTAGCAATTCCCGTGGCTCCGCCCGCGTTCTCATTACTACTAGAAATAGGGATTAGTGGTAAAGGATTGAAATATTTTTGATGTCAATTCATAAAAAAATAAAAATTGGCCCAAAAATAAAAAGTTAAAAATCTGGAGGACGAGATATTTACAAAAATCTTTTTTTTATATAAAAATCGGTCAAGCCGCTTCGGAGGAGTTCGACACGAGGTTTTTATATATTAGATTAGCGTCTATTACTACTACGACAGCCAAACTTTATCTTTTCTCCCTGCCTATACTATTTAGGCAAAATTAACAATGATTGGCAACGGCATAAAAATCGCCTTTGACCTTACACTATATACCTAAGCTTTTAATAAAAATAATTTATTGAAATTTAAGTACATAAAAAACAAAAACAATATATAACGATGATAATTACAATAGTTAAAAACTGTGTAGCAATTATCAAACCCCTCCACCAGCAAAAGAACATAAAAACAATATGTACATCCAACAAAAATACATTAAAGAGAGAGAAAAGAAAAAGGGAAACACTAAGGACAAAAAAAATCAAACAATTTTTTATAATGATAAACAGAAACAATACAAATAATTTTGTTAGATTATTATTTGTAAACAAAAACCCAAGTTTTAAAATTTCTTACACGAGTCCATGTTCATCTGTGTTTTTAGGGTTCCGTACTCAAAGGGTAAAACGATACCCTATTACTAAGACTCCGCTGTCCATCCGTGAATTAGTCTGTCACCAGGCTGTATCTCATGAATCGTGATAGTTAGACAATTGAAATTTTCACAGATAATATATTTCTTTGGCGCTATAACAACAAACACTAAAACACAGAATAAAATAAATATTTAAGGGGGAATTATAGAAGTCACAGTCAGAGGATGCAAATGAAATGTAACTCTACTTATAAAATACTTTAATAAAACTAATTTTACAAACTAATTATCCTAAGGTGATTACACCGTCGAAGTTTGACGAATGGAATGATTGAAAAAGTCTTTACCAATCTTTTAAAAAGGGTACTCAGATATTACAACACTGTCACTTCACAAAAGTTATGTCGAAATATGAAAGACTCGGTGCAGGTGCGGGATGCGACGTTGGTGGTCACGCGAGGTGGTCCCCAGGCATTAGGCAGTTTATTTATTTGTATGTATAAGGAACTCTCGACAAAGACTTACACAAGACTAATCTTTAAAATAAAACTATTAACGAGAAGAAATGATGAAAAAATGGGAAACTAAAACGCTGAATAATTCAAAGAAAATGGAAATTCAGATTAGTTTTTGTGTCTCAAACGAAGTACGTTATTAGCTACCGAGTTATTATGCTTTAACTAGAGGCGAGTGCACTTATAGGTCTTTATATTAGCGTTGGGTTTCTTCTTTAAATTAGAAAAATGTTTAATGAAGAAAAAATGTTTGAATTATCTTTGAATACTTTCAAGCAGTGTTGGTTATTTTTGATTCTGGACTCAGACCAGGTTTGTGTCAACTCATTTGATAATCATTTGTAAGATTTAGGGCAATATTTATTAAGTTCCGTAACCTTAAAGCTAATAATATGGTCCTTCGTTGGATCCTTCTCATTTCGTTTAAATGTATATAGTGCAATAATAATCATTGTTTCTGAGATAAATAAATCTTCGTATTAGCAAAAACTTAATAAAAATTACTGTTTTTGTTTTGACTGTAGATATAATATTAAAGTACAAGCTAAAATTGAAAAATAAATAAATATATAGCATAAGGCAGTGGTAGGTCAGTGGTTACGCGCTCGATTGGATAACCGAGTGATGCGGGTTCAAATCCGGGTCTCGCACCTCTGATATTTTCATGTGCGAATCATTTCTACATAATTACCACTTGTCTTACGGTGAATGAAAACATCGTGAGGAAACCTGCATATCTGAGAGAACCTAGCAAGTTTTCGAAAGACCGCATCGATCCACATCAAAGTAAACGCTAATCCATACCAAGATATTAAGTTTGTATTCAAGCTAAATTTACTCAAATTAATCGGCTTTAAAAAGGAGTACCTCATTTGAATATATTTTTGGTGGAATGATTTTGTGTATAAATGTGGATGACGTCGGAATTTCGCTCTCAAATATCATTGGGATTACAATTTTTGATTGTTACTGAGTTTTCCGGTATAGTACTTGTCAATGTTTTTTTTAATTAATGTAATACTAAAACCCATGACTAGAGTACGAATAGCCGTGCTCATATCACAAATGACTCTAGCGGGACTCGAACCCGTGAACTTTGGCACAGCAAGTAGGGTGCCACTACAAGCTAAGCGAAACATATCGTTAAATATATGCTTAATTCAGATCCATGAAAGTAAAGCTAGCTCATAAACTAAGCTTTTACTCTTATTTATGTAATCGCTTGATAAAATTTACGTTATAAGCCTTAAAGTATTCATTTATTAATCTCAATTCTATCCAATTCTGTTAAGTCGTTCCTAGCAAAGTAACATTTATAATATTGATAATTTTACAATTTACTCGTACATGTCCAAAAAACTTCTATTAATTCAAAGTTTAATATTTAGCTTTTTTATATCAAATAAAACAATTCAAGAAAGAAAGTATTTTCAGTATTGTTCTTACGACGCACTGCGGTATGTAGAGACGCAATAAAATATGTATGCAGATATTGTAACGGTAAAAAGAATTATCTACGCCAGCTTTTGCATATTATTTAACAACTAGTGAAACCTTACTTTCCTCGGGATCCCCTCCAAATGCGTTTTAAGGATTGCAATACTAAGCAAATAGTTCTGTTTTTCGATTTTCTAACGATTATTTTGGGATTTTCCCCTTTTATATAAACTATCCCTGATACAATTCCACCGAACAAAAAATAATTAACACTATCCTACAATCTGAGCATTTTGTGGTACACTTTACTGAAAAACTATCACGCCTATAGATTTGTGCGTTATCATAGTAATTTAACTTCATATCTAGATGTGTTATCTGTCATAGAAAATGAACATTAACAACAATTTTGTGTTTATTGTATGATAGATACTACTAACGCCATCTGTTAGAAAACCAAAGAGTCGCTGTAACATTATTACTCGTTAGAAAAACTACGCGAGACTTCACAAGCCTTAGCTTTTTGCTAGTTATTATTTTGAATTCATCCAGCATTAGTCTTCGAGTTTTAGCGAGATGAACATACATGGATTATTTTTTATTTAACGATAATTTCGAAATACGTTACGTTTGACATTTTTTTGTAATAATAATGATATTTTAATCTTTTCTCCGCTATCGATATTTAAGTATTGTAAACTAGACTTCTTTCTAATACTGCCTCGGTGGTGTAGTGGCTAGCATGTACCTACACATCGAGAGGTCCTGGTCAATTTTAGTTATTAATTCTTTCTATTTAGTAAGTCTCAGTAACATCTCGGAGTTAGGAAGTTGGCGGTGTTTTACCCCCGTGCCTTGGAGAGCACGTAAAGCCGGTCCTACGCCTTAACTCTTACTGGTCGTGTCGAGTAGTCCAAAGCATAGCATAGCATAATCCCACCGGAATATGAGAGTGATAGGAAAAGAGAGTGCACTTGTGTCTGCGCGTACACACGCTGCACTATAATATATCTTGCGCAGTTGGCTAGTCTAACGAGATGAACCGCCGTGGCCGGAATCGGTCGGAGAGAACATGCATCCACATACTCGTACAGTACAAATAAAAGCTTAGTTTAAATAAGCGGTTTCAACGTTAAATGAGGACAAACAAGTAGTTACAGTAACGTAACCGCCGCCACAGGAAATATTGCATAGTTGGTGAACTTTCATTAGCGTCGTTGATTCAGTGACTATAATACCCTTTCCGTTTCCTTTCACAAAGGTGATTTTAAAATAGCTTTTGATTTTATCTACGATTGTCTTTGTTTAGAATTCTATTGTTATACTTTTATCAACATGCTTTTATTATAGGCTTAGATTTTCATACAACTTTGTAAAATAACGATTATTTAGATTTAATATTTAAAGACAAAAGTTGAGTACTTAATACACTGTAACTGCTGTATTTAGGTTAAACTCGATGATGTACTGATTATTTATTTAATAATATAATATAACAATAATAATAATAAATAACACGAGTACATGTTGTTCAGATGATTCTTCTAATCAATAATATATCTTGGATTTTGAAATGTCAGAACCACAATAAATTTTTATTATTGGATTGGGACATTTCTATAAATAAACTAGCAATTCCCGCGGCTCCGCCCGCTTTGGAATGGATAAAAATTTAAGGTTATAAGTATTTTTGATACCAAATCAAAAAAAAAATTGATCTAAAAATAAAAAATGAAAATGGAGAGGACCACTCGAGAGGACCACCCTTATCACCTAGGGGAATGAAACATAGCCTACCTATTCTCAGATTCTCAGATACATAAAACGAACACCCAAAAACAAAACATCTTGGATTACTAAAGTCTACCTTAATTTAGGAGTTGAGCTGCAACTTTCAGGCTACGTAATTAAAATATGAAGTAACTTATATTTCTTATAACAATTAATTTTTTGATGAGAATGAATAAAATTACCCTAGAAAAAGCAGAGTAGGTCGGTGGTAATAATATAATTATAAATTAATTTCTTTTACTTACTTATTTTATTATATTACTTTCTCAGACTTTTAAGATTCACTTCAGTTATTCAATCGCAAAGTAATTATAATGTTGTAAAATTAACTGATTTAATTATTTTTGTTTCGTATAAAACAATCTTTGCGGATTGTAAGGGATTTTTCAAAATACTAAATCAATTAAAAAGTATTCAACATTCAAATTTTGGAAAAAAATATGGGCATGGATTGGCGAAAGATGAGCAGAATAGCTAATTTTAGAATACGAATTTTAAAAGGTTTCACTACTTGGTATCGAAGGCATTACATGTTACATGTGCCGGGTCTTGTGGAGACTAGAATACCTGGGTATTGAAAAGGTACACAAAAGGTAGGCCACGGTATTGCTAATATCTAACGCGAGTTTGTGTATGTGTTTGTAAGTTGTTTGCATAGAAACTCCTTTAAATTTATATTTTGTATACAATTTAGCATGTAGATAGACATGACCTAGAGTAGTACATACTTTTGACACTTAAGCAAACTTAAGAGCTTATTACACTACTCAGTATCAAGACAGTCTTACTAAGATTTAGCGTAGTGTAATAAGAGTAAGCAAGTTAGTCTGTCCGAGTGTCTTCCCATGACACCGCGACAGCCGACAATGTCACCGGCTACGTACGCCTTGTAAAAGTTTGCATGCGGTATTTCGGGCGGTGTGATAACGTGCTTGTCTTAGACAGTTATAATAAGACTTAAATCTGAATAGTGTAATAGGCCCTTAACTATTTGTAAGTCGACGTATAAGAATAATTCAAATTTAGTCAGAGGTTAGCTCAAAGCCAAAAAAAATAATAGTTTTATATAAATAATGTTTCTATTTTTTTGGGAAAACGTGTTAAAATATAAAGTTTATCCTAACCACATATACAAACAACAAAAAAACAAAAAATCTATGAGATATTTGCTTTTTATTCTTTAGTAACTTTACAAATAGGTTTATATCCTTCATTTTACGGGTGGCTGATTTCTTTCCGATTTAGTCCGGAAGTTTGCTCAGGAGGGCATCACTGATTTCCAAATCAAAGGATAAGGCTCCTGAGCGTTATTTAAAATAGTAACATACCAAAAGTATGGAAAGTTTTAACGTATCTATTTTGTTTGGTGTTCTAAATATATAATGGCTCCCTTTTATGTATTTACGTACTCTCATCTCGGTTTAATTCATGACCGCTGAACCGAATCTGCTGAGACTGTAAATGGTAAACTCTGACAACATTTTCCTTGTACCTTTAAAAAACTAAAATGATACGATTTTTAAAATAGCTTTGGATGGCTATTTTTCTAGGATTTAGCGAGTAATGTATATTTCTCATTATTTAAGCTATACTCGCTTCTTCATAAAATATTTACAAAGTTTAAATTCAAAAAAGGTAAAGTTAGTACTCTAACTGCCAATAAAGTGTGTTAAATAACTACTTATTAATAATTACTAACAAGCAAGCAAGCAATTATTGCTACAGTTAATAATTCTAATCATTATTTTTACTAGTAATACATTTTTTTTTAATAAATAATCTATGAATTTTTACATATTTTTTTTGCTTTGTTAAGACCTGAACAAAACAGTGGACCAAGCATACTAACTTTCGTATTTATAAAACTCTAAAAAAATATTCGTCTAACTAATATTTATTAAAGAAATCTTAAAAATAACTAAGCCACACATAAAAAAACTTTTATGTATCATATTATTTTCTATGAAAATACTTGAACTTGAACGAGAAAAAAAATATATTTATAACGAAAATTTATGTTACATATTGAATACTTTTACCTAGTGTTTTCTTATTACTGGTCTCGTAGAGGAAATTATTATTGGATATTTTGTATCGCAATTTGACTGTATGTATATAGTAATACTATACCTTTTGTATACTATGATGATGTCCTCCTGACCGATTCCGGCCACGGCGGCCAATCTCATCTGCGCGGGAGATATTATAGTGCATGAGTGTATGCGCAAAGACAAGTTCAATCTCTATTCCTCTTCACTTTCATATTCCGACGGAACGAATGCTCAACACGACCACTTTAAGGCGCATAACCGACGGCTGTACGTGCTCTGCGAGTCATGGGGGTGAAACACCGCCAACATCCCAAGTCCGGGCTGTTACTGAGGCATACGAAACAGAAAGACTCAATAACTAAACTTGACTCGAACCATGGACCGAACATCGACCGACCGAAGACGCTAGCCACTACACCAACGAGGCAGTTGTATACTATAGTATATATACTACAATACTTCTACAGTATACAAGGCTACGTTAAGAATTTCAGAGATCTGTAGCTATACGTTTCTATCTGTCACTAAGAGTAGTTGAGATGAACATATTATTATGTACCTAATACTAGCAAACCCGGCCCGCTTCGCTAAGCGTAACAAATTATACGGCTTTTATAATTTACTAATAAAATAAAAGTAGCCTAAGTTACTTCTTATAACATTAGCTAACTGTGAGTGAAAGTCCCGTCAAAATTGCTTCAGCTATTTCAGAGATTAGCTGGATTAAACAGACAGACAAACATACTTGATTTTTTGATTATAGTACTATATAAAATTTTATATGCATTTAGTGAAAAGCTGTTAATTTGTAATTCAAAACGGACACTTCAATTATATGTATATGTATAAATTTCATCATTCTAAGTACATTCCTGAGATTAATTAAACACTTGTCCTTTCTTCCTCTACAGAAAAAGAAACACTCATTTATTATTCTTGATTGGAGGTTGGGAGAAGGGACGGTTTTGTCTTAATCAACAGTAACGTCCAAATAGTTTTTACGATGTCTTCGATCTTGAGAGGAAAATTTCTTTGACGTCTTTTACTTCTGATTATATGTATGAGTCGACTCATTCTTGCTTCGCTCAGATTTGTATCTAGGTACGTTTTAGGATTAGGTACGTGCATTATAGGAGTAAACCCCCCTGGAACTTCCCAAAAAAAAATGGGATTCGTTTCCTAATCCATTTTCTTAGTCAAAGCCCTAATGGTTGGTTGGAACCCTAATGGTTTTTCATATAAAAGTAGTCTAAGAAACTGCTTATAATGCTAGTTATCTGTCAGTGAAAGTCTTAAAATCTGTCCAGACGTTTCAGATAACACACCGACAGACAAAAAATAAAAAATCTTTTTTTCATATAAGTACCCTAGTGTATAATATATATTAACGCTCACTTGCAGAACACAACACTACACCCACTCTTAATCTAGCCAGGAAACAAATCACTCCCATTATGAGAAGACATTCAGCGTCTAATTTCCGTCATAGCCACAATATTTTGAAAACAAAAATTCGTACTGATTTATACCCTTTCTTACACGTTCTAACGCAATTAAATGTTTGACACTGGGACGGGATTAAAAAGTGGCCTACATACCGAAAACGCTATGTATATCCTCGCAAGATTAATTCCAAATCTGTTCAAGGATGTAAACATGAAAATGTTTAATAGACTTATTTTCACATTCAAAATATGGGTTATGATTATAATGTGTAGCCTTTGCTTGAAATAAAGATCTATAAAATATATAACTAGCGACTAATCTTTTTTTTTATAGTTGGGAAATACATTAACGCGCAGGTGGTTATATGGGACTCACTGGCCTAAAGCCAGTACTACCCACTAAACCCAACTTACCTTACCCGTATTAATGGGGTGTCGCAGGATCACTTGCGCATTCAACTACGACGCCCCGAGAGCCCGGTAGGTCTGCTAAAGCAGATCACACAGCCACGGGGTTTGCTTCACAGTTCACTCTGCTATCCAGAGAAGTACCAGGAGCAACCCTCAAAACACATCGCCCATCGAAGTGGGCCCTCCATGCACGCCCGGTCGGATTGCATTTCTTAGAGATGACATATTTTCCCGCAATTATAGTATCCTATATTTTGACCCGTGTAACAAACTATCATCACACAACATTTCATCAAAATCGGTTCAGTGGCTTTCTTTTGATGTAGTCACAGACAAACAAAATTGTAAAAAAACTATAGAATCGGCCTCTGTATCGATAATAATGACAATTTCAAAAATATTTAAGAAAAATATTTAATGTATTTATTATTTGTACTAAAGACGTCATTACGTAAAAATATTAACACCTCGCCGATAAATCTGAAATGAGGAACGTGTATACCAACTACGTAACTGCTAAATATTCTCCAACATTAAATCAGTGTAGGAAAGTTGAATGACATTTATAAACTTGTGCGCAACCTTACGAGTCTACAATGTAATTTTAGTTACCTGTCAAAGTTACTTTGAAACGGTGACACTTAGACAGTTAGTAGGTCTCTAAGGAAAACTCTTAAAAGAAAAAGATATGTGGTGACTTACATTGTCGTGTACAACAATATTTTAGAATATATTGAAAACACAGATTTGTATTATGTACAATTCACGAAAAAATGTGAACCAAAAATAATAAAAATATTAAAAACTGGAAAAAAAAATTAATATCATTCCGTTTGTATACTCTTTTAAATATAAAGGAATCACATTAATTGTAAATCTCTTTAACCATAGTTATATCAATTTCATTGAAAAGTAGCTTTCTTGACTTCGGGTTCGTCTCAGGTACATTTTAAAGGTTATTATTGATTTATTGACAATAAGATATGCTCCATCAGTAAAAAGTATCCTATGTATTGACCCGGATAACCGCTATCATCATATCAAATTTCATTAAAATCTGTTCAGCAGTTTTTCTCGTGATGCGGTCATATAAAGACAGACGAAAATTCTAAAAACTACATAACATTCAGCCTCTGTATCTATAGTAATGAATTTTTCAATAAAATTTCTCAAAAAAATGCACAGGTACGACTCAATTAGAATTTTCTTACATCTTTGATAAGCTATTTACTAAATTAAATCGAAAATCATAAATTATGTTCGTTCGAATTCAGTACCTATTATTTTCAAAGTCGGTCAAGACCTCAAATTTCCTCTCCCGCCTTCGTATAACATAAAGCGGGCTTGTCACGCGCTGGCTAGAATAACAATACCATTTGGCACAAATCTTGGCCGAAAAAGTTTTATTACAATATATTGGAATTGGATATCTGTATCTATAAATTAAGTCATTTCATGTCTTCTTTTCTGAAGAGATTGTTTACATTACTATTACGATGTTTATTTTTCTATAATAGCTGCTATAATAATATAAAAGTAATATTTTTTTTTGCGTGTCTACGTCTGTCTATTTCTTGATAACAAAGAGTACAATGTTTTTCCTAACATTTTCAAAAGTGCCTGGGAAAAAGCCAACTACCTTATCTATATAAATAAAAATGAATATTGGTAAGCACATAACTAAAGAATGGCTGGACCAATTCGATTAATTTATTTTTTTGGAAGTTCCTTAACAAGTTAAAAAAATGGATTGGTAAGCGCAAAACTCGTTAATGGCTCGACCAATTCGGCTAATTTTTATTTTGTATGTTCCGTAACACAGTGTCCTACGTGGACGACTCAACGCGAACGCGATTGCGAAACGATCCGATGCGAATTTAATGTGGTGCGGAGCGATGCGGCTACTCTGTCCTACGTGCGTGCGAACCGTCCCCTCCGCGCCCTCCGCCGCCGTTCAGTTCTGTTAACATTAAAAATTTGTCATGGGCGGACGGAAGCTAATGTTGTTGGAAATTTCATATCTATACATATAATAAATCTGTAGAAGGGTCAATTCTGTACATTGAAAATATTGAAAAAATAAATAGCAGGGGGTGTTACTGGATCGATACCAAACCCAAATATGCGATAAAAAAATTTTTTGTCTGTCTGTCTGTCTGTCTGTATGTTCAGGCATCACGTGAAAACTAACGGTTCGATTTCGATGAAACTTGGTATAATTATACTTTAATATCCTGGGCATAAAATGGGATACTTTTTATCCTGGAAAAATACGTAGAAAAAAACAAATCTTAATTTTTATCATAGTTTGATTTTATCCTGTAGTCCACGCGATCGAAGTCGCGGGCACAGCTAGTCTTAAATATGAGATATTGAAGAAGTGTATAACTTTTATTCCTTTTGTCCCAGAATGTAGGACGTTCTTGGATAGCATTAATAAGAAGTTCTACTTCCGACATTAATTCAACAACAATTTTTGCTTGAAAAAAATATGGCCGACGCGTCCACTTCGCGCGAAAATATCAAGCCAACTGATCGCGTTCGCGTCATTTCGCGCCGCTCCGCACCGCACCCTACGTGCGTTTGGTCACATAGGCCACTTCAATAGGTTTCGAATGTTTGTTGTTTTCGCGCCGTGCCGCGCCGCTTCGCGTTCGCGTCTAGATCGCTCACGCAGGACGTCGCGTAAGTCACACGGAAGGATTTAATAACAATAATAATAAAAAATTCAAAGTTTGTAAAAAACTTATACTAAAGGGTGTACCTAGCAGCTGCCTGCTAGTTCATCAATACAGATAAACATTTGAAGTGGCTGTATGTACCTAATGTTAAAATAATAAGTACATATATGTATATTTTTAACCAAACTTTTTTTTAATTTTTCAATCTGTTGGTTCCGGCCAATCTCCAAAACGGCTGGAGTAATTTTGATGGGAATTACTTTAAGCTGATGCTATATGGATGCAAAGGATTCAAATGTACGAGATAATCAATAAAAAAAAAAAGATAATGATAGAAAGATCATTCGGAATTGTAAAACAATAAAAATTCTTAGTCAAAGTTATATAAAATGTTATAATACACATAGCAATTTGGCTGCAACAATAAACGTATCGATAGGGATTGAGTCTGCCTCGTTTTATTGGAGCTGTTTTTTTTATTAGCTGACACTCGATGAGGCAATATTTGCGCTGGACGCGCCCCCGATCAATTCTGATTAAGTCGCACATGGCATGTGGGATGTGTAACCCAATTTGAATTGTGTGTAAAAAATAATATAGCGAAGTATTCTGTACTCTACTGGCACGTTTTAAAGCCAAACAATAAACACTTGATAGGATGTTTGTATTGAATTAAAAAAATAATGTATATATTAGCATTTTGCGTGTGAATATTCTTGTAATTTTGCAAAGACGGAATATCATGAAACAATGAAGAATATTATTTAATAAAAATGAATATGTAAGATATTAACACAGCACCATTTATTTCCATGGAAAGTACGAGACTTGCGTTATAGCTAGACAATAATAATTAGTATGTCACAAACACCCACGACTTGAGTACAAACATTCGTAATGAATACGTAAATTAAGCGGGAATCGAACCCGCAAGCGCAAGCACAGCAAGTAGCTTGCCTGTAAGGAGCCGTACAGTCCTTAGTCCTTACAAACAGGTTTCATGTAGTTTGAGAGTGGCATCAATAGGCTTATGAACCACTTACAACACAAATTGTGTTAATAAAGAAATATTTAGTTTAGTTATAAATGTTATTTAGTTCGTATAGTGTTAATGTATTGGATAGACCAAATTTAACCGAACTTTCATAGACGGATAGAGAATTCAACGGCTATTTTTTCCCTGAAAGGAAAAAACTAAAAGTATAGAAGTAGAATTGACCACTAAAGCCAATTGTAATGTAATTTTTAATGGCGACAGAGAAAATCAATCAAACTCACTAAACTACTTTAAAGTGTACAAAAACCTAGGTTTATAGAAATTTATAGCCTTGTTTAGAAAGTTAAATCTGTTCAAAATAAAACCAACAAGCTTTATCTTATCATATTTTTTCTTTATGATAATATACAAACCACATGAAGGAAAGTCAAAAGTAGAGATTATTATATTCCTAAATTGTTCATACGAAGGCAGTACGTGTTCTTTGTACTTTTTCAATAAGATACATCGGCATTATTACGTGACTTTTTGCGGGATCACGTTCTTAATACTGGGATAGAAACTGAGCTCTTCATTAATGGAAATTGTAAATATTTTTTATCATTCGAAGTTAAAGAAATAGGTTTAGTCGTAATTATATCATAGTCCCAAGTTAGTTTTTCTGCGGAAATATTGTTGGCTAAGTCTACATGATGTTTGCCTCTAGGCTAGCCTCATGGGAATCCTGAATCGAATTTAATCAGAAAAGGTTCTAAGCGTTATTTATTTATTTATACCTATGCAGATAATCAAATTGAAGTGTATCTTTGTACCTATTATTGAAGTAGAAACTTTTTACTGAATTGATATGAAAATATATATTTTAATTAATAGAAAAAGACATTTGTAGAATGTCTGTCTGTCTATCTAGGGACAAATCTTGATGAAATTTGGCATGGTGATAGCTAAATATCCAAGTCGACAAACATTAAATATATATACAGGATATTTCATCTCTAAATAGTCTATAATAACCTTTAAAACGTAAAGTACGTTGCTTTGATAACAATGACTTTTTCAGTGTGATTTTTCAAAAAATATCTAATGACCAGATTTGACTCCATTATAATTTTACTAAAATATGTTGGCAGTGGAAGCCCAGTAACGCGCTCGCTTGTATAACCGAGTGATACGGGTTCAAATCCGGGTCTCGCACCTCTGATATTTTCATGTGCGAATCATTTCTATCATGATTACCACTTGTCTTACGGTGAAGGAAAACTTCGTGAGGAAACCTGCATGTCTGAGAAAACCTAGCAAGTTTTTATAAGACGTATGAAGTCCAACACGCACTAGGCCAGCGCGGTGGACTATGGCCTGATACCCCCTCGTACTGAGGGAGGCCCGTACCCAGTAGTGGGACGTTAAAAAGGGCTGATGATGATGTAGACATTGTGCTAATAATCAAAGGTCACAATTTCAATAACAATAAAAAAATATCATTGACACCTGATTTACACTTATCTCTTATCAATTAGCAGTAGCTCTTAGTTTAGGAGTTTTTATGGTTCAATTGTTCCTCTGATAATGACGTACTTATAGTACAGGAAATCAAATTATTATGAGTCAACCTTTGGAGAAACTTATAATAAACGTGTTTGTTATATCAAATAGCATGTAATATTAATTTAATGTTAATTTGTAATATAATGTTTTTAATACTTCGTTTCATTCGCTAATCGATAGTAAGGCAAATTTGAATTGAATAGAGTTATACGAAAAAATCTTCTGCTATTAATTTTGCAACGGCAATAAACCAACATACTATACAGTCCACTTTTATTTAAAGTTCCCTAGGACCCCAACAGTATTAAGTACGAGTAGTATATTTGACGATTTTTTACGTAATTAAAAACTGTAAGCACTGGCCAAAGTCGTTAGCGACTTCGAAAATTTGATTTTCCTCTCTAGCGCATTTCATTTCGTTTCTAATGTGTTGATAACTGAATTTTCTTACAAATTTCTCGTTAAATTAAACATTTGCGACCTTAGCGTAATATTGGTTTTTAAATTAAAGGACATTATCATTTAAACGAAATGTTCCAAATTTTCATTTCGTGTCGTTAAAACTTAATTCAAACTCAAAAGTTATTTAAATTGTGAAATACTTGTAAGATAAGTTTTAGTTCAAGATACGATGCATACTGTTTTTTTACAAAAATTGCTGAAGCCGACAAAATAGAAACCCGCCGTAAATTAAACTTCATCTAAAATGTAATAATTATAATTTAACGTATATTTTCAAATTACATTTCACATAAACTTTCTAGCCTAAAATTCTAACTAACGATAAACTCTGTACTAAAATTTATTGTATAACTAAATATAATTAAGTAAATTACTACACGGTTTAGAGTAAACATTAAACATACGATATCACTTCACAGTGTAATATCAGCTATCATCAAAATTAATTTCTAGTACATTGTCAGTCGAATAATTTCCTTAATGTACACTTTGATGTGTAATAATCGTGTGTACAAATACCTGTTACTATACAAATACGTATTTGAACTAAGTTTAATTCGAAGTTCGCTATTACATTGATAACATACTTGATAGATAATGATTGTTCTAATAATATTATAAACATGTAGCATATTAATGTATCAAAATTGTATCAAGATTTCGTAATTCAGAAATTTTTGCCATAATAAATATTCCATAAAAAATTTTGATGTATCGAAATACAAAAGAACCTATGGGGTATACCTATGGAACCTTCTATGGATGTCTAATTTCTATGTCAATGACTTATTTCCTGTAACCAAAGAATGTACCATGCAAGGACATTTGTACATTTAGATACAGCTTTTTTGTAAAGTAAGCAAAAGCATAAATATAATAGAACTTACTTACTTCAAATTTAGTTTTAATTTGTTTTTCAGACTTTTGACGACTTATCTTATTAAGTATGTAATCAAAAACTGTAAGTCAATTTTAACAAACTTTTTATCGTCGTGCCTTGATACTTTGTACGTGAAATTCATATGGCAATAAAAATATGGAGCCATGAGGTGAATAGATATCTTGTCTCATCTCATATTTTATTATTAATAGTAACTCATAACAGGAGATCATTAATCTTTCTTCTAATATATACGTGTCACAGTGTTTGTTATAAAACTCCTCCGAAACGGCTTGACCGATTTTTGTGAAATTCTTTGTGTATATGTGGTAGGTCTGAGAATAGGTCGTAGGCTATCTTTTATTCCCCTAGGTAATAAGGTCCTCTCGAAATTTTTATATTTTTGTTTTTAGATCAAATTTTTATGTTTTTATGATACAAATATATAAAAACTACTTATAACCCTTAATTTTTAACCTTCTATCACCTGTCCCTATATTTTAATAGTAATTAGACCGCGGGCGGAGCCGCGGGACTTGCTAGTGTGTCTTCAGCCCTTTTTAATGTCCCACTGCTGGGCACGGGCCTCCCTCAGTACGAGGGGGTTTAGGCCATAGTCCACCGCGCTGGCCTAATGCGTGTTGGCAGACTTCACATGTCTTTCGAAAACTTGCTAGGTTTTTCTCATGCAGTTTACCTCACGATGTTTTCCTTCACCGTAAGACAAGTGGTAATAATGATAGAAATGATTCGCACGTGAAATATCAGAGGTGCGAGACCCGGATTTAAGCCTGCATCACTCGATTATCCAAGTAAGCGCGTTACCACTGGGCTACAACTGCCTTAACTTGCTAGTATAGATATAAATTTGTACTGAGTAAGAGTGTTTTCATACCTACTTATGTTTATAAATTTACTTCAAATGTCAGAAAATACACTAATATTATTTTAGTCTTTAGTATGAAAACGCCATTTTCAAAGTGTAGGTACGGTTCGTATCCTTTAATATAAGAGCAAACATAGTTGGACTAAGCATAGTGAAAATATTTCATCTGTCAGTATGTGCGGAATTTAGACATCTATGGACTGTCATAGTTCAATGTCACAACCCAGGCTCTGCGAGGCGACAAATAGTTGTTTCTACGCCTATGAATTTGTATGGGAGTGCTCGCACTATAATTTCTACTTTTTCACTCGGTTCTTTGTTGAATGGACGTGTGCTTTGTTTTTTATAGAAGTAGTCTGTTTCATTTCATTTCAGTCTATTATATGTGTATAGTAGCCTATAACTGGTATTTCAGAAATACAATCTTTTGGGTGGACGATTTAATTTTTCGATTTTAGTAAGATAAGTTTTTTTTATAGATTATTCGATAAGTTAATTTTCATGACATCTATAAGCAATCAATTTGTGTAGCTAAACATAGATATCTTTTACTTTAATATAATGCGAACGATGTTTTGATTCAATATTATTTTCTGCGGATATCGATAAAGCAAATATGCAGCGCTTAATCTGACGACTTGACTCAGATTGACAATGCATAAAAATGAAATGATTGACGACTCGTTTGGCTCAGTGGGTAGTGACCCTACTTTCTGCGCCAGCGGTCGCGGGTTCGAGTCCCGTTGGGGGCATTCATTTGCTAATCACGAATGTTTATACTCCAGTCATGGGTGTTTATATTTATTATATGTATTCTTGTGAATTTAGACCAGAAGTGAGCTTTCTTTTAAAAAAAAACAAGCATACTAAATCGACCTCAATTTATTGTAAGTATCTGAAAACGCTAAAACACAATTAAACTAACCAAAAAGACAGCTAATCTACCAACAATGATATTTTAAAATATAAACCGACAGAGTAACGACCTAACAATGCTACCACGATAAGCGTCAAGATACAACTACCCCCCGATGCCGGTTATGCATCGACTTTTATAGTTTTCTCCCCACTCTAACATCCTCTTTCCTATTCATCTTCCACAGTATGTATTTAAAATTTATATGTGTAGTATATCGATTATCTGGTATCCGCAACACAAGCACGTTAAGTAGCTTACTGCGGAACTAGATGGCGCTCTTGTAATAATGTCCCAACTAAAATGCTACGCTTAAATTGGGTCTAATGGCATTTTTAATACTCTAAGGTTTTTCTACACATAAGAGAGTTGTAAAAAAACTGTAAAACTGCATTTAAATCCTTTAATAGTACTCGAGATTAGCGCGATATATGAATTCGTATACTTAGAAATAATATGTGTACTTAGAACCATAATTAACTGTTTTTAAAACTTATTTTATTTATTATTCCCAAAAATCTCTCATTAAACTTCTTCCATGTAAGTACATATACATACGTTTCAAATTTATCGTCTTATAGTTACGATTTAACTGTGTTAATACAAGTAAATTTTAGGGCAGATTTCTTAGAAATTATATATTTTCCTGCAGTTAAAAGTATCGTATAAGTTAATCTGAGTAACCAGCTATTATTAAAACCATTTCATAAATAATCAGATAATTTTACACAGACGGACAAATTAAGAGTATGAGAAACTATGCATTAAGCTTTATTTTAAAATAACTGTTTACGTCAAGTTATATGTATAATATCACTTTACTTTTTGTATACCCTTGTAAGATAGAAACTCATTTAAACACCATTTTAATGATAACTCTATCATCACATCACATTGCATTAAAATCAGCGTGGTAGTTCTCCGATGATGAGGTTACAGACAGATCTAAGTTAGACTAAGTTAGAATTTTATTATATGTATGTATATTTTTATACGAAACCGACGAGTAGAATATTTCGAAGAGTGCTCCGTATTATACTGCAGGGAACTTACGGTTGCGAATGTAAAATTTTACTTGAAATGAGGAGCTAGTATGACGTCATTTTCGTTTGAAATTCGGCCAAGAGCTTTGAGTAATTAAACAAGTGTGCCATTTCAGATCTATTGAAGCTATTCACAATAGCTTTCAAGTAATATCTAGAAGTCCGTACCAATTAGTACATATGACTATAATTTGATCTTTGAATCTATCAATTTGTCTGTTTATAAATATGTAAATAAATAAATATGTTGGAATATTTTACATACAGTTTCTCGGTAAACTACGAGACTTGTCTTGTGGATACCAGATAGTTGATACATTATACATTTATCTTTAAACTTTTAAATTCATATTATAAAGTATATAAACACCCATGACTGGAATACAAACACTTGTGCTCATCACACAAATTAATGCCCCAGCTGGAATCGAACTTCCGACCGCTAGCACAGTATGTAAGGTCACAAACTGAGCCAAGCGTGTCGTCAAATTAACAATTTAATCAACGGCTAATTAAAATCTAATTACCAATTTAGTTTTAATAATAATACTTGTATCAATTAGGATTGAATATTACAACAAAAAATGTTTTTTCTATTAATTAACGTTACAGCCAATTAAAATTTGATATTAATATTTAACAAAGTAACTTAAGCTAAGCATTAAAAACGAAGTACAATTGTGACTTAAAAGTCGAGGGAAAAAGACAAAAAATAATATATACGCACTATGATAACAATTTAGGATATTTAATGTATTTACGGTATAAATAAATGTATTATTATAACTATAAGAACGTATTAAAGCGAAATTTTTAACTTATCCTACGGAATTCTTTATAGGTAATAGACGTAAATTGTCTACGATTATTGAAACACCTTCCTATCAAATCTTAACAATACAGATCTAATAGTGTCCAAATAAAATAGCTTTGACATACGGACTTGGCAATATTATAAGTGGCTATCTAGAGGAACCATAAACAATATCTGTAAAACAAAAATAATGAGGCTTCATTATTATTGTCATATTTACCTCTTTTTGGCTTCGTCGTAGTTAGGTAAAAAGGAAAATGAGTAAATTAAACCACTTAAATCAAATTAAAATACTAACTACTAAGCTATTCTGATATCACACCAGTTCATAGCTACTGTATTACAAATTTTCCTAGAATACGCACTCAGCGAAATATTCAAAATACCTTCAGTGCATTTGCCATAATTTATCGCTCTTATGTTGAGTGTTCGTCGCTGTTTTAACATTTCGCATACACAACGTTATTTTGCTTAATAAATTCGCCTTAAAATTTGAAAACAGTATTTAACAGAATAAACAGTGGTTTAAACAATAACAGTTATTCCAAACGAAGCGAGTTTATGTCAAGGTAACACTTAAGGTTACGATTAATTTAGAAGTAATTTTTCATTCTTTCAACCATGTTTTTGAAATAAAAGCTATATAAATACTAGCAATTCCGCCCGAGTGATGAAAATTGAAGGTTATAAGATTTTTTTGATGCCAAATCATATAATAGTGATAAATAAAAATTGATCTAAAAATAAAAAAATAAAATATCTTCAGAGAGCCACCCTTATCACCTAAGGGAATAATAAATTATTTTTAACAAAAAAACAAAAACCGACTTCCAAACTTAATAAATCTAAACTAAAAAGTAGAAAATAATACTTTTAAGGACTTTGTTAATTTTGGAGTCGGTGTCAGCCAGGTATTTTGATTATGTTTACAAATTGATAGATTAATCGAATATGTATCTATTTAGGGCTATTTTGCTTTGGCTGGCACCGACTTCAAAATTAACAAAGTCCTTAAAAGTATTATTTTCTACTTTTTAGTTTAGATTTATTAAGCTTGGAAGTCGGTTTTTGTTTTCTTGTTAAAAATAATTTATTTTTAAATTTTTTGCGGAAAGTAGATCTATACGTATTGTGTTAATGACTATAAAAATTTCCTTCTATTATGAGGTAAACCATATAGCCTGAAAGTATAAAACTATCGGTCTATAATTGCGAATTATTTTGAAAAAAATTTCTTTAAACTGCTAACCGTTGAGGAGTTGTAACTTCCATCATCAGTTACGGTACGTGACTCAAATATCCATATAGCCTATAAAAGATTCCGCCGAGCATCGTTAATTTGCTCCTAAGAATTGAAGAGTTCCGATACTTTGTCATGGATCCCATCATCAGAACCTTACCAAACTCTCATCAAACTACCCTTGAAGTATATCCTTTTCATTAAAATCGAAATCGAAAAAGAATCATCGAAATCGGTTGGCGTGATATTGAGTTATTCGTCCATTTGTCGCGCAAATACTTAATGCAAATTTGAGACTTTTATGGTTTTATCATGGATGCCATTGTCAGAACTGGAAAATATTAAAATGGGACCACATGGGAAGCACTACCTTTCAAATAAAAAAAGAATCATCAAAATCGGTTCACCCAGTTCAAAGTTATGAGCTAACAAACATAAAAAAAAAATACAGACGAATTGATAACCTCCTTTTGGAAGTCGGTTGAAAATTAGCCTACGACCTATTCTCAGACCTACCAAATATACACAAAAAATCGTAAAAATTTGTCAAGCCATATCGGAAGAGCTCGATAACAAGCGCTGTGACACGAGATTTTTAAATATTAGATTTGAGAAATGTGTGTATATAAAATATTCCTATATCGATTTAAAAAATATTGATTTCTATGTTATTGACTTCCATATTTTTTTTATAAATGAATAATAAGTTATACCTTTAAGGTCCCAAATACATACTTTTTCATTTGTAATTCTGTTTAATTTCCTTGTTCATGGTTTAAAAATGTGCCAGTATTACTTTTCAAAAGTCACGTCGATTTTCACGTTTAAACTGCTCTGAACCCCAACTAGTAATAATTAGTCAAACATTGATTTTCGCGCTCAGGATGGAATAAGCAGTTATTACGTTAATACATAAAGTACCTATATATCTTTAAGTATCTTAAAGCTGTCCCTTTTAAAAAAGGGTATAAAATCAATACTTTCAGTAAGCTATACATAAAAAAGTTGATTTACTTTGTACTTTCAAAGTTTTTAAAAAAATTCCAAAAGGATGAGTAGGAATTGCAAAAAAAGCTTGCCAAGAAACTCTTGGAACTCTCACACTACTTACAGCGTGACGCGTATTGTTGGCGCCACGAGATATGTTTTAATCATTGCCAAAAAAACTTTGATTGAAAGTCTCAGATATGAATCGTTTACATTAATGTTTTAGATAACTATTTATTAGGGAAATCTAGAAAATTAACTTGTCTAAAATTTCTTTCGAAATTGCCCGTACTTGTCAAAAGAAAACGAAATTGTGTAAAGTGTTTATATTGTAAAAGTGTAATGTAAAACTTGTGTTTTATTTCCAAATCGAAAGGTTTTTACAATTTCTTAAGATATTGCTATCTGTAGTGGGTGTAACTGACAATAATTTGAATGAACCACTTCATTGGTCATCCAACACACACGGTTTATATGTCAAGATATCTCTTCATCACCCGATTTGTCAATCTTCTTTGACAAACAAGTTAATTGAATATTTTTAGTCATGAGAGGGAACTTTAATGGAAATTATGACGAAACAATTGAGCTTTACATAAGCTTATTTTTTTAGCAACTCACAATAAAAATCATGTTGTAAAAGGGATTTTTAGTTATAAATGAAATGAAATTTTCGGATTTTGTCGCGGTTTATTTTTTATTTTTGGTTTTTCGCAACCAAAAAATGTCGGATATTTGCGCAAACCTAAGAAAATATTAGGATTTTTAAAGCTTAACTTAACCAATTACAACTACTACAAATCGTAGCTGTAAAAAGCTTCAATGAGTCATAGAATCATACAATTAAAAGTATTTTACATTCAGAGCTTATGCTATTAAAATTTTGTATTTTTTAACAACATAATAACATTTTTTATGGATATAATAATGGACTTGAAGTTGTAATTTTATATGGTAATTTTATGTGCTAAATTAATTTCATTATAGTATTTTGCACTATTTTATCATTGTGTTGGAATAATTATTTTATTAAGTAAATCTATTATTAAGACTTGTTCCTTCAATAAAATCAGTTTCTACGGAAAGGTTACGGAACTTATTAACATATATTACTCGTACGTAGTAGCCCAGAGGTAACGCGTTGCTTGTATAACCGAGTGATGCGGGTTCAAATCCGGGTCTCGCACCTCTGATATTTTCATGTGCGAATCATTTCTATCATTATTACCACTTGTCTTACGGTGAAGGAAAACATCGTGAGGAAACCTGCATGTCTGAGAAAACCTAGTAAGTTTTCGTAAGACATATGAAGTCCGCCAACACGCACTGGGCCAGCGTGGTAGACTATGGCCTGATCCACCTCGTACTGAGGGAGGCCCGTGCCCAGCAGTGGGACGTTAAAAAAAAGGGCTGATGATACTCGTACGTATGTACAATTTTTTCAATATATAATAGATTTTTTTATGTGGAACTTCAATAAATAAATAACCTTTTAAGTTGTATATGAACAAAATCACAAAATCAGCGCTGAATTTGTAAGGATATTAATCCGAATTGAGTCCTCTTATAAATTGGGTCAAAATATCTTAAATGTTAAGACCAACAAATCCTTCAAGCTAAAATTACACGAAGAAAAAATATCCAACAAATATTTCGTAGAATTACTACGAGATATATTATGTAATATAATATAGTAGGTGTGTGTACTTCACCAATATCGAAGCCATAAATAAAATAAATGGTTTATTTCTACCTCGGCGACGTTAGCACTTCAAATTATTTAGTACTTGTACGTGAGTAGAAACATTCTGGACATTTTTGGTGCCATTTGTGTAATTGGTAGTATTTTTTATGTGAAAGATGAGTTTTCGCCTTTAACTCTTGCTTATTTCATTATATTTATTTATAATTGAACCCTAATTTAAAGGCTAACTCTTACTTACTAGGTATAAGCTTTAGTTTTATTTAAACTTGCGATTAATTCTAAATTTTATTCTATTTTTTTATTTATTTTTTTATATTCATTGAGAAAAGTATGATGCTGTAGCATAGATAAAGATAGAACAGAGAAAAATTAAACATTGTTATGGACAGCGCTGTAGCAATGCGAAAATTAGATACTATAAAGATTAATTGTATGTTTGTTTGAAAAGAATAAACTTAAAAAACTGCTGAACCGAATCAGATGACATTTGGTATGAATGTAGTTTAAGACCTTAGAAAAGACATAGAATGGACAAATGTTCGTATGGGGAATGAATTTCTCAAGTTAGGGATATAAGCCGTACCTAACCCGAAACCCGCCTGAACCCGAGTGAAGCGAGAATGATTCACTAGCATATAGTATATACATAATCTGTGTTATATTTTTTATATGGGAAATACTTTACGTAATTTAATAAAACCTCTAAATATCGAAAAATGAAGAGGATGTTATATAATTTCTTGGCACAGCTCATTGAATTAAGGTTACAGAATATTAGATTTTAGGTCAAAATAAGAATTAGATTAATTAAGACCCTTTTAGAATATAATCGAAATCAGTACGTATAAAAAAATCTCTATTTTGAAATATAATATTTGTATTTATTTTTTCTATGTTATATATACAAAAATATAAAAAAAATGAGTTTAATATTCTGTTAGAATAAAAAGCGAACTAAGAAGACAGAAAACTAGTCTAAGCCATGAGTAGGTACTGTACGAATATGTTTCATCCTTGTTATGACTCTCACTACGTTTATTTATGTATGTTTTAAAACAGTTAGTGAGTAGTAGTCATGAGTGTCAGGTATATATGTATATATGTAATGTAAATAATTGTATGTATATGCAAAGTTCAAAAATCACCCTCATTAGGCTTCGCCGCGGTTGAGTTCAAAGTAAATAGAACCGGTAAAAGTGTCAACTACGTCAGTCATATTTTTTATATATAGAAGGCCCATATCTGTACGATATTCATCACAATTTAATAGATTTAGTTATTAAGCGCAATTGCCGTCTGACCTTTGCATTAAGGGCGAACCAGAAATTAATTATGTACAGATTAAGCGCGTCCCCAAGGCGGCGGCGAGATGTAATTTTCGTATATATCATTTCCCAATACGTTTTGACCTACGTTTATAGTTATTTTTAGTAATCTTATAGAATAACAATATTTGTAGATATTTAATATCTTCTTACACGTATTTTGTAATCTATACGTACATATAATAAATATTTTAACTATGTTAAATGTGTACATTATACGAGTAACATACTAGCGATTCACCTCGCTCCGCTCGGGTTTAAAAAGATAAGTTTCAAGCTTCTAGATTTAAAAATGACGTAATTTCCATACAAACTTTCATCCTCTATTTCAACCCCTTACAATCCCTTTTTCGCCTTAAAAAGTAATCTATGTCCTTTCTTAAGCTCTAGACTATCTGTGTACCAAATTTCAAATAAATTGGTTCAGTAGTTTTAGCATGAAAGCACGACAGACAGACAGTTACTTTCGCATTTGTAATATTATACTAGTAAGGATAAGTAAGATTTTTTGGAAAATCTTATGTAAATATCTGTAATAAGATTTTTCTCTGTCTATATATGCCTTCAGCATTAGGAGAAAATTACTGGAGAAAGTTTGATAAAATTTCGTACGAATGATAGCAGGTTATCTGAGGCAACATATACGATACATTTTACTGCAGCAAAATATTTCTACTAACTGTTAAAACACAGTGGTAGCCCGGCAGTAACGCGTCGCTTGTATGACCGAGTGATGCGGGTTCAAATCTGGGTCTCGCACTTCTGATATTTTCATGTGCGAATCATTTCTATCACGATTACCACTTGTCTTACGGTGAAGGAAAACATCGTGAGGAAACCTGCATGTCTGAGAAAACCTAGCAAGTTTTCGAAAGACATGCGAAGTCCGCGAACACGCACTAGGCCAGCGTGGTGGACTATGGCCTAATCTCCCTCGTTCTGAGGGAGGCCCGTGCCCAGCAGTGGGACTTTAAAAAGATTGATGACAACTGTTAAAACGTACGAACCCGAGCAAAGTGAGACTGAAGTGCTGGTACAATATATACTTGGCTTAAAATCTAAAGAGTATTACTCTATTTTAAAGTAGTTTCTTAATTTTAGAATTATTATAAATAACACCTTAACATTGAAGTATAAAACGATTTTAATTTTGAATTACATTGAAAAATCTAAATATTTATAAAACTTCCAAAGTTCGTTACTTATCTTTTCCTATCGCCATCTACTTAATCAAGTACGTGTTCAAGCTAAGCCAAAAGTGTATCTTATTATCACTCTCGTTAATTCGTTAATATAAACAGTACTTAGTGTTTGTGACGCAGAAACATTGCGAACGTTGAGCCCATTTCAACCATTTCGGTAATACCTCTGATAATTGAAATTGGAACACCAAAATGTTACGAAGCAAAGTTGCTTATATCTGACATGGGTATACAGTAGTATGGGTCATACGCAATGCCTTGAACTTATCATGATAAAAATCATAGCATATTTTATTTTTTCTCTACATAGTAAAAACAAATTCGTTTCCTGCCGTCACGTACAACTATGCAATGAATTTTAAGGAGGCTTTTATTAATAGATAAAATGATTCAAGAGGAAGGTAAATATAAATAATAGAAGTGAAAGAAGAAGAAGATATTATAGTAGAAAAGAGCCGCGAAAATATCTCATTTCGGAGAAATCTATAGTGATCGTTAAAACGTATCTAGTCCAATCTAATATATCTAAACAATATAGACAAGGAGAATCTTTAATATAATATTCTATATTGAAACAACATCATCGCAAAAAATCTAACCCTAGTATTTAAGCTTTTTTACTTAATACGTAAAGCAATTCAAAGACCAAACACACTATATACGTATAATATAAAATGAAAATATTTCGTTATTAATAATTGGTTTTTGTTCTAGGTAAAAGAAAATATTGAAGTGTAACTGTGAAACAATACTATGACTTGATTGAAATCAGTAAACATGTCGTGTCCATTCCGCCGCGCGTCCTCACAACTTCAATTTGCAAATGGCGGTACTTCCGGCAAAAAGGAGTTCCGATCTCGTCAGTCCTCGGTTCACCTCCCTGGTCCAGAGGAGGAGGATGGGGACACTCTTACATTAAAACATCTCAGCGAAGCGTTGAAACTTCTAACGGCCCCTTCTGTGAGTATTACAAAAATAATATTATCTAACAAAACTTTCTGTGGACGAACCCATTAGATCGACAAGTACTAAATCATCGTACATTTACATATATTTACGTTACTTTCAAATAAGTTATCACTACAAATTTCGTGCATTGAAAGTATGCTCGCTGGATATTTTAACGCAGCGACAGACTTGATTTTCTGGATAAAAATAGTTAACAGTATAAAGTACAGTATAATGTAAAAATAAAAGTTTGAATCATATAAGCTTTAAGCTAAAGCGAAGCTACTCTTGGTCCACTGAAGAATTTATGAATATTTCTATGATAAGCACCCGACTTCTCAATAAAACTAAATTCTCATCGTGTGATATATCCGGTGTGGATCTACCACTTATGGGTAACTCTAATAGGTCATGACCTGTTAATAGGTTGCTAAAGAAAATGTCATTTTCCCTAATGGTAGGGTAAAAGTGATTGAAGGGTTGAGAGAATATACCCCTATTGAGTCGCTTAGTATGTTGGCAAATAACGAATCTGTGTGGATAGGCCGAAGAATAAGGCCTCTAGACATACGGGTAATCCCATATTGTAGTATTGTGTAAAACACTACTGCCTCGGTTGCGTGGTAGCATGTACAGTTGCAAATCTCGAGGTCCTGAATTCGAGTAGCGAGTCAGGTCAAGTTTAGTTATTGAGACTTTTTGTTTGGCAAGCCTCAGTAATAAGTTGGTTTCACTCCCGTGCCTCGGATAGCACTTGAGCCGTCGGTCCTGCGCCTTACCTCTCATCGGTCGTGTCGATTAGTCGTCCTACGTATAAGACTGAAAGGAATTGGGTGTGCACTTGCGTTTGCGTGTACACTTGTGTACTACGATAACTCCTCGTACTTGGTATCGTGGTTGTTCCAATGAAATTGGTAGTACATTAGTATCCAGAGGAAGATATGTAAGTTATATGATAAAAGGTACATACATTTTTATGTATAAAATATGTATCTTTGTAAAAGAAATGGATTAACAGTAAAGAAATCAAAATAAAGAATTTAAAATGTGTTAAATTGTACATAATATCCTTCGATCTCCTATCTTCTTACAAGAACTTATTAAAAACAAAAAAAAAATGACATTACGTAACGTACGTACGTATTTAAATTATTTGGTTAAGAACACTACCCTTTATTATAGCAAAGAAATTCTAGAATTATCGATGATAATTTATTATTAAGTAAGTACGTATGTAATTAAGTACTATGTTGCATAATAAAATGACAGATTTATACAAGCGAGGACTACAAAGTAGTACTAGTATTTGTTTTACAAACCAAATAAAAACAGTCTAATGTTGCAGAAAACTAACAGTAGCCAACTTAAGAGAATTACGCAAGTCGGAATTAGTTAAATATTTATTGCAATTTGAACTTTATACTATAGTATCAAAGTTGGTTTTCGTATACGTGTGTTTATGCCAAGTTCGACTGCAGTACAAACTTGGGCATTAAATTCTAAGTCCATAAAATATATTCTTTCCGCTTTTAAAATGAGTTGGAAAGTTTTCACCCTAGAATTATATTTTGAATATTTTATACGAAACGGCTTAATTTATACTCTCAACTGCTTGAAGCTATAGAAATAAGTTGTATTGGTGATACATAAACAAGTATGAATTATTGAAGTGAAACTTCTTTAGAATCGTTGTGATTTGAAACTCGATGAAACGAAAATGCGTCACGATAAAGAAAGAAATACATAAAAGTATAGGATTAAGTCGGAGAGAATGAGATAGAATACATTCCCATGTTGCCATGGTAACCGTTGTTTATTTTTTGACATTTCTTTTTTCAATGTGAATATTTTAATCACTCATTACTGAAGTTTCACTTCTATCGTGTGTGAATCGCAAACACACCTTTTTTTCATAACTGCATATTTTCCATACTGATATATTCGATCAATGTACAGCTACAATACTAAAATTAATACAAAATACATATTGTAAATTTTATCACATTAAGTTATAATAAAAAAATATATATTATATAAAATTGTATAATGCATGCTACCGTGTGAATATTGTCATTATGATTTTCTACTTTAATTCCTGTATAAGTGAACAGTGTGTTCTTTTAGAGAAATAGATGTCTTTGACCATTTTTTTAGTATGAATTATTTAATAACAGGAACCAGTCGTATTTGTCTTATAAGAATTTATAAGTTAAAAACTTACTAGCCCCTAGTAAGTTGTGCAGTTTTGTTGTCATCAATATGTGTTTAGCAGATTTCTCATAATGAGATTACAGATTAATAGACAGACGAACAGAACAGAAAAAACTTTAAAAACTATAGACTTGACATCTGTATCGATAAAAATGACCACTTTTATTCTAGGATAAAAATATACCTCATCTGTGTATTAATTCAGTATATCTAAATAAAATTGAAGTTATAAATGAAACTACCTTTTCGGATTTTGTCGCGGATTTATTTTGATTTTTAATTCCCAACGTTTCGAATGCTTTACAGCAATCATGGTCACGGGAGAGACTGTCTCAAAAGGTAGTTTCATTTATAATGTCGAATATTCGCGTAAACCTAAGAAAGTATTAAAATTGAAGTGTCTTTTTTTAATTTCAATTATTATATTAATATTAATTTTTAATATCATCTTTTCACTAAATTCATATTAGAAATTAGAAAGTATTTACGGTACTTACATCAAAAAATAAATTTTTAGTTTTTTTGTCTGTCTGTATGTTTGTTCCAGCTAATCTCTGAAATGGATTAATTACGGATTAATCGATTTCGACGGGACTTTCACTAGCAGATATCTAATGTAATAAGAAGTAATTTAGGCTACCTTTAATTTATTAGAAACTTACTTTAATTTTATCAAAACCGTTTTATTTTATTTATTTCAACTTACACCCAGCGTAGACCCTGCCCAGTTTCGCTAGTTAGTCATAATATATCTTCTAGCTCGTGTGCGTTCCTATTTGTTTTCCCGTACATTTTATTGCTTATTTCAGGCCATTTAGGCAGCGCATGCCGGTAGAGCCACTTAATAGCCTTATATATATTTCAACTACAATTAAAGTTGTTATGGTTTCTGAGAGTAAACAAGGAATAAAAATAAATTAACGCAATTGTTAATGTAGCTATTACAAAGCTATATTATATTTTACTATCTCTCTTTCAAGGATAAGAGTACGTATGCTTTAAAAATGCTAAAGAATGTGGTAAAATTTTTGTTACATGTACATTATTCTTAAAAATTATACTTTTCACTTCATATAAACAACCCTTATAAAATACAGAAAAAGAGGGAAGCGGGTTCAAATCCCAGGTCACACCTTTGATATGTTCAGATGCGAATCGTTAACAACATGAATACTTGTTTTACGGTGAAGGAAAACCTGCATGTCTGAGAGAAACTTGTTTTTAAAAGACTATAGTCCGCCAACCCGCATTAGTTCCACTATGACCCTGCCTATGATGCCCCTCATATTGAAAAAAGGCGCATGCCCAGCAGTCGGCGTGAAAGGGACGTGCAGCACGTGAAAAGGGACTGAAGTTAAAAAAGCAATACAACATAATATGAACTAAACTATTACATAAAATAGTACACAGCAAGTATTCTAATATTAGTTTGCAGAGTTTTAAAGAAAGTAGTATAAAAATAGCTCTCTAAACGGATTAACCTTACATGTTGCATGCTAATGCGACTGATAGCTTATTGTCGCAAGCTTGAGAGACGGAGGGCCCATTTCCGATTAGTTAGAGATATCGACTATGATTCAGTTATGTAACTCGAGTTAAGAAATCAATGTATGCAATATCGATTTCCTACATTTAAACCAAATACTTATTTTTCATAGTTATACATACTCGTATATTCGTTACTTGTACTTATTTTTCTCTGCAAGTGCCTCTCCACTATTTGACAACACGTTTTGCTCAAGTAATTACCCTACTTGCTGCACAAGCGGTCGCGAGTTCGAGTTTCGCTGGGGACATTAATTGTTGCTACGGTTCGTTAGATAAGATTTCGTAAGTAATTTTTAATTTGATATTTTCTTTAGAAATAATTTATCTACTAGTTGACCCGCATAAACATGTACCAATATACCAAATTCCAACAGGATCTGTAAAGTGATTTTTAAGTGATAAGGTCAAAGACAAACTGATTGACAAAAAATCGAAGTACTATAGACTTTTAGTATCGATAATAATTACTATTGCAATAATTTTATTTCCTTTATATTAGCAATCAAATGTATGATTTCAAATCTTTTGCTAAACACTTTTTAAATGTACGATTCCCGAGTGAGTTTACGACAAGCGTAGTACCTGAGTCATCGACTAGATGAAAAACACTTGTAAAATACTCGTATGTACATTTAATATTTTTAGAATATATCAGATTTTCGTAGCAAGGTTGTAAAACGGAGTATGAGAAATCTGCGAAGCCTTTACGATGCTATTAAAAATATAAGGCGACCCATAAAACCTTCGCTTCTAATACATTGGATCGACAAAACATGAAGCAATAAAAATCCTATTGCATAATACTCCAGCCAATTTTAGTATCGTAAGCTGATGTATAACGCGATTAGTGATGTATTTGCGAGATTATTACTCATTTTTTGCTTCGTTTTTGCTATAATGGTGTCTAGTTTATTGTTGTATACTGTAGAGTGAATTAACATTTCAATAAGCGCAGATTATAAATACGTACGCATCACTGTTGCTGCAAAATTAGCGATTTATCCTTTTATTTCATGGGTGCGTTTTGTGTGTTTATTGTATCTATAAATATTTGTTGTAGTTTGTTTATAATGCCAATTTTTTTAATTTTTGTCAGTCTATCTATTTGTGAAAGCTATTATCCAAATCGGCTGAATCGGCTGAACCCTGACAAGGGGTTGTCAATTGCATGCATTATGTACAAAATTGAACCTATAGCCGCACCCTAGCGAAGCGAGATTTTGATTATTATTGCATGCGACCGGCAATATGCCCGATCGTATGGCGTAATTACTAAAACTAACTTATATATTACTACGGGCACCTATTTATTATTATGGGTCATAGTCTTTACTTTTTTAGTTCCTAATAAGTCGTAGTAATACTAATAAAAAGAAATAATAATGATTAATTACGCTCACTGTGTATTCACGCGATTTGTTTAATTTTCCACCATTCATTAAAATCACTAGGAACTTAACCTACATACATAAAGTAGGTTATGTTAATATTACATACAATATGCAAATAAATATTATGAACAACCACAGATATGAGCCAATATTTCAGCGTCACATGCACTATTTTGAAACGAAGTACTTTTTATCGCTTTCCCCTGATGGTATCAGACGTTGAATTAAAGTTTCAATTAAAGTTCAAATTAAATTGTTAATTTAAATAGTTATAATATTAGTAAAACTATGCTTACAATTTTTTTCGCGAATTTGTTTAGAATTTTGTTGATGTTGATTTTGAACCAAAAATCGCAAAATTTTCGGGTAAATCTAAGACTAAGTAACTATTTAATTTAATATAATATGCTAGGCCCTCGGGTGCGTGCGTACTGCGTATAAACGGTTATATTTAACTTACCCTGACATTTTGGGAGAAAATTGAGTATTATGTATTAAAAAAGATTGGCCTACTGGACAACCACTCTACATGCGCCCACAAATTTTGTAAGATCTGTTGCCTTTCGACAACAAAAAAATATTTTAATCTTATACTTCCGTAATATAATTTACGAAAATCGTATTTTGTCTGAACCTTTCAAATTTTTTGGTGTTATTACAGCGGCAGTGACCGATTTCTTTTGAGAATAAAATAATTTTTCTTTGTGTTCAGCCCTTTTAATGTCTCAAAATACGAATTTCCCCTTCATGCAAGGGGAATCGTGCCATTACTCTCACAATTATACTTGCAAATTAAACTTGCAAAGTTTGTATGTATATTTTCGGATGGATCTTGCACCTAATTTTAGAACAGTTATCCTCAACTGGTGCAGCTAAAATTTTGCATTCAAGTTTAGTTTAGATGAGAATGGTTTGCTAAGTGACATTATTTTAAATACAGTATCATGCCGGTCCAAAGAACGCGGACTACTTTTTAGGGTTCTATACCTCAAAAGAAAAAAACGGAATAATCAAAAGATACAGCCGTTTATGCTGCAAATTTTCGACACTCGCAAGGGATTCAAAACCTAAAGGATACTTCCAGTCGACCTAGAATCTTGAAATTTGGCATTAAGCAACGTTTTATAGCACACATAAAGGAAAAAAAAAACAAAAAATAACATTCGTGTGCCAGTCCAACTCACACTTGGTCGATTTTTTTTATTCTCTCACATGATATGGATATTGAATGAAATATAAAATCAGTCCTTTTAAGAAAATATAAAATGTAGTCTTTAATCTCTCATCTCGAAAAGTCTTTCCCCAACAGCAAAAATTAAAATGATTTACTACAGCTGTTTTTTCTGTGAAAATTACTGACAACACTTTAGTTAAAACGTTTAACATAAAACTTTAAAAGATAACTGCTGTAAAACGATGAGAATGGCGCGTTAAAAATAGGATTCACTTGAACCGCCGCTAATGGGTCTTCACACGTTTACACATCAATCTATCATCCTTTCAACTGGTACTTAATATAAAGAAGTTTACTTATCAACTTCTATTTATGCCAAGGTTATTTGTAGTTTCTTGGGAAATATACGATAGTAATGTACTTTTCTACCAAATCCCGCACAGACTTAACATACTGACATTTAATTTAAATCCTATAAGCAGACATCAGGCAACATAATCAGGCAACATCCTAAGGCAGTGGTAGCCCAGCGGTAACGCGTCGCTTGTATAACCAAGTGATGCGGGTTCAAATCCGGGTCTCGCACCTCTGATACTTTCATGTGCGAATCATTTCTATCCTGATTACCACTTGTCTTACGGTGAAGGAAAACATCGTGAGGAAACCTGCATGTCTGAGAAAACCTAGCAAGTTTTCGTAAGACATGTGAAGTCCGCCAACACGCACTGGGCCAGCGCGGTGGACTATGGCCTGATCCCCCTCGTACTGAGGGAGGCCCGTACCCAGCAGTGGGACGTCAAACAGGGCTGATGATGATGATATTGAAAATTGAGTTGAAAAACTTCGAATCATATCAGTGATCGACAACGACAATGATAACTGTTTCAGGCTATTTAATTTGCATTGCTATTTCTAGAGGAAGCCGTCTGTTAAGTGATGGGGTGATTAGTAATGATTAATAGTTCCTATGAGGAAACTCTAAGACATATATATGAGTTAAGCCATTATTGTTTAGTTTGTGACACGGGCAATTCGAGTACGATTATTACTAAAATAGGTGTACAGAATAGGAAGTACAACTGCTTGACAGTTTTTACTTCCTTTTTTCCTTCTTCTGTTTCCTTTTTCTGTTTTAGTGAAAGGCAAACGAACAGGTAAAACTTATAATAAAAATAGCTTCAGTTGCTGTATCAAAAAGTAATGAACATAACAATAACATTTGCCAAAATAAAATTAATGTACAATTCAGATTTTATAAAATGTCAATTATTCTTGTAAATATAAAAAAAAGTATTATCATTGATAGTTCTTAATTTTTAGACAAATACATGAAATAATTCATACATACACGCTTTTTTCGATACCTATAGATATAGTTATACTGACAATAAGTAGAAGTTTAAATTTCAAAATCTACATAAAAGTACAATGCAAACTGCAAACGTACAATGTTGAAAATTCGCAATGATTTCATGTTCGTTAAATTCAATTGTAGATTCAAAAGACGGAAACTCAAAATTTCACTAAGTTATTTGTATGCAATTGCTTACATAATACTGGACTTAATAATTCTGATATATTCTTTTTTCCTTAAATAGCTGACTCATAGGTCAGCCCACTTTGGGTACCGGTTCGATTCCTGACTTGGATACTCAGCAATGGGATGTTAAAAGGGTTTATTTAACGAGCTTAATAAAAATATTATTCTTTTGACACTATATGACGGTTATTATTATTATTTTCAGAGAAAGGGCTTACATCCAAAGAGCGATATTTTTATCCCAAACATAAAAATACCCATAATGATTGCAATATCTATTATTATTCAAGTAAATTGACATCCTACACATTTATAACGTTATTCAGGAATAATATTTTTTAAAATCTTTTGTTGTATATTTCATACTTGTAAAGCATTTCCTATGTAGTCTCGCTTGAGACAGAAAGGCTATTGAATTTTGTAATACAGCACTTTCAAAGCGAGAAAACTGCATCCGTATTTTGTAGAGTGGCGTTAATATTAAAACAGGCCTCTCGCGCGAAGTTAAACCATACGAAATAACGTTATATTTCTAGTCCGTTTGTGGAAAAACCTTAATTGTTTTAGCAATTTAAGCAGTAAGGTCAGATTTGAATGTTCTGTAACCGAAAATGTGGGTATTTAAAAATTTAAGCAGTGCAAAATGTGAAGGTAATTTTTGTTACTTTTAAACGTTTGTTGTATATTTCGTTATTTGAATTTTAATTTTTTTTTATTGTATTAAGCTACCGTCTCTAGATATTACATTTCTAAGAAATTATTGTTCTATGATCTAGAATTCGTTTATAGTAACTCTGTATGATGTAGCTTTAAAAGGTGAACGATTTTTTATTATTGATTCATATTTTGTAAGAAGGTTATCGATATTATGTAAAAAAATATTTAAGAAGTACAATTTATACTTTAAATTTTTTGGAAAGTTTCTAATAACGTAAATCTTTTATTCTAACAAATCTCAGTAGGATTGTATTTATATTATTAAATATAAGCATCTTTACTTACTCTATAATGGACTATACGAAGTTACAAAAATAAATTAACGATAAAAAAGGCAAATAATTTTAATTTTTACGATTAAAAACTTAGCGGCAGTGGTAGCCCAGCGGTAACGCGCTCACTGGGATAACCGAGTAATGCGGGTTCAAATCCGGGTCTCGCACCTCTGATATTTTCAAATGCGAATCATTTCTATCATTATTACCACTTGTTTTACGGTGGAGGAAAACATCGTGAGGAAACCTGCATATCTGAGAACCCGCACTTGGCCAGAGTAGTGGACTATGGCCTAATGCCCTAAAAAAACCCCTAAGAAAGGCTGAAAACTAAGACTAAGATCTAAAACTCGTATCAATAATACACAAAATAGAAATATCTAATAATATTACAAAGGTATCTGATACATAATCGATTATAGATTGAATTTAATTGCAAGCATGTTACCCTCTCTGTCCACCCTGACCTCTCTAATGACGGTCCAAATCAATAATTCTACATAAGCCTCTCAATGGCCAATTACAGGTATTAATGTCTTAACACATTTAGACTACAGTGGATAAGTTACTAATATATATCGTTGGCTTCTATTTATGGGTTCCGTCGATTTATGATTATAGTTTTGGTATATAAGCTGGCTTATAAGGTTCTATGTTCGAGTCCTAGTCGGGTAAAAAAATATTGTGATTTTTTAGATAGGTAGAGTGTAAAAAACTCGTAGTAATGAAATTCTTACATCGCTGATCGCTATATCATTGAAAGCGTCGTCGTCTTGATCTTTCGACGATCCCATCGAAATAGGAGATTGAAGGATAAAAAGTGCACGTGTAGTGTAGATTGCTCCACGTAAAATTATCAAGCTGGGTTTTTTTCGCGGATCTATTTTAATTTTTAGAGAGAATCATCCACTACTATGACTGCTGTAAGCATTCAAAATGATGGAAACCAAACAAAAACAAAACACCAAATAATAAAGTTACATTAAAAATTACGAATATTCGCTTAAATCTTACAAAGTATTATTACAGCGTAAAGAAATTGACTTTGATATTATGAACGCAATAATATCCGCACAGCTGAGTGAGACTGACTCATGAATAGTATAACCGACTGAAATAATATTACAACCAATGGTAGGAAAGGTTGTAAAAGATAAACATACCTAGTTCATATAAAAGTACCTAGTACTTACTTACTGCACTATTATAATATTATTAACCTAATTATTATTATTGTAAAAATTATAGTTTCTTGCCTTTTTAAAGTTTCCTTCTTGCAACGAAATAATCTATTAGTTATATGAAGTCGTATTATAACTTTGCAAAGAACGCAAAAGGTGAGGAACTAAAAATCATAATTATAGCGTGTGAATTGTAAAAAAATTGATATAATGTCTTAATCACGTATAACCATTATGTTGCGAACCGAATCAATCGTTTCAATTTATTATCAATTTATTGTATTGACAAATGGCCTACAATATTTTTCATTCATTTCATATGCTATTCCAATACGATTGTTAATTTTCTTTGCTTATATCTCGTGATACAACTTCATGGCTCACAATAAAAGTTATTCCTAGAAAGGCAAAAAACAAACAAGTTTGTCTATTATAACATTTTATTAAGTTGTAGAATTTGATGTCGCGTATTAATGGAGCCATCCAGTTTTATTTATTGTTTTGTATTAAATTATAGTTTATTGAGGAAAATAATCGATAGGAGTACAAAATATCATCTCGCACTTCTACTCTTAGATCTCTTACATCATACTTTCACTCCACTTGCACATTCCTATATGACGACTATACGTTACTCATGTCAGAGCTGAACCGACACGAGACGTGCTCGTAACGCTGTCAACAGGGTTACTCGACCTTACAACTTATTCAACTCAAGAATCGAACCCTGTACCTCCGAATTTGTAGCCGTACATGCTAGCCACTAGAACACCGAGATATTAATAAGCATACTGTATACACAATACACATACAAACTTTCGCATCTCTAATATTTGTAGATAGTACAGAAAAATAAAATTAAATGTAAGTCAGTAAAATTGTAACATTTCACATGTACATTATATACAAAAATAAATCATGCATTACTTTCACAATAAACAACAAAGGAAGTTGCGCAACCCTTAAAATATTTCAAAGTACCTTGCGACAAACTTTAGTTATTTATTTCGACGTGGAATGTTTCTATTGGAATAGTTGATGATTCAATTACGTGAATAAAATACTTACGAGCGAAACTTTTTTATTGAAGCTTTCAAGAACTTCTGATCGCTAAATATAATGTAAGTGGCTTACAATTTGTTTGTATATAAGAATTAAATTATTAGATTTGCGAGAATATGTGACATCTTATATTTAAAATAAATTTTATTCATTCGTCTTGCAAAAACTTACCTACTGGACCGTTTTACACATATTTTTTGTTTTGTTGGGGTGTGTTAAGTATTATAAAAAGAAACAACAAAAACAACCATAGTTACGGCAAAGACAAATAATTTCAATGTTTTAAGTTATTATCTACGCAGTGGCGAAGGGTGAAATTTTAGCAGAGGTAAGCTGCCCAAAAAAATGACAAAAACTAAATAAATACATGCGATGCAAAAGTACCTAGTATCTACTAGTACCTCGTAAGTATCCCTTATGTTGTAGTGAAGATTTTTTTCGTAATAATTAAAAAGTAAAAAAGTGTTCATAAGACAATTGTCAATTTTTTAATTTATGTAAAGTTATAGCAAAATAGTCAATATATTTAATATTTACTAAAATAATATAAAAATATTAATGACGCCATCTATAAGAAATCATTACGCATCATTTAAAAAGTGAAAGTACGGCGATTTGATTTAAGGCCGCATTATTTTATTTTGTATTCATTATAAATATTAATTTCAACCTAAACATAATTTAGTGAGATTTAAATATTATTTTTTCCCTTCTGTTAATTTTACATTAAATCATTATTTTAAAAAATATCGCCATCTAGTGACAAGTGTTTAAAAAACTTCGTAGTTCATCAGTTTGCTATCTTAAATGAAGAGATTGATTTATTTTTTATTTATCAAAGTTAAATTAAGATTTTGAAATATGTAGATGTTTTTACTGGTTTTAAAATTTAATTACAATATCCTATAGCAATACTTCCTTCTAGTCGGAATAAACTGTTTAAACTAATACACGTAAATTAATTTTGTTAAAAGGAAACGCATATAAAATAACTTAAAACATATTTTCACTGCAACATAAATGAAAACAAACACAATATTTTTCTAATTTAGCACTTACACACAATTTCAATAAAAAGTTATACTACAAATTACCTACTTGACTTGAGCAAGTTTCGAAAACAAAGTCGCATACAATGCAACTTCAATAAAATAAGCAAATCTAATAACGGCTTATAGAACTCACCGTAATTAAAAAATCCATACACTATATAGACTTAACACAAAATGTCTATATTAGTTATTACGCTAAAATCGAGTAAAAACTCAATAAAACGAAAGAAAAACAAATAATGCACTAAGCACTTGTAAACAGAATCGCCATATTAATTTGTTTAAATACTTGTCGCTTGTCATTGGTCAATCATAGTGACGTCTTGTACTTTCCACCAATCACATGCAAAATAAGCTGCTCGGGAGCGTCTTAACCGCGACCAAAAATCTGAGTAATTATGAATGAAATCACTTGAAAATGTTCCAATACAAAATTATGAATGAAACACGATTCGTATGGAAAAGGTAAGCCGAATTACTACGTCTTACCGCGGCATTTCTATGAAGACGCATTTTAGCAAAGTATACATTTTTGTTGATTTTGACTTATTGCAGGCGTTATGTTATTTTTAAAAAAGGATTATTACTATAAATTATTATTTTTAAAAATTAATTTAAAAAATAAATATCATGTAGAATAATTAATACTTTATTGGATTTTTAAAAGGTAAGACGGTGGGAATCGTCTTGTATGGACCCTTCGCCACTATTATCTAGTTATTAAACATGGCATGGCAATGCATGCGGCATTTAAAAAATAGCTTATACCTAAAAATCCGTAAAAGTTTTTTGAAATGTACTTTATAATAGATTGCGTTATTTGTTAATTTGTAATCATTTTCTTTTAATAGCATACATTTAAAACAGCGGAATCATACATTTGGCTTTAAAATTGAAATATTTTCATTAAAATACGTCAAAGCAAAGCGGAAAATTATAATAAAATTAATTTTGTCAAAAACCATTATGCTTTAAGGCTTTAATTTCCTTTATAATTATTATGCGACCTTATAGAAAAAGAACTAAAACGAACGAGCTAAGAATAAAGGAAAAAATCGGAATATTTTATGAAAAGCTTATCATTTATTACTGAAATAACGTTGAAAATTCTGTAAATTTTCTTTGAACCATGATATGATTTTGTTTTGAAAATAATACCGGATAACAAGGGCTTTGTGAACTTTGAGGCATTATATTTTTGGGGAATGAAGATAAAAAGAATTCAAGTTATAATATATTAAAATATAAGCAAAATATTTGCATAAGAGCTTGAAGAATATATCTATAACCCAGCGGTTTCCTAAATAAGCACATTGTCTCAATCTTTGCTCTTTTCTTATGCTGTTGTTTTTATTTAGAACATGAATTATGCAAGAACTTGACGATCATAACTAATACATGTACTTTATAAAAAAACTAGTTAGTTAAGTTTTGACGACTCGTTTGGCTCAGTTGGTAGTGACTCTACTTTCTGCGCCAGCGGTCGCGGGTTCGAGTCCGGCTGGGGGCATTCATTTGCTAATCACGAACGTTTGTACTCCAGTCATGGGTGTTTATATTTATAATATGTATGTATTTAAAATGTATATATGTAGTATACCAACTATCTGGTATCCGCAACACAAGACTGCGGAACTAGATGGCGCTGTTGTAATAATGTCCCAACATATTTAAAATAGAGTTATCATTTGATATTTTCCTGTAAAAAATATTCTATACGTCAATCTGGATAATCAGATATAGTCGAACCAAACAATAAAATCACAGACAGACAGACATAAATCGTTTAAATAAAGTCTTTCACGAAGTTATTCATAGACTTAATATGATACAAACTAAACCTCAGAGCAAATGAAATAAACAAAAAAATGCTACCACTACTTTTATTATGTTTGAAAAACAGTATGTATTTCGACCGATCTGGACCGATTTTAAGGGTACTTTCCTTGGTAGATTGCTGATATTTATAAGGAGTAACTTGCGTTATTTTTAATTTAGAAAAGAATTACGGTTCCCTTAAAAAATGAAAACGTACCAAAGGACGATCTGCCTCATAGATTTTTGCCTCAACAATGTCAGAATAGTTAAATAAATAAATTATAGCGTTATAAATGAAGCTACCTTTTCGAATAACGTGGAATAACGATAAAACGTGGCCATGATTGCTGTAAAGCATTCGAAACATCGGGTAATAAAAATCAAAATAAATCCGCGACAAAATCCGAAAAGGTAGCTTCATTTATAATGTCGAATATTCGCGTAAACCTAATAAAGTACTAAATTATAGTATGTAAGAAACGCCTGTACCTATAATATTTCTAACGAAAATGATCGATAAACTTAGTCCAGATATCCTTATAGCTATAAAATAATTCTGATTTTGTTTACGCAGAAGAAATCCTCCCATTAGTCACACGACACCGCAAAGCCTATTTTTTCCTTCGGAATCCTATCAGTTGGGTCGATCACTTAAGGTTTCCTATTTCACAGCGTTAGATGTGACATGAAAAATTGTGGTGTAAAAATGTATCTACGATCATTATCTACATGTACAATATTTAATGTTATTTGTTTTCTACAGTTATAATCTAATAAAGTATAATCCGAAAGTAATATAAGATATGTTTTCAAAAGAGAGAGAGAGAGAGAGATAGCTTTCTTTCTCTCTCTTTCTATCTATATATCCCATATATAGCATATGGGACAAGTAGGTAATTTTATCAGCTTATCGCCGTCCATTGCTGGACGAAAGCCTCCTCCAAAGAGCGCCAACCATTCCCGATCTTTGGCAGCATGCAACCATCCCATACATAGAAATAGGCATAATAGAAATAAATTTTCTTTATTCTTATTGTGTTCTTAAGTCTTATTTCTTTCACATTTATCTCCTCATTACCTATTTTTACTGTTCCATTGCTCCCTTCAATGCGTAAAGTATAGGCCGTAGTTCCGTACACAGCCAAGTGCAGATTTCAATGTAAACCAAGTGGTAATGTTCAATATTTAAAATATTATATTTGAATGATTAAAATTATATAATTTATATTACTATTAAAAAAAATTAAACAAAAAAGAATCATCACAATTTAATAAGCCTCAAACAATAAAAAATACTTAACAAAATTTGATAAAATTAGTATTTTTTAACTCTTATATCTAGTTTGCTATTGAAAAATGTAAAATGACTTTTATCTTATGAAAATTCAGTACTTACGAAGTTCTGCATATTTCTGCAAAGTAATAGCCACTTGACATATACATCGTTGCATATATTCTTGCTGACGGCTGACCTTCGCAATCCGATCTGCTGCGGCGCGGCGGGTCGATCACTTAAGGTTTCCTATTACGAGTCATGGATTTTGATCACAAAAGCGAGAAATAAGAATTTGCTTTCGTTTATTGAACCCTGAAAATAATTCGTTTTCAGTCTACAAATTCGCTGAAATTTTGGTATTTCGATATTGCCAGTGATATTATATCGTATTATAAGTTATAACATATGGAAAGAATCTTTCGAAATAGTATTCAGATTGGTAATTCTTTCAGCAATATAGCGTATTTTCAACCGACCACAAAAAGGAAGAAGTTCTCCATTAGTTTGGTTAGGTTTTTAATCTCAGAACTCCGTCATTTATATATCGAATATATATTTTCTTTGTATGAAAAAGTTTTCTTCTAAGAACTACAAAGTGTAAAAAATAAGTGATCATTGTATTTTCAACTACTGAATTTTTTTAATACTTTCTTCCAACTTTGCTACTACTACGTTTAATCTAAGAATATAAAAAAAGTAAAAAAATAAAACATTAAACAATTCTTTTTTATATAAATGCGTTAACTTCTAATTCAGTCCCAATTAAATTTAAAAATAAACAAATAACCTTAAGTGGAGGAAATAGTTAGCATCAAAGCTAACCAGTTATTTTCAGAACCGGGGCCAGCCAACTATTTGAGAAAGTGATTTAGGTATACGGCTATAGTAATACCAGTAATATCTTCTTAGTGTCTTCAACCCTTTTAACGTCCCACTGCTGGGCACTGGCCTCCCTTAGTACGAGGGGATCAGGCCATAGTCCACCGCGCTGGTCTAGTACATGTTGGCGGACTTCACATGTTTTTCGAAAACTTGCTAGGTTCGCTCAGACATGCAGGCTTCCTCACGATGTTTTCCTTCACCGTAAGACAAGTGGTAATCATGTCAGAAATTATTCGCACATGAAAATATCAAGAGACGCGGATTTGAACCCGCATCACTTGGTTATCCAAGCTAGCGCGCTACCGCTGGGCTACCACTGTCTCTTAGTGTACCTATTTATAAATAACTTATGCAAACGAAGCCATCCATTTAAGTACGTACTTAAGTTATATAAAAGTAAAGTTTAGTGTAGCAATAAAACTAGCCAAAACAAATATTGCGTAAACAACAAAATGATGTAGTAAATTAGTGTTATTTTGACATTATAAGCAGACTCTTCAATTTTATTTATCTGTACAGGACACTAAGTATATAAAAAATCCGGTGGTAGGATATCGAACAACTGCTAAGCTAATTCGACACCACACAAAATATGAATCAATAAACGATAAAAAATTGTCAAAAGCTATATAAAATTCAATCAGCCAGCCTCAATTCTTTCCAATATATTTCCAGATCTCGATTTCTTAGCCAAGTTGTAAAACATCGAGCTAGAAGGAGAGACAGCCTTTCATAATTCACTTTGAACTATTCAGCCGACATTTCTCGTATATAGGTCGAGTACGGCTTCTTTAACCTTACATGTAGTACGAACTGCAATGTAACGTAATTCTTATGTTGTTACTTGAACTAGCGACTCACCTTCGCTTCGCTCGGTTCGGTCCTAGATTTAGCGCGAGCGAAAGCGCAGATTCCGCTAGTTAGTAAACTAAAACCGTCCTCGAAAACCATTCTATCCATTGGTGAAAACAGCATGAAAATCGGTGCAGTAGTTTTTGAGTTTATCGCGAACAGACACACAGACAGACGCGGTGGAGGAATCTGCATTGAATATTTTTTGCACTGACCTCTATAATATCACTGGACTAGCTGTTGTCAACGTGCTTTTGTGGCTGTTTGATATTCGCCATTTTGGCGCTGTCCGCCGCTTTCGGACGTAGCGAGAGTTCGTGGTACTAAAACTAATGATGTCGATATAAAGATTTTTATTTTTTTATTTTTATTAATCAATAGACGTATCATCATAATTACTACTTATGTTATATTAATAACGAAAATGCAAAATTACTTTACAGTAAACAAACACTTCTCGCTGTCATTTGCAATATACGTAAAAATTAGTTCTCGGGACTCTCGCTAGTGGCGCTTCAAATGGACAAAAAAAATTGCTGTCAAACGCTTGGAACAGCCAGTCCAGTGGTATTATAGAGGTCAGGGATTTTTTGGAAATTCTTATTAAAATAGTCATTACTATCAATATAGAGGCCGAATCTATAGTTTTTAGAATTTTTGTCTCTCTGTCTGTCTGTCAGTGACCGCATCACGAGAAAACCACTGAACAGATTTTGATGTTTGGTATGATGATAGCTGGTTATCCGGTTCAGGATATAGGATACTTTTTACTGCTGAAAAATGTTTTATTTCTGAGAAATCTTATGTAACCGCTAAAAACCACCTGTATTTAAAATCTAAGAATTTAATTTCCGGTCTTTAAAACGGCGGAGCCGTGGGAGATGTTAGTAAAATATAAAATTATCATTTTTCAGGTAAAAATAAAAGAATCTAAGTATCTATATACTGTATAAAGACTTTCAATTTCGATTACTTTCACTTAAAATTACAACATATTATTTAATTTTCGTTTCATATCTATAAATGAATATTTTAGAACCAATCGGAGTAAAAGAATCTCTCAGATATTTTTTACATAAAATACCAAATTTCCTACATGTGTAATATTTGAAGGCTCTATTCGCGAACTCAGTCAAGTGTAACTGCGAGAATGTATATAAAACCATTGTTAGGTACCCATTCTGATGGTTCACGCCAAAATTGTTGGCTCCCGACATGTTCCTACACTTCCGTTACACAATAAAAGCTATAGCGGAAAGCTGACACAGACAATATGCTTTTTATGAATCATAATAACTCAAATCCTACCGAGTAATATTATCCCTACATACTATAAAACAAAGTGCTCCGCCGCGTCTGTCTGTTCGTGATAATCTCAAAAACTACTGCACCGATTTTCATGCTGTTTTCTCCAACGGATTGAGTGGTTCTCGAGGAATTACGTACATTTACTAACGCAACCCGCGGCTTCGCTCGCGCTAAATCTAGGGATGAGGCCAAGAGGAACGAGGGCAAGTCGCTAGCATATTAATAAACTAGCGACTCACCCTCTGTCCACTCGGGTTCGTCGATATACATTTTAACGGTTATATTTGCCCAATATATTTTCGAACTTTTGAAACTACTTTTGTCCCGTAGTTTCTTTTACCTCAAAAAATTGTGGATAAGAAAGATCTTTCCTTGACGAAGCATATATACATAATATGTACTGCCTTCCGATAGCCGGTGGTAGCTTCCTCACGGATATACATAATGACATTTTATTTAAATTCTATATTATCATAATGAAAAAGGGACGATTGAAAAGAGCTTATAAAAGTCTATTTGAATAAAACTGTATTCAATTTCGATTTGATTTTGATTTGTATAGAAAAAGTCACTTAAGTTTCATAGTGTAATTATATATATAATGGAAATCACCAACAAAAAATACTATAGAGCGTGATTCAATTACATACGCAATTATGTTTTATTATTCGAAGCGTGCTCTAGAAACTTTGGCAGCTAGCTTTTAACTTGGCAAACTTTGTAATTTGACGTAAATTAATATAATTTTTTGTTAAGCAACAGAATTTACAAAAAAGATATTATATTTTAAGTTACTTCGCTCAATTTTGATCTCACATTAAATACTGAAATGAAAAGTTTTATTTAATATTGTATTTCATTATTGTAGTGTAACACTGCTATAAAATGCATGAAAAGGTTTTTACATTTTTCTAATAAAATGAAAGTAGCCTAAGTTACTCCTGATAACATTAGCTATCTGCGAATGAAAGTCCCACCAAACTCGGTCCAGCCGTTTTACATATTAGCCGGAACAAACAGACAGACAGATGGACGAAAATTTTAGATTTGATTTTTGACGTAAGTACTGTATATACTTTCATATGTATTTACTGAAAAGCTGTTAATTTGAAATTCAACAGACACTTTAATTTTATTTATATTATGTACTGATTAAAATATCAAGTGTAATAAAAAGTCAGTATTTAGGCAATTATCAATTTACAATAACTGTTTAGTAATTAATAATAAATTAGTCTGTCATTCTATTTTGTTGAACTGCATACATTTTCAAAGGGGTTTTAAATCAATCATCTCCCATATGACGTTTCATGGTGATATGTTTTTTATATGGCGTTATCGAAGACCGCTTGGCACTTTGCCCTGAGGGTACCAGGAAAAAAGAGTATAGGATTTATGGTCTTGGTATGATAATACGCCACAATGACATTGCCGGTCCTTTACAAATAAATAAATGAAGTAGAGAATAAAGGTTTTATATATTTGCTATAGAAAAAATAAGTAAAAGGCTAAAATCTTTTAACTTTACATACTACATGAAGGTAATTTTATGGTTAAAGACTATGCGGACTATGAACAAATAAAAAGAAAAAAAATCTAGGTGAAAATTCTAGTCCCAGTACAGATTGAGCTAATCTCAATGAGACTAGCTAACTGCGCAGGAGAGTGCACAGATGTTCTCTCTATTCTTGTCACTCTCATACTCCGGTAGAGTAACCGCTGGACACAAATAGTGTGTTAATGTTAGGATCGACTTCTGTACGTGCTTTCCTTCATAGAAAACTAAAGTATTTTAGGGATAGGGAACTTAATCAGCATTTGTTTAAAAGTCCTAAATAAGAGGGATGAAAAATAAAATAATATATGAAAATAGCCTAACTATGTATAGTATGAAAAATAACGAAAAAAACACGTTTAACATTATTTAATCTTTCCAGAACGACTGCCTCCACGCTGCGGTGACGTCATTAACTAAGAACCAAGCCGAGCATTACGACAAATACGATTGCCTGTAAGTACTCATAAAATTGCTTACACGTTAAGCTCTCCCAATTAACTTTTATGTCTAATTATATTTAATTAGCTGTAAACTTCAGTCTTCATTTTCGTTTAAGAAAGTATATTTCGTTTTTAAAACTTTTAATGAAAATATTTCAAACATTCTTTAATAATTTATTTTACTTTAGAGTAGTTTTTAATGGCTATGTCGTAAAGTAACTATATGTAGTCGTTTTTGGTGTCGTTAATGGGACGTAGCAATGAAACCCCTATAGAGATAATTAAGCTTTATAATATTATATTGATTTGTCACATCGAAACTACTTGACAAAAAAGTTGAATTTTCATAATAAATATAATGAACTTTAGGGATCATCAGTAATAATTAATGAACATTTAACTCATATATAATTTTTAATTTAACTAAGGGAAAATAATAAAGAAAATGTACCATGGAATTCTTAAGACATAGTTTACTCGATACTACCGACTTACCGTAGGGATGGTGTTGGATGGGATGATTAGATGTCTTTTTTACTTTTTCTACATTGGTTATTTAAAATTGTTTAAGTATATCGATAAATCAATTCAATTACTGACTTTAATATAAGTTCTATAATTTCTAAAAGAAAACAAATTTTTATCGATAAAGATAGAAACAAGATGTAATTGTGTAGCGTTTAACCATGTATAATTAGTGAAAACCAGACCAGCAGTATAACATTTTACCGTAGATTCAAGTATATGACGGTAGACTGAACACGCATCTCTCTGAACTCACGAATTTGAAGCCAAATAATGGAATCTAGTTCGCCAAAACATTAGAAATAATATTCCGAATTCCTTCAAATATTTGCTTCAAATAACTAAAAACTCAAAGGGTATAAATCGTCTTAGACATCGAAATATCAGTTGATGAAACATTTTACTTTGATTTCTGAAAGCGTATTAGAAAATATTTATGTACCACATGTTGAAACATCGCAATCAAAGAGAATCCTTACAAACATAAAAGAAACCTCGCTTATTAAACCGTATACATTTCAAATGTTGTCAACGGGCTTAGCTTGTTGCCACTTAAAATGGGTGCTAGACAGCGATGAACATACTCGTAGGTTATATTTTAGTTAATGAGGTACTCATATTTCTTTACCATCTTCTTTTTGGTAACTAAAATGTAGTTCGAATGCAAGTAAATTAAGGCACAGTACATTTGCTTTTCTATTCGTAAGTGGCACTGTGACTGTAGACTGTAAAGGAAGCTTTGAGTATGATTTTTTCAGTAAAATTTTCATAGCTTCCATGCTCGAACCACTTCTGGTATGTTGAAATGAATGGAACTACAGAAGATATACACTTACAAAAGGAACTTTTGTGCAAAATTTCTTATTTCTGGATTTAATGGTAAAGCTGCTGCTGGTTAGACAGACAATTTTTCAACACAAACTCAACACAAGTTAATTTGCATATTGAGTAGTTTACGGGAATCTTCCGAGGTTTTAAGATCTGGATGTATAGCACTCCGGGCCAAAAACAATCTATTAAAAAAATCTATCCATTTTGCTACATTAACTTAGAAACTTTCATAAATCAGTTCACTTTTTTACACGCTAAAGCTCAGAATAGTCAATTGTTTAAAAATAACAGTGACACTTACGGTTGAATTTTAATATATTATTAAACCTATATTTTCTCCAACAAAACATCTATTACTAAAAGAACAATTGTAAAAATCTAGAAACCATTGTATATTACTTTTTATTACATTCCAAATAATATAAGGTAACAAAAATCATAGACTTACTTGTAGAATTAGCGTGCCCACAAAAAAAAGTTACAAAAAAGGCCTTATCATAACTAAATTCGTCAAAATCTTTCGAGTGGTTTACTCGCGATGTGTTTCCAGACAGACAAAAATTCTCAAAACTATAGATTTGATCTCTGCCGATAATCTTGATTTTTTCTTTCACATATTTAATTTCCTTATAATTTTACTATGTTTTGCCTAGATTATATTAACGTACCTTTTTTGTTACAGCCGAAGACTACCAGATGATGTGAGATCTTGTCGGAATTATGCTTATTTACAAGAAATATATGACGCCGTACGAGCCACAGATAGTAAGTATAATGTGGTGTAATAATATGAGTAGAATATTTATTTAACTAATATTTTTAATTAAAATAGTAAATAAATATGTTGGGATATTATGACACACAGCGCCATCGAGTTTCGTGGTAAGCAACGACTACGTGGCTTGTGTTACGGATACCAGATAATTGATACATTACATTTATATAAGTTTTTAAATAAATTCATATTATAAATATAAATACCCACGACTGAAATACAAACATTCGTGTTCAACAAACGAGCATGAAACTCCAGCGGGATTCGAACCCGCTACCGTTAGCGTACTAGTAGGTCACTACAAACTAAGCCAAACGTGTCCATGGCATCAATGTTATTACTAAAGTAACTAAACAAAGGGAATACTATCGTTTAATGGTTTTCGAAAATGACAAAAAAAAACATAACATATTGTATGAGGATAAAGTGAAAATCCATAGATTTAAAAAGCAAAATTGCCTTAAATTGGTAAAGAATCGTAAAATTACGGACTAAATCATAAAAACCGCTAGTATATAACCCAATTAAAACTTCTTCATTTTTATTAGATTTTTCAAGTTTTTAGACATTTAATTACGTATCATCTTCAGCCTTTGAAGCGGGCTTATTTGATTTTTTGAGTTAAAACTTTTGCAAGAACATAAACAATTCTTTGCCTTTATAAGAACAATGAAGACACTTCACAAACAAGGCCTGTGAAAACTTTGGAATTTATACTATTTTTATCCCCTCTTAAAGTTTTCAGTCTATTTCTGTACGTACTAGTATAATAAAATTCATTCTAAAAAGAGTCAAATCTGTATATGAAAAGAAAATCTTATTGAAACAATCATGATTAATGATACAGATACTTTTGTCTGTCTGTAGCCTCTGTGATCTATTTACTGAGGTAAAACCCGAGCGCAGCCGGGGCGAGTTGGTAGTATGTGGTATAGATGTATATTCCTCTTTGATTTTAGGTGAACCTATATAGATATTATCAGTCCTTTGAATTCCGATTTTGTTTGTAAAATATTATGGATTCAGTTTATTTAAGATGATTTGTGTTTTCGCCTTCATTATTCATATTTTTCTTGTCAACAAAAAATAAAATAAAGTAAGATTGACGAGTTGCTTAATGAATTCCTTAGAGTAAATTGCCAAGTCGTCGTTATTAAAATATCTTTATACCACAGTATTTTTCATTAAAAGATTATATCAATTTAAAGAGATAGTATGATCTTTAAATAGCAATTTCGGGCAGACTTCTAAATTTTTTGAAGCCCAAAAATATATTGCGCATTATTAAATATTTAGGATAGGGTATGACGGACGCATCGGCAATATTTACAAACGTAATAAGTTATAACATCAATTTCCTTACTTCTGACCTCATAAAATGCTTATCTTCCATACAAATTTTAAGTTTTAAGGAGATAAATTTTCAAATATTGTACTTTCTTGGTGCTTATCTTTGTTATTTATACTTTGAATTTGTGTACAAAATTTCTAAATTGTGTTTATATGATAAATTGCTTTTGTGTATCTTAAGATATTCATCCCAAGCTATGCTTTTAAGCCCGAAAATAGTTTACATGACAAAATTTGTAGATCTGGCACATGTTTGACACGCGTGCAAACATACTAATGGTTAGAATATTAAGGAGAGTGGATTAGGCTTATAATACATTTAAACGTCTAAGGAATTTTATTGAAGATATTTGAATAGTTAAAAGCAGTATAGCTTATCAAGGTTTAGTTAGTCGTAGCGATATACTTACGGAATACACAGATCTATGAAAATCCATGGAAACTAGCGAGTATTTCTTTATGCTGTTGGAACATTATTACACACAGCACCATCTAGTTCTGTGATAAGCTACGGCTTGTGTTACGGTTACCAGATAGTTGACATACTATACATATATTATAACTTTAAATATATACATATTATAAATATAAACACCCATTACTGGAGTACAAACATTTGTGCTCAACATGATTGCCCCCAGCGGGACTCGAACCCACGACCGCTCTCGCAGAAAGTAGGGTACCAACTTAGCCAAACGTGTCGTCAAGTATGTAATAAAACAAATTGTTTCAGGTGTAAGCACTAAGGATTTTATGGCAAAACTAGGAGAATACTTAATTTTAACGGCTTTCTCACACAATTACCGGTTGGAAAGGGCATTTAAATGTTTAGGAACCAATTTGACTGAATTTTTAACTACATTGGATAGCGTGCACGATGTTTTACACGACCAAGTAAGTGAATTTAGACCCTATCTTAAGATATTTTAAAATTGATTATTATTCTGTACAAGTGATTACAGGCCGAAGTATAAGAGAACTAAAGTAAATTTAGGTAGAAGCTCTAGCACTTAATAAGCTTTTTAAAAATCAGTTAAAATTTGGTTACCATTGTTTTTCTAATAATTGACTTGGATATGGTCAAGGCGTAATATCAAATAGATCTATAAGGTCAAGTAATTCTTCTAATTGTAATAAAATTAAGTCTTGAACTTCTATTATAAGAACAAAAGTTTGTTTGTGTGTTTGTTCGTTACCACTTCACATTGACACAGCGGCTGGATAGATTTTGATGAAGAGTGTCTGAACTAGAGTATCATATGATTACTGCTAACCGTAGCAGTTGGTGCCAGCAAAGCACCAACGAGGATAAATTCCTTGTAGACAAATTCTACATGGTTTTGAGTCATTATAATTATGAAACTAGTACCTAATGTAATATTGATTTAGTCACTAAACAATTTTGTTTTTTAACTGATTGTGAAACAAATCATGACAAAAAGCAAATTTTTAAATCAGATTCCAAAACTTCTTGATGTAGAATAACCATGTTGCGAGACTTGATCGTTTTACATGTTATGTTTTTGATGGGATTAAATATACTTATTAATTTAAGGATGATGCACTCAAGGACGAATCATCAGAATACGAAGCAGCGTTCGTCTGCACTACATCTCATATGGGCAGGATAGAGTTGCATTTGACTACTGAGAGTGAGCCTGTGGCGTATTTATTAGTGGGCTGCCTCAAAGCGATAGCAATGCGGCTTTATGATACTCAAACTGATATAAGACTGAAGAGTTATTCCAACGATCCTAGAAGATTTAGGTAAATAATTTATATTTACTACGAAATTGTAGACATTAGTAAAGATAAAATTGTTTTGGTTGTATATACAATATACATACATACATAAACTTTATACGTAGAGCTTTAGTTAATCTGTAGCATATAAGCTTAATTTAGTTTACTCGCATAAAATGATTGTAAATTGCATTTAAAGTAGAACACTGACCATGAATCAAAATAACATATTTTTCTTTAAATTCTAACATAAAAAGGTGTGTATGTCAAAGTTTTCTAATTAAGTCAACAGATATAATATGTAGATCTGAAATAAAATCTACTCTAAAACTAACAAACATTAAAGTAAAAAGGCACATTACGTTAATTAACGCAAATTTTCTTTTCGTATTTCTCATTTCTATTTTAAATTTCAATTACAAACGTTTTGAATAATTAACAGCAATCATGGTCACGGTAGACACTATCCCACGATCATAATTGCTGTAAAATGCTGAAAAGTCAATATTTCTCAAATATACTCGTATTGCAGATATGACATAAGTGCGGAACCATTACATCAGAGGATAAAAGAAGACAACCACGAGGCGGCCGGCGACGCAGTGAGCTTGGCCACGTCGAACAAAGTTAATGATTTAAGGATCGGCGTCGCGAGCTTCTGCAAAGCTTTCCCCTGGCACTTTATCACTGACAAACGACTAGAGCTGGTCCAACTTGGTACGTAATTTTAAACTTTTAGATATAATTTCATTTTTTTTTCTTGTTCTGTATAATGTATATTAATAAGTATATTGCATATTTCATTGCTGTTTCACTTTTATTTGTATAGTGGAAAAAAAATATAATATAAAAAGATAATGTAACGGATATTACACATACTTTATCAATCGGAAACTAATTTTCGTATTTTTTTATTATTATTAAGAATTTTATTGTAGGTTGCTTAGTAATTCTATACTAATATTATAAAGCTTAAGAGTTTGATTGAACGCACTTATCTCGGGAAATACGGGTTCGTATTGAAAATTTCTTTTAGTGTTGGATAGCCATATATGGTATGATAATATTATGGATAATCTATATATATGATTTCCGATCTTTAAAACGCGGGCGGAGTCGCGAGAAATACTAGTAAAAAATAAAAGTAACCTCAATTAATAATACATAACTTTGACTTTAGCATGATATTGAAATGGGAGACGTTTCGTCTTAACAATACTCGTAGGTCTTATATCTTATTTTGTATCTAGATATTTTCATCAATTTAAATAAAGTTACATATTCATTGGCTTCTACTAGATAACCTTAATTGATACGTAGCAGGTATCATTGATTAAACCCAGGATACACAAATACAATATAACTAAATGCTGTACAAGATTGGCTTCGCACGGATTCGTCTATATAGGTACTCGTACGTTATAAATTTTGGAACGAGACCCTAATTATTATTTAAAAAATAGTATTCACTCCTTCGTTACTCGTTAAATTATCAGCGCTGTCATGTCTGAGATCTGCCAGTAAAGTTCCTATCATAATTAGTCCAGCTATTTTGAAGAATAGCCGGACCAAACAGACAAACCAAAAAAAATTGTATTTTTGTTATAAGCGCTATATTTAGTTTCATGTGCAAAATGTGTAAAAAGTTTTTTTCGGCATTACAAACAGACAACTCAAATTATTTATCTATATACATTGAGAACTTAAAGCTCTTACATTTTCTTATATCTAGATACCTTAATCAAATTCAAAAATTTACGATAAGGCCCACGACTGACATAAAGTTTCCTTAAATAAATAAATTGTTAACGCTTTACTAGTTATGAGGCTGGCTGAACTTGTTTATTACGAAACACTCGCTTATTTAATACTATCACTGTTTACTGTCTAAAATGCCCTACATTTCATCGTGAGTAAGATCTTAAGAGGCTCTATTAATCTTGAAAGTATCATCGTGTAATTTTCAAATAATTAATTAAAGAGTAACTAGCGGAAAGTCATATATAGGCGTAGTAGCATCGCGCTCGCTTAGGGAACCGTTTGATGCGGGTTCAAATCCCGGGTCTCGCACCTCTGATATTATTATGTGGGAATATTTTTCACCATGCTTACCACTTGTCTTATGGTGAAGGAAAACATAGTAAGGAAACCTTAGAGTCCATATGTTGGCTTCAGAAAAAAAATTAAAGCATATATAATGTGAACCTTAGAGTCCGCATGTCGACATCAGAACATTTAAACCGTTGTAAGTGTACAATAGAAGAAGGACTACACGTTTAGTTCTAATATTCTTAATTATCGTAAGTTTAAAAAAATATTATTATTATAAGTTTTACTGCTATGTAACAATATTGTTATTTTGTACTGAGGCTTAAAATAACGACATACGTATTCAGGACTTCCTATTTTGGGGGCTTAGAAAATAAATACACTTTTTCACAATGAAATAAATTTATTATACTTACACATTAATGAAACTTTACAAATCACAATATGACTTATAATCCCTTTACTAACGTCTTAGCAGCTCGAAAGTCAACAATCAACTGCCCACTGCGCGCGCGCTACCTCCCTCCAACCTTTTTTAGCGGAACAAACAAGTAAAGGAAGTTGTCAGCCGGATGTAGTGCGCGCGTTAGTACATTATTTGAAAATATTAATTAGGTATTTCTTTATTTTATATCGTTTAATTAAATAATAATAAATTTAAACAATAATGAATTTACAATTAACAAATATTTTTAAACGTCACACATATGGAATAAATAATTAAACAATATTCTTGCTTAATTTAAGGTATGATTCTAACACTTATTATACATTTATATGCTAGAAGAGGAATATTCATTTAAAAATTATAATATATTATAGTAGCGAAAAAGTTTAAAGTATTACTAGCTTAATTTTAATATTTTCATTTTGTTTAAAAAAATGCAAACATAAAAATACTTATTAACTACAATAAATAATTTATACTTACTGCATTTATATTATTTCTTAACATAAATGCAGTAAGTATAAATTATTTATTGTAGTTCAAGCACGTGGTACGAACGACCACTGTCATCCCCTTCGTAACAGTACTGCCAATCACATACAGGCACTACTAACATTTTGTAGTAAGTTTCTTTTTAAGTAGGTATACTAGTAACTATAGATGGTGGTCAAATTTATGCAATCGTCGCAAAAAAAACTTAAAAAAAAATTAAAATAAAAAATAATAGTAGTAATTTACTAATAATAAAAAAAAACAGTGTCGGGCCTCGCCCTCTGTAGTTTTTTAAGAAGTAGTTTGTAGTACTCTTGTCTTGAGTTATTATAAATAAAAATTGTAAACGCCTTCCACAAATAAATAAAATAACAAAAGGCACGGGCGCTTAACGCCTGTGGATGAGTACAATAAAAAAAAACACCTATGACTGGAGTACATACATTCGTGATTAGCAAATGAATGCCCCCAGCGGGACTCGAACCTGCGACCGTTGGCGCGGAAAGTAGGGTCACTACCAACAGAGCCAAACGAGTCGTCAAAAAAAAATGATTCAAATGTTCGTCATAAGAAGTTATATATTCAAATAACACACGCATTTACTTATAAAAAATCGTATTACTTATTCATTTTATTTTAATTAGTTTTTGATGTCTCGCACAAATGAATGCCCCATAGATAGAAGTCAGTTACGAGTATTTCATTTACTTTTTTTTATTTTTCAATTTATTACATATTTAAAAACTAATCTACAAGTATTATAGAAAGACATTTTGACTGAACCAACAGACTAGTCTTATATAATGCAGTCTAAATGTTGTATCGCTAAGAAAATCAATTCAGAAGGGTCTATAACTGGAAATTCTATTTTGAAGTCGACGCTATGATCTAGTTCGACCTAGAATGTCACTGCAGTTTCCAGACACTTTATTTATTTTAAAGTTAGAAAATTGGAACAAGAAAGCATTTAATTGCCTTCAAAGCAGTAAAAGAATGCTTTTAAGTGATACATATTTTGATATATCTTTTACTTAACATGACCTTTCGTTATAATGGGCCATGTCAAAAATACCCTATACGTAAGGCTTTTGCTTTATATACTATAGTATATATATTCTTTTAAGAATGTGTTGTATATATTTACTTCGTACCGCCCAGTATATATTTGACTTGATTATAATAATATGGATTGCACGACATTGCACGCACCATGGCAACGGTCATAACTTATTTTTTTCCGACACCTCCAACAGATATCATTAAATTTTAGCCAATGTATACAAAAATTTGGCAAATTATATACTAAAAACTTCCTGGAGAACCATTTTATCCATTAGTGAAACTTGCATGAAAATCGGTGCAGTTGTTTTTGAGTTTATCGCGAACAGACAGACAGACAGACAGACAGACGCGGCGGTGGAGTTTGTTTTATAATATGTATAAATGTAGATAGTTTTTTTGCTTTATAATAATAATTAATAATTAATACACGTTTTGAAGTAAATACTTAATTGCTTAAACTGTAACAGAACTTAGTTTTAAATTTTTAGAATAAAAAAAAAGCCTTAAACTATACCCAGTATAGAACAAATCGAAAATAATATTACCATATATTCTGTTATTTAGGTAACTTAATATTGAAATATACGGAATATTTAATATTTAAATGATAATATTTGGAATGTAAACTAATATTTCGTATGATATCAAAATACTCACAGTACCTTTGATCAATTCGGCTGCCCAATTTCAAAACACAGTAACTAACATTTAAATTTTTTTTTCAATTTTTCTTATTAAAAAAAAGTTTGCCCGCCAAATTGATGAAAAATTTGATTTATGAATAGAAAATACTTGAATATAAATATTTCTAGCAAAAAATACTTAAAATTAAGGTCTTAAAGTTGTAAAAAATGCAGCAATACTAGAAAAAATCAGGTATAAAAATTTTGCAGTTACTGTGTTTTAAAATTGGGCAGCCGTCATGTTTCAAAATCATAAAATCTAAGAAATTTGCTACTGATTCTCAGAAATATTATTAGGTAAACCTACTTTAACGCTTCAAAGGTTATATTAAACCGCTGACAAATTTCATCGCTATTCGCCGAGAATCTCGTTATTTTTACGTTCTATCAATTTTATGAGGCTTATTATTACATACAAGTAACGATAAAAGGTACTTAATATTTACAATTACTATAAATTGATAAATTGGGTAAGGATATTGCTTATAATCCTTTATAGTAAAACGGCTGGGCTGATTTTGATAAGACTAAGTACATAATATAGAAACTATTATTTAGGCTAGATAATAGTCAGTATCGGTACTGCTGAAAATGTAAGAGAGTTTATAGTGTATATATAAACTGTCTGTGTGTCTTTATAAGTGTATCACTTTTTAAAAAAGTAAGTCGGGTTAGTTACTCAAGAACGGCTGCATCGATTTTTGTGAACTTTGATTTATAAAATTTGTCCTCGAAAAGCAAAATAACTACTTAGCAATGGCAAATCGTTAATTAAATATAAAAATTAATATAAGTACTAGTTACCTTTATTATTAATCTTACTAAAATATCCAAATAGAAGGCTACTTTGCGTTAGAAACATCGTGAAGTAAGCGTTCCAAATTAAATGTCCTCTCAACTTCCATTAATTAATCATATTACGTGAGGGTCGCAGCGAACTGAGAGTCACTATTAGAAGAAACCACTCTATTCAACATTATGTTCATGCTAGTTCAATACCATTCAGTATAACACAACATATCGTAATAAATAAATTAATGGGAAATTCAAAAGAAAGTATTTTCATATATGGTGAAATAAGTAGTGGTTAAGTAGTAAAATTAAGGCTCTTCCGAGTCTTTTTTCCACGCAGAAGTAACTGTATGTGTATATGTGAGTGTGCACGTACATGTGTTCCTATATTATTTTAACTCTCGACGCAAAACGTGTTGTTATAAGTTTGACGTGTTTGTGTGTATGTCGTCTGTGGCATCGTAGCGCCTGAACGAATGAACCGATTTGGATTTTGTTTTTATACCTCTTTACTTCTTAAGTAAAGCGCCTTGCAAGCCCGTGAGAGCCCTGCGCTTAAACAAAATTGCATTTTAAACTATTATTAATGTAAAATATATATGGAAAAAATATTACAATATATTAAAAATGTCTGTTCGTAGAAAATATAATGTCATGTCATGATATATTCTTACTCAGCTATATGGCACTATGCCTTAAAGGGAAGCCATCCATTTATATAAGGAACTACCTCGCCCGACAGGCGACCTGCATGAATTTCAATTTTGTTTGCGATCCTTTCTTTAGTTACTACAAAAATCACAGTATCCTATAAAAGATTTTCCGAACTTCCTTATTTTCTATATAGCTATTCTTATTTCACATGTAAAATTTTATTCGTATGATAACGAATATTTAAACGAAGCTAAGTCTCCCCAAAGAACAAAATTAGAGTGTTTTTTATTTCTATTTATGTAAGTTTATTGTATTAGTTTTGGCCTTTTGTATTATTTATTTTGTACTCGGGCGTGAGTGTAAAGTATATAGATAAAAATAATAAATGACTTATAAAGTGTTGACAAACAATAAAAATAATATTATAATTATTAACATGTACAATGTACTTAATGTTGGTTTCTAAGTAAGGCGTTTCATCGACCGACGAATTATTCGATTAAAAATTAAGAGTTTTACTAAGAAATAAGCATTCCATTAAATTAATTGGTTGCGCGCTTCTATACTTCTAAAGCCACTGTATTCGATTACTTCAAATAGTTTATAAATGTTATTTGATATAATTTAAATTAATCTTCGAATGATGTTCTTTTTGAGGTTTTCTCTTAGCATTATTATTTGGGGCTCTTCAAAAGGTGTGACTTCTGGACCCTAAATAAAACCGGTCAAGTGCGAGTCGGACTCGCACACAAAGGATTCCGTATCATCCGACAAGTAATAACACTATAATAGATGCATATTTTATTTTTCGTTGTTATATCGGCATTAATAACATTCCCTCTGTGAAATCATCAACTATTACAAAAATTAATAATTATTACCATAGGATCCTGTTTGCATCATTCGTGTACGGAACCCTAAAATTTTTCTTTTGTATAGATAACTATGTAACGAAGTGAAAATCACTTGTTTATCTGTTTGGCTATTTAAGTTGTATTCGCGAAAGATGTTATAGCTTCGAAATGGAAGAGCCATTCTCGGTAATGAGGGTAAGGCGTGTTTTGAAGCTTTTTATGCCTTGTATTTCAAGATATCTTTGAGAAGAATCTATTACTATTTTATCTTACGAAATAAAATGTGTAACCTAGAGGCGTTAAGGAACAAGATTACGTTCAACTAAGTGTTATGTTCTGTTTTATATGTACATAAAATGTTATTTTACATCTTGTGCAATATCTGTTGGCATAACGATCGTTTGTGGGTTTGCCAAAAGTTATAATATTCATAATATCTTTAGATACTTTACTTTAAAGATACACAAAATAAAGCTATAAACTCTCTACATGACTTTTTCAAAAATATTTTCCAAATAACATTTAATGTAGAGATAAGACTCAAATAAAATTTAATTATATCTGAAGAAGATAATTTCATTCTAATATTTAATTTTTAACTACACGGTACAATAATGTTACGATATTTTTTGTTTCCGCAAAATGGATGTTATAAAGTATAAAACGCTTAGAGCTACAACAATTAATAATGTGACGTCTTTGCTGCTGCTTTTTAAGTATATTTTCTACTTCCATCCACCTACAGGCACTTCATTTATGTGCTCTGTCTAAAAGAGAACAACTACATTAATAATATAAATAAGAATAACACGACACGTTTGGCTAAGTTGGTAGTGACCCTGCTATCTGCGCCAGCGGTCGCGGGTTCGAGTCCCGCTGGGGGCATTCATTTGTTGTGCACGAATGTTTGTACTCCTTATTTATAACTTAGTAAAAAACCAATGTCAGTATCAGAATCCTTAAGTTTTGATAGTAAAATTTTTTCAGAATCTATTATCATTTATTCCAAAAAATGTTTGCTGTACGAGATAAAAGTATCATATATCCGCCTCGAGATTACAAGTTTTCTTGGTTCAGTGGTTGGAAAAAGTATTGAGGATTTATGTAGATAGGCAAACTTTCACACTTTTTGTATATATTGAAAACTAGTTTTATATCTAAGATATTTCTACTGATAGTGGTATATTCTCCATATTTTTGCATGAGACGTTAAATATCGCTTTACTTACTTTGGAATAATGTTAACTTATAATGATATTTCTTTAATTAATCCATATTGCGAGATATAATCACCTAAACTAAATGTAATTTATAAATTGAACGTACCTACATTTTAGAATATTTTCCACATATAGCACCTACGTGTCACTAAGTCTGAAAGAAACGGAAATTTCCGATTCCAAACGTTCATAAAATATTTCGTCTCTAAATGATTTAGTATAGGATTGTGAATGGTGTAGTATTATTCAATCACGAACTTTGAACGTTCTATGGCCATTGATCGAGATAAAGGTGGGTACGAGAGAAGAATAATTATAGGCCATGGGTATTTTATAGCGTCATTACGAGAGGAGGTATTCTCAAAAGCACTCATAATAAAATATAATTCATTTTATTGAAGTGAAAATGCTTTTGTTCAGCCTAAATGTCATTTCTTTGTTATTTTAACACCAAGGGGTAGAAGTTGTTCTGCCTTTATCGAAATGTGAAATCTATTTATAACTCAATCGCAGCGCTATCTATTGAGTTCGGATTCTAGCCAATTAAATTATTTTGTAAATAGGCACATACTTGAGTGCATTCCAATCTTCCTTTTGTTCTTATAATATTGCTCGCGACTCACCCTCACTCCGCGTTAGTGCGGCCTTAATATGTACTCGCAATAAAAATATCCTATATAATATAGCCAGATAACCTTCAATCACTATAGTAAATTTTATCGAAATTTGTCTAGTGGTTTTCTCCTGATGTATTCTCAGACAGACAAAATTATAGATTCGGTCTCGATAGACTATCCCCATAGCTAGTAGTAGTTAGTAATTCTTTTCGTAGAAATTCATTATTATATCGTCAAACGAACAATGGAACGAAATATTATTACCATATGTAGGTACTTAATTATGATAGTACTTAAATATATTCTACTTAAATGCTTATTTTGTTTTCATTGTATTTATTTTCGTTAATACAAACTTAATTACATTTATTTTAAATAAAGCAATGTTTACTAATTGGCGTTATTTAAATGCGGCACGTTCAGCTTTTAACAATATAAAACAAATTACTTAATAATAAGAAAATTATAATGGCTAGTCTAGAGTATTGATTGATTATTTGAGTATTTTATTATTATTTTATTTATTATTGAGTATTTTATTGATCCGTTATGAATAAAGAAAGTTATGAAACGTTTAATAGGCCTATTGAGCATTTTAGCTAATGAACATTGTAAACCTATAATAAGAGATTTTTATGAATAAGACCGTTAATTTGTATGATCGTTTTAAATTTCACACATGTTGTATGTGTCATACATGTATATAATCATAACTACATCATAAATTATGTCTATAAAAAGCTGTGCATACTTTTTAGTAAACTTATGTTGTTTAGAGGAAGGATTTTTATTAATTTTAAAATAACATACATGTATATTCTTAGTGAAAAACTAAGAAATGATGCAGACAATTATATTTTTTATTAATGAGTTTATTTTGTTATCAGGTGGTGGTTTTATGAGGCTGTTTGGTACTTACTTATCCTCCCATGGATCCTCTCTCGGCACATACTTCAGGCTCCTCAGACCGAGAGGAGTGCCGTTGGACTTTCGTGAAATCCTGCAAAGATTAAACACACCGTTCATGTTTTGCTTGAAGATACCAGGGTCTACTTCGTTAGCTGAGGTAAGTAATTACTATATTCGTCCTTATTACTTACGATATGAAGAATACCTGACTAGCTTTTTCTGACATTCGTTTTTTCGTAACTCAATTTAACTCTTTGAATTGAAAAATGAAAATACAAAAAAATCCTAAATACTAGTAGAACCAAAGAATGTATTACAATAAGTTATTATAATTGGCGACAGTTTATATTATATTTATAAAAAATTAAGAAAACCATAATAATGTCTTATTCAAAATTCATAATACGAAATTTAATCTGTAAATTCTAAATACAAAATTTAATTCAAATTTTAAGAATTGTTTCGGAGATACATGAAATAAATGTATAAACTCAATAACAGCTCATTTATTGTTACAAAATACATAATATTATCTGAGGTATCTAACACTGTAGGCGTATTAAATAACAATAAATTATTACTAAAGTAAGTCGTCAGTAAAAAATTATGAATATACTAAGATACTATACATACGTGTATAGGTACTAATATGTGTATAATATAGACTAACTAGTAATTTCCGCGGCTCTGCCCGCGCTCGAAGGATATAAATTTAAGGTCCTAAAATTTTTTGATGCCAAATTATAAAGAGTTGAAAATAAAAATATGCTCTAAAAATATAAAATAAATTACCTGGAGAAGGTCACCCTTATCGCCTAGGAGAATAGAAATTGCCTACAACCTATTCTCAGACCTAACAAATATACACAAAAAATTTCATGAAAATCGGCCAAGTTGGCGTTTCGGAGGAGTTCGATAACAAACACTGTGACACGAGATTTTTATATATTAGAAGAGAAGAAATAACACATAATATGTCAAAAGACTAGCAACTGTGACCGTCATTTATCACAAGAATTATGAAACACTTGTGGCTCATTTTAACATAAATATCAATAATGTAATATACTTTGCGATTAAACGACGGCAACCATGTTAAGAATAAATAAAAAAAATAGTCGATCTATGTGATCACCGACCACGAACTAGAAGTGAGGGAAAAGAAGTTACTTAACTCGAATGTGCAAGTTTAAAAAGCTTATAGTTATACTTAGAAGCTTTATACTTATTATTTCACACATATATTTTGCGTAAATATAAAGAAATGATGAACCTCAACCGTATCACGAGAAAAACACTAAACAGATTGTGATAAAATTTGGTATGATGATAGATTATCCGGGACAACATATACAACACTAGCTGTACCCGCTTCTTCGCCCGCGTTAATTTTTTAAATATTAGGAGTCAATCCCGCGGGAACTCCGGGATAAAAAGTAGCCTATATGTTATTCTGGCTCTTCAGCTACCTACATACCAAATTTCATCGTAATCGGTTCAGTAGTATTTGCGTGAAAGAGTAACAAACATCCATACTCACAAACTTTCGCATTTATAATATTAGTAGGATTCTTAATGAGGGAAAAATAACACATTTACAAAATTATAATTAACGTTAAAACGTATCTACGGACGAACCTAAGCGAAGCGAAGCCGATTTTTATGATTTTTTTGTGTATATTTGATATGTCTGAAAATAGGTCGTAGGCTATTTTTTATTTGCCTAGGTGATAAGGGTGGCCCTCTCCAGATTAATTATTGTTTATTTTTAGATCAAATTTTATTATTTGATTATTATGATTTGGCATCAAAAAATCTTATAACACAAAATTTTCATCCCTCGGGCGCCGACGGAGTAGCGGGATTTACTAGTACCTTATATTATATGACTACCTTTCAAAGACCAATAGAGGTTTTTATTTTCTACACTTGCTGTAAGCCATTTACGTTAAAAAGAAAACCCATAAAAAACGATAATCAAAATATATTCCGAAAGCCTTTGTAAAGACGCAAAACACACAAATCTATTGGTAGCCTGAAGCTGATTTATTTGTTCCGAATATAAAAATCAAAAGAAATTTATTACAATTTGAGAAATAAAACATGCGTATTTTTATAGGATTCAGTAAAATGGACTTACAGATGTCTAAAGATGGTCACGTTTTTTGTTTTTTAACTGACGATTTTTGTTTTCTTATTATGCTGTTTTTTATTAGGCGCTGGTTTGGGAAAATGAATGAAGTGGGTTCAAATCCCGGGTCTCGCACTTCTGATATTTTCAAGTGTAAATCATTTCTAACATATAAATATCTGAATCGAAATATAAATATCTGAGAGAACTTACATACAAAAGTTTTCGAAAAATATGTGAAGTCAGCCAACCCGTACTTGGCCAGCGTGATAGATTATGACCTGAAGTTTCTCGTATTGAAGGGTAGCCGGTACACAGAAATGGGACATTAAAAAGGACTGATTACTGTAATATTTGATATGTAGGCACTATTGGTTTTTATCACATTGCTAGCAAGCATTGCGTGCTGTGAAGGAATCTTTTAAATTCAGTCTCTAAAAGAATTGCGTATAAGTTTCAAGGTTAAGTAGTAAATAAATATTAATATAAATATAAGTCGTAAACAAATATAAAGGCAAGGTAGTAAATAAATATAAATATGTTGGGACATTTTTACAACAGCGCCATTTAGTTCCGTGGACAGCTACGAGGCTTTTATTACAGATACCAGATAGTTGATATACTACACATATACATTTTAAATACATACATATTATAAATATAAACACTCATGACTGGAGTACAAACATTCGTACTCAACAAATGAATGCCCCCATCCGGACTCAAACCCACGACCACTGGCGCAGAAAGCGCACTACCAACTGAGCCAAACGTTTCGGAAGTAACATAAAAATTAAAAGCTGAGTCAGTCGGCCATCGCTGTTTTTAAACATAGTATGCATGTCTACTCAGTTACTGATTCATCTAGTTAAACTAGTTATTCTTTTTTTAACTTCTCGTTATTTTATCTTAGATTTTTATTTTTAATATTTCGATTATCTTTCATTAAATACTTCAAAAATTCAGGGACTCAACTAAAAGTCAGTGCACAAGAAAATTTCGAAAAAAGCAGTTATATCACTGTCAAATATTCGCGTAAATCTTAGAAGGTATTACAGTAAGGCGACGTCCTGCGTGAGCGATCTAGACGCGAACGCGAAGCGGCGCGGCACGGCGCGAAAACAACAAACATTCGAAACCTATTGAAGTGGCCTATGTGACCAAACGCACGTGGGGTGCGGTGCGGAGCGGCGCGAAATGACGTGAACGCGATCAGTTGGCGAAGTGGACGCGTCGGCCATATTTTTTTCAAGCAAAAATTGTTGTTGAATTAATGTCGGAAGTAGAACTTCTTATTAATGCTATCCAAGAACGTCCTACATTCTGGGACAAAAGGAATAAAAGTTATACACTTCTTCAATATTTCATATTTAAGACTAGCTAGGCCCGCGACATCGATCGCGTGGACTACAGGATAAAATCTAACTATGATAAAAATTAAGATTTGTTTTTTTCTACCTATTTTTCCAGGATAAAAGTATCCCATTTTAAGCCCAGGATAATAAAGTATAATTATACCAAGTTTCATCGAAATCGAACCGTTAGTTTTCACATGATGCCTGAACATACAGACAGACATACAGACAAAAAAATTTTTAATCGCATATTTGGGTTTGGTATCGATCCAGTAACACCCCCTGCTATTTATTTTTTCAATATTTTCAGTGTATAGAATTGACCCTTCTACAGATTTATTATATGTGTAGATATGAATTTTCCAACAACATTAGCTTCCGTCCGCCCATGACAAATGTTTAATGTTAACTGAACTGAACGGCGGCGGAGGGCGCGGAGGAGACGGTTCGCGCGCACGTAGGACAGAGTAGCCGCATCGCTCCGCACCACATTAAATTCGCATCGGATCGTTTCGCAATCGCGTTCGCGTTGAGTCGTCCACGTAGGACACTGTGTAATTGACAATTCGCGACAATTTAATTCGTAGATTTACCTCAGAAGTAAAAAAATGCGCATAAATTTAATTAAGAAAAAAATTCGCCATTTATAATATGGATGAGAAGTAATATCTCTGAAAGCAATAATAATGTTTTATTCGAGAATCTCACTAAACGATGCTTTTGACCTTGAAACGGATCCAAACGATTAGGTTAATAAATGATGCGGGGTACTTTATAATAGTTCGAAGCCCGAAGTAACGCCTTAGTAATATTCCAAAATTTGTTTCCAACTACCAATTTGCTTCGACTAATGCCTACAATATTTGCTCATTTTAGAATTATTACTTTTGAAGTAAAAAAGTACAACATTTTATTGGTATAAGTTCTAGCACGCGGATTCACTTGTGGTACGTTGAAAAGTGCTGTTTTGTTATAAGGTATTACTTTTAAATAACAGGTATTGTGGATGGTATTATGACGTGTTTTCTCGTAGGAATGAGATAATCTTTGTGGGTAGGAGGTAGGAGTAGCCTATATCACTTTCGGCCCTCTTAACAATCTTCACACGTGATTTGTGTGCCAATCTGTCACTGTTTTGAAGTGAAAGATTAATAAACAAACAAAAACATTATCCAATTTATGGGATGGATATGAATTTTATGAATAATGTCCAGTAAACTATGATTTAATTGTATATTTTGAATTCTAGTCTCAATACATTTTGTTGTGAAAATGAATGTAAGAAAGTTTTTATGTTGGGACATTATTACAACAGCGCCATCTGGTTCCGTGGTAAGCTACGAGGCTTGTGTTACGGATACCAGAGAGTGGATATACTACACATATAAATTTTAAATATATACATATTATAAATATGAACACCCATGACTAGAGTACTACATAGTACAGAGGCATTATACAGTAATGCCTCTAGCGGGACTCGAACCCGCGACCGCTGACGCAGAAAGTAGGGTCACTACCAACTGAGCCAAACGAGAGTTATTTATCTAATCACAAAAACTTGCTCCGCACGAGCCTCAAATACGTGACTCTTGGCTTTTAACATATACATAGTTGTATCTAAATTTACCTTTTAAAGTCGTTCGACTTAGCTGTAATAAAATATTCGTACGAATCGCGATGTGAGTGAGCTTAACGCTATTGAAGATGTGTATACATAAAATAGTACTCTAAAACTCTTATCTCTTGTAAATTATTCATCATTATTGAATAAAGATCAGTAAAAGTCTTGCAAAGTTGCCTAAGGTTTTAAATAATTTTAAAAATAAATTTAGTTTTGATATAAAGTCAAAGGAGATTCTATTAGCAAAGTTTTAAAAATTTTAAGACTTTTCTCGTTGAAATCTTGAGAATTAGAGTTATAAGCTTAACTATTTCACTTACCGTTACTAAAAATTTCAGAGAAATTATATATTTTTCCACACTAAAAAGTATCCCTTATATTGACTTATATCATCAAAATCTGTCCAGTAGTTTCTCGTTTTCTCGTCACTGACAGACAAAAGTTCTTAAATTTATAGATTCAGTGTCTATGCCGATAAAAGTGAATATTTCAATAAGAAACTCCAAATAAAATTTAATGTACAGATTTGACTGAGTTAGAATTTTATTATACATTTAGATAAACGTACGCTTTTAAATATTACAATACCAGCGGTAACGCGTCGCTTGAATAACCGAGTGATGCGGGTTCAAATCCGGGTCTCGCACCTCTGATATTTTCATGTGCGAATCATTTCTATCCTGATTACCACTTGTCTTACGGTGAAGGAAAACATCGTGAGGAAACCTGCATGTCTGAGAAAACCTAGCAAGTTTTCGTTAGACGTGTGAAGTCCGCCAACACGCACTGGGCCAGCGCGGTGGACTATGGCCTGATCCCCCTCGTACTGAGGGAGGCCCGTGCCCAGCAGTGGGACGTTAGAAAGGGCTGATGATGATGATGATGAAATGAGTATCTACAATGTACATTGTACATATTATATTTATTTACTAGCAATACCCGCGGCTACGCCCACGTTCATGGTTTCAAGCCCGCTAGATAAAAAAATTTGTAAAAAAAGTATCCTATGTTGCTTCTAATACCTTCAAGAATGTGTACAAATTTTCATGGTGATCGGTTAAGTAGTTTTCGCGTGAAAGCGTAACAAACAAACTTACATTCACATTTATAATAGTATAGATATACATAGCAATATAAGACTGATGTAGGAAAAGTTACCACCCCTAAGTTATCTTACGCATGAAATATCAGAATAAGTTATTACCTCAGAGAAAGCGTAATCTTTCGTAATTATCTAATCCCATACGCTTTAACTCAAAACATAACACTCCTTATAAATGAAACTACCTTTTGGGATTTTGTCGCGGATTAATTTTGATTTTTAGTTCCCGACGTTTCGAATGCTTTACAGCAATCATGATCACGGGAGAAACTCAATCTCTCCGAAAAGGTAGTTTCATTTATAATGTCGAATATTCGCGTAAACCTAAGAAAGTATTATAACACTCCTTATTACGTATTAAAATATGTAAAAAGTTATATAGTTGTAAGTTTGAATAATATATGGAATTGTAGGCATTGGTTATCGAAAAATTCAATATTTTCATCTTGCTCCAGTCAATTTGAACTTGATACCTTTAGGTTAACATCCGTTTAAGTTAGCCTCTAGAATTATAAAGTAATGCTAATAATTATAGATAAAAAGGGCACCTCGGTAAAATTGCCATTTAACCCTTTTTTGGCAGCGTACAACGTACGTCCATCGTACATCCTACTATCATTTTTTTTGGTTTCAACAATTATCGACACTGGTCTAAATGTAAATTGTACATACTTATTTATGATATTGTCATATTTAAAACTGTACGTCTATGTATAGTAAAATAGTTACGCGTATATTTTTAATATGTATGTATTAAAAGTTATAGATATATTATGTGTTTGTCAGCTATCTGGTATCGATAACACAAGCTTCGTAACTTACCATAAAACTTGATGGTGGTGAGTATTAATGTCCCAACATATTCATTCATATAATTCCTAAAAGCAAACATATTAATTAAATCTTTACATATTCGCGTCAGTTCCGAAACAAGAATATCGGAATTATGTAAATAGTTTTAAAACGCTTTATTGCCATTAGCCCTTAAGGCTTCCAAGCTTCTAAATTATATACTTAAAATAATAATACTCAATCTGTACATTAATTAATATACGACACGTTTGGCTCAGTTGGTAGTGACCCTACTTTCTGCGCCAGCGGTCGCGGGTTCGAGGCCCGCTGGGGGCATTCATTTGTTGAGCACTTCTGTCTGGGTGTTTATATTTACAATATGTATGTATTTAAAATTTATACGTGTAGTATATCAACTATCTGGTATCCGTAACACAAGCCTCGTAGCTTGCCACGTAACTAATTGGCGCTGTTGTAATAATGTCCCAACATATTTATATTATATATTATTAAAAGTTTCTTGAAAAATCTTATCGAAATAGTAATTATTAAGAAAACAGAGGCCGTATCTACAGTTTTTTTGATTTTTTATCTGTCTGTGACCATATCATGAGAAAACCACTCGACAGAATATGATGAAAGCTGGTATGATAATATTATATAGATATAGATTATCTGGATCAACTTATAGGATACTTTTAACTACAGGAAAATGACACATTTCAAGCGAGTGTAAGTCGCGAGTTAAAAATAAAATCGTTATCTAATGAATGAATGTAAAGTTTATAGACGAAGTAATTTTTAAATTATTTCCTTTTGTTCCACGCTTTTGTTCAGCTTCATTTAGCGATCAAAGATAAGCTTATTTTTGCAGACAATAAAAGGTCTGTCCTAATTTTTAAGTTAGACGAAGATTTTGCTTTAGTATTCCTTTAGTTAATAACCATATGAGAGAGATAAACCGTATGTAGCTATAATAAAACAAAAGATGAAAAATATAAGCATAATATTACATTAAATGCCTTCAAAATGGCAAAATTTCCAAGTACATACCTACATATAAATAAAAGACTGGAACCATCTTAGTTATGCTACGCCCTGAATACCTAATATCTGCCAATGTCTTCTAAGACTCTCATAGAATTATAAGTTAGCAGACTTCGTGTAACGATTAATGCTACGTGTGACAAAATTACTTATAAAAGTAATTCATTCCAATGCTTTCTAAAAGTAGATTAAAGTTTTTTTTTTCTTAATTAATTCTTCAAAAGCCACCCATGCTTTTTAGCACTAATTCTAATTTATCACATATTAAAAATCTAACTTAGTCAAATCTGTACATTGAATACCATAATTAGTATACCATAATGAGAATACCATAATGAGTCACTGGTCACTTGATTAAAGAATATTATTATTATTATTGAATATTTTTTGGAAATTACAATTGGAATAATCAGTATTAACGGCATAATCTATAAACAGAGGCCGAATCCATACTTTTTTTTTAATTTTCGTCTGTATTTCTGTCAGTAACTGCATTACAACGAAACCACTGGACAGATTTTGATAAAATTTGGTATGATGATAGCTGGTTTTCCGGGTCAATATATAGAATACTTTTTATTGCTAGGAAATATCTAATTTCTGAGAAATTTACACTAACTGTAAAACGTATCTAGGGATGAACAAGCGAAGCGGGGGTGAGTCGCTAGTACCAGATCAAATACACCACGCCAAATGATGTCGTTCATTCGTTCTTTGTTAGAAAATTTTAAGTATAAATAAAATAAAAATAAAATAAATATGTTGGGACATTATTACACACAGCGCCATCTGGTATGTGGTAAGCCTGGTAAAGCTTATGTTACAGATACTAGATAGTAGATATACTATACCTATATAACTTAAATACATACATATTATAAATATAAATTAATACAGGAGAACGAACATTCGTACTTAATAAATGAATTCCCTCAGCGGGACTCGAACCCGCAATCCCCGGCGCAGCATATAGAGTCACTACAAACTGCGCCAAACGTGTCTTCAAATTAGTATAAATATTTGAACAGTTGATTAAACTCATCGCACCCTTAATATTATGGTGCTAAAATTCTTTATTATTCAAGATAATAAATGAAATGTCAGAGATTACAGTACTTGAATAAATAATCGGGCCTAATATCTGAAGGGATGTGAAGCAAACATACGTTATGTTGAATAACGTATGGCACAAAGGGCCTGTACTGAAACGTTTTAGAGCCTCCAACCACAAAGGAGTTGAGGACATACTTCACACAATAGAGGCCAAAGTAAGATATCCATTGTAAGTCTGTAAATATTTTGCTTCAATTACAAGGTGGAATCGAAATTTGTGAATAAATTATTGTAGAGTTCGGTTAAATATTTGCTTGGTTAGTTACAATAGTTGGTTAAAATTACTTTGCGTATCTAAAGTATGGTTATGCTTGTACTTAATTAACGGAATGTTGAATAGGTGTGAGAAAAATATTTAATCTATACGTTCTTTATAATCTATTAAAATTCTGAATCGAACCAAACCAAATTAATTTAAGGATTTTCGTTGTCTCGCATCACGAGAAAATGAATGGACAGATGTTGATGATATTTAATATATTTAATAAATACAACACTTCTTGTATCTGGACTGAGGGAAAATTATTTATAAGAAATCTAAACTAAAGTATACCGGTAAGTTTTCTCTTAAGAACGACGTTTAAATTTTAATTGCGAAAAGTGAGTTATTATTTCATATTTTACATTTTGCATTATAGTCTTCAATTTATATAATAGAAAAACCTACCTCTTTTTACAAATTAGTCATTCAACTGCATATTTTACATAAAATAACAATATTTTATTCATATTGTATTACAGAATATCTCTAATATATAAAAATCTCGTGTCACAGTGTTTGTTAACGAACCTACGCGAAGCTTGATCGATTTTAATGATTTTTTTCTGTACACTTGGTAGGTCTGAGAATAAGTCGTAGACTATTTTTTATTATCCTATGTGATAAGGGTGGCTCTGTCCAGATATTTTATTTTTAGACCACATTTTTATTTTATTTTTTTATGATTTGACATTAAATAATACTTATAACCAATGATATTTTAACTATAGATATGTTATACGCTCACCAAACAACCGAAAAAAGTGTTCCGCGCTGCACACATACACACTTTTCATTCAATGTACATTTCACTACAAGTCAAAATGATAGAAAGGGGATAGTCGATAAATTCAATAAGAAAAAAAGAGACAGCTAGTGTTGTCAATTGCGCGTCAATGTAAACAAACATTAGTCTAGCGACCGATGACATATCAGAATATTAGGCAAATAATTGAAATATATTAATAAATCGAAGTATACTGCGTTCTTACATGTGGTATGAGATCCCTTGTGTTTTATTAACTTTGGTATCATAATTGGTGCATTTTCTAAATACACAGGATGGCATTTTTTTTAATTTTGTGGCAGCGTACCACTCGTCGCCATGCGGTGACACAGACTAAAGGCAATACGTCCTAATTAGGACGTTTTCGAGTTTTCACGATTGCGCGCTCATAACATATCTATAGTTAAAATATCATTGCTTATAACCCTAAAGTTTCATCCTTCTACCAACGCGGGTGAGGACGCGGTAATTGCTAGTATTATATAAATATACACATCTATTTTCCCTTAGTAGGGCCTGTGCAAATATGCAGGGAAATATATATAGGAGCTATAATTTGCTATAACGTATAAAACTAGCCTGAATTCAACGAACATTGGATTGCAATTTTGCAACCACGGTCGAAATGCTGAGTGACGTAAATGTCAGAAACGTACGTAGAGAAATTTGTGTCTGTCAGAGACCGGCCGGTCATTGCTAAATGGCTTGGCTGGTATTCTTTTTCGTTTTGGCCGGCATTTCTGACTGAATTGTTTGAAAATATTCGAAAAATCTGAGCTTGTGCACTTTTGTAAATTCCTTGCAGCATTGTTTGTGTCTCGAACATTTTTATATAAAGTAAAGTTAATTTTTAGTAGAGTCGTCTATACATTGATTTTCTAACAGATTCAAACTAAATATTTTTGGATAAACCTTATTAATTAATTATCAACGATACAGATGCGGATTCTATATTTTCATAATTTTTGTATGCCTCTGTGAACGTATCACGAGAAAACCGCTGAACAAAATTATATTTTATTATATTAATTATCTTATCGTTAACCTAGGGAACGAAGCTAGTCAAGTGAGATACATAAATAATTAAGTATTTAATTTTTTATTTATTATATAGACTGTTTACAACGAATTATTGTATATAATATTGTAAATACAATAGAAACAAATCGTTAGTATTTTATAAATGCGAACGTAGGTTCATCCCTCTTTACCGCATCAACGGATCAACGGGCTGACGTTTTCAGGAGAGGCAGTTTATCGGACGGATTGTCATGGGCATTCTATTTCAATACATCAAGTGTTTTCCGCGAGATATTGATGTATTGTTTGAAAAAACCTGTACATTACGGATATAAATATATAAATGTAACCAAAGTGATGCAATAAAATATTATAAATAAAAACAAAATTATTTAATACTAGCGACTCTTCCTAGCTTTGCTCGGGTTCGTTTCGTAATTGCTACCAAATTTAAAGTTCGTAGCACAAAATATGAAGGACTTTTATACAAACTTACGAGAGTCCTTAGACCTTAATTTAGCTTTGTCTAAAAAAATCTTAGCAGAAGTAGGTACAAGACCCATAAACTACCTCCCTGCCAAATTTCATCGACGACACGTTTGGCTCAGTCAGTAGAGACCCTACTTTCTGCGCCAGCGGTCGCGACTTCGAGTGAGTTGTGTTTGATGAGTTTTTTTGTTTTGCCTAGTAGCTATTGATGACCTTTATTGTTTAATTGATAAAAATATTTAAATACATATTTTTATGCAGATAAGTAAATTTTATTCATATGTATAATAATATTTCTCCTTTTCAATAATGATTATAGAATTTCGCGCACGAAGCGTAAATAATAATTTTGTGTATCTTATTACTTTATATGGATGATACAAAACAAATATCTTGGGAAATGATGAAAATAGAAAATAAGTTACTCAATCAAGCGCATCATTAGACATAATATCTACATTTTCCTCATATTAATTTATTTTTTGTTGGCAAAATGAACATTATTAGACAAAACATTTGACTTAGTTCGCTTTGCCCCGTAGGGCACGTATGGCACATGTGTCAGCGGCCGCGGGTTTGAATCCCGCTGGGCATATCCCAAAATATTATAATTTTTTTTAAAGCTTGATATAACTATTGAAAGCATAATAACCGTCCCTGCATCAATTTATTTAGATCAGATTGTAGTTTTGTTCTGATTTTTTTTAATTCTTATTATCATATCTGCCTAAAAATAGCATATATATTGATCCAGATCTCAATATGTCATAAATTTCATCAAAATCTGTATAACCGATAAAGAACTATTTTTTAATACATTGTAACCTACTGTATATGTATAAAATTGCTTTAAATTAGGTTATTTTCACAAGTCCAATCCCTATTTTATCTTACAAAGGACGTTTTCAGGATGTGATAATGTTTTGATCAGTCCCTTTTTTATGATATTTAATTTTTTTCAACATTTTCCATAGAAATTTCGAGAGGGTGTCTAGATACACAGTATGCCTTTTTTACTGTACATAAACCCTACACTAGTCTTTTTACATTTAAAACATAACTTAGATTGATAGTGCATGAATATTTGCACTAAACTAAACTTACTATACTTTTTTACAAATAATATAAATAATCATGCTAAAGGTGATACCAGACGGGTCATTTTTGTTCACTTTCGTCTTTCATTTTTAATTTTCACTCAAATTGACACATCTGATCATAAAATGAAACATTAATGCCGAATAAATTCATCGGTGAACCGAACCGTGTTGGATATTTTCATCTGGTATCTTTCACTCCACTCCGAATGAATAAGAAGTGAACAGTCTGAACACTGAGAGAACGTTCATTCGGGTTCGGTCATATTGTCTCGAGTCCTGTAGCTGACTTCTGTTCTGATTCGATGACTTAAAAAAAGTGAAAAACGAATAATTTTTTCTATATTATTTCGTCTAAGCCGAGTGTATATGTAATGAAAAAAAATGAAGCATTCACCCAAGTGAACAATCATTCGAGTGAACCGTCTGATATAACCTTAATACTAAAAATCACTTAATTAAATCTTAATTATCTTCATACCATTGCAAAAAGTCTAAGTGAGGTGAAAATAAGCAGAAAGTGTTTCAAAATTAATTCTTTGATTAAACTAAAAGCTACTTATAGTTTTATACATATATAGTTTGTTGTATTATATAGTACAGTATACATTTTTTATTTAAAGCTTGTTTCTTACATTCAACGGGTAGACCGTAATCGTCGTAGTGTGGATAAAGGCTTAAGGTATAATTCGAGTGAAGGAAACGTTGTCCGAATTACACACTCTTGACTGACTTGCAATACATACGCAAGGGGATCGGGCTACTTTATTTTGTTTGCTTTCTTTGTATAAATCGGAGAACTCTATAAATGCTTCAATGAAAAACAAAATTGAAAACACCTCGATTATAATGTATAGATTTTTTTATTACTAGCAATCCCCTTCGTTACGCTAAGTTAAATAAAATAAACGGTTTCTATAATTTTCTTATACAATAAAAGTAGCCTAAGTTACTCCTTATAACATTAGCTATCTGCGAGTGAAAGTCCCGTCAAAATCAGTTGAGCCGTTTCAGAGATAAGCTGGAACAAACAGACAGACAGACAGACACAAAATTTGTTTTTTATGTACCTGTAAGTAACGTATATACTTTCATATGCAATTGATGAAAAGCTGTTAATTTAAAATTAAAAACAAACACTCTATTTTATTTATATTATGTACTGATTTTGACTACGGGTATAGTTGGTTATATAATTGGATAATTAGTCCTTGGTAAAAGTCCCGAATCAGGCTAAATCTATATTTATAGATAAATAAAATTAAAGTATATGTGACTACACGCTTGGCTCAGTTGGTAGTGACCCTACTTTCTGCGCCAGCGGTCGCAGGTTCGAGTCCCGCTGGGGACATGCATTTGTTGAACACAAATGTTTGTACTCCAGTCATGGGTGTTTATATTTATAATATGTATGTATTTAAAAATTATTTGTGTAGTATATCAACTATCTTGTATCCGTAACACAAGCTTCGTAGCTTAGCACGGAACTAGATGGTGGTGTTGTAATAACGTCCCAACATATTTATTTATATGTTTGTAATGTCTATCTGTCTGTCTAAATTTTGTCTGTCTGCCTGTTTGTACCAGCAGTGTCTGATCTAACTGGATTGATTTTACGTTTATTATCACTGGCAGGTAGCAGATATTATAAAGCTTAATTATGTTTTATTTAGGCTACTTTTATTTAAGGAAAAGAATTAGGGTTCCACTTTAAAAAAATAAATCATCGGCATGAACGCGAGCAAAGCGAGGTAAAGTAATTATGATTTTGTAGGTACAAAATACGACAAGATCAGACGGAGATTAGGCAAAAATTTTTTTATTTTAAATAGATAGTAGGTCCTGTATATTATCTACGTAGAGGGTATTATAGTTAGCGCTCTCTTTCTCTCTATTAAACTGTCTATTTCGTCCTCTAAGGGTGGAATTAATTAAAAGGGGAGATCAAATATGTCAATTGCAATTAATTAGGATGAAGAAAATCAACTTGTCTAAATTGATCGATGTCAATACTAATGGTATTAAATCTTGCATGGTGCATATCCACTGATTATTTGGTTTAACAGAGATGGTTAATCGATATTACTACTTTTGTTAAATATCAACTTTTTGTAGACCATTCTTGTATTGTTTAACAAAATATAGCTTTTCTTGACCGTAGGCAATATTTATGTGAATTTAACTTAACTGAAACCTTAGCGTCAGTCAGAAACCAACACAAGTTCGCATCAATAGTTGCGCTATTACTTTCTCTACATCCACTAAACTTTTATTATAAAAATCCTTAATTTATGATAAGCAGAATATTTAGTATGTTTAGCACAAAATTTTGGGAGTTTACTATATTTCGAGAATTCTGATCAGTGAACATAGTATACTCATTTTACATCATAATTTTATTCTCTTATTGAATTCAGTTATTTATTACTAAGAACATTAAATATCTTTAACGAATGTTCTAGTAATAACGTCTACAGAATTGCTTTTATTTCGACACAAATTACTTCTAACTCCATTATAGTTATCATAACAATCCGACAAACTGTTATTACTGTTTACTTTATAATTTGTCTTGGACTTTTGTTTTTTGCTTTATATTATTTTATTATTATATTTTCATTTGCTTGTCCTTTTTTATTTGGAATATAAAATATGTATCGATTTTGTCAAATAAAAGTTATTTTTCGATGAAATCGTTTTTATATTTTCGAGTTTTTTATTATTTGTTTGTTTGGTTGAACTCAGCGACTACTGGTTTGAATTTACCGCAGAAGACTTTATAGCATCACATCTAATAATAAGAAGTAATTTGGTTTCCGGTTTTAAAAAAGCGGGTAAAACCATGGAAAATGCTAGTCTTATGTTAATAAAAATTTAACTAGATGAAAATTAACCCCATATCCACGCACATTATCCGTACAAAAATATGTAAAGACCGCACTAAATTTTAAAAACACAAATCACTCAATTACTTATATTTTAAATATTACTGTACTTTTAAATGTTTAAAACTTACAAGATTTTCAGCAAGAAAAAAATATTATTCAGCCACGAAAAACATAATTTGTTTTTAAAACTATACGAAAACCGAAACTTGTGAAAGCATATCAAATATCCATGCCAAAAAATAGTACTAAACAATACGCAAGTTGTAAAATTGAAACATGCAGTGATGCAGACTCTCTCGACTTTAGGCCGCCGCAACATAATAAAAAAAAATAATGCAGAAAAGCTTGTATGAGAAAGTTATTTAACTCTTTAGGGGAATAAAAAGTAGTGCGCTTTTATCAAAATTTACTTTATTTATCTGAACATACGATATTAAAACTACAGAGACTTCTTCTATATCTATACTAATATTATAAAGAAGTAAAGTTTGTGTGTTTGTTAAATTGTAAGGGGTAATCTCGGGAACTACTGAACCGATTTTAAAAATTCTTTCACCAATAGAAAGCCACATTATTGCTGAGTATCATAGGTTATATAAAAAACCGAAAAATAAAAAGGCTTTTACGTGGTAGTCCGTTTTGCAAAGTGAATCGGAGAAAAAACGGTCGAATGAAAGCGTTTCTTACGCGATTATATATGGTAATTACGTCATTTTTAAAACTATACTAAAGAGGTTACACCTGGTGGGGACGAACCCGAGCGAAGCGAGGGTGAGTCGCTAGTTATATATAAACTAGCCTAAAACACTATCCCTAAAAGCCAAATAACATAAATTTCACTTCAAATCAAAGGGTATCTATGTACTGAATTTCATCCAAATCGATTCAACTTTTTAAACGTCTAGAACTAACAAACTGACATTTTTATTATATAAACTTATTTTTTACACATTAATATAGTCGCGTGATTTTATCAACTTCATTTATCGTATTTTTTCACAGGGACTCGAGATAAAGGGACAGATGGTTTTCTGTTCGGAATCTGATTCGCTTCTTTTTGTCGGTTCACCCTTCCTCGATGGCCTCGAGGGGTTGACAGGGCGGGGTCTGTTTATATCTGACATCCCATTACACGACGCTACTCGAGATGTCATCTTAGTCAGCGAACAAACGAGAGCCCAGGTTTGTATTTTTTGTTAGCGACATTCGCAGATTTTCTTAGCGGATTAGTTATATTGTGTTGACAGCGGTTAATTGAGCTATATAAATGTTAAGTGTTTTAAAAGTTCTTTGTACGATTAATTATTTTTACTCACTTAATAAAAGCTTTCTTTGAATTAAAAAGACATGGAAAATTGTTAACAAAATTTATTTCGAAGTTGCCACTTTTGAAATGCTAATAAATTCTGTTAAAATGAAAAATGATTAAACATTTTAATAATTCTCATAAGTAACTTCTTAATTATACAATGAAACAAGATTTAAAATGAGCACAAATTAAAATAGCTCGCTGTAATTCCGAAAACACGGAAATCCCAGTGTTACAAATAACTTAATTGGTTTACTCAATCTCATTTTGAGTGGAAATGAGGATATTTGATACTAGCGACTCACCCTCGGTTTGTTCGGGTTCGATTACGTTTAACTATAAAGTGGAACCCTAATTCTTTTTTAAAATAAAAGTAGTCTAAATTACTTATAATATCAGCTATCTGCAAGTGAAAATCTCGTCAAAATCGGTCAGCATTTTTGATGATTACCGGGAAAAAAGACAGACAACATTTTTATAAATAAGAGCGTGTTTCTTATAATATATACTTACATAATATACGTTATTATGCATTTAGTAAAAGTATTAGTTGTTTTTTGTAGTTCTTTAAAAACTTTGGTGACTATTGTTAAAGTTTTCGTAAAGTTACTGTTTAAGACTCGACTTAAATTATAAACTCATATAGCTAAAGCCTTTTAAAGCTTAAATTTTGAGTTTAAGATTAAAATGCTAAAAAAATGATATATTATTTTATAAAATACCATACTATCAATAACGAGAAAACCGTTCTATTTTCGCTAAAGCAATAAATCTTACGATCCAATACTGCGTTTAATGAGAATTTCCCAGCGTTATCTGCGCCCAATAATTGCTTTGCAATTAAGTAGCCGTGAAAAAATATCCTTTACACTGAACCCGGTTCTCTTTTGATAAAAAATTCAACACTCGTGAATATTGGATTCACAATATTTCACTGTGTATTTTAATTACCTATAAAGAATGATAGAATATAATATGATAAGAATATGATGATAACCGTAAAGTACTGAAAAGATTTGTTTATAAACTAGGTATTTTGCACCCGTAGGTATTGTTCCCAACTTTGCTGCTTTGTTTAGATTCTAGATTATTTTTAGTCATAATGCCATATCACATACCTCTTTTGAAATTTAACACGTAAACAAGTGAAAACGTGTTATAAATTGTATGTACAAGGCATATAAATACATATATATGTATGAAAATGCTAAATCTGGCAGCGCCAGGATTAGAAAGCTTCTACTTCCGTATCCGGAAGTTAGACAGGTATTATTTAATGGGAAGAGAATATAACTTTTTAAAATAGTGTAGAAATTTAAAAAAACTTATAATATAATGTTCTCTGACCAACTTCGGCCATGGCGGAGACACAAGTGCACTCTCTGTCCTACTTATCACTATCATACTCCGGTGGGACGACTACTCGACACGACCAGTGAGAGTTAAGGTGCAAGACCGATAGCTTTACGTGCTCTCCGAGGCACAGGGGTGACACAACGCCAACTTGCCAACTCCGGGATATTACTGAGGCTTACTAAATAGCAAGACTCACTAACTAAACTTGGCCCGACCCGGGACTCGAACCCAGGACCTCTCGATGAGTGGCCGTATTTGCTAGCCACTACACCAACGAGACAGTTAAACACTTAAAAGCTTATATTTCAGAACCACAGTATACCATTACGGTATTTTTTAGTTTTACATTCTATAAACATTGCATCCTCTACAATAATTTCCGTTATTTTTATAGCACTGTGTTCTGTACATGGCGTTACTTATGATCTTTTTCACAGGATGGCCTTCGAAAGAGGATGGATAAATTGAAAAATTCAATAATGGAGACCAGTAAGTCAGTTGACAAGGAGAGGGAGAAAAACGTCAGCCTTCTCCATTTGATATTCCCGCCGCATATTGCGAAGCGACTGTGGCTAGGTAAATTGCATTATTTATATATTATATTAATATACAATATTTTAGACTATTCTGGTTTTTTAAATTATTTTCATTGATTTGCAATTAATTTATAACTACATTAAATACTCTATTGCTTAAGCAATAGATTGTAATATTAAAATTTTCACGATTGTTTAATTTACAGAGATTTTATCAAAATGTTACTTCTCTATTATGACACATAGTATAATAATAATAATAATGCTAAAGCAAACTTAACAAAGTTTCATGTTTATATGGTGTTTTTAAAATTATTTAGACGGCATATTGCATACAAGTAATAGTGAGTCTGAGTTTCGCAAATCGATCTCAATCGTTCGCTTAACTCGAACAGTTTCTTCAATATTTATATGTAACAGGTATTTTATTTTGCAATCTTCAATTCAATTCAAATCCATTATTATGTTTTACTATTGTAAATAAATGAACAAAAGTAAAGTTACATTGTACTGGGTTCGATTTCTGCGTACGATAAACTTCTAGTACCACTCATAGAGTGGAGAATAAATAATTTTACTCTCGCATAATTACCTATTTAACTAATTCTCGGTCTTTTCTATTAATACAAAAATAATATTTCTATAAGCTTTAATTATATATCTTTCTATTTATAATTAGTAATAATTATAGTAGATAATTAGTAAAGCTTAATGTCCTTGTAAAGTTACGTACAATGTGATACTATATTTTTGTAAAATTATCGCTGACGAGGAGGCGAGCTTCGTAAACCAATTTCCTTTTCTATTAAACGTATATTGTTTCAACGAGATAGTTATTATGGCTTTAAAATCTTTTTATTACGGAGATAACTCCCAAAACGGAGATGGGATATCGGTTTTTAGATATTCAATTTGTAGATAACTTAGATAATTTGATTGAATTTTGTTGTTCGAGCAACTGTCGGGCTATGAACGATTTATAGCGGAACGTGAGTTAGGAAAAGTTTGTACTGGCCATTGTATAATGTACACAATATACAATAATATATTATGTTTCTATGTATATAAATGTGTTTCTAGTTTTATATAGACTTTACCATACAAATTATTAAAGGGCTGATTTGATTTTAATATTTTTTTTATAATAATATTTTTGAATCGAATTGACTTATTCATATGAATGTATATAACACTATAATTTATCTAGACTAAGTTTCTTTAACGACTGATTTTTCAATGATATTAATCAAATAAAATATATCCAACAAAATTCAATATAAAACTGAAATATAGAATATTTTTTTAAAGAAGAGATTATTTAGGCTACTGTATATTCCTTACGAGAAAGTGGGAGCCCAGTGGTGAATAACCGAGTGACGCAGGTTCAAATCTGTGTCTCGCACCTCTAATATTTTCATGTGCGAATCATTTCTAACATAATTACCGCTTACGGTGAAGGACAACATCGTGAAGAAATGCGCATATTTGAGAGAACCTAGCATGTTTTCGAAAGACATGTGAAGTCAGCCAATCTGCACTTGGCCAGCGCGGTGGCCTATGGCCTGAGCCCCTTAGAACGACTGTCGTTCGTACGTTGTACTGAGTAGTAGGTACGTTAAAAAGGGCTGAACAATAAAGGCTAAAAATACAATATAAAAGAATGTAATATCAGCCATAAATATCTTTTTGAATCATAATATTCCTATTATTATTTTCCGTTAATTTAACTATAGTTAAAGTTTCTTATAATTTTCTAAACAATTTTCTTGCATTTACTAGGTGAAGTTATAGAAGCGAAAAGTCATGACGACGTGACAATGCTCTTCAGTGATATAGTAGGTTTCACGTCCATATGCGCCACAGCCACACCCATGATGGTCATCGCCATGCTAGAAGATTTATACAGCGTGTTTGACGTGTTCTGCGGAGAACTTGATGTTTATAAGGTAAACAACTTTTTTATATTCTTTTCTATTTATTAGGCTAAAAAACCATTTTTTTAGTCTAATAAATAGAAGTTTATATTTAAAAAATAAACGAGAAGTAACAACTTATTACTTATAATTATTATCGGTTTTGTGTGTCAAATATTATATTTGATAAAAATTATTGGGTCTTATTCATTATTTCTATATTAACGCATCATAACCCAAAACTATGATTTGTTATATTTTTATCTCTTCGCCTGTGCGTTTTTGCGCAGTAATCTGAGAAACTGATTAGGGTGCAGTTTTCACAAGTTCGTTAAGTTGGTCCCGCAATTTTCGAATTTCTAAGAAATAGAATATGTGCCCGGTGTGTATATTATACATATAATAAAATTTAACTAAGTCAAATATGTACATTATATATTTTTTCAAAAATCCTTCTTAAATGTCGTAAAGTCGTTATTACAGATAGAGGGGCAGAATCTATAGTTTGTAGAATTTACATCTGACTGTGACCGCACCGCGTGAATACCTCTGGACAGATTTTGATGAAATTTGGTATGATGATAGTTGGTTATCCGAGTCAATATATAGGATACTTTTTGCATGAAAATATCTTATTTCTGAGCAATCTGTACTAACCGTTAAAACGCATCTAAGGAAAAAGCCGTGCGGAGTGAGGGTGACTCTCTAGTACCATATAAACTATGATTGATCACGTTCTTATCTGCCATGTCAGCCTTGATGTTTTCAATTAATCTAAGACGCTTCTGCGACAGATATATGTATAGACATCGAAATAGGTCACTGTGTTATATCGAAACCTAAAAGGAAGAGATCTCGGGTAGTTCATTCTAATTAAGAAATTCAAAATATTTTGTACACTATAAATGAAACAATCTTTTCGGATTTATGTGGTCGGGAACCAAAAATCTAAATAAATCCGCGACAAGATCCGAAAAGAAAAGATAGTTTCAGTTATACCTATGTCAAATATTCGCGTAATCCCAAAAAAGTATTATTATACGTACATGGTGTGAGTTTACCTGATAAGATTGTATTTTAGTATTTTTTTTCTATATTAATTAATCTATATTATATTATGTAAGTCTCGCTGAATCTCGAAAACGGCTGGACCGTTTTCAGTAATTCTTTTTTATTCTTCTGGTGTATCAGGGTCGGTTAAAGTATTAAAAATATGGCAAATCCCCCGTGGTGCCGTGAAACTGGTCAACTTTACCACTTTGTAGTGGAAAAAAAAGTTTGAAAACGTTTTCCTTAAAAAAACTGTATGAAGATAATACAAAGTAACTAATTCAACTTATGGCAAATTTCATACATTATTGGAATACAAACTAATATCTATCATTTACTGATTCATAAATGTTATTGTAGTCTTAAAATCTGGCATGGCAAAGTCAACCATCACTTGTGGTAAGATTGCCAATCAAAATTGTAGGTAAAATTTACATAAATACATTAAAAACGAGTAGTTATCATTGCCACACACAGGGATACAATTAAAATATAAGTCTATTTTAAGATTAGTTAATCTGGCCACGGAAATTTCGTTAATGTGGCAAATTTACCTACCGTATTTCGATTTTTTCAAACTAATTCAAATTTGCCAGTCAGGGTTGTCAAAGATTTTTTTAAATAAAACAAAAATTTTATTTATATATTTATTATAAATGAAATTTTTACAAACAATAAAAATAGATAACAGTACTTATCAAAATAAACATCATAAACTCTTAGGAACATAGTACAGTCTTTGCATGTTTTAGTAAATATGAAAACAACTTAAGCTATGAGAACTGTGAGATCAACATAAATTACAAAAAATAATAATTGTATAATTCTTTTATAATATCAACATAACAATAATAAAAATAATTATAATAAAAATAATTTCAAATTAACTTAAATGAATTTCTTTAAATCTTAAATCAATCAAAAGCAAAAATGGTTAACAAGTAGTGAAAAATAGGTAATCTTTAAGTTACCTACTAATGTAAGTACCTCTTTATTGAATATTATACTTTTGAAAGTCGATATTGTCAAATTTTAAAATACCTCTACGACCTTCACAGGGGGTTCCTAAAACTATTTCGATGTCATTTTTTACAACAAAGCTAATGTCATCTGCATGCGGCCAATAAAATTCATCTTGTCTTCTCCTCATAAATTTAATGTTCATCCCAAAATCACCGTCAATGTCCAAAACTTTTCCAATATAGTATTTAGTAGTTTTTGGCCCACAAAATTTAACTAAAACGTAACTATTAATTTGAATAGGCGAAATTTCGCATTTTTCTTTTATTTCTTGCACAGTGTCGTCGTTATCTTCATAAGATTCTGATTCAGATGGTATAAAGCACTCATCTTCAGAGGTATCTCTTAAGGAAAAATTATCATCTTGTTCGCTACTGTCGTCACTATTATATATCATCTTCTTTTTTGCATTATTACAAGGTTTTTTTTCTGTAACTAATATTTCTGTTTCCGTAGTAGTTATACTATTTGCTGACGTTGATGGAACTGGGTTTTCATAATCTATGTACTCTGCTTTTTCTTTAAGTTGGATGACGGGCAGATTCTCTTTGCCATGCGATGCAAATATATTAATATTTTGACCTGCTTCTTTAAAAAAATCTTTTAAATCAGTGTAGGCGTAATTATTTGGATCGAATCTTACATCGGAAAGAATAGTAATCTTTTTTCTGGTTTCTGAGTAAGGCGCATCGGCTATTTTTGCTGCTTCAAAACTCGGTTCTGGATTAAGTGAAGTTTGCTGTGCTTCGGTTATTATTATATTTTTTGGATTTAACTTAGATGTTTTTTTCGTTTTCAATAATTGAACTTCTTGAGATGAAACAGACTTACCTGGAGCTATATTTAGCTTTTTGTTTCGTACTTTTTGTACAGGATTTGCCGCCCGATTAGCTTTCAAATAATCCAAAAGTGCGGTATCAATTGTATAATTGTGATGCTCTTCATAGTCCGGTAGCTTTCGTAATACTTTTTGTGGATTAAAAGGTACTATGCCTGTTGCCCTAAATCCAGAGCAAATATTTACTTTTTTAGTTACATCTATAGCGTCTAATAAAGAATTTAGCATCATCGGGAAATAAGTTTTGTTAATTTGTGTTTCTGCAGGATTATCTATTTTATACTGGGTCAATACTTGGCGCCATTTTCTTTTAAGGGGGCCGAAAAATGCTACATCCAAAGGCTGAGATAAATGAGTCGAGTTTGGTGGTAAGAAAGTAAATCTTATGTTTCGTTCTTCACATTTACGCACTATGTCAACATTAAGATGGCATGAAAGATTGGCTTCGGCATCTGTAAGTCGTTTCTGGGCTCCTGGTTTTTTAGGATGCTTACGTTTCACTTTATTGTCAATAGTTCGTCTTGGGATATAAAATCGTTTTGATGCCTCTAACGATGTTATAATTTTGCGGCTCACCAAATCTACTGCAGTATTCAGCATTTCAGGTGAATAATTTTTGTACACTCTGCTCCCCAACTTGCGCCTCGATCGACTGCTCATTTTCTAAAAAAAGATAGTACGAAACTGTTTTAAGAAACTAGTATTTAATATATAAATTTATCTATTTATTATATATTTTTTATTCATAAAAGCTTATATATTTGTATTCAATAAAATAAAAGTAGAAGTAGACAAGTGCAAAAAGCAATCAAAAAATATGTTTTTTTTATGACAGCCCTATAGTCTAAGAAAATATGACAAAGTAGACATCACTAAAACTTTGTATAGGGATGGTTAATTTGCCAACAGTGATTTCATAGGTATATTTACTCAAACATTCGTAAATTAAGATGAATTTCTTTAAAGAATACTATTAGGAATTTGTTATAAAAATTTGACTTACCTAGACAAAGTTTATCCCACTTTTTTATATTAAAGTTTTGGAGCACGAAGTTTGACACAGCTAGTTTTTAAAAAAAGTAACCGCCGAAAATGACAACTATATGAGAGCTGGGTTGCCATATAAAATAAAATGTTGCCAATCAAATATTCGAATTTGACTTGTGAATTTTACAAGCTTTAAAAAAAGTAACGGTTTTTACGTAAATAATAGTTTACTTTAAAATTCGGTTGGTTGGCAAATTTAACAGTCTTTGGTAAAGTTGCCCGGTGATCTTATATTATCTTTAGATTTTGTATAGGAACACGCGCAATAGCTCAAGCGATATTTTCAAGCTTAGGTCTCCATTCTACGTGACCGGCACGTTTTGAAATATTTAAGAGGAGAATTATAATAATAATAAATAAGTACGTCGGGATATTGAAAATATTATATTTCACAATTTGTTGCAGGTTGAAACTATCGGTGACGCGTATTGCGTAGCGAGTGGCTTACATCGTAAAATAGATACGCACGCGCCACAAATAGCATGGATGGCGTTACGTATGGTAGAGACTTGTGCCCAGCATCTCACTCATGAAGGAAATCCCATAAAGGTAAGTTATTAATGTATCGCGATCAATTCTGGTCACGGTGGCCAATGTTTTTGAGACTAGCCAACTTCGCTGAAGATATTATAGGGCACAAATGTACACGCAGACATAAGTTCACACTCTATTTCTGTCACTCTCGTACTCCGGTGGGACGACTACTCTGACACGATCAGAGAGATTTAAAAAGCGGGACTGACAGTGGCTGTTACTATAGCCTGAAAAACGAAAACACTTAATAACTATACTTTGACCGATCCGGGACTCAAACCCTACCCGTACATGCTAGCCACTACACTACCGAAGTAGTTATAGTTCAAACAATATGGGATAACACATTAAGTTTTGTAACTAAGCAATATAAAAATTAAAAGACATATTATAATTTATATACCTACTTATGTAAAATTTATATTAACCATAATATTTTTTACGTATTAGCACCTTTTAAAAAATAATACTATGTAATCAAACCTTTATTAGTACTAAAAATGGTACTTATCACGCGTGAGTCGATACAAAGTAGCCTATGAATTATACCAGATACTACCACTATGTCGAATTTCACAATGAACATTTTTTTAATTCACCTTAATTAAGCCCAAAACAAAAGCTCATAGATTTATAACAGTAACTTCATTTTAAATGTAAATATGGCCCAAGAGTCCTATATATCATGTCGAAGAGTACTGTAAAATTACTGCATTTACTTAATTAATATTCATTTAATTTACTGGATAACTTAACTTAGAAATGCCTCCTTTTTATTAAAAAAAATACAATTAATTATATAAAATATTGATTCTGGATTATATATTTTTTATTTACTTTTTTTTATTTTCAAATGCTCACAGTTCATACAATATTAATTATTAATTATATTTAGATTTTGTTTCAATTTTATTCATATTTTCATAAAAACTAATTACTTCAATTCCAGATCTACCAAAATTCTATCAAGAAAAAAAAAATAGATTTCCAACCACAATTTACAGCGAACACAAATTCTGATATATTTTTTGTTCGACAGATGCGTATAGGTCTGCACACAGGCACAGTGCTAGCGGGAGTGGTCGGTAAGACGATGCTCAAGTACTGCCTCTTCGGCCACAACGTCACTCTCGCCAATAAGTTCGAATCTGGATCAGAGCCTTTGAAGATCAACGTTAGTCCAACCACTTACGAGTAAGTTAAGAACAAAATATCTTATATATAAAATTCTCGTGTCACAATGTTTGTTCCCGTATTCCTCCGAAACGGCTTGACCGATTCTCATGAAATTTTGTGAGCATATTGAGTAGGTCTGAGAATCGGCCAACATCTATTTTTCATACCCCTAAGTGATAAGGGTTGGCCCCTAAGTAATTAAAAAATATATATTTGGCAAAACAACGTTTGCCGGGTCAGCTAGTACTTATATAAACGTTTATTTTAGCAATACAATTGTGTTCTATGACACTAAGTTTTTACAATAAAAAGAATATTATAATGTTTGTACAATTACATAATATTATCGCCTAATATAGAGGAATTATAATATAGTACAAGAAAGATTGACTAAGAAATATTATTATGAAGAAATCTACGTATTGAGTCCTCTATCATTAACCATAGTTAATTTATACTAAAATATAGTAGAAATAATAATTTCTACTATTGTAAATTATTACAGTATATAATTTGTATATTATAATATGCAGTAGTCGCATCTAATAACATAGATCGACCAACAAGTAGATCGAAAGGCTTATAATGTGATGAAAGTGTACAAACAAAGGATTGCTGTTGAAATATTTAAGTTTGTAAGCTTCAAGTATTGACTATTGAGTATTCGGAAATTATCCAGTTTCTTGCAATTTTTTTTTTTGGTATTTTTTCCAAATTTTTTTCTTAAAAACTCGTACGGCCTTTTATGAGCATTTCAAAAACATAATTTTAACTGATTTAGCTGCCACTAATAGTTTTTAGTTTCAATATCATCATTCATTTACTGAGCGACGGTAATCTATCAAATATTGTCATATATTACTCTGAACTTTCATAGTTAAGATAATTTGGGTTATAAGAGAAACAGTGAATGATATCGTGAAAATGTTCACAGACGTATAAGCTTGGATGAGTTATTACTCCTCCTTCGCAGCTTTATCAATATTTAACGTAATTCTATATTTATAGCGCTAAAAATAAACTAAAAATACAATTAGCTATATTATTATCAATATGCGCTTTCGTCGAAACCTTATTTCATGATTGAACTAATAAAAGTTGTTTTGAATTTGAAACCTTTTAATTGTTTACTTTATTTTTATGGGGTGTTCACAACTTTGCGATGGTTAAAAGGAATCATTTTACAAAAGATTTTTGCATAGGTTATCAAACTTTCTGCATAGTTTTGCTTTCGTCGCTTTACAAAACCCACGTAGTTTTGAATAGTAGGATTGATAAAAATGAAAATAGAACCTGAGACTTTCAATGAAAAGAGACTAAGGGCCAGTCATTTAGATAATAGGCAAGCAGACATGTTGAAATAGATACCCACTACGTATTATTAAGATTTTTGTATTGAATACAATCAATGTTTAAACGATAATGTCTGATAGAGCCAGTCCTGTAAGAAAACTTTTTGCATTTTATACACCTTTTTTCGAAGAAAGTTATAATATATTAACATCACCCTACAAGCCTCCGTAACGAGTGTTTCATAAAAATCTTATCAAACATCAAACTTTCCAATTTTTTTGTACATTTAATGTTAAATTCAACGAAAAATTCTGTAAAATATACATTTTTCGACTTAAGCCCAGGGGTAAAGTTTGAATAACAAGGATAATTTCGCACGCAGGTGGCTAATAAAGTTTCCGGGCTTCGAAATGGAGGCGCGAGACCGCTCGTGTTTGCCCAATTCGTTCCCTAAGGACATTCCTGGGACGTGCTACTTCCTACACAAGTACGTACATCCTGGAACGGATCCGGATGCTACACAAGTGAGTGCTATAATCAGGTGTTTTAGTAAAGTCTTATGTTTAAGGAACATGAATATAATATAAAGTTTATATATCATATTATTGTTATTTATTTTGTAAGTACGGCTATTTTTTATTGCATGGAAAGGGCCTAAAATTTTACTTATACAATTAATAAAACTGAAATGTCTGTTTGTAATATCAAAATATTATATGTTATACAGAACTTATAATATAATTATATATAATTTTTGTGTGTCTGTCTTTCTGCGTGTTTATTTCTGCTAATTTGCAAATCGGCTGGACCGATATGAAAATCAGCCGAGAACAATTAGAAATCTAATATTATAAGGAGTACCTTAGAGTACTTTTATTAAAAAGAAAAATTAGGGTTCCGCTTATAACAAAAAAACGGACCCACCCGAGCAAAGCGTGGGTTTATCGGTAGTTTAAACAAATATAATCCATTTAATACTCATTAATAGCGAATGATAACGTAATATTCATAATCATAAACACATATTTTAGCAAGTGAGTCATTTATATTGCGAGGTTTGACATGGGTTGGTCCGGTAACCTTCATTAACTAAGAACGCTTAGCTTTACTATAATTACAGGTTTAACTTACTTATGTGGACTAAACTGTAGTGATAATAGTTAATTAAACACTATCCTAGTTTAATTATTGTTTAATTATACCTAAGGTCTCGCACTTCTAATATTCATATAATTATTTTCTAACATGATCGCCATTGGTTTTATGATTAAGGAAAATTCGTGAGGAACCCCACATGTCCGAGAGAATTTTAAGTTTACGAAAGACATGTGAAGTCCGCCAACACGCAATAGGCCAGCGCGGTGGACTATGGCCTGATCCCACTCGTACTGAGGGAAGCCCGTGCCCAGCAGTGGGACGTTAAAAAAAGGGCTGAAGAGAGATCACAATTGCCATGGATTTCTTAGATTTCTATGTGGTCTTCTTGTCCAAGTCTGCTACATATATTTCAGTACCTTTAATACCAAGTACCTGGAAGACCAAGCTCCGTTCGATGTAGGTGTTCAGGAAAAAGAGACTTTCATATATAATACTTAGTTAAAGCTCTTTTAATGAAAAAATTGGTATTGTCAAAAAATTACTTCTAAATGGATAAACTGAAACTGCAATATCTTAAATACAAAAGACCCCAATCGTTACAATTGCTTGAGATATCCACGAAATATTTTTATATATTATTAGATAGAAGCCATATTTCGCTAATTTTATTTTAAATTTAATTAGCAAGCTATCAAATCTCTTATTAAGTTCTTTAGTGGAGGAACACCTTTATTTTAAAAGCACCCTGTAACCCTTGCGCAGGTGACTCATTCATTTTGCGGACCATGATGTGGGTTGGCCGTAGTTATTACGGTTATGTTCATTAGCAAATTGCGATTACATCTGTTGTAAACGTTTGTGTTTACTTTACGAAATAACAGCTGTTATTGAACTAAACGTTATTACATACAAATCTGTAACCGCCTGAAATTATGAAGACTATTTGTATATTAACAAATTATTTTTCATTGGGTAGAACAATATCGTGGGTCTGATTCTCACCTCCAATATATTAAAGGATGTTTTAAATCAATCAATCTTGCCTTTAAAACTCAACTATGACATATTATTTTTATAAATAGAACAACTTACAAACATTTTATTCTAACATTTCTCTTAACTCTTTTATTTTTATATACCAATTATTTTCATAAATGATCAGAACATTGTGATTAACATTCTAAATATGTACGCAGGTAAAGCATATAGAAGACGCTCTGAAAGATTTTGGCATCGGCAAAGGCAAAACTAACGAGGACTGCGAGGAACCTACATAACTTATGTAACTATTACATTCCTTTAGAAACTTGAATATGTTGTATATAACTACCAATTAGTTATGAATAGTTCTAATCATACGCTCTTGTACTATATTTGGATCTTACTGTAATAATTAATTATAATACGAATATTTTCTGTTTATGGAGTAATTTTCTTTACTTTTTAATCTATGGAAATTTTATTCTCAGAGGACTTTTAGTATAATCTGAAGTAGGCCATAAAATTCTAATCAACAGGCACACAATCTTGCACAGATTAAAAAAATAATTAAAACCTATAAAAATAATCTGACAGACGCTCAGTTTATATAAAAACTTTTTAAGTCATAAAGCTTTTCCATTTAGAACCAATTATTTTTGTTCCTTTGAAATGTTTTTTTTATTATTCCAATCGTTTTTGTGTCTCTAATATCTCTATGGTAATCTCTTAAGGCTCGTATAATTTTTACGTTTGAATTCGTCGCCTTAATTACTTTGAAGACCACATTGCGAAAGTGGACCTAACGATTGTACGTTTAATATTTGATTTTGTTTACACCAATGTGGAATACTAAGAGTTTTAATACTTTTTTAGAAGATTGAATATTAACTGCTAACGTCTTGTTTAAATCTACACCCTACTTTATTACCCCCGACGCAAAAACGACGGGGTGTTATAAGTTTGACGTGTGTATTTGTGTGTATGTCTGTCTATCGTAGCTACCGACTGGATGTACAAATTTTGATTTTGTTTTTTTTTGTTTGAAAGATAAATTAGTCGGGAGTGTTCTTAGCTATGCTTGATGAAAATAAGTACAAGATGGCCGCCGCTACAAAATTAAGGATTACATATTTCTTTACAACTCCCTCAATATGGGTATCAAAATTAAAACGCTTCACTAGTAGAATACTAATTGTATTATTTTATGACGAGGTTTTTTTTAGAGATCACACTTTTTCTAGACATCACTTGTCTTAAAATATGTTTTAAGGGTTGTAGTAAAGTGTTCTTCAGCAAATGTAGGTGTAGAATGCACTAGTAACTTGAAAATATAGACAGTAATTTACAATTCTTAGTCGAAAATATATGAGTATTTAACTAAAGATTATTGAACATGGATTTATTCTCTCTTGAATTTAAGCTTAAAAAGTTCTTTTAAAGATTATTTAGTATGAAAGTATGGATTAACAATGTTTCTTGTTAATAAACAATATGTTCAAAATGTAATATGTTCAAAAAATTTAAATAGATTAATATAAAATTTTCTATGTGCGAGTAATATTTGATTTATTTTTAAAGGAAAATTCCACCTATAATGGTAAAATAATTTATTTAAAACATATTGTTTTAACTTAAAACGTTTAAAAAATTAACATACGAGCACTCAATTTATTTAGACCGAAGCAAAATGATGGAAAAAATAGATCATTTGCTAAAGAATATCGTGTGTCTATTAAAAAAAAATGATTTTGACAAAATTAAAATTTCTTATCACATCTCATGTTAAATAAAATTCCTAAAATATTTCAATACTAGTACGTACCTTATAAAAAAATAATTCCCATATTTTGATATCGTTATAAGCTATTATATACTCATTTAAAGTTATGTATAAGCAAATGTAAATATTGAATCTGGGATAAATTACGACTTATTACTGGTATACTTTGCCGGTGTTGTATGATATTAGGGCTTAATTATGTACACGCTTAACGTACGGATAGTCTAATTATTATAAGTATATATAATTACATATTATATATTACATCTACATTCCTTTATGCCTTTGTAAATTGCTTATAGAGTATTGAAGAGGTATGTATCAAAGTATTTGATTACTTTCACGTATTCTTATACATATGTATTATAATAAGATTTACTGACCACTAAATGAAAAAGCAATGTTGTTTTATAGCATTTAATTATTATATCTTTTCTTTCTATATAAATGAACGTGAATGTTCGTATGTTTGTCTTCTATATAAGCACATACTACTGGCAAAAGTTATGAAACATATAGACGGTCAACGGACGTGACAGCCCAAGCTGCCATACACTAATGTCCCAAGCGAGTGTATGGCAGCTTGGGCTGGCTGTCACGTTCATTGGCCGACTATATACTTCATAGGCTTTGCTACTGGTCTGAATGTGATGAATCTTTAGTGGGTTATTATGTATACATCTGCAAAAGTTTAAAGTCAAAATATATATTTTTCTTTCTAAATTGGTCGTTTATACGTTCTTTAATCATTTAAGCGCAGAAACGCACCCGAACGAAGCGATTGTAAGTCACTAGTTATAAATAAATCAAAATAAAACTATAATCACTCATATCTTATTAAAAATATATTCTTGTGAATTTAGACCAGAAGTGAGCTTTTTTTAAAAACACAAGCATACTAAATCGACCTCAATTTACTTTAAGTATCTGAAAAGGCTAAAACACAATTTAACTAACTGAAAAGACAACTAATCTACCAACAATGATATTTTTAGAAACAAACCGACAGAGTAACGACCTAACAATGCTACCACGACAAGCGTCAAGATACAACTACCCCCCGATGCCAGTTATGCATCAACTTTTATAGTTTTTTCCCCACTCCAACATCCTCTTTTCTGTTCATATTCCACACGGCCTTTCCTGACAGGAGACCGTCCTCGGGCTCCCTCATCTTCTAACCTTGGGGTTAAGAACCTTGACATCGAAAACCTGACGTGACGCCACGAGCTATAGACATCACACTCTCATCATTGCTGCCGTATAAACAATAAAATCTCCAGACAGAAAAAAACACAAAGTGCATTTCTAAAAACTGCTTGTCTATATTAAGGTTTTAATTTGATTCATTCGTGGTCTAAGCTCACCTAGCATAACCTAAGCACAATGGATGTGAAACAAACAGATATCTGTACCAATTACCCGGGGCAGGACCCGTCGGGGAAGTGCGCCCTCACGACTCGCCAGAGAACCATGTCATAGCTTTGCGTGTGTAAATCAGTACCTATAAAAGCATGTTTCAACCCAACCTAGCCACAAATATACGTTACCTAGCATAACCTAAGGTCAGTGGATGTAAAACAAACAGATATCTGTACCAATTACCCGGGGCAGGACCCGTCGGGGGAGTGCACCCTCACGACTCGCCAGAGAACCATGTCATAGCTTTGCGTGTGTAAATCAGTACCTATAAAAGCGTGCTTCAATCCAACCTACCCCCAAATATACGTTTAATGTTTGCTGCAAAAACATATGCAACGGTCAACTCATAGTATGATCACTGCTCCAGGACGACATGTCTGAGTAACCTCCAAGACACTGTCCGAGCTCACACACATTAATCTTAAGCTACACAAGGTATGTTCCATATACTAGGATCGCATGTCCGAGCGACTCCAAGACAGCATCCAATAATATGAAACCGTACCCCACTTGAAGTGCATCTGTCGGACAGGACAGCATATCCGAGTACAAAGACCTGCGAGACATGCTATCCCCAACCGCAAGATACATCTACCCTTGAATGTGTCAACCCCAATGCGAAAACACAAAATAAGCATCTTTTACATAAACAGTAAAAAAAAATAATAATTTTACAGTTAACATTTCTATAAAGGCCCGGCAAAAGGCGTGGCACCTACTATCACACTATTGCAACGCTCATGACGAGGACTATAACTACATCGGCAAATTTCGCTACAATCTCGCTGGTTTTCTGACATTACAACAAAATAAAAATACGATCTAAAAATAACCGGTAATTCAAATAATTTAATTTTCTAATTTAAGCCTGACAAGCAAAACAAAACTGAACTATACACAGCGACCAGCATAAAACACGAATCCCCAAAATCAATGAAAATACACCAAAATCACGGTACCCTCCGATAAAACTTTTAAACACATACAACCTACAAATACCTCACGTTAGCAAAAGTAGTGGGCGAAACAGGACCTATCCCACTTCTGATCTTGTGAATTTAGACCAGAAGTGAGCTTTCTTTTAAAAAAAACAAGCATACTAAATCGACCTCAATTTACTTTAAGTATCTGAAAAGGCTAAAACACAATTTAACTAACTGAAAAGACAACTAATCTACCAACAATGATATTTTTAGAAACAAACCGACAGAGTAACGACCTAACAATGCTACCACGACAAGCGTCAAGATACAACTACCCCCCGATGCCAGTTATGCATCGACTTTTATAGTTTTTTCCCCACTCCAACATCCTCTTTTCTGTTCATATTCCACAATATATTATTCGAGTGTTTAGTGGTGAGTAAACCTTATTTATTATATACTCCTTTGTAGAAAATTTTAAGAAAACTATAAATATTGAAATAATGAAAAAGCGTACGTTCTAAATTAGATTTAATGCTTATTGCGATAACTTGTACAATATTTCGATACTATAGTATGAAATCTACGACATTGATAGTTTATAGCCATAACTTAACTATATACATTTAATTATTACGAAACGAGTCTGTTGCTACCTGAAGCTTGTACTTAAAAATTATCGTGTAATTTCGAATCACTCTCGATACAATCTCGTTACTCCTCTATTTCACTTTATACGTGAACGTATTTACGTATCGATACGAGTATTTGTATAGTAAAGTGTGCTGGGAACCTACCTACCTTCAATTTACGGTGTAGAGTCTCAGAGTAGTGACATTAGTTCTTGAGTTTGTACCAAGAGTGAAAAGAAAACGATAGAAATAAATTAGGTAAGTCTAAGTCATTTTATAAGCTAATGTTCTTATAAGACAACGATTTTCATCAATTTTGTAGTACATAATAGTTTGCAATATATATGGTGGTAGGCCTTTTTTATTTAGAGGTATGATGATTTCTATACAAATTGTTTGATTACGTTACGTATTTTAGTAATGCTTTGAATTCGTCACATATCGCGTAGAAATGTTAGTGGAACATCTAGTCACTTAGGCTTTAATAGTAGTCACTCGTGTTTTAATAGATATTAATATAGACAATAAAAATTGTGTAAAATACAATTTCACGTAATCTACAATATTTTTTCTTAGAATATTCTAGATTCTACCTACGAGAACAGTGATTTTTGCATTATCTGGATTTGCAAAATGTCTAGTAAGCCTCAAAAATATTATTGAAAGCCCTGGGTTCGATTCCCGGTTGGAACAAATATATTAAAGTAAGCATATATGTAATATTTAAAACATCAATAGGATCTCATAAATAATAGAGCATTTTTAATAAAAATATATTTAAGCAAATCTCACTCTATTAAAATCTACTTTAAGCGTGTTTAAGTAGCGTTGTAACATTTATAAGTCACTATGGACTATGATATTACTCTGTAAATAAAGTATTAAGGGACACACCTTTGAAAATATAGAATAAATAAGCTTTAAATTTTAGATGCTCTATAAAGTGTTTGAAATTTCAAATCTTTGTCATAATATTAAAAGCAGTTGTTACTTTACAAAAGACATTTTCGTCACGTTGCATACAATATTGTAATTTTAAATACAAAAATAAGTCCTTAGTGTTATTTAAAAATGAACCAATTATTTTGCCATCGAAATTGTCCCAGCGACTATGTTTAAGCTCGACGTTAACTTAATTTCCTTTAGAATGCTATATCTTCATAATATATTAGAAAGAAGAAAAATCTCATGTATTTCGTAATAAGGTTAAATATATACATGTATGTAAGTGAATAATATCAAAAGAACGATATAATTTAGACGTCTGTATGTATTAAAATTGTAATGGTAGCATGCGCACGAGTTGGATTTTAACATTAAAAATGTATCACTTTAGAAAACTATAGTATTATGATAAGATTTCTTATAAATGTAAAATAAATGTAAAATTTCTATCATTTCCATGTATCGCCTCAATCACGGCCTTGTACTAGGTATAGTCTATAAATCTGAACTTTAGAATGACAAAAACACTTAAAACTATGAGCTATTTGTATTCCACGCTCGCGATATTCTTTTCTAGGATCTTGCCGAAAGGAAAGTGTAATTGTGAATGCACTATTAGAAAAATGTGAAATAAAATGTTTCTTTCATAATCCTAGTCTTTTATTTATAACTTGCCACTAAATAAGCAATAAAAATAGTAATATTGTCCCTTAGACTGACTTTGGGTTATGTAAGCCACTACTAACTCTAAAGTAAGCCAAATGCCGAAGAGATGCGCAAACGCACAAGTGTGTATTAGACACAAGTACATATTATTCTGCTTATAGGCCGAAGGGATGATGCGTCGTGCATAGGTATGGTAAGAGATGGCTGTACGATATACGAGAGTGTATTAGCGAAAATAAATCAATATCCACACTAATTATTATAAATCGAAGTCAGGACTCACAGATCTATAATATCCGTTTGGAATTTTTTTCGTGAAAAAAAAATGTGAAGAAACCTGCTTATCTAAGAGTATTAGGTGAGGTTTCGAAAATATTCATACCTACATATATTTCTGAATTAACTTATTCATTTTTGTAGATACGTACGTATCCAATGTTTTCTCAGTACGAAGTAATAAATTTGTTCTATATGAATAATAAAACCTTCGATACAATAGGCGTTCATTCATTCAGCGGCGATATTTATTGATTCAGTAGCTTTCATTGCTGTCAGCTTTCCTGCGTAGTTGATTTATATGCAACATGAATAATCGTTCATCACTTAATACATAATAATATAAACGAAGATTTATAGATCTGAAGTGAAAAAAAATTACTTTGTGCCTGATTTTCTGTGGGTATACACATAAATACATAATTTTTTTACCCACAGTGGTTATAGAATGTCCCAAAAATGAGATTATAAATGAACTTTACAAAAAAAATTGACATTTAACAATATTATATTTTTGAAATTCGTCCGCCAACCCGTATTTTCCAGCGTGGTTTGTTATGGCCTGATCCCCCTCGTATTGAAGGAGGCCCGTGCCTGGTAAAGGAACGTTGAAAAGGTGCAGAAGTGTTTTTTAACAAAAACCAATGGAAAATACTATACACAAATGGAATATATTATTAAACAAAATACTTATTACGTTTATAATAGCCAAATAGGTTTTATAATGTAAAACAGGCAAAAAAATCGTATTACCTATCTTATCTTTAAAAGAGAAAGTGTCTCTTTTATTTTCTTTACAAAAAGAAAAAGTATCTATGACAACATAAAAAAATCTAAGATTGTTCTGTGAACAGCAAAATCATGTTATTATTTTTTAATATAACTTTTTTAAGCAATCTTCGACTACATCAGTCTCATCTCCTTACTTACAGACAAAAATAAAAATAAATTTATAATAAATAGATAATATGAACATTAATACACGTCACCATATAATTCCATGTTACGCTACAAGGCTTGTCGCGGTTACCAGACAGATATACAATACGTATATTATTTTAAATACTACATAATCGTAGTATAAAACAAAGTCGCTTACCGCTGTCTAGGGACCTATGTATGCTTAGATCTTTAAAACTACGCAACGGATTTTGCTGCGATTTTTTTAAATGAATAGAGTGATTCAAGAGGAAGGTATACAATTTGTCAAGTTTATTTATACATTTACTTCCAAAACCCGTGGCTTAATATATAAATATAAACATCCATAACTGGTTTTCAAACATTGCTGCTTGTAACACAAATGAATACCCCCAGACGGACATAAACCCGCGATCGCTGGCACCGCAAACGATCATTACGTATTAAGCCACCTCAAAAATTTTAAAACTATAACATAATTTCACCAAAGTTTATCACATAAAACTTCCATAAAGCAGATCAGTGATAAAAGGGTTGGAAGCAGATGTCCTCACTCTTATATTGGCCTCTTAACAGCTATAAAATTTTCCGCCTATTAAGTTTTATGTACGTCCGACCGACGACCGCCATTGTAATATTCTGGACCTGTATAGAAGTGAATTTTACACAAATGCTGGGTTTGGTATAGTTAAATATTTCATGACGAAGCAATTCTTAGAAATTGTTGACAAATTTTGTCGACATCAATAATGTTATTATAGTAATAATCTCTATATAAAAATGACGAGAGTTTTTTGTTTGCTCTCAATGGAAAACTACAAAACGGACTGACATTGAATTTATTTCATAGGTAGCAGCGTGTTTAGGTAAAAGTAGGTAAAAGTTTTAGTATATTTAGGCTATAAGGGTTTTTGGTTTCCGGTATTCAGAACGCGGGTGGAGCCACGCCAGTTAATAATTAATGAGTATGGTCATTAAGAAAATATTTGTCAAACATCAAATAACATACTCGTAATCCTGACTTAAAAATAGAGCTAAAGGTTGAAGAGTTAAATACAAAATATAAGATTGTCACTGCAATAGTGTTTCGAAGAAAACTTTCTCTGAGATCTAAAATTGAAAAGATTTTTATATGCACAATGCATTACTAGTACTTATGTATAATTTAACACGTGTGGTAATTAACGGTAGCCAATGTCCGACCGCTAATGTAGTGTATGGCAAAGGTTATAAAAATCTTTTTGGTTAGGAAAAATGGCAACAAGCCAACGGTCAGTATGACTTTCAAATTTTACTATTAGTGTGGATCATTCAAATAATCTTTATTATATTTTACTCCATGCCAATGAAGTAAAGTACATATAAATAATATTGAAGTGTCTGTTTTTATTTTCAAATTAACTGCTTTTCACTAAATGCATAATATGAAAGTATTCACGGTACTTACATAAAAAAACCAATTTTTTTGTCTGTTTGTCTGTCTGTCGTATCCGGTTAAATTCTGAAACTGGACTGATTTTGACGGGACATTTACTCGCAGATAGCTAATGTTATAATGAGTAACTTGGGCTACTTTTATTTTATTAGAAAATTATAAAACCGTTTTATCTATATTAACTTACGCCCAGCGAAGCCGGGTTTGCTAGTACTTCATATAATAGAACCTATAAATTCACCCCCCATAGTTCCTATGAAGCATTACCGAATTTGAAGCTCATTCGATGAACATATATTTGCATTCTAAGCGTTTAATAACTTCTAAACGACGCGAGGTCATAAATTTGACCGAGTAAGTGCTCAAATTTATGGTTCAACAACATACAGCTTTATAGGTCATTTTCGTTCATCGTAGAAATTCAATATACATGGTGTTTATTGGACGCATTAACCTATTTCCCAAAGTTGACCCAAACACCCTTTCTGTTTAAGTTACATGATCCTCTATCTTTAGAACTCAATTTCCAATTGGCAAGAGTACCAAGATTCGATTCTTAGTCCGTAACTTGTATATACATTTTCTTTGCATAGAAATGTTATAAAAAAACCTTTACATGTTAATTCTCAACTAATATTACCTACTATTACTACTGTAACATAAATTTTTATTTAAGCACTAGCGATACCCGCGGCTTTGCTTGCGTTCTAAAGAAGTAAATGCCTTTTTTTATTATTTTTTTCTCAGAAATGAATTATATTCCTGCAATTAAAAAATCCTAATATTGACCCGAGTGACCAGCTATCATCATACCAAATTTCATTCAAATCCGTCCAGTGGTTTTCTCGTGATACGGTCACAGACAGACAGACAGACTGACAAAAAATCTAAAAACAATAGGTTCGGACTCTGTATCGATAATATTGTCATTTTTAATTAAAACTTCCAAAAAAATATTCAATGTACAGATTTGATTCAATTTTAAAGCAATAACTGCTAATTTTAAATAACTTTGTATGAAAAAGTTATTTTATATATACATTTGTATTACCTTTCATAATATATAACAAAATATAAAAATTCAGCTACGTCTATAGAAAAACGTATTTTCTTTATGGACTCAAAAGCCCTGAAGGCATAAAATAAAACAAAATGAAATAGCCATCTCGTTACAACCGGATTCATCTTATTTGGATAAGTGTCTCTTTTGACACTTAGGCCTAATTTGTTCCATGCAAAGTACTTGATTTCTCCTTCACCCGGTTCAAGATTTATTCATTTTTTGGTATTAATTTTATATTTATTTAGTAGTTTAGGTACTCTGTTTTAGCGCTTTGTATGAGAGATGGGATATTTTTCCACTTTAAGAAGTCTCCTATATGATCCGGATAACCATAGCTAAGTTTTATCAAAATCTGCCCAGTGGTTTTCGTGGGATGCGCTCCCAGAAAAATATACAGACAGATAAAATTTCTAAAAACTAGAGTTGGTCTCTGTAAAGACAACAGTGACAGTGAAAAAAAATATTAATTCAGTTAAAGTTTTATTGCAATCAGGTCTTTTAACGTCCCACTGCTGGGCACGGGCCTCCCTTCAATACGAGGGGGATCAGGCCATAGTCCACCGCGCTGGCGTATTGCGGGTTGGATTATAGAGTATATTTGATATTAGTGTTTTATTATATGTATTAATTTAAGTTATTTAGTGGTATGAAAAATATAAACAAAAAGCTTACAGACTCTTATGTCATATTATTAATTTGTTTTCAAAACTTGCTGTAAATTGTCGCGCAATATATTTCAAAAAGGTTCATATTTCGCCCAAAGATCAGCATTGCCATTAAGCGGGGAAACGAGGCTAGCATTCTTGCCAATATTCCACGCGGACACGACTTGTACAGTAATAAGTAAGTGAACATTTGCTTTGTATATATAGTTAAGCTTACTTGTAATTTCCTTTATAATAAATAAAAGAATGAACCTAAAACTAAAAACCTTAAAAAATTTAATATAATAACTAAAATATATTATTAAAAGGAGTCCCTTTAGGCAAGGTTCCGAAGATACTGGCAGCGTTCCCCCTTTGGATAGCTAGGCTAATTCTGTGTCCGAGGTAGCTGCCAGCTCTTCTTCCTCTTCTTTCTTCTTTTCTTTATTGTAAATAAAAGTAATAACATACATTTTTAAAGGTTTTATACTTCTTCTCCACCTTTTTGTTATAATAATAGCCCTCAACGCTTTGTCAATTTTAGGCTTCTGAAATCAGAGAGGACTGAATATTTTTTTGCCTAATAAGCTAAAAATGGCGGATTAGTGACAGATACAAAATGAATAGCAACCACATTAATTAAATTACCATTAACGAAGATAGATATTTATAATTATTTTTTATCACTTATTTTATATGCCATTTACAAATGCATATTGGAATAAAACTACAGATATCTATTAGAAGCGCAGTTGCTATCTCTTTCTGGAAAGTAGTGAATTTTATGAGAATGCTCAGTCCAGTTCATCGAAACATGTACAATCTTGACTCAACTATGGATTCTAACGCCAACACTTAACGAATTGTTCTACTTAAAAATAAGAACTTAATTTAAATTACAAGCTTTTAAGTAGATGTTATTTGGGTTAAAATTAATCGAGGCTACGGCGTAGCACTTACGCAAAGTGTAGCACATTGTTACGATTTAATAATATGGCCCTTACTTTATCCTGCAATTGAAACACAAAACACCACTGCTCTGGCTTGGTTGATTTAAGTTTACACAAGCTTCCTAGAAATATTTACATTGGTTGTTGTAAGAAATATTTCAATGGAACTCTAGTGTATAAAAACTTAATGTGTGTGCTATTTTTCGATTCATAAACTATTCGAATCATACTCTATACATGAATCTGATGTATTCTCAATTGTTATCATACTGTGAGTGAGTGTTTGTGGATGTGCATACATACGTGCATAAGATGTGTTTGCATGTGCGTGTGCGTGCCGGTATGTGTGGGTGTGAGTGAGTGAGTGCGTGCGTGTGTGTGCGTGTGTGTGTTTGTCTATATTTGTGTATCTGTGTGGGTAGGTGTGCATGGGTAGGTGGGTGTGCGTGAGCGTGTGTGGAGTTGTGGGTGTAATAGAGAAACACAATGACAATAATGACCCCAAAAAGATATAAGCTAATTAACAGTATAAATTTCAATAGAATAAGTAAAATTTAGCAAATTGTAGTCGTTAATTTATAATATAACTAAGGATACATTAAAATATAAAATATAAACCCTGCGGTTGCGACTTATTTATGATAGTAAATAATATTAAAAATTTATACATCCGCAATAAAATGCGTAACCATTTAATCGTAAATGAGATGTTTTATTGGAAGTCAATGAGTGGAATTTTTATTACTACTCATTTGATATGTATAATATAAATAAAAACGAGGTCAGAGGAAACAAATTCTTAGTATGTATTAACCTAGTTTGTAATTTCAAGATTATATAATAGTGTTGTTTGACAATACTTTCTTAGGTTTACGCGAATAATGCACATTATAAATTAAACTATCTTTTCGGAGTTTGTCACGGATTTATTTTGATTTTTGTTTCCCGACGTTTCGAATGCTTTACAGCAATTATGATGACTTGATAGACTAAGGTATTTGACGTCTCAGAGGTTTATGTACTTGTTACAGAGAGTACCAAAGTACCTTATAACATTTTATTATTTAATAAAATGCATCAAGCTAAGACCAAATTAAATTCAAGATTAGCCAAAACAAACAAACCAACAGAGAGACAAAAATGATTAAAATTATCGTACGAGAGATAGCAACGTCGGGAAAACATGCATTTCAATAAGGCCAGTTTTTAGATATGCTATCTCTCCCACTCTCCCGGACATAATACGGGCTGTCTGGCTAGCGGTAGTGGTTGCGTTCATCAGTGCGCATCGTACTTGGATAGGTAAAATATCAATTTTTCAAAGAACTTTAAGAAGGTTCCTTTTGTTTTTATTATGTTAATTGCATCTAACTAACTGGAACAAACTTTTTGCAACATGAATCTATTATTGCCACAGTTCCATTATTGTTTAAATTGTGCCAGACGCTGATTTTAAATATAATTTTTGTTAAGGCTGAACTTCAAGTAGCAATAAGTATTTTGTTTAAACCAGTAATTGCTTCATTTTCCTGTTAGGCGCATTGACAAATGTACGTAATTATCGTAGTAAATTGATATTTTACGTATCCAAGTACGATGCGCACTGATGAACGCAACCACTACCGCCAGCCAGATAGCCCGTATGATGTCCGGAAGAGTGTGAGAAATAGCATATCTAAACACTGGCCTTAATGAAATGCTTTCTCGAAAACGTTACTAGCTCTTAAGCTGTTTTAGTTATAAGTATTGTTTATAATTTCACTAAGTAAAAAATGATGTTCCTAGTTATTTCAAAGAGGCACCTAAATTTTATATATCAATATAAATTAAGTGATTTTTTATAATACACTTACGTAAGTATTTCATTCATTTGTGATCAAAAATGGGGCAAAAATTTTCTTACACCAGAAAATTTGCAGCTCATAAATTTTAAAGTGCTGCTTTATTTTAATTTTGTCGTCTCGTAACTTATTCGCTCTTATCACCATAATATAAAGACCTTTTCTTCAGAATATCCTTTATTGTTCAAATTTAACTTTAAATTTTAGTGTGCGAACTGTAAAGTCTATTCCGAAAGGCATATTACTATATTATATTCTTATTATTATTATTTATTTATTATATTCTTTTGTTGTAACAGGGATCTAATTTTTATTCCGGTCTAATAATTAGTTTTCGTTAAATGTATATAATACCTGCTGTAATGGTTTGCTATAAATATGAAATAACATATCTATATTCAGAAATACAGAAAATTATTCAATAAATTTTAATTAAATATTTTACTTTTATTCTTAAACTTACTCACCATAAAGTATAATATTAGAACATATAAATGGTGTAAAAATATTTTATATAAAAGCTTTCGAAACGTCGGGAACCAAAAACCAAAATAAATCCTCGACAAAATTTGAAGATAGTTTCATTTATAATATACAATAAATCAGCATTTTAATGTAAAACAGCTACATTTGTTCTAATTAATATTTTATCTTATCGAAGTAGGCGATAACGTAATTACAATTACAATATGCGGCACTAATACCGTTGAAGTGCTGATTACTTTGAATATTAACAAGATTGTGTTCGGAGCTTATAGAATAATCTGTTAGGTTAATGCCTAAACATGAATTATCTATGATTTGGTGATTGTGGTTACAACGATCTCTTGAGACGCGTGTAGTGCGATTACTTAGATTTTAAACTAACAACTAACTCTAGCTTTGCTCAAGTCGTTCCTAGATTTCTTTTGCCTTATAAAATTGCACTGTAAAACGGTTAGAAAAAAGGCAGTAAAATGGTGATGTTTAACCGAAATCTAATTAACCGAAAAATATAATTGAGACTAGCCTTCAGCGCAATATGATACTCGTAGTACATAAATATCCGTGCAAACACAATTGCACTCTCTTGTCCTGTCACTCACATTATATTTCTAAAATTATACTTTAAAATAGTATTATGGATTTTTGATGGCTTTAAGTCCATAAACAACCTTTCTTTTCCACTTCCACACTCACTTTCCCTAACTTTCCAAGCAACTTTTTCAATTTATTTTCTTAACTTAATTCAGCTCTATTACGAATATTCATAGCAACGAACGTTTAATTTTTAATTATATAAAACGTTTAATTTTTAATCATATAAAGGTTTAACGTCAGCCAAGTCGCTAGTTAAACTAAATAATTTTTCTAAAATGTAATCTCCTCCTTTTTTGAAGTCGATTAAAAAGTAGTCTAAATTACTCCTTACATCATTAGCCTATCTGCCAATGAAAGTCCCGTCGAAATCGGTCTAGCCGTTTCAGAGATTACCCGGAACAAACAGACAGATAGACAAAAATTTTAAAATTGGTTTTTTGTTGTTAGAATCGTAGGTATATACATTCAAATGCATTTAGTGAAAAGCTGTTGATTTCAATGTTATATCTAGGCTAGTAGGTTATTTCCTTCCAATACATAGTTTTTATAGCAAAACATAGTTTTTATGCAAATATTATTACTATTTAAAGTCATTAAATAGATATTGATACATAACAAAATTTAAATTTAAGCTCACATAATATAATGTAGATTAATTTTATAAAATACCTAGGTAATTGTTACGGAAATATGTTTATGCCTAACTGTTATTAAAACCATACAAAAACAACTACACTCAAACCTCTTGGTATTGCTGTTTATTGGTCGATAGTATTTTAACTATATATTACAGTTTTATTTTTCTACCTGACATTTTTGTGGCATTAGTGAATTTACTAAAAGAAAATATTGCTCTTCTAGCGAATTTTTGCTACCTTTGTCCACATTTTTTCCAAGTTTATCGCTTAATCTCTGAGTTATGTAAAATTAAACCTTAACACAAGAGATTAAAGTTAAATTTAAGTTAGTGTTAAGACGTTAATTTTGCATTTATGCTAACGTTAAGATTCGCTTTTTGTGTGTTATCTGATTAAATGTGGTTGCCATGGTTTTTTATGAAAACTAATACTCTCACCTTCAAACACGTGTTATGTAAATTTTCCGTGTAGGCTTTTAAATATAAATGGTTTATTAAGAAGGATAATATATACCTACATACTTTGAAAAAGGCTTATGACTGTTTCTATGAGGAAAATGATAGTCGTATAGAAATTTTGCTGTGTAATATTATTATTTAATCGTACACCTTGTGGTGCTGGGAAAATAAAAATCACTTTTTCGTGAGTAACACTGGTTGCTAAGTCGATAAAAGAACTATAATATCATCTATACGTACTAACAGATGAATAAAATTCTGTTCGTAATACAAACTTAACAGCTATTTAATACATGCATGCAGGCCTTTTTGTATTTTTTTTGGGGGCATGCTTATTCTCAAAAGTAGTAAATCATTATTTTTGTACACCCTCCCCCAGCCCTTGCCACAGTGCTTTGAGTTTTATAATTTTTTTAAAATTCAATCAATTTTTCAGTTTTTATAGCTATTTTTATATCCTAGATATTCCCTTTTGGGGCACTGCGTGCCCCCGCGTGCCACCACAAAAAGCCCTGCATGCATGTAGTTATATCCGATATTTATAAGCAAAGCACAATTTCAACATTTTTGTCGGACTGTTTGATCTTACCAATCGATGTCACGCGACTTAACGTGAAATAAATCTACTATTATTCTATAAAAAAAAATATTGAGCGTAACGAGTATATGTCACTAGTTTGAAGTTTCATATATAAACGATATCAGTAAAATCACGAGATTTTTCCAAAAGTCAATATTTTTGTAAATTCATAAAAGATCTATGCTTCTTTGGTCGAGAGTTCTTTAAGAAATACTTGGAGGTTTCGAATGTCGTGATATTTGGATAACAAAATCTTTCACTTACTTAGAGAAAATATCGCTTCTATCAAATATAAAGAGTCATTCAGTGTCACCCCCAAACGTTATTTTGCCCTTTTCCTTTCTATATACGAGTACATACATTCAACCCAATCACGCCAACAGATTTCAACTGATCTAATAAAGTATTTGCCAACGTAATGTTAAGCAAATTTACTATTCAATCAACATATTACTTTAATGTACTGGCATTCTGGTTATTGATATGTGAGTTTAGATTTGGTTTTCATTTATTAAGATACTTCTATTCGACTTTCACTTATGCTTTTACTAATATTAAGAAAATAAAGCTTAAAAAAACGCATCTTTTTTTAAGTCAGATTTGTCAAGCCTTTTCAAGTTCTAGTTCTAGTTCTAGTGGACTAGACACAGGCCCTTCTAGATTTAAGATTGTGAAAGGGATCAGGCCCCCTATAGCCCACTACGCTGATAGCATAGGATAAATACAGTTTGGTGAACTCCACAAATCATTAGACGTAGAGCTTTAATCTCGATGTTTACCATCATTTGTTATATTATGCATGCGTATATAAGAATATAATAGATACACAGGGCTTGAACCCGTTCACTTTCTTCTCCAAGCTAATTCATTACCACTGGGTTAGTACAAACTTTACACGTTAGTTATATTTGATTTGAATAAGTCATCGATAATAATTGGTATAAGTTTGTTTGTTTGTTTACACAAATTAATAAAAAGCTTAAAATGTAGAATTCACTACTTTCATATATTTTTTTAAAATATTTTTCACAGAAAAGATCAATTTTTGGTTTACCAAAGTCCAACTAAATAAGAGAACTCCTTCCCTCTAAATAACATCTAAATCTATTTCGTAGGAAATCGACGCCCTTTGTACGTTCCTTTTTTATGGTTTCCATCAATCGCCCTTTCAACGATGAAAGCTTCGTAAAAGAGCTTTATGAGGAAATTTATACAATTGTCTAATTTGGTTGTGGAAAATAAGCTCAAATTAAGAAAATTCAATCAAACTTTGTTTATATAAATAGTTAAAATGCACACATCAACGATTTTAATTTTATTCATCATCATCATCAGCCCTTTTTATCGTCCCACTGCTGGGCACGGGCCTCCCTCAGTACGAGGGGGATCATGCCATAGTCCACCGCGCTGGCCCAGTGCATGTTGGCGGACTTCGCATGTCTTACGAAAACTTGCTAGGTTTTCTCAGACATGCAGGTTTCCTCACGATGTTTTCCTTCACCGTACGACAAGTGGTAATCATGATAGAAATGATTCGCACATGAAAATATCAGAGGTGCGAGACCCGGATTTGAACCCGCATCACTCGGTTATATTAAAATGTCTTAAATATGTTTTGCAGACATGAATTCTATTGTTTCATTTGTTTGTACACGATTATGATAAAAAATTGTGTTGATAAAAAAAATATACCTTAACCTTAACGTTTCGTAAGCCTCGTGTGGTAAAAATGTTTTCCTTCCACGAAAATATTATTAAGCCAATAGTTTTATTGGATTAAAAAAATAATTCGGGCTGAATTACTGAATTTTTGGCATGAACCTGAAAGGGTACTGAGGAGAAAAATTACAGGCTTCTTCGGCTAATATAAATTTGCTAGACTTTATATATTATACAAAACAACATCTAATAATAAAAAACCATGTAATAGACTACATGTACAAAAAAGCAATAGGGGCAATAGCAAGGGGTTGCGCTACAGTCCACTCTGCTATTAGAGAAGTACCCACCGAAGTGGGCCCTCCCTGCGCGTTTCTTGGTTTCACGCTCGGCCGGGTTGCCGGACGCTACTGAGCCTTCCCACCACGACAATGTTGGAAAAATTGTTACCAAAATCGCAGAATTTTAGGTAATACCATCGTTACAAATCCTGTGTAAAAACTCTAATCTGAATTGTAAAAGTATTCCCGGGACAGACCCCGCTAAAGGTCATAGCATACGAATGACCTAGTTTTATATGAAAATGGCGACACGCCTACCATTATCTAGGGAAACTTAGCGTAATGTAGACACAAAGGGTTTTTCATTATTCACAAACCTTAGTCTTCCACTCCGTTCGTTTGAGTAATTTATATTAATTTTTACGGCGAAGGTTAAAATTGCTGCTATCTAATACTAAAGATTTGTGACCTTTGCTGGTCAGTTCTCTAAATAAGCCTTCTTTTGTTGCGCATAAAATGAAGTAGGAATTAAAACGTTACAAATATAGTGAATTGTTAAAACGAATTCAATGTTCTTCGAATTCGAATGTTTTACTAGTAGTTGTATTCAGTGGTTCAGTTGTAACGAGCTTGCTACGATACCTAAGTGAACCGGGTTCAAATCCCGGATCTGGCCTCATTAATTTCATATACGATTCAATTTCAACATTACCTTTACTACTACTTTCCTTGTGGTAAAGAAAAATCGTGACAGAGGATGGACTATGGCTTGACACCTCTCGTATTTAGATTTGAGACTTGTACTCAATCATGGGATATTATTACTCAAACAAAAATAATAACATAAATTATAGTTTTGTATCCAATTATACATCGTTCGATTAATAAATATTACATGATTTATAAAATTGATGTCACCAGAATACCTGGAAATTGGCTTTTACGGTAAAAAATACATTAATTAATTAATTTCGGCGAATATTCAACCAGGACTTTAAAATGATTCAATACCGAAAGTAAATTGTAATGTGCGAGGCCCCGAAGTATAACTTACGTTATGTTGTTTGTTCTGCGGTTCATGTTAACTTATTACGTTTAATTATACAATTTTTTCTATCGCGTTAGAAGTTGTTATTAATTTTGTTGTTAATTTAGCACTACAATTACATATTACGTATTTAATATCTGAAGAGAAAAATGAAGTTCTAAGTATCCAATAAATGTGTAATACTAGAAACCCATACATTAAATAAAAAAATATTTTGACAGTGGTAGCCCAGTAGGTAACGTGCTAGTCTAGATAGCCGAGTGATGAATCAAATTCGCGTCTTGCACATTTGATATTTTCATGTGCAAATCATTTTTTAACATGATTACAACAAGTGATTATATAAGTGATACTTTGTAAGACAAGTGATAATCATGTTCGAAAAACATCGTGAGGAAATCTTCATGTGTGAGAGAATCAAGTTTTTGACCAGCAGTGAGACGTTACAAAGGCTTTGATTACAGATAGGTATTGATACACAGTTAGTATATATATATAAATGTTTTCAAACTATTTTTATAAATATTTTAAGTAAAGGTCGCAAGCTGCTAAGCAAAAAAAGGTACTGAATGTTTTTTCTTTACCTCATAACACTATTATTTATACCTAGAAGAAGAAAAAATGTTCTACGTAATCTTTTTGTATATTATCTTGTACGGCATACATCATATTTTGGAGAATATATTTTCAGGCAATTAAATGAAATATAAAATAATAATATATAGGTATATGTATTTCATTTATTGTCAACATTATTTAGACTAAGATCAAAAGGCGTGCAAAGGCGGTCTTATTGCGAGAAGCAATCTTTTACAGACGACCCTTGGTGAGAGGATTCTCCAAGACAATATCGGGACGGTGATCTATATGCTAAATAAACAAGGCTACGCTCTATACGGCTAGTACATACAGAGGTATATACTTTTACTAATTTAGAACCATATAAGTATGTATATATATGCTAAGTATGTATAGACGAAAGAGTATAAAATTATTAAGCAATGTTCATACATACATCCATAAAATGTACATTAATACTCGTAATAATAAATACTCGTAATATAAATTAACTAAAATCTTCATTTAAAGTTTGAGGTAAAATAAATAATTAAGCTTATACAAAAATAAATATACTCATTCAATACACTATAAGTAATATTTGTTATTAAGGTTCGCAAACAAAAGGAAAACACGATTCGTTTTAATTTTATCAGTATGTATGCTACAGCCGTTTTACTCATACTCTGAATAGGTCTTTAAAATTGAGATCGATATTCCTTATTTTACTTTTAACATAATAAATTACAATATATTTTGTACTAAAAATCTACCATTCTACGAAATATAATAGATTTGCTAAATCTTCATTATAATTTTATCATCCTTATATCGAAAAAATCCTTACAAAAACTTATTTTTAAAAAAAAGTTTTATAATCGATGAAGACATCGTATAACTCTAGAGAGTGGAACGTTTTCCTAAAAGTATTTGAGATCACTCGATATATGCTTATTTATTATGGAAAGGAATTAAATAAAACGCCTGCCAATTGAAAAGCACATTGTGTAACATTCACAAAATCTTACACAGTAAATTGGATATTATATCTATTTTTTCAAGTCGGTCAAACATATTCCATAATTTGCAATCTAGTAAATGTACCAATTTATCGTCGATGCTTGCTTAATAAAAAAATCTATTATTTATTTGTAAAATTTATTTAGATAATATAATATTGCGCTTCATGTCATTAAACAAATTTTCAACGCAACACGTTGCGGCTTTTCACACCAAACACGTCATAACAGGTTACCATCCTGAAATCTAATTATATAAAAGCTGTAAAGCTTTAGATAGAAGCTTTTGAAAATTTGTCTCCATTTACTGAAAATTCTTAAGCATAATGAGTGAGGAAAAGTTCATTAGTGTGCTAATTTTGTGTCCTTAGAAAAATTAATACAGAAGCGTATCATATTTAGGTATGAGTAGAGTTACCAGTTGATGTATGCATATGAATACTGTAGGTTCTGGTATGTTAAGTTAATTTCACCGACCTCAAAAAAGAGTAAATGTTGTGATTTAAATGCATGCATGTAAATTGTACAAGGCAACTCATTAGGGATGAGACCACATTTCCCACCACGATGGCCAAGTACGGGTTGGACGCAAAACCATTGGATAGGCTTGAACGTAATTTGGTATGATGATAGCTGTTTTCTAGTTCAGCAAATATAAATTTAAAAGAATATTGTTCACTGAAAGAAAGTATTACATCTGTGAGAAATCTATATTAACTGTTAAAATGTATGTAGGGATGAAACCGAGCGAAGCGCGGCTCCGCCCGCGCTCGAAGAATGAAAATCTAGGGTTATAAGTATTTTTTGATGCCAAATCATAAAAAAAAAATTATAATTTGGTCAAAAAATAAAGAATAAAAAATCTAACCCACCCTTGTCACCTAGGCAAATAAAAAATAGCCTACGACCTATTCTCAGACCTACTGATTAAACACAAAAAAAATCATAAAAATCGGTCAAGCCGTTTCGGAGGAGTTTGATAACAAACACTGTGACATGAGATTTTTATTAGAGACAATATATTAATGTGTATTAACACATACCCTACCCTGTAAAGTTATCGCAAAATTGTAAAACATCCAATCTTTCTACTTTGCTTTTCAAACGAAATTCTGTCTTAGATAAAATAGTATAAAATTTCAGCATCCAAATACTCGTAAATGCTTTTACTCACCTTCTAATATGTTGATTCCATTTTATTTATTTAAGTAAAATTCAAAGACAAGCTGTGGCTTTGAATTTCGTCTGACGACGCCTTTCGTGTCGTCGCATATTACAGTTCTGTAATCCGATTACTTTAACTGAATAATGTAGATATCTTGTTAAACATAATTTATGTTGGATTTTAAGAGAAAATGTCTATTTATAACACGCTTTATAACTGTGTTTCTAATATTTTCATAATAGGGCGAAAAAAGGTTGCTATTTCTGGTCCCAAAATACGTTATATTTTTACAAGAAATTTCATATTGTATAAATAAATAACTTTAACATAGTAAAACATAAATAAATATGAACATATTGGGACATTACCACAAACCACCATCAAGTTCCATGGTAAGCTCTGAGGCTTGTGCTATGGGTACCAGATAGTTGATACACTACGTGTATTTAACATAATATATTATGCTATAAATATAAACATCCATGACTAGAGACTAATCACACAAATGAATGGCCCTTCAAACCTGCGACCGCTGGCACAGCAAGTATCTACACTACGAATTGAACGTTACTACAAACGAGCCGTCATACAATGAAATAATTTACCGTGTAAAACTGCAATATAATGAACAAACCCAACTAAATTAATCAATGCACATCAGATGTTGGCTTAAGAACTTTATAAACGACATTTATTCTTTATAAATGAAACTTTTAATAAATAATAACAGAGTGAATGTTTTTCGCATAATGAAATGGATTAGCTTTAGACAATAAAAAACAAATGTCAATGTTCCTATTACGAAGAAAGCTAACAAAGCTTTCCGCTAGCGTAAATCGCATTATGATGGGCTAAAGCTGTTACAAAAACAGCTATCGAGTTATTCAGTAATTGCAAAGTAGGGTTTTTAATTTTTTTTATTTATTACTCAATTTTCAATATACAATGTGATATACTCTTATTTTACTTTCATACTTTCTTAGATTTACGCGAATATTCGACATTATAAATGAAACTACCTTTTCGGATTTTGTTGCGGATTTATTTTGATTTTTAGTTCCCGACGTTTCGAATGCTTTACAGCAATCATGGTCACGGGAGAGTCTCTCGACAAAATCCGAAAAGGTAGTTTCATTTATAACTTCTTTTATGTAAAATTTTCTTCAATACTAGTAAATTATATTATTTTTACACCAAAAAGATTATTTATACATTCAATCGATACTCTAAAAGTGCTTTAATAATTTTAATGGCTATTTCAGTTAATTTTCTCACTATTATATTTGAGAAAGCTAAATCGATTAAATATCGAAGTATAAATAAAACCAGTTATTGAGACGCTAATGTATTTTGATAAAACAAGGACAACTGTGGATACGAAACCGTAATTTTTTACCGAAGTCGAACGAGCCTAACCATTAGTAACGACCCGCATAAATGGCGGAATGGAAACAAATGTTGCACAAAGGAAATGGAAACTAACACGGTTGAACTGTCCGTACATAGATAAGAATAGAAGTAGTATTTTTATATATATACAGATAAATAAATTTAAGTGTCTCTACGTAATGACGACACGTTTGGCTCAGTTTGTAGTGATCCTACTCGCTTTGCCAGCGGTCGCGGGTTCGTATACCAATTCAATTCAATTCAATCAATCATGAGTGTTTAAATTTAAATGTTGCATAATATATAAAATTAGTGTTTGAAATTGCTCAGATTTCATCATCAGCCCTTTTTGACGTCCAACTGCTGGGCACGGGCCTCCCTCAGTACGAGGGGGATCAGGTTTGCTTTTGTGAGGGGGATTAGATTTGCTTGCGTTAAATTTGATATCTTTACTTTGTTTGTAACACTTTATTTGCAAAAATTCCAAGCAGACATATATCTATAGATTAATCACAACGTTCAGACAGCTAGTTAAATTTCCTTTGCTTGAAGGCCGAAGCAGACCACATCAACTATGGGGTTCCTCCAAACGGTCCAAAGAAGTAGGAGCAACTCGAACCGCCCACCATGGTGGTTCACCTTCCCGGAGATTTAGAAGGTAGTACTGTCAGCTAAGTATGTGGTTTTATACAACACTTTGATATTCATGAAATTTTTCTTTTTAAAATGATAAATATATAAGAATTGAAACCATCTCCATTTTGTACTTCATGTTCTAAGTTTTAACTTCCTAGTGATAATCCTTCACTAGTTTTCTAGTTTGACCGCTCTCTACATTAATTACAATTGTTAACGGTCAGGATAGAGCTCGTAATATATTATGTGAGTACACGACCTTTTATTTACGTTGAATTTTATTGTAAAACTTATTTTTATTTGTAGTGTTTTTGTGATAAGACAAAAAGAGTGTTGTGATATCTTTTAATATCGCTCCAAGTCATGTCAGTCCCATCGGACTATGAAAGTTATAGAGGTTAAAGGAATGAAGTACTGTATAAATAAATATGCTTGCGCATTAACACACAGCACCATGTAGTTCCATGGTAAGCTACGAGGCTTGTTATGGATAAATGTTGCCATACTACACAATAGCTTTAAATACATAGGTATATATTATAAATATAAACACCCAAGACTGGAGTACAAATATTTGTGCTCACAAATGAATACCCCCAGTGGAAATCGAACCCGCAACCGCTGGCAGCAAGTAGGGTCACTACAAAGTGAGGCATACGTACGACACGTTGCCTCACTTTGCTCAAAACTAGTACAGTAAATAACATACTTATGTACATACACTTACATAATATATCCGACTAAAACAACAAAATATGCATTTTTCAGATTTTACTCTGTCACTATGAAACGGCTCGATAGATTTTAATACAATTTAGTGTTGCAGATAGATTATGACCTAGTGTGACACATAGGCTATAGATTAATATCTAGTATTTAGGATCCTACCAGAGTCAATGGTAAATCCCTAGTTCATTAATAAAACTTCTAATTGATAATTATAGAACACAGGAAGTTTACATTAAACTTTTAGCAGTGAATTCAGCTGAATCGCCTCGGGCATTGGTTTGACCTAACTTGAGTACTGCTCGATTGAACCCACTGAGCAACTTGAAGTTGCATTTAGGGTCATGTCTAAGTTCTGTGCCTTGTTAATGGTGAGCTTTGAGGCACGTTTTGGATGTCTGCTTCGGTCATGTTCATTCCTAGGTGCTCTCTGCCAATTTTATAGTTTGAAACTCAAAAATGAAGGACTTTCATACAAACTTGCGAGTGCCCTTAGACCACCTTAATCGGGCTCTGAAGCAAAATCCGTTCTTAGCTGACGTCCACTAACTTTAAACTACCTCCTTGCCAAATTTCATCTTTATACGTCAAGCTGTTTCTGATATTTCATGATGAGTGAGTGACCTTTCGCTTTTATATATTTAGATAATAATTACAATATTACTGTATTACAAAATAAAGTATTTAAAAAGTCTTTGAACATTAAAACTTAACAGGAACAGAATTACAACCTAAGCTTCATATTTTTAATATATGAAAAAATGCTTCTTTGTTTCGCTTTTGTACTTAAATACGTGGTTTAAATACTTGTGTGTGAAAACAATAGTTAAACTAGTTAATGTGTCGAGCGATAGACGATCTGCACAGCAGTTGTGCCAAATAACCAACCATTATGTCTAATTAACGTCTTGCAAACTCAGCGCAAAGAAAATAACGAAAAGCGATCAGTTCAAAAAGTTCTTTGAATCCATTGTTTAAATTACTTAATTTCGTATCGAGTTTCTTAAGAAAGATATAACAGTTTTCAAATTTAAGAGTCAGTCGTTCGTTTGGAAAAATATATAAATCATTTCCACCATGATTACCACTTGTCTTATGGTAAAGAAAAACATCGTGAGGACATGTGGTTGTAAGAACATAACAAGTTTTAAAAAGACTTGTGCGCGTCCACCAACCCTTACTTGCCAATCTCAACCAGTATTGTGAACTATGGCCTTGTACTCCTCGTACTGAAGAGAGACCCGTGTCCAGCAATAGGAAAAAGGCTAAATACAATACAAAAATAAATCATGTTTTTGTAAATATATCTATTTCCAAATTTTAACTTCTCTTGAAAAAGTAAAACCAATTCGTTAATTTATTAAAAAGCTCTTTTATCTGATAAACTAAATGTAAAAATTTCAATCTCAAACTAAAAATATAATTCCTCATTCAATTAGTCTACAAGCACTTTAAATAACGAAGTCATCAAAAGGACGAACGTAAACTTGGATATCAATTAACTATTAGGAGTAAATTGAGAGCTTAATAAACTTCTAAGTAAAGATTTTAAAACAAGTCTAATTGAATACAGCTAACATTCGAATATAAAATAAATAAATAAATATGTTGGGACATTATTACAACAGCGCCATCTAGTTCCGCAGTAAGCTACGTAACGTGCTTGTGTTGCGGATACCAGATATTTGATATACTACACATATAAATTTTAAATACATACATAATATTATAAATATAAACACCCATGACTGGAGTACAAACATTCGTGATTAGCAAATGAATGCCCCCAGCGGGACTCGAACCCGCGACCGCTGGTGCAGAAAGTAGGGTCACTACCAACTGAGCCAAACGAGTCGTCTTGCATAAATAAATACAATTGTAACCTTTACTATAAATATTTCAACTACTACGTCCCGCAGTTTTGCGCACGTTCAAAAGAACAGAAACCAAAGTATAAGATTTTACATATTGTTATAATCATTCGATCGATACGGCCATTGCGACTTATCTTATTGAAACTAGCCAGTTGCGCAGGAGATATTATAGTGCACAAGTGTACGAGCAGACACAAGTAGACTTTCTATTCCTATCATTTTCATACTCCGATGGGACGACTACTCGACACGACCAGTGAGAAGTAGGGCACAGTACCCACGTGCTTTGCGAGGCACGGGAAACCTTCTTCGATAAATGGGCTGTCCAAAAAGTTTTTTTTTATTCTAACCAGTAGTTCCTGAGATAAACGCGATCACCAAACAAACTTTTTAGCTTTATCGTATTAGTAAAAATAAATATTGAATAAACAGTTTTATTCAAAACATCAACTTTTAGTTCCCTAAAAGTATAAATCATTTATAATTATGGCAAAATGATTTTCTTAACAAGACCATATTACTATTAACAGCTCTGAACTTGACCGCTTTTAATTTTTGAGGTACTTTGCTTAGATATATTTTTGGTTAAAAAAATATTGATTGAATATTGAGACAAGATTCTCAGTCAAAGTTTCAAGAATTTATATTTCCTTCTAAGTGAGTAAATCATTGACGATTTTTTTCTAAACGATATTAATTATCAGAAACGTTTCTAAACGCTACTTATCAAATAGTTTTACTCAATAGAATATAAATATTATTCTCGTCTCGCAAGCACAGCTAATACACTGTACAGTGTATGTTCAATTTACGTCAACATGGCCTCCGATCAATTCAATCTGGTTTAAGTAAGAGCTCCATTTACACGTATTTATTAAAATTTTATAAATAATATGATGATGGATGATTGAAATACTAACGTTCGTGCTAATGACACAAATGAATGCCCCTAGCGGAACTCGAACCCGCGACCGTTTAACATCTGGAATATCTCTGTCAAATATGTACGAGTATGTGTACGTATGAATGACCTGTTTTGTATGTTTAATTTTAAATCTCCATACTATTATGGTAACTTCGCCTTGATTATGGGAATATTATTACACGATGCGTTTGTGTCAATAAAATGGCTTAGCAAAAACTTAATCATGAAAGTTAAATTGCCTTGCGAGGTCTTTACAGATGTATCATACGGTTTTAATTAAAATTGTCGATATATCGAGTTATTGGGAACGAGGATGAATCTCTTAATAAAGTGAAGCGAAAATTTACGGTGTTATTCTGGAAGATTGCTTAAAATTGATTTATGTATTAAAATAATTCAAATTTCTAATGTCAGTGCTATGATATTAATTGTACATTATATGTAGCTTAACTGTTCTTGAAAATGAATATACCTATTGTGTTTATACTAACTATTCTACCCTCTCGCATAATTGAGGTTAGTACGCTAATTAAAACCTAAAGGAACACCCATCTTAATCGGCTACCGCAGGATCATTTCATAGTAAACCACGAAACTCCGACGACCCCTACCGAGTCATCCATAGTTCATACTGAGTAATAAAGACGGCTGGCTCTCGACAATGGTAATTGTATATGGGTAGGACTATAATTGACATCGTAAATTCATTCTCTCATTGAAGCCAACAAACCAAATAATTGAATTGAATTGGATTCATTAATATGAATTTCCTAATCTTTTCAATCTCATACGTGTATAAACGTCATATACATACATACGAGTATATTATACTTGTGCATGTCGTAATTAGTTTTTCAAATTAAAAGTATCTACATACTCGAAGTAGTGGACCTTTTTACAAAATGGCGGGATTTTATAATGTAGTCAAGTATAAGCACAAAAACAATGTTGTATTAAATACAAGTTTTCAAAATACCGACCTCAGTTCCTTAATTAATTACTTTAATTACTGTATATTATAATATGCAACGCATGAACAACGAGCCATTGGTTTCGCCATATTTGATGGTATTATAAATTAGTCATGCGTAAGGTTGTTCATTTTATATATCATCCATTATGGTATGACCTACATATGAAGTGATAGTTAATGAAATATTGAATTTTACAAAAGATCGACTTCTGCAATCTGTGAATAATACAAACATATATTATGCTACAATAATACTATATAATATGCCTATTAAATTGATTTCCACAGATAAAATAAATACGATGTAGTATAAAAAACTATTGGATGTAAAAAATACTGCTCGCATTATTGCAAAACTCTATTACGATGTCACGGCGTTTCGATGCTATCATTTCATCGGATTACAGTAAGCTCTATGATTGGATTGTGATTGTACGTTGACTTTGTTTTTTTTCTTTATCGTATCGCACAAATTTCGATTTAACTTAATTTTTCTTTATGTCCGTCGTAAAAACTTGTATGTGCCAAAGTACCCTTAATATATGATTTCGGTCGACGTTTTTATTTAACCTAAAAAAATTCTACAGGCTACGGCACAATTGTTGCAAGTAAAAGCTAATACACTTCGGTGATTGCGCATTCGATTCATATTCTAGGTAAACTTTTTTTAATATACAGATATTAACCGCAGTGTAGGTGTTATATGAGTACAATTTGACGTTTATAAAAATCTAAGTACTAGTTCTAGTCCTTAATAACTTTTCGTATCATTCAACTCTTTCCTCTTGTATTGCGGATTGGTTAAAAAATGTAAGCTACATTTGAACCATTTTGAAATAAAAAGCATTATTTTAATTTTACTTCAGTTCCTAGGTCAATACAAACTTTTACTTCGTACCTTAATTTTAAATTTCATACCAAATATAATTAGATTTTAAAACCTAAATTGAAATCACTTTAATTTAAAAACATTTATTAATTGAATTATTGTTTTAAGGAAAATGAAGAGAAAAAAAGAGTTAAAACCAATGAAAGAAATCTATTATTAAGAAAATGTAGACTGACAAATAAATTGTTCAATTTGTAATACAAACCTTTACTACATTAAGTGGAGCAAAATAATAATTCGTACAAAGTGAAATGGAGAATAAGTAAATATTTTGTAATAATAAAAATATTTGATTTCAAATAACTTTTTCTAATAAGCCGTAGAATATTATTCAAACATTTCTAAGATTTTCTTTTTATCTGTAATATTTGTCGAAGCCTTTGAAATTAATCGTTGTGGCGTTTTTTTTTGGTCTTCACCTATTTTCTTTAAAAACAAAAACATTTTTTGTAGTTTACTAACACTAGTTTTTGATCTCGACTTTACTTGTCTGATAATTTAGTCCTTTTCTTTTGGATATTACCACACATCACCATTTATTTCCATGGTAAGTTACGAGGCTTGTGTTATGGATACCAGATAGTTGATATATACTACATACATATATATATATTACTTTAGATAATTGCATATTATTAATTAAAATAACCATGACTAGAGTGCTAATACATAAGCGTGCTCGTCACACAAATGAATGACCCCAGTGGGATTCGAACCCGCGGCCGTTTAACAAAGGAACTGTTTAAATCTAGGATATAAGCTATGCCTATCCAGATATCTGTGTCCAATCTGTATGTGTGTATGTATATACAATTGTTATAGCTAATTTAGAAGAGACAAAAAAATCAGTATAGGTATACTGTATGTTGCGTGTTGCTATATATTAAATGCCTTAAGATGTCAGTTTCGGGTTTGATTCTTTCCATATGTGGTTGTCAAAATATAAATATTTTTTTTATAACAATAGTTTATTAAAAAAAGTACAATACCTAACGTGCAACACCACCTTACAACAATTTAGAGAAACGGTGATTAAGGTAAGTAAAGATAAAACATTTACACCAGTTTTTGTATAAAGCTTTGTAGGCTTTGACTGAAAGCATAATAATAATAATTCTTATATTTCTATAACAAACTGAGGCTTTAAAATCCTTAAGGAATAATTCGCGTAAAAGAAAACGTGGAACAAAGAAAAATGCGGCAAAGAGATATCTGCAACTAGAACAAGGAGATGGAAAAATTGGGTGAGGTATGTAAGACTTAATGTAATGCAGATTTGATTAATTGTTATGTGTCTGTAGGCTATGAATAAAGGCATCGGTGATGTAGTGGGTAGCATGTACGGCCACACATCCTTTGATCCTGGGTTTGAGTCCCGGGTCGAGCCGAGTCTAGTTGAATTATCATTTGAACTTCAATACCCACTATTTTTACCAATCGTAGCGAAAATCTTAATTAAATGTAATACGTACTTTAATGAATAATGAATAGATATAAATAATTAGACTTATTAACTAATATCTATAAAACAAAAATGTCTCCTGTATTTTTTCATATTAAAATTCTAAATAATGCAATCGTACAATATTAATTTCGACCCTATAAAATGCTTTAAAACTGAAGTTAAAATATTTTCAATTTACGAGAAGAAAACTTTTATCAGCTCCTTTAACGTTGGTTCTCACATCGATGTAGCAACACAAGTTCTAAAGTCGCCGATAGGAACAGGTTTCAGAGCTTAATATGCCAGTGCAAGGCTTACATATTCTGTTCTTGATTAAATTTGAAGTATATTGACTGAAAATTGAACTCCTATTATGTATTCAAAGGCTTATTTATGTTTGCGTGTTTGCTTGTTTACGATTTTAATCTAAAATTATTTGGGACAAATTGTACATGAAATTTAGTATTAATTAACGAACCCGGCCTGCTTCGCTGGGCGTAAGTTAAAATAATTTAAACGGTTTTTAAAATAAAAGTAGCCTAAGTAACTCCTTATAACATTAGCTATCTGAGAATGAAAATTTTGTCGAAATCGGTCCAGCCCTTTCAGAGATTAGCCTGAATAAAGAGACAGACAGACAGACAAAAAATATTATAAAAATTGTTTTTTTTTTGATATAAATACCGTATATAATTTCATATACATTTAGTGAAAAGCTTTTTGTTTTTAATTACAAATAGATATGTACTTCAATATTATTTATCTGTACTGATACGATATATCAAGTCTGAAAAATTCATCGACTATAACAATCTATTCACAGCATTGAAAACATGAACACTGAGCAGTTATTAAAATTACAATCGAGTTGACGGAACAATTTATTTGATGGACATTGGACAATTTTATCTGTTGATTGAAAAATTACCATTTTCAATAGCTTTATTCGCATAAGTTGCAAAAACTGCAAAGTTATTTTTAACTTTCTATTTGCTCTTTTGGATCAACATCAAGATTTCGGATAGACAGAATAATTATTATTATCTGAAGCTCGGATAATAACTCCGTTTGGATGATTTGCATGCAGTCAGTTGGTCTATCTAGACTGGTTTTCTAGTAAGTTCATAATGATCTACATGGAATACGCATTATTTTTTTTGACACGTTCAATATTCAATACAAGGATTTAAAAAAAACTGATGTTTTATCCGCAAAAAATTAAAAGAGCAATTTGGCATAAATTGTGGTATAAGTGTTAAAGCTCTAAAAGGAAGTTAAAATGATATTTTAAAATTTTAAACTTCTTAAATGAACACGCTCTTCGGTAAATGTAAAGAAACAAGAGGAATGTTTAAAAAAAAGAAAACAAAACAAGTTACAGAAAGCATATTAAGATAGACTAAAACAATACAAAATATTTTCACAATAATACTCACGTTGGCAGAATAATGTATATATACTCGTACCTAAACATATAGAGTTGCTTATAAAAACAATTAATTTCAAGTGTCAGATCTTGTAAAATTATATGCGTATGAAGTTAGGCAATTAATGTAAGAAACGTACGTCTTACAACTCGAAGTAATAATTTGGTAGATATTAAATTTTAATTTAATAAGATCTCGATTATTTTCTTCTGAACGCAAAGTTATAATTTATTTTAAGGGAGTTTCGAATTTAACTCTCTACTTGAGCCGTAGCGATTCAAAATCAATGCTTCCACTTTCACAAATCTCGTTTAAATGTAAAACTTTATTATAATATTTCATGACACGATACGTTTGACTCAATTTGTAACGACCTAATTGCCGTGCCAGCGGTAGCGGGTTCAAGTCCCGGCGTTCATTTGTAAGATAAATGCGAATGTTTGCACTCAAGTCATGTTTATTTGTATTTGTAATATTATGTATGTACTCGTAATATATCAGAATTAACTATGTATCTAGTATCCATAACACAAGCCTCCCCAGTCGTAGTTAGCTAACCATGGAACGAAATGGTGCTGAATGTTATTGTCCCAACATATTTTTTTAAACACTTGTAATTTTTATAACTTACTTTTTTACTATTAATAATAATTCGTTTCTAATCGACTAGTAAAAAGTTATGTAATTAAATTTTCTTGTTGGTTTTGTCTTTCACATATTTATCATAAATAATTGTCTTTTTAAGAAAGAACAACAAATCTTATTAATTTGATAAAAAAAAAGATTTCGGACGATAACTGTAAATTACTGAGCAGAAAACATAAAAAGCTCTTTCAATTCAATTCTCTTATGGCTTCAAGCGTGCCAGTTGAGCACAGATTACTTCGCCAGTGTCACGTAGAATGGAGAAGACACGAAGGAGATTGGTCGGTAACAAAGAGTCAAAAAGCTCTTTCTACCTGCCTCAGGAATAGAATCTGTCTCCTTTGGCTGACGTATAATTTGTGAGTTGAGTTAATCATATAATTTGGCAATGTTTAGGGCAAAACCAACGAGATAATACCTTAAACCAAAGGATACACGTACCGTCACATTTCAGCAAAGTTTAGTGAGCACCTGGACAATTTCATAATTACATTTTGAGGTTCACATATTTTACAAATTCTAACTAGTTTCCGCGGTTTTCGTTTGTTTTAATTAGTAACAAGGTGGGATTTTAGTCATAATAGGTTAAACTTTCTAAAAATCACTTATAATAATATGTACTTAAGTTAGCTTGGATTTTAAACAATGATTTCTAATAAGAATTAAAAAATTTAGTAAGAATATTATATTAAGAAACCCTAAAATGTGCCCTAAACCAGTGTCAAAACTAAAATTTATGGATTATTATTGTATTAAATTCCTACCTTCATAAAATAAATTAAAGTAAGGTAAGGTAAGGAAAATGCTTAAAATATTTTATCTAGCCTATTAGAGTATTGGATGAATTCGTAAAAAGTGTCCATTGTCGATTTCCGTCTTACATACAAACTACTTACCTATGTATAATTTCCAAGAAACGCATCTGTAGTATTTGTGATACTAAATACATTTTTGTCTAAACGTTTATATTTAAGCTAATAATGTCTGTATTATTTATTTATTGCTTAATTTATGTAAGTACTAAACAACAACTATCACATCAAAACTAATTTGCTTTGTATGTGTCTTTAGATTGCACAAAAAAAGAAAGGTCCAACATAGTACAGAGCCTTCATTAGATTTTTGTTATCATTTACCAGGAAGAGGATTTATCTCAAATTAGTTTATAGCGAATAGCGAATAGTTATTAGCTTAGGAATCATTGAAAATTATATAAAACTTAATAATGGGGTCTCAATCTAATTGACTTGAATTACCTACGCTAATATAATACCAATGTAACTATATTGTTACCAGTGATTTACCCTAGTTTTTTTTGGGCGCGTCTCTAAGTGCCCTTTGTTACTTATAATATTAGAAACAGATTAGATAAGGAAGGAAGGAAGCGTTACTTTTTGGCATATTTTGTACCTTTATTTTAGTGTTTTTTGTGTTTTAATACATTGTTTCCTTTCTAATGTAATCGGCTTGGGGCACATCTGTTGAATAGTGTTAAAGTCTATAACGGATATATTAGGTAAAAACAATGTTTGTTTTTTACGTATAATTATAAATTAACAGTTGTCTATACGTTATTCCAAGTTGAAGGACTATATTTTATTTTTGTTGCGATTATAGAGTATCACTTTGAATAAAATAATAAAAAAGCAAATAACTAGGATACGTAATCTATACCTATATGTGTATATTACGCTTTTCTCCCATGCAGAATAGCAGTCGGGCTTAATTTGTAAAATTTATTACAGTGATGTATAAATTCAATTTTCATTATGATTCATATATGCGTCAGCGTATTGTTTTCGTAATGTAGCGGATTGGGCGATTAATTTTGATTTAGTGTTATATATCGTATGGGCACTTAATTTTAAATGAAATATTTAATATGAGACTGATCGAATTACCTTTTTATAATTAATTATTAAAGTACTCAAAATTAATAAAATAAAATATAATAAAATTCTAAATAAACTGTGACATTTTAAAAAAATTTTAATTTTTATAAAATAATCTATACAGAGGCCATTTCTTTACATAGCAATTATGAGAAAACCACTAGATACATTTTGTTGAAATTTGGCATGATAAGGTAAGTAAGAACGAAAGTGGAGAAAAGAGAGTGGAGAAATGGTGAGTAGCTAAAAATATATACCTAACTACATTAATTATTGGTTTAAAGTCTTAAATTATGCATCGTGATATTACGTATGTGCACATATAGTTGTAATTTACAAAATACGTCGTACATACATATTCCTGTCATCACAGCTCGTGCAGCCCACTCAAAATGTCAGGAACAAGGCATTTTACCATTCAAAATTCTAAATTTACAAGCAAATTTGAATAGTTGCGAACCAGGTGAAATTTACTTGCCAATGTCACATCAATCATATTGAGGAAACCGGTAGATATTGGCCAATGATATACGAAATTATATTACTTCTTAATAATATATAACAGAAACTAGAGATACATTTTGAGGGTTATTATATTATAGATATATCAGAAATGATATATTTTTTTGCAGTAAAAAGTATCCTATATATTAACCCGGAGAACCAACTACCACCACCTAAATTTTATCTTTTTTTTTTTCTTTTTTCAAGCGGTAGTGCCATGCTTGTTATGCTGTCGCGTTTCGTCCGGCAAGTGAGAGTCCGGGAGGCCCACTTCCTATCCTTCCTCCCGTCCTTCTCCCTCCTCCCTTTCCTGAAAGGCCGGCAACGCATCTGCAAGCCCTGTGGTGTTGCAGATGTCCATGGGCGGCGGTGACCACTTACCATCAGGTGAGCCTCTTGCCCGTTTGCCCCCTTTGTTCCACAAAAAAAATCTAAATTCCTCCAGTAGGTTTCTCGTGATGCGGTCACAGACAGACAGACAGACAGACAGACAGACAAAAATTCTAAAAACAATAGATTCGGCCTCTGTATTATTAATAATGACTATTTCAATTAGAAATACAAAAAAATAATCAATGTACAGACTTAATTAAGTTAGATTTTTATTATATATGTATGTAAGATATTGAAGAACGCATGTCTTTCTCATGCGCTTTTAAGGCTGGACTACTTAAAAGTATAAATGTAGACACTGTATTGATAATGATAGAGTGATATCCCAGCAGTAACGCACTCGCTCGGATAATCGAGTGATGCAGGTTCAAATCCAGGTCTCGCATCTCTGATATTTTCATGTGCGAATCATTTTCTATCATGATTACCACTTGACTTACGGTGAAGGAAAACATCGTGAGGATTTTCGAAAGACATATGAAGTCGCAGTGCAGTAGGTGCAGCGAGATTGGTAAGAGAGGTGGAGCGAGGTAGTCTATGGCCTGGTCCCCCTGCTATACTAAGGGAGACCTGCGCCCAGCAGTGGGACATTAAAAAGGGCTGAAGATGAGATATTGTTTTAATTATTTTTAATATTCTGATTTGAAAAAGTCTTCCTGTTAAAATAGAGGTTTTATTTTAAGCCCAACGGTAAATTCATTTTAATAAGTATACTATGAACAGTATTTATTTAAGAATCTCACAGCTTTTAAAGCAAGCTAAATGAACCTATAAAGTTTATATATACGTTGTATTGTTCATTGTGAGTTTTAACTCGGATACAGCCACAAATTTTAATTTACACCGAATTCGTTTTAATCATGTCGCAGCACCGTCTCGTAATTAATCGATTTTGGTAATTTACTGCTACACGTTTTATTAATGTAGTTAATTTGATTCGAAATTTTATTATTCATTTATGAATGATACGCTATATACCTATATGATATAAAATATAAATTTTATTTACTGTAAACTAATTAATATGATAATGTATGAACTTGTACGACCTACTAGTCCTTTTCTAACGTTGGTCAATGCATTTACTCATACCACCAGGTGGTTATGTGGTCACCGCCTTAAAAGAAGCGAGTACCACCCACTAAACCCAACAAAACGACTTTCCATATTAGTGGATCATCCCCGAATCGCTTATGCATTCAACCGGTTGCTCCGCGGGTTTGCTCCGCAGTCCACTCAGCTATCAGAGTAGTACCAGGAGCAACCCGCATGACACCCCGCCCATCGAAGTGGGCCACCTCTTTGTGCGTTTCTTAGCCTTTCAACCGGGCGGATACGCATAATGGGATCCTAATGTATCATAGGCTAAGGATAGTAAAAAACTGTTATTAGCTAACTACACTTACAAACTAAAAATAAAGTTGTTACATGTTATTTAACGTTGCATCTTCCTTTAACACTGTTAAACATGTATAAAAGTTACATAATTTGAGTCTAGAAACATTCAAAACACTTACAGAGGGTTGTTTGTTCTGAAGCACTTGCCAACATAATGAGTTTTGTAGTCATTCCGCTGCATTGTACAGGACGCGAATAGATAAATAGCTTCAAAGGAATTTATTATTTATGTCTTGGAAACAAGATCTATTAGAGCTTGTACTTTTTATACGTACAAAATTTACTTTCAATAAAGTGAATAGTAAGAAAATTCCAATTTATGTGCCTCAGATTTTCGAAGGACTGCAACTAGCAGATTGTAGTGTTGTTAAAAAATAGAACTTTTTAATGGGAAAACTTAAGATTTTTTACAATTATATTAATAAATATACTCGTAAATAAAATGTAATATTATGTTTGGACATTTAATAATGTTGTTTGTCTTTTGTAATCAAAAGCGCCATCTAGTTCCGTGATAAGCCACGTTGCGTGCTTGTGTTACGGATACGATAGTTGGTATACTACACATATTTATTCGACTAAAGTACTATATTGTTTATACTAAGAAATATGACTTATCTCTACAGATAGATAAAGGGCAGGTAGCCCAGTAGTACAGCGCTCGTTTGGAAAACCCAGTGAAGCGGGTTCAAATCCTGGGTCTCGCACCTCTGATATTTTCACGTATGAATCACTTGTGAGAATTTCCCCTCACGTGGATTAAGCCTCTAACTCCACTACAAGGTTGTGCTAATGTATGTATCTAACGTACCACCTCGTTTTCGCTGTCACTTCAAACCATAACATTTCAACTTACTTTCCATTACTTTATTTACGCCATCGCCAGTGTGACAAGTGCAAATATAGTCGTGTTTGCGCCCCATTTAGGTGTAGATAACAAGTTCGACAATTCGGTTTATTGCTATGAAATCCTAGTACCTACTAATATTTATGTAAAAACTAGGCAAACTTTCACCTAATTGTTTTGTAAGTTGTACTCGAAATTTTTTAGTATTTTTTTTTTTTTTATGGGACAAAGGGGGCAAACGGGCAGGAGGCTCACCTGATGGTAAGTGATCACCTCCGCCCATGGACATCTGCAACACCACAGGGCTTGCAGATGCGTTGCCGGCCTTTCAGGAAAGGGAGGGAGGGAAGGAGGAGTGAGAAGGACGGGAAGAGGGATGGGGAGTGGGCCTCCCGGACTCTCACTTACCGGACGAAACGCGGCAGCATAGCTGCCACTTCACGCCGGTCTTCTGTGAGAGAGTGGTACTATACGGGGCGTGCCGGCCCATTCGGCTGCTACCCGAAGGTAACAAGCATGGCTTTAGTATGACATCGAATCTGCAATCAATGTAAATCACATGGACTCAATATAAAAAAATAAGTGTTAAAATAAGGGTTAAGGCTTAAAACCGTGTCGTCAGTAGCGTCTGGCAACCTGGCTGGTTATGAATGTGCTAAACGCCGTGTTACGTTTCGGCAGACCTGCTGGGCGATCTGGACGTCGTGGTTGAATGCGTAAGCAATCTTGCGTCGCCCCATTAAGACAAAGGTTCTTGGATTTTATTAGGTAGTACTTACTTGCAGGTGAGCCTAAGCATTTCCCAAGGTCAAAAAAAGTAATAGGTACGTTATTATATATAGAAAAAAAAAACAATTTATTCCAAACGGAACTTTTATAAGCACGGATGAGCATAAATATTGTTAGAACCCCATTCAATTTAGGACGTGATGTGCCCCCGGAACATAAGGGACTATCACTTCATAATACAAAGCAGGACGCGTAAGTATTTAATGGGTATAGGCCGAGTGCCAGGATTTCTAATATGCAACAAACGTATTAAAAATAAATTTAGTATAGCTTATTTAGGCTTGTGGTAGAACAAAAAAGTACTTTCTTTATTTTGAAAAGGTCAATAAAGTCATGTCATACATATGAATATGAAATTGATATTCTTCTTCCATGGGAAGGCGCGATATACAATACGATGGATACCATATATTTGATAAACTACACATATATAACTTTAAATATATACATAATACATATTAAAAATATAAACACCCATGACTGGAGTACAAACATTTATGTTCAACAAATGCATGCCCCCAGCGGGACTCGAACCCGCGACCGCTGGCGCAGAAAGTAGGGTCACTACCAACTGAGGTAAACGTGTCGTCTGTTATAATATATATAAAAAAATATACATAATACATATTAGAAATATAAACACCCATGATTCACATGAATCACACATCAAATGAATGCTCCTAGCGGGAATCGAACCCACACCTACTTACGCAAGTAGCGTATTCTTACAATTATTATAAAAATATGTGAAATAAATATAGATAAATTACTTTTCGTCTTCTAAGATATTGTTTCATGATTATTTTCTTTACAACATAATTCTTTAAGGTTTAAAATTAACATAGGCATTTTGATATTGCTACATAATATCGCAGAGCTTTTTTCTTTCACTTATCAAGTTTCAAATTTTTCATGTCAAAATATTACAGTCATACTTTATGATTGGCATAAAATTTCACCGGCAGCTTTTGAAATTCTTGCTTAACCTTGTTTTCGTAGTTCTTATTATAAACTGTAAGTAGCGTGTTAGGTGCGAATTTGTCACAGATTTACTTAAAAATGTAAGACAAAATAATACCGTTTAGAAAATGAATTTCTTAAAAACCTTTCGCATTACTATACCTTTATACGTATATGAAAATGTGTTATGAAAGTGGTAGCCCAGCGGTAACGCGTCGCTTGTATAACCGAGTGATGCGGGTTTAAATCCGAGTCTCGCACCTCTGATATTTTCATATGTGAATCATTTCTATCCTGATTACCACTTGTCTTACGGTGAAGGAAAATATCGTGAGGAAACCTGCATGTCTGAGAAAACCTAGCAAGTTTCCGTTGGACGTGTGAAGTCAGCCAATACGCACTGGGCCTGCGCGGTGGACTATGGCCTGATCCCCTGCGTACTGAGGGAGGCCCGTGCCCAGCAGTGGGACGTTAAAAAGGGCTGATGATGATGATGATGATGATGATGATGATGAAAATGTGTTTGTTTTAACGTTTCACGGGTTTTTAGTTTAGTTTTGTATTGAAAGCTAATTTGGCTAAAAGCTTTATAAATTACATGTATACTAAAAAGTCAATGTACTTATTTATTGGCCTATATTCATTGTACATGAACAACGATTTATATTACTCTCAATAAAAGGTAAACAGCATTAACTCTGGATGTAATGAAGATAAGACGACATATCATTTTTTACACATTTCCTTTCACTGTCTCCCTACGACATATAAAGAGCATTTTGGTTGTAAGATATATAAGTAAATAACAATTCATTAACTTATCTCATCTCCTTGAACAAGATTTTTTTATTTAATTTTTTTTAAATTCAATTATGATAGAAGTTCGAACATTTTTTTTAATTTCTGTAAGCGAAGAGCAATCTAGTAGGTACCACTATTGGGAGCACCAACGAAGTCAATCGATTTTTCATTAGACATAATAATTATAAAACCGTGAAGCTGTCGTCTCGTATGAATTTTGAATAATTTACTTAAAAAGAGATTAGGTAATTTCACTTCCGTTAAATTTAAATTTCATTTAAAAAGTTAATTTGAAAATGTTTTATTGAAACCCTAATGGATTTCCATAGCCATAATCTTTTAACGGATTTATTTAAGCAATTTTTATTTCATACAGTATTCCGTTACAATATTTTGATTTATTCGACTTTTCTTTATGGATTACTGGCGACTCACCCTCTTTCCGCTCGGCTTCGTCCCCAGGTACGTTAAACTAACCGAGTATAGATTTCTCAGAAATCAAATATTTTTGGACCACTTTTTTATATTTAGACTAGCAGAACCTGCGGCTTCGCTCGCGCGAAATATAGAGATTACTGTTTTGATTTATATTGTTTTTATTAATAAATATTATAGTTAAAGTTTCAGTTCAAAGTAGCTAGTAGTAAATATAGACGAGCTTACTTAGGCAAATTTTTGCCTTGTATCTTTGTTTGTTTAAGTGAATTGAATAATCATAATTAGTAGCAACACTAAAGTTCACAAAAGTGGTTTCATTTGGGAGTGTCGGCGGTGTATTTATTAAAAACAGATTATAAGCTTTAATTACTGATGTATACTTACTTGATTAATTGTTGACATAATATTTAAGTGATAACCAAATTAGTTCTTGGTAGACGTACTAAGTTTAAGGCACTACGGCCATAGAAGTAGCTGTATAGTCTGGCGTTGATGGGAGGAATAGAATTTTTTAATTAATTTTTTATATACATTTTATATATTATTTTATATATTATTCTTTTTATAGAGCAAGTTTTAAAATTTTACATATATTTAATTTTCTTTAATTGTGTATGTGAACGGTCGTTACCTCTTTACCTATGTTAAAATGGTGGATTTTGATGAAAAATACATAGATCGTGACACATACACTTTGCTAATATCGTACTATGAAACTATGTGTTTCTGTTATAATATTATTTTTCACATAGAAATGGCCTTTTAATTAACATGCGAATTCTTAATTACTTGCAAAGTTAGCAAGTAAGCAAGCTAGCAAGCGAATAGTGTCTTTCTTTAAGACGCAGTTTAGAAAAGAGCTTCTTATTTTTTCTTGTGTTTCAAACAACTTATTTAATAAATAGCGTCTTTAAGAGGAAATTCTTTAAAGTCTAGTTCTTCTATCAACTTTTGCAATTGCTAAAAAAGAAAAATCGTAGTTAACCTACAGTATTTTAATATTATAAATATTAAACAAATTGTATTCTTAAACAGATTTTGATAAAAATCAGCAAAACCTTTATCGACATTTTTTTAATTCTCATTTTTTTATTATCACTGGATGTACAGTACTTATATATTAATTTTTTTTTATGGGACAAAGGGGGCAAACGGGCAGGAGGCTCACCTGATGGGAAGTGATCACCTCTGCCCATGGATATCTGCAAGACTGCAAGGCTTGCAAATGCGTTGCCGGCCTTTTAGGAAAGGGAGGGAGGGAGGAGGGAAAAGGACGGGAGGAGGGATGGGAGTGGGCCTCCCAGACTCTCACTTACCGGACGAAACGCGACAGTATAGCTGCCACTTCCCGCCGGTCTTCTGTGAGAGAGTGGTACTATACGGGACATGCCGGCCCATTCGGCTGCTACCCGAAGGTAACAAGCATGGCACTACCACTTAATAAAAAAACAATAGAATTACAAAACAACACTAACCTAAATTACCGTCATTATTTTGTCATACAGTAGGTATTTTGTGTAAGGTTTGCTATCTATCCAATTCTATCATAATTTAGTTCGCTCTGCCAGTTTTGATTTATCTAATGCTATACAATGCCGGTTTGTAATAATTAATCCACTAGTTAACTAACTTAAAATTGACTTTTCTTTTTCCACATTATAGTTAGATAGAGATAACCCCTTTAGTATAAGTTTTTACAATTTGATTTTTTAAATTATTATTATTAAATCCTTCCGTGTGACTTACGGAACAAATAAAATTAAAATTAGCCGAATTGGTCGAGCATTATCGAGTTTTGCACTTAACAACATTCATTTTTATTTTATTTTTTCATTTATTTTTTTTGTATTAAAACCTTCCGTGGACCTTAGAGAACATACAAAAAAATAATTAGCCGAATTAGTCCAGCCATTTTTGAGTTATGCGCTTACCAGCATTCATTTTTATTAATATATATTATATTAAATACTTTCTAACTTTTAAAAAGTCTTAGTATTCCTCCTACAAATAGGATATTGCGTTTTAACTAAAAGGAATTTAAATTTTAATATTACTACGACTTGTACTTCACTATATACAAAAACATAATATATGTACATAATATTTTAACGGACTCTTTACATAATATATAGCAAGATAATAGCTGTTTAGCGACAAAAACAACTACTCTACTCTGATTTCTAATTCGACGGAATTCTGACAGCTGGCATTCTTTGACAATTCATATATCATAAACCTTTTTTGCTTTGAATTATTTTTATATATTTATTTATTGTGAATTGTTTTTGTTTTGTGCATTCAATGCTCACTAATTAGAATGTCTATATTTTTTACCTAAATTAAAAAGCCGATTAGAACAACATATCTCATGAATGAATAAATAAATAAATGAAAATATTTATTAAACATTATCATTTATATCATAATTGTCGTCATCATCATCCACCATTGGATGATAAAGAAATCACACACCCTATCAGATCATGAGGAGGACACATTTTATTATCTTCTTTAAATAAGTTTAAGTATACTTGCTATTTTTGAGCTGTGATATTATTTATGCTCTCTGATATCAATTGTTTATATACATTGTAAATATTTTTGTAATATTGGCTCGAACAATAAAATATGAACGAAGATTTTAACAAATGAAGAGGTTTTCCTAAAAAATGTTTGCAGCCAATGAATTTTCAGGGAAAATTTGACAGGGATTCCTGTAATAGAAAAATAATTTCCCTAACAATCATTGTAACTGCAATTATATGATAATAAAAAATGTAATTACCATTTTATAGTTATTTCTATTTTTTTAAGTCTTAGTGTTTCTCATTGAAACTTTAAATTCCAGAAAGGTTTATTTTTTATTTTGCTAAAATGCTTTCCGTTTTTATTGACAATGTTTGAATTTTGGCAATACTTCTGAAATGTCAGAATTCCATCGAATTAAAAATCAGAGTATAGTATTCTTTACACTATATTCTTCATATACTTCATCACTATTACTCCATTGCACGAGTAATAATATTTTATGCGAACTTCACAGTACATGTACGTCACGTTTAACTGCCTCGTTGGTGTAGTGGCTAGCATGTACGGTCGCACACCGGGAGGTCCTGGGTTCGAGTCCCGGGTCGGGCCAAGTTTGGTTATTGAGTCTTTCTGTTTCGTAAGCCTCAGTAACAGCCCGGAGTTGGGTAGTTGGCGGTGTTTTACCCCCGTGCCTCGGAGAGCACGTAAAGCCGTCGGTCCTGCGCCTTAACTCTCACTGGTCGTGTCGAGCAGTCGTCCCACCGGAATATGAGAGTGATAAGGAACAGAGAGTGCACTTGTGTCTGCGCGTACACTCGTGCACTATAATATGTCCCGCGCCGTTGGCTAGTCTCAATGAGATTGGCCGCCGTCGCCGTAATCGGCCGGGAGGACATTATTATTATTATTATTATATATTTTACTCTCACGCCCGCGTACAAAATAAATATATATAAAAGCCGAAAATAGATATAATAAACTTACATACATACAGATAAATAAACATACTTAGACATTACATAAATAAATATTGTTCCGGGCGGAGGATTACACCCCGGCAGGGGAGACCAAACGGCCGGGGGTCAGGGCGACAGGTTGAGAAACCGGCGGACTATCCTAGCCGAGTCTAGCAGCACCGCTTTTTGCATCCTGGCTGCGAGCGAACTGTCACGGATTAATATTATATGCACGTCATAATGTAGGAATCATTCAAAACTGTTTTTCATAAACACTTACCTAGGTAATGAAGTTTCAAGACGGTTGCAATGACAAGTTTAGTGATATTCATTTTAAACTTTATTGTTAAAATAATAAAAGCATTTTTTCCTTGAGGAACATTTAAGGCATTATTTACAAATCTTAATGGCATGTAACACTTACATGCATACATACATATCTCGTTAATTTTATAGTTTATATTTTAATCAATAAATAAAACAGTGATAACGTAACTATTAGCAACTTATTACTTTAAAGTTCATCCCAAGTCTCAGACTTACATAAAAAAATATCGACAAAATTTATCACAGTAGCCTGTGTAATTCTAGGTTATAATCCGTGTACTAAGTGTCTAAATAATTAGTAGAAACATATTCAAATACTCACATTTGTATAAGTATCAAGTATGGATCGATTAAAATCTTAGACAAGTGTTATAGTCTTACTAGACCGTTGAGTGTTGCGTAGGATCAAATATTGTTAAGTTTTCTTTTAAGTACATAAATTCAGTTTAAATTAAATAAAAAATACACTATTCCACAACTGTTAAATTTCACATACAAAAATAGGTTTGTTTTCATAGTATTTCTGGTATGTTCCACAAAAACAAAGATATTTTGGCGGCTGAACTAACAAAAATAATATTAATTTTAAGTAGGTACACTAATTTTAAAATTTAAAAACACGCCTTTATACCAAATCAAACTAAAAAATGGAAAACGAAATTTTAGTTTTACCAATATAGTTGAACCTAAATGAAAAATGTAAAATATTTTTAGTATAACAATAAAGTGATTGACGAGATAACTGTGTTATTGTGAAAAACGCTTGGGGTGCTCAATATTAGTTGATATAAATATTCCGTTAGAATAAATTATATTGTACAACCTTATTTATCACAAAAGCATTGTCTTGTTTTTTTTGACCATTAAAATAGATCAGATAAGTATTGAAATATAATAATATTATATATTTTTAGGTAAGGACTTAGAATACATGCTCGGGTTCGTCCCTAGCTGCTCCCTACCGAATCTAAAGTTTGTAGCATAAAAAATGAAGGACTTTCATAAAAACTAGCGAGACATCCTTAAACCGGCTCTGTCGCAAAATCCGTTCAGCGGACGTCTACTAACTATAAACTACCTCCCTGAGTAAAATTTCGTCCTTGTACGTCAAGCGGTTTTCGATCGATTTTTCATGATGAATGAGTGAAGCCTTTCGCTTTTATATATAAATTAGATATTATTACGTAGACTTATTTTTCCGTCTAAGTGTATGAAACAAATTTATAAGCGGAAGATTACGCTCGCTCCAAGAAATAAACAACAGGTAAAGTTATATGAAAAATCCATTACATAAAGCAATAGAAACTCAATAATTTATCTCGAGATACCGTCCGTCAGATTAACTCAACAAACTTTGACCCAGTTCATACGAAGTGTGGACTTTATAAGGAAAATATTGCCTGGACATTTTTGACGAAGGTGTTTTCTTCATTTTTATTGTATGAAAATATTATTGCGTAATCATTTTTTAGGATTCTGTGGTCGAAAAATTACAACAAGACCCTTGTGACCGTACATGATAGTCATTTACTGAAAGACTTACGAGTAGTACAGTTATTCTAAGGTGGTTAATTATTATCGTCGAATCACGAAAACTATGCAATAGAAGCAACATATTTGTTTATTTGACAGTAAAATAAATATAAAAATATAATAATTTGACATAATATAATAAAATTTTACATTAGTAGAATCTGTACGTTGAATATTTTTTGGAAAAAGTTTTATAAATAATCATTAATATCGATACAGAGGTCGAATCCATACTTTTTAGAATTCCCGTCTGTCTGTATACTTGTTACTGCTGGAATATCTCATTTCGGAGAAATCTACATTATTTCTTAGAACGTGTCTAGTCAAGTCGTAGTTTTAAATAATAATTTATTTTACCAATTAAATTATTATTACGAATGGGCTATTTTTTTGATTAATTTTAAAGTTCGGAACGTCCTTGTGCGAGAGAGACACATTTGAATTACTATTCAAATATAGTATTGATACATGCTGACATAATAATTGTATTATAGTGTTTCGTTTTTGGACAAGAGAAAATATACATAGTGACAACCTAACCAACCTTAGTTTCTTTCAAACTTGAATAAGCAATGTGAAACATGTTGTTTCACATTACATACTAGTCTACTGTATAAAAAGCTTATATATAAAAATCTCGAGTCACAGTGTTTGTTATCGAACTCCTCCGAAACGGATTGATCGATTTTATATTTTGTTTTTTTTTGTGTTTATTTGGTATGTCTGAGAATAGGTCGTAAGCTAATTTTTATTTCCCTAAGTGATAAGGGTGGCCCTCTCTAAATATTATTTTATTTTTAAACCAAATTTTTATTTTTCACTTTTTTATGATTTGGCATCAAAAAAAATCTTATAACCGTAAATCGTCATCCTTCAGGTGCGGGCAAAGTCGCGAGAATTGCTAGTTTTGTATAAAAATGATAAATCTTACTAATATCACACGGGAACTTATAGAAGCTTACAAAACACAAACCACATACTCTTCGCTAGAAATCATATTCCTCTGTATATTAAAAATAATGCAGTTTTTTTCTTTACTTTAAATTTTAATATATTATATAGATTATACAAAATTACTAATAATATTGAACAAATCAGGCGCAAGTTACTAGTTTTTTATATCTTACATAGAAAATAAAATGCCTTTCAAACTTAATTAAATGAAATAGGCTTTTAACGTTTTATGTTACAATGAAAATTAAATTGAGAGAAACGTTAATATCACATTTTGACAAAATTTCGCACAATATCGTCCTAAAATGTTTTAAGTATAACTAAATTTTAAAGTTAGCAAAAACCATTTAAAAAGAAAACAGGTATAAATTTGGCTAGAAACGGCAAGGTATTTAAATTCCTTTTCCTGAAACTTGGCAACGATCGTGGGGATTCCATTAAGTTATAAAAATGTATAGTTTATTTTCTGTTACTATGTAACTGATTTGTGTTTGTTTGTAGTGAATTTAGTTTCAGCTCTTACATTATTTGTTTTAATATCTTAGTTCCTAGATTTAAAATCAACCCCTAGAACTACTTCTAGTATATGATCTAGAATATTTCGAAACTTTTAATTTTTATAATTTCTTTTTAAATCCTTACAAAAGGTGAAATAAGTTATTTAGAGAAAGAAATGGATAGATCGTTTTTAATTTAATACCAATAATAATTTGCTGTATGATTATAAAAGAAATTTATTTCTTTGAAAACTAATACTTGCATTTATTTTTCAGATAGATACAGTGCATTAATAAAACCTTTTTTTTTCAGATAGATTTTTCACACTTTTTGTATTTGTTTAGATTTGAACACTTTTTGTTTTTGTTTGGCAATAACCAAATTTTTCCTCAAAATAAAAGTACAATTAGCATCTCCGTAGATTTTGATCACTATTTTACTCGTTATATATTTTTTAATTTTTTTTTGTCGTATTATAAAACCCTATATCAGTGTCTAAGTGCAAGCAAGTATCGTTAGACGTGCATCGTAAGTTATTCTCGACGTAATCCTATTACACGTATTTAGTCCCTTGAGTGGCTGCTCTGTCGAACTAAAGTAACTTTTGCTTGCTTTTGTAATGGATATTTACATACAGTACTAACACTATAAATTAATTTATACATTTTATGAATAACTTATAAGTTTCTAGTTATAAGTAGCTCGATTAGGCCTAGATTAGGTCCATGATTGCATTTATCTATGAACTATATCAAAATCGATCTAGCCGTTTTAACGGAAAGAATTCGAAACGAACACAAAATCACAGTATGTACAATGTACATAATATGTATATGCAAATATTATGCACTTAATTTGTATAAAGGGAGAAAACAGACACTTAAAGCTTAACACTTGATCAATTACTAACTATTGAGGTTATGAGTAATGCTATAAGAGTAGGCTTACATTATTTCAAGTTTTATATTTAACTTAGCATGTTTTTTTAAAGACGAAATATAAGAAAATAGAAAAGTGAAGAAAAATTGAAGGAAATTATAGTGAAAGTGTTGAAAAAATGTAGTTAGAGACCGAATTAAGCTATCGCATTGTATTTATTTGAGATTGATAAGTACAATAACGTGACTGTTACGAAGCCAAAGTAAGGGGTGATTTTTTAAGCGTTTGGTTTTTCATTTGGAAAAAAAATACCATAATATGTTGTTAAATATAATATTTACATTGGGAAGTTAAAAATCATTACTTGCCATTTATGTTTTAAAAATTATTTCGTGCAAATGTTGGCCTCCACTACGTTTAAAATGATCCATACGCGAAGTCCAATTGTGAGGTACTTTTTCAAGCATATCGGCTGGAATATCACGGATAACACGTTAATTTTGTTTTCTAGTGCTCGAATTGATGCTGGTTTATCTGCATAAAAAAGAGTTTTTACGTACCCCCACAAAAAATAGTCCAAGAGCATTAAATCGCACTATCTAGGCGGCCTACTAACTGGTTCGAAACGAGTTATCCAAGCAGTTGTGACCAAATTCCGCACCAATTTTACACTATTCGATATTAAACCATCCACTACTCATAGGGTGCGTACAGAAGAGAATATTTAAGCTGAATCCGGATGCCAGCCTGTATGCTTGAAAAAGTACCTCATAATTGGACTTTGCGTATGGATCATTTAAAACCTAGTTGAGGCCAACATTTGCATGAAATAATTTTAAAACAATAAATGGCAAGTGATGCTTTTTAACTTCCAAATGTAAATTTTATATTTAACACTATATTATGGAATTTTTTTTTCAAATGAAAAACCAAACACTTAAAAAATCATCCGTTATAAAATCTATAGTGTAAAAGTAGAACATTATTTCCAATTCACAAACTCGTATAAATAAATAAAAATAAAATAAAAAAGCCTTTTTATTTCTTGCATATTTACAATTTACACAGAGTTTATCTTCATTTTGATAGTTAGTTAGTTAGTTTTACAGCATTATTTACTTAAAATTATTGTTAGTCATGTTAGTTTCTTACTTTACTATGCAAGAACCCCTAGTTGGGTGAAGGCCTCCTCCAAAGATAACCATTTGTCCTTATTCTTTGCTGTTTTGGTCCAGTTTGGGCCGGCTACCTTTTTTATCTCGTCCTCCCATCGAGTTACCGGTCTTCCTCTGCCTCTTTTGATTTTTGGGCCTCTCCACAGGGTCACCTTGACTGTCCACCTTTGATCTTTGAGCCTGGCTACATGCCCTGCCCATCTCCACTTTAACTTTTGGGAATATGTTAGGTCATCAATTGCTTTTGTCACAGACCTTATTTTTGAGTGGCGTATTTTATCTACTCTCTTTATTTTAAGCATGCTTCTTTCAAGCCCCCGCTGAAAGGTGGTGATTTCGTATGTCAGGCACGGTAAGAGGCATGATTTTTGTTTTTATCTGTATAGGCATGTTACTTTTAATTTCTTTAAGACTCCAATATTTGTTCCACGTTCTTTGCGCTCTTCTTTCTATTTCTGTATCGTTATTTTTACGGCCAAAACTGATAGTCTTTCCCAAGTAAATGTAATTTTCTGTATATTCTAGTGGGCTTCCGTTTACGTATATAGGTGTTTTACGACTATTTGTCATCGTCATAGTCTTACAGAGATTGATTTCCAGGTCTACATCTGCACTGGCTACCTGTAATGACTGGATCATGGACATGGACAAACTCGTATATCATAACATTATTTTCTTAAATTACATACAACTTTGAATTAGTACCTGTGCAAAACAAGGAATGAAAACAATAAAATCCACCCTACTTTTAATTATCTTTAAAATAATTTCCATGCAATTATGTTAACAATTAATATATTCATAGTAATTTAGCAGAATGATGAAGGTATTAAGATTTCATGCCTTCCGGAATACTCGTAGTCGTTGAATAGCCCATTATAACGGTTTAGGATAAAGCTTCTACAATGCGAAGGCCAGATCTCTTTCAATTATAGTTGGTATGAAAAGAAATCACACCTCATTATGTAACAATAGTGAAGACTATAATAAACTCAAAGTAAGTTGGTTATATTGTTGAGCTTTTGTTATTTTTAGCACTTTTTTTTATTAAATCATTTTTATCAATTGAATCTCTGAATCCAGTCAGGAAGCTTTCAGAATAATAAATTATTCTACAGTCGTTGAATTAATTAGAAATGATAGAATCGTATAATAATTATATGACGTTTTCTCATTCTTCAGATTTAAAAGGCCAGTACTCTTATCCAACACGGCACGTTTGCATATTTTAGAGTATCTTTTTATTTGCACGTTAATCAAACTAAAAAAGATTTGTAGGGTAGTCCGTAACTATCATATTTATATCTACCTATATTATGCGCTCTGTTCATGTCTCATTATTTTTATAGTATGTAAACTTTTCTTTTGATAACGCTGGATACTCTGCTTAGTATAGTATATAACCAAGCACAACTATAGGGTTACTTTTTATGGAGGGGTGATTTTTAGGGGAGTGAGGCGTAGGTGGATTTTGTTTATTTATATTATCTTCGAATGAAAAAACGAATATAATAATGACCGAATTTCACTTGGAAAGTCCGTTTAATCGTTTTTAATAATCGTGTCATAAAATATGTCATTCTCATATTTTTAAATTAATATTCTTAATCTATTGTTAATGTATACGAGTATATAAATAACCGCTGAAATGCAAAGCTAATTTAAGTTATAAGTGATATAGATACACTAAGTGATTCACTTCACATCACACTGCGCTTTTTATAGGCACTTACAAAACAATATTGCATGTTATCAGGACTCAACAATGCATTTTGTTTAACCTGGCCGTCCGCGTCATTTAAATCAATTTTATTATCAGTGAGTGACTCACTACCTGCGATCATCGTTTTACTGAGTATCCACGATAAAAGTCGATATGTTGCATCATGAATTCGTACCAACAATTATTATTGTACAGACAAATTTTCACAAATATTACATTAGTACACTAATTTATTATTAACAGTAGCCTATGAATTACTCTTTGTAAGTATTGAAATGAAATATAGTATAATATTTAATTACACTAGAAAGTAATTTTTTTTGAGACTTAATAGTAGAATTTCATCGAGTATCCATCTAGTAGTTTCAACCTATAGTGTAGTGTACAATAGTTATAACTATAGTTACTAGTTATAGACTAATTAAAAACAACCATTTTAGCCTTCTTACATACTAGTGATTCACTCTCGCTTCGCTCGGTTTTGCCTCATTCTCATACTACATGAGATATTTTTCGCAGTAAAACGTATCTTATATGTTGACCTAGTTAACCGTAAAAGTTAATTTTATCAAAGTCTTTTCAGTATTATCTTGTAATGCGTTCCCATATAAATAGACAGACAGACAAAAAATTAAAAAACTATAGATTCGACACCTATATCTCAGCTCGTCTCTTGATAACGGTAAGTATGAAATAGATTGCATACATAGTAGATATTATGAACAGCTGTTTTGTCTCATATTATATGATATTTTTTCGCGGGAATGAGATAATCTCCCGCTTTAAATTATTCATTTAGCCAGTGTTAGCCATGTAATCGTACGAGTACATTTTTTATTTATGAAACACTAAGCTCATTCATTTTTACAAAAAAATATTTATAAATTTTAAACACAATCACTCTCTTTATTCTATTATATCTATTAGTGAAAGCCGTTATTAAATCCATTGCATGGCTTAGAAGAAGTAAATGAACAAACAAACAGACCTAGTCAACGACTTTGTTTTATACTATGTATATGGAAATACAGATCAAGAATTATTTTACCACAATTTCATCATTTACTGATGCAAATTATATCCCATTGACCGAAATATCGTATTCAAAATGAGTTCTAGCACTGTGAACTAATTTAGCAAGGAACGTGACGCACCCTCGAAACATCGGATTGCGTTGTAACATGAAGCTCTAAGTGATAGAGTATTTACCTATAAACGTTTAACTACAAACTGTATTGAGTTTACTAACAGTATAAATGAAATATGGCCTTTATATCGTAACAACCGTTGTGTTTTTTTTTTCTTTTCGTAATAAAAAGAGAATAAGTATATAGAATATTATCTATATGTAAAAAAAATTGTAATTGAATCAAAACTGTGCATTAAATATTTTTTGAAAATCTAATTGAAAAAGACATTCTTATTGAAACAGAGGCTGAATCTATTGTTCTTAGAATTTTCGTCTGTCTGTCTGTGACCAAATCACGAGAAAACCACTGGACGAGTTAAGATGAAATTCGGTATAATGATAGCAATATAGGATACTTTTTATATCGGGAAAATAACTTATTTAAAATAACCTCTTTAGAACGTGAGTGGAGCCGCGGGTATCGCTAGTATTTATTAAATTTGTAAACATTTCTAACATTCTATTTTTATGTGATCGTAGTGTCAATTTTTTTAACAATACAATTCTCATACACACACCTACAAACATTCGTACGATATACATTCTATGCATGTATGCAATTATGGATCTCTAACCATACAAAGACGATATTCAGAATAGGATTTTATAACATCGATGGGCTTAAATGAAGGGTACAAGGGCAAAACAAGGAATGTCAAGTAATTATTTTTTTTTTAATTTACATTGCAATCTATAATACGTGGCAAAATTTTAATGATCCCATACTTTTCAACTTTGTTTAATTTTATGTGACACACCTTGTTTTGCCCCTGTACCGTTCAAATGAGACATTCTACAAACCCAAAAACTGTAAGAGAATTACAAAGCATTACATTAAAATAATATGTATGACATATACATTTCTTTTATATGTACACTTATTAGCAATAAAAAAAATATAGATAATACGCCAAATTTACTTTACATAAACAATGGACAGTAAAACCTTTCAAAGCAAACGGTATAATTATTTAAAAAATACATGAAGAAGCTCTCCTTTACTTCCAATTGTTGAAGGGTAAATCGTCTGGAAAAAGTTCGCCGAATCGAAACAAAATTTGAACAAAGCTTAATCAGAGCTTTAATTAAATATTGACAGCTTTGTACTTTGTTACAGACGAAATTTGATTTAGTACCAGATACGTTTATGCGTCATTTTATTCCGGATCATGAAAATATAAAATACTGTTTTTGTTAATTAATTACTTTTTTTATATAAGTGTTTGTATTTCCAATATTATCAGACTCAAAGGTACTGACCTAATTTTTTCAATATTTAATGCTTAAAAAACTAGTTACTCACCGTTGCTTTGTTTGGACAGTCTCTAAAGAAATATTAGGGCAAAATATACTTTTGTCTAAAATTAAAGTGTTAAAAAATATTATGTCGATCATAATGTTATAAAAAATATGTCGAAAATAATATTATTAGCAGCTTTGGGAGACTTCACAATAATTGATATTAACTGAAAATGTCTCAATTGGAAATCAAACCACAATCATCCTCTTTAAAACTACGTTAATTTTGTTCCATACAGTCGCTCTATATATAAAGCTTTATCTCAATTTTCATCAATGTTCGCCTTATACCAAATTCCCCACTAAGTAGTACATTAGAAAGAAAAATTATATTATGCTAACACAATTAAAACGGTTGGATAATCAAAGTAATTAGGGTCTCGCTTTTTCAAGGAATGTTTGCTCAAATATTTTAATTGGAACGTTCAGATATTATATTACTACCGCTACTGATTTGTATTATGTATAAAGCGTTTTGTCAAAGTCATGAATACATGATTATTACCATCAAAAAAATATACAGTGAAATATATAACTTTTTTGAAGTCGGTTAAAAATAATTTCTTATAGTTAATTTTTAAATATAGAATGTGTATACAAGTTAATCAGTATAAAGTAGTAAGTCAATCAAGATGCAAAAAATTGAAAGCAAAGATACTAAGGTTAGCTAGTTCGTAAATCAATGATATTCTAACAATAGATATGTTGTGAGCGCGCAATCGTGAAGACTCGAAAACGTCCTAATTGGGACGTATTGCCTTTAGTCTGTGTCACGCATGGCGACGAGTGGTACGCTGCTACAAAATTAAAAAAAATAATTCCTGTGTATTTAGGAAATGCACCAATTATGATACCAAAGTTAATAAAACACAAGGGATCTCATACCACATGTAAGAACGCAGTATACTTCGATTTATTAATATATTTCAATTATTTGCCTAATATTCTGATATGTCATCGGTAGCTAGACTAATGTTTGTTTACATTGACGCGCAATTGACAACACCAGCTGTCTCTTTTTTTCTTATTGATTTTATCGACAATCCCCTTTCTAACATTTTGACTTGTAGTGAAATGTACATTGAATGAAAAGTGTGTATGTGTGCTGCGCAGAACACTTTTTTCGGTTGTTTAGTGAGCGTATAACATATCTGTCTATTAGAATATCATTGTCGTAAATAATAAAAAGGGAGCTTACAAAGAAAGATTTTTGTAGGTGTAGATTTTAGAAAAAAAGGGTAAATTTGTATTTCCTCACGTTTTCCTTCACCGTAAGAAAAATAGTAATTACTTACGTTAGTAAAGATTCGTACATGAAAATATCAGAGGTGCGAGACCCGGATTGAACTCGCATAACTCGGTTATACAAGCGAGCGCGTTACCACTGCGCTACCTTTGCCTGACAGACTATAATTATAATTACGAAGGTTTATACATGTATGTTTGTTACTTAACACATTAATCTTTCAAAATAGATCTATATAGCCAAATTATGTACATAAATATTACTGATGTGATGTTGATAGATGTTGAAGAAATGGAAGAAATTTGCCAAAGAAATAAATTAAATTCTGGAATAGCTCATAGGTTACCATTTATCGCGGAAAATGGGGATAGATTTTTTTTGATGTTCCAAACCCGAGCAAAGCAAGGTGATCCCGTAGTTGGATATTTTAAAGTTATTCGATATTTTTATTTAATTCATTTTTTTTTTCTAAAACTTTCATATTTCAAACTTTAATCTACAAACTTTGACATTTACCTTTTCTTCCTTTAAAATTATCTATCAAATAACTTCCGTAATCAAATAACGACAGAGCAGTTTGAAGGAGGCAAACAACTGAGTTGGTCGGAGTAAAGTTATCCGCTATGAATATTAATTCAGTTAAATCAGAAAAGGATCATTTACACTTGGTTTTATGTTAATTTATAATTACTTTCTAAAGTAAGACATTTAAGGTTATTTTAATAGCAAAAATAAAATTATTATAGCTTATTTATATAATATGACAGTGGTAGCCCAGTGTAAGCGCTCTCGCTTGGGTAACTGAGTGATGCGGGATCAAATCCAGGTTTAGCACCTCTGATATTTTCATGTGCGAATCATTTCTAACATGACTACCACTTGTCTTACTGTGAAGATTGAAAAAACATTGTCAGGAAACCTGCATGTCTGAAAAAAGTTCTTCTTACCTTATTAGAATAAATTTGCAATACTTGTAAATTTATAAATTAATTTCGTCCTTGTACAACTTTAACGATTTGTATCCTTTTGCTTGTTTAAATAAAATGTAAACAGAATCACACCAGCAATACTCTCAAAGCGTCCCACTATATCCATACAAAAAAAAATATACATTTTAATCGAAATTCCTCGTATATTTGTTTAATTATACGGGTTTTCGTGCCGTGCACTATCCCCATATAATGTGATATATCTATCATACGTAACGACGAAAGAAGGACAACCAGACTTTTACATTATATATTAATAGTTTGCATTACTCTCGCTTTGCTTGGGTTCGTCTTTAGATACGTTTCACAGTTTTATTCAGATTTCTTAGAAATGAGATATTATCCCACATTAAAAAAGTATAATCATGCCAATTAGCATAAAAATCCGTCCAGTGGTTTACCCGTGATGCAATCACAGACAGACTGACAGACAATAGTCCTAAAAACTATACTTTCGACCACTGTTACAATAATAATGATCATTTCAATGAGTTTCCCAAAAAATATTTAATGTACAGATTAAAATTTATTAAAAGTTTATTATATGTATAGTGATATAAAAAAAATAATAATCACACACAATTAAAACTCCAAAAAAAAATTTTTTTTATAAATGAGACGTCTGTCTAATCCAACTTGTAAATTCAAACGTCTTTGCGCCATTATAAAATGAAGGACGTAATTCATCTAACATTGTACAAAACTATTTTTTGTAAAAGTAATAATTTCGTATATAAATACGAATCCGTAATCTGTATAAGCACGCGAACAGAATTTCCAACAAAAGTACACGCGATTTCGAAAGTAGAAACTAATTTTCTAGTTAACACCCATATTGTTATTTTAAATGCTTTAATCTTGCTCGAAACATATTTGGAATAAATTTTGGACAGTGGAAGTTGTAGGGGTTGGTTGATGCTACGAAAATCTATAGAATCTATTTTCTCGTATGACAAAATAAAAAAACAACAACAATTTCTTTATAATTTTACAAATAAAAATAAGTCTCTGTAGAGTACTTGGGAGCTACCTTAACTCAAAATATGGACGCTCCGCTTAGCAAAATGAGGTGAAAATGTATGTGAAATAAAATTGGTGTACTTAAATGAACAAGAAAGATGCTAACCATCATGACTAGATGAAGGTAAGTTATAATTTTACGCCAAATGTAGAAATATTGTCACTTTTAGTTTATTTTGTCTTTATGTCTAAAGGAAAATATGACATGCACAGAAATCAAACCTGTTCTAGTATTAATGTTGCACATAAATTTACAAGTCTAGTTGTCGATTCAAATATTATGTAGTCTTATGAAGGCTAAACTCTAAAAAAGTGAAAATACATCTTTATAATAAGCTTTATCTTTTTATAAAAGTGTAAGATAAGATTTTAAATCCTAAAGCTCTTTAATCTGCTTGGTTCAAAGAGGTCATTATTTTCTACTAATAATTTACTTTAAAGGCACGATTTAAATTAAAAGTAAGAAAAAAGCTTCTGTATAATTAGGAAACTTTCGTGACGGAGAGTATGAAACATGCTCTCCATATTTAAGCGCCTTAATAAAAATTAAAACTTAATTGTCTCAGTCTTTTTCAACGTCTCACTGCTGGGTACGGGCCTCCCTCCAATACGAAGAAGATCTAGCCATATTCCATCACGCTAGCCAATTGCGGGTTGGCGAACTGCACCTGTCTTTAGAAAACTTGTTAAGTTCTCTCAAACATGTTTTCCTTCACCGTAAGACAAGTAGTAATCATGTTATAAAAGATTTACATTAGAAATTATCAGAGGTGCACGACCCGGATTTGAACCCGGTTCACTCGAAACCCAAACGAGTGCGATACCTAGATAACTGCCGCTGCATTTAAAATTTAATTATTAGTCTTATTTTGATGAACAAATATAATACGGAAAATCCAATTACTAAATATTTCCTGTAGCCGAATTTTAATCTGTAATAAGGAAAAATAGCGATGGGAAAAATCATAAGATTAAAAGAAATTGTATCTCCATGAAAAACGTTGGCATTTTACTAATAACACTATGACTGAATTTCTTATATTTATCTTAATTCATTGGATCATCTTGTATTTAAAATAACGCACGTATTATATAAGTACATTATTATTTTTAACTCATTTAAAACTCATCCCACGTGTCTTTTTTGTCTTGTCACAAAAATATTATAAATCGTTTTCTCTCTTTAGAACATCAGACCCTTGTGCCTAGTATTCATGGACTATAAGAACGCCTTTGACACTTTTGAAACCTAATTTCCGCCAACTGGTTCAGAGGCGCATATGTTTTAGACTCTGAAAAGGACGTGGCATAAATATGAACTGTGAACACATCCCGTAGTTGAGATTTGCAGACTTTATCTTCATCGTGGTTGAAACCAATTTTTCGGAGCATCACTCTCCGGATGAACGCTCATGAAAGATAATGGAATAAGCCTCAAAATAACACAATTATTATAAGTCGGTCAAAACTACTTTGAGAAACAAGCTTCAAAGAAGAATGCTGAAGAAAAGGTCTGAAATAAGTGCTTCTCCGCCAAGAGCTGGAAACTGAAGGATCGATTAAACTACCATCTTATGATCGCTTAGCGAGTTTTAGGGAGGCCTAGCTAGGAGTTTCTCCAAAAGATCGGATGTGACCACCAAAATGAAGTGACAGAACAGCAAAGTAACTAAATTCATGTGAAAGTATATTCAATAATTAAATCCATTTTTTTAAAATTTTTGTCTGTCTGTGTGTTCCGGCTAATCTCTGAAACGGACCGATTTTGACGGGTTTTTCACTTGCAGATAGGGAATTTTATAAGAAGTAATTTAGACTACTTTTATGTTACTAAAAAAATATAAAAACCGTCCAATTTATTTTAACTTACGCCCTGCAAAGCGGACTGGGTTTAATATAATTTAAACATCTGGTTCTGATATAAAAATACACAACACGCCCCTAGACAATTTCACTTAAATATAAGTAACAGGCAAGGCCGTAGCCTTCACCTACTCGTAATTCAACAATAGGAATATAGTTGGCGGTAGTAATTTATAAAATGCTACGGACGTGAAATGAATATAGGTGTTTGCGCAGAGCTATTATTTACACGATTTACGAGTACATTAGCTGAACCTCTTTATGCTATGTAGGTATATTATATTTTAGACTAGCAGTATGTATGGTTACAGATCTTGAGGTCCTGGGTTCGAGTCTCATATAAGGTTAACTAAAATTGAGATTTTTTTGATAAATTACTTTATTATGTATAACAAAATGATAAAAGTGCGAAATTCAAAACCTTTTATAAAGCTCCAAAAGTGAGTTTTTTAATATCTAAACCATGGTTTTTCTTAGTACTATAACTAACATATGTATTATGTACATATTTTTAATTTTTTATATTTTCTTTTACATAAGAACATGGAATAAGCACATATGACACTAAAAACACTAAAGTTAAACTTAAATTTAAATGACTCTACATTCTACAACCATAAAATCTATAAAACACTCGGTATAGATAGAAACTAGGATACACGAAACGTAAATTTACAATGTAAGTATTTACCAAACCACTGAGTACTGACTGACAGTAGAAAGGCTTAGCTCCTATTAACTTTTATTGCAGTTGCAAGAACAATGTATTTTAAAGCTGATTCATAAACTCAAACGACTCTTGTGGCACGTAGAGCTTTTATTGTCTTCATGTGAGAGGGTTAGTGTAGTCGTGATGGCTTTAGTTCTTTTAAAAATATACTTCTATTACGATACGTTTCCTGAACATTTGTTTCAAATAAAACAACACTTTTAGAAGACTTAACTAATGTTATATTAAAAGTGTAATGTTAGTTCATTCTACTATAAAGGCACATGAGTGACTTTTGTGAAATATTCGCGAACTCGTAAATATTGAATGTGACGCACATTATTTTCTACTTTAAGGCATTTAACTTTGTAACTTTTTTTATTTTATGACTGGCGACTCACCCTCGCGAGGCCGCGGGTTCCGTTACTTAAAATAAATCAAATTTCTAAAATAAAAGTAGCCTAAGTTATTCCTTACAACATAAGCTATCTGCGAGTGAAAGTCCGGTCAAAATCGGTGAATCATTGAAATAAAAGTGCAACACCAATATAGTGCCTATTCCAATAGTATAAGAGTAGAAAGTAGACAAAACTAAATTAAGTAAGTTAAGGTTATAGAAAGCAAATCAAAGATTTGTAAAACAGTATACCGTCAATATAATTTATTCAATTTTATACCTACAACAGAAAATCTTACGTTAAACGTCAAAATATATTCGTCGTCTAACTTTTCCTGTCTGACAACTGCGAAGACGAACACAACACAGATTTTAAGACGCTCAATTTCTTCAACTGAATTAGCGGCGCGTAACAATTGCTTTGTAATTAAGACGGCAAGCCTAGTGAAACAAAGGCTCGATTACAATAAGTAGTAATTTGTTTAATCTAATTAATATACACCAGTCTTGCCCTCGCTTCGCCACATTTCCTACAACATGATGCAGATATTAACTCCTATCATAGTCATAGTCTACCTAGGAGTATGTGCCACGAGTATGTGGTATCAGGTATCAGGTAGGTTCAGCCGTTTAGAGTTAAGAGACAATAAAGGAACACACAAACGAACTTTCGCATATATAAAATTTGTCTATTATATTTTGCTAGATACTTTTATACATTTAATGATTGATTGATTGATTGATTGATGAGATGATAGTACATTTGCACACTTAAAACCATACAACTAAGTCCCAATCAAGTAAATGCTCAGTAAGTAATTGAATAATCAGTCAAGTAATCAAAACGTTCTGTGAATTCGAAATATGAAGTACTTTTTTACTATTTTATTTCCAAGGCTATATCAAGCATAAAAAAATAAATAAAAATAAACAAAAACTTTTACATTAGCGTTCTATTCATGAAAGTAAAATTTATTGACTCTGAGTTCCACAGGAACTCTAAATATCATACTTCTTTCTGTCTCTATATAGCCTTATTCAGAACTAGCAATTCCCGCGGAAAATTTATATTTATAAGATTTTTTTAATGTCAAATCATAAAAAAGTGGAATATAAAAATTTGGTCTAAAAATTAAAAAAATCAACTATTTAGAGAGGGCCACCCTTAACACCTAGGGGTATAAAATTAGCCTACGACCTATTTTCAGACCTATCAAATATACACAAAAAAAATATAAAAAACGGTCAAGCCGTTTCGGAGGAAATGGACAACAAACACTATGACACGAGATTTTTATATATTAGAAAGAAGTATATCATATGTATTAAATTATGTTTGGTTTTTTACGTAAAATATAAGAACATATTTTCTTATAATTTAAAAAACTTTATGAAACTGTTAAAATGTATGTAAATAGTAGAGTAGAAATTTCCAAGAAAAACTGATTTGACATGAGATATTATGAACATATTAAAGATGCTAAATCGGTCCAGTCGTTCTTAAATAATGAGCTAGCCGTCAAACGTCGTTGTAAAGAGTAAAGTGAAGTGAGGATCGAGTGTTCCTCGCGATAGTGTAGCGGTTTGAAGAGGGAGATTAGTATTGCAGAGTACATGGCAATGACATGGGATCTGTCTTGCTAGAGATAAAATTTGCTATTCTGCATAGTTAAAGTGTTTTAATTAATTAATTACAAATACATGTAAATTTATTACAATAATTCGATATAAAGAGATTTGTGAAAAAACATTGTTTATTTTTCCTAACTGTTTTTTTAAACACATTATTTTTATTTATAGGGCCTCCCTAATGAAGGGAGGCTATGCCTAGCTGTGGGACACTAAAAAGGGATGGAGACAATATGGAAAAATATTTATATGTTGTGTTGTTCTCTACAAAATCTATTTCAAAAAATGATCCCATGAATTATGAATATACCTAAGTCTTAGAAAACTATTAAAAGACCAGCGATGGATCAAAACGGTTACAACATGGAAGAACCCAACCAGTAATTATTATAAGGAACCCCATATAGATTCGATAGTGAAATAACTGCAAGAAGAAGAACCTCTTCTTTGATAATAATGTTTTCCGACCGATTCCGGCCATGGCGGCCAATCTCAATGAGACAAGCCAACTGCCCAGTAGATATAATAGTGCACAAGTGTACGCGCAGACACAAGTGCACTCTCTATTCCTATCATTCTCATACTCCGGTGGGACGACTACTCGACACGACCAGTGAGAGCTAAGGCGCAGGACCGACGGCTTTAAGTGTTCTCCGAGGCACAAAGGTGACACGCCGCTAACTCCCCAACTCCCGGCTGTTACTGAAGCTTACTAAACAGAAACACTCACTAACTATTTGGCCCGATCCGGGACTCGAACCCAGGACCTCTCGATGTATGACCGTATATGCTAGCCACTACACCACCGAGGCAGGCAGGCATACTTACATTTGTATTAGGTACCTATAAAGTAGTATATGTTGGTAATAGTTATAAGAAGCGATAAAAGATTTTGTTTATGTTTTAAGTTGTAGACAATAATAATTTAGTTCAAATAAAATTTAGTATAGACTTAAAATTGGTACCGTAATTTAATACATAAAGTGTAAAGTATTCATATAATATGTATATGAAGGCTACAAGTAAGTAGTTATCAATTAACTAATGACTGTGGTAGGGTTGAATTTGCAATGACCTTTTACGGTTAGGAAGAGCTCTTCAGTAACCATTGACTCCTAATTAAGAGATACTCTACTTGATTTTATAATGGAATTTCGTATGAAAATCATGAATAAGTTAGTAGAGAGGTCGAAACAAATACTTTGAATAAATATAGAAATTTGAAATAAGTATATTATGCATTATATCGTATTGATATAGTCATTATTATCGAGATAATCTATCATTATTCTAGAATTTTTGACTGTCTGTCAGCTTGTGACTGCATCACGCGCAAACAATTGGACGGGTTTTTAATGAAAACGACGAGCTGGTAGGTTAATATTTAGTAAAAATATTTCAGGAAATTTTATGATATATTATGTTCATTGTACATAATATTATGTCTTGGGCTAAAATTATATAAGATACCAGCGAATCGCCCTCACTACACTGGGGCTCGTCCCTAGTTCCATTTTTTTTATGGGACAAACGGGCAGGATGCTCACCTGATGGGAAGTGATCACCTCCGACCATGGACATCTGCAAGACTGCAGGTCTTGCAGTTTTGCAGATGCGTTGCCGGCCTTTTAGGAAAGAGAGGGAGGGGAGGGGGGAGGGTGAAGGACGGGAGGAGGGATGGGGAGTGGGCCATGGGGAGCTGCCACTTCACGCCGGTCTTCTGTGAGAGAGTGGTACTATACGGGGCGTGCCGGCCCATTCGGCTGCTACCCGAATAATATAAATTAAAGCTAATCCTATATATTGACCCGGCTAACCAGCTATCACCACATCAAATTTCATTAAAATCCATCCAGTAGTTTTGTTGTGATGCGGTCACAGACAGACAGACAGTAAAAACAATAGATTCGGCCTCTGTATTTTTAATAATGACTATTTTAAATTAGAATTTCCAAAAAATATTCAATGAACAGATTCAACTAAATTAGAATTTTATTATATGAATAGACTTTAAAATAATAATTTAAAATATTATTATTTTAAAGTCGTAATTGTATATACGTATTAAGGCTTATAAAATGATTAATTAAAAACTTAAATATAATATAATAATGTTACCTTGTACATGGAATAATGTACAATATAATGATGAAAGCTAGAACATGCAACTACTCGTATGTAACATAAATAGAAGCACGAGCAAAGAAAGTGTAAATTGTTAGTTAAAAAATAATGAATTTATCTTTAAAATAATTATTTCTTAACAAAGAAAAGTGGTAAGGTTCGAGCTTAACTCAACCCTCTTTGTTTTATCTTCTTGCTTCTTTAGACACATGACAGGAAAACTAATTTTCTTTACAAGAAAATAATTTATCTAGGAATATAAATAAATACAATAAAGTGGTTTCTTCATGAATAGTGTTACTCAATATTTATTACATACGTTTTAAATAAAATGTTTTTTTTTAATACTAGCGACTCAACCTTGTTTCAAATTTGAACGATTTTGAGAACTCTTATCTTTTTCTTAATGAAAGTAACTTAGATGAAACTATCTTTTTGGATTTTGTTGCGTGAAGACTCCTCCTCTCCTGTGACCATGATTGCTGTAAATCATTCGAATCGTCGGGAAACAAAATCAAAATAAATCCGCGACAAAGTCCAAAAAGATAGTTTCATTCATACTGTCGAATAGTCGCGTAAACCTAAGAAAGTATTTTAAGTAGCTTAAGTTACTTCCATCAAAATCTGTTGAGCCGTTTTAGAGATTACTCAGAACAAATAGACAGACAGACAGATTAAAAGCTTACAAATTGAGTTTTTCTTATAAGGAGGTATATAATTTAGTAAAATGGTGTTATACGATTATTAAGAGTGCTTAATAAGACACTTCAAGCCAATTCGCTTTAACTACATGTATTTTTTTTATCATAATAATATGTGTTCTTATTTCTCAATATTATACATAAAAAGCAAATTCACGCATTGTACAAAAAAAACTTTCTTTTTAATTAGAACCACTAATACGAAATTACAATTTAATTTTCAGTCGATAATATAAGATGGTGACATAAGTTTAATACTTCATATCCATTTTCCGTTTTTTTTTATTACTTAATGTCCTTTTCTTTTTATTTATGAAAAAATTTTAATTGCAAAAACGATTTAATTGCAAAAAGCAACTAAAAATATTACTCGAGTTTCTATTTTATTACATAGTTTAAATTTATAGACTGTGGTAAACGGAGGTCACACCGCACCTTGGGCTGGGATTGAGCTAATTCTCATTTCGATTGTTTGAACATCAAAGTAAATAGAAAGGTATAGCTAACGACTTTCAAATAGAAATTAAAAAATAATAATTGTTATTGAAATCTTATCTTATAAAATATGTATTTTTACAAGATTTTTTAACAATATTTAGAATACACAATATATTATATAAAATACTATTTTTTTACATTGGGAAGAAATTTGTAAATTGTGGGTAGGCACTGTCTGTAACAAGTTTATAAACCTCTGAGACGTCAAATACCTTAGTCTCTCCCGTGACCATGATTGCTGTAAAGCATTCGAAACGTCGGGAACTAAAAATCAAAATAAATCCGCAGCAAAAAAAAATCGAAAAAAAGTAGTTTCATTTATAAAAATAATAATATTATCCTATTATTATAATAAATTCGAAAGTTTAGATGGATGGATGTTTGTTATTCAATCTCGCCAGAAGTTATAGTGAAATTTATAAGACAAAGTAATAATAAATACCTTATATTGGAAAAATAATAAAACGACGAGAGGGTGACGTCGTAAAATTACACTTTGAAACATTTTCCTTTTCAAAGCTAATAAAGCGAAAGAAGTTGTTGATAAAAAAGGTTGCCATTTTGGCTGAAAATCATGAATTAACAGAATACTTATATAAGAGGAATTGTTTGGGCCTTTCAAAGACCATTAGCATTCTATATTATATCTTATATATAAAAATGAATTGCTGTTCGTTAGTCTCGCTATAACTCGAGAACGGCTAGACCGATTTGGCTAATTTAGGTCTTGAATTATTTGTGGAAGTCCAGATCAGGTTTAAAAGGTGAAGTACCTAGTGACAAACCCGAGCGAAGCGAGGGTGAGTCGCTAGTATTATATATAAATTCTAGCAAAACCGGCCTGCTTCTCTGGGCGTAAGTTAAAAAAATTAACAGATATTATAATTATCGTCTCATAAAATAAAAATAGCCAAAGTTACTTCTTATAACATTAGCTATCGGCGAGTGAAAGTCTCATCAAAATTTCTCCAGCCGTTGTAGAGGTCAGCCGGTACAAACAGACGGACATACAGGCAAATAGATGTACAGACAAAAAATTACAAATTGAATTTTTGATCTAAGTACCGTATATACTTTCATATGCATTTAGTGAAAAGCTGTTAATTTGAAATTAAAAACAGACTTTTTTTATATGTACTGATGAACAGATTGTTTGTTCGCGGCGATGCTTGCATGTTTATTTAAATATAACTATTTCTAAGATTCGAAGCGTGATGCGAGCATAAAGTCTATATTCGTTTAGCTATCAATCTTCATCAATAAATAGGCATAAAATGCAAAAGGCTTTTCAAGTTTTACTGTAATATAACCTTTAAAGGTTAGCGCCTTCGTACAAACGAACAAAAATAGTCCTTTTAGATTTTAGACATTTAAGATGCTTTTACCGAAAAAGTAAATATTAGTAGCCCTTAACGAGAATCTCTTAAAACGGGTAGTGATCCTGATACAAAATAAACAGTTTTTGTTTTCTAAATTTTTTCCAGCTATTTTTATTTTAAACCTACCTTGAGAAACTCAGAATTATTCAAAACGCTCCAGCCGCTTTTGAGCGACAATTGATTTTATATAGGTAATAGATTGTATTGTCCATTGATATATTTTGTATTCGGGAGAAAATAATAATAAACGGCAATTAAAAGTTTTACAGTAAACTATCTCGTAAGAAATCTGTTGCGTGCCCTTTAACAGTTAACATTTTCGTGTTTTGTTAGTTTTACTTACTATGGAATTAAATCTTGTAAATCTTTAACCTACTTTTGGAGGCATCGATTTGAAACTTTTAGTGTAATTTTAATGGTGAGATAATTCTATTTCGATAGTAAAGTAGTAAATATCAGAAATCTTTCATCAGTATATAAATAAATAAATTGAAGTGTCTGATTTTAATTTCAAATTAACAGCTTTTCACTAACTACATATAAAAAGTATATATACGGTACTTACATCATAAAACCACACTACATTTTTAAAATTATTGTCTTTCTGTCTGTATGACTGTCTGTTTGTCTGTCGGTTTGTTTGTTCCGGATAATCTCTGAAACGGCCGATTTTCACTCGCAAATAGCTAATGTTATATGGAATAACTTAGGCTCCTTTTATTTTCTATTAGAAAACTATGAAAACCGTTTAATTTACTTTAACTTTCACCGAGCGAAGTGGGCCGGGAAGTTTGCTTGTACATTATAAAAAAAAATTAGTTATGTTTTAGTAATTACGAAAGGACTTATTAAATTTATTTTAATATTTTGCATTAATTATAAGTTAGTTTAAATATAAAAGTATATTTTCTTAGTTCATTAAAACTATAACTTCATATATTATTTATTATTAACGTCTCGTAAATTCAATCTAATTTATAGAACACAGAAACAGCGACAAGTCTAAATTGTTTTTGTAACTTAAATTAATGAATTTCTCTTACGAATCATGTTTCATGTTACTCTCAAACTTCAGAAGTGCTTCATAAGAATGTTCTTGAACTTTTTGTCATGAAAATCTTTTCAATTGTTCATAATTTGTTTTTGTACCTAAATAATTTACAAATTGCTACATAAATATATTATGTCATTTAATATCAAAATGTTGATAATTTTTATTTATAAAAATATTTGTAAAATTGCCGAAATCAATCATATTAGACTGCTATTTTTGAAATAACACATTATCTATACTTATAAATAAAATTAAAGTGTCTGTTTTTAATTTCAAATTAACAGCTTTTCACTAAATGCATATGAAAGTTATACGGCAGCGGTAGTAATATCAAAAAATCATTTTTTTAATTTTTGTCTGTCTGTCAGTTTGTTCCGGCTAATCTCTGTAACGGCTGGACCTATTTTGATGGAAATTTCATTCGCAGATAGCTAATGTTATAAGGAGTAACTTAAGCTACTTTTATTCTAGAGATTATTTCTTTTAACTAGCAGAACCCGTGGCTAAAATACTAGAATTCGATGATAAATTTATAATCGCTACAATATAAATGTCTACCTTACAAATGCCTTATAAGATCTTAAAGAAAAGTAGAAGGACTTAACAAGTAATTTATTAATAGAAATATCTCTACACCAACGCCATGTTTAAGGACCGCTATGCTTGCACTGAACTATTTTCCATTTAGCTTATAAAACAACGTTATCAACTTTTTGTTTTAAAAATTTATTATGAAATTAAGATCACCGTTTTATTTTTGAATTTGTAACTAGTGACTTAACCTCGCTCTGCTCGGATTCATCTGTAGCTACATTTTAAAATTGAGTTTAATTTTCTCGATGATGTAATATGTTCTATAATAAGAAGTATCCTATATGTTAACCCGGATCCGGACCCGAACCAGCTATCATCATACCAAATTTTATCAAAATCTGTCCAGTGGATTTCTCTTGATGCGGTTTCATATTCTAAAAACTAAATTCGGTCTACGTATCTGTTTCTTAAGTCAAACATTTTTATTTATTCTTTATTGCACATTCAATTATGTTACACAAATTATACAGAGATCAATGTGAGCAAATGTGGACTTATCTCTAGAAGAGATCTCTTCCAGCCAACCTATGGAAGTGAGAAATGGTGTTTAAAAAACGGGCCGAACACGTGCAATTGTTATAAAAAAAAACTATTAATACCATTATATACTAAAAGGATAAATAAACATACATACATAATATATAGATAGATATACAATGTACATATATATTATCAATACAATATATATATTTTATAATTATATGAATAAAAATTACATTGGAATCTCTTCGGTGTAAATATTTGTAATGACCTATTTAAAAATTTGGATCTGATTAATTTAAAACTTACAATATATACTCTAGAATAAGTACTTAGAAAATGTATGAACCATTAAACACAAAATAATTCTTGACATTTGTATGAAACCACTTCGAAGTATAAAATTATTCTAATATTCACTCAGCAATCGAAATTCTACCGTTATCAATATTGATTGATATTTTTATAGATACCAAATACAAGACAAATAGTAAGAAATGGCTATGTCTCAATATAGAGGGTTCATTAAGTATAATAAAAAATCGGTGGCGAAGATATCGCGTAATGCAAAAAAAGTAGGCGAATTTAAGACCTTTAAATACCTAAAGGAAAAATCAAATGGGTACACACTTAAAATGATGTCCTGATCTAGGTAAAAAAACACAACGCCGTGGATCATCACACAACATCATTGATACTTTTTTATATTTGTCCTTAGATAATAATTTAACTTTAACTTACTTAAATATTTGATATTTTAAATAAAACTATCGTAAAGCGAATGTAATTGTTGCTTGTTTTTCGACGTTTCGAATGCTTATAGCAAATATGATCACGGGAGAGATTTAGGCTTAAAACGTCTAAGTTATAATATATAACCTATATAAGTATAGAGAGTTTTTACAGTCAGTAACCTACCTACTTATAAAATGAACCACTCATAGCTACGCATTGCTCTGTCGCATTGTCTGTTCGTCCCAGCGATAAACAAAAACAAATCTATCTAACTGAAACCGTGCATTTTTCGGAAAATAAATAGTGAATGAGTTATTCCAAACCACAATTTACCACTTCTTCCATATCCCTTTAGCCGTTGTAACGTGATCGAGTAACAGACATCCAGATATCTCAATTTTCATATTCAAATGTCACTAAGATAAAAAATACACAACAATAGTTAAATAAATACGACCCAAAACACATTTTTTAATTAACTTCAATATATATTTTTATGTAGAAATAATATAAACGTACCCTGTACATAAAATTGAATAAAATTAAATTATTTATTTAGTATGCATCCATCTTAAGAATCTTTGACGCACATCACGTCCTTCATCTTATTGAATCTAGCCGTGAATATGTGAAGTGAATTGTGAAAATTAAATTGTGTTAGGATAAATTCTTTGGAGTCGTGAAATATGCTCGTAACAGATACTTTATGGGTTACATTTATTGAGGTTTCAAAAAAAATAATCTAGCATATTCTGTAAATTTTGTACAAAAAAAATAAGAAAAAATACATACAGGTCATAGTGAAATCTAAGTCATGATAATTTACTATAGTTATAGTTTCAAACTATAAAGCTGGCTGGTTCTTTTCTTATTTTATAGGATTTTAATTTATTATTAAACTAGCAAGTTCCCTCGCTCGGGTTCGTCTCTAGGTACGGGGGTGCCTTTAGAATGACATTTTTACAAACTTTGATTGTCTCACTTATTTATATGTAGTCAAAAGCCTAAAAATGACGTTATTTCCATACAAACTTTCATCCCCTATTTCAACCCCTTACAGCGCTTTTTTCGCCTTTTTTAATTTCATTAAAATCTGTCCAGTAGTTTTTGAGTTTATTCGTTACATACAAAAATACAAATCTTTCCTCTTTATAATATTAGTATAGAAGATATGACAGTGCGAGGAAATGAAATGCGAAAAGTTAAATATGTACCAAATATAAAAAAAATATTGGAAAATGTAATGGAGTACAATTGTCCACTGAACGTGTAAACACTTTGATTTACGCAGTTGTTTACTATACATCCATAGGTTATTCATAGGCAACAAAACACATCAATAACTGAAGATAGTTATGACCTCATTACTTTTAGCCACAATGTACTCTCAAATTTTATAGGCACTTATTACGTTTTTCATATATTTTCTAAAGCTGTTCAAGTATTTGCGTCTGATAATCATCATCTCCTGTGGTTGAGCTAATGATGGAAGGTACAACTCCTCAACGGTTAGGAGTTAAAAGAAAATTCTTTCAATATTATACGTAATTATAGACCGATAGTTAAATTCTTTCAGGCTCTTATTAACCGACTCTAAAAAAAGGAGGAGGTTCTCAATTCGTTGGGGACTTTTTTTATGTATGTTCCCCATTACTCGAAGATGGCTGGACCGATTTGGAAAATTCTTTTTTGTACATAAACAAAATAAGTATCTACTTTCCGTTAAAAATTTGAAAATAAATTATTTTTAACAAAAAACAAAAACCGACTTCAAAACTAAGCAAATCTAAACTAAAAAGTCGAAAATAATACTTTTAAGAAATTCGTTAATTTAGAAGTCGGTGCCAGCCAAAGCAAAATAACCTTAAATAGACACATATTCGATTAATCTATATTTATAATATTTGTAAACATAATCAAAATACCGTTCGAAAGTTCCTTGCAAAGGCAATATAAGTCTATCGGTCTTGGCTGGCACCGACTTCTAAATTAACGAATTTCTTAAAAGTATTATTTTCGACTTTTTAGTTTAGATTTGCTTAGTTTTGAAGTCGGTTTTTGTTTTTTGTTATTATAGAATGAGTTCTGGCTTTTTTTCTCTTTTCCATTAATGTGTTGCTTTGCTTTTTAAAAATCATATTATTATATTTAATATGACGTGAAAGATCTGGCATATTTCGATGCCTGTGGATTAAACATTCTTCCCAACCCAACAGAGATTTGAACCTAGAATCTTACGATCTACAATCATTAATATACAACTACCTGACCAAAAAGAAATTGTAGGCTTATTATTTATTATTGACATAACCTTCAGTAAATCTGAGTACCTACAGTGTAGTTTAATAAAAATTCAGCATCGAGTAGCAATGTTCAGTACATATGCAACGTTTCATGTCAGTTTTGTATTTGTCAATCTTGTACAATGTACAGTGCCAGATATCTCGTTTTCTTTGTACCTTAAAATTGTTTTGCTAAATTTTCAGATTTTATGAAGTTTTTAGGTCTATTTGACCTAATTATTACCCTTTAAAAGTTTTACAAATAAATAATATAAATAAAATTGTATTCATAGCATAAAGTATGGAAAAACACTAGCTTATTTTTGTTTGGTAACATATTTTTTATTAAAATTAGACAGAGAAGAAAATTAACAAATAACAATAAAATAAATTTGTTTCATGTCTTCTACCCGAAATCGAACCTGCACCTGCAATGCAATAGGAATATAATATACCTTAGTTAGTACCTGCTATAAACATAAAAGGTAGTAATCAAACTTTTCACAATTTAAGTATCCATACATAACCTCTATTAAAACCCAAACATTTCGTATTCAAACCTCGAATGTCTTTAAAACTTAGTAATAAGGTCGCGGGAGCTAACGATCTGTCGGTAATTGAAAGGATTACTTTGAGGCGCCTTTGACTGTCACCGCGAGTTCTGAGTAGGAATGAGACAGCATATTACTATAGTAATTTATTACATTAACGAATGAAAGAGATAGATATAATCCTGTTAGATCGTATAGCGAAAGATATAGAGGCTTATTCATTGCAGATAATAAATGGAATAGTAACGATCAAAAAGGTTTTCATTGAAAAAGTCAATCTGTATAAAGTTTGATTTATTTTCAATGGATGGCATTAATTTGCAGTTATAAAAAGTATAGTTTAATATTGATGTATTTGGAAAACAATAGAACAATGTGTTATAAAAAATAACAACTGTGTTATGAGGATACTTATTTTTAACTGTATCATTTTATTCACGACTCGCGAGTAGTTATAAACGTAACAAATTGGTTAAATTTATATATTAGTCTATGTAGTTTAGTAGCAAATTCAATATTTTATTCTCTTTTGACACTAATGTGGTGTATTTTATCTCTTTCCGCATATCGGTTGTGATACATTTAATGACGTAGAGTTTAAAAATAATATATTTATAACTTATATTTTTTTCCACAGATATCAGTACTATTATGTCATGAATTAAAGAAAAATACTGTTTATTCAAGTATAAAGTATAAGTATAAATAATAAAATTTTCTATAAAATACTATATCATCAATTTTAGATTTAATGAAATGTCAGTATTATAAATCCGTGAGGCAGCTACCACCGGCTCAGAAAGCAATTCTGCTAAGAGCCTTCGGGAAACTCAATAAATGCTCTTTTAAAAGTAAGATGAAACAGTAATACAATATTTATGTACTAAAATTTCATCCGTATCAATTACAAGTTTTGACTCCTTTGTAATGTACCTTTTTAACGTCCCACCGCTGGGCACAGGCCTCTCTTAAATATGAGGGGGATTAGGCCATAGTCCAGCACGCTGTCTAAGTACGGGTTGGCAGACTGAACTTATCTCTTAAAAAAATTGGATAGGTTTTTTTAGACATGCAGATTTCCTCACCATGTTATTTTTTATGGGACAAAGGGGGCAAACGGGCAGGAGGCTCACCTGATGGTAAGTGATCACCTCCGCCCATGGACATCTGCAACACCACAGGGCTTGCATATGCGTTGCCGGCCTTTCAGGAAAGGGAGGGAGAAGGACGGGAGGAGGGATGGGGAGTGGGCCTCCCGGACTCTCACTTAGCGGATGAAACGCGACAGCATAGCTGCCACTTCACGCCGGTCTTCTGTGAGAGAGTGGTACTATACGGGGCGTGCCGGCCCATTCGGCTGCTACCCGAAGGTAACAAGCATGGCACTACCACTTGTGAATGTTTTCCCTCACCGTAAGACAAGTGGTAATCATATTAGACAATCCGCACACGAAAATATCAGGTGCAAGACCGGGATTTGAACTTGTTTTAATCAGTTTCGAAGCAAGCTCGTTACCACTGCGCTACCACTGCTTATATCAATAACAAGTTTTGACTCTTTAGTTAGAGCTGAAATAAGCCGAAGCATATTATGTAACAGTACACTGAACAGTTTTATCGACTGACAGCTGACCTGAACGTATATGAAAATAGATGTATGTATTTCGGTCACGGAACTGTGCAGTTGAGCTGTTAAATTAAAACTGAGCATGAGTGGCGTTAATTACTACAGCTATCGCCTATATGCAAAAATGCAAGACAAATGTGCTTAAATTGCTTTCAATGGACCTAATAAATGAATGGAAGCATTAAAATTAAGCATTAGTATTATATATAATTACTATATATAAATAACTTTATATATTTAAACATTTTTAACCTGGTGGTCGAATTTCGACGAAAACAATATATATTCATATCCATTGAAATATTACATTTTTTAGTTAAGTTTTAAAGTTAAGCATTAGTATATCTACTACGTAAAAAGTTTTATGGATACTTACATATTATATTACATAATAACCTCGCGAAACAAATAATAAACACTATGAAGCAAACTCGTATTTCAGGAAACAATATATTTCCCTAGACACTGGTGTTAAATAAAGTGCCTACCTGTTTTCGTTTTACAACCAAAGTAACTTCACAAAACGCGTTTGACTTTAATACTTTACTTTTTTACTTTAATCATAGACTTTAATAATATTAAATAAATTTGTACATTTAAACATTGTTAGCCTAGTGGTCGAATCTTTATGGGAATTTCGAGGAAAACATATATTATAGTCCATTGAAATATTGCCTTTTTTAGACCTTAGCGTGTCTTTTTCAGAGGACGCAATTTTATTTTTTTGATGTGTGGGGAAAAACGGGTGCAAAGAGTTTTCGCGCTATATCTCATAAACTAGCAGGCTTACAAAAAAGATTATAATTTTCATTCTTTTACTTCTTATTGTAAAATGGAAAATAAAATAGTTATACACAAAAATAGATGAATTCGAAATTCACTTAGGGATGTAACTGAGTAAGTCGCTAAGTTGTATGAGTTAATAGATAGCATCAATATAGCTTTATTATAATATCTATGAAAAGTGATATTCTATAAGTATTTTTTTATTTTGCATCATAATAGCCGTTTCTTGTAAGTGAATTAGCAAATTTTAAGGGAAAAATAACCAATAAATTCATAGTCCAGTCACTATTCACTATAAAAATACTTGAAATTTTATAACGGTATTAATAATATATGAGTCATTAACGATTCCATTGACACGACGTAACAACATTGGAATTGGTAGTATTATTTTAAAAGGATTTCCCTGTAATACAATTTTAACCTCTAGTCTATTTAATAAATGAAAACTTAATAGTGATACATGTACACGATAATTGCCTAAGTTATAATCATTAAAAATAATTAAATTATTATACTAGTAACACACCCTAGCTCCGCTTGTGTTCTTTTACTAGATACATCTTAATTTTTTTATAGATTTCTCACGGATGTTATATTTCCCCGCAGTAAAAGTGTCATAAATACTACGGATAAAATCTATAATTTTATCAAAATCTGGCCAGAAATTTTCTCGTGATGCGGGCACAGACAGACAAAAATTCTAGAAACTGTAAATTCGGTATCGATCAAAATGACTATTTCGATAAGTTTTTTCATTAAATATGTAAAAATTTCAATGAATATTATTATACGAACTAAGTATAAACTAAGTTAGAATTTTATTGTTAATCCTTTCTTGCTTTATGTTTAACTCTTAATGCCTTTTTCCGAGAGCACAGAAAATAAAACATAAAACGGAAGGTGTTTTGTTTTATTTTGGAGCAGGTCTAAAGGTAAATCTTGCTATTATATAAAATATTATGTTAGGTTCTATACCGCAAATTCTAGAAGTTAAATGGTACTTTGATCCTTTAAGTTTTCTATGATTATATTATATCTACGTTTAAAAGTGGTAGTGCCATGCTTGTTACCTTCGGGTAGCAGCCGAATGGGCCGGCACGCCCCGTATAGTACCACTCTCTCACAGGAGACCGGCGTGAAGTGGCAGCTATGCTGTCGCGTTTCGTCCGGTAAGTGAGAGTCCGGGAGGCCCACTCCCTATACCTCCTCCCGTCCTTCTCCCTCCTCCCTCCCTCCCTTTCCTAAAAGGCCGGCAACGCATCTGCAAGCCCTGCGGTGTTGCAGATGTCCATGGGCGGAGGTGATCACTTACCATCAGGTGAGCCTCCTGCCCGTTTGCCCCCTTTGTCCCATAAAAAAAAAAAAAAAAAATACGTCGAAACGTGAAAACTTTGATGTGCTTTAACAATCGTGCAGTCTATTGAAATTAAAAATATTATAATATTTCAACTTCATCATGCGGACTTTAAGTTAAACTACACAACTTTACTCTTTAATTAATAGTATTTTAATGAGTTTTAGTTGCTCTTGCTCCTACATTAATTAACTATTGTTTTGATTTCAAAAGTTAGAAATCAAGAAAGAAATAGCCACTAATCTTAATATCTCACCAACACTAATATTAAAGTTTGTATGAATGAATGGATTGTTATTCTTTCACACTCGAATGGCTTAACAAATCTGGATGTAATTTGGCAAGGAGATAGATTATAGACTGGAAAAGCATATAGGTAAATTTTTATTTTGGAAAATATTCTCGTTCTCGATTTTGTTTTTCACCAAAGCTCTTCTTCAATTCAAAATTTCATAACAGTATTTGCGTTAAAAGCATATTTCGATTCAAGATGCGCTGCATTCGGAAATGCAAATATAAACAGCGACGTAACAATTTCTTTACAGAAAATTTTAAAACAAAATATACATCGCAATGCTCACAGCATTTCGTATGATGAAAGTGGGGTCTTGGTCTTCAAAAAATAAAGGTCAGAGAAAAGGTAACATCTATTTTTGATATGCACTATGCATATTGCGTCAAACTTAAAAATTAGATTTAAGCCTATTTTTATCTTCTTTTTGGTGATGCAAGAACATAAATCTGATATAATAATGTAAAAAGTACTTTAGTATCATCAATATGACATATTTATTTATAAATCTATCATTTCGGATTTTTGAAGAAAAAAACCTAAAAAAAACTATGACATTTTTCTTCCAGAAAGTGAAAATTAGCATTTTGACAATGTAGGTTTGCGATATTTGGTTCAACAGCAACAAAGGTCAGTCAGAATCTATGTCAGCAATCGCTTCACCACTTTAGTTAAATGTATCCAGGGGGGATTAATGTCATCTAAAGTCGAGGCGTCTGATGGCTAAAGCTTAAGGTGGCAATTGCTTAGTGTAACACCCGAGATGAGAAACAAAATTTCAGGAATTTTGTAATAGCTATTGTTATAAAGAAATATTCTTTAAGAAACTTTAGTAAAGGAAACTATAAGAAAGGAATTTTCTATTTCATTTTTAACTTTTGCAATCTAAAAAGGATTATGTTTGAACAAATATTTGGTAGATATTATTTATAATTCAACACTTACTTGTGAAACTTGTTAGTTTATTTTAAAGAAAAAAATGAAAGCGGTTGGTAGAAACCTTAAAACGCACTAATTAAACACAGAGTATGCAACAAAGTTCGTTGATATTACAAAACTTGAAGAAACGTATCACTTTAAATATATAATATACTTCAACTATGTTGAGTGCGCAGTAATATTTATAAAAGTACTTTTTCTAAGTGAAAGGTAAAACTATAGTTATACTTAAAAAAACAGAAAAATCTGATGGATATATTATGTAATACTTTTTTAATGTAATAATAAAGATGTGATAACGTGCTCGCTTGGTAAACCAAGTCAGCGAGTTTAGTTCATAGGTCTTTCAAGTGTAACGTGTATATCGTTTCCAATATCATTACCACTTGTATTATGGTGAAAGCAAACAGCTTGAGGAAGTGTATGAGAGAACATAGCAAGTTTTCGAAAGACAGGCAATTCTCCCAATCCGCCCTTGGCTGCGACTATGGCATGATCCCCTCATATTGAAGGTTTGTGGTCAGAAACGTCGAAAAAAATATTGAAATGTAAAAGTTAGAATGCAGTAAAGCTATTATTAGAATGTACTTACATCCTGTTAACGTCCTAAATAATAAATGAATAAATAGCAGCGATAAAATTTAAAACAATTTACCCGTAAATAGTCGATATTTCAACATCAGGCGCTCTTAATCCATCATACTAATTAAAATCTAAATGGCAACGAAACCGTACTTTGCGGCATTCCGATAAAATCTGAACATTTAGTCAGGCATACTTCTATACGAACATAGCGCACTGGAAGTGCTAGTAAATTGGTATAATATCTTTATATTATGTTGTTGATATTACAAACAGACACTTCAATTATTTTTTTTTATCAATGTACCTTAAACATATCTACAAAGGAAGAAATAAATTGGTCTCTAAATATGGTATAGGTTTTAATAATACTATTCGAGTTGATTTGAAGTCATTATACCTTTATATTAATTTTTACCTTTGATGTTAGTTTCTTAAAGGTTAATTAATGCGATTCCAATATAATTTTGTACCCTTGTCAAATATCGTAATATTTCTTAAACAAAAATCTAATAATATTCTACTCGTATATCGTTTGAATAATAGCGTATATTTTAATTAGTACCAAATTTTCAATATAGCATTCATATTAGAATATTTCAAAATGTCAATATATTTTACTATTGAAAATTCGAATTGATAATTACAATATTCGATCATAATTACTAATAGGTCATTAATCATGATTGAATTGTGGTTCTAACAAAATAATAATTTATGAGCAAACCACAATGCAGAGCCTTTCAAATTTATTATTGTGAGTTTCTACCTACATAGCTGTATGTAAACATCAATAGGCATTAAATATTAAAACGAGGTCAAAGAAGTTAGTAAATATTTTTTAATACAAATTGCTAACTAATTTTATTAAAAGGCAGTGGTAGTTCAGTGGTAACGCGCTCGCTGGGGTAACCGAGGGTAGCGGGTTTAAATCCGGTTCTTGCAACTTTGATATTTTCATGTTAAATCATTTCTAACATTGTTGCCACTTGTCTTACGATGAAGGAAAACATCGTGAGGAAACCTACATGTCTGAGAAAATCTAGCTTTTGAAAGACATGTGAAGTCCGTCAACTGGCACTTTGTCAGCGTGGTATACTGCAGCCTGAGGGTCCTCGTATTGAAGAGAAGTCCGCACCTACAAATAGGACGATAAAAATGTTGAATATATATCGTGATCATCATCCTTCACCGTAAGACAAGTGGTAATCAGGATAGAAAAGATTCGCACATGAAAATATCAGAGGTGCGAGACCCGGATTTGAACCCGCATCACTCGGTTATACAAGCGAGCACGTTACCACTGGGCTACCACTGCCGTGAATATATATATAGTACAATTTTAATGTATGTAAATTTCTGGATTATTATTTAAGTGCAACAAAGAATAGTAAGTACATAGACTTATTTTTAGTTAGACCTAGATTGTAAGGCAAACATGTTCAAAATGATTTGTGGTAGTTTAAATAAGATTGCCATAGCTGCGAGACCCCAGATTTAAACTCGCTTCATTTTGTTTTTAAATGAGTGCATTACCACAGGACTACCACTGCCTTTCAATAAAACAGTAATATAAATAAATATGTTGGGACATTATTACAGAGCGCCATCTAGTTCCGCTATAAGCTACAAGGCTTGTGTTACGGATTTCAAACAGTATACTATATATATATATGTCCTATTTGTAGGTGCTATATATATATATATATATATATATATATATATATATATATATATATATATATATATATATATATATATATATATATATATATATATATATATATATATATATATATATATATATATATATATATATATATATATATAAACACCCATAAACTGGAGTACAAACATTCGTGTTCAACAAATGAATGTCCTAGCGGGACTAGAACCCGCGATCGCAGGCGCAGCAAGTGGGGTTATACAAATTGCGCCAAACATGTCATTAAATCGTATTGTAATAAATATGATACAAGCGTAAAAATTATCTTTATTATAATAAAAGTTACTGACGAGAAAGGTTTCTTTAAAAAGATTTTAATAAACAGTTTTTTTTATTATTCTTCCTATAAATCCTTTAAGAGCACTCTTTCTTAAACCTTTGTCAACTCAAGCATTATTGCTAAAATGTTGAATTACTTGAAATAGAATAAATATTACGCTTTTTATTTTATATTATAGAATTAAAAATGTTTTAAGCTTTTTAATGGTTGTAAAAAGAAATTCATAAAGAAAAACAAATATAATATTATGTATCACTCCTCCGAAACGGCTTGACCGATTCTTATGAATTTTTGTAAATTTAGTAGGTGTGAGAATAGGTCGTAGGCTATTTTTTATTCCCCTAGGTGATAAGGATGGCTTTTTCCAGATTATTATTTTTTGTATTCTTTATTTTTTATGATTTGGAATTAAAATACCCTAAATTTCCAACCTTCTACCACCACCCTATTTTTAATAGTGATTAGAACGCGGGCGGAGTCGCGGGAATTGATAGTATTTAAATAACTTAATATTTTTAACTACTACTAATATCATAATTGTCTTAGAACGTATGTAAGTTCAGCAGACAGTAAGCAGTAGTAAGTATACTATAATTTGATTTCAGTTTCAGACCGATAGCTTGGCTGCATGTCATATTATAGACTGATGCTTTTAGGCTAACGAATCACTGGTATCAGGAAATTGTTTCGCATATAGCTATACCAATAACGACCTGTCCACACTGTGAAGTTTTTCCGTGCGGTTTTTTTTCCGCAATTCTTTAACACATGGAATCTTATGGAAATATCCGGTACACTGGCGGTAAAAAAATCGCGCGGAAAATGTATTAAAACTAATTCTGATCGCGGAAAATAAATCGCGAGAGTAAAATTCGCGTGGTGAAATTTCGCAGTGCGGACAGGCCGTAATTCTTACGCAATGCAAATAATATTGTAACTAAGTCGAATCTGTACATTGGATATTTTTTGGAAAATCTAATTGAAATAGACATTATTATCGATATAGAGGCCAAAAATATTATTTTTAGAATTTTTGTCTGTCTGTCTGTCTGTCTGTCTGTGACCGCATCACGAGAAACCGCTGGACGGATTTGGATGAAATTTGGTATGATGTTAGCTGGTTACCCGGTCAATATATAGGATACTTTTTACTGTAGGAAAATAACTCATCTCTGAGAAAAATACAAGAAGAAGATTAGAAATAAAATCACGCTTGCATTTACGTCTTTAGAACGCGGGCGGAGCCGTGGCTATTACTAGTTAGCTTATAAAGTTAGAAAGATAAATATTAGCATGGTAAAGCAGCTCTCAAAAATATTACTTACCTATAATATGTATGTAGTCTAAAAGTTAGTAAAAGTCTATCCACCATTTTTTACAGGCATTGATTCGAGCAAAATAGCGCTACAGTCGTGTACGTTTCGTAGCGAATTTCATTATTATTTAAACAATAAATGTAGTTTTACTGCAAACAAGCGGATTCTTTCAGACTTTTAGGAAATTTCTGATTGTTTATTTTATATCAAACGAATGGTTTGATGGCAATAGGAAATCTTTACTATACTCGTATATTCTCTCGAATATTGAAGACAATTTGTAAAACCTGTATAGATTTGCATTCGATTTTTACGAAGAAATAGAAAACTAAGGATATTAGGAGGTATAGATAATATTTTTCGTAAAAATACCGTCGATATGATAATATTTGTGAATTATGTCGAAATAAATCCTCCCTTCTAGCGCTTCTGAGCCGAAAATTGGTAAGCCACTAGTTTATTTGTTACTTATTTATTCCTTTCTTCAAGCGTAAAGTGTACTTTAGAATTTTACTACTACTACTTTAGGAACCTCAACCAATGAATGTATCGTTGTAGTCTAGGCTTAAGTATTATAGTTATTTTAGATGCAAAGTGTCATTTTTTTATAAGTCAGAAAATAGCTCAAAATATAACTTATTATATTTAATTATATTAAATAATAATTTTAATTATAATACTACTACTAATACGTAATACTATCAAATATAAGAGCAGTAAGACTGCCTTCTCTTCCTAACATTTAAACGTAAAAAACGTTACGACATTAACTTACAGCACCACTTCGTTTCATGGTGAGCTATGAGGCTTGTGTTAGTCATATATAACTTTGAATACATACAAAACATTATAAATAAAAACAGCCATGACTGGAGTGCACAAATTAATGTCCTCACCGGAATTAGAACCCGCGACCGTTAACGTAGCCAAAGTAAGCAAATCGCATCGTTTTATATCATAATTTTTATATATAGGTAATAATACCTTTATCCACTTGCAGAAACTATGCTTTCAAGTAAAAATTTAATTATTCAGAAACTTTAACCAAGTTGCTTTGAAATGGCAGCTCTAGTACTAAAAGTTTTTTTACTAAATATTTAATTGTTTTTAAATATCTTCTAAGAAAGAGGAATTCTTAATTCACGTTATGTACATCTGTTTCTTAATATATTAGGCACATATTCTGTTTGTGTGTGCACCGTGCACACACCTGTGTCGTCCTGTCCATCTGTACTAAACATCCAAATCTGCTAGGTGTTTCCGTATAAAGTATATGGTAATAAATATATATATATATATATATATATATATATATATATATATATATATATATATATATATATATATATATATATATATATATATATATATATATATATATACATAAACACACATACATAGTACACAAATATTTACAAATACACATATATAATAGACTAAAATTCTAAAGATTTTCTTAAAATGACTCTAGAAAATCTACGCAATAACATGAGAGACGTACCAGTGACCATCAAAAAATTCATCGCTTAATCATATCATCAATCTCAATCAAAAAAGGAAAAAAAATATTAAAACTTAAAGACTAATGACTTTGAACTTATCTAGTATAGATATATCCATGTTTAATGAATTTCTAGACTTTGGTACAGATGAAGTAATCTAAGGCAGTTTTGAATGCTTTAGCTATATAGTTGAAATATTTTGAATCAAAGTAAGTCTAAAAAAGTGCAGTAAATTACACTTTCATATTATGTAAATTAGTAGTTATTAATAAAATTACACTTACGATGCACTGCCTCTAAAAAATTAAGTTTACGATGAAGTTCAATTTTTACTAAAAACCGTCCAAGGGATCACCCAAAATGTACACATAAACATAATCAATATCGATCTTACCGCTAAGGAGAAGAACATGCACATTAGAAAGATTAAAAACAGTTGATCAAACTGATTTAAGTGAATTAATATTTGTTGTAATTCTTATAGTCCACTTCTAGTCCTAATAGTACAGCTTTCTATAATTGAATTAAAAGCTTTGTTCCTAACTTTTAACAACTTAATTCTAAGCTTAAGCTTTTTTTTTAAAATGAAACTTAAAAATAAATAAGAACTATAAGATAACATAAAATCAAACGAGAATTAAGCTTATTTATAGTCCAAGTATATAAAGTCTATGAATATAAAACTAGGATTGATTTGTAAAAAGAAACATAATATCCATCTTGAGAAGGTTTGGTCCACAGCCTCAACGCGTGTTTATGTAAAAACTATCCACTCGTAAAGTTTCGATGGAGTACCATCACGGATGAAAAACTTTTACCGTATCCTTGATAAAGTTGAAAGAGCTCGGAACATGTTACTAATATACCCGTTCAGTGCAGATTTATTTGTTGAAATTATATATTTTGACGTCATATGTTTAGTTTATGATACACTCAAATAAAAGGTATAACACAGTTGTATTTAAATTTATTATTCTAGGGGCTATTCCATGTATTACTTGGGTGCATCCTTAGGCATAGCTTAGGAATGTATAGGTTTTCTCTAATAGCAGAATAGATCGTGGGAGAAACCGCTTGGTTGTGTGGTCTGCTTTGGCAGACCTTCTGTCAAGGCGTCATGGCATGCACAGGACACCTGCGACGGTATATTAAGATGGAAGAGGTTCAATGGCTTGTAATGAGTGGTCCCATATTAATTTCATTTTTAACCTGGGAATCTACGAGGCGTGACCGAAAAAAACTTACCAAAGTTACCGTACTGTGCAAATAACAAAGAAACATCACTTTTTTGTAGTTAACTTCTTTATGCTTAACCTAATTCTATGAACACTGTAGTAGGTATTAGTTTTTCAAATTTTATTAATTAGTTGCTATATTATTAAGTATTTAATGGATAGAAATTGTGGGATCGATGTAAAGGATTTTTAGAAAAAACGCATAGTGTCGGAATTTAAAATTGCATCAAACAAAGACATTGTCAGCAGCAGTTAAAACCTTCTCCCCTTTGTAGAGTGTAAACTTTTGCAACACCTGCAATGGCACTAGAATGCTAACACTGTTTGCATACTTGAACTGTAAAATCAGGGCACATTGTTAAACCCGGTTTACAGTTAGCCACCAATCGATCTAGATTTGTCTGTTCGTGACCACGAATAATTAGTGTTTGAAACTTAGAAAATCTAGGTATTGTAAGCTTGTTTCAATGTTCGTTATTTAATATATGTTTTATATGATATATTTCCCTCGCCCGAAGGATGAAAATTTAGTCATAATAATTTTTAATGCCAAATCATAAAAAAGTAAAAAATAAAAATTTGGTTTAGAAATAAAAAATAAAAAAACTAGAGAGAGCCACCCTTATCACCTAGGGGAATAAAAAATAGCCTACGGCTTATTCTCAGACCTACCAAATATACAAAAAAAATCGTAAAAATCGGTCCATCCGTATCGCAGGAGTTCGATAACAAACACTGTGACACGAGATTTTTATATATTAGATGATCTAGAGTATCATATTTTAATTCATTGGTTGTTTAATTTTACTACAATACTACAATATAACAAGTACATATTACTAATAATAGTAATGTGTTGTGTTTTCATTCTTCCTTATAAAGAATGTAATATAAGGTATATAGAAATCTTTATAATAATTATTGTTGAAAGTTTATTAAAACTTACAATTTACTTGTAATGTATTACATATTATGTAACGTTCGGCTTCTCTTGCGTCATAAATGAAAAAAACGTAACCGGGATCAGGTCTATGTTTCAATCCCACGATGCAATCTATGCTTTCGCCAAATGATATCGAAAACTGTTTAGCTGTATAGGCATAAAAATGTAACAGATGGAGTAACTTTTTCATATTTATAATATTAGTTAGCCTAAAATAATCACTTTTAACTATAATTTTATCAATACAAACTTCCATTGAACTTTATATAAAAGGGAGGAATTATTTAAAATATTGATTAATAAAGTTAATTACTACATTCTCGTTGTACAAAGTTGTTTATTTTATATGTAAAGCGATTATTATGTAAACACATTGAAGTTCCATCCGGCGCTGAAATACAAACAAAATGTAGTAAAGTAGACACAAGTGAAACAGAACTTGTTAATCCGTAGAGAAGTTTCAGCAGAGTAAATGTCGTCACATCCTAAACACAGCCTTGTTGTTTTATCCCTAAAATTATAATATATACATATAAATAAAATTGAAGTGTCTGTTTTTAATTTCAGATTAACAGCGTTTAACTGAATGTATCTAAAAGTATACACGGTTGACGGTACTTATATCAAAAAATATTTTTTTATAATTTTTGTCTGTCTGTCGGTTTGTTCCGGCTAATCTCAGAAACGGCTGGACATATTTTGACGGGACTTTCACTAGCAGATAGTTAATATTATTTAATAATGAGTAACTTAGGCTACTTTTATTTTAGAAATTTTATTTATTTTAAGTAGGTACGAGACTGATTTTTGTGCTACAAACTTAAAATTTTAGTTGGTGTTATATTATATAAGTCTTTTAACTTTCATCATAGCTTACATACATTTTTTTGTGATGGAAAACATATTTTTTACGATTTTCATTTATTTTGTTTTTTTCTACACCGCGAGTAAAAAGATTGCAAAATTTACCTAGTCGATAAATATTTTATTACAACAAAACCACAAATATTTTATCTAGAAAGACTCATAGTAATGCTAATATGCTAAAAAGTTTTCGCGGAAAATTGCAACATGTTACTGAGGGGCCAGTTCTTCCTTTTTTATTATAATTTACGCTTACAATGCGCTATGTTGGGACATTAAAACATAGCATCATCTAGTTTTATAGTTAGTTACAAGGTTTGTGTTATGGATATATTGATACATACATTCATAAAAATATAAACACCCATGACAGGAGTACAAGCAGTCATGCTCATTACATAAAGGAATGCCTTCTACAAGACTTGAACCCGCAACCGCTGGTTCAGCAAACTAAAGTAAGGTCACTACAAACGGGGACCGTTTGATAATGAAAAATAAATATGATAAAGCTGTTTCTAACACTAAGTTTCTACTTTACACACAATAGCACTTTTAGTTGAAATCTAAAAATAACGCCGGGTATGCCATTAGTTCTAAATAGCTTTCTATTGTGCGCCTCAGCTTGGTTAAGCCTATTCAATGGCTATGTTATTATTCAATTTTATTTTATTCACTTTGGTTACTTTACGCATAGTAATTTAGTGCCTTTTGGGCGTAAAAATAAGTTTTTTGTAGATTGATGTCGGCATTGGTAGGCCAGTGGTAACGGGCTTGCTTGGAAAACTGAGTTAAGCGGGTTCAATCCCGCGTCTTGCATCCCTGATATTTTCATGTTCAAATCATTGATAATAGAAACTAGAGAAACGCGAGCAATTTTAAAGGAACATGTGAAGTCCGCCAATCCGTACTTGGCCAGCCTATGGCCGGATCCCCCTTGGATTAAAGGAAGATTCTGTATATTTTCTCCTTCGTCCTGAATTGATCCGATTGAAATTAATTACACTTTGCATTAGTAAAAGAAATAGGCTACTGTTAGTAATAAAATTTTCCAAAAAGTGCCGTATGTGCGCGATATATTTCAAAATAATTAGCATTAAACAAATTAATTTCTATAAGCAATATAAATTAATCATATCAAATCATACGTCAGATGTATATTAAAACGTCCCAAACATCGACCCTCAGACCAAGTGAGGTGATTTAATCAACTTGTCTAACCAAATTCCACCTGGACCTTTGTTCATATACATCGATAATACCCGGCATCTGTTCAATAATTATATTTACTTCTATACTCACTCATTATACCACGACCCCTCTCTGCATAGCCATATGAGGTATGATGGGGTCTAATATACCGGTTGAAACATTGTACGATGTTGGAACGGTTATGGAAAAATAAACTTTAATAGCAAGTTTGTTGGTGCATTTTCGTTTGTACATGCTTCACTGAGTAATCTAATGAACGCTTAATGCTTTAGGCCTGATATACCTACATTTGCTTGTAAAAATATACTATCAAGTAAATAGTAATACTCGTTATGCGTTAGTGAGTATTACGAACTTAGTTTTATTTTATATCGGTATATTAAATATAATTCAAACTTATCGCATTTGATTTTTATAAAAGGACTTTTATTTAAAGAAGAGGATCCTATAAATCGATACCATAAAAAAGTAAATAAATATGTTGTGATATACACATACAGTGCCATCTAATTCCATGGTAATTTAAAAACATCATACTGAATACTATACCCATCACACAAATGAATGCGGGACTCGAACCCGCAACCGCTGACGTAGTGTCGTAGCAAGATCAATAAATAGGTTTGTAACGCAAAATATTAGCTACGTACCAATCTTTTCTAAATCAACAATTGGTAGAACTACATTGTTTAAAATCGAAGTATAATGATAAAAGTAAGACTGAAAAAAATAATATATATAACTCATATATCTAGATACAAAGGTTTTACTGAAGGCTTTTATTACTACGACCTACACCCTCTATTCTAAGTTGCAGTACTTCAAACGGTAGAGGACACGGCTCTGGCGTCTAGCTCTGTGTTTAAAATTTTAATAGAGTACAAAGGCTTAAGGCATATTCAAAATTAGAGAAGTAAAATATGCTGACCTCATTTCAAATGCGCTACAAGCTTCTTTGACGCAGAAATATAATTAATTTAATTTAGTTATGACTTTTTTATTGTTTTTGTTGCATACTTAATTGGGCCAATGACTCTATTACTAACGCTATACTGTTGCATCATGAAAGAATTTCTGAATTAGCTATGTTGAAATATTTGTATACCTAGTTAATTTTCTATAAAAATAAGAAAAAAAAATATTAGAATTATAAAACTAATTTCTTTACAATGACGACATCCTATTAAGATGGGGGAGTTCTGTTAGGTTTTATACTGAATTTTCTACACCACATAAGCACCTGTTACATACAAATTAATACGTAAATGCATTTCCCAACATTAAAAAAGGTGTATCCTTAGATTTGGATGTCTAACAGCATCCTTTGTGTTATTTCAGGTAATAAGTTTGATTAAAACGTACACATCTAGGTACTTTTGATTCTAAACCTATACGTTTCAGCGTTTAGGAGTAACAAGCACGCATACACACATACATTTTCAGGTTTAATACTAATAGAGCGAAGATTTCGTACATAATTCTTCATTTATAAATATTTATCAGGTCCGCTATATAATCTAAACACAATTTATTCGAATCCTCAATATAAGCTTTACTAAGACAAGTGCAAACGGGCCCAAGAGGGCTTAATTGGTTCCTGTAAACTGCCTGTTAACAAGACGTGTGATGGTGAAATTTAATTACTTTAGAATTTCATATCAATGTTGCTAATTAATATCTGATATATCATTTTATTTAAAGCTAAATCAGCTCTCTAAAAATAAATAAACATTCAATCATCTTAAATTGATTTTTGAAATTTAAATATTAAAAAGATTATTTAAAATCAGTCCTCTTTTAATAAACACTCCCTTTCATCTTAAATAATAATAATAATAATAATAATAATAACTTTATTCATTCATAAACATATCAAATAACATAAAGTACCAATAACAAATTAAAACTACAACAGATTGAATTTGGAACCTACCTGAACTAGGTTAACATCCTGTGTTTCAGGTTAAGGTTTTAAGATGCATTTCTTGCTTTTGATGTTAAAACAATGCAATAAATTTACATATAACTATGATAAATACATAACTAAACTTAACATAATATGTTTATTGTATTTAACCTAAATTAAGTTTATTTTGATACTACTAGCAAACTTTCTGTGTCAGTGTAGTTCAACGTTTGCAGAAATTCCGATATTATTTTTTTACATTGTTTAAAATTTAAATGGTATATATTCAAAATCCTATTGAATTTGTTGTACAAAAAAGGGCCTAAAAATATGTAAAACCTATCAGCAAAAGCATGTTTAGTTCTTGGCTTAGAAAAGACTAAATCTTTTCTTCTTTTGTCAGAGGGATTAGGGTTAAAAGGAAGTTCAATGTGCTGTTTTAAAGAAGCATGCAGTATATATAATTGTCTAACTGTTAGTACCTTGCATTCCGAGTAAAGCTTTTTTGTGGGAAAAGTGTATGGGCGGTTGGTGGCTACTTTTAGGATTGCCCTTTGGGCACGTTCGAGAGGTAGTAGAGTTGTTTTCGCAGCACCACCCCAGGCGGTTATGCAATAGGTGAGGATGGATTCACACAAGGATTGGTAAAATGGCAATCATATTAGAATTATTCATACTGTTCATATAAATCTTTCAGAGGATCGGATTTCAACTCGCTTGATTCCTTAAGAATATGCGTTTTACTCACCATAGTAATACTAAAAGCCTCAAATTCCCGAAATGGTAGATTAGCATATGGTCTGCAATAGTAAACATTAACTATAGCTTCTAAACGTTTTCGATACCAAAAGTGTCACCCACGTTTTATACTTGGGATGACGAGTTTAATATGAAAGCGGGTGTAAAAGTAGGATGGCTTTAATTTCCGCGCCCTTAAAAACTTTCTACACAACTTCGTACTCATTACTGTTGTGTTCTTTGATATGTGACGTGATATGGGTGACATTAATGTTATTCGTAAAATTAAATTTCGATTTAACTTTTGTCAGTTGAGTTTGATATGACAGAATTTTGTTAACAAACACTAATATATTATTACTGCCAAAGTTAGTGTGTATGTGTGTAATGTATATATATTTTGATATTTTTTATACAATTACTGCTCAACTGATTAGGAAAAAAATAGTATATAGGTACAACATATGTCTTTTTGAGCCCTTTTTTTTAACGTCCCGCTGCTGGGCACGGGCCCACGGGCCACTCAGAACGAGGGTTTTCTCAGATATGCAGGTTTCCTCACGATGTTTTCTTTCACCGTACAATGTACTATATTGCACAACAATATACGTGTTACTATTTGAAACAAAATAAATACTAATACTAATTTAAAGAGCGTCAGTGTAGTCAGTCCGTGTGGAAGCTACTACCGGCTGGGAATGCTGTTCTCCTGAAAAGAGCCTTCGAGTAAGTTAATTTTCTCTTTAAAAAATCGTGTTCTATTTTAACGTAACATTTAGCCCGTATATTTCTAGTTAGTAGGCTTCCGCTAAGAAAGGATTTTGTGACAGGGTCGGATTAAGGAGGTCTAAGTGCTTTCACAATTTTGTATGAAAGTCCTTCGTTTTTTGTGCTAGAAACTTTAAATTTAGCAGCGACTAATCCGAGCGAAAAGAGGGTGAGTCGCTAGTCATAAATACTTATAAATTATATGTAGTATATTTTTTTCATAAATCATCTCCCAAGGATCTGGCCAAGTGACTTGAAAAATTATGCCAAGGCAGTAACTTTTATAACTTATTTGCATTTCAAAATTCAACGATGAATTCTTTTAACGAGAACGAACGAAACAACAAAAAAGGTGCAATTAAAAACTCATAACAGCTTCAAAGGTAAAATTGAACATTGTTTTATTCAAACATAAAGCAGTACAAAGCTTACCGCGAAAAACTTTGTATAAAGTTTTGATGTATGATGAAAACAAATCTGAATAGTTTTCTTGAGAACACTCAACTTTTATTATTTTATATGAGGTTTCTTAACTTCTCCGTAACTTTATTTTTGCTGTCAAGTAAGTTGTCTTATTTAGTAGTTAGTTGTTAACCCAACACGCCACTCTAACACCGAAAAAATGAAGCATTATATTTGTTTATCTTCTGTTTGATTAATATAAATAACCTCTTACGGGATTTAAACCCACTATCTCCGGCTTACTTTAAAACTTTTTTTAATCTAAGATATTAACGGTCGCACTCAGAGTCACTTAATGAACCATTAAGTCGAGAATCTCCAAACTAAAGAACGACTTAATGATTCATTAAGTGACTATGAGTGCGGGGGTTAGACAAGCATTTTAATGTATCTTAAAAATGGCAGATTATACGTCGTTGATGTTTTACTAAACGATGTTTGAATTATTACATATTCCCTTTTCACATGGGTGTACAAATGAAAGCTGCCAACGGGACTCGAACCTGCAAACTCTGGCACAGTAAATACAATATATATAATACAATAGATTTGGAGAAGTAATCAGATGTAAAGGTGATAAAATAGACAAATAAATGCTAATCTAAAAATAGAAAATGCTTCCAATTTAATTAAACTAATAATTATTATTACGGTACGTAACTGTATTGCCTATATTATGCCATCGCTTAATATAATAATAGCTCGATTTGAACGATGAATCTGTTATAGAGCTCTATATCGAAATTAAAATTCGTTTGAGTGACGGCTTCAATTCATTAATACTCGACAATTTATGGCGCGCTACAACTAAAAAACGTGTGAATTTATATTGTTATATTAAAAGCTTGTACATATTGTATTTTTTTCAGCATTTTTATTACTTTACATATTTCGTTAGGTATATCCTGAGAATGGGGGAAATTTTGGAAACAGGTAATTTTCAGAGTTTCGTAGAAAAAACAGCAAAAACGAAATCCTTATTATTAATCCCGTCATTTTTATTATTAATCCGATCCGCCTGATTATTAATCCGTCTGTTCATTTCACAGTAATAATACTCAGAGACTATTTCTGAGTATATATTCTTCTGAAAATTAAGAAAGTGTACGTCATGAAAATTGCAGCTTCAAAAAAAATTGAAGTCACATGAGTTAAGATGAATATGGGAGTCTGGGATTTTCTTGAAAACTGTACACTCAATATCAAAGAAAAACTTATGGAATCACTTAAGACTTACCTTTATAGCACCATTTAAAATAGCAAAACATACATGTAGAAAAATAAAGGACCTCCTCCTTTTTATAAGTTATATAAGGTTAATAAATGCGTATCGTTTATTAGAAATATATTTTAATTTACCAGTTACATTCCAAATCTTACCTGAATTCAATGGGTAGTATACTGAGTTGTCTGGTCAGTACTCATAATATGATCCATTTAATCAGGTAATATATCTGCGCCAGTCCCGATGGGGGCATTCATTTGTTGAGCACGAATGTTTGTACTCCAGTCATGGGTGTTTATATTTATAATATGTATGTATTTAAAATGTAGTATATCATATATATCTATCTAGTATCCGTAATACAAGCTTCGTAGCTTACCACGGAACTAGATGGCGCTGTAATAATATCCCAACATATTTTTATTATACAGGTGGCATGCGTAAGGCATATCCGAATGTTAAAAACAGCATTACACTAAGTAGATATATTAAGTAAAAATTTTGAACATCAACATCATTTCAAATGCCAGTAATATTTCTTTATGAATCATCCAAATAAATTGTTATTGTGTCATCCCGATCAACGATATTAAATATTCAGTTCACAGTGGCCGATTTTGTAGCGGTCATAACATAATTATTGTCGGTCAATTTGGTTTATGATAGCATTAAACCGATTATATCACGTACGGAGCTAAAGCCGTGCTTCCTTTGAGCCATTACCGTCCATGGAAAATTGTTATAAACTAGTTAATCCCTCTTGCTTTACTTCAGGGAATACAAATTTAATTATTATTATTAGGTAAAGTTAAATGTTATATTTTTTTATGAATTGCAAATATGTACCTTGTTTGTTTTGTTAAACAATAGAACAATAATCATTGTAAGATTTACTTCTTTGATACGTTCCTTTAGTTCTGCAAAAGATTAATTTGGTACTTAAGTCTTGTTAAACCTAAAAAGATTTTAAAGTGAATTAGTAAAATTTTACATAAGTTTTTTCTTATTTTATCGTAGATTTACTTTGAATTTTGGTTTTTAACCTTTCGAAAGCTTTACGAAAAAATTATAAACTATATCAAACAGATATCTCATTTTCCTTACTTGTTAGAAGTCGACAGCTATAGTAAAACGAAAACACACTAAAATTAGGAGCTTTTTTACAGGACATGTTTCCGCTATACATATGCAAATTTCTGATTTTACAAAAAGCCTTTTGCTATTTTTTTAAGCTTCATTACTTCTTCTATTCCTCACCAATTCTTTTCCATGATGCAATAAACATGTACAAAATGTTAAAAAATACTTAAAGTTAACATTAAATAATAATATCCATTAAAGGGGTTAAACCTGTGGGATTCATCTCGTAGATATGAAAAGAAATTGCGTCCATTCAGCTACAGCTTCCAGTGGAATTTCATTAAGTACCGCTTTGTACCGCGGTGTACGCAATATTTTCCTCTCTATATTTAATAAAAATGATATTACCTGCACTATGAAGGTTCCTTCGCTTGTTAACTACTAGTCACTTGCCCTGAATTTGCTTACGTTTTTATATATCACTCACTTTCTATTTATTTCTATACTTTTCTAGTTTGGTTGGATGTGCTTAACACAAATTTAAGAATTAAGAGTAATAAATGATTCAATACTATAATTGAATATACAAACATGAGTTTTAATTTCATTAAGGAGCCAAAATAAATACCATTACTGTCCTTTTTTACGACATCTTTACGGGAAACAATTAAAATTGCATCACGTTGCAAGAAAAACGGGAATTTCAATAAGCATCAGTATCGAGACTCGCGTCTTCTCAATTTGAACTGAAGTATTGTCTTAAGCTTGTCTTATTTATCTTTTTTTAATTTTCATTTAACATGTTAAATTATCAACGAAATCATTTTATTACATATGTAAGTATATAATACGTAAATGTTAACATAATATAATAAAAAAATGAATAATTTATACATATTTTTTTATTTTTATACCCCAAATAACATTTATTTGATCAATTATTATTCAGCTAATTTTCTTTTACGTTCCCTTGCCTTTACAACGACTGAGTTGATTTTGAAAAGAATTTTATCTTAAATAGAGATCTAATATGATTGTTTTAGAGTACAGAAAAAAAAATCAATTATGAATAGTTTAAATTCAATTAAAAAAAGAGAGAATTCACAAAGTAAAGTTCATACAAATATTAAGTGGTAGTGCCATGCTTGCTACCTTCGGGTAGCAGCCGAATGGGCCGGCACGCCCCGTATAGTACCACTCTCTCACAGAAGACCGGCGTGAAGTGGCAGCTATGCTGTCGCGTTTCGTCCGGTGAGTGAGAGTCCGGGAGGCCCACTACCCATCCCTACTCCCGTCCTTCTCCCTCCTCCCTCCCTCCCTTTTCTGAAAGGCCGGCAACGCATCTGCAAGCCCTGTGGTGTTGCAGATGTCCATGGGCGGAGGTGATCACTTACCATCAGGTGAGCCTCCTGCCCGTTTGCCCCCTTTGTCCCATAAAAAAAAAAAAAAAAAAAATTGCATTTAAAAATTTTAATTTCAACTGTAAAATTTTCTAAACTACCTGCAATATATTTGCAATGTAGTACATTTAATATTAAAGTAAAGCACTAGGACAAAAACAAATAGAACTGTCACAGCGCTCAAAGCGATAGTACTTTAAGTTAGATAACTTAATTTCTAACAATCCCCGTTCCTTTATAGAACACAAATTGGTTAAGGAATCTCAAGTTAACCGCAGTCCAACAACTAAGTCCACTTTACAAATATAAACCGAGGTTGGTAAGATTAAAAAAAGGAAAAAGTAACTTTTACCATAAAAATACATCCTATTATAGTAAATACGAAAGTTTGTATGTCTGTGTGCTTGTAACTCATAATGATACGGTGTAATGGATTTGATTGTGAGTATGACCTGTAGTATTTAGATGAAAACTTTTTAGACCCAAAACCGCAAAAAAATGCTACAGTTAAAAAATAATAATGCTGTTTATGTTATTAGTATCCGTTATATTATAAATGAAACCTTACCACGGGAGAGAGTCTCTTCCGTGACCATGATTGCTTTAATTTTTATGCATTCGAAACGTCGGAACTAAAAATCAAAATAAATCCGCAACAAAATCCGAAAAGGTAGTTTCATTTATAATGTCGAATATTCGTGTAAACCTAAGAAAGTATTAACCTTTATATTTACCTTATCCCACATAGCGTGGGATAAGAACAGGAAGAAGAAGAAGAAGAAGAAGAGTTCTCTATCTCTTGAAATTGATATAGCTTATATTTGATCTTTATTATAATAAAAGCCGTTGGGTATTTTTGTTAATAGGATTTATTATCCAACACTGTTGAGAGTAATCTATTAATATTGGGTTCCGTTCTCATCCTCGCTTCGCTCAGGTTACAAATTCCAGACTATAATCTATCTCTGTGCACAAATTTCATCCGTGTCCATTCATCCGTTCTTCCTAATATACAAACATCAAATTTCTCTCATGTAAAACATTTGTAAGATAGTAAAATAAGATTTTAAATTATCATTGTTTGACTTATTTGCACACGGGCTACTGTAACGGGCTACGGCAACGAGTAAATCGATATTTTGCTATAAATCAAAAAATCTCGTTGCGAAGTTCAATTTCCGAATTCAATGCACAAAGCGTTCGTACTTGTGATTTCAATTAATCTTTAAAAAGAACTCTCTCTAGACGAAAGCAACTACGAGTATAATTGAAATGGAGTTAAATCGACTATTCAGTATGTTTATGTCATTAGTTAGAAGCATATTTCGCTTGTTAACTATGAACTTGGCACTTATCCAGCTTCATATCGCGATTACCATCTGACCTCCAAAATGCTAGAGACGATAACTTATTTGGGATGTAGTAATTATGTAATTGGTAATATACTAGTTACTCACCCTCAACCCGCTCGGGTTTTTTAGATGGTTTAAACAATTCATATAGATTTTTCAGAGGTGCGATATTTCTCGTACTATTCAAATGTTGAGCCGATTAACCAGTTATTATCATATCAAAAATCATAAAAAAGTTTCCAATTTCCAAAAATTCTAACAACTATTAATTCATTGTATGTTTTGATAATAATTACTTCATTAAGGTTTTACAAAATTCATAATATTCAGTTTCGCCTAAGTAGAGTTTAATTATATTATGTATAAATAACAAATTTAAATTAACATCTCAAGCTTTTATTAAGTAAATCTACACTTGTGAACCAAACAAATCTATACTTATATACCTTATTTATGTATGTGCTTGTCAATTTTATATACCTACCTATCTATTTAATTTTAATGCCTAATGCCAAACGTTAAATTAAAAAATGTAATGTCAACCCTGCAAATCTTAAATTTAATGCCTAACACCATAAGTTAAATTAAAAAAAAGTAATCTTATTGTACCCGCAAATCTTAAAAACGAACTTTGAAGCGAGACAAATGATTTAAAAATACAAGATGAAGAAAATTTCTTGTTAGAATCTAATGTAAAAGAAATCCTTCGTCATTTTTAATAGATTTCGTTATTAGAATTGGATTTTAGTTTTGTACTTGATTTTTTGGAGAAAAGTTAATTCTGATTTCTCAGGGATTTTAAGATACAGATTTAAAGTGATTATCAAAAATGTATAATCAAATCTGTACATTGATTACTTTTTGCAAAATCTAAAATCTAAATAGTCAATGTTATTATCATAGGCGTATAAGGGGGGGGGGGGGGTTGTTTTCGGTTAGGCCGTGAACTACGGCTTCTTTAAAATATAATGTGTATTTAGAGATGTTGTTTGGTGGTTGGTTGGTGCAGTAAAGACAACTTAGGAGAGAATAATAAAGACATGCTGAAAGATAGAGTCCACAGTCCATTGTAATTTTGCCTTTTATCTTTCAAGCGTAAATATGTAGGTTACTAGGTGCAGCTTTACATCAGACAGACCTAATGTTGTGTCATCAGTGCCTAAATAAAAAAAATATCGGAGAATTTAATTCATGAATCTTCTTGGAAAAATCAAAACTAAACAAAAATATAAAATTTTTACTATGCCTGTATATAATATCTGTCCATTTTATAAGAAAACCAGATGCCAAATGTTCTCAAATAACTGTAGCACTTTCTTTTTTATTTATTTTTTTATCAAAATCCTTAAAAATCGTAAACCTTTATAATTTTTTAATTATAGAATCGTGTACCATAAAAGCCCCTCAAAACATCCGTTAATTAACTCTTTAAAAATTCCCTTTATTCCACTTTCAAAGTATTCCTAATTCCAAGTGTTGCTCTTAATTGACTGTGTTCTTTTGTAAACATAATTTGTATTTAATTAAAATCTTCAAATTAGACACAAACGCAGGTTTAAATATTTATTTTACTTCGTGTTTTTGAGAACAACTTAACTTCCATGTTCTTTTGTCATTGGATTTCTTAACGTCCCATGGCTGAGCAGGGACCTCAATTCAATACGAGGGGGATCAGGCGATAGTCAAGTGTGGATTGGCGGACTACACATATGAACACTTAAACACCTTCACCGTTAGACAAGTGGTAATCATGTTGGAAATGAATCGCACATGAAAATACGAGAGTTGCGAAACCCGGAATCAAACCTTAGCGTTACCGCTGAGCTATCACTGTCTTCTTTCCTTTCTCATAGAGTGACAAAAGTCACTATAAAATCTCTCTTCTGTTTTCTTCTTTATTGTAACATTTACGTATTACTGAGTTCAATTTAAACTAAATCTAGATAATGTGTACGAAACATATAATAACAATATATTATTAATTTGTATATCATAGTATCCACGACACCATAAAACACTTCGGGTTTATTAAAACAAATATCATCATCAGCCCTTTTTAACGTCCCACCGCTGGGCACGGGCCTCCCTCAGTACGAGGGGGATCAGGCCATAGTCCACCGCGCTGGCCTAGTGCGTGTTGGCGGACTTCACATGACTTTCGAAAACTTGCTAGGTTTTCTCAGACATGCAGGTTTCCTCACGATGTTTTCCTTCACCGTAAGACAAGTGGTAATCATGATAGAAATGATTCGCGCATGAAAATATCAGAGGTGCGAGACCCGGATTTGAACCCGCATCACTCGGTTATACAAGCGACGCGTTTCCGCTGGGCTACCACTGTCTACCAAAAATCGTTTTTATATATTTTGTTAGAATATGTCTCCATTATCGAAGTAATGAGAGCCAATGTTACTGAGAGCACAGAAGATTACAGTGGACAAGAATGCGTCCACTTACAAGTGCACTCTCTACTCTTATTAAAGCTATGTTCTCGACATTTTATACTCCAGCTATTAGAATCACAAGTAGCCATAGATTAGGATTTATACGAATCTATTTATCCCATACATACTTTTAAAATATTGCATTACACGTATTCATCTACCAATCTGTAATATATAAAAATCTCGTGTCACAACGTTTGTTGTCGAACTCCTTCGAAAAGGCTTGACCGATTTTTTGTTTTTTTTTTTTTTGGTAGGTTTGAAAATAGCGTAGGCTATTTTTATTCCCCTAGGTGATAACGATAGTCCTTCCCAGATTTTTACTATTCATTTTTAGACCAAATTTTTATTTACTTTTTTTATGATTTGGCATCAAAAACCCTAAATTTTCAACCTTTTACCACCAATCCTTATTTTTTTATAATAATAAGATTGTAAAAGGACAACTAAAAGGAAATTCAAAATAAATAAATTATTATTTATTTTAATAATTATTATTTATTGTAATTAATCCATTAGTATTAATCCATAACGTATACAGTAGTTTTTTAAAGTCCCACTGCTGGGCACGAGCCTCAAGACGCTAGAAATGATTCTCACATGAAAATATCAGAGGTGCGAGAGAGACTTGAACCCGCACCACTAAGTTATCCAAGCGAGTACGTTACAACTGAACTTCCAGTGTATTTTTCTGGTGCATATTAGTTATTACAAAAACTAATTAAAATACCAGAGTACATACAGATATTGATGAAATTCAATACTCGTGCAATTATTGTGAAGTGCTTAACGACGCCGAACCAATTTGTTGAAGTAAATACAAATATAATTTTATTACTACAAATATTGTCCAAGTTAACGAAGTTCCTTTGCCTACTTATTACCGTTTTGACCTAAATAACCGATACTGCTTAACTTCATCTATACATATAATAAAACTGTAGAAAAGTCGTTTTTGTACATCGAAAAAAATATAAAAAAAAATAGCCAGGGTGTTAAAGGACAACCAATAGAACCCATTTCCAGCATTTTTAGAATTTTTGTCTGTTTGTCTGTTTGTCGGTTTGTCTGTTTATTTATCCGGGCATCACGTAAAATGTACGAAAGCAATGTAGATAACTTTTATACACAACGATTGAACGTAACTTGAAGTAACATTTAGTTTTTGTTTCACTGCAATCGGTTCAGTCTATCAAAAGATATTTTAGTTTAAAGTGAAGAAGTAAAATTAGGGTTATGTGCATTTGGTCTCACTCATCTACACACCTGAGTGTAAATATGCGTGCACAGTTAGGAGGCTGCGAAAATGCACAGGAGTTTTCCAATTTATTGTTACAAATAGGCGATGGCACATGCCCCGTACAAGAAGATGGTTTATAAAGAAGCACTAGTATAAATAAAAAATAATAATTTGTATCGGTATCCTCCAACAGCGCTTCGCACTAAAAAATACATTGTTAAGTTCCGACATCCACGCGAACGAAGTCGCGGGCACAGCTAGTTACTGAAATAAAATTTATCTTTTGACAGTAGTTCAAAGGTCAGATCTACAATAATATTATTCGTTTTGCAAATTATTGTTAGTGAAATTTTAAAATACGTTTTTCTAAAGGGCTCTTTAGCCCTAAAATCTAAATAAATTTATTTTTGTATAAAAATCTCGTACTAGCTTTGCGTGATAAATCAATTTCATGCGATTAAAACTGCTATTACTGAAGTATTGGGAAAATTTCATAGGATTTTGTCTTTATTGTGTGTTTGTCTTGAAATAGGCTGGAGATTACAAGTTTGATTCCTGGGATGATTCATTTGTGACGTATAACTTACAGATATAACAATAGTGTTTCTAAAATAGGTACTACATGACTATGTACATTGTACGTGATACAAATTCATGTATTTGTAGTGAACGATTGTATGGCAAACACTGGTACATTGCCATTCTCCTAACTTTAATAGTCCGCTGGGATGACAACCCGACTCAACCAGAGCTGAGTGAGATCAGGTACAAAACTGACAGCTTTACATGATTTTGGCAACTGTTTGTCAAATGTTATTAACATTACCAAATAAGTTATTTTTTTTTTCTGTGCAACTTGCACTTTGAAGTCGTAGTGCTAAAAAATTACAAAAAAACCATGCCTTAAAGTCTGTATGGATTGCTACGGGGCCATGTTTTCTACCTTTAAAAGATTTATTAAACTTTTAGCATATCGTATATTTCAAAAACAGTTTTATCCTCAAAAGTACTTGAAAACATTTTCTTTTTATAATTAAAAAAAAAAAAATTTATATAATTATTATTATTTCATATAATATACAGTTTTTGTTTTCAATTTTTATAGCTTAGCATCACAAGGGCTGTGGAGGACTATCCTATTCAACAAAGTAAGGAATTCATGCACGTTTTCCACAATAGCACCTAACTTCACGGTTTATACTTTTCACACAATGTGCTACTTTAATGCTGTCGTAAACCCGTAATATGGGATCCGTCATTATGTGGAGTGGAATCTTTGATGGACACACGTCTGTGTTCTTTGTTATGCCTTACATGTTTTATTATCACACTTAAAACTGAGTATTCGATTTTAATTTAGCTTTCCTTTTGATTTTTGTATGTTTCTTGACAATATACCGCTGCACTAGTTTTTACCTGAGATTTTGCTCGCGGTCTTAGCGGCCAGAGCAATTGTACGAGTATACGATTCTAGGATTTATATTTCTATCAAATTTTATAAAAATCTGTTCAGCTAATTGAACGTGACAAAGTAAAAGTAAGAGAAGTAAGAGATAGATAGATATTTTCACACTTTTTATAATAATATGAATTAGTATAGATTTCTTAGGTACTTTGCAATGGTTTTTATATTTGATTATCGAGTTCATTGGTAAAATTTAAAAATTACAGTATTTGTTACACGAGCTATGTACGAGTACATACATTCATACATAGTTTTTAAAGTAATGAAATTTTACAAATTCCTCCGACAATCATTCAATTTTTTACTTAATTTGATAACATTAGCTCCAAGCTTTATTAACCTTATTGTGGGACGTTATTTTTATTGTGTTATGTAAAAAATGGCACGTATTTGCCTATAAATTCAATTTATTGGAAAAACCATTCACATTTTATGATTAATAAAGTTTTATAGCGGATTGAGGATTGAGGATGGTTCGAAATTAAATTTGCATGGGCCAAAGGGTTTATTACATACTTTGTATTTATAAATAAGGTAGTAGTGAGACAGTGGTAGCCTAATGGTAATGCGCTCGCTTAGGAATCTGAATGAAGCGGGATCAATCCCGATTCTCAAAACTTATGATATTTTTAAAAACATTTTTTCTTCCAACATGATTATCAGTTACCAATTGTCTTCCGACGTCTGAGATAATGTAGCAACTTTTCGATAAACATATGAAGTACTGGTAGGTTATATCCTGATCCCTATCGTATTAAAAGGAGGCCCTAACCCAGCAGTGGGGCGTTAAAAAGCGCTTAAATATAAATAAATAATATCAATTATTTCTAAAAAAGACTTACTTCTAACTTTGACACATCTATGTGAAATATAGGTATAATTATTATACAATTTGAAAAAAAATATTCTTAATATTAATACTTATCAGTACTTCAAATTAAATCATCAAGTCTGTTTGTATGTCTGTCATTCTTCCACGCTGAAAAAACACATAACCTACTGTAAGTATTAAAATTTATCAATGGACAAATATGGTGCCTCTTGCATATAATATTATAAACGCAAAACGTACCTAAACAAAATAATTTATTTATTACAGATCTGAAACACGTAATTATTTGCTCCAATTTATCGTAGCCGTTGAGATTAATTAGCCGTCTCGATTATAACAAACGGTTCTCCCTAACAAATGGCGGCTACAGAGAAACTAAGCCTAATTTCTAATTAATTATAAGTTAAAACCATAATTTTCAAAGTTCTCAACCTAACGTCATTTTTCTTTCGTTTACCTGGCAAAGGTATAACTAAGTAAATCTAAATAACTAAAACTAATATCGATATTTCCATTAAGAGGTTAGCTCACTAGTTAGTTTGGTACTTATATATTAAAGCCACTGCACCTACAGATTTATTATACAGCTACAATCGTTTCGCAGGACGATGATGATGGGGAACGGGAGGGCAAGGGGTATGTTCCCTATTATTCCTATTTTACTCCCATTACAAAAACCTATGTATCCAAGTCGAAAGTAAATAGTCTACGACTATGGCACGCGCGGGCCGCTGCTGCGGCACGCTCGCTTCGCTCGCTAGGCTCGTGCGATGTAGTTTTAACCTAACCTAATCTACCTAGAAAGACTGAAAGATTCTTAAGAATAACCTTATAAACTTATTATATTGAAGTCAAAAGAAAATAGTAACTTACGATGAAAACACATATCGATAGAAAAACGAAGCTGCGGTGGCGTTACTACGTACCTAAGTACCATTTTTTCATTTAAGCAAGATTTTTGTCTAAGTTTCTTGAACTTTTAAACTAAAGTAAAAATCCTTCACTATTTGACATTTGTTAATATTCATAATAATTAAAGCCAAGGCCAAAAGTGGACCAAATTTCAATCTCCTTGAGTAGCATTCGGACATTAAATTAATGATTAATATAATACAATTACAATTATGTACTACATAAAATAACAACTAGCAATAATTTCTGATTCAAAATTATACATCCGTATTATTCTATATCCTATTTTATAGAAATTTTAATTTACTAAAAACTAACAATATACATTTTAAGGAAGACTAGCTTACAATAAGCCATAGCTTAAAAAAGGACGATTAAAAACTAACACTTTTTCATAAGAAAAGTCCTGAGTTTCTCTAGTATGTACTAATATGTAAACCCTCCATCACACCCAAGCCTAATACATACGTAAATTAGAATAACAACGGTAGCTCGGTAAGCGTGCGTTTAAAAATTCAGATATACAGCCTTAATTTACCCCAAAAAAGATTCATTTTACATCGAATATTATACGCTTGTACCTATCTCGTCAAATTACTTTTTCGCATGTCCCCCAGCGTTCGTGTTAAAACTTTACAAATTTATACTAAATTGCATTGTTTTCAAGGTAAAAAAAAGGTATTTGCAGTGGTTTCTCTCGCTACTGTGCTAGATATCCCGGGTTTAATTCTCGAAGTGGCAATACACATTAATTCCATGCATTTGATTTTAATTATTATAATAGTAAGATTTAATCTTTAAAAGCGTTTTAAAATATATTTAGTCTATGATCAAAATATTGACTAATAATCAATATCATCCTTATTTGAAGATATTTTCGTAGACTCTGGTGTTAATTTAAACTAAAACCACTACTCCACAAAACGTGAAAGGAAATGAAATTATAAGTACGAGTATGTGTACGTATTTACATAAGTATTTTGACACAACTTACAAATTGACAGAAGTTCTACAAAAAAAAAATGATTAATTAGTTTGAAATAATCTGTGTACAAATGTCATTTACATTCAAGGTTGAAAAGCACCATTTTACTCCAGATTTCTGTATTTACCGTACCTAAAGGTGCGGTCCTAATTACATAATGGAGTGATACATTCCAACACAGCAATTCTAGGGAGTGTTGTTTCAACGTATTGTCATTGTCATGCGATATATGAACTTGGGATCGGCATAGAATATGAAATTTAATAAATTGAATGTGATTAGATAATTTTGTATGTTTGTCCTATATATTAACATACATAATAATATGTTTTGGCGATATTACATGGTAGAGATCGAACTTCGAGTGGTTTTGAAAAACTTGGGATACCACAATCTTTTTGAATTTAAAAACATCCTATATGACCCGAAAAACCAGCTATCATCAAACCAAATTTAATCTCAATCTATCCAGTTATTATCTCTCTAATGTGACGCGGTCACAGACAGATGGCAGACATAAACCTAAAAATTACAAATTCGACCACTGTATCCTTAATAATGGATGTTTCAATAAGATTTTCCAAAAAATATTCAATTCAGAGATTCGTATAAGTTAGAATTTTATCATTATGTTATTCATTTTTCGTTTTGATCCACCGATAATTTATAGAAAATATCATCATCATCAGCCCTTTTTAACGTCCCACTGCAGGGCACGGGCCTCCCTCAGTACGAGGGGGATCAGGCCATAGTCCACCGCGCTGGCCTAGTGCGTGTTGGCGGACTTCACATGTCTTACGAAAACTTGCTAGGTTTTCTCAGACATGCAGGTTTCCTCGCGATGTTTTCCTTCACCGTAAGACAAGTGGTAATCATGATAGAAATGATCCGCACATGAAAATATCAGAGGTGCGAGACCCGGATTTGAACCCGCATCACTCGGTTGTACAAGTGACGCGTTACCGCTGGGCTACCACTGCCTTTAGAAAATATATATTTTTTATATTGATATTTTTATTCTCATTTATTTAAACTCAATTAGCTGAGGTTCAGTCCATTACAATCTGAAAATTCTAGGAAGTCTTTCACAAAAATCACTAGTTTCCATTTAAAAATATGAGGTCAGTATAAGTGATAGAGCGGATACCCTCAGATCGTAAACATTTAAGCAATTGAGAGAGAAAGTCAATCTGCCAATTAATTACATAGCCCATATCCATTATAGTAGACACGGACTAGTTAGTAGTTAATAAGTCGAGAAAGGTCCTGGATTTTGTTCTCGGGTGAGGTAAAAACAAGTTTTCTTAGAATTCTTAGTATCAGTCTGGAATTTTGAAATAGATGATGTAATAACGCCGCGTCTCAAAGAGCTATCAGTCTAGTGAGATCATCCTCACGTTGTTGACTAACCCTGTACGTACAAACTTGTGCACTATATAATGTATTGTATATCCAGTGAGATTGGCTGTTCTAATCGTAAATCCGTCAGGACAACATTCTTATTGGGTTCTGTAACTAAAAAAGAAAATGTGAAAATCAAATAGAATCATTCGTGATGTTTAGTTAGTTATATATACGCTATTAAATTAACCTACTACTTATTTAGTAGTTGTTCGCAAGTAAATTAAAAACTATTAATTGTTTTTCTATTTCGATCTAGCCACTAGCTTCCTTCAATACAAAAGGAGATGAACAATGGTTTAATAAGTTGAAAATGATTTGCACATGAAAATATCAGGTGGGCGAACCGAGTTATGAACCTGCTTCAATCGGCCCTAAAACCACTGTGTTACCTACTGAACTACCACTGCCCGCAATTCCTAATCTTATGTTATGACGTTATTACACACAGCGCCATCTAGTTCCATGGTGAGCTACAAGGCTTGTGTTACGGATACCAGATAGTTGATAATATAACTTTAAATACATACATATTATAAATATAAATGACTGGAGCACAAACATTTGTGCTCAACAACTGAATGTCCCCTAGCGGGACTCGATCTCGCGACAGGAACAGCAAGTAGGGTCACTACAAACTGAGCCATACGTGTCATAATACTAGCAAACTTTAAATATTATAACCGCAACGCTAACTAATACCTTGTAAATAGATTAATATTTCCTCTCTTAATGTGGGTGAAACGGGAGATTAAAAGTGTGTATAGGGAAGCAATCATTTCTGAAGTAAGAGATACTAATATAGGTACGTATAATTACCTCCTAGTATATCATACCAACCGTTAGTAAGTTCCTATGGACGAACCCGAGCGAAGTGAGGATGAATCACTAGTCATTAAAAGTATACTATAAAACACTTCTTTTAATTTTTTGTAGTTTTGGAAAATTCCGATAGATGGCACTACAAAGTGGATGAAGTACAAGCTGGGTAAAATGTATTTATATTATAATGTATAACAATTTTTTTTAAATAATTTAATATCAAATGGCAATAATATTAAATATATTTAATATATTCATTTATGTTGTAACTTGTACTTAACTATGCACGTATAAATTTGTTACTCTGTGGTATTCTGCTTGCAAAATGTCAGTTCAGCTCTAACTTTTGCTACGTACAGTAATGTAGGAGCTTATTCCGGCCTAAAGAAAAATAAACACGTACGCCGTAAAAATTTATACGGCTTCCGCGCTAATTAAAGTGAAGAATAATAATATTTTACTTTTTTTTAAGGTGAAATAAGGTAAGAAAAGTGAACTTTATTGTTAATACACTTTTAAAAACTTTTGTCACAAGTGTTTTATTTTATATAAACATTGCGTTGCTTTATATTAAATTCAAATTAAGAATAACTTTTCTTAAATTAGTAACCTATTTTTTTTGAATTGCAATAATTAAAATACATAATAATTTAAGTAGAAAATAATTTTGATAAAAATAATTTTCAGTTTATTAAAATTAATAAAATTATTAGTGACTAATATTTTCATTTAAAAATATAGTGAATTCAATTTTATATATTTTCTTAGATGGTATAAGACAATATTTTGCAATCGGATAATGAAACTCCACAGTAGCGCCATCTATTGTACAGTAGAAGGTAACGTACTTATACTCAAACCTAGTAAACTATACTTGCATATTTATGAAAAACTTTGTGGAGCGCTTAACAGATGGCGCTGTATTATTTTTATTTTTGACCAGTTTCCCTCGTACTGAGGGAGGCCCGTGCCCAGCAGTGGGACAGGGCTGATGATGAAATATAATAAATTGATTTTCGTTGTTCGTCTTAGTAAATAGGTCTAATTAATTACCTATAAAAAGATGAAGGAATAAATTAATATGTAATTGTTATATTTACAAAATAGAAAAACAATTAAAAACATTTGAAACTTCGGGAACCAAAAATCAAACAACGTTAAATTTTGGTACTGGTGACATTTAATGTCTAAAATTGGCAAAGTATTCAAATTAATCACTAAGTACATATTATAAAACAAATTCTCCGCCGCGTCTGTCTGTTGCGCTAAACTCAAAAACTACTGCACCGATTTTAATGCTGTTTTCACCAATGAATAGAGTGGTTCTCGGGGAAGGTTTTAGTATATAATTTGTCAAGTTTTTGTATACATTTACTAGCGGAACCCGCGGCTTCGCTCGCGCTTAATCTAGGCACGAGCTAAACGAGTATATTGAGTAATATAAGTTCATTCTAAGAAAATGTGAGATTACCTAAAAACACCCCACTCTTTCCTACTTAATCTTTGACATCACAGCTTAAATCGAAAATCTTGAAAGCTAATATAAAAAGTAATAAACGATCCCAATGGTTTATACGTAATAACACCAGATGAATCCATTTGTTCATTCTTTCGAAAGAGTGATTCTAAGATAAAAAATGCAATATTATTCCCACTTCAAAGTGTTTCTTGGTAAGTAAATGAGTTTTCTGCCCGAGGAAAATAAACAGTCTTATAAAGCGTAATGAAGGATGAGATGCGAAATTGTATTGGATTGACGTCTTAAATAATTGGCAACGGTTTTATTTAAATAATATTATTCTATCAATAGAATAAAATGTAATTTTATTAAGACCATATTTTAGACCTATATTTATATTATACTTATGTCTTCAGCCATTTTTAACATCTCACTGCTGGCACGGAACTCCCTCAGTACGAGGGGGATCAAGTCATAGTCCACCGCTCTGGCCTAGTGCGTGTTGGCGGACTTCACATGTCTTTCGAAAACTTGCTAGGTTTTTCTCAGACATGTTTGATGTTTTCCTTCACCGTAAGACAAGTGGTAATCATGATAGAAATGATTCGCAAATGAAAATATCAGAGGTGCGAGACCCGGATTTGAACCCGCATCACTCGGTTATCCAAGCGAACATGTAACTGTTGGGCTACCACTGCCTTATACTTATGTATATGCTTTTTTCATATCTACTAGCAAATTACCCTTGCTTTCATTGGTCAATTTCACTCAAAGAACCCTATTTGTAACTCCGCGCCGGTCAAGTCATAGTGACTAAATAATCCAGCCGTAACTGCGGACTAGAAGGCTTAGCTGACATTGATATACTATAACCCAAGCTACATAGCAAGAAGGTCATTAAGAAACCGCTTTTCGAACATATATTTTTTTAACTGTTCATTTAAGGAAGATTTTATCAATGCTAGGTTATAATATAACAGTATTTATAAGGTTTTGAATAATATAAGATATCGTTATTTTGTTACAGAGCGGAAGCACGACTAAACTTTCAGCATGGTAATTTTTTTAATTCATATTCATACTTACAGTTACAAAATACAAGTACTATAGAAATATTAAACATTATACAAAAACATTGTGTTTTAGTATGGATTCGTGAATTACGCTCTCGAATTGCTAGTCACCAAAACCTATGGAGAAGAAACATGGGAGAAGATAAAGTAAGTAAACAAACATAATATATCTAAAGCTATAAACTTACTTTACAGAATGCTATGAATAACACGTCGGTGGAACAAGCGTTCCTATTTAGGGTTCCGTAGCAAAGAGAAAAGTAAAAATTAAAATGGAAGCATCATGATTTTGTCATATGCATCTGTATGTAACGATACAATTCAAAATACGAAAAATAAAGTACTTAGTAATTTGGGCAAGTTACAGAGGGATGAAATAAAAAGCTTGGGGCTGCTTAAAAGTTGGATTTTTAAAGGTGTTTTCTAAAATTCTAGTAAAGCTTAGGTTCAGACCAACGAACGTACGGCAGACAAAAGCAAAAAAAACGATTAGTCTATCTATTATGAAAAAAATAGTATGTTTGTAATGTGTTTGAAAATAAAACGTGTTCTAAAATTAAAAATAACAGGAAGAAGGCTGAGGTTGCAATGGAGGGATCGTTTTTGGTGAGGCAGATATATGAAGATGATATAACATATAATTTGATAACCGCTGCTGTGGAAGTCTTAGGTAAGTATAATTATAAAATTTAGGTTAGGTTAGAACATTTCCTACATTATGCTTTTATTTCGCTATATTTTGGCCAAAAAAATATTTTAATGGAACCCGATAAAGTTAAAATAAAATGGTTATGTTTTTAAAGTTTTTAAAAGCCTGAAAAATCTGGAGAAAAGACCTAAAACATCAATAATACGCGCGCTTTTTACAGAAACACCAGCTGATGCTATTTTAGAGTTGTTTGGGATGACTTTCTTTGAATTCTGTCAGGATTCTGGATACGATAAAATCTTGCAAGTACTCGGAGCAACGCCTCGAGACTTTCTTCAAGTAAGACGTGAAGAATATTTTGTTCTATTTTCCATAGCTTTATATAACTCTTGAAAAAGGCTTGTAAAGTTCTTGCTTTAACTAAGTTATTTTTGACATATTTTCAACGTATTGTTGTATGTTTTTAAGCTAAAAGAATTTCCCTACAACAATTGGCGATGCAAAAATTAAACACCGTGCCAGTTCTATGTCTCGTTTTTAAGAGTGTGTCACTGCCAGCTTTCGAACTCCGGGCTGTTTTTAAGAAATCATCCTCATTGTTTCGGCGAAAAATACTACACCTCCTTGACATAGGCCTTCTCCAAAGATTTCGACGACATATTCAAGTCGTCGGTTTATCTTGTGAGTGGTCTGTTACGCTTCCCTTTTCAGTACTAATAAATACGTAATAGAAAACCCCAAAAACTCAAAGACTCGAGACTCGAACCAACGCCTCTTATTCAACCTCCAGATCTGACCGTTTATGCTAACTATAACTAACTATAAATTAGACTAATAATACATTGATCTTTTAATGTAAAATTTTGGATAGAACTTAGATGGGCTTCATGATCATTTGGGCACACTATATCCGGGGATGCGAGCTCCCTCATTCCGTTGTACGGAACGTCCTGAAGATGGAGCATTGGTCTTACATTACTACTCTGATAGGCCTGGATTGGAGCATATCGTGATTGGTATTGTAAAGGTTTGTATTATAATATACTTATTGTGAGTATCTTGTCAAATAGAATTTTTTCACCTTTTATTAATTTATCTTGCAATTTGTATGTATGTTCGGGTCAAACCTTGTAACTGAATTTTAAAGAAGGTGATTCGCAAACGATTGCTTATTAATAAAGTTAATAAAAACTAATATCGCGGACTCTCAAAGAAGCCATCTTTATTTTTTTCTAAAAAAATGTCCGGACAAAATTACTATTTTTTTATCACTTACAGACGGTTACAAGTAAACTACACAAGACGGAAGTGAAAGTGGATATCTTGAAGACTAAAGAAGAATGCGATCACGTACAATTCCTTATAACAGAAACGTCTAACCCTGGACGTGTGTCGGTACCAGAAATAGCTGAAATCGAAACTCTGTCGCTTGGTAAAAGTTCAAGAAATATTATAATTTTTTAGTTACTTTGCTTTGGTACATTTAAACATACCTTTATTGTATAAACGCATGTTGTTTGTGTTCGTATGTGTATGTCAGCCTGAGGCATCGTAGCTACCGAACGAATGAACCGATTTTGATTTTGTTTTTTTTTTGTTTAAAAAGTGGATTAGTCGAAAGTGTTATGCTATGTTTTTTATGGGAATCACTAAACGTTAAAATTCAAATTCAAAATATTTTGTTCAGCATAAAATTATTACAATTTTGTACTAAACGTCATGAGTTTACTACCTGTTCGGAAAGAAGAAGCCTGACCGACCTGAAAAAAACTGACGAAAGAAACTCAGCGGGACTAATATAATTTTTAAAATTAACAGTAGTTCTATAGAAATGAAATCTACTTAGGGACGAAACTGAGTGAAGCTACGGTCAGCAAGTTAATTATAAAATTACTTGTTATATAAGCTCTCTGTACCGAATTTTGGTTGCTTTTAGCTCAAAATGATTAATTTTCAGAGCCAAAAGTAAGCCCGGCGACGTTTTGCCGGGTGTTTCCCTTCCATTTAATGTTCGACCGCGAACTGAACATCGTGCAGGCGGGACGCACCGTGTCGCGTCTGCTGCCCAGAGTCACTCGCGCTGGGTGCAAGATCACTGATGTTTTGGATACGGTATGTTATATTTGTGATTATTTAGAAGGATTGTTAATTTAATTTTCATTACATGTATTGTCAATGTTTGTATACTAATATTAATTTTAGGGTTAGGGATATTTCTTTTTAATATGGCTTTGTAAAAAAAACATAAATTCTAGTGTTATTTGTAAAGTACGTATAATCTACATGTAAAAAAAAGGTGTATGTGCGATTCACACACGATAGAAGTGAAACTTCAGTAAATCGACAAAAGAATGAGATGAACATATATAAAAAAAGAAATGTCAAAAAATAAACAACGGTTACCATGGCAACATGGGAATGTATTCTATCTCATTCTCTCCGACTTAATCCTATACTTTTATGTATTTCTTTCTGTATCGTGACGCATTTTCGTTTCATCGAATCACAACGATTCTAAAGAAGTTTCACTTCAAAAAACTTTAAATTCATTTTTATGTAAACTTAACTAAAATCTAAAATTTTAAAACATAGCTGCACTAAATGCTCTCAAGACTAACATATACAAACAAACGACCAGTTTTTTTTAATAAGAAAACTGCTGCTTAGTAATTATTATTTTTGATGTCAAGGTGCGACCTCATTTGGAGATGACGTTTGCAAATGTACTCGCTCACATCAATACGGTGTATGTACTGAAGACCAAGCCCGAGCAAATGACTGTCGCTGATCCTCATGATGATATTGCATCATTGCGTTTGAAGGTAATCGTGAACGTTATGTGCTCCTATATATATACTTAGACAACCAAGCACCACGACCACTTGTCGAGTGCATTGGCCACAATGGATTTAAAAAAAAAGTCCTGAAATACGCGAGATTTTATACAAGAACTGCTAAAAAAAATTAAGTAGGTGATTTTAATATTCCAGTTTGTTTTATTTTTAAAAACTTAATTCCTACCCAAAAAATCATTACTTTTTAAAGTAACGGACATTTTTATAACATTTTATTTTTATTTTTAGGGCCAAATGCTGTACATTCCAGAAACCGATGTTGTGGTTTTCCAGTGCTATCCCAGTGTGACTAATTTGGATGATTTGACACGGTACAGCTATATTTAATTAATTAAATAAATTATATTATTTTTACCTCTACGTATGAACTTAAAAATATATTGACAAACATATTTTTATTCATAAATTTTATTTATTAAAACGTAAACTTTTATTGTAAAAGCTCAAGGAGAATAAACTTTGTAATAAGATCGTGAAAATTGTATAGAACGAACTGTTATGGTGTGATTCTAAAATCTAAAAAAAAAATTTAACGCTAAATAAAACCTTTATAATAAGAGTTAGTTACAAAACTGTATTACAATAACCGTAGTTTACTTTAGATTTAACTTATCTAGGGAATTTCATGGCTATTTATACTAAACTAACAATATGTGAGATACAGTGGAGTGGAAGAAATTATTATTAGACATTTCCGTATACGGGAGTAAAAGACACCGGTGTTAACTAGTTTATTATATTTTCAGCCGTGGACTCTGCATCTCAGATATTCCCCTACATGACGCGACAAGGGATCTAGTGCTAATGTCGGAGCAGTTCGAGGCAGACTACAAGCTGACGCAAAACCTAGAAGTCCTAACGGATAAGTTACAACAGACTTTCCGTGAATTGGAGGCTGAGAAACAGAAAACTGATAGGTAGTGTTGTGTTGGGTAGAGAATGGAAGAGTGAAAGGACTACTTAGTTCAATGTTAGCACCGCGAATGTTCTTACGTTGCGTTTGTTCACAGTCACTTTTACACCGTCACTTTTTTGATAATCTTTTACTTGTTATGGTTAAGATTTGAAAGGGAGCATCCGGCACTACCACCCTATACGCGACCGTAGAAGTTTTCGAACTACCACCAGCTTTTGGGATATTAGAAAGTGACAGGATTGTATGTTCAGTAATGTAAATGTGTACCTAACAAGTTGATTCATATACGAGTTCGATACTTTCTTAGATTTTCTCGAAAAAAAAGAAAAAATATATATTATAACATCTATTTACTCAGCATATTTAATTTATTTTTCTACAATACGGCTGATAGAAAACTATTAAAATTATCAAATTTCTATTACCTATAGCGATAGTAGAAATAGGGTATCGTCTTCCAGGCTTTTATACTCAGTGCTGCCAATAAGCGTAGCGACGGAACTACGTCACTGCCGGCCGGTGCCCGCGCGCAGGTACGACCCCGTCACCTTGCTCTTCAGCGGCATTGTGGGCTTCGCCAGCTACTGCGCGAGGAACATCGACCACAAGGGCGCCATGAAGATAGTGAAGATGTTGAACGATCTGTATACCGCGTTCGATGTGCTCACTGATCCTAAGAGGAACCCGGACGTGTATAAGGTAAGTGATCTTGAATGCTATTAAGTTATGGTTACGACTATGGTCTTTAATTATAGACTATAGTCACAACCATGGTCGCTAATGAACTTAGACCCATAAGATTATGGTCGCGATTATTGTAACAAAGGCAGGTATGTAATATGTATTCTGACATGTACAAGGTAAGAAAGTACTCCTTCAATTTTATAGGTACTTATACAAAAAATCCTTCTCTTGACCTATTTTTGTCGACACGTTTGGCTCAGTCGGTAGACCCTACTTTCTGCGCCAGCACTCGTGATTTCGAGTCCCGCTGGGTGCATTTATTTGTCGAGGACGAATGTTTGTACTCCAGTCATTGGTGCTTATATTTATAATATGTATGTATTTAAAATGTATATGTGTAGTATATCAACTATCTGGTATCCGTAACACAAGCTTAGCTAACCACGGCACTAGATGGCGCTGTGTGTAAAAATTTCCCAATATGTACCAACATATTTTATAGGTACTTATGCAAATACTCCTTCCCTTGACCTAACTCATATCTATAAAGTTTTAAATAGAACTAGCGGTTTATCTTAGCTTCACCTGAGTGTGAAAGACTAAACCAATTTTGGACGACAAACCTTCTCGGGCGTACGCAGAACAAATCACCAGTTTCATCACTATAGGAAGAATGTTTTAGAAACTTATACACACAAACATTGATTTTTATTTCAATACACTTAAACAAGATTATTGGTATTGATTTAGTTTTTAGTCGTTTTTAACATCTTATTTTAATGCATGTTTTAAATGTAATAAATAGGTGGAGACTGTTGGAGACAAATACATGGCAGTATCAGGACTCCCGGAGTATAAAGTAGCCCACGCCAAACATATTTCTCTGCTTGCTCTCGAGATGATGGATCTTTCTAGAACTGTTACAGTGGACGGTGAACCTGTGGTAAGATAATTATTATCTATTGTAATTTTCTATTTTTTCCCTGATAGCAAAAAAAAACAAAGTCCTAAAATGAGCATACCAAGTTTCATACAGATCGGTCGTAAAATACGTCTCGTAGAGGAGTACTAACAGTAATAACTGATACAGGAATACAAAACTAGATTTGAAGGAAAGACTGCGCTCGCTTGGTTTAACATTTATTATTGTATACCCAGGGTATAACAATAGGTATCCACTCAGGAGAAGTGGTGACCGGTGTGATCGGGCACCGCATGCCGCGCTACTGCCTCTTCGGCAACACCGTGAACCTGACCAGCCGCTGCGAGACTACTGGCGTTCCCGGAACTATCAACGTCAGCGAGGATACTTATGCGTAAGATACTTTTTATTACCAATAATATAATTTATTACGTTATTTAGCGCTTATTTGTCTAAATTACCAATTTACCTAAAGAGTTTTTAGTACATAAGTATTGACTTTTAAATGTCAATATTATTGGTTTTAAAAACTCAATTTTATGAATTTGAAAAAAAATCTATTAAATATATACATATCCATATTAAACAAATTTATAACTGTGAAAGTTTGTTAGCATGTGGGAATAGGTGTTTGTTACTCAATTACGCCAGAACAACGGAACGGACCTATATAAAATTATTGCACAAACAAAAAAAAAAGATAATGATCTGGAATAAAACATAGCCTACTTTTGATCTTGGAGAAAAATACGGGTTCCATGGGAAAGATTTTTGCTTTTTACTAGGGTGAAGCCTAAGCAAAGCGATGGTGAGTAGTGTAAATGTTAGTAATCTTAGATAAGGTTTTGTTTTTAAAATAGCAGAAGAATAGTTCTAGTGTAACGTGCAACAAATAATTATCATTTGAACAAATAATAACTAAGGCGATGTACTGATTTTTATATAATATAATTTTGTTGTCTCAATAAAATACAGTGTTGTTCAGTGTTTCACTTAAAGTTTCACACTCACAAAAAAATCTACATTTTTGATGTGCAAGGTTTTATGCGTGGTATACCTACATATTAGCCTTTTTATAGTTTTTTTAATTGGTATTTTATAACGTTTAAATCTTCATTTGCCGAAATAAATTTATTTTTGCTATTTCTTATTCATATAATTAATTCTAACAAAAACGTGTATTAACTTTTTTATTAAACGTGATTTATTAACAGACAAATGTAAAACTTTCTTAAACTTCAACGAACTGTAAACATAAATTTTTTTTAATAAAAGTTCGATGTAGAATCGAGATTGAAACTACTTATACACTCAGTAAAAAAGTCATACATAATTTTATTAAAAATTAAATAAAACAAAATTTGTCATGCAAATTTTATTTGATATTGTAATTCATAATCGAGATTAATCGTCCAACAAATCTAAATACTTTTTCAATGCTGGAGGCACCGGCAACTTTTGTATACCAAATGGTAATTCAAAGTTATTCCATAACATTTGCCTAATTTGACACCTACACAAGTGCTTTAGTTCAACGGGTTTCAAACCACATCGTGACGATGGTACTAAATGATCTTCCAAAATCTCTCCATATTTTTCCAACGCCATCTTTCTTTGATAATTGTAATCTTCTGGTAATTCCAAATGCTTTAACGCTGCTTTATCAACGGTTAGAACAATTCTGGGAACAGCTCTCAAAGCTAGTTTAAGACAAGAAACCAATTCATAGGGATACTTTCTGTTATACTCCTTCAATCTGTCTAAAATTGATTCAATAGGGTTAGTAGATACATGATCAGCTGTAATTCGGGCTCCAAATCGCAAAAGTATCATAAGTATCTCAGAAGCTCCCATTTGAATAACTACTCTAACTGGGGATGCCTTTCCACAACTTTCCAAAGGAACGTCGATAAACCGATAGGTTTTTTTACCGTCCTTATATTCTAAGCTAGCGTTTGTAGCGTGATCTAGGAAAAATACAAGGGCGTGAACGTTTTCTTCTTTATCGGTGAAGTCTGATTTCCATCCAGCCATAAAGTATGGGGCTGAAGTACCGAATATAGCTCCTGTAATATGAAAAATAATATGTTTAATTGTTACTATTATTCTAAAGTTCTTTATAATTTTAAGAGTGTTTTGCTTCGCTTATGATTCTTTATTGGTATTATATTATATTAAAATAAATTTAATAATTAAAAAATATATCCTTTAATTTGAAGCACTTTGGTATTCCATCTTGCTTATGTATTGTAAAGTAACATTTACAACAAAAATAATATTTACCCAAAAATATCCTTTCAAAAGTACCCTCACAAGCGTACATTTCGTCCAATAAGGCGGCAACTATACCATTATCTTGCAAGCTCCAATCGAACGCAAGTTTCATAGCAATGTAAAGCATGTTGTGGTACTTCCCCATAAGGCATACATCCCCATTGTCACTTTTGCACCGGTTATGGTATCTTAGTGCGGACGACACGAACGATTTACATGTTGCATTGTCAGACCTATTTTGTCCTAAAAATATAAAAATAATGATAATATGATAATTATATTTAATTAGATTAATGAAATTTTTTGAGTTTAAAATTAAAAGTTGCAGCTAGTAGGGTATAATTTAAAAGAGATCGCTGGTTTTAACTCCACACAGGAAGCAATTTATGAGTACGAGTAATATGAAGATTTTACAAAAAAATCTTAAGGTGATGAACATGAATTAGTTTAATTAAATGAAAGTAGTTGAACGCGAAAATAGTGTATACACAATAGTAATTACACTCCTAACCGCGTCGTAAGGTACATTGGCCTGGATTATATACAGACACACTGGCATATTGATAATATTATAAAGTTTATTTATATGGATTTACACCAGTTGTGTGTTTGCTCGAAAATAAATTAATATACCTTTAGCACATCCTGCAATAACTGTATTAAAATACTCAACCAGTTCACGCCTTTTAAATCTTTGATTTAAACCGTCCCGTTTGATATTGCAGAACACTTCGTCGAAATAAAAGTCCATAAACGAATCCATTGCTCACAAAAATTTATCACTTAAATAAAAATAATAAAAAAAACATATTTTGACTTATAACTTTTTGGTTTCCTAATTGACGTGAAAGTATTGAGATACGTTCAAAAATATAATAATTATTATAATAAATCAAAATCACTATTTTCAAGTAAAACTCGAAAATTCGTGTTGAATCGATTTTTTATTATTGTCTGTAAAAACCTGTTTTTTACTCGACAGCTGGTCTAGTAATAGACTCAAATCAGTATGTTGTCCCCATGATAATGTAGGAATACTTATAACTGTTGTTTAATCTCCTTAACTTTGGTTACAGGTGGGAAGCCGTATCGTATCGGCTTTTTATATATCATAGTTCTATGTAACGAAGTTGAATTTATGAAGAAAATACTTTAAATTAGTTATTTAATCGCTAGCTTTATTACTTTTTCTATTAAATTAGCCAACTTTCAAGCGTATTGGACTATGGCCTGATCTTCGTATTCAGGAGACGCCTATGTTCAAGTGCTAAATATGGCCTGAACAATACATTTCAATTACTACTGTTTTGACTGTTCTCGTAATAGAAGATCATTATTCCATCCCAACTTACTTGCTCAAACACAATCGAGGCAGATTTTGGAATTTGAACCGAAAATAATAATTACTTTCTCAATATACACAATAAGGAGTTACTCTCTATTAGAATCTTAAATAATAATGTGTTATATCGAAAAATATTATATGATATTTATACAAAGTATTGTGTATTTATATCCAATTCATTTTTATTTTCAGTTATCTGATGCGGGAAGACAATTTTGACGAACAATTTGAGCTCACCTACCGTGGCCATGTCTCTATGAAGGGCAAAGCTGAGCCCATGCAGACCTGGTTCTTGACTAGGAAGAAGGTTTAAGTAGGAAAGAGAAAGAAAACTATATTTCTTTAATTTTTCAGTATAAAGTATACATACTAATGAAAATTGTCGTATCTGATATATCTCACACAACAATCTTTTGATTGTTTGATCTATTACATATAAAATTGATATGCTTACGTTTCTATAAAGATTACAGTAAGAGAGTAAGAAGATAACAGCAAAATATTTTCATTTTAAAGCTAAAGTGAAGAAGTTCTTGTCTAAATTGTATTATGCGATGTTTTTGTTGGCATTGACATTGACTTAAGATTTTTCAAGTGCGATTCTATTTATGTTGGAAAATATTGAATCCTCGTATTTGTACTTAATAATCACTTTAGTAATGTTTGCAATTACTATAATTTATTTAATATTTATATACAGGCAAAGGCTCGAAGTTTTGGTAGTCTAATTCATAACTTGCAAGCATAATGTTTTTACATGACTAGCAATATTTATATGATGTAAAACAGGATATTTACAATGTTTTCATTTAGATAACCATCTGAAGCTAACAAAAGCATTTAAAACCCAAGCCCTATACCCAAAGCCCAACAAAGCCCTAAAATAATGTGGTGTATATTTACCACACCTTTTACATCATAAAAGTAATGATTTTATTATTGTCGACACATGCGACTATGTTTGTTCGTATGTTCGGATATTGTTCTAATACGACTATGTTCGTCGGATATTGTTCTATTCGAAGATACTTTTATCGGCGGAGATAATTATATTATCGAAAGTAAGGTTCTAAATTAAATAAGTAGAATTTTAGGCAAAAGTTCGCGTTCTCTATAAATGTTCTGTATAGCTTCAAATAGTTATACATTATGCATGAAACGATGAAATTTCACTTTAAATCAATGCATTCAAATCAACCAATATTAATGAACGTGTTTTATAATAAAATATTATAAAAAATAATTTAGCCATTTAATATAGTAAGAAATCAAGTGTTATTAAATAAAACTTTGATAACAAACTACTGCTATTTAACATTACAAAAATTTTTTTTAATTCACCTACGACTTTATTCGTAATATCGTTCTATTTATTCAGCAGATACTTTTATCAACAGAGATAATTTTAGTATGAAAAGTAAAGTGTTTATTCTAAATTAAAGTAGTAGAATTTTAGGTAAAAGGTCGCGTTCACTACTACTTATGTCAATATAAATGTTCTAGATAGTCTCGAATGGTCAATGGTCATATTATGCATTATGCATGAAATTTCACTTTAATTAATGCATTTAAGAAAATCAGGACAACATCATCATCATCATCATCATCATCATCACATTCAATGATTTATTTCAAAGTACAGTTATACGTAATAAATAAAAAAATCAAAAAAAGCAAACTATTATCACTTAAAAATCAAATTGTTTTTAATACAATTTTTTCGTCAAATTACATCTATTTACAGTTTAATTATTAAAAGATTCATTTTTATTGTATACTTAATTCGCATTTATGATGGTACTTAAATGAATATAAACATTTGTTCTAAATAATCCAGCCACGCGTTTTTGTAGCATACTTATAAATTTTTTATTCTTTAACATAGAGGTAGATATTGTGGCTAGAAATAGCGCTTCTTAGATTCTTTCTCTGAAATGTCTTTCAAGATGTGAAAATAATTTTATTTATCCTTTAAAAAAGCAATAACCAGGATAAAATCTATCCTATTTATTAAGTTAGGATAAATGATAAAGAAAAATAAAAGAAAAAAAAACGTGACACATTTTTTTTATATATTATGATATGTTATGTTTACAAACTATATCTGATAATTATAAAAAATATGTAAAACGTGTGAACGTGACCTTATAATACTCGTAGTATTAAAGTAATCGAGGCCTATAGTGGCCTAATTATCTTCACTATTACTATTCGCATTTAATTTCATCGATTGTAGTACTTAGTTGATATAAAATATTAAACGAAAGAAATCTTATATACAAAAATAGAAATATTCTCATATAATATATCTGCTTAATATCTATTTAAAGTACTAAACTGAATAGTATTATTTATTTACTATAATATACTGCCTATATTTAGATAATTTATTTTGTTGATTTTCCTAAAGATTTTTTGCATTCTAGTTATGTAATGCTTAATTAAAAAAGTCATGTATTTGATTGTAATAATTATATTTATATATACGAGTATATAAGTACCTATATACATAATTAAGGCTCTATGTTATGTAATATCAAAAAATATTATAGCATTTTCCTATAAAACTACTCTAACTCACAACACTATGTCACTAACATATTACTTCATATGGGACTGCTTCTTAGAAAAAAAAATTTATGCTGGTTCAATTGAAATCGAACTTTTATTATATTAGATAATTTATTACTTTATATACTTAAACTAAGAAATAGGGACAGAAATAGTTTGTGTATAGGAAAAATGAGAGGCATATATAAACTTGTTATTGTGTTTGAGTGTTAACTATCCAAAACTTACGTATCATGTTCCGATTTTTTTAGCATTTACATCATGTTTAAGTTTTATTATAAATTCTAGTCATTTGTTAAATATTAAGATTTAATTTTACTGTATGAAAACCCATTAATACTATTTAGTAATGTTCGTAATCTAGTCATATAATTAATAATTAATAAATGTTTAGTGTACATAATATATTGTTTTATTTATTATCCAATATCATTGGAATCCTTTTAGACCGAAAAAGAGATAGATGGATTATGAAAAAGAGAATATGCGTGTAAAAGGGGTGGATGTTACGTTGACGAATGACAGAGAAGAGTGGAAGAAGACGACATGTTGTGCCGACCCCACATAGCGTGGGATAAGGGCAGGAAGTAGAAGAAGATTATTTGAGTCCTTTTCAAATCGGAACGCAAAGGCTTATGTTATAGTAATTTTGATGACACGTGCCAACGGTCGCGAGTTCGAGTCCCGTTGGGGGCTTTCATTTGTGTGATGAGTACGAATGTTTGTACTCCAGTCATGGATGTTTTTTTTATAATATGTATGTATTTAAAGTTATAAAGATATGTGTAGTATATCAATAATTTATGGAATTCATAACACTGCTGCTAATGTCCCAACATTTTTGGTGTGGTGGGTTGTTATAATTATCGTTCAAATATTATAGCGCGATGTGTAAAATGACATCAAGGTGTTAATTATAATATTAATTATTTTTATTTAAAGGCAGAATTATAGATGAAAGAGAGGAAAAAATTAAAGAAAAAAATAATTTTATATGTAAGGCAATAAAAATAACAAAAAAAATCCATATTATATCTAAAACGGATCTTCTAAACCTGAACACGATTTTAATACACAAAATTTAAAGGTAAGGCTGTATATTACGACAAATACCTAAAAATAAGCGGTTTGGAATGTCGACTGACGACCTCCACCGTCCGGTTGTCCGGCAACATCGAAACGTTCTGAGAATATCGCCAAAATCAAAATCGTATTTACTTACTTATAAACCTTTCTCTTACATATATATTCATATATTTTTACACTAATATTTGCTTTTTAAAAACAAAGATCACCTCACATTACTCGATTACTAGGTACTGTTGATAAAAGCATCTATAGATTAATAATTTAGAACGTCATCCTTCTAGTCAATTCTATAGCTCATTTTCATTCAACCCATTTTATCTTCCCACCGCTGGGCATGGACCTCTTAATGTAAGGGAGTTATACCATCATGCTGGGCAAGTGCGGGGTGGACTTCACTTGTCTTTCGAAAACTTGCTAGGTTGTCTCAGACACTCGTACAGGTTTTCTCACATTCATTTCGTCACCGTACAGCAAGTGTTTCACATATATTATGTTTTTTTTTTGCATAGCAACAGAGCTATATCGACCACGATGTGAATTATTGCATTAGGGTAGAATGTACAGGCTATCATATTCAAATCATTTTAAAAGGAATACGATTCTAATTTACAGGAATTTAATTTTCAATTTGGGAATTTTTAGGAATGAATATTGAATTTATGATTCTTAGATCAGACGATAAATCGCGATGTACCAAAATTGTGAAAAGTATATTTTGCTGTGCAGTGTAATAATTTTGGCAAATAATTTTCTATTTTCATTTTGAAACATGTTAATACTTTCTTAGATTTACGCGAATATTCGACATTATAAATGAAAGTACCTTTTACGGATTTTGTCGCGGATTTATTTTGATTTTTAGTGCTCGACGTTTCGAATGCTTTACAGCAATCATGGTCACGGGAGAGACTCAATCCCGGTCTCTCACATCTCATCAAAGCATTCGAAACGTCGGGAACTAAAAATCAAAATAAATCCGCGACAAAATCCGAAAAGGTAGTTTCATTTGAAACATGTTTTCTACTTGATTTGCGTAAAATCAAACACAAATTCCGTTTACATTCTATTTTATGTACTACAGCGTTATCAAAATAATTAAAAAAAATAAAAGCTCACTAATTCTTGACTTACTTAAAAACAAGTCGTAACGGTTCGCCTCAAAATATAATACATGTGCAGTTATCTTTAAACGTTGTAGTTTATCTAACCGTGTTTTACACTTTTCCTATGAACATGGTTATTAGTATTTATCATTGAAATTATTTTATACCGTTGAGAGTTAAAGAGCAGGACCGATGGCTTTTCGTCCCCTTCGATGTTAGTTGAAGCATCGACAACTTCCCAATCCCAGGTTTTTACTGAAAGTATCTTAACAAAAATTGAATAATTAAACTTGACCCGTCTCGGGACTCGAACACAGGACTTACGGATCGGTATACTAGCCACTGCACCAATACCTATCTCCTCCTACTAACAATAGAAGTCACTGTCAGACATATACGTACATGATGATGTCCTCCTGACCGATTCCGGCCACGGCGGCTAATATCTTTAAGACTAGCCATCTGCGCGGGACATATTATAGTGCACGAGTGTATGCGCAAACACAAGTGCACTCTCTATTCCTTATCACTCTCATATTCCGGTGGGACGAATACTCGACACGACCAGTGAGAGTTAAGGCGCAGGACCGACGGCTTTACATGCTCTCCGAGGCACGGGGGTTACACAACGCCAACTTCCCAACTCCGGGCTGTTACTGAGGCTTACGAAACAGAAAGACTCAATAACTAAACTTGGCCCGACCCGGGACTCGAACCCAGGACCTCCCGTTGTGCGACCGTACATGCTAGCCACTACACCAACGAGGCAGGCGGTACATAATATGTACTCCACTAGAGCCAAAAAATAGAAAAATATATATCACAAAAAAATCATCATCTTTGTGCTTATTACTTCAAACGACCAATAATACTTTATAGTAAGTACCTAGAGCTTATTCCTCGCTTTTAAAAGCAAAGAATCATATACCTATATTTTGTAACATGTCATATAAATAAATAAAAGGTAGTTTTCCGTCAGTATTAAAATTAAATGCTAACTAACTACGGACATAGCGAAAGATAAAGATTTTGTTTTTACCTATTATTTACGGAACCCTAAAAACCCAACACGCAAAGGCATATTGAACCAGTCCATGAGATTTTCCATTAACAGTAATTCGAATTCAACGGTCAAACTTTAGCTTCATTCAAACCATACGTAAAATGATATATTTTTTAAATGTACACTCCATTGCTGTTCTACTAAGTTCAATGATATTCATTTTAATAGTGACACAGAAATGTAGTAATAACAATATTATGTTTCTCAGGTAAATGGTTTTTCCTCTAGTATAGGTTGTTCAGGTGTCATGACATCATTGCTTTTGGACTCATCCAAGCGAGCTTATCATGTATTATTTGCATAAATTTGTAAAGTTTATGTTTTATTGTTAATTTTATTTTTGTTTTATGATTTGGTTTAACAAAAAGTTATTGAATTTTTATTTCACTTTATTTTTTGATGTTTAAAGAAGGCTCTTTCTTAATGTTAATTAGTGAGTTAGATAAATTACACATTCTGATTACTTAGTTTAGGTTAATACGGAATTAAATCACTTAATTCGGTAATATCTTTCAAAATAACTAAGTTCAATCATTATCACTCATCGAAATCAATTAAACTAGCCTTATATGTTAAGTTTTTTTTTAAGTCTAGATACCTAACAAAACTTTTAAAGCAATTTATCAACTAATTAACTAGTAAATTAGCAAGTAAGCGGTATAAAAGTGTAAATAATTAGTTAATGAATTTTTATTAGATAGGCGGACTCTCTAACTTCTTTCTACTCTCTAAGTAGGTACATCATAAAGAGGTCCAACTTTAAATATCTTAATATTATGATTTTTTTTAATTATCTTTGCCTAAGTAAATTTAATTATGCAAAAGATACTTTTCAAACGACATAAGTATTATCAATGCTTTTTACATTTGTGAAATAATAAAAGTTTCGTAACAATATTACATGCTGTATTTATTGGTAACACATTATATGTTATATTTTTATCGTATTTCTTAATAAAAACGGTTAATTGATGACCAAATTGGATTAAAATCAACTACTTACTTATGTTTCAATTTAGGTCGAATTTAATAACTCTTCATATTACTAAATATATTTTTTATATCGCTTTGCAGTAAATTAAGTAATAATCCACTATTACATATCTCGTTTTGAACTGATTAACTAATGCATTTATATTATAATTCAATTGCCTTTAATTATATATTGCAAAAGCTCGTCCCAGAAGACACCATTAGTGTGTGTAAAGTTTCTATAACCCACCATGCCTCACTGTACTGGATTGACCGGTACAGGTAGGTACAATATATGTAGGTATATGCAAAAACATAAATTTTCCTTCGAAAATAATGCGTAGATCTAGAAATTGTATCTTAAGACGTATGACATTTCGGCTCAAAATTTAAAATGGCATTCATAATTCAAAACAAGTGAAAAAACCTGCAAAAAACGACTCGTGCGCATGTGAAGGCAAGTAATGATTAAATGATCTAAGACACTATACAGTTCAATATAATTGGTTGTTCTCACGAGGTCTCAAGGTTGATTATTGACTGTCCAAGCGAAGACTTTGTGTGGGGATTTTATGAACTTATCACGTAGAAGTTAGTTCTCCACTGTCACTCGTGGATGACGCACGCGTATTGCCTGTGACAACATTGGTCGGTTTAAATTTTAACGTCAAAAACAATTTCATATACAGTGTGTCCCGTTAGTGCAGTGACATTGAGGTTTTAGTGCTTATATTTTAGATCGGATGCCCTTTTATAGTGGTAAGTAATCATTAATTATGCTTTTTTTTAATGTGTGTAATATTTTCTAAATACCTTCATTATTTATTAGATAGTTACTTACATATTTATTCTATTTATGTATATAAAATTTAAACTGAATGTATGTCATTTAGTAAAAATTTTGTTAACAAAATATTTAATTTAACGTTGAAACGTGAAATTTAACACCTAAAATGTCGCAAAACCAGTTATTTGAGTAAATAACATATTTTGAACTGGACATATAAAATTCATATATTATAGTGTCCTTGCAAAAATTTTATCACCAAGGTCGTTTTCAAGGAAAATGAAAGATAACGAGATTCAATTAGCATTAGAGATCTTCATTATGATAATTATCGTAACAATACAAAAAGCGCAAATGGTCTTCATGCAAATGTTGGCTTAAGTTAGTAGCACAAGCATTTAACATAAACTCGCATCTGTCCCACTTCTAGTTATTTTCACTACCTGTCTACGAGAAACGCTCTGTTGCCTATAGATTCAATTTCATCATCGGAAATTATGATTTACGAGGTTTTGAGACGTGTGAAGAAATTGGAATAATCAATGTGATAATTACTGGTTAAGTAAAACAAACAGACAAACACACGTATTTTTAATTAGATAGTTAATACAGCTATGCTTTATGAGTTTAAAAGAGAAATTTATTTTGTATTTCATTTTTATGTATGCATAATTTACAAATTAAAAGTTTCTTGTGTATATTAAAGACACTATCACAAGTATTATTACGGCTTATGAATTGCTATTTTTTCTTTGTTTGATATTTCATATTAATGTTTTGTGTACAGAAAGTTTTCAAATATTACATGGGTTTTTTCGGACACTATTGCTATATTTTTAAACACGGTTTTAATAGCTTATTGTATAGGTACGAATGTACAAAATCATTATGAGATATGTCTCTCTATTAAAAATGAATATACAAAAAACCGGTCTAAGCTAATTTTGATAAACTCTGTCAAATCATTGTACATACACAGTACGTATATTATACTAATTACTACTATTATAGTTTTATAATAGTAAAGTTATTTTAAGGTATGCGAAAACTTGTAATGCGTGAGGTCATATACACTTGCGGTAGCGCACAGTGGAAAGTGCTATAACGGCGATTTGAATAATTTTATGAAAAATAAACTAAGATGTTATCAATCTAGTTTTATGAATGTGGAACGTTACTTTCAGTTTGCAATTTAAACATTTATATATATTTTGTGAAATTTCTTTTCTCTATTTTCTGCATTTAAGAGAATGTTGGAATTTTAATACACTGACAGGTAAAAGTGTTTAAATATATACTTAGAATAAATTAAATACTACTAACTTTTAAAAATAAACTTATTCTATAATAATAATATTAAAATATTATGTCCTTGTCTTGTCAGTCAACTTGTAGATGGTAAACTTTAAGACTGCTTCTTAAGTTAAATCTGCTCTCATTTAATGTTTATAGCTATAAGCTAATAATTTTAAGCTAATTTCATGCAAATTTTGAGAAAAAAACATGTTGCCCTAAAAATGGATTCAAATCAAGTATTTTGTATCACTATCGAATGATCTCAATATTTTATCTTACGCCAAATAAACCGTTACGTTAAGTGGTATCATAACAACCTCCTTTACTGACATGACAAAAATGGAACACGCTGTATAATAATCGTCTTTGGTTGGTTAATGATCTCTTGTCAATATACATATTACTAAGAAAAGCTAAACTATATTCATCAACCTGTAATCACGACAAATGAAGACGACAAACGAAATGAGGCAAAACGGTGGACTACTCCAGAATACTACATAAATTCAATTTTATAAATCTGTAGGTACTTTGTATGGACCTATTTTGTCCATCTAAATTTACTGCCCTTTTTATCTCTTTAGGGTTTGAATATATATTTAAACAAGTGTAAGTATGAATCGCATGATAATTTTTTTTTATAATTTTACATTATTACAACAGCGCCATCTTGTTCCGTGGTAAGATACGTTACATGTTTGTGTAACTGATACCAGATAGTTGATATACTACACATATACATTTTAAATACATACCTATTATAAATATTAACTAACACCCATGACTAGAGAGAAAACATTCGTGCTCAACAAATGAATGTCCCCAGCGGGACTCGAACCCGCGATCGCTGGTGGAGTAAGTAGAGTCACTACAAACTGAGCCAAACGTGTCAAATATACATAGTAAAAGCAGAAATTACTATACACATAATAATTTATACAACACTTAATTTATTTTCTACTAGTTTGTGATTTAATGGCGCATAAATAGGTTTTCAATTTCTTCATCTGAGTTTAAGTCATGCTTAAATGTATAAAACAACAAGCGTCTCGCTCCACCCAACAACGTGTAAGGTTTCGATGGGAACTAAAAAGTAACAAGAAAAAGTCGAAGGATACGCGTCACCGCCCTTTTTGTTCCTTACGAAGCTAAGGTAATAAAAATGGATGCGGTATTCTAAGAGTATTTACTAAAAATATTTCAATATTATCCACCATGAAATTGGAAAAGAGAAACTCGATTATTGGATTGAAATAATGATTATTATCGATACAAAAGCCGAATCTATAGTTTTTAGAGTTTTTGTATGTCTGTCGGTTTATACATACTTTCAGTCTGTGCATCACGAGAAAACTACTTAACAGATTTTGATGAAATTGGGTATGATGATGATGATAATGATCCGGATCAACATTTCGTAAACTTTTTACTGCTGGAAAATAGCTAATTTCTGAGAAATCTGTACTTTTCATTGGAATGTTTCTAGGAAAGATTCCGAGCGGAGCGAGGGTGAATTGCTACTTTGAATATAAATTCGTGCCAATAAATAAATATATGGATACGAGTAAGTAAGTTATTGAACTCAACATTATCATAAACAGATCTAAGCAAATAGATTATGGTCAAATAAAAAAATTGTCCTGCACGGTAACTGAACGCAGGACCTTTTAATAGAGGCCAGTGCCATAAAATGTTACAACGAACATCATGTTTACATCAAATTAAAGAAAATCTTTAATTCAACAGTGATTCTACTAGATACTACAGTAATATAAATTCCCATGATTTATCCATTGCATTTGTTCTAAATAAAGCACGTCGTATAATCTAGTCGTCTTATAAACTTACCGAGCGAGAAAGGCTCTGCATGTTAATAACCTATATATGGATAGGACTATCTACATTTACTGTTCGGTTTGCCAATTTTAGCTACAGTATATTATATGAAAAACAAATAATTTTTTCGTGATTAAAAATATATGTGTATATGTGAAAGCAAATAAAGTATATTAAATGAACATTTTTAGCTCAAAAAGGACTTAAAAATTAAATATGGTCGCTCAAATAATTCCTATTTATATACAAAAAGGTTAAAATCAGTTAACAGCTCTGGTAATATAATACTCGTATTACGTAATATATTAAAAAATTCACCCAAAATACACACCCTTCATTTCTTAAGTCGGCTAATTATGTTGTCGCGTAGGCAGTGCGCGTATGGTGCAAGCATTGGTAATTAAGGCAAAGTGAGAAGTTTACGAATGAGATATAAGGAAATAACTTCCAAAAAATATTCACTACATAAATATCTGGTAGAGTCTGTTACAATCCACATTTATTATATGCAGTTAATGAGATAATAAGTATTTCTTTTGCTGAAAAGCTTAAGACTTATTTTTTTGATCATTTGGATACAAAATTAACCTTTTTATTGGGTTCAGTTATCTTTATTATTGTAAGCTTAGATATAACGTTATTAGTTATTTCATTTATCTATAGATAATATTCTACTTTTCAATATTTTTTTTAGAAAATATGCCTTTTTTGTAATTAAGAATATGCTAAATATAATAATCATTTAGATTATGGCAAACTATAATTTACATCGGACCAATTAAGTATAGCTAGATTCATTATAGTTTAATCACAACGTTTACATCATCAATAAATATAAACGGCTGTATTCAATTATCGCACTCACATCTTGGGAGGCATATTTATGTATTAACAACTTAAAGTTATGTCTTGGAACCTGTTCCATACTCAGGAATCAAGGACAGCGAATGATTCGCACATTCAAATCTGGCTTTTTCCATTGCAGAATGAATAAAATTTTTCTTTGTTAAACCGTTACATGGCTATACATATCTTCCAAAAGTAAATCAAATTGAAGTTTTGACCGACTTTAAGGAAGGAGAGTTTGAAAAATAAAGTATGATTCTGGGTTATATTTAATCGTTAATTTTTATAATAATCGTTTAACATTTCCGATAATTTTAATAAAATTTTGCAATCTTATTACCTCTTCAAAATAAAAAGGACTCATTTTTAACTAATTTGTTCCATAATTTTATATTTCTTGGTCGTTTCAATAAGATTAAGTTAGAACAGGCCATGACCCACAACGTCGGAAAAGTTATGTTATTATGTTTTCCTTCATTATACTCCATATTTAGCTAGACCATTAATTTTAATGGGAAAATTCGAACAACTTAATATATTGTAACAACTTATATTCAAGCACAACCCTAGAGAATAACAAAATTTGTTTTGTTTTCACTTAGACAGCATCACTTAAAGCGTAGAAATACTTGTAACTATTCAACAATAGAATATTTAAAAGCAATCCACAATTCATTCTGACGGTTAGATTTATAGCAGGATTTATGTCCATCTTAAATGGGAGGAGGATTTAAACCTAGGCACGTTGAATAAAACTTTGGATATTGTCTATACTAATATTATACAGATGTAGAGTTGGTTCGTTTGTCTGAACGCGCTAATCTCAGGAACTATTGATCCGATTTGAAAACTTTTTAGGGTTCCGTAGCCAAATGGCAAAATACGGAACCCTTATGAATTCGTCATGTCCGTCTGTCCGTCCGTATGTCACAGACACTTTTTTCTTGATTTTGTGTTTTATAGCTCATTTGGAGCTACTTTTTGGAGGTTCATTGCAGTAATTATAACAACAAAATATATAGTTTTTTCTATAATTACCGTTAACATACATCTTGAAATAAACCCGAGTGAAGCGAGGGTGAGTCGACAGTTTTATTATAAGTAAATATATCTGATTATATTTAGAGGATAATCTTTATAACTATTGAATTGATGCAAAATATTCCTTCACTTACCATCTCGCAATATAAGGTAGTCCACGTTATCAAAGATACAGGTGGGCCAAACCACAGACGATGGTTACTTGTATTTATAGTATTATAATTCGTAATACGACACGTACATAGATATTCAGAAATGTCTATTAAAACGCATTGATCACATTCTATGTATGACATAACGTATAGAAAATTTCTCTCGTCTCGGTCCATTAAGCGTGGGATTGACGAAATTTTGGTTCCACCACACCTTGCGGCTATTGTACATTTTCCAAATACAATGTTCCGGACACTGCGTCCTTTAGCCGAAGCGAAATGGCTTGTTCTGTTTTTTGTTTGTGTAATTTATGAAAGCTGTTGTTAGCTTTTAACCGATTTCAAAAAAGGGGGAGTTGCTCAAATCTTCGGAATAATATTTTTAAGGCTTATTATCCGAGGTAAATCACATGAAAACCGGAGAAAGAAATGAAGTTATATATGTATAACTACATTTATTATCATTAAGCCAATTTTAACCTAGTTCTATTGATCCATATATATTTTGTTAATATTCTATGAAACGCCTCAAGTACGAGCTGATAAAATATCTATATAAAAATACTCACCTATAGATTACTGTGTGAAGTTGAAACCAGATAATAAACATACATTCTCTATTCTAATTTTAATAATAAATACTGCGTAACAGTTTAGTTATAAAATATACAATCAATGTACTTATTTTTAACACTAACATAATATATCAAAAGCAAATTACAAGCCAACGTGCTTCTGAATAATCTTATGCTTATTTCGAGGCAATTTATTGAATTTTATAAGACACTGGATTGTTGAACAGGTTGCAAGGCTGATGACCTCAGGCACCCTGGACTTTCTTTTACCTCCAACATTTTAAATTAAGGGACCGATAATAAAAACTGGTCATATAATGGACTTGTCGTACGAAATAATGGATGTGGTATTTTAATTTGATATGTAAAAAATACTCTTGTTTCAAGATTTCTCTCATAAAGACTGGTAATGTCATTAATATTGAGCTTCTTGTTTAATATTAATCTATTCTTACAATTGAGTATAATTTTATTGTTTTAAGTACCTATTACTTTTTTACTGATAACGATTTTTTTATTGTAATTAAATTTATTAATTTGTTTAACAAATTAATAAATTTAATTACAATAAAAAGCAAGACGGGTGTTCACTTTTTCCAGAAGTAAAGGGTTATCGTACATAATGAGACTCTCATACAAATATACACTTACTAGTAACACCTGTTGTATTGAGACAAAGGAAGTCTCAAAAAACTTTCTAAGAAGTTTAATCGTAATCAAATTACTAGTAAGAAGGCATAGAACAAAAAAATTATCTAAAACTATATTTAAGTAATATAATTAACTAATTAGACTTGTGATTTGCCCTCGGTTTGCATATATGTTACTCCAAATTTGATTCTTTAGCAAACATTACAAACATACGTACAAGCTTTCACTTTTATTTAGTATTTGTAGTGTGTACCATGAAGTACTTTCTTGAGTACATGTACACATCGATCCCACAGGTAGTAGGTACTTAGTTTTTTAATGATTTCTAATAATATTAAGTAAATGAGCATTAAATACATTTATTTCGTGTATCTCGGAAACGGCGGTAAAAATTTGGACCAAACCTTGTATTTAGATAACTTTTTATATTTTTACTTTCTCTATGCAGATACATTTTTTCTGAATAAAATGAATTTCTTACATCTCTTCCGAAAAACCAAGACTACAAAATGCCGAGCGAAGTTATATAATACGACCTTCATTCATTTTGGAATGATACATGATTTTTTTTAATACGAGTAGCCAAGATCATATTAAAGTAAATATAGACACAATGACAATATCCAGTGTTTCTTCAGTATCATATTACTGTAATATGATTGCGTATTTGTAAAATTGTAGTAAATTTTTTTACAATGCTATCGGGCTATCATTATAAATTCGAAAGTTTGTATAGCAGTAGTCCCCCACACAGTTTATAATAGTAATCTATGCCCCCACAGATGCACCCGAGCGAAGCGAGGGTAAGACATTAGTTAATATTTCCTAGTGACATAACACCGCTCTCTAGTTTTTATAAAATACAACACATTATGTCAAACAAAAGCCTATACCTCAGTCAGAAATCGAATCCACCACCTTCAGTATTTAAAGCCTTCAGCCATTATTATTGGCTATAATATTAATTTTATGTAAACTAATACTAATTATAAACACTGAATGAAGATGCTAAATTGACGTTGATGAGTTTTTTGCTTTTAAATGACATTTCATAAATAATGTAAATTTTTTATCATTTGCATTTGAAATAAAGCGTTCATAGTCGAAAAGGTCGTTTTTTTAATGAATATAATATAAGTTATGCTTATCCTTTGTGATTTCTAATTTGGTATCTGTAAAAGTTAAGCGTTAACTTAATTAGTGGGAAAGTAACTAGTAACGTTTAGAAAACTGAATTCCTCCTCACTTTGATTCGACGATTTCGGTCACGGCGGCTAATCTCACTAGGCTATGGATTTTATGTGGCACAACCTCCTAATTATATTTGGAGAGAAGAAAGAAGTGTATTCTTTATTCCATTCGTTGTCAAAGAAGTGACTAAGCTCCTAGTAATGTTATTATAAAAAAATCTGATAACTGTAACAGGTTTTACCAAGAAATAGAACCTAGGACCTCCAGATCTGCACTAAACCTTTATAGAATGAATGGTCTTCTCTTACCAGTACAATATCATAAACTATTATTTAATGAGAATATCACTACATATTTTAAGACAAAGTTCTCCGCCGCGTCTGTCCCAAGTAGTTTTTTTCGCTTCGCTCGTGCTAAATCTAGGGAAGAGCTCGAGCGGAGCGAAGGCGAATCGCTACTTCTAATATAAAATTTAAATTGACACCTACAGACAGAGTAATTTTTACAATATTAATAATTGCTTTATAAGTACAGTAATTTGGTTCAAATCATCGAAAAAGCTGTGAACTAAATCACCAATAATATTGAACGTAACAAATTCGTAATACAGCCAATTTGTAAGGTTCTACGAGTTGAAATATTTCGCGTCGGCGAACTAAAAATTGCCTTGTATTGAACTCAGTATCCCCTACTAACGAATTGCTATCAAAAATATTTATTTATTTATTTTCGGTCGCGTTTTAGCATCTAAAGTACACTACGATAATTTATTGTAAGCATAAGTTGATACATTTTCAAAAACTTAAGTGCTGAATTACAACTACCTTGATTAGAATAATCTTGAACAATCTTTAAAATTATTGGTTATATTAAGCTAGACATTCTATCAACATGTGACATACAGTATGAATACATTTATTATAACAATGTTCTATGAATTATTACTAAATAACTATTCTTTTTATTCACCTTTTATATTTTCGAATCAAATTTTGGCGGATATCTGAAAGGATTATTTAATTTCAAATGTTAAAAAGTCGCATAAGAAATTATCACATTTTATATATTTTTATGATTATAATGTTGATTTTTACATATGAATATCGGAAATAGCTCGTTCGTAAAATCTAAAGCACTAAGTACCCACGCTTTATTAGTGCATAGCCTAATACGTATTAATAATTATTAAATTAGTCAGTAGAGTCTGGCTGTTAAAATGTCATGCAAATTAACTAAAATAAGTGAAGTTGGGTCGTGTTTTCGGTGCAATAACTACACTGTTAAACCATTGTTATTTATGTTTATCGATACGCCTTCGAAAGCGAGTATCGAACACGTCAACATGGTAGTGGGATAGTGAAAGTGATTCGTTTGTCATTTTAAGTTTGTTTACGTGTTTGACAACGAATAGTTTTTGTCTCATAATTATCTAATGAATATTTAATGCGGAAGGTTTAACGTTAATTCCATACCACCACGACACATCCGCCGTATTGTATGAAAAGAATTGTTATAACACGGAAATTGTAGTATTTATTTGGTACTACGAGTAACTGCTCTCTCTCTCTCTCTCTATATATATATATATATATATATATATATATATATATATATATATATATATATTGTGGAATATGAGCAGAAAAGAGGATGTTGGAGTGGGAAAAAAACTATAAAAGTCGATGCATAACTGGCATCGGGGGGTAGTTGTATCTTGACGCTTGTCGCGGTAGCATTGTTAGATCGTTACTCTGTTGGTTTATTTCTTTAAAATATCATTGTTGGTAGCTTAGTTGTCTTTTTGGTTAGTTTAATTGTGTTTTAGCGTTTTCAGATACTTACAATAAATTGAGGTCGATTTAGTAAGCTTGTTTTTTTTTAAAAGAAGCTCACTTCTGGTCTAAATTCACAAGATCAGAAGTGGGATAGGTCCTGTTTCGCCCACAACTTTTGTTAGCGTGTGGTATTGGTTGGTTGTTTTTGTTTAAAAGTTTTTATCGGAGGGTATCGTGATTTTGGTGTATTTTCATTGATTTTGGTAATTCGTGTTTTGTGTTGATCGCTGCGTATAGTTTAGTTTGGTTTTGCTTGTCAGGCTTTAATAAGAAAATTAAATGATTTGAATTAACAGTTATTTTTAGATCTTTTTTTTATTTTGTTGTAATATCAGACAACCAGCGAGATCGCAGTGAAAGTCGCCGACGTAGATTTTAGTCCTCGGCATGAGCGTGGCGGTAGTCGTGATCTGTGTTATAGTAGGTGCTGTGCTTTATGCCAGGCCTTTATAGAAATGTTAACTGTAAACATTTTATTTTATTTTTTACTGTTTATGTAAAAGATACTTATTTTGTGTTTTCGTATTGGGGTTGACACATTCAAGGGAAGATGTATCTTGCGGTTGGGGATGGCATGTCTCGCAGGTCTTTGTACTCGGATATGCTGTCCTGGCCGACAGATGCACTTTAAGTAGGGTACGGTTTCATATTATTGGATGCTGTCTTGGAGTGCGCTCAGACATGCGATCCTAGTATATGGAACATACCTTGTGTAGCTTAAGATTAATGTGTGTGAGCTCGGACAGTGTCTTGGAGGTTACTCAGACATGTCGTCCTGGAGCAGTGATCATACTATGAGTTGACCGTTGCATATGTTTTTGCAGCAAACATTAAACGTATATTTGGGGGTAGGTTGGATTGAAACACGCTTTTATACGTACTGATTTACACACGCAAAGCTATGACATGGTTCTCTGGCGAGTCGTGAGGGTGCACTCCCCCGACGGGTCCTGCCCCGGGTAATTGGTACAGATATCTGTTTGTTTTACATCCACTGTGCTTAGGTTATGCTAGGTAACGTATATTTGTGGTTAGGTTGGGTTGAAACATGCTTTTATAGGTACTGATTTACACACGCAAAGCTATGACATGGTTCTCTGGCGAGTCGTGAGGGCGCACTCCCCCGACGGGTCCTGCCCCGGGTAATTGGTACAGATATCAGTTTGTTTCACATCCATTGTGCTTAGGTTATGCTAGGTGAAGCTTGGCCCACGAATGAATCAAATTGAAACCTTAATATAGACCAGCAATTTTTAGAAATGCATTTTGTGTTTTTTTTCTGTCTGGAGATTTTATTGTTTATATGGCAGCAATGATGAGAGTGTGATGTCTATAGCTCGTGGCGTCACTCAGGTTTTTGATGTCGAGGTTTTGAATCCCAAGGTTAGAAGATGAGGGAGCCCGAGGGCGGTCTCCTGTCAGGAAAGGCCGTGTGGAATATGAGCAGAAAAGAGGATGTTGGAGTGGGAAAAAAACTATAAAAGTCGATGCATAACTGGCATCGGGGGGTAGTTGTATCTTGACGCTTGTCGCGGTAGCATTGTTAGATCGTTACTCTGTTGGTTTATTTCTTTAAAATATCATTGTTGGTAGCTTAGTTGTCTTTTTGGTTAGTTTAATTGTGTTTTAGCGTTTTCAGATACTTACAATAAATTGAGGTCGATTTAGTAAGCTTGTTTTTTTTTTAAAAGAAGCTCACTTCTGGTCTAAATTCACAAGAATATATATATATCTTTCTCTCGCTTGGGTTGGTTGGTTGGTTCTAGTGAAAAACATAAACAATTTTATTTCACGTGAACCGTATTTATTTCAGGATAATAACCTATGTGCTATTCTAGACTGTAATCTATTTTTGTGACAACATTCATCCAAATATTCAGCCACTCTGGCGTGATCGAGTAACACGCATCCATCAACCATCCAAATAAACCTTCACCTTTATAATATTAGTAATGATTAAATAATAAAATTGCAATACATTATTAATATATGTAGATACGATGTACTTATAATATGTAATTGTCGATAAATTTTCTTTTTCTTTATATTTTCATCAACTTTCTCTTTTAATGTAGAGAGAGTAACGAATTGTAGATTATATATGTATATATACATATGTATGTATATATAAAAGTTTATATAATATACCTTCTATAAAAAATGTAAAGCATTACGGCGTCACCATACATATTATTACAGTATTTTTCATTCTATTGTAATGCAGAAATTGATACGTGGAATTATTGAAACTTCTTCAAGGAAATAACAAAGTTTCAATAAATTCATTCAAATCTGTAATATGAATATATACTTAAATTTAAAAAAGGTATTACAAGTAGTGTTGATAAAAAATACTTTTAACAAAAAAAAAACAAAAACCGACTTTAAAACTATACAAACCTAAACTAAAGTAAAGAAATGGCTGTAACATACAGACGGAAACACATGACGAATCCATAAGAGTTCAGTTTTTTTGCCATTTGGCTACGGAACCCTAAAAATAATACTTTCAATTACTTAGTTAAGTTTACAGTCGGTGTCAGTCAGTCAGTCTATTCAGTAGGATAGCTGATTAGTAGGTCTTTACAGATTTTCCAAATGATATCTTAACCATTCTATACACTTTATATATAGATAATTATAGTTCATTTAACAATGCATTGCGAAAACTCTAATCTAAATAAATCATCGCACAGACTTCATTGTGCTTCAATAACTATGTATTTTAATAACTTGTCAATTTGTCATCTTTTGGCCTTTTCGTTAAGTATCTTACGTTAAGTTTCGTTAAGTGTCGTCCTATAGTGTTATCAATACTGTTTGTAATTTTTTTTTTGGAACAGACCACTTTGTTGATAGATAAGTAGTATTAAATTTATAATTTTTTAATAATTATTATAGTACAATTTCGACCGTACCTATTATTAATAGCTCTCAATTTTTAGAGTATTATTAATAACTTAACTATAATGTTTAATTTTTTAAGGTATTTGTAAAAATGTTTGTTTTGTTCGTTAGCACTTTTGCATTAAATGCATGCGAAGAAAATAATTTTTAAAGACATTTTTAAATTAATGGCCGAACGAAAAGAAAGTTGTGTATCATAAACTATATATTAAGCTTTAATTTAAATTAGAATGCTTATCTAATTAAAAAAAAATTGTGAAAGTATATTTCATAATCGTCTAACGATGTGACGTCAACGTTTTATGTTCGAAATTATACATACATAATAATATATTATAGTACCATATAGCGGGATATTGTACTTAAAAAGTCTGTCTTTTATTAAACCAAAATTATGATGACAGAGATAATATGACTAATATTTTCAACTACTCTGCTTTTGCCTATAGTTACCAAAGCCTATGAAACATATAGTCGGCCAACGGACGTGACAGCCCAAGCTGCCATACACTACTGAAAACTGTCTCATATTATTTACACGCTATCAGTATTTCGTCAGTAGGCGATGATATTTCTTTTGGTGTACACAGTACATACGTTCGTAAAGTCAGTCGTCATTTACACGGAGTCAGTTGCGCTAGCGCGGGTGGCGGGGGGAGCGGACTGACGCCAAAAATATGAAGCGGGAATATTGAAGTCAGTACTAACGTGACAGTACTGTACTGACTTGAATTTTATTTACACGATGGCAGTGACAGGTCAGTACTGACTCGACAGTAGACTGACGTCAGTTACCGACTCAATGTAAAATTGCCTTAAGTCCCAAACGAGTGTATGGAAGCTTGGGCTGGCTGTCACGTCCCTTGGCCGCCTATGTTTCATAGGCTTTGATGTTACTAGCAAACCCGGCTCGCTTCGCTGGTTGAATTAAGTTAAAATAAAAGTAGCCTACGTTACTTCTTATAACATTAGCTATCTGACAGACAGACAAAAATTTTAAAAATTGATTTTTTTATGTAAGTACCGTATATACTTTCATATGCATTTAATGAAAAGCTTTTATTTTGAAATTAAAAACAGATACTTCCCTTTTATTTAAATATATGAACTGATATTTTGATTGGACTAGCATATAAAAATATTTGTATTTAAACATCCGCTGGCATTAAACTGATCTCCTACAAAACACTATCCCTCACTACTATGGAATGACTACAAGAAATCTTTAGATAAATCTAAGTCCACCTTGCTATGTAATTTCATATGCAATGTCAGGTTTTAAGCAAGCTATTTTCCACTAATGTCACGACCGCATCACAAATGCATTACTTAGACTTCATAATAAAACAATAATATTAAATGAGCATTTCTTGTACACAGTATACACGTATATGAATGTATATCGTATAATGGTATCTCGAAAACGGCTCTTACGATTTGGATCAAACTTTGGATAGATAAGGTTTTAAATTATCTTTTCTGAAAAAACACAGTTTGATATCTTTAGCTAAAAAGCTTAGGCGATAGTATTTAATACATTTTTATTACCAACTTTCTTACAAACCCAAATCTGTAGCTTTCATTATTATGGACTGAGTTACAAAAATAATATCGTATAAAATAAATATAAATAAATGAATAAATATGTTGGGACATTATTACACACAGCGCCATCTAGTTCCGTGGTAAGCTACGAGGCTTGTGTTACGGATACCAGATAGTAGATATACTACACATATAAATTTTAAATACATACATATTATAAATATAAACACCCATGACTGGAGTACAAACATTCGTGATTAGCAAATGAATGCCCCCAGCGGGACTCGAACCCGCGACCGCTGGCGCAGAAAGTAGGGTCACTACCAACTGAGAAAAACGAGTCGTCATCCAAATCTAATAATAATTTTTAAAACTTTCTGATAGAATGAAAGCAACCAATATGGAAAGATGATTCACACCGTTTGGAACCGCACAGGGATATTCAAAAAATCTTACCTCACTGGTTTAGCAATAATTTACTAATGAATCATTTATGAAATATTACGTGTACGAAAATACAAAGGCCAAACGGAACTGTAATAGTGTTTCACTCCTCTCCAAAATTTAGCACATTCATCCTAATAAATAATGAAAGTTGCAGTAAACGCTCAATTTGAAAGCTCAGTTTCGAAACGAAAATAATAATTTTACATACGAGTATATAACTGATATATTTTTTTTAGATAGTAAATGAATAATAAGTGTATTAATACTGACCGACTTCAAAAAAAACGAATGAGGGAAAAGTATGAAGTGAATATATGGATTGGTACGGGATGTCTTTACATACCGTAAATAGATTAATATCTGTATCGTAACTGATAACTAGCACGGATTTGTTTGTTTGTAATCGATAAGCTCTTAAATACTAAGACTAAAAGCTTATATTTTAATACCTCTTTTCTTTAGCTTTATTTTATTCCAAAATCACTAGCTTTCAGCCTGAAAGATCACTAGGGACCTTCAGACGTCATAACGGTATTATACTAAAAGATTTTTTGTATTATTACTTACACTATAAAAACACAGACGAAACGTATAAGTACATTTTTTATGTTTATTATTGAGAAATTATTACAACAACGCCATCTAGCTACGAGGCTTGTGTTACAGATACTAGATAGTTGATATACTACACATATATAAATTTTAATACATATTAACTATAATATGTATACACATACATATACATGACTGGCGTACTCAACAAACGAACGCTCCCAGTGGGACTCGAACCCGCGACCGCTAGCGCAGAAAGTAGGGTCACTACCAACTGAGCCAAACGTGTCGTCAATATATATATATCGTCTACAGTCATTACGTTTGTATAATGCATATTAGCTTTCCTGTACCTACATTATTCTAATGTTTTACGGATATTATTTTTTTTAATATCCGTTTTATTCTATACATATGTATAAATTTTTTACAAATTGTTGTATCATAGAAACAAATGAGCAATTTATTTTCATGACTTATATCCGTCGCAGTAAACTCAAACTCATAGTAACTCATCCTCAATCTTTGGCACTTTGTCAAAATTGTCCTAAGTAAAAGCCTTCGTACTTTTACTTTAGTTCGTATATTATATTATTTAATTTTAATGATTTAGTATACAGCCCTTTTTAACGCTACTGGACACAACTCTCCTGATAATGCTATATGAAACCTAGTCCGGTTTCGTCTACCACGCTGGGCAAGCTGGGGCTGTAGCATTTTATATGACTTTCAACTCTTGCTTGTTTCTTCTTTGTCGTGGGTCCTTCACGATGTTTACCTTCACGATAACTCAAGATATCTTGTTGGAAATTATTTGCACATGAAATATTATCAGAGTAGTAATGGTTATCATCAAATTATTATAAAAATATACTCTTCAAAGCTTTTTTTAGGTACAGTGAAACTCTCGTGTCAATAGAAAGTGCACGTAATCCATATTTTTAAACAGTTTTTTTTTAAGTTACGAGTATATTTAATGTTATATCATGTAGAGTACATAAAATTATACTACACTCTAATCTCTATTAAGCATTTTATTCAACTCAATCTTAAAAAAATCAATAATGTTATATTATTGTCTTTTTTATACAACTTCAAATGTTAGTATTTTATTATATATGTTTTATATCTAATTCTACATATTTATGATATATACGACTACATATTATACTTATGTCTTACCGCCGCACTCAGAGTCACTTAATTAACCATTAAGTCGAGAATCTCCATACTAAAGAACGACTTAATGGTTCATAAAGTGACTATGAGTCCGGCGGTTAGTCCAAACATCTTTTATCTATCCTTTATCCGTATATTTCTATTCGCAATTTAGATATGTCGCTTTCTGATGACGTGAAGTGTGAACGACCCGCCGCTGACCGAATGGAACCTATGCTTGCTATGACAGTTAACTTTCATACTACACATTCATTTGATTAAAACAAAAAATGTCTAAATGAATTAAAAAAACGAAATTTTTTACAAACTCTCGACACCCTTTTTTACCCTTTAACGGATGAACTTCAAGAACTACTTTCTTATACCTGATATTTATCCCTTACAAAGATTATATTTCGTAAATTTCAAGTTAGTAACATATTATATTATTGTATATTTTCTGCGATTGTGTACGTTATTAATCGATTTTATTTCATTTTAAAGAAAACTATTGCGATATTTTAAGAAATCTAAATAAATACGCCAAGTAGAGACTCTTATTTAAAATTTCAAATATTCTCATAAGACAATAATTATTGTAGGTCAGTGTTTGTAAATTTCATAACGTATAAAAAATCACAGGTAAAAAGTACCAAAATTATCTTACAAATACAAATACAAATTATCTTCAATGTAATGGTTAAAAAATCTAAATAACTTAAAGCTTTTGAGTTTTGAATTAAAAGCTTTGAAAGTTCAATTAAAACTGTTTCTATAAATATACGTAAAAATCGCAAAGTTACTTGTACAAAGTTGTTGTTAAGTCGTCAATGAACGTCTAAATTTTCGTCTATGTCCACGGTTCAACGATCGCGATGTTACGGTATCAGTTTTTGCCACAATTAAATATACCCGTTAAAAAACTTTTGTTATACTCTCAGTTACTTTATTCGCTTATTAGAATAACGACTTAGTGTTAAAATATTTTTGTAACTATCTAATCACTTCGTGCGCTTTCACTTAAGAAATTTACTTAAAAAATTATGTATATGTATAGGAAATTTATTAAAAACTAGTAGACTAATCCGGTATCAATGGTAGCGGGTTCGAGTTCCGCTTGGATTCTTGGTATCCATAACACAAGGCCTGGACCTTACCAAGGAACTAGATGACGCTGAGTATTAATCTCCCAATAAATAAGTCCGTTGACAATAAATAAGATTATGCGAACAGTTCAAAATATTACCCTACTCTTTGTTACCTCATCATTTTTTTTCACACTAAACATTTGTAGAATTTAACAATATCGTTATTCCATATTATTAAGTTAAACAAAAAACTCTTAGGCTTTTTATCCATTATATATCCGTAACCGACCGTCACAAATAATCACGACTTTGCAAGGCCGATGATATAATCGTGCATATTACGTATAAAAAATTAATTAATATTACATACTTCAATAAGTTTTCAATTTATGATATCATGATAGTTCAATAATGTGTCGTGTTAAGTAGTTTTTAACCGACTTAAAAAAAGAGCTTTTAATTCCTGTGTTTTTGTGTTTTAACCCATTTAGTGCCCCACTGCTGGGCACAAACCTAGACTTAATTTACAAAGGAATAGCCCACCATTTTTTCAAACATTTTAAATAAGCATTTGTCCAAATGCGGGTCGTCGAAGTTCTCATGTACATAAGACCAGTGAAGAGTTTAGTTTACAGTATAATTAAAGACGATAAGAGACACTTAAGTTCTAATTTGTAGTTAAAATCCTATATATTTATTTCAAAAAAGTTTTTCAAAACTTGGGTTTTTTATACATACCTACAGTTTGCCTTACAAACACGCAGAACATATCTTAAGAAGTTAATGAATTCAACCCCTTTTTTACACCCCTTTGCTGGGTACGGGCCTCCACTCAATACAAAGGGGTTCAAGCCATAGCCCACTCTGGTCAAGTACTGGTGTATGCAGGTTTCCTCGGGATGTTTTTGACGTAAGTCAAGTACTCTTGTTAGAAATTATTCGCACATAAAAATATAAGAGATGCAAGACCTGGGATTCGAACCCGCATCATTTTCCCGTTATAAGTATAGTGGTTGTCAAACTAAATAGAAACAAGTCAATTGTACCTTGTATTTAATAATACAGTATAAAAGTGAAAGTAAAAAGTCTTTCCATATTCAACAAAAAGACAATAAAACATAGTATAACTATTTACGACCAATAATTATTTGACGCTTTCGGATGCATTAAATAATGCTAATGAGGCACAATTACGATTGTCATTAATGTTGTATAATCAATATCTTGTTCTGAATGCTTGGTCAGATTTTGAAGAGAAAGTCTCGATAAATCTTAGTTCATTGGGAAATAACACGCAAAGTTTTGTATCGAACTTAAAGCAATCAATGTTAGTAAAATGACTAGAAATATCAAGTTGATTTGGTGGATATTAAGTTTGAATCGTCTTGGATTATTTTTATATGTTGGTAAATTAAGAATTTTTAAACGACTTGTATTTAATCAAATTGTTTGAAGTTACGACGAAGAAGTTGGAATTTTTATTATACTATCTTTTAGTCTCATTCACGTGGGAATGTAATCTAAAGTTTTAATAAATAATTATGTTAACGAATTATATTTAAACACAGATCATGAATTGTCTTGTAGATTTCCCAAAAGTAAGTGTTTTTAATTTCAAATTAACAGCTTTTCACTAAATGCATATGAAAATATACGAGTATATACGGTACTAACATCAAAAAAACATTTTTTTTTAATTTTGTCTGTCTGTCTGTACCGGCTAATCTCTGAAACGGCGTGACTAATTTTGAAGGGACTTTCACTCGTAGATAGTTAATGTTATCAGGAGTAACTTAGGCTACTTTTATTTTATTAGAAAATTATAAAAATCGTATTAGGAATACGAAATATGAGTTTTACTTTATCTTCCATACGTACTTCCCGACCTTGATACTATATCACCAGAAATTTTATTTATTTTAATTAACTAAACCCGCGGTTTTGCTCGCGTTAAATCTAGGAACCTGGACAAAGCGAGGTTGAGTCTCTGCTATAAAATGTAATAAACATTAATAAATATACAAAGTATGTTAGACATTAAGTGCTTGTTACCTTCGAGTAGCAGCCCAATGGGCCGGCACGCCCCGTATAGTACCACTCTCTCACAGAAGACCGTCGTGAAGTGGCAGCTATGCTGTCGCGTTTCGTCCGGTAAGTGAGAGTCCGGGAGGCCCACTCCCCATCCCTACTTCCGTCCTTCTCCCTCCTCCCTCCCTCCCTTTCCTGAAAGGCCGGCAACGCATCTGCAAGCCCTGTGGTGTTACAGATGTCCATGGGCGGAGGTGATCACTTACCATCAGGTGAGCCTCCTGCCCGTTTGCCCCCTTTGTCCCATAAAAAAAAAAGATGATACACGACACATATATTACTTTTAATAAATACATAAATTATAAATATGCAACCAGCGTGACTCGAACCTGCTATCGCTGGCAATGCAACTAGGAACATTATGAACTGAGCCAAACGTGGCATCTATGTCGTCGTATGGACGACTAAAATTAATTTTTGTATCAATATAATGTAGTTTTCAAAATGTAATGTGACAGATTATTAAAAATGGCGTGTATAGAACCAACTTATTTATAATTCAAGACTCCAAACAATACCCAATAACCTTACACGTAAAACGGATATCCATTGTTACGAAGGAATCTAAAAATAAAAAAAAATATTCTCCTCAGCGCTTTAATCGCTTTTAAAATTCTTATAATCGCAACAGAACAAAATACAAAGCGCTCAAAGCGCTTGATTTATCATTACACCGGAAATGCTACCTGAGACGGTGATACCTTGCAGGACATTGTTATGCGTACACCCTACAAAATAATATCTAATCTTTAATACATCAAAGAATTTTGAATCATACATACATAGGATAAAGGCTAAAATTGTATTTTATAATAAACTATGGTTTTTAAAAGTTTCTAATAAAGGAAACTGCCAACGAATGTGAGTCATCGTTGCAGGACTTCACCTTGAATGGAATTTTTAATTTACCTCGTAAAGGGCATTAGACTTAGATTGTAAAAATAAAATAAATAAGATAATTTAAAGAAAAATTGCTCGTACGTCTGTTGTTTGTATAAAATAAAAAAAAAATTTAAATATAAAGAATAATATAGTATCTAAATAAGTAAAAGCGAAAGGTCATTAACATACTCATTACAAAATATCGTAAACCGCTTGACGTTTGGCAGGGAGGTAGTTTATAGTTAGTAGACATCCGCTAAGAAGTAAGAACTGATTTAGCGACAGGGCCGAATTAAAGGTCTAAGTCTGTATGAAAGTCCTTCTTTTTTTGTGGTACAAACTTTAAATTTGGCAGGGAGCACCTAGAGACTAACCCGAGCGAAGTTAGGGTGAATCGTCAGTAATAGGAGTAGGTATATTGAAGCAAAAATATCAACTACAATATTAAATTTATTATTAGAACTAAGATGATTACAAATCTAACCGGACTTAAGTAAAACAACTGTCACTTCTAAATTAAGATAACAAAGCCAAGTTTCTGACACGTAGCTAATTTACTAACTTACGTCATCTCAAACATTTGATGTCGACTAATAGTCTCAGGAATTTGCACCTATCCGGCGATAAGTTAAAATTGTGCTTCACGTTAAATATTTATATTGAAGGAAAAATTAAAGCTTTATACCTTAATTTCTATACCTGTGTCAATCATAATAAATATAACTACACTTAAAAATGTAAAAGATTGTACGTCTGTATTTTTGTTACTCTTTGGCTGGAATGTTTGTATAAAGTACACAGTACAGTACAGGAGATATAGGCATTCCGATACAGAAAAAAAGCCATAGTGTACCAACTATCTAGTCAATGATTTTTAATATTTCATCTAATACTGAAATGTATACTTAATGACGTGCTAAGGCCATCTTATATTATTTTTTTATCGATATAATTTAATAGCATGCTGGCTGCATCACTGTGAATCTACACATCTATGTTAGACAAGCTGATGTACATATTATACGAGTCACAGAGGTCATTCTCATTTAATATACACAAAAAATACCTTACACAATACACATCATCCTTTAAACATTATAAATAATGCCTTTTCCATTTACCTAGTACTACTATACTAGTACCTAATCGAAAAGAATCGTAAGCTTGTTAAATAAATTATTTTTAACAAAAAACAAAAACCGACTTCAAAACTAAACAAATCTAAACTAAAAAGTAGAAAATAATATTTTTAAGAACTTCGTTAATTTTGAAGTCGGTGCCAGCCAAGACGGATAGACTTATCTTTCCTTTGCAAGGAACTTTCGAACGGTATTTTGATTATGTTTACAAATATTATAGATATAGATTAATCGAATATGTGGCTGGCACCGACTTCTAAATTAACGAAGTTCTTAAAAATATTATTTTCTACTTTTTAGTTTAGATTTGTTTAGTTTTGAAGTCGGTTTTTGTTTTTTGTTAAAAATAATTTATTTTCAAATTTTTAACGGAAAGTAGATACTTATTTTGTTTATGTACAAAAAAGAATTTCCAAATCGGTCCAACCATCTTCGAGTAATGGGGAACATACATAAAAAAAGTCCCCAACGAATTGAGAACCTCCTCCTTTTATTAGAGTCGGTTAATAAGAGCCTGAAAGAATTTAACTATCGGTCTATAATTACGTATAATATTGAAAGAATTTTCTTTTAACTCCTAACCGTTGAGGAGTTGTACCTTCCATCATTAGCTCAACCACAGGAGATGATGATTATCAGACGCAAATACTTGAACAGCTTTAGAAAATATATGAAAAGCGTAATAAGTGCCTATAAAATTTGAGAGTTGTCTTCGATTTCCCTGGGATCCCATCATCAGATCGTGACTTGGTGACTATGGGACCAACTAAAAACTATACCCTTTCAAACAAAAAAAGAATTTTCCAAATCGGTCCAGCCATCGTCGAGTAATCGGGGAACATACATAGAAAAAAAAAAAAAAAAAAAAAAAGTCCCTGACGAATTGAGAACCTCCTCCTTTTTTTGAAGTCGGTTAAAAACAGTAACCTTGCAACGATGTGTACATTAAATATTTTTTAAAAACAATGACTTACGTATTGTGTATTGAATATAGACCCCAAAACAATACTTAATAAAAAAAATGTCTGTTTGTTTGTCTGTTTATAAATATTTTTTGTACTTTTAGTGCGAGTGAAACCATGGATCCCGTTATTATATAATATATTTGAAGTTAAATAACAAAATTCAAATACTGTGTAAATGTACAGCGACGGTTCTGAGGATTTTATTGTAAAGTAAAACCTATGTAGAGTCGCATTCACAAATCGGTCATAGCTGATGAAAGCAGTACGTGATGCTACTGTCAATTGTGTTGTCAATGGACGCTTACTTTCGAGTGCCATTACTTGTGCTTATGTGGACGATCTATTTATAAAACATTGAAATACATTTCATTCTATAAACAAAATATGAGATCTTGTATGTCTCTTTGTAGAGATATTTTTATGCCAAAATTATTTTTTATTATCATTGACGCCTTTTAACCGACTACGCTACAAAATATAGGTAGTATGTTTGACTTACATGTATGTATGTATAGGTCCAATCCTACGTTTCCTCGTAAATAATAAACGGAATATCCGATTTTAATAATTAGTGTTAATAGTTTCTTTTTTAAAAACTATTGAAGTAAAAGTTTGTTTTTAAAAGTTATACTTATACAAATCCAATTCCTAATTTAAGTACAAATTATATAATAAAACTCCAAAAAAAAAAGAATAAAAAAATTAGAAGAAGTCACACAATTTTAATTAATTTAATTTTCTATCAACCTGGAATATAAAGCGACTCCAGTGGAATGTTAACATATTGTAAAACTTAGCACAAGAGTGAAGTTAGGGCGTGTCACTAATTGCAAATAAATCGTTCAAGTAAAAGTGTACAGTTGAAGAAGCCCATCTGGCATATATCGTTCTAAACCGGAACCGCCGGAAAGTTGAGACTAGTTAAGTTGAGAGTTTGATGAATCATATCGCTATAGCACATATGGAGCAAGATCAATTATAATGTCATCAGCCCTTTTTTTAACGTCCCACTGCACGGCACGGGCCTCCCTCAGTACGAGGGGGATCAGGCCATCGTCCACCGCGCTGGCCTAGTGCGTGTTGGACGGACTTCACATGTCTTACGAAAACTTGCTAGGTTTTCTCAGACATGCAGGTTTCCTCACGATGTTTTCCTTCACCGTAAGACAAGTGGTAATCAGGATAGAAATGATTCGCACATGAAAATATCAGAAATGCGAGACTCGGATTTGAACCCGCATCACTCGGTTATACAAGCGATGCTTTACCACTGGGCTACCACTGCCTTTTATATATACTGCCTTTTATATATACTGCCTTTTATATATATAATTATAATATATGTTTTATACTAGCGACTCACCCACACTCTGCTCGGGTTCGTTTCTCCGTACATTAGCATATATTTCTCAGAGATGAAATATTTTCCCACAGACGCAGATTTCCTTATGAAGCAGTCACACACAGACAGACAGACAGACAAAAAATTCAATAATATAAAATAGATAATAATGACTGTTTTTATATTTTTTCCAAAAACTAAAGTACAAATCCCATATTCAATACCTTAAAGATATCCCACGAAAAATAATAATTTATAGGAGTTTTATTGTTCCTACACAAGGATATATTATTAAAATTTTTGATACTAACATTAACGCTATATTAATACGATATATATTACATTTACATTTACTCGTAATTAAAATTGCTTATTACTGAACAAAAATACTAATTAATATTGCCCTAAAATGTCAAGTTCCAATAAGATTAAGTAACTTAGGAAAAAATATTATCATATCCGCTGGGTGCGTGACTCTAGCGCCATCTAACGATACAACTCACGGTGGCTCTTTTGAGAAAATATACATGTAATGTATGCCAAATAGCTATTGAAAAAATAAAATAAACTTGAAAAAAAATCTTTTTCAATGTTAAATGTGATATATTAGACAGAGTGTACATTAAATTAATTTTTTTTCCGTGGGTCAGCTGAAAACAGTAAGTAAAATAAATACAACAACTAAAACAAGTCTCAATAAGCGAATTAGGTTGGCTCAACTTTTTTTGATTTACGGATTTTTTTTATTTTTAATTATTTGTTCGTCGTTTGTTCGTTAATGTTCGAATGTAGAAATTGTTTGTACGTCTTTTATTTATTTATAATTAATTAAACAAATATTCACCCTTAAGTTGGCCCCCTTTACTAGATATCTTTATTTTTATCGCTCAGATTAATTAATTCTGATCAATTATCGTTGGTTCGACGATTATTGGTGATTGTTCGATCATAAAAACAATTAAATTCCCAATTATTAATTATTTTATATCTAATAAGCAAACCATCACTTCATTGTCTTGCAACCGGAAACTTATAAAATTTACAATTACTATTTATACTAGTATTTTTGCAATCGACTTCACAACAACTCTGATGACCCATTTTATTTTATTTATTTAATTTAACTGACACACGTGTTATTTTTATGGTCATAAATAATAAAGAGCCACTCGTAATTCTGTTTTGGTCCGCAGCGGGCGCTGACATCACTTTTGTTTCCCCCACCATGCCTTACGCACCCAGCGGATAAATATAATCGTAAATTATGTTAAATGTTTGCCTTTGACTTTGGATCAAATTACATAAGATATAATATATTTTAGAAAGGTAGAAATATTTTATGGGTGAATACAACACTATCGTCGCTACTCCGATGGTCAACCTCACTACTAAATGCAAGGCATTAAAAATTAATTGGTACTTAGATGTTATTAATGTTTACAAATTTGTGAGAGTGCTACAATATTTAAATTAACGAGTAAAATGAATAAGATTTATATCTTTTTTTATTTTGGGACATTATTACAACAGCGCCATCTAGTTCCGTGGTAAGCTATGAAGCTTATATTATGGATACCAGATAGTTAACATACTACACATATACATTTTAAATACATGCATACTATAAATATGAACACCCATGGCTGAAGTACAAGCATTCGTGCTCAACAAATGCCCCCAGCGGGACTCGAACCCGCGACCGCTGGCGCAGAACGAAGGGTCACTACCAACTGAGCCAAACGTGTCGTCAAAATTATTAAATATTACGTACTATTAACATAATATAATTTTATAATTTGTAACACTGTAATCAATGAAGTGAATAACTGTACCGTAAGGCTATTCTTATCTCTTATCTGATAAGAATTTGGCAGAGTTCTCTATTTTTCAACCTAACTTTCTTCCCACGGCTCCGATTGCATAAATCGCAACAATGAACAATAAATGAGTTAAATGAGAACCGCTTTAATAATTGCAAACAAATGTAGGTACGGTTTGGATATAGCTTTATATATAAAGCACTTCTGTGCGTGTGTATTTAATTGAACTCCTCCTAAACGGCTGGACCGATTTTGCCGAAATGTTTCGAGTGGATTCGAGAATGGTTTAGATTTACAATTATTAGGGCCACTACAAAATTTATTTTTTTAAATTAATTAATTATTTATACATTTAGATGGTAAATAACATATTCAATTATAAATAAGTCGTTTCTAGGCAAAGTTGTTTTGCTCATGCGTTCTAAAATATTTCACCGGGAGCAAAAGTTTATATTTTTTTTTATTTTTACAGGACAAGGTCTGTCAGGTCCACTATTATGTATATATAACACACATATCCAACAGACAAACATACAACTGCACGTTTTTACATATGTCAATTCAATTATCTACTAGATCACACTACATAAATTTTAATAACATACGGCGAGTTTTTACTTTGCGACAGTTCTAACTGCTTCAGCGAACGGTACATGCAACCGGTATACATTTTCTCTGCCGATATGAATCGTGTACGGTAAAAATTTCTATACTCGAGTCACACTTACTGAATGTCGTTATTAGAATAATTGACATGTAGTATTTTAATAACCAATGGATAAACAATTAAATTTAATTAGTAATTTATTGTATGGTGCATGATCATTGATCATGGATTCGATTTTCTAAGAGTTCTCTTATTTTCACGGCAGAAACACTATAAAGTACATAATATTAATAAAAGCTGTTTATACATAGGTAAAGTATAAGTAAGAAAAAAGTTTAGCTAAGACGTTAAGAATACTAAACTACTTCGAAGACGTTGACCGTTTATTTAGTTCGAATATATATGTAGGAGTTTTCGCTATCGACTTCTAACCGCAATTCCTCTACGCTTCTAAAAGTTATGAATGGTTGTTAGCATTAACAAAATATTTTACTCAAATGTAACAATTTATTTTTTACTAAAGGTAAATCGGTATAGATCTCTGAGGAAAATGAAACCGTTACACGAGCTTGTTATCTATGAACTTAACATGGTCTTTTGTTACACAATTTGATTCAATGTCGCACTAATACATGAATAATGATATATAGGTAGACACCTACCTACTAAAAGATGATTTGTAGTCACTTATATTATAATTTTCTTTAAAAATCGCATAATTTTAAAGCTGATACTTATCAAGATGCCTTATTAGGAAAGAGATCTAGAATCGCCTACAAGAAGCTTAGAAAATAAACATTAAACTAGTTTTGGTGAAGGCTGAGAGCAAGGTCCAGTCTCTAGGACATGTTCACATTTACTATACTTCATAATTTATTTTTTACGACCTTTGAAGTTGCGAACGTAGTTCGTAAATACTCTATTAAAGTGTCGTAAGCTAGGTATATGCGACTCTATTAGTGTTGGAAAACCCATTTACCGAGGAAGGTACTATAAACTATATATAAAATCTAAGAGTTTGGTTCTCTATCTTTATAACGCAGGTGGATCCGCGGGAAATGCAAGTCAATGAACGTGACGACACGTTTGGCTCAGTTGGTAGTGACCCTACTTTCTGCGCCAGCGGTCGCGGGTTCGAGTCCCGCTGGGGGTATTCATTTGCTAATCACGAATGTTTGTACTCCAGTCATGGGTGTTTATATTTATAATATGTATGTATTTAAAATGTATATGTGTAGTAGGTATATCAACTATCTGGTATCCGCAACACAAGCACGTAACGTAGCTTACTACGGAACTAGATGGCGCTGTTGTAATAATGTCCCAATATATTTATATTTATATTTATTTATTTATATAATAAGTATATTTTTTAATTAAAATTTACCTGTGTTTGATAAAAGCTTTACATCAAGAAAGTTCTCATAAGAAGCCTAGGCAGCTTTATACGGTCTTAAAATTTTAACAGAACGAGACGTTACGCCGAGAACAAATTATAATAAAAGAGAAAAAAAATATTTGAACGTCAAATAATCGCGTAACTGTAAGGAAGTATAACATTTAGAGTATGTATTATTTTAATTTGTTTATATCATATGTATTTATACTAATGTAAATTCATTTTTTATATAATTTCTATTGCGCAACGCACATATAAAAATGTAAAAAAGGGCAGTTATTTAATAATATTACACAAAATTAGAGATGTAAGACGTAAACATTAATTTTCTAGAAGTGTAGATAAGGTCTTTACAATTAATTAAAAGATTGAGTGTACAATTATATGTAAAAATAAGCATATATATGTATATTGCACGTGTTAATAAAAGAAAGAAACTAGAACACTATGGAAAAGTTTAAAAATATCAAACTTGTACTTCGTAATTTAAAGGACACGCCAAACACGTTTAAAAAAACAATTTATTTAATTGCATATGGAGCAACTTTACTTCATAAATGTTATTAGCGTTTTATAATATCAATATAAATTTTACGATGTAATTACCGTTATGGTGCAGTTTCATTGGATTGATTTTGTCAGCTCTGAATAGGAACACCATAGGTTTAGAATTCTTTCTTCTTTCTTTGGACGTTCTTCTTAGGCGTAGTAAGCAGGGTAGAGATGAAAAGAATTCTATGACCATTCCCATAATTCAATCTATGGCTTTTGCTAATTTTCATCAAAAATAAATCTATTCAACAATTAAGGTGCAAAGTGTTAACAAACAGACCGATACGGGTACTTAGGTTCTTAACACTAGAATTCAATAATGTAAGTAAATAAAATGTTCAAAAAGTTTAAAATACTGACGTCACGATAGTCCAGTGTAAACTATGTATATATTGTATACACGAACTCAAGCAGATGCTAAGTAAATAAAATATCTTTCTCATACATAATTAAATCGTCTTTCTCTAAAGGTTAACAAACTTAAAACTAATATTTTTTTATGTTTGTTATATAATGTGTTATGCCACTCGATACACTGGTAGCTTAGCTTATAAATTACTTTAAATTATTATATACAATCATATAGCGTAGAAGTTGTCGTGTAGGTAATACGTATGTTCATTGCCATCTATGCTGTATAGTCATGGGTTTGATTTCCAAAGATTCCTCTCATATTTTAAGGTAAAATACCACGCAATTCATATTAATATGTATAAAAACCAGCTGCTTATAAGTTATACCTTTGTAAAGAGGTTTTTCGGTAAGACTTAAAAACTAAACTATGGAATACAATTTATAAAACTTTTAAATTAGTGATGTACTAGGATGTACTAGCGATGTCACTCGCGTTATTTACTTTTATATTATAACTACTCCGTTAATGTAGTGTTGTAACCTTGTATTATAGCCTTTTTCTTCCTCAATTCACAATCAACGAAATGGTAAAAAAAATTGTCAAATCTCACTAAGTAGTAGTTTTAGAGATTATCATTCAAACTAACAAAAAAATAGCTTCACTACAGTTAACGTACATAATAAACTCGTAAGCATTAGCTTGGCCTTTATATTACTATGTATAAAAAAACGAAACACGTATGGTAATTTATGGCATATTTGAAAAGGTTGTTTGATGGAAAAACATATTGTATGAATATATCTAAGAAGGTATAATCAATGACAGGTTTTATTATAGGTTTCAAAAAAAATATAGCGAGAAACATGTTTTTACTTTATACGTAATTTATTTAATTTACGTACGCAGCTGTGTCTCAGTCCGTAAAGACTTAAATTATTTATCTACTTAAGACATTAATAATAATTAATAGTATTTCTTATTTTCTTTTATGGCAATTAACAATCATCGATAGGATTTTTTTGTGTAATAAAACCTATGGCGAGGTTATAACCTATTGTTATAATAATAATCCATCGCAATGAGAACCGCTTTATTTTATCTTAACAAGCAATTTGTTTATTACTATTACCTACAAGACCGATATGTACTTTTTTGAGCTTGGCGTTCATTTGAGAAACGTCATTAAGTAGTAAAAATAAAAATGATGAAACAGAAAAACCTATTCATATTATTAGTATTGAGATTTATGTTAAAATATATAATTTATCCATTTGTGTGCTGCGCGTCTACCGCTCTGTATTAAGATGCGTCCTTGCGACTTGATGTGACATATCATTATTACCTCTAAAATTCCTCAAATGTCATTTAAACAATAATATAAATTATAATATCTTTAAATATGGATATCTAGGGAATTTATGGCCACTAAAATTACCAAAAAGAAGTACGTGTCAAAGAATATTTTTTTTTCTATAAAACATAAACATAATATCATAGATTATTAAATATTTTAATTATTTATTATTAATTATCTTTGCTATAAAATTTAATTATTTTAATTTTTAATCGTCATTAATCAATTATTTAAAAAATATATATATATATCTAAATTGGAATTATTTTATGCTATTGATACTATTGTGATAGCCTGTAAAAGAAGAAAATATAAATATTCGAACTTAGGCAATATAGTCTAAGATCCCGATCTTAACTTACGAGAAACTGGACCGCTTTTGATGAATTTTGGTTTATATAATAGCTTTCCGAGTCAACATCTATATGCTATATAATATACATACTGCTGGAATATCTAATCTATTACAAATATGGTAAATGAACGGACCCGAGCAGAGTAAAGCTGAGTTGATATTTTTTCGTAAAATCGGTACCATTTCCAAGCAATAAATTAAATAAATATTTTAATAAACAAACTGTACCAACGGAACCACGGGCAATTATTAGTTATGAAATGAATATTTGAGAATTATATTTACTTACCTACTGTGTATAGTCAGCATTATGAAGCCAAACAAACAAACACAGTGAAAGAAACTCGCTAGGTGGCTATATAGAAACTGGTTAGGCTAGAATTAATCCGTCCGTCCATCCGTCGAAACTTGAATGATATGTTAAGGTCGATTTCGTTGTTTTCTAACTAGTTTTTAAAGACGACTTTGTTTGCGTTTACGAAGAGTCAATTTAAAAAGTTCTTGTTTTGTCGTACAATTTTTAAATATTCTTATACTAGCTTTTGTAATAGGATGTAAAAATATTTTTTCTAGACTTTGGTAAAAGTATTCGAAATGTGATGTCCGCCAACCCACGCTCGGCAAGCGTGGTAGACTATGGCCTTAAGAGAGGCTCAAAAGTGGGATGTTAAAAAGGACTAAATATACAGTATCGTACATAAAATAGTCAGTTAGTACGTCATTGTTATATTTATAAAGTAGATTCGTAACTCATAAACACAGATACCTATTAAGTGGTATAACACGCGTTAAACGCGTCTTTATTCGACCTTGGCAGCATGACTTTTGACAAAGTAAATGTCGGGATCCGATATAATTTGAAAGGCCACAGTGATTACGATCGAAATCATATAGACATTAACATTTCAAACTAGATGCAACTCGTAAATAAGTCAAATAAAGTGTCGATTCATAACTTTAATGATTAAAATATGTAAAAATATATTTAAATGTAACGGTAAAGGAAAACATCGTGAGGAAACCTGCATGTCTGAGAAAACCTAACAAGTTTTCGAAAGACATGTGAAGTCCGCCAACCTGTACTTGGCCTGCGTGGTGGACTATGGCCTGATCCCTCTCTTATAGAAGGAAGGCCTGTGCCCAGCAGTGGGACCTTAAAAAGGGCTGAAACTATATTCAAATGGATTAAGTTTAGTAATTACGAGGAATTATATGTTTGCACATACATACATACAGGCCAAACACATAACTCTCTTTTGGAATCGCCGTAATCGGGTAAATACATAATTTTGTATGATTATGTAACTATTTGATAATATTTTCGTATTACATATTAAATAATTATAACCTAACTTAATTATGTTAATTACCATTAACTTTAAGAAGCAGCAGGCGGTATAAAATAATCAACCGAAACTCAGTAAGAGTTATTGTTTAGGCTTTTTCTTAATTACTATATTCATACTATATAAAATTTCACTATTTTGAAACAATGATTCTTTCCCAGCTGAGGGTTCCCAACGATGCACTAATTTCAATACATTAGCTGTTAAAACATAATTTTCTATCTAAAAACTGAATACACTAAAATGGTTATAACATTTTGCAAAGCATGCTTTATAATGCGAGTATGCTTCATAATAAGAGACGAACTATGAACAAAGCGAGGTAGAGTCGCTTTGTCCGAAGCGGTAATAAAACACGCGACCATAAATATATTCAAAATATATAATATAAGTTATTTTTAAAAAAAAAATTAAACCGACTTCAAAAAATCTGCACTAAAAAGAGAAAAATCTAAACTAAAAAGTAGAAAATAATACTTTTAAGAACTTTGTTAATTTTGGAGTCGGTGCCAGCCAAAGCAAAATAACCCTAAATAGATACATATTCGATTAATCTATCAATTTGTAAACATAATCAAAATACCTGGCTGGCACCGACTCCAAAATTAACAAAGTTCTTAAAAGTATTATTTTCTACTTTTTAGTTTAGATTTTTCTCTTTTTAGTGCAGATTTTTTGAAGTCGGTTTAATTTTTTTTTTAATAATAACTTATTTTTCCATTTTTAGTGTGCCTTTTATTTAGCTGATTTAATTATAGTGACTTACTATATGTCACTAATTTAAAATCTGTTTAAGCTTTATATTAAACAACGAGCATATCTATTAACATATGTAACGTAATAGTAATTAATTATCGGGTCTACCGAAAGGGGGGAGGGGTGTTGGTGTCCAAAGAGTACTCGATCTACGACTACTGTAGCTGTAACTAAACTACGAGCTCATCTTTATGTTTACATTCCCCATACGAAATAGTTTAAATAAATCACGTCCATTATTCCACCTAACTCCTAGAGGTTAATGAGATTTACCTTCTATTATCATATTAACGTAATAGCCTGGAAGAACACAACTATCAGTCTATATGTATGTATAATTTTAAAGGAATTTCCTTTCAACTCCTAGCCGTTGAGGAGTTGTACCTTCCATCATCAGCTTATCCACATGAGATGGTAATTATCAGATGCAAATCCTTAAAAAACTTAGAAAATATATGAAAAATGTACTAAGTGCCTATAAAATTTAAGAGTTGCCATCGATTTCCTTAGGATCCCATTATCAGATCCTAACTTGGTGACAATGGAAACATCTTGGAAGTATACCCTACCAAACAAAAAATAAATTTTTGAAATCGGCCCACAATTGACGCATAAATCGGTGAACACAGATAAACAATAACATTTGAAGAATTCTACCTTCCATCATCAGCTCATCACATGAGATTACGATTTTCAGACGCAAATGCTTGAACAGCTTTAGAAAATATATAAAAAACATAATGGGTGCCTATAAATTTTGAAAGTTGCCCTGGATTTCCATGGGATCCTATCATCAGATCCTGATTTTGTGATAATGGGACCCCCTCAGAACTATACCCTACCGAACAAAAGAAAAAATTTTGAAATCGGCCCACAGTTGGCGGAGAAATCGGTGAACATACATAAAAAAAAAATACATACATCGGAACATATAACCTCCTCCTTTTTTGAAGTCGGTTAAAAATATAAAGTAACTTAAGAGTTTGTATTCTGTAATAATGATATAACAATAACAAAGCGGTTATAACATTCAAAACAATTTTAAGATAAAAAAGGAATTATCTAGTCCTTTTCTGCATATACAAGTAAATTACGTGACCGACGTCAAATATTTATACGGTCTATTGATCATTGACGCGTCTAATCTTGCAATTCAAACATAATAATGAGGTCACACAACTAACACGTAAGTATACTTTTATCTGACCCACATTCCAGTTTTAGATCATCCTGTGAAAATTCGTATCACATTGTTATGCAGAACTTTCTTTATATTCTAAAGTTTAAATTTCAACACCTGAAAAAAAGCATTGTTACTTTTAACCGACTTCACAGAAGAAGGTTGTATTATTTTGTTTTTCTTTTCCATTCCCAATTATTGTATAACATTTTGAGTTTAAAATATTTTTCTTCATAATGAACAAACTTCTGAAATAAGATGTCATCAATTAGAGCGTATGTTTTTTTCAGTGTTCGTTTATGTTATATTGGCCACATATTACTTTAATAGCTAAGTAGTTTCACGAAATCTCCAAGAGTTGTATTCATAGTTATGACATTATTCACATCTATATGTAGAGTTCAACCCCTTACGTTGAGATAAGAGATTTACTTTTAATTTTTAATTAGAAAATACAATACAATCGCTTATTACAGTGGAGGTAGTTTTTACAACATAGTCTTCAAAATAGGGGGTTAAAAATTCTCATAGAAACGTCCTAAATATTACATTTCAGTAATGTAATGATTCTTGCCATTTATTATTTTTTTATTTATATTTATAAACGAACAGCCAGGCATCAAAGTTTATACTATAACTGTAAGCCTTTATAGCCTTTATAATTTTTTTGTAGTCTCACAACATTCCAGCAGCCATATGTGTCATTAATGCAGGAATAAATGAAGGATAGGCAGATTTTTGCATTATTACCGGTCTTGCAATTTTGAAATATTTTCCTCATCAATCATTAATTAATATGCAAATAATTTATACTAAATAGCTAGATTTCCTATATACCTATGTTTCATAAAGCAACTTTCGTTTTATAAGGAGCAAAAATGTTATAATTGCAATATGTTTTAGTTATATCTAAGAATATAAGGCAGTGGTAGCCCAGCGGTAACGCGCTCGCTTGGATAACCGAGTGACGCGGGTTCAAATCCGGGTCTCGCACCTCTGATATTTTCATGTGCCAATCATTTCTATCATGATTACAACTTGTCTTGCGGTAAAGGAAAACATCGTGAGGAAACCTGCATGTCCGAGAAAAATCTAGCAAGTTTTCGAAAGACATGTGAAGTCCGCCAACACGCACTAGGTAAACGCGGTGGACTATGACCTGATCCCTCTCGTACTGAGGTAGGTCCGTGCCTAGCGGTGGGACGTTAAAAGGGCTGAAGACTAAGATATCTAAGAATAGAAAATTTGAATACTGATTGAAAAAAAATCAAAACTTTTAGAGCAATATTGAAATATCCCATGCCTAATTTTTCAATACACACATCGTTCATATTCTATAACTGCACTAGACCTAACATATTGAAAATATTCATTTTGGCCTAAAATTTCAAAAAAGAAAACACCATAAGTTTCACGTATAATTCTAATATTAAAGATTTTAATATAAATAAGCATAGCAAATGATTAAAAAAAATATATTTTTACTTCAAAAGTATACTAAGGCAAGATATTACCGTCTGTACGTGAATATTATGTAACAAGACGAAACAAGATTGGCATACTCGTATAATGTAAATTTTACATGCATATACCTAGGTAGATTTATTTAATACTTTAATGATAATCACTCCTAAAATAATATACGAGTATTATGGTGGTGAAGACACCTGCATAGCTGACATTTCGAAATGTCGTTTAACATTAGGAATAATTTTAATTGCCGTTCACTTCCCTAAACAAGTAAATTTTTTCTCGCATACAAAATAAATAATACCATTAATTTTTATTCTTACAAATTGAGTTAAAATTTCTTATTTTTATAAACAAAACGTAATTAAAACAGCCGAGCTGAGATATTCCATTATTCTTTCAAGGTGGCGTTTTTTATTAGAAATAGTGTTTGCTAGTCTATATTTTCGACGACACGTTTGGCGCAATTTGTAGGGATACTACATGCTGCGCCAGCGGTCGCGGGCTCAAGTCCCGCTGGAGGCATTCATTTGTTGAGCACGAATGTTTGTACTTCAGTCATGGGTGTTTATATATATAATATTTATGTATTTAAAATGATATATATGTAGTATATCAACTATCTGGTATCCGTTACACAAGCCTCGTAGCTTTCCACGGAACTAGATGGTGCTGTGTGCAATAATGTCCAAAGATATTTATACAATTATATATGTACTGAAATCTATTATATAGACCAATAACGTTTCCACTGATACCTAAATTATAATATATTAAACCTTTCAAAAATTGGAAATTTACAATAGTAAGAATTTGTTTATTTAAAGAAGCTTATCTGCTGTTTGTTATACAATTATTTATAAGAACGTTACGGAAGATTACAATATAAATCTACATTATTGATCAAATCACGGAAGAGATTTAGCAAATAGTACGTGTAATTGTAGTTTAACGATGCTTTACCGAATTTGAATACAAATAACATTAAATTTTATAATATTCTAGAAAACCTATGATGCTTTCTTACAAGTGAAAGTATTTTTAAAGAATGTTTGTATCTTAAATAAATCAGTACCTATAATACAAATTGGGGTGTCTGTTTGTAATTTCAAATGAACAGCTTTTCACTATTTTAAATGAAACTACCTTTTCGGATTTTGTCGCGGATTTATTTTGATTTTTAATTCCCGACGTTTCGAATGCTTTACAGCAATCATTTTCACTAATTCATATGACATTTTTTGTCATAGATCTCATGAACTACTAGAAGTATAATTTCTTACACTTAGAAAAAAGAAAATCTAGAAAATGAATTAAAAAATCATTATTATTAATTCTGATTTTAAATGAAATTGTCAAGAATCACGACACATTTCATATATATTCATATTTTACATTTATTACTTATGTTTGCTTTTGCGTGTACATTTTTCTTGACACATCCATGAATAATATTAAAAGTTGAGACATCTGTTCGTAGATATTAAATATCATAAGTATTATATTATTAAAATATCGAGTTTCGAGATTAACTAATAAAAACATTTGTGTAACAGACTCACATACCGCATACATATATAAATATTGACGATACGTTTGGTTCAGTTTGTAGTGACCTTTTCTTGCTTAGCACAGCAGTTTTAGTTTCAAAAATAACATAGTTAAACGTTTAAAAATATTTTTTTACTTCTACAACTTAAAAACTTAAATAGTAGAGCCAAATTTTTTACTAATATATGTATGTAGGGAACTAATATTAGTATGTTTATTGCTGTTAAATAAAAAAATCAACTTAATCAAACCCGGGTTAGCTTGGTAGTTTTTGTTTAAACAAAAGCCCATTTTCTAGAATTAACGTTGACTTAACTTAGACTATTCAAAGGGTTACTTAGCTAAGAAGTGCCAACGCAAACATTTTCACTTCCACACAAAAGACTGTATATTCAATGGCAGTTTTAATGTCTTAGCTTTTCCCTTTAGTTATATGATTTATGAGCTGATTCTCGATGACATTTGACATCGAACTTTTACTTCGAAACGTACACAACAAAGTTGTTGTTAGTTTACAATAGTAAAGGTGTTCACAAAATTGTAAGTCTTGATTGTGACAGTTAGTTATTTTTGTCAAATTTTTACGTTACATTCAGAAAATCATAACTCGTATGTGAATCTACTAATACTCTTTAAGATTTTTTTTATAGTGATATACAACACGTACCAATTAATTTTACCTGTTCTATGTTAAAAAAGGAAATCATATTAAAACTATTCATGTTTTAATCAATTCTGTTATATACATAAGGTATGTGCTCAAACGTAAAGTATAACGTATCACACTAAAAATCATTGGGTTACCCTTTGGCTTTAGGGAGTAACAGTCCTCACAGTCCCCTGTCCATAGTTTATTTCGTTAAAAATATATTAAATAGCCAAGTCTCCATTTTTGTAAGTCGGTCAATATTTCATTCATCCATTCGTCGTCCGCTTGAACTCGATACCAATTAATCGCGTAATATAAAAAATCGATTGGATTCGATTTTTAGTTTGGAAAGTGTTTTGTTCTAATTAACAATTTTGTTCCATTATTGTGTTCCTTGATGCCAATTTGAATACAGTTTGCTTTATTATTTTAATCATTATATTTTTATAATATGATTGTATTTTTATTATTCATAAGTTAATTTTAACTTTAACCTTAGTTATTATGATATTGAATTTTATAAATTTTTAAGAAAAAAATTGTGTGTAGTGAAATGTCGCGAGTATTTTCATATATTTTTATTCTCTATTCTGAACAAGAGTTTAGATATAAAATTATCATACCAACAGTAGGATAAGGAATTCGATTTCTTTAATAAAATATTAATTTTGTATCCGACATCCGCATTCTTTTCAAAACTAACTAGGTTATTGGTGCATTCTTATGGGAGGCCTTGTATTGTATGCTTATACGATCCCATTACAATCCACTGTCAAGATCATATTGTTACCTTTTAGCCTTAAGGAGTAAAACTCTCACAGGCCCCTGCCTATGTATTTACCAATAGATATTAAATAATTTACTTACTGCTATTACTTTTACTTTCCAAAATTGTCCTAAATTCAAAGTAAACATGACTTCGTGTTTTAAAAATAACTTATATCTTACATATTATGTACAACTGACATTACATAACTATAACGGTGTAATGAGAAATATTGCCATAAGAAGTATCGACGCAATCCATTACAAAATCTATCAATGGTTACGTCCGTAAAAAAATCGTGTACTGTCAATGCAAGCGTTGCTTTTTTTATTAAAATGGATTAATAGAAATTATCAATCCATTATATTACAGGTAAAACATTTTTTCTGCTCTGTTAACTTAAAACAGTTTTTACTTTTATTATTAAACGTTACTTATATATTCATTTACAAGATCATCTAAGCGAAAAGTTTTTTGCATAGATTAGTCGGTATTTTTGATATGATAATTTTTTAATTTACATATTTTGCTAAGCAATGAACAAAAAATGTTAATAATTAACAAATTTCTTTTCTCTTTAAGTTTCTGACTGTACTTGTACTATTACAAAATTGATGCTACACAAGTATTTTTCACCAAAGCGTTGCATATTTCGGTTAGTTAGTGACCAAGTGGCATAAAATAACTATCACGTTAACTAGTAATAATTTTGAAAGTGGTCTTAGAGATAACGCACGTGCGTACAAATAAAATTATTAGAAATCCCATATTCTTTACACTTGCAATATACTTTTTAAATATGATAATCTTGGTGATCTGTGGTTTTAGAAGACTGACCTATGATGCTGAATGAAACTATGATGGCTAATAACGTAAGCCACTTATTTGATTGAATATCGTAATAAGATTCAAATAATCGGTTAGTGTAGCACAATTTTTTAATACATATATTTTTAAATATGGCTGCATATTTTTGTGATTTCAGTATTTTTAAAAAAAATTATTCAAAAGAGCATGATTATGACGTGTTAACGAGGTGAGACATGTTTATAAGGGAACATAGATGTTCTGGAACTGTCGTAAAGTATGCATTTGGCAAACAAGTGTGAAATGTGGCGTATTAAGGAAGACCAGTGTAATTGGATGTAGAAAAATCTGATTTATTAAAGTTACTCAATCCCACAAAAGTTTGAAAATTATAATATTACGGTGTACCAAAACAATAGTAAATGTACATATTTTGTTTGTATAAATTAGTAGATGTATTATGTGCGAGTATTTTATTTTCTTATTTCTTCGCATTGAAGCTAGAGTGTTACGTAATGACTCTTTAAACCTTTCACAAATTAGCACATTTTGCATGTTTCAGCACGGACAAAGAACAGAAAACAGTGGAGTTATGTGAATAGTCGAATATTATATAATTTCAAAACAAATTACGTTGGTAGACTTTAATTTAATTATAATGTATTTTTATGATGATTATAGCATATTTTAAACATGTTGTCTTTGTAACTACATAATATTTAAAGAGATTGTTCATGTATTTAATTGTTTGTTTTTGTTTTTTCAGGTAATCCTATACAAGCGATACGGGTCACTCGTGCGGATTATTGACCTACACTAGATTGGCAACCGGAAACATTATGCCTTATACACCCACAACGATCTAAGCCAATACACCTGACTTGAATAAGTAACAATTGAAAGAACCGTTAGTTAATTATGCCAATTCATTAACTCGCAACATGATGGAGGAGGTGACCAGCCGACCCAATGTGGAGTATATCTCCCCGCTCCCCACTAAAGTGAAGCAAATTACCGGATCGACTACTTTTACGCAAATAACTAGCGATGATACTAGTCTCCGAGTGAACGGATTCGATAGCCGGTCAGACATGGAGTCTCTAAGTTCGATGCACTCTCTTGTCCTTAATTCGAAGACACCAGCAACAACGGTATATTTAGCGGCGACCCAGCCAGAGCGACCTGCGAGTACACCTAGCTCAGACGTACTCTCAAACGGACCACATGTAGTTACTATCAGAATAAACACAGATGCGGATAAACCCAAGGCGCCGAAAATCTCAAGCGTCCATCTCAAAAGTGATGTAGATTTTGACACCTTTAAGTTAACGGAAACAAATAAGAAAAACAGCAGCTTAGTCACACTGAATGTGGAGGAGAACCAGCCGAAAATTTTGGATAATGAGGATCTTTCTAAAGTGGATAAGCCACCGTTTATTTATTGTAATTCGTACGTGAACACAATGTCAAATATTGTGATGTCGAGTGGTCAATGCTCACCGAGCGACACGTTAGATTCAGGGACATGCAGTGACCTGGATGGGACACCACCGCCGCTCCCCAAAAAGAAGACATTGAAATCAAGTTCTGGAAAGAAAGTCTCTGTAACAGTAATTAGCCAGTCAAGAAATCAAAGTGAGGTCGATTTCGAAGATAACGATTCTAACATATCGTGTGACTCGTTAAATAGTAGCGAGTTAAATGGAAGCGTGCACGCCGACGAAAGTCACAGCGACGATACGAGTAAAAAAGAAAAGAAACAGTCTTCCGAGCAAGCGCCAGAAGCGTCAGCCAAAGTGAACAATAAAGACGGTAACTTTCTACCGCAGGGTCTCCTACAAGACATTAGAGATCGCACAGCGAAATTAACAACGGTTGAAACCGAAAGTGAAGTACAGACCGAAAGGAATGAGGAAGTGAGTCAGAATGTTAATGAAAATGTAAATTTATCGAATGAAAGCGCTCAGCTAACGTCGTTCCGTCTAGTTTCCCAGCTTAATAGTGAAGTGAAGAAAAACAGTGCGGAATCGTTGCCGGCGACTGTCGCCAAAACGCCCATAATTAGCGAGAGTACGTACGAAGAAAGAAAGCAGTCGGACAAAATGAAGGAAGAACAAATTTGTTATAGCAGCCATTATTTTGATACGGACAAATATTACGATTTTCATTTAAACGAAAAACAATTTGATGATGTGTCAGTGAAAAGTGTAAGTGGAGATAAAAGTGCGTGTACCGAAATTTCCGATATGGAGTATTTTGCGGGAATAAAAGATTATAAAAGTGAGGAAGCACCTTCGACTATAAAAAGCTCGAAAGGGACAATACGCGGTGTGAAAAACCGCGTTCGTGCTGGAATCGCCACATTCTTACAGATGCAGAGCACAACCAAGGTATTTAATTAACTTTTTTCTAATTTTTCTGTTTGATTACGTATATTTACACTAATTATTAAATATAATTAAAATAAAATCGTAAAATAGACATTGCGATGCGAATGAATCATCAAAAATACAAATCATTCCTACTAGTACATACCGAGCAGTACAGGTGATAACCCACATTTATTACTATCCTGCCCTTTAACCTAAACTGTAATGAGAATCGTAAATAACGGCTCTTGATGGACTTGTAAGATAAGATAGCGAGAGAAACGTCTATGCACTTTTTGAATACTATACGATGTATTTCTATACAGCTTTTACCACAACTTTAGAGCTTTTTACCGATTTCAAAAAGAGGCGCTTGTACATGTGAGGAGATATTCCATTTTTATAAGATATTTTTATGAGCTCATGTAAATAAATAAGGCTTGTAAAAATAAACAAAATTTAACCTTCTATTCTATTGGTGGAACACTTTTTTTAAGTTAGTGTTTTAAGCAAAAATAATGCTCGTAGGTACATAATTTAACTATTCAATATTATCAACGTTACAGTAAACTATAACAATCATCAGCTAAATTGTAAAATACCTCGATTAAAAAACACTCCATATTATTATCCACCGTAAATACTCGTATAATTGTTTAATTTTTATCTCTATATAGAGTTTATATTATATTATAGAGTAAGTAGAGATATTATACTATAGAGTCTCTCCCGTGACCGAAAAGGTAGTTTCATTTATAATGTCGAATATTCGCGTAAATCTAAGAAAGTATTAAGTTCTATTCTGCCTGATAATTGAAAAAATCACCTTAACTAGTACCTGGTCTTCATTATAAAAACAATAATTAATATTTGACCTAGGAACAGACTGTCGTACGCCTTATTTAATTTACTTTTCCATCTTAGAATAATTTATTTATTAACAAAAAAGTATATATGTATATATGTAGTATATGACTTAAACAAACAAACAGAAAGACAGAAAGACAAAAATTCTAAATATAGATGCATTAGTTTCGATAATAATGAATTATTTCAATCAGATTTTCCAAAATATTCGGCTAAGTTAGAATTTTATAATTTGTAAATTTATATGTCAACAAATACACTGAGAGTGTACATTATTTTTGTTTTTATTGGTAAAGTGCAATGTCAAAACTAGATTACAAATCAGAAAGTTTATGCTGGCTCATTATACACGTAATGGTTTTAGAGGTCACAGTCAACATTTGAAAGTGCACGCGAGCACGTAGCGTGGTGTTTATTAGGACTTTAATGATATCCACTAGCGAAGCAATGTACGAGTATATCGATATACGTCTAAAGAAGAAAATGTACAGGAACTCCATATAGTAGTATCCTATATAATACTGATACTATGACGACATGTTTGGCTCAGTTGGTAGTGACCCTACTTGCTGCGCCAGCGGTCGCGGGTTCGAGTTCCGCTGGGGGTATTCATTTGTTGAGCACGCATGTTTGTACTCCAGTCATGGGTGTTTATATTTGTAATATGTATGTATTTAAAATTTATATGTGTAGTATATCAGCTATCTGGTATCCGTAACACAAGCACGTAACGTAGCTTACCACGGAACTAGATGGCGCTGTTGTAATAATGTTCCAACATATTTATTTATTTATTTATATTTATATACTGTAGGAAGGGGTACCTTATATGGGTAACAAAGATTAATTCAAAAGTTTAGATGTTTTATGTTTGTATGTCTGTGTGTTTGTTACTACTTTTTGATGTAACTAATCAACGGATTTCAATTTAATTCTATATAGAGATGCTTTATAAAATTTAAACTACTTGTTTTAGGTAGCACAAATCAATGTACACTTTAATTTTGGAACCTATTTATAATATAATATTGATACCTTTAAAATATCCTCCATATCATTATAAAAATATGCTATGCTAACGAAACTAGCCATTCTGATTGACTGACGAACTTGTAACGTTACGTTCCAATCATTCAGGGATTAAAAACTTTAATAATTATATAAAAATATTTAAGCCCTACTATTAACGTGAAAATATTATTAAAAAAATCTAAGACCTGGCTCTACTAAGTACTATGACATACTTTTGACTAATATTTTGTATCTTAAAAGGTTCTATTTAAAAGACATTGCATACAAAATCAACCGTGACAAGTTATGTTGTTCTTTTGAAATATTTAAATACAAACCTTCATGGTGTATAGTAATATACAATGGCTCAGACAGTGTTTTAATATGCGACTGCTAATTCTTTTTGCGATTAAGAAACGGTGATGTCAAAAGTAAAAATACAAGTAAAAAGGTATTAATTATCTTAATTTGTTTGATGTCTTCTTACATATAATATTTATATGTCATTCATATATTAAGTATTTTTTAGAAAATCAGATTAAAAAAGCCATTGTTATCAATACAATGACCGAATCTATGGTTTTAGAATTTTTGTCTGTCTGTTACCTCATCATGAGAAAATCCATCGACAGATTTTGATGAAATTCGGTATAATGAATTAATTCTTAGATCGAGAGATCTTATGAAGAAACCTCTGAATAAGCGTATTTGTTTACATCACAAAATAATAATTACGTTATTCTTTCGGTGTTACCCACTTGTGCACAATTGAGTAAAAACGTATTACATTTTACAAAACATTGTTGATTGATGAGTCACGTAATTGTTCTTTGAGTACAAACTAATTAGCTTCATAAGCTATTTTATTTGCCTAACTTATCCCGCGGTTTTCCTTGTGTTTATTTTCGAATAACAGTATTACTATTTTCGTAGTGTCAGTATAATGTTGGATATGTATTCAGCGTTTTTTGACGTCCCACTGCATTGCACGAGCCTTCCTTCAATACGAAGAGGATCATAGTCCACCACGCTGGTCTATTACGGGTTGGCACACTTCACATGTCTTTCGACAACTTGCTAGGTTCTCTCACACATGCATGATTCCTCACGATGTTTTCCTTCACCGTAAGACAAGTGGTAATCTGACCCGGATTTGAACCCGTATCACTCGGTTATCCAAGTGAGCGCGTTACTGGGCTACCAATGTTGGATAGCCTTAAGAATTTGGTTATAAAACGCAAAACGATTTTCTAATCCTTCTTCGGATAGCTTCAGAGATTAACGTTCAAAAGAAAATAAACAAACAGTTTCTTCCACTTTGTTATATTAGTATGAATAGCTTATATATCGTCATATTTCCTGTATAGTTAACTGACAATGCCTTTATCATTTTGTATGATTATGTCGTTACTGTAATAAAGTATTTGTGCGTTATTGTTGAATATACTCAAAACAATCTTATTATAGTAAAATAGCAATTCTTTTATATAAATTTATTTCACTAAAACGCTAGGCGAACTTTGGTCTGAAAATCTGTTTTGTAAAGAAATTAAAATTATGTAAATAGGTAGTTATAATATATTCTTTGCTTCGCTTTTCTTTATGTTGGGTATCATCATGCCTTTCATCTAAATCTGTTCAATTTTTTTCTCGTGAATTATGTTAATTTTTACTGCTGAGAAATATCTCTTAGAAATGTAAACTAACGTACATAGGAACAAGTTCAAGCGAAGTGAAGACGAGCCGCTAGTCACTACGTAGCTTAGACTAATAATACCTAGACTGATAGTTTCATACATAATTCCGCTCAATATTGAAGTAGCATTAGTATGAATGTGTGCGTAAGTGTCACAATGCTAATGGCGTCTGATTTGTTTACAAATTAATTTTCTGTATAGACGAATGTTTTACTTTAAATTATAAGTTGCCAAATAGTAGTTATCTGTGAAATGTGATTTTCTTTTTCTTAGTTTTATTATGTGACGTGTTATGACACCCTTTCACTGCACAGCAAGTCATTTTTAAATAAATAAAGCGGGAGCTAAGACTAAGTAAGTACCTAAGTTGTACGTATGTAGTTGTGTAACTTGACAATTGACATTGACACGACGGGAAACGTATCTAGCCATATCTCGAAGTCTAGCCAAAAAAAGTGGTTACAATTCGCTTGGACCTACACTCCATCTAGGTGTTATATATCTATGCTACGTAGTATAAAACAAAGTATTAGATCTTTAAAACTTCGCAACGGATTTTGATGCGGTTTTTTTTAATAGATAAAGTGATTCGAGTCCCCTATCGAAACCCCCGTCTTCGTTCGCGCTAAATCTAGGGACGAGCACGAGCGAAGCTAGGGGAAGTCGCTAGTAAAATATAAAATTAAAGGAGTATACACTCGTATACTATCTTACGTAAAAATATCTACCTGTTATTAACTTAATACACTAACCACCGCACTCAGAGTCACTTAATGAACCGTTAAGTCGTTCTTTAGTATTGATATTCTCGACTTAATGCTTCTTTAAATGACTCTGAGTGTGGCCGTAAGTACTTCCTAAGAAGAACTCTAGTTCTAACATTTGATTCACTACCATAAATCGAGTTCAAATTAACCTACTTATAATGAGTTTAATTATAGCCCTTACGTTTTCCGCTTTTCCAATTTAGCAATTAAAGTAAAAGTGTCATTTCCTTTGAGATCCCACGATGAGTAACGGAAGAGACATCAAACATTCAATAGAACTAGAAATACGTTGGGAAAGTTCTGTTAAAACTATAAAAAACTGTTGCTACGTTATAGGAAAGTATTCTGTAATTATCGCCCCATATATGGTTAAAATTATGCGCTATTAAGACGTCGCTGTTTGTTGGATAAAAGCGCTTCTGTTTATCTCAGATAAGATAATCTGCATGTTATAAAAGTGTACAATGGCTTCGATATTACGTTTAATTTTCTATTTTCTATAAAATTAGATCGTATGTAGTATTATATTATAGAAAAGACTGAGAAAAAATAAGGATTTTAAATAATTAGTTGTAACATTTACGCGGATATTTTTCATTAAACTTTGAAATTTGAAACTTTTGAAATTGACGTCGTTACTGAAACATGTGTAATTCTGTTAATGTAGCTTACAGTGTGTCATAATTTTAATGATAATTTATACTAATAGAACTAACTTGGAATTTTCAACTTAGAGCAAATGCCAATTAATATACTTGAATCTCGGCTATACAATTTTTATAAAATAACCTTCTCGGATGATTTTGGCAAACTTATTTTGATTTTTAGTTCTCGACGATTCAAATGCTTTAAAGCAATCATAGTCACGGGAGAGACTTACTGTACAATTTAAGTTAAAATAAATAAAGGTATTATTAAATTAAGTAATTATGATCTAAGAAAGATAAATCAAAGGTATTTAAACTTCATTATTCATATAGAATTATATCGAAGCGATGATCGAGAGATCACTCGCCCGTAAAACTCAACTAACGCGCTTGCGCACGCGCTGTTTTCTCTGTAACTTAATGTACAATTTGTAAAATGACACTAGTCATTACACGCGTCGTCTCTTATTATTATTAATTGGATACGATTGAGCAAGCTCAATTTATATAGCAAATGAAATTTCTATTATATACACCTATCTATTCAGATAAAATTGAACTGTCTGTTTGTAATCAAAATAACAGCTTTTAATTACCTAATGTAAATGATAATATATACCGTACTATGTAGTATTTAGATGTATGATGATGAGACTAAATTGTAAGTTTTTTTGTCTGCCTTTTTATCTTACAGCTGAACCGTTTTCACGGAACTATCATTGGCAGATATGTAATGTTACAAGTAACTTAAGCTATTATTGTATAAGAAAAAGAATCAGCGTTCCTCGTAAAAATGCCAAAAATCTCATGAAATTGTAAGCAAAAACATACTTAGGGACGCACTCGAGCGAAGCTAAGTTAAGACGCTAGTATGATATACTATAGATTATATTTGTATTTGTTTTCTTCATTCAACTTGATAATTCGTATATTATCTTTCTATGTTTAGAATAACAAAATAAGGCGTTTCTCTTACGGTATACTTACTTCTTCTTTCCAGTAATCTTCTAAAAAACTTATTCGTATAAGATGACAAAATGTTGTATTCCAAACTTTATTTCTTAAAATATGTATAAACAATACCTATTACTTAACTAGCGTTTTTCTATAATTTCTCTCTTTCTAAAGGTTGCTTTCTAAACATGGTGCGTAATAGCCAGATCATATTTTGACATTTATTAAAAAAAAAACTGCTAAATATAGTGACAGTTCGGCGTCTCATGTAATCCGTGCTAATGTCGAAGACGGGGTAGAAGTAATATTTACTTAATACTTAATATAAATATACGATAGATTTTACACGATCGCTGCTCTCACATTACGAGTCCGAAACATGAGCTTTACTTTATCTTCCGTATGCACACACTATCCGACCTTGATACTATATCGGCACTACAAAAACCTCGTACATTCACTTGACATAAACAATAATAATTGCTGTTATTATTTAAAAAGCTATTAATTTTGGAATTTAAATGGATTTTATTGGCTATATCTGATAATAACTAAACTGTTTTTGCTTTATTTTATTTTGAGGCTGTATAATTATAGAGATGGAGTCCGCCAAAACATATCAAAGTCAAAACTGTAGCATGATTTAGTAACATTTTCGGTTTTGCCAAACAGTTTTTAACTTTCTTTAAATGATAAGAGAATTTTCATGCAGGTATTAATTCTTCTCATTCCTGCCCTTATCCCACGCTATGTGGGGTCGGCACAACATGTCTTCTTCTTCCACTCTCTTCTGTCATTCGTCAATGTAACATCCACCCCTTTTAAACGCATATACTCTTTTACACAATCCATTCATCTCTTTTTTGGTCTTCCTCTACTCTTTTTTCCTTCTACATGCTTATTTAACATTCTCCTCGTAATATTATGACTTTCTTCATCACATGTCCATACCATGCCAGCCCATTACCCCTCATCATCAGGTATTAATTAATATAACAAATATTTTTTTTTGTATTTTTTTAAGCTTAATGCTTCCCCTTAAAAGGCAGACACCTAGTAGATTTTTAGGTATAGTATTTACTTATCAAAATTTATTTACAAGATTAAGTATTATAATATGTTTAGATTCATATCTATTTAATTTCTTAATCGGAGGGTTCTTTATTAATTTTGTTTTTTAGAAATTTTTAACATTCACCTACATACTATTAAAGCGGAAACCGCAGAATATACTGCCATTATTAGAATAAATTTTTACTACTTTTAAGTATGTGATAAAATTATAATTTAATATGAAAGTGCGTGCGTGTGTTGTTTTGCATAAATTCTAAGAATATGACTTAAAAAAACTCAAACACAGTGACATCTTGTGAATCTAACAGCAAATTGTATCAATTTAGATATTTATATGTATGTAAGTATATGTACTCGTATATCGTGGTAGCCCAGTGTTAATGCGCTCGTTCGCACTTCTGATATTTTCATGTGCGAATCATTTCTTACATGATTACCACTTGTTTTACGGTGAAGGAAAACATCGTGAGGAAACCTGTATGCCTGAGAGAACCTAGCAAGTTTTCGAAAGACATGTCAAGTCCACTAACCCGCGTTAGGCCAGTGCGGCGTGGTGGACTACGGTCTGATCCCCCTCGTACTGAAGGGAGGCCCGTGCCTAGCAGTGAGACGTAAAAAAGGGCTGAATACAGACACAATGTACTCGTATAGTGTATACACATATATATATTTTACGTATACAAAATGTAAGTACTAACATAATAAAACATTGCGCAAAGACGAGATGTAATACACGGTTTTCGGCCAAGGTTAATTTTTGCGCATGATTACGAAAATGGTTTGATATAAATGAAATGAGATTGAAAGGATTTAAGTAAATGTAATACGTATATAGTGTACTAACGACATGTATTCAGCCTTTTTTTAACTTCCCACTGCTGGGCTTGAACCTCTCTCCAATACGAGGGGATCAGGCCACAGTCCACCATGCTGTCCAAATGCGGTTAGGGGGATTACATATTATGTATTTCGAAAACTTGCTAGGTTCTCTCAGTCATGCAGGTTTCCTCTCGAAGATATCCTTCACCGTAAGACAAGTGTGGTAATTATGTTTAAATGGGATTTTTGCAAAGGTTTATATATATTAAGAAGAAGATAGAAGATTATGTGTAAAATGATATTAAAAATGACTAAAAAAACTAAAGACTCTTAGCAAAGCCTATGAGACATATAGTCGGCCAATGAACGTGACAGCCAGCCCAAGCTGCCATACACTCGCTTGGGACATTAGTGTATCAGCTTATTGTTTCTATAATTATTATACGTGAAAATATTTTCTATTAATATTCTTTAATAGGTACACCAATGTGAACTCTAATTACAAATTAGTACTTCTTCGTTATCTTAATTTATTCCGAATGCACTGAACAGACGATTACGTCATTTTCACTTTCTTTTACAAAAATCATATATTATGATAATTTAGACATTCAGCTTAGAATTAATGAAGCCACTTAGTAATATCATTAGTTAATTTTATGACCGGAACGAAAGCTTGAGATTTTTTTATTTTAATATGCGAAATTGTAGTTGTTTAATGATGTTTTTATTCTAAGCACAAATATCGCTGAATCCAGACAAATTTCTAATGTTAAGGCTAAACCCAACATTAATGTACGGAACCCTTTTCCTAAATAAGTTTTTTTTTCAGTTTTAATTATGTACATTTTTAATGCAATCCAAGTAAACATTGTTATTTAACATTATTTTTTTTAAATGAAAACGGTTGAAGATCAATATGATCATTCCTAAAGTTTTACTTAACAGTCTTTAATATTTTTTGTTATTACTAATACACTTAAAGTACATTCTCAAACCTAGTTAATCCCATACATTTCCTTACTAAGAAAATAAGTAATGTCTGGCTGCCCTGGGATCTTGGACTAAACCTTTTCAAGCTTTACAAAATGGTGTGTGTAACTAAAAGCGATACAGAATAATTAACGTCTAAAACAAGAAAACAAATTTGAAGGCTTCTAGAAGGCTAGGCTTCAACTAGAAATTACTGTTATTTTAAGAACTATACTATACTCATGTTTTTACATTGTTTTTCATGTGTGAAATCTATATTTATTTCTGTACTATAAATGCTATTCTTTGTCCAAGTAATATAATTGTTTGCGGAACTCTTGACTCAGCCTTGATATTTGCGCGTACTTTCATTCGATGTAAAAAATGTGATTTGCATAACTTACGATACTAACTGATTAATATACACACCTGCTGCTTTTTTATATAGCAATATATGTAAGTAATAAATAATCACCATATACTAGTATTTACCACTAGCGACTAACCCCTGCTCCGTTTCAACTGTTAGTATAGATTTCTTAGAGATGTATTTTTTCCTGCAGTAAAAAGTATCTTATATGTTGAGAGAGACAAACAGACATATATTTTGAATTTTTGACTATATATATATATATATATATATATATATATATATATATATATATATATATATATATATATTGTCAAAAATTCAAAAAAATATGCTTATATACTATGTCAATAATATTTTACAAAAAATTATTTAATGTAGAGATTCGACTCAGAATTTTATTAGTCATCCTAAACTACCATCAACAACAATAGGTACTTTTTGATCGGTTTTATAAAAATAGGATGTAACCTATTCTAGTATATAATTTTTTGCATGTATTCCACGGGATATTTTTGCCGATTTCAATACACATTCGTCAGTTATATTTTATTAAATAATATAATCTTTCTTATATATCTCGTATCACAGTGTTTATTATCAAACTCCTCCTAAACGGCTTGACCGATTTTTAATTTTTTTTTGTGTATATTTGGTAGGTCTGAGATAGCTATGGTTTATTCTCTTAGATAATAAGGGTGGCCTTCTCCAGATTTTTTTTATTTTTTTTAAGTACCTAATTATAACCCAATTTTTAACCTTCTACCACAAAGCCCTATTTTTAATAGTGATTAGAACGCGGGCCGAACCACAGGAATTGCTAGTATAAATATATATTTGATAGAAAATATACAAGTAAATGACTGCCATGGTAACCAGAAACCATCGTTGTCTCAAGTCAAAAAAAATAATGTGAATGAAATGGGTCAATTACATGTCGGATTCCAAATTGAGGGTATCAAGCTATCACACCTGTACAAATTATTTATTTACCAATGAAATAGAGCTTTATATGGAGAAGCTTCGAAGTAAATATATAAAAAGCACTTTCAAATAATGTAGACAGACGGACGAACAGCTTATATAATAATAGGGCTTTGACTAGACCCTTTATACGATAGATAGAAAGTGCAGAGTCACTTGCTCTTGGTCTATATCTTAACGTATAAAAATTAAATTGAAAATTAATAAGAAAAAAAAATTAAACTCATTAATTTTATGATATTATCTTATTCTTTATCGATTTTAGTGATACTAAGCAGAGCTGGCTGGAGTTGGCTATCAACTGGGTAGTTGAAATTTGTCACAAGTATTTGCACAGACGTTAATGCATGCTTTATTATATTTACTCGTATTGAATCTTATATTCTGTTCTTCATGAAATTTTAACACGAACGACAGGTGGAAAAAAATCAACGTAAGCATGGACAACAGCGTACCATGTACATTTCAACTTGCCCAATTGCTGATAATTTTATAACAGAAAACCCGAATGAAATTACATTTCATCTAACCTGGGTTTTGAACCTAAAACATCACGCTCAACAGCCAACATTCTAACGACTAAACCATATCTAGCATATTACGGATCGAGAACTATCATCACAGTTTTTGAGCTTACAGGAAGCGTTATGTCTTATCGGCATTGTTTCATTGATCCATCTCCAACCATGTTACTTAAAATCACTTTCACTTATAATAATCTGTTTCTAATTATAGAGTATTTTGATGTTATTGAGTGTTTTAGTTTTGAATTTCCTTTTGTTTATTGCCTGCTAGATATCGATAACTAAAAACGCCTGAAGTCATATTATCCGATACGTATTATATAAGTGCATAAAGAAAGTCAAATAATCGATTGTAATAGTTAAAGTGATCTTGGACTATTTAGATACATATAAGCAAGTAAGTATGTGGAAATGATTCACTCACGAAGATATGAAAGTTTTGACACTAAGGTAACGTATTAGTAATTTCTTCGCAGTTCAAGACTATTTACAAATAATTTTGAAGTAAGACAACTTTATTGATAAGGGATCAATTATAAATTTTCTTAGAGAGTCCGACTAGAGAAGAAAGAATGCTTAAATTTAAAGTTATTTCGTAAGTAAAACATATATACAAATGACCACAGCACGCATCACCAGTTCGAGGTTTGGCGATAATGTGATAGTAACGCAGATTGGTAGTAACGGTTGCTTGATGGCTTCTGTATATATTAGGGCTGTACCCATATGCACACTATGCCAGGTTATCCAGTATGCAAAGTGCAATTTATATCTTTTTTACTTTCCTTTAAATACAGACATTACAGCTGATAGTTATTGTACAAACATAGTTTCAAAGATTATTAAACATAACATCATCTAGTTTTTCGTAGGTTTCATAGGTTTTTGTTATGCAAATTTTGTTGTAATATTATTATACCTCGCGCTGATCAGGTTCATTCCAAACCCAACAGCCCTAATTCAATTGAAGACTAATTAGTGATACTAAATTCGGATGAATATTATATTATTTTCAATCATGTACCTAGCCTTCATTTTATCATTTAATAAGCAATTATTCTATTAATTACTAATCAGTTTAAAAATATTTTACGTTTCGTAGCTAAGCCATAGGGCTTTCTAAAGCTTTTAAGCATAATTCTTTCACAATTTTATATGATCAAGTCGGACAGATATACAAACAAACGGATAAAAATATCCACAACATTTTTACTATTTAGATATAGTCAATGTTACTGTCTTCGGCAACCCTGACACAAATCATCATGCGGTTAAATCAGATAAACCGCAATATCGATTTCAGAGGCATCGTGAGCTTCACTAATATATTATATCTATTCATATAAAGTAGCACGGTCCAGTTCGTTCATTGGTTTTTTATTTGCTTTAAAAGCTATGGTAGCCCAGATTGCTTCGGAATTAGAGTGAAACGGTAGAATGATGATCACAAATTTATGATTTGGGATCATTCAGTCTTTGAATGAATCTGTGTGTCACTTGGTCTATTATGCCACTTATAACGTAACTATCACTTGTTAATGTAGTATAGTAATTAATAATTATTAGGAAGATGCCTTTGTCTCAGAAAACTGAATCATTTTAAATAAAACTATCGTTGGAAACCAAATATATTAGCAATAAGTGCGCGAAAAAATCCGAAAAGATATTGTTATTTATAATTTGAAATATTTGTGTAAATCTGAGTATTATAGTTTTTTAAAACATGATTTTACCAAGTTTTTTGTACTGTAAGTGTATGTTATAGAAAGGTCACTAAATAATAATTGCTGTCTAAATGTATAGTTATGTTTTACCCGCCTTTAAATTCTGCTAGCTTTTCGACAAATCACGTTAACACGGTGGGCCACCCATCAGGCGAATAGTCCATCGTACTGGCCAAATGCGAGTTGGCGGACAAAGTTCTCTCAGACACGCATATCTTCTACGATGTATGATAGATGGGTCCCTTAAATGTAACATAATATATAAGACATTTTGTGCTTATAATATTAAACCTTAGTTGAATTGCTTTGGAAAACATTTTCATAAATGAAACCACGTTACGTAATATTTTATGTACGTAAGGCGTAGTATTTCAAATAGATTAAATCTACTCTTCACATCCAATAGCTTATAATTTATCCATTTACTTATTTACATAATATACGTTTTAAATAACATTAATTTAAACGAATGTAATTTTTTATACAAATTATGGAAACTATTAATTCACAACTGACTTTAAAATAAAATCGTATTTGATTAGATTCAAGTTAAATCACAGCAATTATTTACTTAGATTAATTCGAGTTAAATATTGTGACATTCCAATGGCTTTTTAACGCATTCGATTTGTCAGTGATAAAATTACGTAGTTCATAATATGAAATATGTACCTAATTAACTACAAGTTGTTATCCAATTTTATTACGAAAAAGTTTGTTTTTGTATGTTACGTGATATCGTCGCTTATGATGGAGGGATTGGTCTGTGGTGGTTGGTGGTGATCTGTTTATTGAAGGAATAACTTCTAATTTTAATATAATTACTATTTAATAATTTACATTTATAGAAGGAGAGAAAATGATCTTTAATCCTTAATTCTTAAGCAATCTAGCTTACTAAATCAGTACATATAAATATAATTAAAGTGTCGGTCTTTAGTTTCAAATTAACAGCTTTTTACTAAATGTATGTTATGAAAGTATATACGGTACTTACATTAAAAAATCAATTTTTAAAATGTTCAACTGCCTGTCTGTCTGTCTTTCTGTTCGTCGGTCTGTCTGTTTGTCTGTCTGTTCCAGTTAATCTCTGCAACAGCATATAAAAACCGTTTAATTTATTTTAACTTACGCCCAGCGAAACGGGCCGAGTTTGCTAGTCAATACTAAAAAGGATATACGAAGCTTAAGTTCGTTAGCTTTCATATAGCAAAGTGTATTGAAAAGCTTCTATATTAAATTCACTATGATTTGTAAAAGACCGTCGCGTTGTGGGTATAATTATGACGGAGACGATGAATGTGGCACGCGGAAGACAGTTGCTTATCTACCTGGTGACTATTGTGCTGTGGTATTTGATATTGCGTTATTGTTTTGAAAGACTACTGTATACTTGCGACTGTTTACCCACTTTAAAATTAGGAGGTGTAACAAATTCCGTTGATTATTTTGTAAGGTTTTTATGTCATTCTCATTAATTGTGACATATAAAAATATGCTTTTAGGTAAGAACTGCAAGAACAACCATTATATGAAATGTAAGAAAAGATGGATATTCTACTACATATTAAATTTTCTTATGTGGCTTAGGGGTCTGCCTAAATGTGAATGTATAGGAATAGTCCAATAACCATGCACACTACTACATAGCCTCGAAACTTGAAACTGTATATGGCTTGTATAGTACAATAGATATTTTTATTTTAATAATCATATTACTTTTGTTCTGATATAGATTCACACAAAATGCGTACTGACGGACGGTGACAGTATAATTTCTTTTTGGAAGTCCGCAAAAAATAAATAGAATACCCCGAAAGCAAAAACAAGATTATAGGCTAACAAGATACACATTTTGATTTAGAACAATTTTATATAAATTTATTATTTACATATAAATTTTTAAATACATACATATTATAAATATAAACACCCATGACTGGAGTACAAACATTCGTGATTAGCAAATGAATGCCCCCAGCGGGACTCGAACCCGCGACCGCTGGCGCAGAAAGTAGGGTCACTACCAACTGAGCCAAACGAGTCTTTATATTTCATAAGTTTAAATATATAAAACTTATGAAATATAAATAAAACTGGATGATTTAAAGTTTAAACTTTAAACTTCATTATATAGTCATGGAGTTTTGATGAAAATTTAACATGAATACAAATATGAATTACTCCTAAAAATTCCATCTAATATGGATTTTTCTATGTAAATGGTTAAAGTTACGAGCATAAGTTATATTATTCTTCTTTATAGTCAATATAGTGCATTAACTAGTCCCTTATAGGATATTTATTGATTTAACTTTAAAGGTTTATATGGAAGTTATTCATACCTACTTTTGTATTTATTATGTTTAATTTGTTATGTGTAAACTAAATTAGACTTAGAATTTTTGCCATAGTTCAATTTATATCGGTCAATTTCACTATTTTAAAAATGCGAAGATTGTAATTATGTATGCGTGTTACTCTTTCACGCGAAAAAGGCTGGACTGATGTGATGGATGAAATTAAAAACCAGTTATGAGTATAAAATAAAACTGAATGTTATCAGTATAAAAATTTTTCTAAAATTTGCGTTGCATCAATATACATTTTTATATAATACTAGCAATTCCCGTGGCTCCGCTCGCGTTGTAATCACTGTTGAAATTAATAGAGAAAAATTTGTGTTAAAATTATTTTTTGATGCCAAATCATAAAATGATATAAAAATAACAATTTGGTTTAAAACAAAATAAAAAATCTTGAGAGGGCTATCCTTATCACCACCTAGAAGAATAAAAAATAGTTCGATTCGAATAGGGAGTTCGATAACATACACTGTGACACGAGATTTATATATATATATATATATATATATATATATATATATATATATATATATATATATATATATATATATATATATATATATATATATATATATATATATATATATATATATATATATATATATATATATATATATATATATATATATATATATATATATATATATATATATATATATATATATATATATATATATATATATATATATATATATATATATATATAATAATAATAATGTTCTCCGACCGATTCCGGCCATGGCGGCCAATCTCATTGAGACTGGCCAAGTACGCAGGAGATATTATAGTGCAGCGCGTGTACGCGCAGACACAAGTGCACTCTCTGTTCCTATCACTCTCATACTCCAGTGGGACGACTACTCGACACAACCAGTGAGAGCTAAGGCGCAGGACCGACGGCTTTACGTGCTCTCCGAGGCACGGGGGTGAAACACCGCCAACTTCCCAACTCCGGGCTGTTACTGAGGGAAACAGAAAGATTCAATAACTAAACTTGGCCCGACCCGGGACTCGAACCCAGGACCTCTCGGTGTGTGACCGTACATGCTAGCCACTACACCACCGAGGCAGTTATCATATATATATATATATATATATATATATATATATATATATATATATATATATATATATAGGATAATATTCAATTCTATTTAATTTTCTTGGTGGCTCTAAAGCTTGCCAGTTGAGTACAGGTTACTTCGCCAATATCACGTTGAATGGTTGGTAACCCCTGCTACACACGTTACGATATATCGTAGCGATAAAACTGCGCAAACTGGTTTGCGTCGATTTATCGATCGTGTGTATGGTAAATCGTTGCAGTTTATCGTTCATCGGTGGCAGTTGCAATTTCTATCCAATAAATCGTTGTCGATTGCGTTTGCACAGTTTTATCGTCACGTGTGGATGGAGATCGCTCAGTTCGCGCCAGTATTCAAGGTGCTCGCTTGTTGCTATATACTTTCTCGCCGCGTCAATTAAAAAGTTTCTACTCCCGCTTTATATAAAAACTAGCCTTTCTCGCGGCTTCGCTTGCATTCTAAAGTCTGGAAATCAAATTCTTTCGCCCGTCCGCCCATATTCAACGCGATGATAATTATTTTGTTGCAGAGTTATTTTAAAACTATGATATCTCATAAGATATTCATTGAAATCAAATGATTCCAAGAGCAATTTTATTTAAAATTAAATACTTGTGATGAATATCTTATTTATTTGGATAAGGATTAATATCATGTTTATTAAACACCATCGCAAATAATGCATTATCTTAAAACAAATTTTATAACAATAAAAAATGTTATAGCAAGTCAAACTTAAAAGTTAGACATATGCTATTGTGGACTTTTTTTAGAACTTTTAAAGAGGAACAATTCCGTCATATATAATTTGTGCATAACTTTAACCGTTTACGCAGCGCACGCAATGGAGGCTCTCAAAAGGAATATTTTTCTCCCGTTTTGGCAACATTTTTCATTGGTGCTCCGCTCCTATTGATCATAGAGGGATGTAATATAGCGTATAGCCTTCCTCGATAAACGGACTATCCAACTCAATAAGAATTTTTAATTCGGACCAGTAGTTTCTGAGATTAGCGCGTTCAACCAAAGAAACAAACAAACAAACAAACAAACAAACAAACAAACAAACAAACAAACAAACAAACAAACTCTTCAGCTTTATAAATAGTGTATATGACTTGCTGTGCAGGAAAGGGTGTCACAACACGTCTCATAAAGAAAAATAAGAAAAAGAAAATCATATTTCACAAGTTATACTCATAATTTTAAGTAAAACATTAGACTATACAGAAAATTAATTTGTAATCAAATAAGACGAGGCCTAATATCGCAAGTACGTCATCATCTTCCATCGTGGACGACATGTTTCTTGCGTGAGCTTCTACGGAGAACTGACGATCGACGTCGATATCGGAGGCGTGTGGAGACACTATGAACGTTCGATTTATCTGCACAGTTTGAAATCGCTACGATATATCGTTACGTGTGTAGCGGGGGTAAGATGAAATACGTATATTATGTAACAAGAGAAGAAAGGAGTAAATCCTATATTCATATTTAATATGAACAACTAATTTTAATAGCAAAAAGTTAATAAAGCGGTATCGCCGGATCGATTTCCGCTAAAACTTGATTAGTGTATTCGTCCTTGCCAATGCAATAAAAAAACTCGTAAATGGCATTTGATTTTTATTTCGAAACTTTTAAGGATAATCTCAGCGATAATTAAAAAAGAGTAGATCAGTGATTTTAAGAAAAACAACTTTATTATTTTTTTATATAGGTACTCGTAGGTGATAGGTAAAAAATTGATACACGTTTTCCTTAAGTTTTCAATAATAATTAATTCTAATCAAATGACCAATGGGTGAACTAGTGATAATAAATACTTTAAACAAATTTATAATATGTAATATTTCTTGTAGTTACAAACATTATTTTATTCAACCTATTTTACATTCCACTGCTGGGCACGGACTTCTCTTCATTACGAAGGGGATCAGACCATAGTCCACCATGCTGACCGAGTTAGCGGACTACACTCTAAGTTCTCTCAGATATGCAGGTTTCCTCACGATGTTTTCCTTCACCGTAATACAAGTAGTATGTTAGAAGTGATTCCCACATGAGAACAACAGAGGTGCGAGATCCGGATTTGAACTCGCATCACTCGGTTATTCAAGCGAGTGCGTTACCACTGGACTATAACTGTCTTTTTTCAAACAAAAGCTTCCAAGATCAATGTAAGATCTATTTAGTAAACCTGTTCACAAGTTTGTTGTGACGCGTATCACCTGTATCGCCAAAGAAAACGTGTAGAATCAAAGCCGTCGTTAACCGTAAATACTGCGGTTTTGTGAAAGCCTAAGCAGAATTAGGTCTTTGTCAAAAGTATGTTTCAAGAAACAATAATAATATTGACTACTAAAATAACATCGTAACTTTGTATTTTCTCTGTAATTTACAAACAGAACTTAATTTTTTAATCTAATATCTATATATAATATAAACTAACAATATGCTGGGACATTACTACACATGTGTGTGACACACGCACGTACACTAATGTCCCAACTTACAATATGTACATATTACATAAAGGTACAACAATACGTGATGAAAACGGTAATGTATTTTTCTTAGTACATAACGCTCGGCTTAGTAGTGTGCCGCCCCTAGTTATTGTGTCATACATCGAGAGGTCCTGGGTTCGAATCCCGGGTCGGGCCAAGTTTAATTATTGAGTCTTTAAGTTTAGTATATCTCAGTGCCTCGGAGAGCACGTAAAGCCGTCGGTCCTGCAGCTGCGCCTTAACTCTCACTGGTCGTGTCGAGTAGTCGTCCCACCAGAATATGAGAGTGATAGAACCAGAGAGTGCACGTGTGTCTGCGCGTACGCTTGTGCACTATAATATTTCCTGCGCAGTTGGCTAGTCTCAGTGAGATTGGCCCTCATGGCCGCAATCGGTCGGAGAACATTATTATTATCCATTTAAGTGATGAGCACCATTTTTTATATTAAAATAGATATAAAAGTCACTTAGAACACTAAGATCGCAAGAGTGAATCATTAATGTTTTAAATTAAAGTTATATACATAATATAATATTTGTTTAGTACACCATAATAAAGCTTAATAATAATTAATTAATCTTAAAGAATGTGTGTCAATACCAAGTAACAGTTAAGAAACTAACAAAGCGTATTGTCATACAACGCAGTTTACCTCATAAGGTATATTGCACTAGTTAGGTGAAATATTGCGCAGATAGATTTAAAAAATATGTGAAAGTAAGAAAATTGACTTAATTTTATTAAAATAAAAACAAGTAAACTTAAAGATAAAGTTTAGGTTCTATTAACAAAAAAGCTTAAAAAAATAGTGATAGCTGTTATTGAGTCTTCATAGATTCAAAACGCGGGCTTTTTTACATGTTGATGCAGATATCTTATTATAAGCAGAGTTAAAAGTTCTGAGAAAAAAAATATAGTAAATAGATAATTAGGTATTAAATCATTGAATAAATCCTAAATAAAAATAATGTTGGGAAATTACAAACAGTACCACCTAGTTCCATGGTGAGGTACGAGAGCCTTGTGTTATGGATACCAATGTTAATACACTGCATATTTATAACTTTTAAATACATATTATAAATATTGACCTCCATGGCTGGAGTATAAACATTCGTCTTCATCAAATGAATGAGAACAGCGGGACTAGGATCCGCGAACGCATGCGCAGCAAGTAGGATCTCTACAAACTGAGCCAAACGTGTTGTTAAAAAGTAATGGAATTAAAATTTGAAAAATGTCACCATCTCATAATTAATTAAATCTATAAAGTAAATAATAAAAAGCATTACATTGAAATGTACTATTCATACATACTCTCCAAAATCATTACTCTCCTTTTAGGTCAAAATTCAAATGGATATTGCACTTTAAAACAGTATACTAACATGAATATAATATGTTGGAACATTATTACAACATCAGCGACATCTAGTTTCGTGGTAAGCTACGAGGCTTGTGTTACGGATAACCCGCGACAACTGGTAGGTAGGAAAGTAGGGACACTACGAACTGATCCACACGTATCGACGTGTTGTAAATCTAATGATAAATTAGTATCTACTATCTAGACAAATGTTAAGGATAAAAAGAATACCATCGAAATGGACTAATCATAGATACATTCCAAAATCAAACCCTCTTTTTAGGTCATATCGCTAATATTACACTTAAAAACAATACACGAGACATAGCTATTTCTTCATATCTTCTTCATGTAATGTCATTACCACGTAAGTGTCATTGAACCACTTAACGTGATTTACTTGACACTTGTTAAAACGTGGGTACGGTTTTAAACGAATTGCGACAAAGGGCCGTTGCGACATACTTGCGAAAGCACTGATAGTGTTGTATTGAATAAAAAATATTTGATTTATGCCAAGTTTTGTTATTTTAGTGACACAGTCAGAATTATTGTCTTTAGATAGGGAAAGTACATAGTTCGATTTCTGAGTTGGGTATTTGAAGGCTTTAGTAACCTGATAATGTTACTCCTATGTTTAGGAGAGGACGTTAAACTGTCGCTTGTGCGTCAGTACAGTAATTTGCTTTGATATTTTAAGTTACATTTTATAATTTAATTAATCAATTAAGAGATTTTTGAAGGGTTAAGGGATATTTAACTGAAATAACGAGACGACATACTTAATTGAGATTTTAGAACAATTTTCATAGCACGACTTTTTTGATAACTTAAAGATTAAAATAATAAAACACAAAATATTACATACTTATAATAAGATTATAATCCATCAACAATCGTCACATGTTCATGTCGTAAGATTGCCAATAATTTACACTAACAAAAAATTAGGTTCAAATGGCTTTAAATCCGCAAGAAAAACGGCTACAGCGTTGATCACTTAACGGTCTCTTCCAAATAAGGCAGCCAGTATCTAAGTTCCATCCCTGGATACATTACAAGGCCTGACATAACTTACGAGCGACTGCTTCGAATTCTAGTACAAATTGAAACGTTTTTTTATATAAATACTGTTTGTGTCTAGTCTTATGCTGTAACATGGTACATTTTAATAGACATTGCCATAAAATATTTATATGACATAAATGTCAATTTGTTAATTTAAAAAAATAACTTCATTATAGTAACAGTACATTTTTTTTACCCTTGGGAAATGCATTAACGCATACCATGGTGGTTATGTGCTCATCAGCCAGCTACTAAATCCCAATCACGCATAAAATCTTCACGTCTTTAATGAGGCGTTGCAGGACAGGTCTGTTGAAACAGACCACACAGCTAAGGGGTTGCTCCACAGTCCTGCTGATATCAGAGAAGAAGAAAAAATGAAGACCAGCATACTTCCATTTACAATAATTTTTGTTCTTCACTAGGCACACACCTAAGTGAACCAAGGCTGAGTTGTTAATAAAGCAATAAAGTTATTATTTACATATTTTAATTAAAACTAAGCAATTAAGCTTTATAGTTTCTCTTATACCTAATAGAATGCAATTATCTAAGAACGATGTGATCTCCTCGACATAACCTCAAAGTAATAAAAATATCTGATCTCTCATGACTGAGGCTATTGCCAAACTACTGATAGGATCAAAAACGTTCAACCAATGAATGTTTTATTTTCTGATAAGAAGTAATTTTGCTTTCATCTACAATAAAGAAATTATCACTATTATTATAAAAAAAAAGTTTTCCGCCACGTCTGTCTGTCTGTTCGCGATAAACGCAAAAACGACTGCACTGATTTTCATGTTGTTATCACCAATGGAAAGAGTGGTTCTAAAAGAAGGTTTTAGCATATAAATTTGTCAAATTTTTGTTCACATTTACTAGCGAAACTCGCGCCTTTGGTCACGTTAAATCTAGGGACGAGCCCGAGCGAAGCGAGAGGGAGTCGCTAGTTATAATATAAAATTAGCTGTACAAAAAGTGAATCATCAAAGTGAGGATTGATTAGGAAAGATTTGTTACTTACAAAACAATGGATGTACTATATATCTTATCTAATATATAAAAATATCGTGTCACAGTGTTTGTTATTGAACTCCTCCGAAACGGTTTGACCGATTTTTATGATTATTTTGTATAAAGGCAGGTCTGCGATTAAGTCGTACGCTATTTTTTATTCCCTTTGGTGATAAGGATTTATTTTTAATTTTAGATCAAATTTTTATTTTTTATTTTCTTATGATTTGGCATCAAAAATCCCTATTTATCCTATTTTTTAATAAGAAATAGAACGCGAGCAGAGCCGCGTGAATTGGTATTGCTTTATGTAACTATATGCTGAATATGAATATATATTACACAAAAATCTACATTCAATTTGGGGATCAGTGTCTTGTCTCTAGCAATAAATTTCTTCATCGTCGCGTACTGAAATTGAGCCTATGTAAAAAACGATAACGGTGTTAACGGGTTCGGACTGACAGACGGTTTTCAATGTAGGTTAACATCGCTATGTAAACGTGGGTAATGTGATAAATCAATCGCATCACCTAAGGCGCTAGTAGGCCGATACCAAGGCAGTTTGCTTTACATAACTGACATTACATTCTAGTTCAAATACCAGGTTTTATGTATTAGGAGTATAATAGAAAATAATAGCGTTTATAGCGTAACACGTTTGGCTCAGTTGGTAGTGACCCTACTTTCTGCACCAGCGGTCGCGGGTTCGAGTCCCGCTGGGGGCATTCATTTGCTAATCACGAATGTTTGTACTCCAGTCATGGGTGTTTATATTTATAATATGTATGTATTTAAAATTTATATGTGTAGTATATCAACTATCTGGTATCCGCAACACAAGCACGTTACGTAGCTTACTGCGGAACTAGATGGCGCTGTTGTAATAATGTCCCAACATATCGCTATATATAGTAACTTCATAGCGAATCCATGCTCTAAGCTGAAATATTTGTTTGTGTGTTTGTTTGAACGTGCTAATCTCTGGATGTACGGGTCCGATTTAAAAAGTTTTTTTCGCAGGAACTTCATCTGCATACGAGAGCACAGTATTTCTATTCGTGATTTTTTTTTTCGTTTTACTTACTATTCAATATAAAATTTAACTTAATTTCGCAGTAAAACTATCTTTACCAAAAATACCAATAAGAACATAATCTTTTTTTAAATTTGGGCAAATCTACACTAATATTATAAAGAGGAAAACTTTGTTTGTTTGTTTGTTTGTAATGAATAGGCTCAAAAACTACTGGACCGATTTTAAAAATTCTTTCACCATTCGAAAGCTACATTATCCACGAGTAACATAGACTATATTTTATTTTGGAAAAAAATAGGGTTCCGTAAGATATTTGGATTTTTCGGACACAAGGTGTAAAAAATCAACCAGAAAGGTTACTTATTTTGAGTACGCTGCCTAAACTATAAAAGATAGAACCATAAAATGTTCTAATTAATTGTAGATCTTATAAATATCTACAAAAAAGTCCGCGACACACTATACCTATCTATGTCGAGTGAGGCACAACAACCATTTTTTTATTTAAAAATTATCATAGCATTTTAAATATATGTAGGGATCTCTCCAGATTTTTTATTTTTTAATTTCAGATCAAATATTTACCTTTATTTTTTTATGATCTGGCTTCAAAACCTAAATATAATCCTAAATTTTCATCCTTCTACAAACGCGGGCGGAGCCTCGAGGAACAGCTAGTAGGTTTATAAATGCAACAATAATTAAGCACAAATATGTATTTATAATAAAATTTCGTGTTGAATCTGTACATTAAATACTATTTTTGGAAAATTTTATTTAAAAATTATTATTATCAATACAGAGGCCGAATCTATAGTGTTTAGATATTTTATATATCCATCTGTCTGTCTCTGACCGCATCACGAGAAAACTGCTGGATAGATTTTGATTCAATTCAATTATCTTATTAATGGCTTCAAGCGTGCCAGTTGAGCACAGATTACTTCGCCAGTGTCACGTAGAATGGAGAAGACACGAAGGAGATTGGTCGGTAACATAGAGCCAATAAGTATATTTAAATTATAATTGTAAAGGGAAGTAAATCCTTACTAAACCTACAACAAAAGACAGCACAGTTAGTATTTACACAGAAACCTTAATCAGAAAAAAAATCGTTAGTAAATGTTAGATAGATTTTGATAAAACTATGATTATCGTTGCTTATCGGGGTCAAAATATAAAATAACTTTAGAGACAACTTCACTAACTGAATGAATGCGAGCGGAGCGAGGGCGTGTCACTAGTATCATATATTAAAAGAAAAGGGGTTTTGTATATTACAATAAATAATAATATTTAACATTATAAAATTACAGGGTTTCATATACATATAATGGTGTTATGCATGTGTAGTTATGTACACTCAAAAAAGTGTTCAATAAAACATTTTCTTACAAAGAAGTACCTAAGCACTAAGCAGGCTTAAATATAAACTATTTACCGCCGCACTAAGAGTCACTTAATGAAACATTAAGTCGAGAATCTCCATACTAAAGAATGAGTTAATTTTTCATTAAGGGACTCTGAGTGCGGCGGTTAGCCATTTAAAATAAAGGACATATATGCATGTATATTATTGTTGTGTTATTTATACGAGGCAAAGTGTAAAAAGGTGAAATTAGTTTTTAGTAAGCTTTCACATTCGTGTCTTTGTTGCTCAAGCATGTGTGTGGTAAATTTCCATATAACTCGATGAATCATTCAATACAAAAGTAAAGATTATTTATTGCTAGTGACACTCCTCTTTTTGCTTAGATCAGTAAGCCCCGCTCTACCTTATTATATACTCGTATGTATGAGCTTTTGCTTTTTATCTATACCAGTATACATGTAATAAAATTCTTACTGAGTCGAATCTGTATATTAATTATTTTTTTAATTTTCATAGTAATACTCAATATAATCTATATTTAAAAAAAATTTCTGTCTATCCGTCAGTAACCGCATTACGAGAAATCCATTGGACATATTATCCGGTCACCTATAAAATTCATTTTACTGCGGGAAAATATTTTAATCTCAGAGAAACATAGTACGCAGGGACGAATCTGAGTGGAATGAGACGCTAGGTTAGTAGCAATTGACAATCTTTAGTGTGATCAATAAAAAAATTGGAAAGTTGGTCCAATGTAGGGTTTTACATGTCGTCCTAAAAAAATGTATTGACGCACGATGTCCTCATGCTTCCCTTCGCCATATAAGTGATCATTAAATTTACTTATATTAACCAATAATTAATTTAAGCTAAAAGAGCTTTTGATACTAGTATTACTTATTACATCTATAAGGTCAATGAGTTTGTGTTCAACCGATTAATTTAGTTTATTTTTGTGGGACAAAATTATATTTTGTTATTTAGAATAGTGTAAGTTACATTATTTATTATTTACAACATTCAGGAATGAATATTCTAATGACGACTAAGTAAATTACTTATTTTTTTTTAATTCGGCGAAAACAGGTTATATATGTTAATATATAGGTATAGTATATAATATAAAGGCAGTGGGCAGTAGGCAGTGGTAGCCCAGCGGTAACGCGTCGCTTGTATAACCGAGTAATGCGGGTTCTAATCCGGGTCTCGCACCTCTGATATTTTCATGTGCGAATCATTTCTATCCTGATTACCTCTTGTCTTACGGTGAAGGAAAACATCGTGAGGAAACCTGCATGTCTGAGAAAACCTAGCGAGTTTTTGTAAGACATGTGAAGTCCGCCAACACGCACTGGGCCAGCGCGGTGGACTATGGCCTGATCCCCCTCGTACTGAGGGAGGCCCGTGCCCAGCAGTGGGACGTTAAAAAGGGCTGATGATCATGATATAATATAAAGACACAATAAAGGAATTAAACATGGATGTCAACTGATCACATTCTAATTATTATTTTAATTGTTTGTTAATATATTTCTATCATGACTATAGATAGGACTTATAGGATTCTATGTAAAGTAGTAAGTTGAAAGCGTGGGAAGGACAAGCTTTGATCTTTGTCTGCATTCATTATGTCTTAACTTGAATTATTGTGGACTTATTGAGGCTACCATTGTTTGTTACAGTTAATTTAAATATGCTATAATTTATTTATATTCGAACTAGTTACTGAACCTCGCTGGTTCGTGTTTTTGAACGGAACCCTGATTGTATTTCCAAACGAAGTAGCCTACTGCTTATAACATTAGATCTGTGAAAATCCCTTCAAAATCTGTAATTTCAAAGATTAGCGGGAACAAATAGACAGACAGATAAAAGTGTTTAAAAATTTTGTTTGCCATATAAATCAGGTATCATTTATATGCATTTAATAAAATGCTGTTATGTTGATGTTAGAAACTTATTAGCTCACTCCTTCTTGAATATTCACACTACTTAAATATAATACAAAAAATACCACTATACTAACATTGTACGTATAGGAAATTATATCACAGAAAATCAAAAATACCAGTACTTATCATGTATAAAAAATAATATATATACAATAATAATAATGTCCTCCGACCGACTTCGGCCATGGCGGCCAATCTCAATGAGACTAGCTAACTGCGCAGGAGATATTATTGTGTACGCGGCACGCGCAGACACAAGTGCACTCATTATTACTATCACTCTCATACTCCGGTGGGACGACTGCTCGACACGAAAGTATATACGTATAAATAAAACTCTGGTTTCCAACAAGTCAACCTTTTCAATCTTATTTACATAAACGTCGTTTACAAGAATATTTGAAACCTTGGCACTGGCAATAGTTTCGCTTAATAATTGGTCTTATTTCTTTGATCAAGATCACGTCTTGTTATTAATTTTACATTATTCATTAGACCTTATGTTTAATAGGCATGCCATATATAAAAATTTACACATAGATAACTGTAGGCAGACCACTATAAATTATACTATTATGATAATATTGCGACATATTTTTTCCTTGATCGTTCATTAGAATGTCAAAGCTTTTTAACAATGCTAATATTTTTAATATATTTCAAATGGCCTCAACTTTATTTGTATATGAGCTATTATAGTAAAACATAACTGAAAACAATTTTGTTTTTTTACCTACAAAGAAATAACATCCTGATTGTTCTTGACTAAATATTAATGTTCTATGTGTAGTAAATCAAACAATTTTGAGATAGGTTTAAATCATTTATTTTAGTTAATTAACTGTAATACGAATAATGTTATGTTTCGAAAAATTAAGGACTAATTTAAGATATTTGTAGACACTTGATATTTGTCACTAGAAAGCGCTTTTATAATTTTAATAGAAAGTGCTTTTATAATATCAAACAAACATAAAACGATCAAAATCTATCAATAAAACAAAGAAACTATGTTAGTAATGCAATGTATGAAATTTATATCTTTATTAAGTTTGTATCATGGATGTTGTGGTAGCCGTCTAGTCACGAAGCGACTCGACCTTGTAAGGCAAACCATTCATACCGGTTTGAGGAGAGAGGGGACTCTTGAGCATATGGGCAACAGTACATTTTTTACTTGTTAAGTCTTACTTCTTTTTTATGTTTATTATTATGGAACTTAAAATAGAATTGATATCCTTTGTTTAACCGACTTCAAGGTTAAAAAAGAGGTACTTTGTTCAATACCTACTTTTTATATGTATGTATATAAATTATGTTTTTATATTTATAATAAATAGCGTTTGTTTGATCTTTGATTGTATTGGAAAGTTAATATATTATTTTTGAACATAATTAATTGTTATTTTAAAATTTAATAAAATATATATATTCTAGATTTTAAATTTTAGAAATAAAATCCATTCAGCTCATATCCCCTGAACCGTATAATTGAACCAAAACATCAATTTATCGATAATGTGTAATTTATAAATAACAGAAAAGCGGGTAGTACTTAGTAGGCTAGATTTTGAATAACTATACGTTTGGTTACTGACCTATAATGTCGTATCGCGTAAAATACCTTTACAATATCCGATTTTTAATTAAAACAATAATTTATAATTTATTGTAATGATTACCAATCCTGTTCTTTACGTACATTATACATACTCGTATCATCTTGCTGTAAAATATTCTATATCCAGATACAGATCTACGATTTTTTTTATTTGACTTATATTTTCTATGCTAAATATTCGAGACGATAAAAAATACATGCATCTATACTATAACAGGAAGTTGTCAAATGTATTATAATCGTTTCAAATCGATTATTAAAATTGTTTCCTTGTTAATAGTAATAGTTAATATTGTATGTCCAATCTCTATGATACATTCGTTAAGAAAAACAGATGTAATTAGACAAATCGTGATGGACTACCGTTAAAATGATTTATGGCCGTAAAATATTAAAATTAGCATTGAAAAATCAATATTAGTTGTAGTAATTTGACATTTTTCATTAAATATTAGCGTAAATCTAAGAAAGCATTATAAGAAAGTAATTATAAGTTATTTTTTTAGTTATAAAACGAACTGTTTAAACTTAAATTAAAAATATATTACACGCGTTATACGCAAATATATGTTTACTATATTATGTAAGTAAGATCATCTATAATAATTTACAAATTTCGTTACGACTTTCTTACTAAATCGTTTCGTATAAATGTCGTTTTGCTTAATGATGCCGAGTTTGTTCATTGATTAGGAATAACTGGACTTGTACTTTACGGTTTAGTGGCATCTCACTTGCCTTAGGATTATTCTCTTTCTATCCACACGAGCAAATGGTGTCGTGTTAGAATAATAACGATAAGAAAGCATTTAAATACCGAAGACGCTTATTTTACGACTTAATGTGCTTTCTGCTTTAAGGACGTTAATATGCCTAATTATATGCCTGGTTTTAAGTACTAACTAACTAGAAGTTTTTTAAGAAATAATTACTTATATTTAATACCAAAATGTAATTTTAATAGTACTTTCAGATGTTACCTTTCTTAATTCAAGTAATTAAAGTACAATCTAGAATATGAACAAAAATTTTAAAAAGTCTTTTAATGTTTCGGATATATATTCATATATCCTGAAAAGCGTTATAAAACTTTTGCTGTAATATAATATATTAATACATAGTATATAACTTAGATCTCATCCCGGGGCGCACACATCTGATATTTTCATGTGCGAATCACTTGTCTTACGGTGAAAAAAAACGTCGTGAGGAAACCTGCATATCTGAAAAACCTAGCTCTAAACTTTACGAGAGATATGCGAAATCCACCAACCCACACTTGTTCAGCGTTCAGTTTTATATAATACTAGCGACTTAACCTCGCCTCGCTCGGGTTCGTCCCTAGGTACCCCCTTTAGTATAAGTTTTTTAAAAACTTTGAATTTGTATTTAGATTATTATTAAAACCTTCCGTGTGCCTTAAGGCACACAATAAAAAAAATCGGAATTGGTCGAGCCATTCTCGAGTTTTGCGCTTAGCAACATTCATTTTTATTTATATAGATGGATATACATAGATTTACATTTAATAAGCTACAGCTATCATATCCTATGATCAAGGGCGTAGCTAGGATTTTGTTTAGGGGGGGCAGGCTAGGCAAACCAAGGTCTAAGGTAAATTCTTATAATAAAACAGTAGCTCAGAAGACAATCTGTACATATTTTTTTTAAACAATGACTGTAACGTATTTTGTATTGAGTATAGAACTCGAAACGGTAGTTTTAAAAATTTATGTGTGATTGCCTGTAAGTCTGTCTGATTGAATGTTATCGTTTAACTCAAACAGTACTGCACGGATTTTAACCAAATTTTGTGACGTGATTACTTATTATTGGGGTCGTGACTTAGGATACTTTTTATTGCAGAAAAATATTTAATTTCCAGTGTACATGTACCAGTCATCACTCCACCTTCCTCATCAATTTAGGGCAATAATCAGACAAAAAAAAATTACAAGTTTAGTTTAGTTTTCATTTCTTAGTTAATATTCCTCAAGAAGGATGAAGGTGATACCCGAGAACATTACGTGGGACTTCACATAATGGATGTGGCGAAATTAGAGGCCTTCTGGATTGGAAACCGATCTCAGACATCATAACAGCGCATCTGGCAGGACGAAGATTTACCAAGCGATTGGAACAAAGGCCTTCTTATCACTGTACAAAAAAAGGGGGAATTCGGTCAATGCTGTAACTGGAGAAGTAAATTTTTTAAGGCTTTGCTTTCGTTTTTCGGCTTTGCTAAAGTGTTTTAAAAAGTCATTTTGGATAGGCTCTCGAAGGTCGTCGCCCCCCTCATACGCAGAGTGCAAGCAGGATTTCGGCCCAATCGATCGCGTACAAATCAGATCAACATCCTCCGTATCATACTAGAACAGGCAACAGAATGGCAAAGGGAGATAGTATCTCACTTATGTAGATTTCGAAAAGGCCTTTTATACATACGGTGAGGTGGACCAGCATCAGGCCTCGATTGCGCAAAATTGGCTTCCCAGAGAAAATAATTAATATCACAAGAATTATTCTTGTAAAGTGACTCATAAAAGACTTCGGAGGACATAGATGTACGAGCAGACGTAAGACAGGTTTGTCTCCTTTCACCACTTCTCTTTCTAGTCATTTTGGATGGTATACTGCATAATACCACGAAGAACAAGCGCCGCGGAATTGAATGGGACATAACCAACTCCTTAGAAGAACTGGACTATGTAGAGGATATATGTCTCTTGAGCCACACTCGCGCAGACATGCAGTCCAAATTGAACAACGTATGAAAGGAGGCAGCTAGCACGGGGCTCTAAGTTAGTACAAAGAAGACACGGGAAATAAGGAGCAGAGCAACGAGTACACTCCCGTTAGTCATAGGCACAGAGGCAGTGGAACGCGTCCATAAATTCACATAGCTCGGTAGCTGCGTGTCAAAAACAGGACGAACCGATGAGGACATCACTTCGAGAGTCGCCAAAGCACGAGCAACCTTCGCACAACTTAGACCCGTATGGTAATCACACAATACTATGTATTGAAAAAAGGAGTCGACGCACGTTGAGTGTCATCGTTGATCTCAGCCATGTTTTTAAACGACGTAACGACGTTTCGCGCGTATAACGATCTAATAGGTTGGGGAAAAAAGTCTTTTCGCATTATAGTATGTATGAACTTTTAATAAAATCTCTTTGGCTATACTATTTGTATCTGACTGGTTTTGGTATCATTAAAAGTTTAAATTTTAAAGAATAGAAAGATAATTCCAAATTCAAATTACGAAAATGTGTGCTTTTTATTTGTTTTTCGTGCTGTCAAGATGAGTGAGTCTAATGAAGAAATTCGAAACATTTTAACTACAAAAAATGTAAAAATGCAACGCAAGCCGCGAAAAAAACTGCGATGTTTATGGACCTAGTGCAGTGTCTGTGAGAGTAGCACAAATTTGATTTAAGCGTTTTCAATCCGGAAATTTTGATGTCAAAGATGCACCTTGCTCTGGTCGACCTATTACGGATAAAATGGATGCCATTTTTGAAAAATTAGACCAAGATCGGCATATCAGTAGTTACGACGTAGCTGAAGAACTGGGCATTGACAACAGTTTTGGCGCATTTGAAAAAAACTGGGTACCCAAAAAAACTCGATTATTGGGTACCTCACGAGCTCACTGAAAGAAACCTAATGAACCGTGTACTCATATGAGATTGTTTATTACGAGTACTTTATTATAGTAATGAAACCGAACCATTTTTGAAGAAGCTGATAACTGGTGATGAAAAGTGGATCACGTACGACAAGAATGTACGAAAATGTCGTGGTCAAAGGCCGGTCAGGCTTCATAGACTGTGGCGAAACTCGGGTTAATTCGCAAGGTGATGCTGTGTGTGTGGTGGGATTGGATTATTCATTGTGAGTTGTTACCACCAGGCAAAACCATCGATTCTGAACTCTACTGCGAACAACTGATGAGATTAAAGCAAGAAGTTGAGAGAAATCGGCCGGAATTAATTAACAGAAGGGGTGTGGTTTTTCATCATGATAACGCTAGACCTCACACATCTTTAGCCACTCAGCAAAAATTAAGAGAGTTTGGTTGGGAGGTGTTAATGCATCCTCCGTATAGTCCTGACCTTGCACCTTCAGATTTCCACCTGTTTCAGTCTCTTCAGAAATCTTTAGGCAGTGTCAGGTTAACATCACGAGACGACTGTCAAAACTACTTGTCGCGGTTTTTAGATCAGAAGCCCTAAAATTTCTATAGCAATGGGATCATGTCCCTATCTACAAAATCGCAAAAAGTTATCGAACAAAATGGTACCTACATACTTTAGTTAAATGTTAATAAACTATATTAAAAAATGTTTTGAATTTTCTTAAAAAACGCGAAGAAACTTTCCCCAACCCTTTATATTCAACCATTCATAGTACCATCTTATAAAATTCGCCTGTCAATAGAATCAACTTTCATCATCATCATCATCATCAGCCCTTTTTAACGTCCCACTGCTGGGCACGGGCCTCCCTCAGTACGAGGGGGATCAGGCCATAGTCCACCGCGCTGGCCCAGTGCGTGTTGGCGGACTTCACATGTCTTACGAAAACTTGCTAGGTTTTCTCAGACATGCAGGTTTCCTCACGATGTTTTCCTTCACCGTAAGACAAGTGGTAATCATGATAGAAATGATTCGCACATGAAAATATCAGAGGTGCGAGACCCGGATTTGAACCCGCATCACTCGGTTATACAAGCAACGCGTTACCGCTGGGCTACAACTGCCTTTGTTTTTGTTTATTAATTGTTTATTAAACCTACGTAATGTTGCTTTATGGTTTGTGTGCATCGTCTAGGGGGGGGCAGCTGCCCCCCCCTGCCCGTACCTCGCTACGCCCATGCCTATGATAATTAACACTCCAAGCAATAAATTCGTTCGCATGTCAATACTAAGTTCCTGACCTATTCGTAGTGACGACATGCAATTATCAAATTCAAGAAACATTACAGTGTTTGGTCAACAGTTACTTAAGTCTTAGTAATTGTATAAATTAATATTGTGTATGTATTTCCATTTGTTACCTTTGTGTTAGATAAGGCGTGCCTGAAACAAAGTTCGCACAATAAATTGAACTTGATAATGGTAATAATATATGCTACCTGCCAAGTTAAAAGTTTGTAACACAAAAAATTGAGGACAGCTATACAAACTTTTGAAAGCCCTTAGACCTCCTTAATCCGTTCCTGTCACAAAATGCTTTATTATAGGATACACATCAAGCGGTTTTCGATATTTAGTGATGAATGAGTGATAACTTATTAGTGTAGAATCATCAGTGTATGTGGTTGTTGTAAGGCTCAATATCTTACAACAAGTGCCTATACTGACCTTTTTACATGTAAAAGTCTAATAATAAAATATAGGAGACAAGTGTTACTTTTACTTTAGTATTGTAACACAATGTAACCACAGAGTATCAAATAGGAAGTTATGCAAGCTAATGCAAGACGTGTATATCTGCGGTCTGCACTTTGGCAAAATACGTTTCAATGTAAGATGACCCACTTAGAATGTAAAAAATTAAAAATTATGACATTGCTTTGACCAATTATGTATAGACTTTTGGTTTACATAAAACAATATTTTGTTAATTAAATGAATAATATATAACCTTTTAATTTTAAATGATATCGTCTATATTACTGTGTAGATTCTAGAACTTTCCTAGATGTTTAATTTAATTACAAATGCAAAAGTTTGTGTGTTTATATATTAGTTCTTGACAGTGTAGTGTAGGGACAGTAGTAGCCCAGTGGTAACGCGCAGGCTTCAATAAACCAGTGTTGCGGGTTTAATTCTGGCTCTCGCATCTCTGAGACTTTCATGTGCGAATAATTTCTATTGATTGATTACCACTTGTCTCACGGTGAAGGAAAACATCGTTAGGAAACCTGATGTCTGAGAAAACCCAGCAATTTTTCGTACGACATTTGAAGTCCGTCAACACGCACTTAACCAGCGTGGTGGTCTATGGACTATGGGACGGTAAAAAGAACTGAATACGTGTTAGTTCTTAACTTTATAGCGAATCAACAGATTTTAATGAAATCAATTATTAGGATGTTAAATATCCTAGATTATCACCAAAATAAGCAATAATGTGTATAATACCACGCGAGCGGGGCAGCCGGGGAAAGCTAGTATATTGTAATTGTCAAAACAAAATGTTCAGACGGACAAAATAATTGTTATAGCTTTAGCATAATTTTCTTTACTATACATATATTATACATCGTTAAAGATAACGATGAGAAACAAATGAACAATAAAATAATCACTATAATATTTAGAAATTTACTTTTTACTTACGCCATCTACATGTGCTTTCTAGAACTAAATAACACGAACTTATCATGCCCAGTGTAGCAGTTTTTAGCAGTCCAATGTAGTGTAGCAGTACACTTTAATCATATTACGTAATAAGAGATGGCAGCAGCTATGGATATTTAACATAAAAATAAAAAAATATTTTTAATACGTTTAAAAATTAATTTAAAGAATTATTTACTATTAAAACTCATATTAATTATTCCTGCGAACATATTGCATTTTGATAAGTATTCAAAAAGTCGTAAACCAGAAGTGAAAATAAATCCACGAAAAACTCCGATTTATTTTATATAAAGCTTTAAGGAATTTATTTTCTATAATAAATTCGTTAATAAATTAGGTAAATGTGTCTATCTGTAGTCCAATTACATTTCTATCTTTATATTTTTTCACTAAGTACTTAGCCTAGTAGGTACTAAATTTTAATTAAATAAGTACAATAAATAAATGCTTTAATACACATAAAAATATTATTATTATAATCTACGAGTAACCAACCGTATTATTTCTTGTATATAAAAATAAAAATTTAATAATATTAAAAAATATGTTTGGTTTTTTCTTCGTAGTTTTTTTAGGCTAAGCTTATCTATAAGGGTCGGTAATAGGTTCGCTTACATCTTACTACGACCTACAAAAACGGAGAAATTGTACAAAACTCTTCTCTTTTTTTTTACTAAAAACACCAGTTACTTATAAGTACGAGTAATTAAAATATTAAAATTAATATTTCCTTATTAACACGATACTATTCAAATAACAGATATTTAGTATTACATTGTTTCGCCTCTTACATTTTGTACCTTATGAGATTATAGCAAGATAGATACGTCCAATTAGCGGTTCGCCTCAGATTCCACGTTTAATGGCCAATAAACCCCCAAATTGACATAGTTTGAGCTCTCAGCATCTGGATTATCCTACATTTTTATTACCAATTTGCATACTCGTATTAATTATACTATGAACATTATTAAATTACTTTGTCAAATTGGAATCATTTCTATTTAATTGATTTTTTTAAAGTATTGTCTTTATCTGTAACAAGTATTTATGTATTATAATGTACCTTTGAGATATCTTAATATATTAGTCTCTTCCATGACATGATTGCTGGAAAGCATTCGTGGCTGGGAAACCAAAAATCAAAATAAATCCGCAAAAAAATCGAAATAATATTCGAATATAACCTAATGGTTTTATTTTTATTGCAAGAGATCTCTGCTAGATATAAGTTCACCTTCGTACTGTGACATAGTTAAAGATCAATAAAGAATGAATTGTATAAAATACTTAATACTATATGCAAAATAGATTTAAAAGAATATACATTTATGTTGCTAATCTTTAGATATAATTTACTAACTGAAAACAAACCAATTAAATCAGTTAACAGTCAGCGATGATACAAACAAAAAATTTATGTACGTCCGATTGAAGTCCTTTTCGGATTCGGTTGAAAATGAGGAAGCATCGCTACGATGTCAATATTTGTTAGGTTGCCCAAGGGCCTCTTACATGGTTAAGTGACTGCTGCAGTGAACCGACTATTACCTTCGGGAGCGATTTGTTTGCCTCGCGTTCTAAAGCTCTAAACCACTCAATTGCTTGTCAAGAATGAATCCATCCAGTTGTTTGATAAAGGGATGTAAGAACTTTGAAAATGATTATAGACTTCATTTATTTATGATTTGTTGGAACAAATATTTATATATTTTTTCTTCTGTAAACGTTATTACGCAGTGCCATCTTTAATAAGCGTAAAACATATATATTAGAACATGTTAAGTTATGTTATGTAATTGCCAACAAAATGTTACACCTAAACACAATTTGTCAGTTAATATTATGATTTATTCATAAACATCGAAACAATTATTAATGAGATTTTTATTTGGTTACAGAGTTACAGAGAAAAAGATGCTGGAAAAGTCGTCTTATATACAACGACTATGGGAATCGTTCGCAGCACTTATCAAAGATGTGTTCTCGTCAAGAAGATCCTGAGGAATCTTCTAATAAAATATGATGAGCGAGACGTTTTCATGAGTACGGAGTACCAGGACGAGATCAGGGATAGAATGCGAAGCGATCAAATACTTGTGCCACAACTGTTTATCGACGGGCAGCATGTCGGGGTAAGTATTTCGTTTTATAATCTAGTGTCACAGTGTTTGTTATCGAACTCCTACGAAACGGCTTCACCGATTTTTATGATTTTTTTTGCGTATAATTTGCTATATTTTATTCCTCTAGGTCAGTGTTCCGCAAAGTGTGTACCGCGGCACACTGGTGTACCGTGGTTATTAGTTGGTGTGCCTCGGAAAAATAAGGTTATCTTATAAACTTATTTCTAGTAAGTAAGTGAGGGTAAAAAAATATTACACATACTAATATGTAAATCAATCAATAATACTTTTATGTAAATCAACGGACCTCACGAGCGAAGCGTTTTGTTTCGTTCATCTAATTGTGTGGTTTCGTTTGGCGTGGGCCAATATTCGTTTGGATTTATAATAAATGTTGATTAATATTACTTAAAAACTAATTTTTAATTTGTCGTGTACCTCTAAAAATTTTCGTTTTCCTTGATGTACCTTGAACACAAAAAGTTTGCGGAACACTGCTCTAGGTAATAAGGAAGATCCTCTCCAGATTTTTATTATTGGATATTTTTTTTAAGATTTGGCCTAAATATGCTTACAATTCCAAAATTTTCAACCTTCTATCAACAAACCCTATTTTTTAATAGTAATTAAAACGTGGACTTAGCCGCGGGAATTCCGAGTGTAATATAACATTTTTTTTTCCGTTAACATACTACTACATACATAAGTTCTGACAAAAGGGCTTTGTAATGTATAATATAACGTATACTTTATTGCCTCCCGTCTGCTCGGTAAGCCTTATTAAAATTGATTCGATCACATCAAAGGTTTGTTCAAATGTAGATAGATATCTCTATTCATTTGTTAGGTGGCGAAACTTTTGAAATTGTCGTGCGATACATTGGATTTTTAATTAAAACTAGTACATTGATTCCCTAAACAGTTTCGTTCATATGTATCTCAATGAAACAAGGGCTTTATTAAATGGCCAAATACGAGCAGGTATGTAAACCTGCAGTAAGATCATATAAAAGCTAATTCTAGATTTTTGTGTATATTTGGTAGGTCTGAATATAGGTCGTAGGCTAATTTTTATTTTCCTATGTAATAATATTTTTTTATGATTTGGCATAAAAAATACTTACAACCCTAAATTTTCAACCTTCTACCACCAATTCCTATATGTAATAGTAATTAGTACGCGGGCGGAGCCGCGGGAATTGCGAGTATAACACAATTTTTGAATGATATTACATTATAACCGTTAACATACGAGTTCTGATAAAAAGCCTGTACAATGTATATAGGTACAAACGTAGTATACTTTATTGTGTCGCGTCTGCTCACTTGTAAAGGCCCTATTAAAATTGCTTCGATCACTTCAAAGGTTTGTTCAAATGTAGGTATCTCTATAGATTTGTTAGGTGACTGAACTTTTTAATTAAAAATATTACATTGACTCCATAAACAATTTCGTTCAAATGTATTTCAATGAACCATGTCTTATTAAATGGTCTAATACAAGTACATACACGAGTTAGTTATTCGCAGTTAGTTCATATAAAATTTAATTCTACATTTTATTAATTCTACACAAAACGTATTATATCCAAAATAATTATAAAAATTAGCGAAATCCTCACTAATTTATTCATACGAAAGTGTTCTAAGAACACTTACGTATTTCACTAATCTATTTTAATTTGTGGTTAGCATCTCTCATAGCTGAGTTTTTTACTTGAAAATGAAGAAAATTCTTTCGATGAAATTATAATATAACCAGTAATATCTAGTACGATATTCGTAAGATTTATTTTAAACTACATACATTAAGTGCTTATATTACAATTTTTTTTTCTATCTCAGTGCGGTTTTTTATAATTTATAAAAAAAGGTAGAAAGTATAGTACCTATGTCATAATTATTTCTCAAAATACTTGTGGAAGAATCTCTCTCTTAGCCAGAGGAATTTTATTACTTTGACCACCAAAATAAATTATTTAATGACGTAGTATTGTTTATATGTCAACTTTTACGCCAAGATGGATCATTAAGACGTGAAAATACTAACTTTCATATTTTAAGTATAAGTAAAATTAACTTTAAATTAGAAAGTTACTAATGACCTGTCTCTGTGAAACTGTGTACAATAGGGAGAACTTTTAAAGAACTTTTGGATTTGGTGCAAATATAGTGTTTCTACCATCGCACCTTCGCGACATATAAAAAGTCCGCCACGTCTGTCTGTTCGCGATATATTCAAAAACTGCTTCACTCCTTTCATGCTGTTTTCACTAATGGAAAGTGGTTTTCTAGGAAGGTTTTACTATATAATTTGTCAGGTTTTTGTATACATTTACTAGCGGAACCCGCGGCTTCGAGCGCGCTAAATTTAGGGATGAGACTAAGCGCAGCGAGGGCTATTTCATAGTTTAATTTATTTCCATCACATCCTGCATTACTTAATATTTTAAAAAATATTTAAGGTTTTGTTTGGGCTGGGGATATTTCTAAAAACATGTTTAAATCTGTCAAAGGCTGGAAGTATATTTCAATTTGCAAGTCATCTTTTACTGCAGATGTCTGTGAACGATAACCACGTACTATGGATGAATCGTCCGCTAGCTTATCATTTGCCCCTTTAAATGTAATATATTAAAAAAAAATATTCAATACAATAATAACTTCAACATATAACGGGATAATAAGCGTATACTCGTATCATTTCTCTCGCAGATACAAGAAAAAATAAAGACAAGAAATATACTATTACATTTAATATTAGTTAAGTTTAACTAATTATTTTTATCACAGTAACATAATTAAAAACAATATACAAATGTAAAGGAAAATTTAATGACTCATATTTAGGTAATTTAGCATCTCAAGAATCTTTCATTAGCATAATATCACTCAAGGGCAATTTTATGTACTTGATGAATACTAATGATAATGTATTGAGGCATAAGAGAATTAATCTTTGCTGTTTAACACCGCTTTTTAGCAGATCATCAAATGGTTATTAAGGATCTGTATTATAGATGGTGTCAAGAGCAATTTTGTTTAAAATTAAATACTTGTGATGAATAACTTATTTATTTGGATAGGGGTTAATATCATATTTATTAAACACCTTCGCAAATAATGCATTATTTTCAAACAAAGTTGATTACCATAAAAATGGTTAAAGCGAATCAACCTTAAAAGATAGACATAGGCTATAGCGGATTTTTTTTTAGAACTCTTAATGGAGAACAATTCCGTCATACATGATTTTTGTATAACTTTAACCGTTTACGCAGCGCACGCAACGAAAGCTCTCAAAAGGGAAAGTTTTTGTAACATTTTTCATTGATGCTCCGCTCCTATTGATCATAGCCTATAGCCTATGCCTATAGCCTTCACAGACTATCCAACACAAAAAGAAGTTTTCAAATCGAACCAGTAGTTCCTGAGATAGCGTGTTCAAACAAACAAACAAACAAACAAACAAACAAACAAACAAACAAACAAACAAACAAACAAACTCTTCAGCTTTATTAATAGTATAGATATAGATAGAAAACATTTACGGTACACTAAATATTTTTAGGAAAATCTTATTAAAATTCATTATTATCAATGTAGAGACCCATATTCATTTTTAGAATTTTGTGTTTCTATCTGTCTGTTTTGAAACGCATCACGAAAAAACTGAATAGATTCTCGTGAATCCTTGCAAATCACAATGTATCATCTTTGGCAGTAGTAGACTTAGGTGCAAAATCGACTGGAACTCAATACCTCAAATCCAGTTTTCTGGCGTTGCAATCCCGTATTGTGATAGAGTGAAAAATCTTGGCCTAATAATGGATTGTAACATGACCTGGCAAGCTCATGTCAACGAGGTCAGCAAACGTATGCATTACACTCTTCACTCTCTCAAGCGTCTCCAATTTTTCCTCCCTTTTTCAACCAAGATTATGCTTGCTCAATCCCTACTTCTCCCCATACTCGACTACGCTGATGTATGCTATTTAGATGTGACCGAGGAGCAACTTAACAAATTAGAGCGTCTTCAAAATCTCGCTATTCGCTTTATTTTTGGCTTGCGAAAGCATGACCATATATCAAACTTTCGTGCTCAGCTTGAATGGCTCCCAATCCGCCTTCGCCGTGATATGCACATCCTTTCGTTCCTTTACAACATTCTTAATGACCCTAATTCACCTTCATACCTCCGTTCCCGTTTCCAAACTCTTCCTACTCCCTCTCGCTCCATGCGCTCTTGCCACACTGCAATGCTGGACATTCCAAAGAGCAACACGAAGTTCCTCCTAAACTCTTTTTCAGTGTACGGAGCAAAGCTCTGGAATAATCTTCCTAAGAACATCCAACTCTGTCCCTCTATTAATACTTTTAAGAAAAAATTAAGACAACACCTTCTCACTCTATCTTAACCTTTCTTGATTACTATTATTATGTATTCTATTAAATGGATATGTATATTTATTGTGTATATATATATGTATGTATGTGTGTATGTATGTATGTATGTATGTATGTATGTATGTATGTATGTATGTATGTATGTATGTATGTATGTATGTATGTATGTATGTATGTATGTATGTTAGTATTTATGTAAATATGTATCGTATGGTATGTATATTATAGTTATTAAATTATACATCATTTTACTGAAACTGCACTATTTTAGCCTGCTTTACAACACTATCTCTCACTATCACAGGTTGGCTGGAAGAAATCTCTTATAGAGATAAGTCCACCGTTGCAAACTATATTTGTATCAACATCACTGTAAACATTTTCAAAGTGCAATAAAGAATATAATAATAAATTAGAAAATTTATAATTTCTTTAAAGCAAATATCTCGCGCTTTTCTCGCTTCCTGTTACACACTTCCGTCCCTTTTCACGAAATCACAGATTGCAGAAAAGAGGAATTTTGTAAAATCATTTATGTGCGATAACCGAACCCAGGACCAGGTTATACCTCAGTCATATTTTGCGAAAATTATAAATTGCAGTACTATAATAATCGTGAGCTTTGAACAGGACAGCAAATGTCATTGTTGTTTCTTTTTTAGGTATTGCAAAAGTCTAGACTGCTTGAACAGATAACTTCATACTTTTTATTCTTAAACTTTTATAACCTTAGTACTAGTTTGTATCAGGATTTTCAACTTATGTGCGAATTTAGTCTCTGTTACTACCTTTTTAATTGCTGTAATCGCTTGTTCTTAAACTTCAATGCTGTATTTGGCATTAAGAGGCCTTTCTCCTAGGATTTTTATACCGTCAGCTGAGTGTTCGTGAAGAACATAAAGTAGAGTAGATGTAGGTATATGATACGCAAATATATATGGTGTTTTAATATCCTATATTTCTAGACACCCTATATTTACATTATATTTATTTATTAAGGGTCTCCAATAGAACTACCTTTGAAAAGTGCCTTAAATGTACCTTAAATTACCAGAGAACTGAGCACACCTCTACATCAGTACTCGCAGTACCTATTACCTTTTAAATGGTATAACCAGATGTAACTAATCAAATAAAACAAACTAGATTAAAAATAATACTATTAAAATATATATTGTACTAGCAGTACCCGCGGCTTCGCCTGCGTTCATAGTTTCAAGCCCGCTAGAAAAATAAAGTATCCTATGTTACTTCTAATACCTCCAAGAATATATGTACAAAGTTTCATGACGATTGGTTAAGTAGTTTTCGCGTGAAAGCGTAACAAACAAACTTACATTCACATTTATAATAGTGTAGAATGTCATTCTATTTATATTTTAACTTCTTTTATAGTTTTGTTAATAATGTAGTAATATCGTTTTGTACGAAATACATTTGAACTCCAACTGATTTTCCTTATCCTCCGTGGAACATTAAAAATGGCTGAATCAGATTTTAAACACATTTATCTAAAAAATCATTTATCTTTAAAAAACTGGAATTGAAATTACTATTTTTCTAATTAATAAAATGAAGATAACTTGTTACAAGACAATAATGAGCCATTTTTATTTCGCCATATCACGCTGCATTTACTTTTATTTAATTAACACAAACATGTTGCGTATAAAACAGGTATCATTAGAACATTATTTATTTTTATATGACGATGTATAACCACTTTAAGCTATAAAACTAAGCTTTATTATTATATCATACACAAACGAAAGTCTAGGTAATTCTTTTATTTAATAGTTAAAGAGAGAAATTCTTTCTATACACCATTTGTATTACGTTTTACTATATTATATACCAGTCTTTACAAAAAAAATATATGAAAAAACTACATTTTTCGCAAAATTGGACGATGAGTCTGAATTCTGGTCGGTTAAGCAGACGAGTTTACATTGTTGTTAACTACATTTAATTATTAACATTGTAACGTATAAAGTTGCATTTAAAACTAATATTTTGTTGGATTGTTGCCTTTTTGGCAACGGTTTTGTTACGCTCATGTATAGTTTGAACGTAAAAGTAAAAAAAAGTTGTGTGAACTATTTTAACTTTTATTATATTTATATACATTATATTAAGGTAATATGTATTATGCAATACTGTAATACAAAATTTACGTAAAATCAGTTTTATTAAAATTTATTGATTATTTGTTATAATATATTTGGTGGTTACGCAATTTGAAGATATTTCAATATCTTTATTTTAAAAATTTAATAAAGGGTTTTATAAAATGAGAGGAACTAGGTTTAACCTTCAAAACCAATTTATTTGTTTAATTTTTTTTAAATCAGTCATGTTATATGTCTGAATGACTTGATAAGAGCATGAAGAGTATGTTCAAAGTGAGCTTACTTCATATAGCACGAATATTTAGGTAAAACTTCAATATTTTTTATCACTGGATATATTGCTTGTAGATATGCACTTTCAAACTTATAAGTGCGACTTTTTTTGAATATTTGTATATGTAAATACATCCATATATTATTGTCACACTCCTAAGGGATGAAGTAGTGTGAATGTAAATAGTTGATAGACTTTTTTAACTTTAATTTAAAAGTATAAAATGGTATAGATTTTCTTCTAATTGTTGTCCTTTAGAGGCAGTGGTGGCCCAGTTGTAATGCGCTCGCTTAGATAACCGAGTGATGCGGGTTCAAATCCGCGTCTTGCATGTGATATATTCATGTGCGAATCATTTACTAACATGATCACCACTTATCTTACGGTGAAGGAAAACATCATGAGGTAACCTACATGTCTGAGAGAACTTTGCAAGTTTTCGAAGGACATGTGAAGTCCGCCAACACGCACTAGGCCAGCACGGTGGACTATGGCCTCCTCCCCCTCGTATTGAAGGGAGGCCCGTGCCCAGGAGTGAGACGTTCAAAAGAGGGCTGATTATATTACAAGTTGTCCTTTAAAATAAATGAAGCCAAGAGACACACTGGGAAGTAATAATCATGTTCTTAGTACTTCTTTGATAGCAGAGTGAACCGAGTGATCATCTTTCCTTGCGGCAAGCAACGCAGGACAGGACGTCGTGGTTAAGTACGTAATGGATTCTAAAGCCTCTGTTCTAATTCCACTGAACCATGTCTAGGTACATATATGCAAATGGTATGCGTTAATGCATTAGTCAAAATTTTTTTAAACCTTATGGTTTAAGAGTAAGCCTTCAAAGTTTTATAATTTATTACACGCTATACATAAATATCATAATATATACACACTCTCATATATCTATGTATGAACGTAAAGACATACTCTGACATGAATGTGATTGCAAATAAATTATTCAATGCGACGCGCGGTGCAGTTAGAGCATAAGCTATGCAAATCAGGTCGTAATATTTTAATAATTTAAATAACATTTTTCACGATTTCACACTACTTTCTATGTGGGCTATTAAAGAAAACGTTGTGTTTAATTCGTTTTGAACTTTCCACCAATTTAAAAGTAATGTATGTCGAGCAGCGGTTCTTAATCTTTGGCTTAACCAGACCACGACAAGTATGGTCGGTGTATACAACTATGTTACCTATAGTTTACTATAGTATGCCTATAAGTATGGTATAGTTAAGGCGTAATCAAACCTGCGATTGCTATCCTACCAGCCACCGATGCAAAAATGCTTGCCTGATTTAAAAAAAAATAGAACAAAAGTGCTTGTCCCTCAGTGACTGATAAGTCATACATCATCAAAGCTCTAATCTTTCTAATAATGTAATATGAATGTAGTCACATGTAATATATGGATTGAAAAAAGAACTACACTATTGTATTTTAATGGCACAGGGCGATTGGAAAATCAATACAAATCTAATAATATAAAATTTCTATCATAAATATGTAGTATACCAAAACTAATAATAAATTACTAATATTACTTATTAACTTTAACGCATACGACCTATTGTTTCACGTAGCTCGTGTGGTCATAGAGGGTACGGTTATCATAAATGAAAATTGAAGACCTCGAGAAAGAAAAGAAGAAATTACATTGGTAAAATATGTATATCGTGATGCGTAATCGTTAAGATCGACGACACGTTTGGCTCAGTTTGTAGTAACCCTACTTGCTGCGTCAGCGGTCGCAGGTTCGAGTCCCGCTGGGGGCAATCATTGGTTGAGCACGAATGTTTGTACCCCACCCATGGATTTTTATATTTATAACATGAATATATTTAAAAATCTTAGTAAATATGTATTATATCAACTATCTGGTATTCGTAACACAAGCCTCGTAGTTTACCACGGAACTAGATAGTGCTGTATGTAATAATGTGCCAATATATTTATTTATTTTAAATGCCTAAGTTAGTACATGAGTGTGTCTGTGTCAACGCAGAATTATTACTCTTAGCGGTAAAGTACTCGACGTTCTCGTACATACCAGAGACCCATTTCAGTTTATTGCGATTTATAGCGTCTAGTCTCCATACGGATTTCCTTTTAACTTAGCAACATCTATGCATGGTTGTTATAAATATTCACTCATCGAATCAAGCTCATGTCATCAGTACGTATATATAAATAAAATTGTAGTGTCTGTTTATAATTTTAAATTAACGGTTTTTCACTAAATGCATATGAAAGTAATATACGGTACCTACTTACATTAAAAAAAACAATTTTAACATTTTTGTATGTCTGTCTGTGTATCTGTTTGTTCCGGCAAATCTCTTAAACAGCTGGACCGATTTTGACCGGACTTTCACTCGCTGATACCCAATGTTATAAGGAGTAACTTGGGCTACTTTTTGTTTTATTAGAAAAATATACAAACGTTTAATTTATTTTAACTTACGCCCAGTGAAGAGGGTTAGATTAGCTGGTATTGAATATTCCTTATTTAGTTGATGTTCGTATGCAATTAGAGAAGATTTATGCCCAGTAGTAATGGCTGAAATAATATTATTGTTTTGTCTACTGATAAGTAACAAAAGAAGAGCATAATAACTTAGTTACAACCAGTATCATTATAATTTGAAGTGAAGTTGTTTGTGGTGGCTCAGGGATGTTTTAAGTAAAAAAATAGGGAAAGCCCAAAAAAAACAGTTGGGAAATAGTTCAAAGAGTTCAGAACTGCTTATTTTGTACGGATAGTACCGTTTAAATATACCACTGGACGAACCCTAGCAGCGAAGAAACATATTTTTCAACGATGGCATATGAATTATCACAATTTACAAATAATTTAATATAATATACACTATGAATACATTTTATCTAAGCATTAATTTGCAGCCAGTACGATCCAGGCCTAAAGGGTTTAACGACAATCAATAATCCTCACCTGTTGAGCCACGCGACTACATGAACTAAGAACATAATTTTTCTTAGAAATGATACAAGTGAAAGAGAATAATAAAAGGATAAAAAATAATTCATATTTTATTTATTATAGCACTCAGCATTAAGTGGCTAGTGGCTTTTATAAAGCATTTGTGAACTTATCTTGAGGGCATAATTTTAATTGAAGGGGATAAAGGAAACCCATATTAGCAACTTTAGTTATGTTTTAACAGTTTTATATGTTAGCCCGGTAACCCAGTGTTGAAGCATCATTTTGTTTAACTATTTTCATGTTATTATCATCATACAAAATTTAATCAAAATCTGTCTATTTTCTCGTCATGCAGTCATAGAGATACAGTCAAAAAGTCATTTCATACATAATATTTAATCTATATTTTCTTCTTAGGTGAACGCACACATAAAGGCTTATAGTGTACGATGGTAATGCGAATATAGTGACCGGACGTTAGACAGTCTGGACAAAAAGTGACTTGAATTCCAATGAGCGATAGCCATGATTTACGAAGTTTTGATAGATAATATTAAGTTACTTACTAACTGATTAAAAACAATATTGTAGAAGCAACTAATATGATAAAAACTTAATTTAATGTAGGTTAGTGTTGTAAAATTTATACATGTTACATATTTGAATATAGAGATTATACCATGTATTAAAATCGATCGATCGATCAAATCGAAGATAAGTCGCTTGTAATACACTATACAGCATAACAAAAGTCAAAGACTAATAAGAAAATAAACAAAAGTTTCAAAATAACAAAGGTTTGAATAAAAACAGTTATAATTGTCTTCTTTTGTCTAATAACAATATAATAGAGTTGGTATTTATTTAAAAATACAATGAAATGAATTGTAGATGTTATTAAATAATCGGCATAACGAGAAAGTTATTTGAGAAATCATATCACGTTAAAGCTTATTAAATGAACTGGCCAAGAATCGAGTAGATGCAACTAGAATATTAGTATCGAAAATTAAACTCTATTATAACAGTAATAAAATCTGTATTACTTTGTAGTAAATAACCACTACTATAATTCCACAAATTATATTAAATTAGTGAACTATACGTTATATCGATCTTCCGTAGTATAAAACTAAAATATATATCCCGCACAAATATCTTATCCGCATATCTCTGTGCCAAATTTCATCCTTATCCATTCTGATTATAGATAGATATGTTGTTTTCTTAAATACACTTAGTTAAAACTATTCTTTGTAAATCTACGCTCGCTAGCGAGTATCGAAAATCGTTAATTCATAGTAAGGATAATGAAAGGCATTATAAAAGTCATTGAACGTGTATCGACTCTCAAAGTGAAAATATCAAAAAGTGTTGCTTGTAACTTCCTATTTAGATTAAAACAGAAACATGTCTATTGAGTAGATAATATGTAAATAATTTAATATTCAAAATCCTATGCCAGTTTTCCAAAAAAAATGTTTATTGACAGAAAAATCAAACATAATATATACAGATATATTGCCAATAAGAATGTAAACGTTAGGTATATAATAATTATGAATATATAAGGCAGTGGTAGCCAAGTGGTAGATGGCACGATCTTGGAAATACAAATAAAGCTATATTTTTAATTTAAAAATTAGTGCGCGAATATTTTCTTAGAATGGGATTCGAACCCACTAAACTTTTATTAGTGAATGCTGCTACATTAATTACATGCTAATATTATTCACATGTGGCTTGTTTAACACCTCGGCGGGTAAACCGTCTTTCAAGGCCGGATAGACGACTAATTACTTACAAATAACACATCAACGTTAATTGCTGATGCTATGTACTCATATTAAATATATAGGCATAATGAGATAACATAACCATATACCGCTTAAAGCCATGTTTACATGATCCTTCTAGATTATTATAATTGCTGGACTGATTTTGATGTAACTTTGTAGTCTATATAATTAGTTAAAAATAATTAAGGTTTAACACTATTTTTCGGCAAATTGGAATTAAGTTATACTGAATTTAAAATATATATTAATAATATAGCTTATATTCTATTATCACATATTAAAATTAATGCAAGCGAAGCCGGGTGCAAAAATAGGCAAGTATGTTTTAAACTCAAAGCTCCTAAAACCTAAAACCCATCTAAGTACTATTTGACAAAGGAATAAAACTCAGCTTCAGGAAAAAGTCTTCACTTAACGGGATTACAGGCGCTTTCATGAATGTCAAGGCAGAGTATTGGCGATAAAACAGAAAATGAAAAACTTTCCTTTACTTTTGGTTTATATCAAGGATTAGTTTTATAAATGCAAAAGATTGTAAAATTTTTGTGTCTCTTTCTACACAAGAATGTAGTTTCGTCCAAATGTTATTGCAAAAACATTTATATCACTTACGTACTCCGGGCTTTTACTGAGAATTTCTTGACAGAAAGACCCAACAACTATACCGTTTTATACGAACAGGGCTACAGGATAATAAAGATTGAAGATCTCTGCATCTGTAGGCGTATATGCTAGCCACTAGTGATTTTTTATATTACGAAATTTAGTAAGAGCGAAGCCGCGGTTTCCGCTAGTTAATCTATACAAAAACTTGACAAATTATATACTAAAACCTTCCTCGAGAACCACTCTATCCAGTGGTGAAAACAGTATGAAAATCGGTGCAGTAGTTTTTGAGCTTATCGCGAACAGACAGAAAGACAGACGCGGCTTAGGACTGTTTTATAATATGTATTGGTGCATACCTTCTATAATATTTATACACATATAATGATACTACCCTGCACTAAAACCTAACAGCAACTTTTTCTAATTAAGTATGTAGTCGCGAGTTTTGTAATATTAATTTACTAACTCATTAAATAATTGACTGAGAGTTTATTTAATTAAAAACTGAACAACGGTAAAGTAAAGAAATTAAACCGAAACGTTTATACAACTTCAGATTCCAATCAAATTATTTTAGACGTTAAGTTTGCTGCTTAATATCTTATACTGTCTTACAATAATTGTTACTCCAAATCTAAATTAATATTTTTACTTTTAGCTGTTTATATACACAATTTATCTATGTATCGTATGCGATAATATAAAAAAGATTAACACACAACCATACTTTGAAATTATAATTATTTGGAAGTGTCTTGTAAAAATGATTTACGAGTTACGACAAATATAAGAAATATTATCTGCAATTTTGACACCACAGGGTGAAAGCAAATGGACAAGAAACTGTGGGCTTGAAACCTATTTCAAGATTTTTTTATAAAAATTAAAAAATAAAAGCAAAATTAGTCTTGAGTAACAAAGAAAAAGTACTGCATTCAGTATGTTACGTGATAGATATATCCGCGAATTGTGGAGAAAATCGATGCCTTTGAATAATTCCATTTTCCATGAATCTAAAAGGTCTTTTATAAGCAAATCGTAATAAATGTGTAATATGGAAAACCCCCATTAGCTTCTGAAGCTCATTTTAAATTTATTTTACCTGCTGCGTTTTCTGAAATGAATGGAAAATAGAAATGCATTATAATACACTAAATATGTATTTACAAATTGGTTAAAAAAAGAGCAGATATACAGCAAAGGTGCAAATATGCCTGAAACCTACATTAATAATAGAATATTGAAATTAAAAAGACTACCATACATACATATTTTACTAAAATACCAACTCAGCCGCTACCAAAAAATTCCTGACATTTCCAAGAACGTTTAGTAAAATAATATCCATTATTAAATTCCAAAGCTTTTCAAATGAAAATATTGTAATTTATTCATGGAGTCTATTCCACGTTTTTCTTTGCATTCATTGTTATATCATAACACTAGTGACTTACACTTGCTTCGCTCAAGTTTCTCCCTAGTAACATGCACATAACGTTGCTACCGTTTTAATACTAAGATCTTTTCAAGAGCATTACATTGTTTCCATATAATTTTATTAGTTGAGTTGGCAAATGCCAGTAAAGCATGGAGCTTTCGGCATGATTTTTTCTAACATCTTCAACAATCATTTAATTATTCGGCGAATTAACACAAAACCTTTCATCTCATGAATTACTCCATCAATTGATGAAAACCACATGATCAGATATCTCATTTATCATATTTATTATGAATTTATATGTTTTCTATCCCTTCATTTATTATTCACGCTCCTTTTTTCTAAGTACAATAGTACTATAGCTCACGCTTAAAGGTTGCTTGGTACCGCTCTTTTAGCGATAAAGATCTTCTTTCTTGTATTGTGTGCATTTTCTTTTCTCTTTTTGGATGTACAATAAAGGCAAAGCCTATGAAACATATAGTCAGCTAACGGACGTGAGACCCAAGGTGCCATACACTAATGTCCCAAGCGAGTGTATGGCAATACCGCTGAGGTCATCCACTGGTGTGATAAGCACAAAATATATATCTTCCTCAGTCATTAATTTGTATTTATAATAATTTACGTGTAGTGTATCAACTATCTGGTATTCTTAACGTAAGCCTTGTAACTTACCATCGAACTGGATGGTACCGTGATATCCCATCATATTTATTTATTATTTATTAGAAGCATTATTGAAAAATATATTCATATAGGTCATTATTTATTGAAAAACACTATACCTACTGTGCACTTATTACAAGTTGTGTTGGTTCTCTCATACGTACAGGTTTTCTCACGATATTTTCCTACACCGTGTTTATAATGTCAAATAAGAATTATTACGATATTTTATTTACTTTACTATTGTTCAACATCATTTTGCCTAACCAACTCCAGTCATTAATCATATTCAAACAGTACACGTGTATGTACACGGGCTGTGATGCAAAGTGCGGGTCAATCGTACGTATTTCGTAATAATAAATGAAATAAAATAAGAAATGTCCCAACATATTTATTTATTTATTTAACTACATATATTTTTCTTGTTAATATAATAATTTGTTAACGATAATTTGATAAAAACAGAACAGAAGCAAAAATGTTGGAATAAATCAAAATAATGAATAAACTCACTAAATCATGGTTTTGCAATATAAACATGAGGACACGTTTGGCTCAGTTTGTAGTGACCGTACTTTCTGCGCCAGCGGTCGCAGGTTTGAGTCCTGGTGGGGGTATTTATTTGTTGAAAACGAATATTTGTATTGCAGTCATGGGTGTTTATATTTATAATATATAATTTTAAGTTATACATGTGTCAACTATCTGGTATCCGTAACAAAAGCCTCGCATCTTTCCACGGCACTACATGGCGCTGTGTGTAATAATGTCCCAACATATTTATTTATTTAATTATGTTAAAACTTACCTATCCTCTAAATAGCATACCTTGCCTTTATAATGATATAATAGCATATGGTACATAAAAATATGTGTTATGGGACGTTGATCTCTAAATAATTTTTAAAGTTAAAACTTTTACTATAAAATATTGTATATAAATATATGTTGGGTAAAATATTGAAAAGTTGTTTTATTTACATTAATTAGCAAAAGAAATAAACGTAATACCTTCCTCTTGTTCAAAAAAATGTACTTTAGAACACATTTTTAATTACGTATTGTGTGTAATAATGTCTCAATGCAACTTAATACTACTGTACCATATGCATTGCTTAAAATACATCACTATGCATTTAATTTGGTCAATTAGTGCTTGTTTGCGTTTAAAAAACATAAGTTTATGTATAGTTCTAGCTGAACCGACAGACATGGTCCTGTCCAAATTTCAATATAGAAGATAAATTGCTTGCTTCTTGAGATAAGATCTCAAGGGAAAGACACTTTCAGCTTTTTTCGCAATTTTCCGTGCAATTTTCTAAGTTTTCAGTAAAAACTTTAGTAAGAACTATCTGTTCTCGATCGACGCTTACTAACGAGTAGAATACCATTTTTATTTATTAGATGCTTAGTATGCCAGGAAGATGGACTGATATATAATATATCACGAGGCCATACATCATATCATCTGACCGCCGAAGCGGAAGAATATTAATACGAGAAAGTCTATATATCTATAAATGTTATAAAACTGTAACTATACATTAATATTTTTTGGAAAATTTTATTGAAATAGTCATTATAAACTACAGAGTCCGAAACTATATACTCGTAAGTATATATGCATATAAGTATGTATGTATATAAGTATGTAACTTATAGTATGTATCTCTTTAAGTATGTATATAGTTGATCACTATTATTTTTGTTTTGCACCATCCAGTGTCCTTGCAACTCCACGAGTCTCCATATTATATAGGTTGCCTGGAAGAGATCACTTTAAGTGATAAGGTCTCCTTTACACTTAAATGTCTTTTTTGCTATGTATTCTGTACTTTTGTATCTTTTCTTTTGGTGTAATAAAGTATTAAATAAATACAATAAATAAATAAGTATATATGCATATGAGTATGTAAGTAAGTAGTTATTTTGAGTAATTAATAATTGTTATATCAATAATAATAATAATTAGTTGTTATATGTTTGTCAACATTATATTTTTTTTTTAATTTTGTGTTACATATTTTATGGTACCTACATAAATTAATAAACTATAGTTTTAAATTTTTTTGTCTGATTGTCTGTCTAGGAACGCATCACGAGAAAACCTATAAACAGATTTTGATAAAATTTAGAATAATTATAGCTGTTCATCCATGTTAATAGAATAAATATTTAATCTCAAGAGATCTATACTAAATTCTATAATATACGAACGTGTCAGTCGATACGTTAAATAGGCAATATTTCAATGCCAAAGTAGTTTCACGATACGTTTGGCTCAGTTGGTAGAGACCCTACTTTCTGCGCCAGCGGTCGCAGGTTCGAGTCCCGCTGGGGGCATTCAATTATTGAACACGAATGGGTGTACTCTAGTCATGGGTGTTAATATTTATAATATATGTATTTAAAATTTATATGTGTAGTATATCAACTATCTGGTATCCGTAACACAAGCTTAGCTTAACACGGAACTAGATGGCGCTATGGTAAAAATGTCTTAACATATTTATGTATTTATTTAATAATATAATATTGTCTATCTGTACTAACATTCATATTATATGGAATGCAACTAGTAGACACCTTCTACTTACTATCTCACAGTATCTCAGAGAACTCTCACGCTTATTAACTTGATTAACTTTACATGCCTCATACAAAAATGCATTTTGTAACATATTATATCTTAATTTTTAATTATAAATCAACAAAAAAACCTTGATTCGACACAGAAAAGTTCCCATCAAAATTATGAAATTTCGAGACAATTACATAAAATGATTAAATACAACCGTTACAAGATCCTTCATGCTCATCAATGAAGATGAAATTGTTTCGCTATCAAAGTTCATTTCTAATTGGTCATGACTGTGCAATGTAGTTACGTAAGAACATTGCATTATATATCTTAATATAATGGTTGAAGGTTTATTATGGTTTTCATGGGATTCGTCGCGGTTTTGTCGTAGCTTCAAACTTGAGAGCGGAATTCGATGTTAGTTTTGAAAGGCGTGTCGTATTTTTGCGGTCGGCATGTTATTGTGCAAGTAGGTGTACAGTGTTTGACTTTTCTCAATGTTTTCATATGCTTTATGAATTCGAAATAGTACAAACACTAGCGTAATCAGTTGCCTAAGCTATTTATATTATAACTGGTAAGTTATCCACGCTTTGCTTAGGTTTGTCTCTAGATTCACTTAAGATTTATGACTAATAGATAGAGTGGTTCTCTAGGAAAGTTTTAGTATATAATTTGTCAAGTTTTTGTATACATTGTTTAAAATATAATGATCTGTTGGAGGTGTCGGATAAAAACAAGCTGGATATAGGGACGAGCCCCAGAAGCGAGTGCGAGTTGCTAATGTTATATATAACTATTATGAAATTTTTAGGTAGTATGTTTGTTTAATATTATTAGTATTAGCAAATGCTAATACTTGTGCTAATACTTGAGTTAGCAAATGCATTAGGTATTTGTACCTCTATCTGTTATGTTATTTAACTCTTAAACTCTCTAGACATTTAAGTTATCTACGCCATCGATATCTTCTTGAAAAAAATCGACAGTCGACACACATGTTATAAATAAATGCATAATTCATTATTACCTTATCATAAATTATATCAATTTGTCAAAAAGCATTTCAGAAATTATAAAATAATATTTGTAAATAAAGTAGTCGAAAGTCCATCATTGAGGAAAATACAAACTCATACCTTCAACGTTTTCAACAGATCCTTTGGTGTTTTCAACCGTACAATTTCCTAGAATGGACGATTTGAAAGAGAAATTCTAGGAACATTTTAATGGAAAGTGATGTAGCCTTATTATTTTATTCAAAACAATATTATAAATAATGCAGAGCTTTTTCCATTTTTTTACCTAAACAAGTATTCAAATTAACGACATACTATGTTACGATATTTCGATAATACGACAACTTTGATTAATTATTTATATACTACCGACTCATCCTAGCTTCGCTTCGGTGCGTCTTAAGGTGCCTTATAATTATTATTTTTCAAAAATAAATTAAAGCTTAGTTTCTCATTATAATATTAGCTATCTTTTAGTGAAAATCACGTCAAAATCGGTCCAGCCGTTTTAGAGATTAACCGGAACAAACAGGCAGACAGACAAAACTTAAAAAAAGTGTTTTTTGTATATACCCTATTTACCTTGTAGTGTACTTTCAAAAATGTAACCCAACATAGTCAAACTTGCCACCATTCATCGTAAATATCGCCAAACGAGTACCATAGCATTGTACGAGGTACGATAGCACAAAATTAAATTGGGTTTTCCAGTTGTCATGCTACTGAGTACAAAGTTTCAATTTCAACGGAACGAAATATGTGCATATTTCATTTTAATGCATCTCATTCGAGTTCCTCTAGGAAAATATTTAATTTTCTCTACCGCTGCATACATTATTTGCAACATATGTATCTAATACTCGTTTGGCTCAGTTGGTGTGACCCTGCTTTCTGCGTCAGCGGTCGCGGGTTCGAGTCCCGCTGGGGGCATTCATTTGCTAATCACGAATGTTTGTACTCTAGTCATGGGTGTTTATATTTATAATATGTATGTATTTAAAATTATACGTATATCAACTATCTGGTATCCGCAACACAAGCACGTTACGTAGCTTACTGCGGAACTAGATGGCGCTGTAATAATAATGTCCCAACATATTTATTTATTATTATTATATATTATTGAATATATTATTGGATTCCTAATTTTATATTTACGTTTGTACTAGTGATCGCCCTGTTGTCAAAATTCGATCATAATTAATCACTAATATAGTATATATTGTAATAAATGAATTAATTTTGGTTATGTTTGACATAAAGTGTGCCAAATACATGGTAGTGTGTGTAATGTTTTTTTTATTGATTTAATTTATTTTTAGGCATAATAAAAAAATGTATTCTGCACTCCTTATCTATAAACTAAGTCTGCAAAATTTGATACTCCTCAGACGGCGCAATTTTCGTAAAAACAGGTCGTAGTTTTTGCTTCACTTTTATGTCAGGGTAAGATTATTTGGTTTCCTAAGAAATAGGGAATAGTTATCTTTAAGATATGATACATATTTTTTATCTTTTTTCTTTGTCTAAAGTTCTGTAGAAAGTTCTTTACGGTGAAGGAAAATATCGTGAAAAAACCTGCATGTCTGAAAGAACCTAGCAAGTTCAAAAGACATGTCAAATTAGCATACTCGCACTTGAACAGCGTTAAAAATGGCCTGATCACATTTGTATTGAAGGCTTGTGCCCGGCAGTGGTCGGTAAAAAAAGGGCTGAATGGGTTATACTGAATAAGTTCTACTCAATTCATACTCAATATAATAAATTATGTATATATAAAACAAATAAGGTATATCTAATCGTCTAATATATAAAAATCTCGTGTCACAGTGTTTGTTATCGAACTCCTCCAAAACGGCTTGACCGATGCTATGAATTTTTTTTGTATAAATTTGATAGATCTGAGAATAGGTGTTTTTTTTTTATTTTCAGACCAAATTTTTATTTTTTATGATTTGGGATCAAAAATACTTATAACCCTAAATCTTCATTCTTCTATCAATCCCTATTTTAATTATGATTTGAACGCGGGCGTAGCCGCGGGAATTGCTAATATTATATAAAACTTATAGGCAAACTCGCTACCAGTATGCTCAAGGTTCTAGGATACGAAGCAAGTATATATGGGTAGGTAAATAGACCGCCACGGAGCCGTATATTATCAATCCTACTTCACACAAACTTTACCTTTACCAAAGCCTAATAATGTAGTACAAGTTACTACGTATATGTCGGGACATTGTTACACACAGATACTAGATAGTTGGTATACTACGCATATACATTTTAAATACATACATATTATAAATATAAACACCCATGATTGGAGTACAAACATTCGTGCTCAACAAATGAGTGCCATCAGCGGGACTCGAACCCGCGACCGCTGGCGCAGAAAGTAAGGTCTCTACCGACTAAGCCAAACATGTCGTCAATTCTCTCTCATTGATCAAAATATGGATATCTTAAGAAGTTTTTAATACCGTTTAACTCTAATCAATATACATATACTATTTACTTAGTAAGTATAGTAATAACACAGAAAATATTCTAATCGAAGCATTTTTATTAACTTTGTAATAAAATATACGTATCGTAAAAGAGCAATCTGCATAGATTCGGTTAATTAAAAGATAAAATTTTAATTGCAAGTTTAACACTTATAATCCTCATGCAACAATTTCGTACCAAATAATAACTTTTCGAGACGCTTTTCTCAGAAAGCTCTCATTATGTTTCAAAGGAAAGGCAAAAGTTTCTGGAAAACGTCAAACAGATTGTAAACTTGAAATCTTAAGTTACACGAGTCTTAGCGATTATTGTATGTTGGTAGATCAGTCGTTTTAATCATATTGTTAATGCGAAAGTTGGTGTCTGTGTGTTCTCTGTATATATACAGGTTTATTATTTATCACTCTTATAGGTATATCTGTACAGATTTTACATGATATTCAGTACATTGCCTATGAATTGGTGTGATCATGAGCACAAAAAGCATATACAATAGTCTTCTACATAATAAAATTTTGGAATATTAACACACGTCATCATCTTAATCCATAGTAAGTTACGAGGCTTATGTTATGAATGCCAGATAGTTGATCAATGTCCCAACTAAAATATAAACACCCATTACTAGAGTACAAACTTACACATTCATCAAACAAATGAATGCATCCATCGGGACTCGAACTCGCGACCGCTGGCACAGCCAGTAGTGTCGGTACAAACTGAGCCAAATGTGTCGTCAAACAATATTAATAGACTTCTATATAACGCATAACACAATTTAGATCCATTCTTAATTTATGATTCATAGACCTGCAAAGAACACCGTTAAAACTTAGAATTCAAATATTTTTTAATTAGAACCTAATTTCTCACATATTTAAAAATGTGTAGAGCTACTACATTATTCGTTGCATGTATGCATGCATGTATTGGAAGATTAGCAGTACCCGCAGCTTCGCTCGCGTAGCCAGACAAAAAGACAGGTAGACAAAAAATTTAAAAAATGATTTTTTGATGATAGTATCGTATATCCTTTTATATGCATTTAGTGAACCGCTGTTAATCTGAAATTAAAAGCAGACACTTCAATTTTGTTTATATGTACAGGCGTATAGATGAAAGTAAAGGCGACAACTAGGTTATAATAGGGTAGATTATAATCAGATGGGCATTTCTTGACAGTTTAAATCTCATTTTAGTCTTTAAACAGATGACTCACAGAACAATAGCCCGTGAGAAAACTACAGATTTTTCCTTTAACATAAATACCTGTTATTATCATAGAAGCAACCATTATAATAATAGTGCATTGTTAAATTATATCAGTCACATTAAAATAACAGTTATGTTGAAATAATATAGGAATAATACTTAAAAAGGGATAACTGTTTAGTATAACAATGTTTGTATGTATGTAGTCTACCTTTCTAAACGTCCCACTGTAGGGCACGAGTCTCCCTTCAATGCAAGGTGGATCAGGCCATAGTCCACCGCGCTATCCTATTCCGGGTTGGCGGACTTCACATGTCTTTCGAAAACTTTCTAGGTTCTCTAACACGAAGGTTTTCTTACGATTTTTTCGTTCATCGGAAAATAATTCGTAATCATGTTAGAAATGATTCGCACATCAAATTTTATTAAAGGTGCTAGACCCGGATTTGCACCCGCATCACTCGGTTATTCAAACGAGCGCGCTACCACTGAGCTACCACTGCCTTTTTTCATATACCCACTTATATACATTTAATAATACTTTGTAAAGTATATATTTGTATACGCTTTCTTTAAAAACACGTGTAGGGGCCCTCACCTAAGTCTAAATCTCCATTGCTTTTTACGTCATTCATACTCTCACGTTGCGTGTCGTATGAACTTTTATGGGTATTGCCAGTGAAATTGGAAAGGGTCTTTATATGTTCATCTTTAGTACTTTGAAGCTGAGCTATGAATTCTATATTAACGACTCGTCTCTGGTTGTTGTTTACATTTAGGATCATAAGTTTGATTCTCGTGTGAGGTAAATGATTTTTTTAATCATTTATTAGTGACTCAAATGCCCTACGATTTTATTATACTAAGGGAGTTAACAGAACAGGCTTAAAATAATTATTATTTTAAATATAATATGTATTTGAATTTTACCTACGAAAAGTAGTGTTTTGGCCCTATCCACAACGAATGTAAATTATTATTACTAACCTTACTATGATATGAAAGGTTAAAGGGATATATAGATTTAAGCCGAATGATGGCTTTCATCATTTAGTAAGAATCTAACTTAACGAAAAAAAGTTTCTGAAATAATAGAACCCATGACTACCTAATGTAGGTAATTAACAGAAAAACAACCCATTTAATCCATTCAATAATTATTTATATTTAATGTTTGTTGCTAAACATTTTTAAATGATATTAAAATATAAGTTTTTTACTTAACTGTAACTTAAAAGTAAACCGTTCTTTACAGGATGCAGACACAGTTGAAAAACTAAATGAGAGCGGCGAGCTGAGGAAAATGTTAAAACCATACAAGGTGAGTGCTCGTTGTTAATCATTTAAAGTCACTTACTCGTTAGTTACGTGTTTAAAACTCGTGCTTTAGTCTTAGGTTTTGTTTTCAAATGTCATTTTGCATTTAGTCGTAATTATTTTTAGTTTAAGTTACCTTCTCGAAATAAAAATAAAAAAACTATTTTCTGATATTTTTATCTAATTTCCATACTACACTTGATTTTCAAAGTAATTTAATATGCATAAAATATTTAAACCAACTTTGTTTTTGACCAGTATGTTTTGTGAACAAATTCGCTACCTTTTCTGAAGAAACGTTTGCAAATTCAAATTCAAAATATTTTATTCAGCATAAAATTATTACAATTTATTACTGAATGTCGTGAGTCTACTACCAGCTCGGAAAGAAGGAGCCGCTGACCTGAAAAGAACTGGCGAAAGAAACTCAGCGGGACTAATATTTTTTTTGTCTTAGCCTATTTTTCCTTTTTAAATTAAAATTAACAATAATTCTATAAGTTAAATAGCCTCAAGGCGATCACACCATGCCAAAGCGTATTGTCTTCCAAAAAATCTTTAATTGAATAATATTCTTTAGTACACAACCGTTCTTTCACATTTTTATTAAATTTCGCAATACGAGCTTTTTGAACTTTTTCTGGGATCCTGTTGTATAAGCGTATACATTGTCCATAAAAAGAATTACTGACTCGGCGTAAACGAGTTAGTAAATCTTTTTATTTCTTAATATTATCTTCATGAGACTTTGTATATTGCACTAATAACGTAACTATACGTAATATAATTAAATTCATAACAAGAATACAGACGAATAATTGAGAACCTCCTCTTTTTTGAAAGTCGGTTGAAAAATATTTTCGTACTCTAATCAGTAGGAAGATTTAACTCCCACGTTGTAAATCACAAAATCATCTATCAACAATATTCAACTAGATGATTTATCGAAATATTTTTCACATCATCAATCCATCACTGTTATAAGAAAGATCCAGCAGACGTGTCACATGTGTCTTAAAAATTTGCTGTTCATTACCCTGCTTTTATTACTGTACTTAATGATCCATGCGACCTTACTCATTTATTGGTATGAAGATTAACAACAAAAAATGTAATCATTATTTTACAATAGATAACAATATACTGAATAAACTATTTAATAAAGAGGGGATACTGACTAGGTGTACGCCCCTTTAGTTCAATTTTTTACAAACTTTGAATGTCTTACTTATTTATATTTAATCAAAAGCCAAAAAAATAAGTTTCAAGCTTCTAGCTTTAAAATTGACGTAATTGCCATACAAAGTTTCATCCCATATTTTGTTTTCCTTTTTAGCCTATGTCCTTTCTCAGGCTCTAGACTATCTGTGTACCAAATTTCATTTAAATCGGTTCAGTAGTTTTGGCGTGAAAGCGCGACAGAGACGCTGAAAAAAATAAACAATACACTAAACACCATACAACAGACACAACTAAACATACCAACCCACAACACAACACCAACACCGCAAATGGACCTAACACCGGAGTTCGAAAGGATCTCGGAGCGGCTTATTCTGATGCATGCCGACATCCGCGCACTGAAAGACGACAGCCCAAAAGTAGCCTCACCACCAAGGCCAACTCTGGAAACAGAGCTGGCAGTACAAGAGGTGAAGCAAACCCTGGACACTATCAAAAAGGGGGTTAACGAGTTGAGCAAGAGCGAGAGACCCCAAGTGGGCCCTTCGACCTATGCCCAAATGGCTAGCAAGCCAAAAAGAGAACAACCCCCTAACCACACCCTGATCATTTCCTCAAAGGACACGAAAGAGTCTAGCGAGAATGTTATATCTAAGATCAAGGCGACCCTGGATATCAAAAAAACCGGGGCGAGAGTGGACAGGGTCAGAAAGGCAAGAGATCAGAAAGTCGTCCTCAGGTGCGCCTCCAAGGAGGACATGCATTTGATTAAGACGCAGATGGAATCCAACAAGGAGCTCTCGGTAAGGGAGCCGGCAAATCAGAACCCACTGGTATGCGTGCGGAACGTCCTGCAAAGCTATACCAACGATGAAATCATTGATTATATTAAAGCGCAGAACAAACATCTTCTGCGAGGTATAGATGAAGCAGGCCTCCGGATGCGAGTGCGCTATCGCAAGCGAGCCCGGAATCCGCACGAGTGCCACACTGTCCTAGAGCTGTCTCCACAAGCCTGGAAGAGTATCACAAGCGTAGAGAAGATCTACGTGGGCTTCGGCAGGTGTCCGGTAGAGGACCAGTCCCCTCTTGTGCAATGCACGAAATGCCTGGGCTACGGCCATACACAGGTTATATGCAAGGCACAAGTCAACACCTGCAGCTACTGCTGCGGTGAACACACTGGGAGGAATTGTCCAGCCAGGACAAGAGAGGAGCCCCCGCGCTGTGTGAACTGCACAAGGGCGAAAAGAGACAGCTCTGAATTGGCGCACACAGCCTATAGTGCAGAGTGCCAAGAAAGACAGAAGTGGGACAATATAGCTAGATCCAGAGTCCAATATTGCTGAGGGCGCCTTGGACAACCAACCATCGGTTCTCGCTTCGAACGTAGACGCAGGCAGGATCTTGTTCATACAAGCAAACCTGCAACGCTCAAAGCTGGCCACAACCGAATTGCTTCAGGTGGCTCAGAAAAAGGGTATCTCAATCGCGCTCGTCCAAGAACCCTATGTGGGGAGGACAGGCGTAATGAAACAGTACCCAGGTGCACAGATCATCCAGTGCACCCTGAACCGCCAAAAGCCTGTGAAGGCAGCCATCATAGTTCTGGGTAACGAGTTGGAGGTAATTCACGACCCCCAAATCGTCACTGAGAACGTAGTGGCAGTCTACATCAAAGCCGGCCAGCTTAAGCTAGGACTGCTATCCGTCTACTTCGAGGGAGACCAAGAAATGGGTCCATATTTAAATAAGATAAGGGCAGCCACCCTCAAAATCCCAACAAAACACCTGTTGTTGGCAGGAGACGTGAATGCTTGGAGCCACTGGTGGGGTAGCGACTCTGAAAACCATCGAGGAGCGGAATACCATACCTTCATTACAGAGATGGACCTCCACATCCTGAACACCGGCCAAACGCCGACGTTCGAGACGTACAGAGGGGAGAGACTGTACAGCAGCTGTGTGGACGTGACGGCATCTAGTCACTCCCTTATCGGAAAAATGGAAAACTGGAGAGTGGACAGAAGTCTTATAACATCCGACCATAACGCCATCACCTTCGCTTTGCGCATAGAGAAGGCTTTGGAACCACTAAAGCCCATCTCAACGCGCAGATACAATACCAAGAAAGCTAAATGGTCAGACTTCTCCACACATTTCGGATCCAAACTCGCCAAGCACAGCATCACGCTGAGCAGAATTTCTAACCTCTCAAGGCCAGAGGAATTGGAGGAGATGTTGAACACCTACACATCGGCCATCCATGAATCGTGCGAAAACGCGATTCCCAAAATGAAGGCATGGAAAGGCGACCCAAGACCACCATGGTGGTCAGCCGTCCTAGAAGATCTTAAAAGAGACGTGCTCAGAAAAAAACGCCGAATCCGCAACGCTGCTCCCAGTCGGAGACAACACACTGTCGATGAGTATATACTGGCAAGGGAAACATATCAACAAAGAGCAAACGAAGCTGCCACCCAAAGCTGGAAGGAGTTCTGCAGCGCCCAAAACCGCGAAAGTCTTTGGGACGGAATTTACAGAATCATCAGGAAAACTACAAAGAGGCAGAACGACATGCTGCTAAGAAATCCAGCTGGCGAAACACTGTCACCAGAACAGTCAGCTGAACTCCTGGCAAAAACGTTCTACCCTGATGACTCTGTTGAAACCGAAACAGAACAGCAAAGGCTCATTAGGGAAGCGACAGAGGACAAAACTCCAGCGGAAATCAACGGCCTGTCGGATGACGACCCGCCCTTTACAACCGCGGAGCTGGAAACGGTGTTAGCAGGCCTAAATCCAAAGAAAGCCCCCGGCCCGGACGGGTTGACATCTGACATCTGCACAGCGGCCATAAATTGCAACAGGGAGGTGTTCCTGGCGATGGCAAACAAATGCCTATCGCTGGCGCACTTCCCAAAGCAATGGAAGGTCGCTCACGTGTGCATCCTCCGCAAACCAGCGAAAGAAGACTACACCCATCCCAAATCTTATAGACCAATAGGACTCCTATCGATCCTAGGAAAGATAGTAGAGAAACTCTTGGTGGGTAGACTTCAATGGTGCTTCTTACCAACTCTCCATCCCAGTCAGTATGGATTCATGCCACAACGTGGGACTGAAGATGCCCTCTACGATCTAGTCGAGCACGTAAGAAGTGAGATCAGCGCCAAAAACCTAGTACTACTGGTCTCGCTCGACATCGAGGGCGCCTTCGACAACGCATGGTGGCCAGCCCTTAAAAAACAGATGGTAAATAAAAAATGCCCAAGAAACTTATACGCCCTAGTATCGTCTTACCTAAAGGACCGCAAGGTCATAGTCAACTATGCCAGGGCGTCCAGCGAAAAGGGAACCACGAAAGGATGTGTCCAAGGATCCATCGGAGGACCGACTTTCTGGAACCTAATCCTGGACTCTCTACTTCACAAAATGGCAGAATTAGGGGTATACTGTCAGGCCTTCGCGGATGACGTGGTCCTCATATTTTCAAGTCATCAGACCAGCGACTTACAAACATCAGCCGAATCCACCTTAGCTGTCGTGCAAGAATGGGGTGCTACCAACAAATTGAGCTTTGCAGCACATAAAACAAACGCGATGCTAATCACGAAAAAGCTCAAATACGATACCCCAAAAATTCATATGTCCGGCACTCGGCTAAATCTGGTAACAGAAATGAAATTGCTGGGTCTCACAATAGACTCCAAATTAACCTTCAACGCACACGTGTCTGCAACATGTAAAAAGGCAGCAGACATTTACAAACAACTGGCGTGTGCAGCAAAGGTGAACTGGGGTCTCAACAGAGAGACAGTGAGGACCATTTACGTGGCGGTGATAGAGCCCATCGTCCTGTACGCTGCAAGTGCATGGTCTCCTGCAGTAGAGAAGCTGATGGTAAGAAAACAACTAGACTCTCTGCAAAGAGGCTTCGCCCAGAAGATCTGCAAGTCTTACAGGACGGTGTCTCTGACATCAGCACTCATCTTATCGGGCCTATTACCCCTTGACCTTCGCGTCCAAGAGGCGGCGATGCTCTTTAAAACCAAAAAAGGGCACTGCGTGGACCTTTTACCACCAGGTCGAGAATTAGAGCGCAGGGTGGGACCTCTACAAAATCCCCACCCTTCACAACTCATAACAACCGAGTACGAGCGCTTAGAGAACCTGGACCCTGAAACCCTCGCGAACCATCAGATAGTCGGTCCTCAAATATTCACCGACGGCAGCAAGATAGAAGGAAAAGTCGGAGCTGCCCTAACCTGGTGGAACGAGGGAAGGGAAACCAGGTACTCAACATTCCGACTAGAGAAACACAATACTGTCTTCCAATCGGAGATGTATGCACTCCTCAGGGCAATAAGGATGGCGAGGAAATCGAAAGACCGCTCAATTAACATCCTGAGCGATTCAAGATCCTCGCTCGATCTCTTGAGGAGCCCATCGGTTACTCATCATCTAGCCCTAGAGATGAAGCAGTGTGTACGAGAAATTCGACAGGAAGGCAGAATTGTGAGGTTCTTCTGGTTGAGAGCCCACGTAGGTACTCCGGGTAATGAGAGAGCGGACGAATTAGCTAAAAAAGCAGCCCTAACCAAAAAGACGGCTCCTGACTACGATCGAGTCCCAATATCGTATGTCAAAAAGCAGATACGCGAGGAAACGGTGAGGCGGTGGCAGCTGCGCTACGACACCTCCACAACTGGCATGGTCACAAAGGCGTTCATCCCTGACGTAAAGATCGCCAAAAAGATCATTCAAAACACGACACTAACACCAGTTGATGTTCAAATCCTGACCGGCCATGGAGGATTCGCGGCGTATCTTCACCGCTTCAAACTTAAGGACAGTCCCTCTTGTGTCTGCGACCCCGAATGTGAGGAAACTATATTCCATATACTACTAGAATGTCCCAGATTTATCCAGAGAAGGCAGGAATTAAAATCCAACTTACAACTGGATCTGGATCAGCCCTCCTTACCCACCATCATGGAAAATGAGGACACTAGAACACCTTTCCTCGCATTCGCAAGAAAAGCCGTCCAAGTGGCAGCTAAAAGGAACGGTTCGACCGCAATACCATCTGTAACAACAACAACCACAACATCTGCAACATTACACACTTCATACACCACAAGCATAACACACACAACACACTCAACACATACAACGCCAACACCAACACAAAACCCGTCTGCAACATCGCCACAACCCACTCTGAGGCAGCGACTCCGCGCAATTCCAAGCACGCTGAGGAATCTGGTCACGAGGAGACCCACACCAATTACACCTCCACCCACCACCTTCCCCGAAACCCTTTCCGAGCTCATACTCGAAAGAGCGGGAACAGGAGAACGGGGCCTAAGGGTAAAAGGTGTGGCACTCTTCATGAGCTGCGAACAAGAGAGAGTGGGAATCAGCTTCTGTCGCCTAGAGAGTTCGGACAGAGTGACGGTGTCGCCGGGGCTAGCCCTACTGATAAAAGGGAGCACAACAAATACGAGCATCAAGTGCACAAAGATCAACGCACTCACAGTACAGAGGGAGGACAACCAACCTTACCGGCTGGTGTGGTTACAACACAAAGTAATAGCACTATTCGAGTGGGGAAGGGAATCCGCCTTTTCACAAGCATGCTCTACGCTCTCAAGAATCGGTGGAGAGGGCGACGGCGCGCCGCCACATAAGATTAGCGTAGACGCCATGAGGGTAGGTTCTGTAAGAGGCGACGTAGCGGATCGCTACGGATGCCTACTGGCCTCATCACACCATGAGGTCATAGTCTATGAAGACAGAGGAGAAGACCTCGACTTCTTAAAAGGAGAGGTCAAACAACACTCCTCCTCCACAGAACCTCCATGCATGGGGCCCCCGCTCAGCGGGTCCGACCGCCTTCAAAGGCGAATAGAGGCAGAAAGAAAAGTCTCCAGTCCTAAAACTCGTCGGGAGGAAACACCAAAAGAAGACTCCCGACTAAAAGCAGTAGATGATGTCATCCACAAACTGGTGTCTCCAAAACGGCAAACACATGAGGACAGGCAAGCTGGGGCGATAAGGGAATTCTTCAGAGTCAAAAGCTCAAAGGAACCCGAGTCGTCACACGCCAGCCGCACTCGTGCCGACATGGGTCAAGTAACACCACCAAAGCTAAGACCAGCAACAAACCCACAAGACCACGCCACAAATGCATTTGTCGAGTTCCTGGCAGTAATCAAAGGAACCAGAGAGGTAAACCTTGCCACCTGCCAAAAAATCATGCAGGCCTACCAGCGAGGAAGTGAGAAGATGCTGGAGGTGGAACTTGACAAAGCTGAGGCAGCCATATACGACAACGACACTTCTCAGGTAATACAAGGGGAAATGTCCGGGTCATATATGGCCGCTTACAACACCACAAAAGGCTTCGTGGGACTGGTCGAAGCGGAGGGGTGTGAAAATACACCGTTAAAATTCGAAACACCCCCTGGAGACCCAATAGTCGTAGTAGCCAAGTGCACGAGGATAATGCTGGACGACAGGATACTCGGAATGGCAAAAACCATTTCTGGAGAAGTCGAAACCGGTGGTGTCCTCGTGGACTGGAAACTACCGAAAATAACGTGGACAAACGGGGTACCTGGGTGCGGTAAGACAACTCACATCATCAGGCACTTCGATGAGGAAAACGAAGTAGTAGCCACCACCACAGTCGAAGGAGCCAGAGATCTCAAAGAGAAGCTTGTGGAACGCTTTGGCGACAAAGCCAAATCTAAAGTGCGTACCATGGCTTCCATACTGGTCAATGGTTTCAAAGAGGGTACCAGGTGCAGCCGCTTAACGGTTGACGAAGCCCTTATGAACCATTTCGGAGCCGTCATCATGGCCGCCCGACTGTCAGGTGCAAAGGAAGTGGCACTCATCGGGGACATAAACCAGCTTCCTTATATCGACAGAGAAAATTTGTTTGAGCTAAGGTACTGCTGGCCAACCCTGGTGACCAACATCACGTGTGAGTTGTCTTGCACGCATAGAAACCCCAAGGACGTCGCGTATGCCATCAGCGACGTCTATGGTAACATCTACTCCTCGAGTCCATCTATCCACTCCCTGCGCATGGAAAGGTACACGGACGCGCAAATACCATCCACCCAACAAGGAACCCTATACTTGGTCCACACTCAGGAGGAGAAGAAACTCCTGATGGACCAAGGATACGGATCCGGTGAAGGGTCACGCGTCATGACTATCCACGAAGCGCAGGGGCAAACCTACAGAGAGGTCGTCATCGTCCGGACGAAGAACAAGAGGCTCCGCATACACGACAGCGTTTCACATGCTGTTGTCGCGGTGACTAGACACACCAACACCTGTGTCTACTTTTCCGACGACGGTGACGACGCGATCGGTAGATTCATCCGCAGAGCGCAGGAGGCCTCAGCGAAGACCATCCTAGAGCACAACCTCAAAATATCCATCTTAAAACGCGACACGAAGGTCGCGGAGGAAGTGCTCGCCCAATTGCGGGATGGGGCAGGGCCCAAAACTTAGCGGGTTAGACTAATAAAAAAAAAAAAATAAAAATAAATAAATAATAATAATAATAAAAAAAAATATATAATAAAAATAAAAAATAATAGTAATTTACTAATAATAAAAAAAAAAAAAAAAAACAGTGTCGGGCCTCGCCCTCTGTAGTTTTTAAGAAGTAGTTTGTAGTACTCTTGTCTTGAGTTATATTATATAAATAAAAATTGTAAACGCCTTCCACAAATAAATAAAGTAACAAAAGGCACGGGCGCTTAACGCCTGTGGATGAGTACAATAAAAAAAAAAAAAAAAAAAAAAAAAAAAAAAAAAAGAAAGCGCGACAGACAAACAGAGTTACTTTCGCATTTAGAATATTAGTAAGGATCAATAATATTGTATCACTTTATATAAGTGCACTAATGGTTCATAATTTATTTTAAGGACTCTTTTTGTAATACATGCTACACTAGGTGATTTTTTTATTGATAATTATTTTCTAGACATAATTTGCCAAAACACAGAGCTACGTCATCTTTATTTACTATAAGTTGTATTTATTACCTACTATATTATACTATCCAGCTGCGAAAAGTAACAAAAATATACATATGTATGTAATATACAAATGTAAAAATAGGGAACTAAAAATCAAGCGTAATAAAACATCGCTAAGTGTTAAATGACATAGCTTATAAAGTAATAAGGCTTGGATTTGATTCCTGAAAGAGGGGAGAGAGGTATTGGCCAAACAAGTTTTAACAAAGACTGAGAAAAAGACGACGTGGCAACAAAATCTGCTTTCTAAGAAATAAATTCGTACGACATAACACAAAGAAATTGCTAACTATTAAAACGAAACTGCCTCCCTCGTTTTGCTTACGACATAACACCTAGAGGCATTTCATGAGAATTTTACTAAAAAACCTATCATAAGATAAAATAGAAGCTTTTATTATTAAATAAAGTAAACAGTTTAAGTTTAATACAATTAACCATGGTTTATATTTTAATAGAAATCTAAAACCGAAACTAATATTATAATATGAACGAATTTTTCTGAAATATACTTTGTATCTATTGATAACATATGCTGCCCGAACATCACGTACAAACTGACTAGAACTTATAACTATTTTATAGTTGCAACGAACTCTAGTAGAAAATAAATATTTCAAAATGAAAAAACTGAAGAACATTAGAATTGCCAGCGACTTACCCTCGCTTCGATCGAATGTAGAGTTCTAGGATAGATACATAATAAAAAATGTTAGTACTTAAAATAATACCCCTATTTTACCTTCATTGGTCATAAATTCATTTAGTGTCCTTAACTTGAAATAAGTGGTAGCCCAGCGGTAACGCGTTGCTTGTATAACCGAGTGATGCGGGTTCAAATCCGGGTCTCGCACCTCTGATATTTTCATGTGCGAATCATTTCTATCATGATTACCACTTGTCTTACGGTGAAGGAAAACATCGTGAGGAAACCTGCATGTCTGAGAAAACCTAGCAAGTTTTCGCAAGACATGTGAAGTCTGCCAACACGCACTGGGCCAGCGCGGTGGACTATGGCCTGATCCCCCTCGTACTGAGGGAGGCCCGCGCCCAGCAGTGGGACGTTAAAAAGGGCTGATGATGATGATGATGAACTTGAAATATGATTTGTTCTCAATTCAATACTACTTTATTACCTTTACTCTCCACCCCTACATCACTTCAAGTTTCATCTTAGAGACAAAAATTATTCTTTACACTTCTTATTAGTTTATGGTCCCTAGCCCTACCCTCTTAATACCAATCTTCAATAACTTAGTTCAGCGGTTTAGGCGTGCCCAACAGACAGAGGCATATATGTTATTAGTAATCATTTTAAATATATTTTGCTTTTTAATTATCTGTAAAATTTAAGAGAACGAAAGTGAAATATAATATAGTTATTGAAACATCGTTATTGAAAAATGCAATAGTACTCTATTTAAAAGCTAAAAATATAGTCCCGAAGGAACTCGACTCTGACTGAAGCATTTGCGAGATTGACCGCAAAATTGTTTTATACGCTCTGTTTGTTTTATACCTCGCACATTGTATATTGTTTCGGAATATATTTTCGAAGCTTGCATTATTTATATCCTGCTAATATTATTTGACGATAAAGGCTCAGCTTGTAGTCATTTCATTTCAAGTTATAAATGTGTAGTGTATCACGTAGTACACACTATTCATATTTAACTTTAAATATCCATCAACTATCTGGTATCCGTAACAATTATAAAAAACTATATTAATATACGTAGCATTGCTTTAAAAATAATTTACATTATGAAATTGCGAACTTTCGACTCGCTTATTTTCCTTAACGACCTTTTTACATATCATAATGATGTGAAAAACTTTAAACGATTCATAATATGGTAAAATGTAATAATGATGATAATCAATCATATTTTATAATTTCAACGGTTCTAATTGAAAAGAAAAAGTTTTTATATAAAAGTTATTTATTACAGAGCTGTTTACAGTATCCTGTACGAATTACAATAATATATCAGAAAAGAGTGCTTTGTTATGTTTATTTTAACTGCCTCGTTTGTGTAGTGGTTAGCAAGTACGACACATCGAGAGGTCTTGGGTTAGTCCCGGGTCGGTACTCACTGGTCATGTCGAGTAGTCGTCCCACCGGAGTATGTGATAGGAATAGAGAGTGCACCTGTGTCTACGCGTACACTTGTGCACTATGATATATCCTGAGCAGTTACCTAGTCTCAATTAGATTGGCCGCCGTGGCCGGAGTCGGTCGGAGAGAACATTATTATTATGTTTTCATATTTACGTACATGAACTAATTTACGTACGTAAACTATTAATATCTGAATCGATTATAATGTATTAGTAGTAATGATATTGAAGTTATACTTAATACTTACTTAGATTTACGCGAATATTCGACATTATAAATGAAACTACCTTTTTGGATTTTGTCGCGGATTTATTTTGATTTTTAGTTCCCGAAGTTTCGAATGCTTTAAAGCAATCATGGTCACGGGTTATACTTCTTTTGGCGCATTATGGAAAAATTATAAGAGTAAATTTTTACGATGCGCGCGCACACTGTCACGATAAACCGACACCCTGAAGTTAGCTATAGTCAACATATTAGTTTTTTCAACAAACGTAGAATAAGGCGAAAGATAAAATTTTGGAAAATTTTTATCTTGTTATGCCAAAGAAGTATAACTTCTAACGCGTTTACATAAGTACACACACACACACTTTTTATTATTATTTAAAATAACAGTTTTTAATATTACAAAAAAATTGTAAACGGTACTATGTAGATATAAAATATACACTTTTATCCACATCTTAAATAGTCCAGACATTTAAAAAACGTACGTCATGTTTCACAAAGCTTTGTTATTTGAACGTAAAATTCTAGAATGCATGCATTTTCTGTTAAAAATATTTTCAATTCTACAGATTTCGTAAAACCACGTGTGTCACGTTCTGAAGAACTTTGTTACAGTGAACTTTATATTCCCTAGGCTATTGATCAATTTTCTATTTTTCTACTTTCTTTATTAGTTAAAGTCGTTTTAGTGAACGTACTAAGTATGTAATTATTTTCGTTACCTTCTTTCAAGTACAGAAATGATGGATGATTAGAATGAAAAAAATATATTTCTTAACCAGTATTTGGTCGTGGCTTTGTAAATGAGGAAAATGTGGATATTTATAGTTGAAAATTTTATATTCTTAGCTAAAAGGCAAATTTCGTAATAAATTATATTAAATGTTCTTGTTTAAGCTTCGTGTCGCGAGTAAAAATCATAAATAATATACTTCAAAAATTGTTTCAATAATATCTTCCATGGCGAGACAAAACGTAGTGCCTGATTTGTATGTACTCTCTCTCTCTCTTTATTCACATTGTCAATTATATAATCTATGTTACAAACATACTTGTACAGGGAATCGAACTTGAGAACTTGATGCTTTAGCAATACTTCATTATTATTTACCGCCAATACTCCACGACAATAATTATCTACTGTACATAATTGGAATTTCAGTTGAATAATTAAAAAGATCTCTTAGAATTTTACCCTTTTTCACTAGAATCCTTGTATAGTACAAAGCTTTGTAATTCAAAACCAGAGCAGTTTACTAATTCTAGAGCTTAAGCGTTCTCGTTAAATTCTATTTGTACGGTCTATTCTTCGAATAACTACATATTACATATGTATATATATGCATTATGCATGCATATATACATATTATATACATGCAAGCAAGCAAACAAACATGCATACATACATACATACATATATATCAATATATAGTGTCCTTGAAGTATATAATATTAAAAGAAATCTTAAGAAAGGAATCCTAGCTGTTAATAAATTAGCTGGCTTTTAATAAAGAGCGTTTTAAGCTCTACATTTTAGTTTATAACAATAAATTCTGTAGCAACAAGTGCCTGTAAAGTATATATAGAGTCGACGCCCAAGCACTTAACATCATTAAATTCCGGACTACTAAGCGAGCCAATACTAAATATCCACTCATTCATTGTACTGTAACTTTCTTTTTGAAAACTGGAAAAATTGTTTCGTTAACACGTTACTAGCAAAAAGCAATTAAGCAGATTAGCAAAATAATTCTTAAACAGATAACCTAATGTCTGCGATCAAAGGCCAATTTTCAGCATACTTTGTTTTGTTTTGTTACAAAATATTTATTTGGAACCGTTATTCTCTTAATTACCTGTTATATTTATTACAACCTTTTAGAATTAGGTCAAGATTTTGGCTTTTGGATTATTCGTCTAATCTTTCATATGAATGATTACTGATGATATATTTTTCTTATGACAATTTTCTAATAATTATAATATTACGATCGTACGGTAAACTTAAAAGTACTGATTTATTGAATTTTGGTTTTTAATCAGTTAAGATGTAAATCTTTTCGTCACTAGATGGCGCTATTTCAATTTGCAATCGATGCTAACGCTAATATTTTTTGGCTTTATGATTATTGACATAAATTCACAAAATATAGCCGTTAAGAATAAAATAATATATTATATTAAATTTTAAGGGTTTTTGTGCCTATTTTTTAATGTGTAATGTATTTTTTCCAGAGTCCAGATGCTTGCAACACTTGTCAAATGTGTGGCGGCTTTCGTCTCTTACCGTGTCGAATCTGCAACGGATCTAAGAAGAGCTTGCACAGAAACCATTTCACTGCTGAATTCGTTGCTTTGAAATGCATGAATTGTGATGAAGTCGGCCTCGTCAGATGCGAAGCGTGCTCTTGATTTGTAGGTACTTGTTGTAAAATGTAGTTCTATTATGTAGAGATTCTAAAATTTTCACTTATACATCATATATACAATATTTGTGATTGATTTTATGTGGGTTGTATTAAAGTTTAGTATTTTATTTCGAACTCTACTATTTTTAAATATAACTTTAAATCAAATATTAAAATTTAAATCTGTATAAGTATCTTAAGTACACTTTATGTTCTTTTAAATCATGTTATATAATGTAACTTTTTAATACAAGGGGCAAGCAACAATTAATCAAGTATAAGTGATTTAAAGCTAATTATTATTAGGTGTAAGAAACAAAGAAACACAATTTTAATATAACTAATACTTGAACATTGTCATTAGTTAAGATTACGAAATTTGTCATTAATTTAAGTAAATGTATATGAAGTTTAAAATTAGGTAAATGCTCAATTTTATTTTTTGATTACTTTATTTTTCTTTAAAGGGCTCCTAAAATACCTACAATGGCGCGGATAGCAAGTTCGATATCCGCTTGTTACATCTTTGCGATGAGCTGTTTGTACAGCTAAATTCAACACATCACTATGTAAAATAGAATAATAAAAAGCACAAACACCATATAGAACTTTATTTTAGAATAAAATCTTTTATTGGCTTAATTTTTATACTATAGATATAGAAGAAAGGAGTCTGTCACATATCTCTTTTTCGGCGGACTTTTATTAGCACTCTGAAGTAATATCTTACACTCGTCTTTGTCGTCTCGGCGAACTTTTAAGTAAAATATAATACATGTGTATAGGTGCTTTAAATGTTAATGCTCAAGTTAAGTGAATACTGATACTGAAAAGTACTAGAAAAGCGTAATTTAGTTTGCATGATTTAATTAAGTTTTATCGAAATTATGCCATAAATTAACGTATAGGATGTTAATTTAGTTTTAGTTTAGTATTTTTTTTGTATTTTATTAGTTATTAAGTTATTTCAAAGGTGGTATTAATCTAAAGTCATATAAAGAGCTTTCAAATGTATTGTCTCTTAGAAAATCTACAGATATCGATTTATGTATGGATTAATAATATTAATGTACTTAAAATGAAAAATTCAATTTAAAATTGTAAGGCAAAAAATTATAACATTTCAAAACAAAGTAACAATTTGGTTTTGAAATGTTATCATTTTTTATTGATAGCTAGATAATTAATCATCTAGGAAAATTGTACAAATAAGAAAATTGTTACTGTATATTTAATTTGAGCGGTTTTTACAATATTTTTATAAAATGTTCATAAAAGCTGAAAATGCTCGCTTAATAGAGGGACAATTATGATCAATAGACCCATGGCGCTAATATAGAATAATAATACTTAGATTTCTTAAAAAAATCTTTATAGACTGTCATTATAATAAATTCTTTATAAATTAGCTATTCGATAATAGATGGCGTTAAAACGGATGTATAAGGTAATAAGTAGCGCCATCTTTTGTCAACTTCATTGTACCAATCGATTTGCTTAGTTTTGGCAAAGGAGCAGTTACAATATATATTAATGCGATCTGTTGCGAATACTATAATTTTTAACCTATTTTACTTATTGAAATAGAGTTAAAAAATTGAATTATCTTAATTTACATGATTTTTTAATGTTATTTATAAGTGAATGCTTACAAGAACTTGTGATAAATAAATAAAATCGTATGTAAGCAATAAGAATAAAAACAAACTACAAATAAAATATTATGTATGTTATAGATAAAACAAAAGTATGGATGAAAATCAATTTAATTTTTTTAAGGTTACATTTTCGTACTTTGAACCTTACAATTATTATATAAGTATTCAATAATACTAGGGCATTTTGTAAATAACATTTTTTATGAATAATATTATTAAAAAAATTAAGTATTTTATTTTTAAACCTCTTAGTTAAATTTTAAATAATAACCTCTCAAGGCTCTTCTATATTTGATTAAAACTATTTTCTCGGATTTTTTCACTGTTTTGTTTTGCTTTTTGTATTTCAGCGTTTCGAATGCTTTACAGCTATCTTCATCACGTAAGAGATTAAGGTTAATGGGTAAGCACTGCCTGTAACAAGTTTATAATGACCTTTGAGACGTCTTAGTCTCTCCCGTGATCATGACTTGTGTAAGCATTTGAAAGGTCGAAGTAATAAATCAAAATAAGTCCGCCTCAAATACGGAAGATAGTTTTATTTTACATGTGATATATTCGCTTAAATTTAAGGAAGAACTCGAGTATACATACTTTAAAATTAAGATGTACGATAGTGATGTATTTCTACTGGACCAGACTTCTCCAGTCTACACTCAATGAGACTGGTAAATCAGTAGGAATAAAAAAAAAATACTTGAACATAGATAGAATTGATCAAAGTAAGAAAACGTTATACCTACTAGCCCATATTGCCATTACATCGCTGTAGAAAAATTAATTATATAAAATTTCCACTAGTTAAGGTAAAAAATTAATTACCCGCTGATTGTCGACTGAATAAATTTTCGTTTTTAATTCTCACATTTTCAAGTATCTTTCAATTAATTGTTAAAGCATAGACAATTAATATTAATAAAGCTCTTTAAATGTACGTAATCTTACTTAAGAATCCGGCCAAGTGTGTGTCGTGCTATACACAATGAAGGGTTCCGTAGTAGCCCATTACAATACGGACCCAAAAGAGGGTTGTTTCATACTATGAATATTTAACATAAATATTTTATTGGCGTGACTAATATGTATAATGCCATGTCAAGTTACAGCTTTCTAGTACTAAGTCTCATTACCTAACTTAAACGATGAGACAATAACTAGACACGATTGAAGTTAGATCTCCTACAAAAAAGACAATTTTACTGTTTTAAAAGTCGCAGGCAACAGCAGTTTCTCAGCAGGCTGATAATACAACTTAATTACCTGATATAAAACACAGAATCCTTACCGAGAATCGAACTCATTACATCATCAGTGAATTAAGAATCAGTTCAAAGGCTTTAATATTTCTCTGACTAGATCTATGTAGGATATTATAATTACTTCAATTGTCGTTCTACGATAACCATATGTAATGGAATACAGAAATGTAGGAAAATTACATAATATCTAATCGTTAAGTCGTAGTTATAACGAATTTTTATTTGCGATATCGATTGTATAAAATTGACTTAACTGAGTGGAACGTTTCACTGCAAAGTAGCGGAATATAATAATACTCCATTATTTTGAAATAATACCAAGCCTCGACATCGCGAAATGGAAAAGTTAATAAATGTAAATAACGACCTACTTCAGTTGTGGGTGAATAATTCTATATAAAAAGCTGTCTCCTTTTGCATATATTCTACAATATGTTTAGAAAAGTGAAAGTATAAAGTACAAGTTCTATAGAAACTTAAAGCTTACTATAAATGTAACGTAACTAAGAATGATAAATAAATAAGTTGACACATCAACACACTATTTCATCTAGTTCTATAATAAGGTACAAGTCTTTTGTTATGGATACCACCACCTAGTTGATACACTACACATAAATATCTTAAATACATACATACTTACTATAAAAATATAAACACCCATGACTAGCGTACGAACATTGAGACAGAAACAGAGAACGAAACGAGTGCCCCCAGCAGGACTCGAACCCGCGACAACTGGCATAGCATGTAGGGTCACTACCAACTGAGCTTAAAGTGTCGTCCATACGTAAATTATTTCAAAAAAAATTAGTACTTATCTCATTTGTTGCGAGCACACCCGAGTATTTTCTGAGCATCAGGCTTATCCGAAGCAGAGAATAAATTGAAGTGGCATAAAGAAGTGTTGCTTTTTAAATGTATAATAGATCTGAAACTACTAAAGTTTTGTAGTACACTTCCAAGTAAATTTTTTATTTCATGATTTTAAGACAACATTATAGTAATTTACATGTTTAATATAAATACATAATAAACCTTCTTGAATAAAAACGAAAACGTTTATACGCTACAATTGGTGAAAAAATGTAGTAAAGGAACTATTTATGGGCCGACATAGTACCTATGTAAGCATAATCAAATCAAATGAATACTCCCAACAGGAATCGAATTCACGAGCGCTTGCTTGCATAGCAAGTAATTACACTAAAAATGAGCCAAACATTTCGTAATTGATAAATGACTTTAGTCGTTATTCTTCTAAATCTTCACCATATATTTAATCTTTTTTTTTTCTATACGACAGTAAAATAAGATTTTATGAGATTTTCCCTTTATGAAACATAGATGAGTTAGTAGGAAAGATTAATTGTTGGATCAAACGAAATCTTCAACGAATATCCGAATATCCATAACGTTATAATATACTATAACTTTTACTAAATTTTTCTGCTTTAACAGATGAAATACAAGTCCCAACCGGTTTTTATGTAAGAAACAAAGAAAATATAGGAATGATAGGAAAGATAGGATATGCAAAGTTCAAATACACAGCGCCTGTTGCTTCCATACGGGAAATCAATGTCAACACACACAATCGCCTGTTGCATGCTATACACACACTAGCAAAACCTATACAGTTACACGCACACTAATGCAATTCAGGGTCTGGTTCACACACACTAAAGCGTACTGCAGCTAGGTCGCGAATGACGTCACGACGCGCAAGGTCAATATCACTATTCTGTTTCGCTCTAACGTATAGATTTTATCTTGCCTCTCACTCTAACTGGCTCGCCGTCCCGTCTGGGCCAGGGATTGCAAGTGTGCGCCTGTGTGCGTGCCTTCCACGTGTGTAACTTACCTTTAAGGCTCAGTTCAGATAAATGACCAAGCTTTATACGACTTTGGTCACTATAATAATATAGAGGCTGTGCTATATATAATTACATCTTTAATAATTGTTGACCGAAATTATTTGGCTTATACTACTTTAGACGCTGGGACAGTTATAACTATAATAATATTATATACTATACGTACTGCTTTATTCATATTTCTTTAAGTTTTAACAATATTTGCACACAGTATATATTTAATGTGAGGAAATGTAAGCAAAATAATGAAAATTAAGAAACACTTAATTCACAAAATAATTATAGTGCAATTCAAGCCTTATTACAACATGACAGTAATATGAAGTTGTAGAAAACAAACTTTCCTAAATTGGCAATATCAGCCCTATTCACATATTTGTACAAATTTCAACCGAATCCCATATAAATTAAGGAGTATATTTCATTAATGAATCATTGGGTAATGATAATTTTATAACGATGATGAATAAAGAAATAATAGCGAAAATGTATAACAGTTTTTTTTATATATAAATTAATAATTATACCTTTGAAGTAGGTAAATAAATATGCATGTAGTATTTTTGACAACTAGATTTTTTATCTCAATAAAATGTTCTTTGCGAATCCTTATTTTAAATTTTTTTTAATTAAGATGCCTATATTTTAAATATAAATTTTATAATTATCTTAAATTTGACCCGGATAACTCTAGCTTTGCCGGATAGCTATCTTGATAGTTGGTCATCACATAGGATACTTTTTACTTCGGGATAATGTCTCATCTCTGTGAAATGTAACTATACATACTAACAAAAGTAAGGACAAGCCTAAGCGGAGGGAGGGTGAGTCGCTAGTCAGTACACAATATAAATAATATTGAAGTGTTTGGTTTTAATTTCAATTTAGCAGCTTTTCGCTAAATGCATATGAAAGTATATACAGTACTTACTTTGACGACACGTTTGGCTCAGTTGGTAGTGACCCTACTTCCTGCGCCAGCGGTCACGGGTTCGAGTCCCACTGGGGGCAGTTATTTGTTGAGCACGAATGTTTGTACTCCAGTCATGGGTGTTTTTATTTATAATATGTATGTATTTAAAATTTATATGTGTAGTATATCAACTATCTGGTATCCGTAACACAAGCTTAGCTAACCACGGAACTAGATGGTGATGTGTGTAATATGTCCCAACATATTTATTTATTGTTTATTTTGATCAAAAAATCAATTTTATTTTTTTTGTCTGTCTGTCTGTTTGTTCCGGCTAATCTCGGGAATGGTTGGACCGATTTTGACAAGACTTTCACTCACAGATAGCTTATGTTATATAAGGTATAAGGAGTAACTTATGCTACTTTTATTTTATTACAAAATTATAAAAACCGTTTAAATTTTTTTTAACTTCCGCCCTGCGAAGCGGGACGGGTTTACTAGTCTTCTATAAAAATTATGATATAGTAACTATACAAATTACGTATAATTATGTACAAAATTTATTAAAATAATGAACGAGAAAATACAGTGTATTAAAGCACTTCCAAATACAAAATAGAGCGTCGATGGCTTCACAGTTTACCTCGTTATCTGGCGGACGTTGCAACGGAAAACATTGTTTTATTGCAAAATTTTACGGAAGCTATACCACTCGTGTTTTGCTTATCTAAAATGTACATAAAATATCTATTACATATCGAATATATACCACGTTTGGCTCAGTTTGTAGTGAACATACTTGCTATACCAGAGGTCGCGGGTTCGAGTCCCACTGGGGGTATTCATTTGTTTGATGACACCAATGTTTGTTCTCTAGTCATGGGCATTAATAGTTATAAGTTATATATGTGTACTGTATTAACTATCTGGTATCTATAACACAAGTCTCTAACCTTAACATGGAACGCGATGGTGCTGGGTGTTAACGTCCGAATATATTGATTTATTTAAAACAATTGTATATTTAGTTTTGCAAAACGTATTTATATCCCATTCGTACGAATGTAATCATACTTAAGTGAGTTAATTACCAATGCCATTTTTTTATATATGTAGTATGAATAACTAACTATTAAAGATTAATTGGTCTACTGTCTACAAGATATAAGAGAAGAGAGAGAATAGTAAGTAAAATAAGTAATGAAGTTGTTTTTTACACGCTTTTTATTAGCTTCACCTGTATGTTTGTATGTTTGTATGTTTGTAACCAACTTCTTTGGACGCGATTTTGACCCACTTCGAACGGCCAGATTTCGTTCAAACTTTGTAGATTTATCGAGGACCGATGATAATACAATAATTTGATATATAAACCAAACTAAAAAGTAGAAAATAAATAATAGTTTAAAAAAACAAATTTACAAACAGCTCCCTCTAGTATTGTATATAGATTACATATTATCTTCAATAGATGGCGCTTTTTAGAAACTAAAAAGCAAAAAATAAATAATAGTTAAAAAAAACGAAAAACACGCTTTTTATAGAAAACCAAACTAAAAAATAGAAAATAAATTTTAATGAATTTTAATTAATTATTTGATTTTAAAAAAAGCGTGGGGTGCTTTTTAAGATATTATCAAAATGATAATCACTCTACAAATATCTGTCAATAAAATATTTATAACTATTGACACCATGCACCTCACGCTTTTTTTAAAATCAAATAATTAATTAAAATTCATTAAAATTTATTTTCTATTTTTTAGTTTTTTATTTATATTTGCATTTTTTGAAAAATCAGTTTTTTAGGAAGCTTTTAGCTTCCATACAATATTAAAAATCTATTTACTTACTCTGAATAGTGAATATTTGTATGAATTTTTTTTGCTTTTTATCAACACTGAAAACATTAAATGCACCTTCATTTCAAATTATTATAATAAAAATGAATGGACACCGACAGTTTACGAAAAAGATAATATTCAAAAGATAGGATGATCATTCTAACTGAGGCATTGTTGTTTTGCCGACTTAATTCTCGCTCAGTAATATTCATCAGTTCCTAATTGCTTAGATGATAAAGTTTAAATTTGTTTACTTTTGTTTTTTTCACATATAACACTATGTTTGTCAGCTAAATATGTTTTATAGGAGCTGTCAACACTATACTGAAAGGGTGCAAAATGCTTGATAAATATCAAATACGACGTTTTTCATGTAAACGTGTTTTATGACATTTTCTGTTAGTGACATCTAAGAGTTAGATGAAGGTTGAATGTTTAAGGATACATCTTTGTACAAAGATGGCAATATAGTGAATGGTAATAAATTTTATAGGAAAGTGTCATTGTTAAATGAAACATGTATCTTTATGTAGATGAAAACAAAGTAAAGAGTGAAGAAATACTCTTTACTCATCAGTATATGTATATATAGAAATAAAATTGAGATGTCTGTTTGTAATTTAAAATTAACAGCTTTCCACTAAATTCATATTAAAGTTTATACGGTACTTATTTCAACGAAATCAATTTTTATTTTTTTTGTCTGTCTGTGTGTCGGTCTGCTTGTTCCGATTAATCTGTGAATTGGCTGAACCAATTTTGACGGGACTTTCACTCGCAGATAGCTTATGTTCTAAGGAATAACTTAGGCCACTTTTATTTTAGGTTTTTTTAACGAGTGGAACCCGCGGCTTCATTCTCGCTAAACCTAGTGTAAAAGTGTAAAAATAGAGTGTAAAGTGGTAAAGGGAAGCTTAAGAAAGAATATTTAAGACTTTAAAAACAATATTTGGAAGAAGATGAAGAACCACTATATCCTCTCTCTCTATAATCTCTATTTATACAGACATTGATATTCTATTTTTTGTATTCTCTCATTTTTGGTAAGCATTTTTGATATTTTTCATAGCTTTACAAACAAAACATAATTTGTTACGACAAATATTTCTACATGCAGACTTTTTTCATCGAATATTATATTTCTTAAGGTACTCGTTTCATTTATTTCACATTTGGAAAACAAACAGCAGATACAAAATTCTACCAACTCATTACAGTTAACTAATGAAGTTTATGTTTACATACTAGACTGTGAAAACCAAAAAATGAATTATTGTATAGCTACGAAATACAAGTATTATTAAAATTTTTACTTCTCGTAGAAGGTACTTGCTATTACAACAATGTATGTACTATTTTACAACGTAGAATTACATCTAACATTATTTATATATTTTATAGTAGCAAACTCGAACCCACTTCGCTGGGCAAAAGTTAAAACAATTTAAACGGTTGAAACTACCTTTTCGTATTTTGTCGCGGATTTATTTAGATTTTTAGTTCCCGACGTTTCGATGCTTTACAGCAATCATGGTCACGGGTAAGACTAATATTTGACATGTCAGAGGTTTATATACTTGTTATAGACAGTGCCTACCTACAATTTACAAAAAAAATTCAAAATGGCATCAAAGTACCTTATAAAATTTTAATTTAAAAATTTAAAAATTGATTTTTTGATGTAAGTGCTTTTATATACTTTCATATGCATTCAGTGAAAAGCTGTTAATTTGAAATTAAAAAATAGATACTTTAATTGTAATTTTTAAGTACTGATTATTAATCAAGAATGCTATATTCTTATTACTTTATCATTTATTAACAACAGCGATTTCAGAATTTTATCTTGTATCATCCCGTTGAATAGATAAAAATAAAATTACGGGAATCAAATATTCCCATTTTAACGATGTTATTGGATATCCTCAATGTTCTCGCAGCTTATTAGATCGCCATTTTGCGATTTTTATGACAGCTTTAGCGTAACCTTTACTTGCTTTATTGAATTTGCTTTATTATCTCTTTTTCTCTCTTTCAATTTGAGTTTTATGAGACAAAGAATTTTTCATAATCATTTTCTGCTATAATATAAAATTAAATGATATTATTAACCTAGTATCTATAAATTTGTAATTTTATCGCAGTTACCTTATCATACTCGTACAGGTGTATCACGTAAATGTGATAGTAATTCTGTCTATTGCCTTTTTACGCTTAAACATGAACAGATTTTGATAAAATTTGACAAGAATATAGATGTCGCGTAAAATGTGAGAAAACATATTATAGATTTCATTCTGGGTATATATTATTTATACATACATCGTAGATAGACTTAGACTTAAATAAGTTTGATCCCCGCTCCAGTTACGTAGGTAGCGGAAAATTAGGTAGTAGGTACATTCTTTAAAAGACTTTCTGCGACATTCCAATCTTTCAGTAGGATAATTTTAAATCTTAATTTTTATTTATTTTCAGCCGTTTTTAACGACCCACTGCTGGGCACGAGCCTCCCTCAGTACGAGGGGATCATAGTCCAACAACATGGCCTAGTGCGTGTTGGTGGACTATTAGTATCGTAATTTTAAAAATCACTTGCCAATTTTCAATTTTGTCAATGATCAAACTAGCAGTTAGCACACGTACCATTAAATAAATATTGTTATTTAACTATAATTATAGTGTTATTTATAATATTATGAAAAAAATAATTCATCTGAACAGTACTACAAAGTAAGTTTATTATTATTTATCAAAGTCCCTGTTTTATTACCGTTGTTTCCGACACTACTGACTGCACCATGCATCAGGAGATATTAAAGTGCAGTACGTACGCGCAGATATAATGCACTCTTTGTTTCTGTCACTCATACTCCGGTGGAATGACTAATCGACACGACCAGTGAGAGTTAAGGCGCAGGACCGTCGGCTTTACGTGCTCTCCGAGGCACGGGGGTGATACCCCCCAACTTCTCAAATCCGGGCTGTTAATGAGGCTTTCTCAGTAGAAAGACTAAATAACTAAACTTGGTCCGACCCGGGACTCGAACCCAGGAACTCGGGATATGCCGTAAATGCTAGCGTATACACCACCGAGGCAGAAATCCAGTAATACAGACGTAGCACATATTATAAACACATATTATGTATAAACATTTCCCGTACGCTCAGTTTCATGCCAGATGCGACCTGTGGCGGCTTAATGCGTACCATACTAGTTGTGAGAAAACGTAATCAGCGTATTGAGGTACATTTTTATGGAAGCATTATGATTTTCTATGAAATTAGTAATTTCTATCACACTATTAAGATATTAAATATTTGTACATAATATATGCAATGTACATCTTTGTCACTCTAAAAGGTACTTGATGTATGTACAATGTACATTGTACATGTCATAAAAATGACGATTCAAAAGAGCTTGTAAAAGTATATTTAAATAATGAAATAATTTGATTTGATTTGAATAAAAAAAATGATTAAATCAACATTGAATATTTAGTAGAGAACTATAGTAATAAGTTCGAAAGTTGTATGTTTATCCCTTCAGCTTATACTATGCCTTCAGGCTGAAAGGGTTTGATAGATTTCAACAAAGTTAGTTACATAGATATAACGTAAACTATATCCTAAGTGAGGGTAAATCTATACTTCTATATCTATATTATCTATACTAATATTATAAAGAGGAAAGATTTGTATTTTTGTCTGTAACGAATAAACTCAAAAACTTTGACCGATTTTAATAAAATTTGGTACATATGTAGTCTAGAGCCTGAGAAAGGAAATAGGCTACTTTTAAAGGCAAAAAAAGGCTGTAAAGGGTTGAAATAGGGGATGAAAGTTTGTATGGAAATGATGTCATTTTTAAAGCTAGAAGCTTGAAACTTATTATTTGGGCTTTTGATTAGATATAACTAAGTAAGACATTCAAAGTTTGTAAAAATTTTATCCGAGAAGAGGGTACCGTACAGTCACTTATATCTTAATTCCATATTAAAAGTTTATAGAATATTGGTCTTTTACATGACAAATGTTTAACGTTTTTTAATTAACATTATTAAAAAGCTCTTACCTAATTTTTTTGTTAAATAACTAAGTATGTAAATAAAGTACTCGCAATGGTCGTAATGAAATCGAATGATGGAATCAGGATATAGATTAAACACCTTAATAAAGACTGGCATACAATAATAAAAAAATTAAAAGATAAATACAATAGAGATAAAAATATTGTGCCAAATTTTTTTCGTAACGAGCACAAGACCTTTAGTTTACTGACTTCAAAAAGGAAAAGGGATGCCCAGTTCGTCTTTTTTTAACGCCGTATGTGAAGTGTGAACTAAATTATGTTTCATTAAATTACTAAATGAATCCCGTTTCTCATGAATAAATATTAAATATAATATGATTGTAAAAGAACCTACATAATGAAAAGCTATCATTTAGTTTAAAAATAACTAAGATAGAAATCTATAACAAAAGAACCAAATTCAGTATGTACTTAAATATATTATTCTAATAAATATAATGTCCATTATCAAATCGAAAACGTTGTGAAATTGTAATCTATTATAACTCTTATTTCATATACATAAATACTAAAATTGCATAAAGTATTAGAAACTTAGGTCCTGAACTTAGATTATCCAGACCGTAACCTATTAGAGAGGGACACTAAGGTGATTTCAATACTAACGTTACTACGATCCTTGTAGTAAATTGAAATGAGCTTTTTCAATTACCTAAGAGGGTATGAGATGGGCTTTTGGGATCACCATCCGAAAGTGAGTAAAGTGACGAAAGCTTCTTGTGACTTTAGGGTTTAAGCGTTACTATTTTCTGTAAACAATTTATAAAACTTATCTATAATCTATATAAATTTATATAAATGTTATGGGTCATTATTAAACATAGAGCCATACAGTTCAGTGGTAAGCTACAAGGCTAGTGAAATAATATAAATGTAAATAAATACCCATGTCTGGAGAGCAAACATTCGTGCTCATAGGATACCTCCAGCACGACTCGAACCCGCGACAACTCGCACAGGAGTTAACCACTACAAACTAAGCCAAAGGTGTCATCATATGTTAGATCTTTTCTGAAGAGAGACCTATTTTATATAATGAAGCCATTATGTTTTTAAGATTGAATGCATGCTACATCAAATTTAACAAAGTATATTTTCAATGAGCTTTTGCCATTCTTAAGCTTTAGAGTGTCATCAAAGTCCACTTCTTATGAAAAGTGACATTACGATTCCACAAATGACAATACGATTCCTTTGTTATTGTCTTTCAGTGAGCTTTCGACTTATCGACGTATCGTTTTGTCACTTACCTTAAACATTGCTATGACATAGTCTATCGTTAGCGAAGTTTGGATAGGCATCTTCACGTATCTTTTGAAACAAAAGAGATGTTCTCTTAGATTCTAGCGTTTTTCGTCACCACAAGTTGATTGGTAATCATTTAAAAAGGTTGCTACATGAAAATATATGAGGTGTAATACTTGGACTCGAACCAGTTTAGAAAACCAAGTGGGTTAACTAAGCGAGGTACCGCTAGGCTACGTTTTTTTCAAAAAAAAATACTTTGTAATTTATGATACACGCTTACACTTAAAGTTACATACTTTGTTTTTATAGCAAAAATAGTTTAATTAATTAATAAGTTAACTCTAGTTCTTTTTAGTAATACTTTCTTAGATTTACGCGAATATTCGACATTATAAATGAAACTACCTTTTCGGATTTTGTCGCGGATTTATTTTGATTTTTAGTTCCCGACGTTTCGAATGCTTTACAGCAATCATGGTCACGGGAGAGACTAAGGTATTTGACGTCTCATAGGTTTATATACTTGTTACAGACAGTGCCTACCCACAATTTACAAAAATTTTGAAAATGGCATCAGAGTACCTTATAAAATTTTAATTCTAAACATTTATATTTAAATTTAAATAATTTAAAAATAATTTATAATTATGGCAATATTATTAACTTATTTTTAGCTAGTATTATTATAATTATTATAATTTTTATTTTAATATTAGTTATTCAAAAGTATTATGTAGTGTTGCTATTCTAATAATATGTATATTTTCTTAACTATAAATTGTTTATGCTAAGTTGCATTTTATTATTTAAATTAAGTATTAATTTGATATAAGAAATTAAGTTAAAATATAAATTGAATTTTGATCATTTTAAAGTATTAAGCAACACTACTGCAAATTAAAAATAATTAAATCAAATCAAATTATACTTAGATTTGACAGATTCTTTTGAATTATAATTTTTAAAATTTGTTTGAATTTAGATTGAAAGAAAGCTACTGCACAGTTCGGAAGGCTGTTTGTGCAGAGAAGAACCGGCAAGAAACTCTACACTTGCTCTTTTTAAAAATATTTTAACAATATTGCAATACATACAATAATTATATATAATATTAAATTTGACTACTTGTATCAAGATCTACACAGTATGAGCTAACTACCTTTTTAGTACTCATTTTCATAGCTATATTATGCTAGGAAACTAAACTTAAACATTAGAGGTTTTTCTCCGAATGCTTTTTACATATTCAACATGATGAATAATTAATTTAGTTTTCCAATTCGTATTTTTGTTTAAAGTCGTAAAATTTCGGAATTTTGTCCTTCTGACCGATTTCACTTTACTGAAACTAGTCATCTGTGAAGAAAATACTTGTAAAGAACAACAATATGCTCGCAAGCACAATAATAGCATAGCCTAACCTGAGAACCGAACCCAAGATTTGCTTTTTGCTTTGCAGATCTGCAAACGTACAAATGTATGCTAGCTTTAGCTTAGATCAGGCCAGACTACTTTTGAAAATGCCTGGCGGACAACGCACGGCCTGTTGTTAAAAAAGTAAGGGCGAAGAATGGGCAAATCAATACGTATCGCAAATAAAAAAAAGTACTAGCTAAGCCTATGAAACATATAGTCGGCCAACGGACGTGACAGCACAAGCTGCCATACACTAAATTATTATACGAGATGATGACATGCAGTCTCTCACAGCACATGTAGTATGAACCGTGTTCCAAGCGAGTGTATGGCAGCTTGGGCTGTCCTGTCACATCCGTTGGCCGACTATATGTTTCATTATACTATTATATTAGCCATGTAAATTGACGCTAACGCTACAAGACAATGAGCAATAATATATGTAAATCTAACAAATCTTAAGC